>JAWUZG010000018.1:13356785-14635714 GCA_036785705.1 Acanthornis magna | reverse complement strand
TTATTTCTGCTCTCATAAAACCATTTTTTAAAAATCAGTCTTTTGATTAGTTTGTTAAATTTCAGTTTATAGCAATAATGAATAGTTGATAAGAAGCTGTAAGAAAAGGTATTTATTTTTCATTAAAATATCCATACAAAATGAAATATTTCTGCACTCCAAAACAGTTTGATCAGTGTTTTTTTTAGATATCTCTGCTTTTTTTGTATTGAAATGGTAAAGAAAACAGTAAACTACTGAATTGATAAATGATAGTGAAACCCATTGTTGACAGGAATTACTGTAGCATTATACATGTGACCTTTCAAAGCTTTTGCTGCCTTCCATTGAATGGTATTTTCCAAATAAATTACATTTTGGCCTACAGATGATTTCTCACACAACTAATTTCATATGAACAATAGTGGCTTCTTTGAGCTCTGAGAGTAAAACTATGGAAGAAATATTTGAATTTCATTTATTTGTTCAATATTCCTGAGATATTTTGCACACAGGAAGATTATTTTTTGTCTACACAGCTTTATTCTCATGCACTCACATCTTACTGTAATTATATCGAACAAATTTTTACAATAATTATGTTCTTAAGAACACTCCTAACACAATACATTTTTTGAAATATCTTTCTAAAATTGAAACCAAAAAGACATCCATAATGGTCTAGTTCACAAATTGCTGTGTTAAGAGTTTCCATTTAAGCAAATTGCCTAAGTGCATATAATTTTGTGTCTAATTGTCACTGTTATAACACTGAATTGCTTTGGTTCCAAATCTTTATAAGTTCAACATACCCACCTACTTCACATCTTTGTTTGCTCTATTTAGTAATTTGCAGCATATAAAAGCTGGCAGTATTAAATACTGATGAACCACCTTGACAGCACCAGCAGCTCAACATTTTACTACAGTGAGTTTCCCAAGCAAAGGAGAGACAAGCAGGTAAACTCATGTAGAAATTAACATTGTAGCCAAGATTCACAGGTTTATCACTGATCTACAATACATGGAGTCCTTGAAAGCTCTTTTGGTTGAAAGACCAGGACTACAGGCTTTTAAGATTGAGTTACCACAAAATATCAACCATAAAAGTGTTAAATATTTGAATATTGCAACTTGAAATCATTTAAGACTGGCTGGTTTATTTTTGTTTGGTTTGGTTTGGGGTTTTAGATCACTCTGGTCACTAAAAGGCTATTAAGTAGTAATCAAAAGTGTTTGTGCATTGTGTCAATTCTTCCATATTATCTGAAATTTTTGTTTCATCTGAAATGAAAATGAAGTAAAAAAGCATAAAGATTTCCAAGTGTTTAAATAAATTGGTATTTTCATGTACTTAAAGGGGCAAATTAAAAAAAGTGCCTAAACATTGGATTCATAGTGCAAATTGTAAAGTTTAGTTAGTTTTTCGTCTCATCAGCATAAAAAAGTGTAAAAGTAGGTGGACCATCCCAAAATAGCAGGTGACCAATATTCATAGTCCAGAGCAACCTGATGACTGAATAACACGAAGAAGGATGAAAACATATAGTCCGAAGTCAGGCTGGGCTAGGAAGCCAACATGACTGTCTCACAGGAGGTGAAACTACTGCAGTCAATGCCATCAGGCATCTGTGAGAAGCCAGGAGACTGACAAGCAGACGCAAATCATGACACATTTGAGTCCTTTTCACCAGACTAGTTCAGGTTAAAATTCTTTATCCTAGGAAAGTTAGGGGGTTTTTTTGTGGTTAATTCAAAACCTAAGTGTTTAGACTCCTCAGCTAATATCAATTATTTCTCCCTCAAAGGATTCACAGCCATATGTTTTATTTGTGGTACAATTATAATATTGGATGTTTTGTGAGTTTCTAATTTTGTACTGTTCAAATTATTATGTTTTGCATAGCATATTTGAATATGTATTGAGCATGGAATTAGAATCCAGAGACTTTTTCCCCACAAGCACATATAAAAATTCTCCAATTGCTAAGAGATAGAACTGAGGGCCTTTTGTTTGCTTGTTTGTTTGGGGTTTTTTATGCCCTGGTTTAATGAAATGGCTTTTGGCTAAAAGTACCTTTGAATTAAATTCTTCCTTTTGCAGATATATTATGTTGTTCTTTATTTCCTTTTCTACTGTTAATGGACTTCAAAAGGAATTTTCCATTTCCATTTCCAAAGAAAATCCTTTGCCTGGTCCAAAGTAAATAGTTTTTCTTTTATAAAAATTTTATTAGAGAAATAAAAGGTTTTACCTGATTATATTCCCTTCAGTATTTCTGTTCATCAGTTAAAACACCCTTCCAGTTACTGAGGCAATCATTTGAATGATGTATGACTCTTGAAAGAATAATATGCGCAGTCAGTGTGGTATACGAAATATGACTGCTCTTGGAACAAGAAATTATGTGTTTTAGCGAAGTTTTGTTTAGAGGAATTTGGAAATATTCTACTGGTGGTAAAATTAAAATAATTTTTCTGAAACAATACCCTAGTCTACTCCCAGGAAATTGTAATATTTCCTGAGAAATGTTACGAGAGTGTAAGAGAAAGACAAAAACTCCTCTGCAAGCTTATTATTGTCTTTACCTAATGAATTAATTTATTTCTTAAGGCTTGCCATTTAGAAACATACTGAAAATTTGTATCTCTGCTAAATTTTAGGGAAAGTACTGTGAATTACTAGAGGTGCACCTACACTTTATGGACCCTTTCACATGTAATGTGACTATTATGAGGGAAAAGGAATGATTCAAAAATCTAATTCAGTCTGCTCCAACATCTAATAGTGGGGATTCACATTCTTCATAAGATCTCACTACAAAAGCTTAGTGATATGTAGATGAATGAGTAGCTGGACTATTTTGTAAGATTTTTCACTGCTTTTCTTTGTGCTGTTGATGTTCTTTGTGTTCAAATTTTGTCACCCTTGTGGATGAGCTAAATAAACTGAGAGACATTCCAAGTTGCGATGCTCATATTATAAACAAAACTTTTATTGTATTGTATTACATATTTTCAAGGCTAAGACATATTGCATGCATAAGGTTTGTTGACATTACCAAAGAGATGAGTGAAAGAAGGAGCAACAACTATCACATTCTCCTGTGAGATTTTTGGTGTTACTGATGTCCATAGTAGCACCAGGCTCAGTAGTGTCAATGATAAAGATGGTAGATAATGACAAGGATTTTAAGTTATATTTGAAGCAAAGTGAGCTGGGAGCTGGTGTAAATAATCAGTTAAAGTGATTTGCAAACAAAAGAATTAGATCCCTTGTGTAAATCCAGATGCTTACACTGACTGCTGCAATGCCAGACTTGTTTTGTTTCTGAGGATAGATCTGGAGAGTGTCTGGCATTTTGTAGACTTTACTGCAGTACTAAAAATAAATAAAAATTAGTACACTGTGTAAGAGTTTTAAAGAACTTATGAGAACAGCTTATGTCCATTACTCATTGGAAATCTGGTGTAATTCAGACTCAGAAGTAAGTGTGATTCAGTGATTAGCTATATTCAGTAGGTATGCAGATGAATGTAAAATTCAGAATGATATTTACTTGGGTTTTTCATCTGTTTTTCTCATAACTTTAGGGGTAATTATTCAATAATTTTATTAAGCTGTTACTACTAAGCTAATTTACTGCTGTTTTCAACTTTTGTGAATAAATGACATTTTAGAGAATGCTGTGGTGGACCTGTTTAGATAACGATAATTGTTACACACAGTTTTAAACTTTTAAAATAGACTTTACTAAACTTTTAAGTAGCAATACACCCCATGGTGTTTCCATCTTTCCTCTTCATGCTTGATCCTTTAATGCTATTTCTTCCTCTCTCAAAAGAAGGACGTTAAAATTGCGTTTTGATACTGTTTTCCTTGGGTTTTCCAGTATTTCTTCTAATTTATTATTCAGATTATATGAATTTGCATTCCTTGCATTTCTCTTGTTATTGGTTTTTCAGCTTTCTGTTACTTGGATACCTCTCTAGTACAACTCCTTTGTCCTCTTGGTGGTCAAGCTGCTCATATGCCCCTGCAAAATGCTAATTTATGTGTGCCACAGGGCTCTCTCTCTTGTACAAAATTATAATCTATAACACATGTGCATATAATTAAATTTTCCATATTAATGTATCTATTTTTTATGAGTCCCGAAACATAGACAGATATGTTTTGCTAATATTTTGTCTGCGTATCTGTTTATACATCGTCCTCAAATGGGAGATTTCTGTGTTACAAATACCATCACAACAGCTACAGCTTAGTTATTTATATTTACCAAATGCTGGTTACTGAAAAGCTAGTGTGATAGCCAATATCTGCAGGGTCACTGAGTAAACAGAGATAAATGTGGATCATTTGCTAAAGTTAAAAAGTGTCACTGCTGTAGTGACAATTTGGTTTCTGACAGCAGAGATGGCTGAATATGGGGAAGTGTTCCAAAGGTGTGTGGGTGGGGGACGTGAGGATTTGGTTCACTAGTAAACACAGTGGCGTTAGGTTAACAGTTGGACTTGATGATCTTGGAGCCCTTTTCCAACCTTAATGATTCTATGATTCTCTAAAGATATTGTTGTATTGTTTTTTTACTATTTTATAAAGTACACATATACTTGAAGTGGTTTTTCCCATAATCTTTTATTTTCATTTGCATTCCTTTATAAAATATGTTTCAGCTGATTTGTTTATACTTACGAGGTCCTAGCATTTTGAAAAGATTTAGACTCAGAAAGGACATTTTTGAAAAATATTAAAAATTATTTGTTTGTCTTTCATATGGTTGTTTTAAAGTCACTAGGACTTCCCTAGTATGTCATTCTAAATTATGTTTCTGCATTCTTTAACTCATGTACTGCATAATGAAAATGGATAAACAAATAACCACTAATTTTCTCATCAATATTAAACAGTAGCCAGCCAGAAAAAAAATCTCTATTGTTAGTTTGCACTTAAGACCACTAGTAATTTGAAAAAAAAATTAAATATCTGTGTTCCATTTACTTTGATGGCATATTGTATGGCCTGAGAACCCTGGCAAGCTTAATTAATGCCTTGTGTCATGAAGTATGACAAACATACTTTTACAATTTGTAGAACCTATATGACCTTGATAGTCTTCACTATAATTACATATCTTACACAGTATTTTTATAAGCCCTATTAAAAACACAATGAATGCACCGCAGTGGGGTACACCAGCATTATCTTAATTCATTGCTAAATAAAATTTCAGAGCAGAATATTCTGAACAGTTTGCAGATGCTGTTGTGTGTTTGTACCCCTGGGTGTATGTGTGTCTGTATATTTGTGAATGTTTAGGTAAAAGATAATTATTCCAGTGAATCTGAGTCTGAGAGTGTGGAACCTCCTTGCATCCCTGATTTCAGTGGGAAAAGAACATTTTTCACCTGATAGAAGACACTGAGCACCTTGCCAAAATAAGGCATCATATGTAACACTGCATAAAGAAGAATGTGGGATTTTTGCTGCATTAGTAAAACCTGAAGATTTTTGATCTCTGTAGGGTAAAGTTCTGGATCAGATATTGGAGGTCTCTAATTAGTATCGGACCAGATTCTCTATACAATTGCTCTTTCTACGTTTTGTTCTAATTGAGGCAATAATGTGTGGTGCTGTCTCTGCTGTGTTCTCCAGGTTATTCTGCAACAGTGAAATTCTGATTTCAGCTGTTTTGAACACCACTTATTTTCCATTTCAGCAACTCTTTCCATCCCTTATCGTGATCTGCCATGTCATATTAAGCATTTGATCAGGGAATTGTTTGAAAACTAACTCAGGAAAGAAAGCAAAAAATGTTAGTTTTTCACGTGAATCAGTTTATCAGTTGACTATCTTGATCAGCCATACAGATAGATCTGCTTTTGGGAAAACAAAAATAAAGGAGGATATAGAAACTTTGAAAACTGGTTTTTTTTTGTTTTTTTTTTTTTTTTATTAAAGGAATACATGCTCAGATTTTGTTAAGTTTCAAAAATTTCCCACTGCTTTCATATATGGGAAAATTCTTTGAGATGGAAATAATAAGAAATGTATATTCACAATTAAGTGACTTTTCTTGAAAAATTAAGACTGTTTGACAGTCATTATATGATATATAATGGAATTTTTTTGTTCCCCCTAATTGACTGTGATTAAAAAAAATAATAATACTATACCTGAATAAGCTGTCATCAAATCTTTATTGCAATTTACCTCTTAAATCATTCACTGTCATAAATGTCAGATGGTTCAGAAGTATTATTATTAAAAAATAATATCAGAAAAAAGTCCTGGATATTTGAAAAGAAAAGTAAATAAGTTTCACAATAAAATGTCACTCTGTCATATTAATTTCTGACTCACAGGAGATGGTGTTAAAGCCTTCCTGAAGTCTAGGTAGAAAATATACACTGCTTTTTCCTTGTCTACCAAGCTAGTAATTTAATCACTGAAGTTTATCAGGTTGGTCATACAAGACTTCCCCTTCATGTGTGCATGTCAACTACTCCTCACCACCTTCGTGTCCTTCATGTGCCTGGAAATGGTTTCCAGAATTAGCTGCTCCATCAACTTCCAAGGTATTGAGGTGAGGCTGACAGAACTGTAGTTTCCTGCATCCTCTTTCCTGCCCTTCTTGAATCCAGGAGTGACTTTTGCTGTTCTTTAGTCCTCAGGCACACCTCAATGGCCATGGCCATTGACACTCAGTTGCTTGGCACTCATGGTTACACCTCATCAAGACCCACAGACTTTTATAAGTCTACTTGGCTTGAATATTCCCTGACCTGATCCTCCTCTATCAAGGCTATGTCTTCCCAGTCTTCCTAGTAAAGTAAGGGGCAAAGAGTTCATTCAATACCTGATCCTTTTCCTTGTCCTGCGCTGCTAAGGCCCCTACCCTGTTCAGCAGCAGGCTCACATTTTCCTAGTCTGCCATTTGTTACTTACGTGCTTCTATAAGCTGTTATTTTTGCCCTTCTTGCTGTCCTACTTGAAAGTTTTCTTATCAGCTGCAAACTTATGATTCATCAAAAAAAACCCCCAAACTGTGAGATTGTAATAAAGCTTTTGCACATTTTTGCGTGTCTCTCAGGAGTATCTTGAAACTAAGAGGAAAAAAAACTAACTTAAGCCACAGTGAAACAGGATTTCATTTTAGAGCTCAATTATTTTTCAGCTTAAAGAGCGGGTAAGATAACTCTAATAGTTCACTAATATGTGACATACCCAAACTGATGAGTTTAGGTTTTAGTTAACAGAGGAAAATGCTGTCACAATATCTAAGTAATCTATGAATGGCCAGAAGTAAATACATAATACACTTGTTCTAGTGTTCATTTTGTGTCAATATTTCCAAATTTCCTCATACTAAAGCTATAAGAGATCAATTTAAAAAAGTTTAGGCTACAATTATTTTCTTGCTATCTCTGGAAAATGGGCATAACATTTCTTTTCTCGCCATTGGGAAAGTCTGCCATGACCTCTCAGATACGGCAGGGAGTAGTCTAGAAGAAATTGCTTGGTTCCCTCGGTGCCCTTCCTATCTACTTCTATGGACCTGCGCATATCCAGTTTGCTGCGTTATCCCTGGATTCATCCTCTTATCTCATAAATAGTACTGTAATCCTTTAGACTGCCACTAGACAACATGAGCCTGAAACACTTGAGAACCAACATTTCCACTAAAGACAAAAGCCAAGGCAGCACTGATTACCTCACCTTTTTCTGAGTCCGTGTCATGAGTTCTGCTGCTTTTTTTACATGAGACTAGAATTTACTTTAGCTTTATCTTTGCTTCAGCTGTAAATGTAGAAGCCATGTTTTAGCTCTCTGCATCTCTTCTTCATTTCCAGGTTCAGCAGACGTCCACCTTTATTACATTTTTGAATGTCTGGGTAATGTTTCTGAGTTCTTCCTGTGCTCATTGAACATTTTCTTTAAAGGTACTGATGCCTGCATTTGCTGTTCACTTCATCATTAATTAACATTGGCAGATCTTTTCTTCTTTGAAGATCTTTCTTACTTACTTGGGTTCCAAATACAAATATGAAGTTTATGGTACTGAGCAAAGTGTCTTAAGACCATGTAGTATTTGCTGTTTTAAACAACACAAAAGAAGTATCCTTTTGTACTTTGTACTTCATGGTTTTTATTTGAGAGCAAAGTTGTTTAAGGATCCTCTATGAAATCTTGTTTGATTAATTTTTGCCTTCTAATATGTCTGACAAGTAAATGAAACAAGGAATATTTCTGAAGAGAAGGATGTTCAATAATCTTCAGTTATCACTCAAAGAAAGCAAAAATTGATAGTTCATAGTAAAAACTAGGTATTCTCCCTGTCACCCAAACTTATTCCAAATCTTTCTAAGCAATTATGTCCATCTTCCTCTAGCTCTACAGATATGCTTCTCCTAGCCACAGTTTACAGAATCACAGAATGTGAGGAGTTGGAAGGGACCCACAGGGATCATCAAGTCTAACTCCTGGCCCTGCACAGCAGCATTGCCAAGAGTCATACCATGTGCCCAAGAGCTTTGTACAAGCACTTCTTGAACTCTGTCAGGTTTGGTGCTTTGACCACTTCCCTGGGGAGCCTGTTCCAGTGCCCAACCACTCTCTGGGTGAAGAATCTTTCCCTAACATCCAACCTAAACCTCTTCCGACCCAACTTCAGGCCATTCCCTTGGGTCCTTTCAGTGGTCACCACAGAGAGTAGTGTCTGCCCCTCCTCTTCCCCTCACAAGGAAGTTGTAACTGCAATGAGGTCTCCCCTCAGCCTCCTCCAGGCTAAACAACCCAAGTACCCTCAGCTACACCTCATGAAGTTTCCCTAAAGGCCCTTCACCATCTTTGTTGCCCTCCTATGGAAGCTCTCTGGTAGCTTAATGTCCTTCCTACATTGTGATACCCAAAACTGCACACAATATTCAAGGTCAGGCTGCCCCAGCACAGAGCAGAGCAGGACAGTCCCCTCCCTTGCCCGGCTGGCGATGCTGTGCCTGATGTCCCCCAGGACACACTTGGCCCTCCTGGCTGCCAGGGCACTGCTATCTCATGTTCATTCTTTCTCACACATCCATTAGTTTTGTCTGTGATTTCTGTCTCTTTTCTAGCTCCAACCATGCTTCTCTTTCACTTACGGGTGCAATTCTACACCCTACACATATCTGTAGTATTGTTCCCTACTTCACACTAGATGAATTTTCTCCAAAACCTGGAGAATCTACCTTACACAGGAAAAGACTTGTCTGTTACAAAGACAAGAGGGAAGTTGAAAGTTTGGTTCAGAAGCTGATGCTTGCATGTTCTTTCCTTTCCTCATTGCAGTGAATATAGGGTAACAATATATTTAGAAAGTTTATTTTTCCAAGGTGGAAATCAAAGCTTTTGCCATGACATGAAGAATGCAGTGATGCTTAAAAAAATGAAATCATGGTGGTTTTCTACTTGAAGATACCTAATGTTGGCTATACCATCATAATTATTTATTTTAAAGCCAGCAATTTTGAAAATATGTACAAAGGACCTTGCCTTCCTTAGAAGTAGTTAAGTTATGTGGGGAGGCATTTAAGGTGCTTCCTTCCAAGACAGTTTGGGTATATTCAGATATTCAGAAGCACCAAAATGAAAGACCTGCCTTTTGAAATACTGTTGGAACAGCTGGATATGCTTGCACAAATAAAGCATAATATTCTTGTAATTAAATATGTGTAACCACAGTTTTGAAGGTCAGCTTCTTTTCATATTTAGAATGGAGTTCTGATTGCATTTATGTATTAATTGTAAAGCAAACACATTGACCTCAAACCTCAGCCACATATTTACCTTCAGGATGAAGTGTTTCATAAAATGAACATTATTTATATACTAACATATAGATATTAATCAAGATGTCTTGTGTATCAATTTGCAAGTGTAATCAGCAGTCATTTCAACCCAACAGCTCAACTCTAGTTATAATATTTTTTCCTTGTAACTGTGGGCAGTGATCTTAAGCTTATGTCCACGTTGAAACACTGAAGAAACTATAACACTAGTAAAAAGCATGCCTAATGTAACTCCTATTTCAAAAGCAACTTTTGAATAACAGATAAATTTTGACAGTATAATTATCAATTTCAGGTTGCACTTCAACCTACTGAAATAACTTATTTGCTTGAATATATTTTTTACTTAAAAATGTGAGACTGTAAATCTACTTTTTAACAGTTAAGATTCTTTAAGACAAAATTTTCTGTTTAGACAACTTTGAAAAACATCTGCCTTAATTTAAATTTTTCCTTTCCCATCTTGATACTTCTTTTCCCCTCTGCATGAAAACAAGCATAATAGATTAAGCCAATATCTGCTGTTTCAAGGATTTATTCCTATAAGGAGTGGGAAATGGAAACCTTCAGCGTAAAAAGAAAAGGGGAATGAGAAAGTTTTCCCTCAGAGATCTCTGATATGCAATTACAATACATATGGGGATGGCACAGATACTTTACAGGGCAGTAGAAATCTGAGAGAACCTCTATAGCAGCTGCTCTCCAGTTTGTCCTTCAAAGCCTTTTGGCTAGAATTTCACTTTTCAATACTTAAATTCCCAAAAAAGAGGGAATTTTAATGTCACTGCAATTGGCTATTCATGCCAGTAACAACAGAATGTACCTGTGTGCAATGAAATGTTCTTACTGTTTATCCCATTTTTTCTATCATCTGAGCAATCTGAGTAAAAAAAATATGTATTTCCTAGCTGATAAACAGGAATCTACTGAATATAATTGTTATATTAATTTCTTTGTTTAGTACATATTAGGACAAATGTTAAAAATATTTTTTAAAAAGGCCATAAGATTTTTTCATTTAGCTGTTGATTCTTTATTATTTATTTATAATGCATGTGTCTGTGTATGTATGGTATGTGTGCTTGAATATGTAAAATATTTAACATGCATGCCTCTGATTTAATATGAAAAAAATGTTCAGCTGGTCAAATTAGTCATATACAGTGTAAATTGAACTTCATAAATATAAAATTAGCTACAAGTAATTACCTAAAAGTAAACTTTAGAAGCCTGCTTTTGAGTCCAAACATCTCAAAATTCCAGTTTTCAGTATTCAAGAAAATCAATCAGAGCTTAAAAAGGTTAAATCAACCAATTCAGAAAGACCATATCTACGTGTAGGAAATGTAACACTTGTAATATGAAGCAGATATAGAAGAACTATATATTCTCAAAAAATTGTTATCATTTATTATGCACAATTAAAGGAGTAATAAAGCAAAAGGTAACTTTTCATTATGTATTCTAATAGTTAAAAATTCTATGTTTTCTCTAACAAGTTATCCCTTTATTTCTGCTATACTGAATGGTTAGCTCTTCAAAAAGTTTTGGGCGTTTATCTTTTTTTTGGAAACAACAAAGTATATATTATGTAAATTTTTATTTCAGAGAGACTGAAAGTACTGTTGCTATTTCTTAATATAAACCTTTCTTAAAAGAAAAAAAGAATACGTAAAAGATTATATTGCAAATAGACCTTTTTCTGAAACTATAAATTCTAGTTAAGAAAGATGAGCTGGAACAACATTCTGGGTAATCCTCTTCTTAACATATTAAGAAAGCATTCTCAAAACTCATGATGGTCTTTAAAGGAGCTCAGTGGTAAAATTCCCTGGTGTAGATGATAGTTAACACACAGATTATAACAATGGGTCATAATTCCAATAATCTTACTAACTTCTATGATGACTTTAAATAAAAACTTTTTGAATGTAAAAAGATCCTTAGTTTAGTAAAATTTTTGTACTACCAAGAATGTAGGATTTCTAAGTAAATACATATTTTATTGGGGAAAAAATAAGTTAAATAGTAAGAAAATGCATTATTCTTTTTATATAGTTCAGGATTTTCAAGTTGCTCAATGTGTTTTTCTGGACTTTGAGGATTGAATTTTTGTAATGGTTAATGATATCAACAATAATGGATCTGCAAAGGTCATTATTGTAAATATTTTTTATTCTTTCATTTGCTCTATTTCCAATGCATGCTGGAATGCCCAGTTGTGTGAAACCAAGTCAGAAATCATCTGCTTACTGCCACATTTTCCCAGAAGAAATTAACCTGAAAACAAAGAAATGTCTCTTCTAAAAACTTCTGAACAAAATGTGCTCCTCTGTAAACCAAGAAATGACAAAATTTTAAAATTTGAGAGCTCTTTACCAAAAAATGTAATGTTTCCCCTTAGTGAACACCCAATTTAAAAGAGATAATGTGCAAAAAAAACAAGGCAAAACAGAACAAGATCAAATCAAACCAAACCAAACCAAACCAAACCAAACCAAACCAAACCCTAACCAAAACAAACCAAACCCTAACCAGTTTAGGAACAAGACTGAAATAAATGTCTGCTTTTGGTAACATAATTTAATCTTATTCTAGTGTACATACTTGTTTTCATCAGGAGCCATTTTATTCTTCATTTATTACAGTAAGGATTTTCCTCAAGAAAACCTGTTTGAAGGAGGAGCACAGGATTTGAACTCAAGCATTTGAACTTGTGTTTTAAAATATATCTATGATCTGCTTTTTTTGGGATCAGACAGAAAAAGGTTGTACACATGATGACTCAGACAAAGAGATCTCTGTTGATTTTGTTTAACCTTCAAACAGTGTCATTAGGATCATGATGACTTGTTAAATGTTGGGCATTCTATTTCACATTATCTTAATCTTCCATATCTTTACTGATATTAAGTTGGAAAAGAAGTGATCACAGTTTTAAATCTTCACTTCCTTATCACCCACTGATAAATTTAGGGGTTTAATATAAAAATGTATCCTTTCATTGTCTTCTTATGCACGGGGAGTACAAGAGACAATAAATATATTAATGACATATCTATGATAAGAAATAAACATATGTAGATATATTTCAATGTTGATTAAGAAATTATTCTAGTATTTACTAAGTATCTTAATGAAATCAATTATTAAAAATCCAAGAGAATAAACAGAGAAGGGCATTTTTCCAGTTTCATCATGACAAACATTTGGTGGTTAAGAACAGATTCTGTTCCTTATATATTTCTTCCATTCCCCTGCCCCCTTGGGTTCTTTTCAATGGGTAGAGCTGAATTTAGGGCTGCACAATGTGTTTGTATCCAGCCTGTGCTGTTAGGCATATAAACTTCTTTGCATACGGATATGTTAATTCTGTGTGTATTTGTAGAATGCTATTCCTGTAGTACACAAGGCTAATAAAAAATCATTAATTTAAAATTTTAAAGCATACTTTCAGAATGCATTCCACTCACAAGTACAAATTAATTCAGATGCTGAGCATGCTTTAATCCGCACTGTCATTCAGGATTATAGGGGCCAATAGACCAGCTATGTCCTGAGGGTGTGAACTGGGACAGATCAATCAATTTACAGAGCTTTGGCAAAGGTTGAACAGCTGGTGCTGAAAATCTTTGTTGGAGAAATGACCAACCCACCAGAGATTACAGATTTAAGCCAAGATTGATGGTTAAACCTTGCAAATTAAATCCTCTTCAAATGTGTTCTGACTGATTATAAAGCTAATTTAAAGACATCACTCCACAGTACTTTCTTAGAACAAGATACTCATTAAACTTCTGGTGTTAAAAAAATTCTCTCTGAGGCCTGTTGCTAGTAGCAAATACATTAGTGTTTTCATTTGCAGATTATTTTTAAAAGGTCTCTGTTGACCAGTTTCTTTTTATTTAAGCATTCACCAGGGTGAATTTAGGTTATCAATAATTACTTTCACATACTTAGCACAACAGAGGGTACATTTTTTTTGCCCTTTGGGCATCCAGCAGAAACTCTCTGCTAGCTCAGCAACTTTCTAAAGGGTTCATGAGAAAATTCTGATCACGTAAAAAAGTTCTTCTGAGGAAGAGGATGCGATTTTCTGTTGTTGAACTTGGTTTACAGATAAAATGGGACTTTATAAGAAATAGAAATATCAGGAGAGTAGGCCTGAGAAACTGGACATAATAAATGAGCTTGGGTGTTGTGGTTTAACCCCCACTGGCAACTAAAACCATGCAGCTGCTTATTCCCTTCCTCTCCCCTCTGCCCCAGTGGGATGGGGAGGAGAATCAGGAATGAAAACAAAATGATACTTTTCAGTTGAGATAAGAGCAGTGCATTAACTGAAACAAAGTTAAAATTAAAAAAGAAAATACAACTACCAATGGTAATAACTGTAATAAAAACGAAAGGAAGGAAGGGAGTTACAATCTAACAGAAACAAGTGATATATATTAGAATTGCTCACCTCTCATTGACCAATTCCCAGACTGTCCCCAAGCCATGACTGGCTCACTTCTGAGTAACAGTCTATATACTGGGAATGGCATTCTGTGTTACAGAATACCCCTTCGGTCGGTTCAGATCAGCTGTCCCGACCATGCTCCCTCACAGTTTTTTGTGCACCTCCTCACTGGCAGAGCATGAGACACTGAAAGTCATCGATTTAGACTAAGCTCTATTTAGCAACGACTAAACCAGCAGTGTGTTATAAACATTTTTCTCATGCTAAATCCGAAACATATCCCTATACCATCTACTAAGAAGAAAACGGACATTGTCCCAGTACAAACAAGGACAACGGGACAAGAAAATTTCACTTAAGCAGAGAAATTAGGATATCTAAAAAAATATGGCAACACACAAAGCTGTGCATTTTTTGTGGAATAAGTAGTCAATTTTGGATAAAATGGCAGGTAGAGATAACAGGAGAAAAAGAGATATCAGAAAAGGAAGAGAAATGTGTTGTATGACAAACCAAAAAAAGCCAGGAATAAAATCCTTCAAAAATATGCAGATTTTTAAGAAAAAGAAGGAAGGATCCTTCATCTTTCTGGACCAGGAGACCTGGGAGTTATTAGCTTTGCAAGTATTGCACATAAAAGAAAACACAGAAAACACATAGTCAGAGTGTGTTGTGTATTGTTGTGTTTGCAAGCAACATTAGCTGATAAATTCCATCAGTAAAAAAGTATTGTATCATGTCCTTGACAAAAGCAGGAATTTCCCTTTATCAGCTCGTTTATAGATAGTTGTGCTTGGTGGGGATAGTCAAAAGGAAGTTGAGGGAATTAAAACAGAAATATAGAAAGAAGATTAAAGATTAGAAATGTGTATGATTAATAGCTATTTGAAATGTTGAACTGCAAAATCTTAGATCTTGTAAAGCAAGGTTGGTGGCAGAAAGACTTTGTTCTGTGCAAAACTTAAAAAAGAAATGGGACAATATGTTCCACATAATATTTTGAAATTTATTATTTCTATTTTGCTCAAATTGAAACTCTATCAACATCAGAATTTTCGGAAAAAAAACAGAGTCTAAGCTGTAACTAGGCCTACAGAAGACTGTGGAAGGTAGGATATGGAACCTGAATTTTTAAATTCCATCTCATTAAGTGAGAGCATAAGAAAGGTTTTAAGAGAATGGGCTTTAAAGTCTTAAAAGGTTAAATAAAGTGATTTATTTTTGCTAAAAAAAAATATCATAGCAGGAAAAACCCCACAGCCTATGTGAAATGTGGCAGGGCAGGGAATAAAATAAATGAACATTGAAATTTTGTGTGTAAGGGATATGGCATCTTTCCAACAGACTAAAGAGTCTGCTTTATTTTAATGTTTTGGCATGTAGGTTCAACTCTATTGCTTAATCACAATAACTTTTAAGGCATTTAGATACGTTTCTTTAGTTCATTATTGCCAGTTTTTGTAGCCTACATCATATATTGTAGCTTTTCATCACCTGTTCCTTTACTAGTGGAAGTGGCTTCTCGGCTATTTCAGAACTCGGAGACCTTGAAAGATTATTTGCTGTAGTCTTCTTGAAGTTATTCTCACTAAGTAGAATTAACCAAGGTCCCTTATTACAGAACCATTTCTCACTTCCAAATTGCTTTCTGCAATAGTTAGTTACTAACTTGAACACAAATAGGTTGAGAGTTACCTGAAGAGGCAACAAAGCTGTATTACTCTTGAGCATTAAAGAAACCTTATTAAGAAACAGTTCTGTTCTTTTTTCTCAAGAAAAAAACCAGAAACTAGATATCCATTTATACACTTATTCCTCCTCTAAAGTAAGTTTCTCAAGGAATCAGGTTTTATCAAAACCAAAAAAAAGGAGCATTTTATCTGAGTTCCCACAACAAAAAATGTACCTTATGAATGAACTGTCAAAACCTATGAACATAATATGAGATTATCCTCAATCCAATATACTGCTTCAACACAAAAAAGGGATTTATAGAAATGAGGTGGGTGAAAAAAATGAGCTAAGTCCCTGAAGAAATTGTTGCAAGGAAAAGTTTATCTATTTTCTTTCAAACAAGGTGTGTAATAGGTACTCGTTATCTATTTTCTGTGTGATTTCAAGAAGAAAGAAAAAAGAAATTTATCATATATGTAATTTTTATTCTTTTCTATGCATAGTGTTCTTTCCTAACCTAGAGAGGAAAAGAGGTCAAACACAGAAAATTTTAAGTGCTGATGCTCAGAATTCCCCAAAGGCCAATTTGTGAGAGTGTTAGACAGTGATGAAGGTTACTTCAGGGATAAGACTGTTTACTCATATGCTTAAGACAGTTCTTCAATTTGGTAGATAAACTGCAACACCAAACACAGTGTTTAAGTACAATTCTTTGTAGTGCTCAAGAAGGGGAACCTGCTGTCTACAAAGTATTATGAGAAATCTGGGGCTACTGATGATTTTTCAAAAATAAAACTAATTTCTGCTCAGCAGAGCCACAGAAATTCAGTTTCACAAATCAAATCAGGCTCTACTGTAAAAACACCAACAAAGACATAAGTTTGTAAGTTTAACTTTGGGCCAAAGAATAGAATCATTAAAATGAAAGTTGAAAAATGTAGCTTTCCATCCCTCTCTTTAACAAAATTAACACCTCAGTATAACATATACCAACAACAAAATGACAAGTTTTCCATGAAATAAAACAAGACTGGCATTTTATACTGAAGTGTATATGTACTTCTGTCTATAAACACACTTATGCCTATTTTAAAATAAATCATATGCTGTGCTTAAAATTAGAGATGATTAGATTTCAGGTATTCTGAAACCTGCAACTTCCTCTGACCTCATGGATTTGTTAAAAGAACCTTAAAATCCATGATGTTTTTTTCTAGTACTACAAAGATAAAGCCAAACAGAAAAAAAACCAAACCCCAAACCCTGAATTATTTATCTTATTTACTTAAATATTATAAAATATAATATGGTATCTGAATGAAACCATACCTTAACTGACAGCATACATAAATGGGAAAGAAAATAAATATTTCTCTCTGGAAAAAAATAGATATGATACTCTAATTTTCATCAATGCAATTGTTAATCTTCTAGATTAAAAATTGCATTCGTTTGTTTTGGAGAAAGAAATTCCCAGGTTTTTTAGACTATGTAATGACAGGCTGGTTTCACCATTCTTTCCCACAAACATAGCTAAAAATGTGAAGACCTACATTAAACATGTATGCACACACATTGCATGCATACTCAAACATTATGGGCCATAGAATTTGAATCACCATTTCTAGAGGAGACGCAGAAGAATCATTTGTTATACCCAAAAGAGGATGTACATTTTAACTTAAATAAGAATACTCCATTGAGAGACAACCATTTCTGTTGATGAGTGCCACAGATGAGTAGAGCCATGTCTTTTACTGATCACAATATCTGGCAGTACCCTTAACTCACTTAATAATTTTAGCTGTTCCTGCACTCCAAACATCACCCTTAGTAGTCTTCTGTGACTCAATATTGCATGCTTATAAATGCTGTCAAACCCAAGTTAGGGACTCTAATTAAAACCCAAAGGCTTAGAATGGCATTTTATGTAGTTACAATAGAATGCATGTATTTACTTTCTCTGAATCCCTTTCATGTCATATACAGACAGTAAACATCTTCATGCAATCAGCTTACAAATTATTTACAATTTGACCTGGCAAGTTTTGTTGTCACCTATCTATAATGTTGAATTACTTTTCTGTCCTTTTGTTCTCAATAAAATAAAAATATTAACCACAAAAATAATACTCAGAGTAGTACATAGAATTTTTATCTGTAGATCTCTCTGCACTTTGTACATGTGTTAAGGAGATACTAATTGTGTTGTACCTCAATATCTCCTTTTTAAAGTGGAAAGTATTTAATGTTCATCCTTCACATTCCCTCTCCATCTTATTATTTCTGCTCTGTGGGGTTTTATATTATGCTAAATGGTGTTGATGTAATGAGACACAGTCATACTGTGTTCATGATTATATCGGTAGGGTACAGGATACCACTTTGTAGCCAGAGTCAAATCATGTCATTACAGAAATGCCTTATTTAGTTTCCTATGCTTTGTTATTCTAAATGAGATTCACATGCAATTGTTAAATGCTTTCATATATTAGGACTATAAGTTTAACTTGAGTGCTAAAATATAGTAATCAGTTCAAGTTACCTGGAAATTACTTTTATTCATTCATATTAAATCCTATTTTTTCAAGTTCTAGTTGTTCTCCCTTTAAATACACTCTGTGGGGCTGACAATCCAAGGTTCACTGATATGGTACTGAAACAACAGAGATGAGAATCATGCCCAGGATTCTTAAAGGAACTTTATTGAATGAAACTTTTTTCCAGATATTTTGACAAAGTCATCATTTATTTTTTTATGTTTTCCAGTACTTAGGCTCACTTATTTAAATAATCTTTCTGCACAGCAATCAGAATTCTACTCATACAAAATGAAACTGGCATTACCTAATTTCCTAACAAACTTTTCAAATCTGAAATCTTTTTAATGTTTAATAAAACCACAAGATCTTAGTTCACAAATTCCACCTTCAGTGGTTTCCTAGGATGCAAACACAGAGTCACAAACAGAAAGCAGCACAGAAAAACAAGGTAGAAAGCCTGCAGCACTTCCACTTTTCTGAATCCTTTCAAACGCTTTGCATTCTCACAAACATATCAGTGTTAAACCTCAAACACAACACCTGGCAATGGGCTCAAACTACAACTCATATCTGTGTCATTTGTAAAAGTAGACAAAATTCTTCTGAGAATTCTGAACAGAACAACTGAAACAAAAAAAGAGCTTTTGTACACAGTACATCATTACGTTGGAAGAATGAAGTACAATTAATTTCAGGGCACTGTTTTACTACCAAATGAAATAAAAGGGAAGATACTAACTGACTCGAGCTGCTAAAGTGGAAACCAACACATAAAAGGCAATTACAGAATGCATTAAGGATGTGTGGTGATGGATATTTTCAAATAAAATAGATGTTCTTTCAAAAGCAATGTTAACATTATTCTTTCACCCTTCAAATGTCCCGGTGCACACAGGAATGTATGAACACAAATTTAGACAGTAGTTACATTATTTTGAAAGAAGAAGTAGAATTTCAGAAATTTCTTAAGTCAAAAACAGTAACACAGATATAATCTTGGAGTGCAATGATAGATCAAGAAAAGCAAATGAGAACATGACAAGCAAATCTGGTGATACTCATGCTGGAATATTTTATTCAATTTCGTTATTGTCTTTTTAAGAGGAGACAGACACCTAGAAGGCAGTGTAGTAAAGAAACCCCACCAAAACTAAAATAATGTAAGAGCTAGAAAAAACATTTGCACAGCAATAAATGAAATTTATTAATTCTTTGTAATTAATCCTGAGAAACCAAGTGAAGGATAAAAGGTGACCCAATTACAGTATAAAAGTCATCATGGGTAGAGGTATTGCACACTTAAACAGGAAGATTTAGCAATAACCAAAACCAGAAAACTGAAGTTTGACAAATTAAAGTAAGAAATAAGGCCAAAAAATCCTGTAAACAGAAAGTACAATTAATGATCAAAACATGATCATAAAGAAAATGATGGCTTGTAATCTCACTACTCCCGAGATCAAGATTTGCATATTTCATTCTGGTCCATAGTTACCTTTGTAACATAAGTGGAGTTGAGGAATAGTGACATTTAAGTTCAATAAATAAGTTGTTTGTTCTTCCAGGATTGAATACTACAAATCTCTGACTTCAGAATCACAGAATCACAGAATCACAGAATCACAGAATCACAGAATCACAGAATAAGATCAGTTGGAAGAGACCCACAAGGATCATCCAGTCCAGCTCCCGGCCCAGAACAAAATCGCCTCAAGAGTCACACCCTGTGCCTGAGTGCATTGTCTAAACACTTCTGGAACTCTGTCAGGCTTGGTGCTGTGACCACTTCCCTGGGGACGCTGTTGCAGAGTATCATCTGTGACTTAATGGAGGCCTCACTGTACTTACATCCATGTGGCAACATTAGTAATTTTGATGGCGGTTCTATTTAAGAAACTTGAACCACACTTGTTAAATATATTTACAATCGTCTCAGAGTTCCAGTTTTATTTCAAAGTTTGTTACTTGTTATCAAGTTACTGGAGCTTTCATAATGCAGGAAATAGCTTTGACAAAAGGTAAGGACAGCTTTACAAAAATGGGATCTGTGAGTGACATGCTGACATAGGGAAGTTAATGGATATTGTAGTGTTGATTTATTTAGACCAGCATTACACCAATCTTTTGGATGAGTAGACAGAACTAAATTGAAAAAAGGTCTGTGTGAGAGAAGGGAATCAAAACTTGCTTAAGAAAGGCTAATATTTAAATGAGAACAGCATACAAAACAACTGAAATTGACACTGGATTTTTTTTTTTGTCACAGTGTGTGAAAGATCACTATAAAATCATAGAATGGTTCCAGTCAGAAGGGACCTCTACAGATCATCTAGGACAAATCCCCTGTCACAGGCAAGGACATCTTCCACTAGATGAGGTGGCTCAAAGACCTATCCAACCTGACTTTGAATATTTCCAGAGATGGCCTCAATCACTTCTCTGAGTCACGTGTTCCAGTGTCTCACCACCTGCATCATAAAAATATTCTTCCTTTATATTTTTTTAGCTTTAGCAGTTTCCCTTGTCCTATCACCACAGAGCCTGGTAAAAAGTCTTTCTCCATCTTTCTTATGAGCCCCCTGTAAAGCCCTGTTCTCACCCAATGAGTATCTTGAAGGGGCTTAGGTTTTTTCATACTCTGAGGCAAGTGCACGGGAGAAATGGACAATACTCTGAAGTAAAACAACAAACTTTTACTGGCAAACTTTCAAAAATAAGGCTACTTGACAAAGTTTAAAGCAAACACTAATTTGAAATAAAGCATTTCACAAGGCATTGGCTTAGCAAACTCTAACCCATCCAACTTTAAGTTACCCAGATTTAGAGAAGGGGAAATTAAAAGAAAAAGAGAGAGAAAGGGAGAAGAAGGTGGGGGGGGCAGACAGAGAGATTTATATTAATTTCTTGAATTCCAGCATTTCAGCTACTATGAAATCCAAAATAATGGGCCATGACCACATGTGTCTTTGTGCAACTGATTTTATTTGCTTTGGTCTCCTGGGCCCTCCCTTCCAGGTGGGGCTTCAGGTGTGCCAGTGACTGACAGCAATTTTGGGCTGGACTGGAGGCTCCAGGGGCTGGGTTTGGGCCAGTGCACTTCCCACTTTTTGCAGAATTTGCACTTCCCCCCACACACAAACACTTCAGTTGTTTTGATCCAGAAATCATTTTCTGCAGTCTCTCACACCCCATTTAAGTATTGAAAGGCTGCAATAAGGTCCCCCCTAAGACTTTTTTCTCCAGGCAGAACAACGCCAACTCCCTCAACATTTCTACACAGGTAATGTGTTCCATCTCTCTGATAGTTTTTATGGCTCTCCTTTGGATCTGGTCTAACATGTCTGGCTCTCTTGTGCTGGGAACACCAAAGCTGGATGCAGTACTCCAGGTGAGGTTTCATGAAAGTGAAATAAAAGGGCAGAATCATGTCCCCTGACCTACTGGCCACAGTTCTTTTGATGCAGCCCAGGACATAATTTACTTTCTGGGCCAAAAGCTCACATTGCTGGTTCACATCCAGTATTTCATCTGCCAATATCCCAAAGTCCTTCTCCACAGGGCTTCTCTCAGTCCGTTCACTATTCAGTGTCTATGGATACTGGTGATTGCCTTGAACCAGGTGCAGGACATTACAGTTGGCCTTGTTCAGTTTCACAAGGCTCACATTGGCCCACTTCTCAAACCTGCAAAAATCCCTCTGGATATCATCCCTTTCCTCAAGAACTTTAACTGCACGCCTCATCTTGCTGTTTATAAGGAGTTGTTGTATAACGCCTGGCTTTTCCTGGCTGTCCTCGACCGTGGCACCAGCCCCTAAATGCTTGGCGGCTTCTTCTTCCGCACTGCTCCGAGCCTGGCGTGGCTGGATCACACAGAGGCGGGGCTGCGCACAGCAAGGGAGCAACGAGGTGCCTATGAAAGGAGGCGAAAGAGACAAAGGGTTGTGGGAGGGGGTCTCCCCCGAACTCTCCTTTATTAGGGTTAGGGCAAGGGGATCGGGAGGGAGAGTTGTGGAGGGAGAACACCAGGGAAATGTCCCTGTGCGGCCGGTTTTAAGGGGGGGTGGGGTAACAGCCAATGGGGTAAGACGAGGGGAAGGTACAAGGGTCAGGGGTCCAATAAAAACATTTGAGGGAGGGATACAACAGCTCGGAACCAATAAAACTTCAAACATAACAGAACTTTCGGGAAGATGGGGTTGGTCCAAGGCTCTGGACACGCCTTTCTTCAGCAGCAACCAGGGATGGACCTCCCTCAAGCAGTGAGGATTCTGAACACTATTAGGTACAAATAAGTAGAGCTGGCTACACATGGGAAAAAAATAACTTACTTTTTCCCCAGTTTCTCTCAAACAATCAACAGGAAACAAAAACTTATTGTAAACAAGACAAGACTACAGATCCATCTTTAGGATTACTAAATGTCAATCAAAAGTGGACTGGTTGTACCACAGTGTAAAGCTGTCAGCTCTTTTGAAACACAAAACTGTACCTTTGAAATTATAGTGACAACATAAGTATTCATATAAGTCAAACTTCCAGGCCATTTAACTTGATTCTTACCCATCTGAGTCCAGTCTGCAGGAATTTTTCTGTTGAAACTCCAGATGTTACCAGAAAGCACAGATATTAAGCACTTAAAAAAAAGTTCAAATGATAAATGATACTGAGATGGTAGCACAACAATGATCAGAAAGGAGACTCAAGTCTTGTCTATCTCCATGTTATTCAATAACACAATGTTTTTTAAGTGAAACTCGGTTGATAGGTTTTTTTCAGCGTCTCTCATTTCCCCAAGTCTCCTTGGATTAAAGAGATTCCCAAAAGTGTTGTATGTAGGACATCAAATTTGACCAATTACCCTAACTGAAAATATGTTACGAGTTTGAAACTTTGTGATTGCAGAATATAAATGTGTATGTGTGTAGTAAAGTCGCTCATTACATTTCTGTATTTAGACTATGAGGTAGTTGTCTTCTATATCAATATTTCTAGATATATTGAACTGATCAGTTAGATTTACCATCTCTAATGCAGAGTTACATTTTAGAATATACAAAAAGGGTACTGTTGTTGAATACAGTACTATTGAATAACATTTTTTATTCTTGGATTTATAGTGTAACATTAGATAGTGACAAGCAACAAAAAGAAACAATTTTCCATTTGCATTAATTTATGCTTTTCCTAAATTTTGGAAACACAATTTTGATATCTGTATATGAAATTTTATTGCTGAGATGCACATTTGCCAGAAATAGCTCTAGGGAGAGGAAAAAAATCATACAATACTGTACGTAGTTTTAAACATCTAAGTCTTGCTTCTGTCTCATGAGAATAATATAAAACAGGTATTATATCTATGGATTAAAAAACTGGAAAAAATTTTCATAGTAAATATTTGCTTTTAAATTCCATGGCATATAGTGTAACCAGAGTATATGCATATATATTTACTTAAATTAATAAATTGGTCCATTATTGAAACTGCTATTTAAGTTTAGTGAATTACTTTTGCAGCAATATGAATGAAGTGATTTAGATTATTCTTCTCCTTAAGTTAGTTGGAGTGGTCTTTTTCCAGGTTTTATACATTTTGGATTGTATTTGCAGGGAAATTTGATGGCTATTTGCAATTATTTGTGAGTTGAATGAAAATATATGGATTAGTCTGTGTTGGGAAATTATTATACCTGCACAGTTTTAAAAATAATAAAAAAAGGGAAGAGTATTGTAGTCGGTCGGTCATCGGTCTTTTCTCTGTTGTTGTCTGTCTCTTTTCTGGTGCAGAATTGTGCAACATGAATCTAGAAGACATATTCTGCACATATGAAATTTGCAATATCTTTCCCTTTAGCATAAAGGGAATCAAGAGTCAGCAACAGCTTAGCTCAGAAAGGATAAGCACATCACATGAGAAGGGAGCTAAGGTAATTCCTGGAAAGGCTGAAGAAATTATCTGAGGTAGATCATAACAAAATCTTGAGGTTTACAATGCTTTTCAATGTATCATACTTTGATAATATTATGTAAGCCATATATACACCACGACCACAATGGGATGTATCAGAAACTTTGTTGCCAACTATTGCTGTGTACATAAGGAACATAACTTCGGGGGTTTTTTTCTTGTCTCAATAGGTAAAAGCTTTTATTGAGGTATTCCTAATTACTGCTAAGTGTAATACCGTTTAAAGCTAATCCTATGCCTTATCATTTTGGTAGGATGGAATGGCAAAAAGGGAAGCTTTTTGTAAGCAGACTGTTTTCCATGAGAACTTGTTTCATTTGGCACAATTTTCACATTTGAGAGTGAATGATGAAGAGGACTACACAAAAAGGACACAAAACCTTGAGGGCTAAAGCATTTAAAATCTGCCTTCTGCCATAGAGTTTTTATATAATGCCAAGGAATATTTTTACCAAATAATTCGGAGTTGGGCACTAATTGCATATTTTTCTGTCTTTTGGGCACCCGATTAAATACCTTGGAACTGACAGCAAAAAAAAAAAAAAAAAAAGTAAATTGAATGTTAGAACTGATTAGAAAAGTAAAAGAGGCCAATCAGAATGTGAAAACAGTAATATATGTGCTAACCAGTCTAGTATGGATATTTATTTAAAATACTATTTGCCTCTCTTCATCTCAGCATGCTACAAAAGATATAACAGGGCTGGAAGAGATTCAAAGCAAGATAATGATGACCAATGATGGAAAAAACTTCTGAGCAGCAGCACCTTAAAAATTTGAAGACACTTTAGAAGGAATATGATGCTGTCTGTGGTACAATAGAAATAACAAAATAGGAAGCAATAGTTCATTGATTTAGAAATAGAGAAATAACAAAGCTAGCTACAATCAAAATGTGGAATTGTACATTGAAATCACTTAGTACAAAATAGAATGTCTACAGAAAATTACATTGGATTAAAAACAGCTATATTCATAGAAAATTCCATCGAAGGGAGCTAATTGAAAAGGATATTTCATCCAACTCAAAAGAATCCTGGGCCCAAAGTCAGGAAGCTAGGTGATATTTCGGGTGTGTCTGCACCCTTCTCGCACACAAACATAGACAATCAGTGTTATTCAGTGACAGGCAGAACACTGGGCTAGAGAAACTCACTTCTAGCCAAAGGTTGTTATGGTCAATTTTTAAAAATATCTGCACAAGTTCTGAGTTCTTACAGTAGCAACTGAATCTTTTGGAGCTGGCCTTCAGACATACATTTTCAAATTGAACATTGAATACGCCGAAAGTGTCAGGTTCTGCTCACCTTAAGTTGGATCTACAGAATCGAATGAAATTGGTTGCCTTAAGATCTGTAGATCTCCTATAAGTACCACCACTCAGGAGATTACAGTGTCAGTGGGCAAAAGTCCTTCTTTTTAAGAGAATGTGTATCCCTGTAAAATATATGGACGAAAATATGTACCTTAACTGTAAGGTAGCGATTCTACAAAATTGAGTGTCTTGCTTATGAGGGGGGAAAGAAAAGGTTGATTTTACGAAGGCATTAAACTAAGACTGGAGAGAGTCCTGAGGGCACCACCAGCACCAATCAGAGGTCTTTCCCTACTCTTTCCACAGTCCAGGACCCAATCTAATGCCAGCTTGGGGCTGCTAGTCCCTGCCCCAGGGGTGATATAGGAATGTAAAGCTCCAACATTGTCTCTGATTTGGTCTCCTGCATTGATGTTGTAGTTACCTCCTCTCCAGTACTCTGTCCTGAATGGATCCATTTGTTCCGATATTTGATTCTCAATGGTGAAATCTGTCCACTTTTGGCCCCTACACTTATGATGACAGAGTAAATACAGATATTAATCCAGCTGTTTAAAACTCAAACCTCTATCTCTGTCTTTCAACAATTACACTTTAAATACAGGCTGAAAATAAGTGAGAAGGCATAAAACAAACGCTTTGAAAATGAGAGGTCACTTATGCATTTACAAATGTTGTTTCTTTAAAACCTGTCTGACTGTTGCTTGCTTGTGTAAGATCTGGTCTGAATGGAACTAATTGAACGGCAGAGCACTGATTACTGAGAATATAAAATGTGACTCTACATTTTAGTTGGTTTTACTCTTGTTTCAGTTAATGTCTAGATAAAAGTAAGAGAAAAAAAAGTTGAAAACATTTTTATTCTATTTATGCTTAGAGAGCTTGCCTGTTAAAAATATACAATATCACTGCATTCCAGATGCCTTCATAACTGTGCTTACAAAAAGAGATGTATACATGAACCTATGCCTATGTAGTTTTAGTCAGCTTCACTGGAAAATTTCATTTAATTAATTTGTTCTTTTGGAAAAACCTTCAGTTTATAGAAGTTATCCTAACTTTGTCCAAACTATAAAGAAAAACACGTCTGATTCTTTTGATCAGAAAATTAACAACAAAAAAAAAGAAATAAGCAAATATGATAATAAGGTTCAAATCTGGGAAAGTGATAAATATGGAATAATGATGTTTAAAAATAAATCATTGTAGACTGATACTTAAAAAACACCATAAGAATATTTAAAAGTTGCGTTATGCCAAAATAAAAGTACCTACAATAATTTCATACATCTTCCTCAATCATGCTTACGATTCACTATTCTCCTATTCCAACTTCCTTTTCCCCCATCTTAAAAGGTCTTTACAGATGAAGGGAAAAAAACTAAACAAAGCACCTTCAAAAGAACTTGTTATGGTACGTGTAATTTGGTTATAATTATGCATAATTAATTGTGTCAGATTGATATTTAAAGATGAAATAAACTTCTAGTAAAATTCATAGTCTCCTTGGTCTACAATAGCTCCCCAGAATTACTTTCTTGCTATCACAAATTTACCCATAACTACATTACCAATTTTTATTCCCTCAAACCTTCGAGTACAGTGTGCACACATTGCACAATCTTACACTAGCACTTCTATAGGGGCTACAGTTTTGACCAAATGTTTTAAGAATGGGTTCCATATCCTTTTTCATTTACTGTTTAGAGTACCTTCCTAAGCTCTTAGAAAACCTTCTTGTTATCAGTTTAGTATTCTTCTTATTACACTTTTGCCCCTTTCTTTAATGTAACAACATATAAATGATGCCACCCCCAGTTCCAGCTGTGCAGCTCTGGAAATTATATTGGTAAGTGACTTCCTGTGCTTTAATGTTAATGAACAGTTTGTTAATGAACTTTGTAGCTGACAGTAAATATTGACTATGTTTTGGAAATTGTTTTTTACACTTAAAAAAATTTACAGTTGAGTGTACTTCTCTTTTAATTATTAAAAAACCCAACAACAACAACAAAAACCTCACTAGAATTTTAGGTGTAAATTCTTCCTAGCCTTCTCCATTTATTTAATGTTCAACACTGAGAAGTTTTTTTTCTTGCCATGAGTCTTAAGACATAAGTTCATTGTTGTCTGCAAATTATGCAACTGTGCAGGTCCATATCTTTGAAAGTACTTATACAATGTTTAATTGCAAAATTCCTCTGATTACAGCAATATTTTTTATGTACCTTTCCATACATAGGACATAATGAAAAATAATCTGTCTGCTTTACTGCTGGATGAAACGGAAGTTTTGTCATTTGGTTTCCCTACAAGCTGAAGCCTTAAATTTGTTATTTTATAAATGTACTTTTCACACTTGCATAATACCGGATTTAATGCCTACAGAATTTATATACTCTGAGAGACTAAGGAATATGATACAAATCATTGTCCATGTTGTGCCCCAAAAACCCCATCAGTCCATCCTGAAGAATTCACTGTATAATTTTAAGATGCTGCATGAGGTGAAACAGGAGCTTTAAAGAGTATGTGAGAGAAATGACAAAATAAATTATAATCAGTATGAATAATTTAATCCACCTTTTCTTTGTAACAGAACACCACAATCACAGATTCTGAACAGGAGATGGACATACTAAGAATTGTTAAATGTAAAGGCATCAACAATAAAAAGAGAGAATTAAAAAATTATGGTTGGAGTGAGAACTGCATGACGTAATATTTCAAAATCAACCTGTACAATAGAAATGCAGGATTTGTAGGTTGACATACCATTGTTTATTTTAGTAAGAAACTAAAAACTGAGCAAATTTGACAGGCCAGAAAAAGGACAGCCACCACATTATCAGCAGGTCCACAGCAAGTCATTTTAAAGTGAACATTGTTCATTTCTACCAAATAACTCTGTAACTACTTAGTAGATGCTAGAAAGCAAATTCAAGTAATGACTGAAATTATAAGTGACAGAAATGTTTTGAAGTTACTAGACTTGAGATTAACTGGCTTGCAGATTTTCAGATGCAAAAATATGTCATTTCTTAAGACAGAAAAAGAGCATATAATATACTCTACCATTACATAATACTTATTGTTTTAAAAGCTCTGTCATTTCAGGGCTCTCTATTGCAATTCAGAGGTATCACTTTGCTTTTGTTGTCAGGCCTGGAATCAGACAATATTTATTATATTACATTCAAGGTAATCTGTTGTTGTTCATATAACTGTAATAATTAACACAGTTGTGCTCAGATACTGACTAATCTGATCATTTAAAGGTAGGATTGTAATGTTAAGATTGCAGCCCTTTGTCATGGTTACTGCTTCTGGTGAAAAGAAGCTGTTTTCAAGTGTGGCTGTGATTTCTCTTTTTTTTTACTCTGTTTTTGTTGTTGTTGTTGTTTGAAATCTTTTTTTATGTATGTGTGTGTTATAAACCATCTTTCATAGTCTGCCATCTTAACTGCTCCAGGCAGAAGTGTGGTGCTTAATTACAAAGTGTCATAAATTCATATGCCATTTGTAACTTTAATGGCAAATCATCAGTGAGATTTGTTCTGCCAGGGCTGTGGAACATTGAAAGTAGAATTTCACAAGTTAATGGCCTGCCCTTTTCTGACAGCACACCAAGCTTTCACACTATTAACTAACACTTTGCTTCACTCAACCACTGAACTGTTGACAAAAGCACTTTAACAAGTCTGAACAGCAGAAAAAAAATCAAGTAAATCAAAAGCCAGTTTGGAATGAGGCAGAAAAACAGGGAAGAACGATAAATCAAAGGGAAAATTTTAACAAGCAAAACAAAGCAACTTGGTATGCTTTGATAAACTTTATCATTAATGCATCAATATAATGAATAATACCTGCTATAATTTTTCTATTTTTGAATAGTTTTTCTTCTCACTACCAAAGAAACAATCTTCAAATAGTCCTGAATTATTTCTGTTTTATTTAAAAGCTTGATCCTACATAGCTGAGGTGCTGCTTAGTTTATTCTACCAGTTTTGAAACATGAAGAAACTCTGAAATTTTCCCTGTGGAGATAAATAAATTTCACAAAACACATTCACAATGGAAATATTGGTTCCTGTAGGGATTGCAGACGTTTTAAGAGCATGAAAGATATAGTAATTTTTTATTAATCAATAAAATCATACGTTTAGATGCAATCATAAAAATATCGTTTGTTCAAGCACAGTAAGCTTCTAACACACAGAGACCTTTAGTTTGCAACAACCTATCTAGAACTGTATGCAAGTGTATCTTTATCTGTTAAATGTATGCAGACATACATATCTATTTCCTGGCCACAATTTATTTATGTGCAATGACAGACCATTGAGAAAACCATGTATGTTATTTTATCCAGAATATTCTTGGAAGTGTAACCTAATTCTTCTTCAGTAGCAGAAGCAAGATATTATGAAGATTTTAGTGAACTGTAAGATTGTATCATTACAGCTTCAGACTGAATTTTGTATAAAAATTAACACATAGAGGAGGTCTGCAAAAAAAGACACAAAGTTTCTGATCCACAACATGGAATCTTGTGAATCTAAATGCTAGGAAATGCACCTGCTTTTTACTTGTGATATACATGCACAGATTTTTTGGCAGATGTCACTATTCTTGCAGCAAAAATCATTTAACATTTGTTAGTAATCATGATTCATAATGTTTTCTTTGCCATTGCATCAAGTAGAATTTCTCACTGTCCAAAAGCATGTTGGAATATTGCACCTGGTTTCAGTGAGATGCCTGTGTTACACATGCCCATGAGGAGAAACTTAGCTTCCTCATGAAATAATTTCTGTTTCTGTCTTCTTCCGTAACCATTATAATTTTCCCTGAATCAACATTAAGACATTGCTGCCAAGTGCTACACTGATGGGTTTGCTGAAGCCTATTCATTGGTCAAATAATTAAAAAGCATTTGAGGACAGGAAAGAGAGTAGCAGCTTGTTTCATTTATAATATTTCAAAATTCCAGTTTTGGCAAATTGTGACATCTATATGTATGCCTTAGACTCCTTGTAAAACGTGACAAAATGAAACAATATAATTTGCAAATTAGTTAAAAATCTGAATGATATAATGAACATGACATAGGATTAACAATGTAATTTCCTAGGAAAGCCACGGGGTCACAGCTGCCTTTCACAATTGCAAAGCTAAGGCATCATAATGAATCAAACTTCAACTGCTAATCCTAAACACGTCACAGTTATATGTAGTTTAAGTACTTAGTACACATTTTTAAAGTCAAGTTACAGTAAGACAGGTGCCAGAGAAATAGGAAAATTAAATGGGATGTAGGTGGGTAATAAGAGAGAGAAGTGACAGAACAACCCAAGGATAAAAAAAATAAAAGGCAGTTTAGATGTCAGTCAAAATTTCCTGTGAGATATTAACAAACTTAGAGATGATTGCTTTCTAGTAGTTTGTTCTTTGACCAATTTGCCTCAATTAGATGTTTCTGGAAAGAATATACGGCATCAAAGTTGGTATTTGGTGATATGAACATTTTTACTTAAGATCCTCTTTAGTTGTTCAGTTATGGACATAAAATACTACTGCTTTGCCATTCTCTGTCCACTTTTTTACTTTTCAGGAAGAATTCTTCATTTGTTTATAAAAGTTTTGATGCAAAATCCAAAGAAAAAGAAATGGGAGGATTATTGGTGACAGCAGGAAATTTAAAACATTTAGATTTACCTCGAGAAGCAGGGTCTTGTGGTAAACTTTGAGACAATTTTACTGTCACAGAATCACAGAGTCTAAGACATTAAAAGTTGAAATAAAGACAGAAAAGTTAGCAAATACATAGACATTCCACATACGCACATAGGTAACTTTGGAGAGAAAGTAAAAGTATTTCTCTAGTCGATTTGATGTTGGATGTGGACAGACCTCAAACTGAACAAAACACCTCAGCTCAGTTTAAAAGCAGTAAGACTTTGAAAAAGTCATTTTGCATACACAGATAAAAGTGTTAATTCTCTAAATAGCGTTCTTTACAGGGAGTAAAAATATTCAAAACACTAAAAGAAGGACTGTATGATACAGGAATAAAAAAATGTCTCTGTTAGATACTCCTGAATTATCGGAAAGCAATGTTGTAAAATTCATATTCTTTCATATTCTGTGCATCACATCCAAGTCAGGGTTAGTTAGAAGGCTACCTTCAGAACACATTATGAGCTATAATTAATGTAAGACAGTAACATTAGTCTCTGATCTGACTAAAATATGACATTCTCTTGAAAATATAAACTTTACTTGTATAACAGTGTAGAAATGAGTGAAGCATCATTTTCTACTCATATATGAGTGATTTTAAGCAATTTGTTTGAAAATTTGAATATTTTGATTAATTACTGGTTTATCTTAAAAATAATAATAGTGTTTGATGTGATTTCATGTATTATTGCATTTTTGTTCCCATTTGAAGCAGTAAGGCTATCTTCTTTTCTTCTCCTGCTAAGTGATCTTCCTGAACTCATAATAAAAAGGTGTTATTTACTTTTTACTTTTTGTCCAATCGTTTCATTACATTCTCTGGTTCTCAGTAAAGAGGTTGACCCAAGAATTGTTGATTCCATGATAGAAACATTGAATTCTAGCCTCTTAATTTATATTTGAAATTTGTGTCTTCCTTGTATACAATCATATAACAAAGAAATGAACTTTTGTGCCAAATATTTAATTGCAAGAGTGAGAGACATGAACTGAACTTTTTTTTTTCCCCCCATTTTGGTAAACACTTTGTCTTGTGCTTCATTGATCCAAAATGAAAGTTTAATAAATTCATTACATCTCCAGAGAACTTTATTTCTCCAAAGCTTGAGTAACCAGCAGGTCATAAGGTCAAGCATATGAAAGTGGTGTTCAGTGTTTTAGAACAATTTAAGTATGCAATAAATGATTCCTGAGCTTTTGGGAACAAACTGTGAAACATTTCTGTGCAACCAAAAATAACACATTTCTCTAATTAGGCTGGTTAATGATGTTTACATTTGCATAATCACCACAATGCTTCCATTAATTTTTGCGTGTTTCACATTTTTCTTTCCATTTAGCAATTTCTCACATTGTTTGTGGGGCAGTGTGGTGGATTAATCCTAGAATATTTGCATTTTTCTATAAATAGCATTATACATTGCTAAATAAATAGAGTTGAGTGGGCGCTTTTGCTTGTTTTGCTAATCATTGGAATATGTGTGTTTCCGTTACATTCCTTTGTTTGTTGAAGGAAATAGCTCCTAGACCAGAAGCTTTATGAATCCTGTCAGAAACATCTGTAAGGGGACTTCATTAAAATAATACTCTCCTGTACAACAATTTTTTTCTTCAATAACATAGAAAAGTCATTCTACTTTTCACAAAACTTGGCCAAACTAATAAAATAAAGCATAGAAGAAAGTAGGAAGAAAGATGTGTTCACTACACTCATTTGCAAAAAAACAATTGAATTATAAGAAAAGACTAGTGATATTTGCATTAAAAAAAAATCTCAGAAAGAATGATCAGCAGAAAATCCCTCCTTAAGAGACTGGTGGTTAGGTTTGTAGCACATATCATACAGACAGAGTATGTTGCTTACTGAAAATGCTACTAGAGCATAACAACCAGTAATAGTAGAAATACTATATTCTGGAATGCATGTTAGACGTTAATGAAAAATTATAACAAAAACCATAAAAACTCTAATTCTACAAGGTATCAGGTGTGGTTGACAGTTTACTGCAACAAAAAGAAATAGTTATGCACATGTTTAACATAATATTAGTTTATGCAGAATATGTACTTATGACTGTGAGAGACAGAAATGATGGCAAAAATAGAAAATTATTTTAAAAATATAAAAAAAAAATTGAGGTAGAGGAAGGGAGAAAAAAGACTGAATGGAAGATACTCCTGGTTTAAAAATATTATTTTTTTTACCTGAAATACTTGCTTACGTGTTGTAGGGTGAGTTGAAACATCTTGTTGATCTGTGTGAAATCTACCATGAAAAAACATGAAATTGGTGACCCAACTCTCTCTCCATATGACTGGCTGATGACTAGAACTGACACAAGGAAAAATTTTAGGGATTAGGAAGGCTCTGCCAGCCTAGTTCAGCTTCTACTACAAGTGGAGTATCACCCTTATTTCGTCTGTTGGATACATCTTTCAAAACTACAGGCAAATAAAGCTTATGTTATGCCTCAGTGAAAGCTATGCCAGAACTTTAGAACTGTTTTAGACAGTAAACTGAAAAGTAGAAATCCAGAAACATAAAGAAAAATTTTGATTTGAACAAAAAGAAAAGAGTCTGGAAAGATGCAAAAACACAGACATGGAAGATGAACTTGAATTCATGAAAGAGATTATCAAGGGAGGAAGCATAATTACAAAAGACAGAGACACCATAACTGCACTTTCATTTGGATAGCAGAGGGGAAGAAAAGAGGACAATGCACTGAAAACAAATTGTAACTTTCCATTATTTTAAATTCATGGATCTCATCTTACATTTAAAGAAAATGCAAATTCTCCTCTAATACCACATATATTTCAACTGACAATAAATTTTATTTAAGTTGGTAAGGGGTGAAAGTCGCATCTATCGTTTTGTTATGAGTACTGTCTCTAGTGTGCAGAAATGGTCATCTTTCAAAACAGTGATTTTTATAAAAAGACAGATATAGATATCCTTGTTATTTATAAAAAAAGGATTACAATTCTTCAAGTCGATTATACACCCACTCTCTTAAAAATACCCAACATCTCAAGAGATCTTTACTTTTGAATGTCTTATTTTTTGACTGACAAAACTTACTAATGACCCTTTGTCGCAAATGATTGTTTTAAAGTTGTTTGAATAATCCCTGGCAAAGGCATCAAACACATTTTAAGCATAAACACATCTAACATAAAAGTGAAAGCATGACAAAGTTTGTTGGCAAGTTTCATTCTACTTCTTACTAGATGCTTAAAGACACAGAGAAAAATCAAACTAAATCTAATATCGATCAGTCTAAATCCAGAATTAACCCAAAAATTATCTATGTGGAGTCTGGGGCAGTGGAGGTGGGTAATGTGCTAGGGGAAAAGGTAAGGATAAGAGAGGGTAAGGATAAAAAGGAGTATGAGAGACCCTGCCATTGAGTCTCAAGGTTCAGAGTAGACTCCCTTGCCAAACTTAGCCCTTAGCTTATTTAAACATTCTTCTTTGGTTTTGTCATTCTTCCATATATTTAGACTTCATACTCTACAGACTGAGTTTATTTTTTAATTTTGGGATCATAACAGTAGAGCACATTGATGGTGTTTAACAAAACTAAAATCCCTTTGGAATTTTTCTTCTGCTTTCTGTGATGGAAATCTTCCACTCAGTTTAACTGCCTGGTTAAAAGGTTGATGCATAAAGCACACTTATTACTTACTAGCATTTTACCTGAGTGTTACCTGACTCCAGGCACTCTATTTTTTAGTTTTCTTTCATATTTTGTAGCTATTCACTGTTCTGTCTTAGAGGTACAGTACAAGTCACCTGCTACTCAAATTTTTTCTAGGTACTTGTGCTCAAAAGTACTGAGAAGGAGAGAGAACTTGTGTATTCTCTGGAGAAAACCATAAGTATTTTTCATTGATTGTACTGTAACATGAGAGTGGAAGTGGGGAATCATGTAGATTATGTCTACTTTAGCAAGTAAAGCAGAACAGTAGAAATGGACTTGTAAATCAAAGCAGTTGTCAGTAACTTGACATCCGTCATTAACATGTTTCATGTGGGGTTTCTTCAGATTGTCTTCAGTCTGCTTTCATGAGCTGAATGGCATTAAAAACTGAAGGTCATTGGGTGTACCTTTGCTGTGCATCTTCAGATTAGTTTCACTTGAAATTAACACAGCTGTGGTCTGAGATTCTCCCACAAAGTGGATCAAAGCATGGTATATGGGGACATTAATACTAAAAGCATGCTTCTAATCCAGAATGAAATTATAATGTAGACATACTCTCAGCCATACTCTAAAACTAAAGGCAATTTTAAGACCTAGAGAGATCTCAGATGATAAGAATTTCATGAGGTCCTTGAATACTAAAACTGAAATTAAAAAAGTAGAAATTTCTGTTGTTGCATGGACTGCTGCAGGGGCTTTTTTGACTCCTTTCATGTTATGGCTATTATGAAGGAATCTATGAACCAAGTATGATGGAAAGCTAGAAGAGGTCAAGGCCAGGTTGATGGGACCCTGAGCAACCTGATCTAGTTGGCCATGACCAGGGGTGGGGTTGAAACTAGATGATCTTTAAGTTTCCTTCCAACCCAAGTTATTCTGTCATTCCATGTTTCTATGTTCTCATTGAGAATTTGCTGTAAATTACAATTTATTAATACATATATCTATCTATATATAAATAGATAATGTATTCACTGGCATTTCTTGTACTCTGTATTACGTAATTTCCATTTCCAATACAGCTTCTTAAGAGAATTCCATCCATTGCTCTGATTACAAATGTCAACTTTTAAGTTCATGTTCTCTGGAAAGTATTTGCAGACTTCTCTTATATTCAATATTAGATCTATAATGCTTAAAACCTGAAAGCTTGAAATCAATGTGCTTTGTGTTAGAGCCTTAGCCATCAACATTTAAAACTTACTATATTCACAATTAAGGATATTTTTTGTGGTCAGAACCATCTTCTAATTTTTAAAAGAAGCTAGTTATCCAATTCATTCTTGAACATATTTCTAATTCAATGAAATTATAACATTCATACTCTTATTTATATGTGGTTCACATTTGGGGTTTTTAATTTTTTTCCACATCAAATATATTTGCAGTTATTTGTTCATTAAGAAGGTGAAAAGCTTTGTATCTTAATGTCCATATTTTTGACTTAGAGGATCAATTCTTTTGATAAATATCTGACATTTTGGTGTAGATTTTACAATATATATAGCATAACATTTCATTGTTAAATGTGAATTTTGAAATTAGGCATCTATATAGCTGTAGGTAAAAATATTAATTAATTTTTACTTTTTCCAGTATTTATGTTTATTTGATATTGCCTTAATTTCTGTAAAGATGACAATTGGACAATTGGCCAGATTTTATAAAATCATAGAATCATTAAACTTATAAAAGACCTCTAAGATCAAGTTCAACCATTAATCAAGCACCACCATGTTCGTCATATCCGGACACCTCTTGAGCACTTCCAGGGATGGTGATTGCACCATTTCCATGGGCAGCCTATTCCAGTGTCTGCCCACCCTTTCAATGAAGATTTTTTTCCTCCTATCCTAGCTAAGCCTCTCCTGGTGCAACTGGAGGCCATTTTACACAGTGTTGTCAGTTTTTACATGGTAGAAACCCGAGTAAAATCAGTTTTTCACCCAGTGAACAGTTTACCCATCCAAGCTGTCAGCAGCCAGTTTCTCCAGGAGAATGGTTTACTAAAGTCCACAACATAGGTCACCTTGTCATAGAAGGATATAAGGTTAATAAAGTCAAGCAGTCCTTCAAAGTATTGAGTATTCCATTTAAAAGTGCTCCCTTTTTTCTTCTTGAAGGCAGACATGTATTGAGGGACCCAATCCAAGATAAAAAATAAGTAGCACTTTCTAGATCTCTGCCAGGTCAATACAGTGAGAGGCAATTACATTCCAACCTTCAGAAATTCTCCCCTGATGTGCATTTGTGAGTTTTCTCAAAGAGGATTCCTGAAAATGTGTTCCTTATGATATTCTCCTGCTTCCAAAAACAGGAAAGAACCTAATGTAGTATTTTCTGGCTGAGATCCCTCTCCTCAGAACTAGAATTAAAGCTGAGACTTTGTATACATACATATGTGTATGTATCCTTCTGTGTATATATATGTGTGGCTTCCTTTTTTCATATATTCATAGTATTCATAGAGACAGGTTTCCATTATTTCAATTCAAAAAAGGAGTGCAATTTGTAGTAAAAAACAATCCTCTTATATAGATATCCTCAATTTGCATACCTCAGTACCAAATATTAGACTGTATCTGCCTTCAGTGTTGAAGCACCTCTAAACTGACTGAAAGTAAATATGTATAATTTAAAAATGAATGATGTATATAATGAAAATTGTGTGCCTGAAATTTCTACATCTGATTCATAGATATCTATTCTTTTCAAGACCTTTTCCTTTTGGATCTACACTGGAGATTTCTGTCTTGCACACAGATTTCTAGCTTCATCTTACTGATTTTAAAACAAATAGGAGATGTGAGGGTAATCTCATACATGTTTTATGAAATAGTGCAATAGCCAAGAAAATGGGATCATTTACATCTTTGGTCAAAAGCTAAAAGTAAACACCTTGACCACCTCAATATTTTTCCCCTTTCCTTTTTCTTTGGCTAGTTTAATTTTCCTTTTGAAGCCACATTTCTACATACAAAAGTCAAGACATTAAAAAGTGTCATGATTAAGATTTGTAAGGTGATACCTATAGTACTAAACTTCGGGTTTATCTCTTTAGGGCAAAATTAGGTAAAATGTAATTTAGACAGCAAGGTAAATATAACAGATCTTGCTTATTATTCTAGTCATGCCCAGGGCTGAGTGCTTTCTTGTACCTGCTTTCCTCAACCCATTCCTAATTTTGGTCCTAATTGCCTTCTGGACACTGAAGTATAAATTAAGCATCAATAATGTGATGGTTGCACCATAATAGGCAATCCTTGCATTGCCTACAAATGCAGTAATAGTGGGGTTTTTTTAATAGAAAACATAAATTCATAAGAGAAGTAATTCTAATAGTCCTGGTTTCAGTTGGGATAGAACTGACATTCTTCTTAGTAGCTGTTGCAGTGTTGTATTTTGGATTCAGTATGAGAAAAATGCTGATAAACACACTGGTGTTTTAGCTGTTGCTAAGTAGATCTTACCCTAAATCAAGGCCTTCTCAGTTCTCATGTTCTGCAAGTGAGTATGTGCAAAAGAAGCAGAGAGGGAGCATGGCCAGGAAAACTGACCTAAACTGGCCAAAGGGATATTCCAGCCCATGGAACATTATTCTCCATATATAAACTGCTGGAAGCCACTGATTTCTTGCTGCTCAGAAGTGGGCTGATCATCAGTCTGTGGATGATGAGCAATTGCTTGATGGTTAGGTGATTTGCATTAATAGGCAATAGGTATCAACAGAGTATTATACAGTCAGCTTGCCAAAACTTGTTCTGCAGTGCTGATATGCCTGTAAGACGTGCTAGTCCATTTAATGGTATAAATGAATGATGAAGTTTTGCTAGTAACTGTTTAAAAATCTGAAAGAAAAACCTACCAAAAGGGCTGTTTTTGGTAGACCATTTGAAAAAGAGTCAACAACAATTTGAATGTGCTCAAGTGTCATTATTATTACTCTCAGTTTGGTTGAATATCTCTAAAATTAATCGAAAGTACCTTAGTTTCTTGTACAAGAACACTGGATTTTAAAATATAAACTCTTTAGTAGTAACTAGTATTGCAAGAATTAAAGCCTCTGACATTTCCATACGATTCATCCTTATTACAGGTTATGGGCGACTAGTTGAGTGTAGTCATGAGAAAGAATCTGTTTTTATAGAAAAAGTCTAATATAAAAAATAAAATGCATTACATCTGTATAAAAAAGATATGGTAAAATTACACACAGAAATTCGAGCATCTCTTAACTTGTCAGTTTCCATGGCAGCAAACTATTTGTATATTACCTAGTATTTTAGGCACTGGATTTTCTTTTTAATGATTTAGAAGTATTCAGAGACAATTAGAATCTGTTACATTTTTGAAAAATGAACTCTGATGTATTTTATTTTCTTACATTATAAGATTTTTTTAAAGGTTCCTAGTAATTTAAACTTTCTTTTCTGATTTTGTGCTGTGAATTTTTGTTGGTTTCATTATTATGATAGAATGGCACTAACACATTCACAGCTGGCAAATTCAGAATTAAATAAGTTATAGAAATATTTATTGATATAGGAGTCAGTGTGTCCAGCAACCAATAGTATAACACCATCAGACATGAGAGCTATTTTGTCATACCATTTCTAAAGCATAATCAATGTCCAGCAGCAGAGAAGATAGAAAAGACAGTGTTTCTTCTTTAGTTCAAACTGACTTAAAAGTGTTTTGAGTTAAAGGAATATTTGAAAGCTGATTCATGTGCAGATTTTATCTGGTATACAATATCTATTACTATAATCTTTAATTTGGAGACTCACTGCATAGAGTTTGAAAATAAATAAAACATATATGAAAGCCAAAACCATTATATGTAGTGTATAAATTCAATATTTTAAAAAAGGAATAATTTTCCTACAATTTTTTTATCACACTATATTATAAGAAAGATAAAATCCCACTGGAATCCTAAATTTATGTAAGGGTAATAGCAACAATATCCATATCGTTGTTTCTAACAAATTAACAGAATAGAAGGAAACCAGAATGTAGTATTTCTCCATTGCGTTTTCATAGCCTGGTTCTTTTAAAGAATTAAAAGACCACAGAAAAAATATAGATGATATTTACCATAAACAGGGGAGGTTCAGATTAGGCAGTAGAGAAAAAAAAAAACATTGCTGAAAGAGTAGTTAAGCATTGAAATTAGTTGCCTAGGGAGGTGGTGGAATCACTGCCTGTGGAAGTATTCAAGAAGTGCTTGGATTACAGTGGTGTGGGCTGAAGGCTGCGCAGGATGATCTTGAAGGTCTTTTCCAACCTTGGTGATTGTGTAATTGTGTAATAACAGAAAGGTAATGAGGAAAGTAATCAGGATAAAAAATACAATGCTAAAGCAGATCATGCTCCCCGTTTTGGTTCTTTTTTTTTCATGTTAACAGATGAAAATTTCCTAAGAGGAAAACTAATTATGAAAATAAAAAAGAAACTTCTTTTAAGACATATCTGTTCTTGTTTCAAAAGTGCCACTAGACCTTGGAATTTTGCGTATTTAATCTTTTGCAGCCAGATTTTTAAAAAAAGATATTTGGTGGACATCAAATGTCCTGATTCACTCATTTGCTGAGTTCAAGAGGTATATGGAATTCATTTGCAGTAACTATTGAAAATTAAACAAGCAAACAGGTTAGCAACCTTTTGTCAGCTGCTTGGCTTTAAGCTGATTTACATTTGAAAATTAAATCATATATTGAGGTTTAAAAATTAAATACTAGCTTCTCTAGGGAAAAGATCTCTCAGAAATTTAGTCTTCACATTTTTCTGGTTGCATTCTTCTTTTATGGACTTATAACATGGAGTCTTGTTCTTCCGTGAAACTATTTTATTTGGCAGGCAAGAAACATTATTCTTGGGGTCATTTGTGAAAAGTATGTGCTCTGTAATACTGTATGTGATACATATATTTTCTTATCTTGTTTTTTATTAATACAAAGGCTCTTCAATTTATGAGAGCACCTGTCTAATAAATGCACAGTTGCAAAAATGACTGACATTTAAATCCTACTCAATTCAACTGAGCTAAGTGCATCAATATTCAAGCATAGGGCTGATTGTGCAGAATTTCTGACTTAAGTCAGACAATGATCACATTGTGGTGGAATGTCAGACTGATATGGGCATAATATGGAACAATGTTAAGGTTCCCTGTGTATCCACACTGGAAAAAACCTATTGAAAGTGATTAGTACATTGTGTGACCTAATTTATGAAGACAATGCATTTCTTCAGTTTCTCTTATGTTTCACCAGAAGGATAAGCTCTCTGGATTTCTTAGAAGAAATCTATATACTCCCTGTTATTTGCATAATAGTCAAACATCCATAGAACGTTCTATCCTCAGATAGAACAATTGTAATTAAGTACCGTAGGGAATATTGACTTGCTCCATCTAAAATGTAATGATCACACAGGACAATAGTATGCTGAAGGCTTATTGAGAGTTGGCACTTATGAGGTTTATTTCTGGAGAATGTTGGTATTGAAGTGTCACATTTTTAATACACAGTGGAACTAAGGTTATGTCACACAGGATCTGACATTAAACCTCATTGTTCTCACAAAGATGTTGAGAAATTCAACAGATTATGACAACAGCATTGAGTTAGATAACTAATTTGAAGATAATTGATTCCCTATTTAATGAACACATTTCATAGATCAATTATTTTCTTTAATTAGAAAAAAATTATTGTTTCTTTAGCAGTAGTCTTCTCAGCAGAGTCTATAGAGTAGACGTTACCCTAAATCTCTATTATGAGTATTTTATTATCTAGCCAGTGATTATTTCCTTTCTTTGTCTCTGCCACAAAGTGAATTGTATTGGCAAAGCAAAGAAATGTAGCTATCTAAGAAAAACTTGTGGAAATTGGATGTTTTATCCAATTTATATTGCTTGGTTTCCCTCCCTGCTACAGAGCTTACCAGAAGATTTTTTTGGTCTGTATAATAAATCATTCTTTAAAGAGATATTTGTATCGATGACAAATCAAAGACTGGGAAGTGATTTACATCGTGCTTGACAAATCATAAGCATAAGAAACTTGAAGGATCTGAAATCTTGAAGTACTATGTCTGAGACATCCTGACACCCATGCCGTGGCTGTTTCTTTGAGCAGATAAAGAAATATCAACTTCCTGAATTTAAATCAATATGAGGTTTACATTAGGCACTGATGTAGAATCTGCATTCAGCTCCCAGTATCTCTTGATGTCTGAAATTTTGGATCTATGGTAAAATTAATATTCCACTGATCATCAGGAAATATCTGTTAAAGTTGTAAGAAGCTCATGCTTGTTTTCAGAATTGATTAAAAAGGTTTTGTTTACTTTCCCAGTGCTGACAGTGCAGAAGTATGCAAATCCTCTATTTTTTCAAGAGGGAAAATAGTGACTTCTTGATCCTGCAATCCTTCTTCCAACAAAATTAAAGATTTTTGTCTCAAGAAAAGTAGAAGGAACAGAATCCATAGTAGAACTGAATGCAAATGTGAAAATTCCCTTCTGAAGATAATAATGATCACCCAAGTCAAGATAATGCACTTTTTTTTCCGAGTAGTAATACAGAGAACTAATAAGAAACTGGGATCTATTAAGTATCCCCTGAATTTGGAAACAGATATAGAGAAGGGTTATTTTAGGAAAAAAGGATGAAAGCAAAAGCAGAGACTTTAATGTTTTACATTCACCATTTAAATCCCAAAAAGCAGACTACAAATCTTCTAAAGTATGAAGATGAAGGATTTTGGACCCCATTTTTCCTCGTGACTGATCTAATTACTGGTAATCAAAACAAAACAAAATAAAAAAAAAAAAAGCAAAAAAAAAACAAAATAAAACGCTCTCTATTTTCTTTCTGTGAGTAGTGGCAACATCTCTCTCATCTGCCAGTCAAAAAGGAGCAGATAAGAAAGAAACTTAATATTCCAAATAAAATATACTTAATAATCTGGTAGGTGATAATTTTGCATTATAACGGAAAGATCTCTTGGTTCAGAGCAAAATTTCACTGTAAGTGAAGTGCAACTTCCCAGGTGGAGAAAACCACTCAAAATCTACTGAAACAATTCGGGGATTTTGCTCTTCCACATGCAAAATATAATCGTAATTTTAAATTACTACTGATACAGTGAGTGAGGTTTCATGTATATTTTACATCACTTGTTCCCACTTAAATCTGAACATTACTTTCTATATTATTGATAATATATTTGGTAATAAGTAGCCATATATTTAAATTAATGATGTATGCAATCTTTCTCCATTTGATTTCTGGAAAAGACTTTTGATTTCCTAATGATCTGACCACACATCTGAGAAGGCATTCTTAGATTTAGAAGAACTTCAGTCCTTTACCTATCCAACTCTGGAATGCCTTTCCTAATTCCTATTCTTCCCAAGACTGAAGCTTGCTCCCCTGACACTTTAGACATGTCAATCACTTTTTTTTCTTTTTCTTCTTCTTTTTTTTTTTTTTTTCCTTGTAGCAGGAATATGGGCATATTTGTTTGAGGAAAGATCTATGACAAATGCCTAATTCATCCTTCCATTTATTTTATAACTCAAAACTATAGAATAGAACTATCTTTTATCTCTTGACAAAGACGGTTCATTCCCCAAGTAACTGTAATTCATTAGCTTTATTGCAGCATTGAATAATTAAGAAGGATTTCACTGGGTACAGCTTTTAAATGTTAGACGTTGCAACACTAAATCTACATCTGCTTTCACCATTGCAGTCACTATATTTTTAAAGTAATCAATCAAGATGATGCCTATATGAAATAAAGATAAGTCATCATGATTTTACAGACTTAGCAGCCCAATAGAATGTACTGATCTGATACAAACTGGTGTAATGATCTTACTTTTTGTTTGGTTGACGTATCCCAATCTATTGTAATGAAATTTGGTCATCTATTTATCTAATACCATTAAATTCCTCTTGCCTCTAAAGGAAAGAAGGAGAAATTTTACATGATAAAAAAAGAAAAAAAGATTTGTTTGCAATTTATATAAAGTGGGCTTTGTTTTTGTTTTTTCTTTATATTTTACCCAAATACTTCAGTATATTTGGGTAGAGGATTTATCACTAGTACAGTTCACCATGGTTTTTGTAATATTCTGTACTAGTTTCATCATTTTGGTGTCATAATTAGTTTTATCAATTTATTAAAAAATATTACTGATATGCTCTTTGTCATGATCTTAGGAACAATGTAATATAGCAGGATTATTTTAAAAATGTAATGAACACATCAAACCCCACTCCATTTTTAAGAAGGCAAGAATGAAGAAATAGATTTTGCCTGTGAGAATGGTAGAACAACAGGCAAGTAGGTTTCTCAGTTCCTCATGGAGATACTCCCCATTCTGCAGACAACCACAGGGAAGTCTGTTGTTTGGGGGGTGGTGTTGGTTTTTCTGGTTTGTTTAGATGGTTGGGTGGGCTGTTTGTTAGTTAGGTGGTTTTTTGTTTGTGTTCTTTATTTTTATTTTAGTTTTTATGTGGTTTTTTTTCTTCTCTTCAGAGAATGGTCTTAATTAGTTTCTTTACATATAATTTGTTTCTTTGTATGACAGCCAGGAAATGAACTAAGATAGTCATCAGTCAAAGCTTCAGAACATTTCCCTGTAAATACCTTGAAGCTATTAAGAAGTGCGAACATAACCTTCAAAGCTTCAAAGTTGTTGCCTCATCCTCTTTTGTCTTGCCTGACTTAATGAGTGGACTACACTCTGTAATTCAAATATAAAAAATCAAAATATCATGGGGTATGTCATATGGACATGGACATGTCGACAGAAAAGTCATTTAACTCTTGTTGGCTAAGACTTCAGTGGAAGCTACTTTGGAAATGTAAAGCAAATTTGGAATTTGCATAAAAATGTGGAAGATATGTCTGAAAAAGACAAACCCCCAAATCCCTAATAGTAACAATAATAATAATAATAAAAATAACAATAATAAAAATTCCAAGCCCAAACCTCAAAACATTTTGGGACACTAAATACTAAATAAGAATTCTAGAATTCTACATGATTTTGAAGTATTTAAAATCATATTAAATCAAAAATCTAATTTCAGGATACGTTCATTATAAGAAGAATAATACAATCAGACTGTATGGGCTTGCAGATTTTCTAAATAATGTTCACTAATACACTGAATGTGATCATCAATTTTGCCTGCAAAATTATGAGGATTCATTTCTTCCAGTACCTATTTCTGCCCACACTGTCCATTAAATTGAATGGGGAATGAGTGGTGATATTTTAAAGATATATTTTAAGAAAAATAAACATATTAAAAAAATGTTCTTCTATAAAATTATGGTCTGCATTTTAATTTTTTCACTTTTTAAAGAATCTTAGCTGCAAATGTCACATTTCAACAGCTCTTGCAGAATCAAAGAAACAGTTTTTATTATAGCTTGATTTTTAAACTAATTCTGTACTTCATCATTACCTTGATTTCATTGTCTTCAACAATGACCAAAAAAATTGCACTCATTTTTGCCGTGTTCACTGAAAAAATGGGGTGTCAAGAAACACCTGCTTTGTTTAATAATTCCAGTTAAGCAATTGGTTCTAAAATAATTACATTTTTGTCTGGGGAGGTACTAGGAGTTTGTAAAAAGTCTGAGCTTATTTCCAAAACTTGTGGGGCTTTACAAATGTAGCATATGAAATTTAAGTCTTAACTCGCAAATTTTCATTTCAATTTTTTTACTGACAATGAAATGGTGCTTTGGACACAAAAACTATTTCTTTCTGTTTCCTTTTTTCTTATCCTTATTCTTTTTTCTCTTATTCTCTTTCTTTTCTTATTCTCTTTCCTTTTTTCTTCTTTCTGTTTCCTTTTTTTCTTATTTCCTTTGTGAACGCAATTAGATGAATAGAATTAAAATTTGTTTGCTATTGTATTTCTCTTCCATACCATTCAGTTTACAAGTCCATGTTGTTTTGATTTTTTTCCAGTTTCCCAAGTTTTCTCCATCAATTTCTACCAGCTTCTTCTCTCTTTATAACTTAACAATGCTTTGTAAAATTGTTTAGTTTTTCTTTGTGATACCTCTGGGATGGGGAAAAATACTTCTTTCAGCATGGTGAGTGGAGCTAAGGTGAAGCTGATACAGCAAAACTGGTAAAAGCATTTTGCAAAATGAAATTAACAGACTTCTCTTAGCACTTGTAGCACTTTGTTCTATAATTACTGATAGAAGACCTAGCTTTGAGGCTCAAGATCACTTCATGGCTCCCAAGAAGGGAGAATCTGCAGCAGCTGCAAAAGCAGCATTTTTAGCTTTTGGAATGTGCAATGAAATCTTTTGTAGTTTTCAGGGGTATTTTAGTTTCCAGTTCTTGCATTTTTTTCTTCACAGTCAAAACTCCTGATTAACAGACTCTGGAGGAACAGGTTTTGTACTCCAAGCTGGGGTCATAGATTCAGAAAGAATGATGTAGAACAGTCTGACTCCTACCTAACTCTGCAAAGGGAGATTTTGTGATTTGATTATAACTAGCTGCTATCATCACCATTTAAATTGGCCTATGTATCTTCTAAGACAGTAGAACCACTCACTTTTTGAATATTCTGAAGTAATATTGAAAGCATTTCTAATTTTCATGCATTACTCTCACAACACACCGAAATCAGGGGATGAAAAGTGAGTCGCAGCAGAGCACACGTTTGTATGTGTGTCTAGGAATCAGAGGCTGCTCATTGTTTAGAAGACTGACAAATCGAGCCAATTTCAAGCTTTAAAACATAATATTGCTTAGTCCATTCCCTGGTTATGTTAGTGACTAGTTCTCTTATATTACTGGAGAGGCCAGCTGAGCAAGCTCCCTAAAGCCTAAAGAGAGAAGTGAGGCAGGGTTTTTCAAGATGTGCACAGCAGGGAAAAGAGACACTGGTGTGCTGGTTTTGGCTAGGGTAGAGTTAATTTTCTTCACAGCATCTGGCATAGGGCTGTGCTTTCGATTCATGCTGAACACAGGGTTGATAACACAGTGATTTTTTTTCTTATTTCTGAGCAGCTCTTACACAGATCCAAGGTCTTTTCTGATTTTTGCACTGCCACGTTGGCAAGGCGTTTGGGGGTGCATGGGAGGTTGGGAGGAGACACAGCTGGGACAGGTGACCCAAACTGACCAAAGGTATATTCCAGACCATGTGACATCATGCTCAGCACGTAAAGTAGAGGGAAGAAGGGCAAAGGGCCGTGGGGACATTTGGAGTGAAGGGCCCTGCTCTCCTGGGGATGGCTGAACACCTGCCTGCCTCTAGGAAGCTGTGAATGAATTCCTTGTTTTACTTTATTTCCCATGCACTGCTTTTTCTCTCCCTATTAACCTGTCTTTATCTACACCACGAGTTTTCCTGCTTTTACCCTTCTGATTCTCCCCATTCCCACTGGTGGGGGAGTGAGTGAGCAGCTGCATGGTACTTGTTTGCTGGGGTTAAACCACAACAAATTGTTATAAATTGTCTGGTTATGGCTGAAGGAGATACAGAGAGAAATGTATTCATTCCTAGTATAATTAAGCATTGGAGCAGATTGTCCATGTAGACTTCACAGTCTCCAAGTCTCCATGCTTGACGGTTTTCAAAACCCAACTGGACTAATCCCAACATTTCAGTGTTGACTTTGTGGTGAAGAGGGTGTTCGGCTAGATGACAAGTGAATGATTTTGTGATACTGATTTTTTTATTTTTATTTTTATTTTTTTTTCTCTCTGAAATGTCTTTGAACACCTGTGTATGACTGTTTTCGGAAAACCAGTTAATGAATGAACAAGAATTTCCTGGATGAGAAATTTGTCCAATATCACAGGTAAAAACAACTATTTTCCTTAAAAACTTTCATGGGCTTTTTAATGAGTATTATATCATGACTTTGAACACACTATTACCAGCTGCAGAATGACCCCTTGAACCATGATGGAATTCATGTTCACAGCTTACTAGAGGGAAAAAATTCAATTGCTGAACTACTAACATATGTGCCTGAAGCTGTTTGACTCTTCATCTTTCATTTTCCTATGAGAAAGATTCAGATTTGGCCTGACACACTACTTAGCCTGTGAGATCTGAAGTCATCACAGCAAGAGACAACATGGATATAATTTGTTTCTTGCTGGATGTGCAGCTCCTATTAGCAGAACATCAGTTCTTGTGCATTCAGCAAGTGAAAAATAGACACTTTTTATTTCATGTTCAATCAATAATATTATGGATTGACTTCTCTCTTGAAATATTTATGGAGAAAATCCATCTGCCTACCTATTAACAAGAACCATTTTCATTATTTGTATTTGCAGTTTCTGATTAATGTCACACAAATCAAATTACTGTGTGAAAATGGCTTTGATTAAAGCAAAATTAAAAATCTAAACAGTTTACAGCAGTGGATTTTTATTTCATTTCCTAATGTGACTCTTACTTAGACACCACAGCAGACTACTCATTTGGTAAGATTTTTCTTTCATCTCTGTGACTGCCATTTATGCTGCCTTCCTTCAATTTATGCTCAATAAAAATTGTTAGAACTGGAAGTGATGTGGAATCACCACTAAGACAACTAAAGGAGTAAAGATGTTTATTTGACATATCTTCCAGTATCCTGGAAAATTAAGTAGAATTTTAATGTGAAATACTATAGCATAACACTTGGCAAGGCATACACTTCTACTGACAGGTGGATTAAGCATTGAGTAATTTGGGAAAATTTGGAGAGAATTGTGTAAAAAGTTTCCCTGAAGTTATTTCAATTTAGCTCCATAATTTGTTGTTTGAACACTGTGGTATGATTAGAGGTATGGCTGGGAAATTAAGCTGTTGTTTGGGGGATTTTTTTTTGTTTTGTTTTGGTTTGGTTTTAGTTTTTCTATTCTGTTTCTATTTAGTATTTTTATTCCAAATTCTATTTGGTTTAGTTTTTTTATTTTCTATTTCTATTTTCTATGCCAATATGTATTGGACAGAATGTATATGTTACCATACATGTTTTAGTGATTTGTATTCATATAACGAAGGACAAAATTCATCACCTGAGCTTGTTTACAACAAACAAAGCAGTCATTATGGGCTTCTGAAACTAAGTTATGAAGATTATGGAGATTAGATCAGTAGTTCTTGCCTCTCTTTCTTCAGCACGACTGCCTCCTATTTTTTTTTACATTTATTTGGAAAATAATGCTCAAGGAGTCTTCACACCAGGCTTTGTGGTCTGACTCTAAGGCCTGACATCTTATCATTGTGGGTGATGCAGACTGGGCTTATTGGCAATTTCATTTGCAAATGAAGGAATAGGTCATGTTCCTAGGTTCAGCCCAATTTTCATTACTTTTCTGCTGAATGATACCTGACCCTGGGCATTGCCCAAATGAAAAAGAAAACAGAACTCCAAGAAAAATAAACACCTTGTGACATTTTATTCTTCCCTCTTTATTGTATATGCAAAAAGTATCACTCAGAATAAGAGAAACTGGTTTTACAAGGATTAACCACGAAAAATGTTCACATATGCTGCTACATAAATTTAACAGAAGTTTTACAATGTGTACAATGGTAAACGGTAAATATAATGAGTAAATAGCACAACAGCAAATGCAAAAAGCATGACATTTTCTAGGAAATCTAAGTACAAAATCTAAATATAATTCTAATGACATTAAATGCAATCCTTTGAATTATGCATTTCCCAATTAAAGTCCATGGCAACAAACACAACATGATGCATTATAAAACTACAAAATCTCTGGAATAGAAAATTACTTTCTTGGATAGCAAGATTAACATTATCATTTGATTAGCCAATGCCCAATACTATTTTGGATGAGATTAGTTTCCCTTTAATTACCCATGTGTTCACAGTTTGAGGTGCTTTATTACATGCATACTTTGAACCACATTCATCTCTCCCATTACACCTTTTCAATTACAATGAAAGTAGAATAAAATTACATTATTATATTCACATTTTAATTTGTACTATAACTATTAATCTTGTTCTAGCCTTTAACCAGCAGGATGAGTATGATGACATAGAATTTTTCTCCTCTAAGCACCCCTTCTCTTCTGACTAGAACCTTTTGTTCTTTTTTTGGGATGCAGGTCAAAACCACTTTAGATTCCATCATACATTTTAATCTGTATTATCAAGGTAGAGGTGTGTTGATTATTTATCAACTTTCAATGGGATTTGAACATATCACATTTAATTCCATTTTTTAATTTTCAAATCAGAACACAGTAGAAATTTAAAATGTGGTACATAAAAATAAATGTAATAATTTTGAAAATACAGGAATGTCACGACACTAGGAATATCATATGATGGGCAACACAGGCCACATTCAGCTCATTGAATTATGCCTGATCCAGAACCTCTTTATATATCACATTCTTTACATTAGATCTTGTGAAAATGTTAGACTTTTGAATAAGACTTTCTATCAACTTCATTATGGAAATATTCTTATAATCGGTAAATTACTTTTAAAGTCTTTCTCCAGCGTAACTGAATTTATTTGTGAAACATTGTCAAAACAGATTAAGAAAACTAGGTGGTAAATTCCTGCTGAAATGAGATAATAATGTTTAAAATGTTTAAACAGTTTTGATGTCCACAGATCAAACACAGAAAAATGTCTTGGCACCTTTAGAACAGGTGAACTTTAATAGGTGTTTAAATACCTTTAATATAAATCAGGTGACTAACTTACCTTCACGTAGCCATAGATGTCCAAATCCTGATGACTTATTATCTTACATCTGCGGTGATTTTCATGTCAGATTCATGCAGTCACAACTTCTGGGCATGTAGGCCATCTCAGTAGAGTTGGGGTCTGAAAATAATAAGAAATGGATGGAGCCTTAATTTGTGGCTGGAGGTAGTTTCATTGCAGCTACTTCATCAGCATTGAAAATTAGTACTAAGCAATGTTGGATTTAACTGCCTGCCTTGGCCAGTAATGTTTCTGTTCTTTGTCTAAATACATAGACATTACTTATAGATGGCGGAATTCCCTGCTAATGTAATCTCAATATTATGATTTCATCATTATGAGGGGACAATCTCTGAAAAAAACCTCTGACTTTCTCTTTGAAAGCAGCTCCCCACTAGAGAAATAGTGTCATTTACTGAGGCTGGGATTGTACAGCCCATAAAGCATTTCTAGCCCTTTAAATCTCAGACCCATGTTTTTTGTCCAGTGAATATTTAAAAAAGAGAGCACCAGACATATAAACAGAAAATAAATTGTTTTGTTATAGAAAATAACCTCTGATTAAAGCTGAACATATACCTGAACAAAACCTGAGCCTAGATGTTAATCTCATCTTTGTTCCACCTACAGACTAATTGGTTTTAATTCTCATGCATAACAGTGATCTTTAAAAAACTTTAGTACTTGTGTGAAATTGAGTAAAAAATCCATATGCATACAAAAAAATGCAAAAAATGGTCAGCCAAATCTGATCATTACTTTTTTTAACTTGGATTCTAAATTCAGGTTGGTAACTAAATATCTGGAAACTAATGAAATCTTTAGATGCTGTGAACAATAACAGAAAATGAGATAGATGTTTGTCAGATTTAGTAGTTTGTTAGATTACAGTATGCCGAGCTGAAAAATGTTTTCCATTTGTTTTCTTCATGGCCATATCAGAAAATAAGATATGAGATATTGTGTTCTGGGTTAGGAAAGCTAGGATAGGCTGTTTATTTTGCTTATTATCAATAGAACATCTAAAATTCTCTCTTATATGACTTAACTTCCAGAAAAGAAAATCACTTGGTTCAAGGATAACAGGTATTTTTCTGTGTAAACCTTGTTACTCTCTAGTACAGTATATGTACTGTTTCCAGACAATGAAGAGTCTAGAGAAAAATCAAGATATCAGAATCAGATTAGTGGTTGGCATTGTTCTGTTTGTTTGTTTCTATTTTTAGAATTGAAGACTGCAGAGTTTTTCTACACGGTCAAAAGATAGGCAACCATTTGGAATAGCCACTGAAAGAGAGAGTTAGGATGGTTGTTCACCAGGCAAGTAGATGAGGACATCACTGTAGTACTAGAACGTTGGATGGAAGATTTTTTTACCACTTATTCTTTCAGTTGTGATATATAGGTGTATCATGAACCTGAAAACCATGAATCATGACTGTAAATAATGACAAAATATGTCATAGCAGCCCTTCCAAAAGTAAAATAGTCAAATATTGTCCTTCCTTCTTTCCAATCTGAAGACATGTCTGTTGTCAGAGTAAGATAATAAGAAATTAGCTTGCATTCAATGTCTTAGACAAGTCTTCAATTCATTCAACACTTTCCTTATCTTCAAATTTCTAATAAGATTTACTGGTGCAGTTAATCTGGAAAAAATACATATATAATTCCTTTTCACACTTTTTGAATTAAATAACACAATAAAATCAGTTTCATCCCTTGATAAGCTCTGAGATAATCTTTGTTTCACATCTCAGATCTCCTGTTCTTTTAACACACCCATACCTTTTACCTTCTCATTTGAGCAAGAAAAAATAATTTGCACCCTGCTATTAGACTGAATATAATTTTTGAAACTGATCCAGCACATCCCTTAGTTACACTATTCCTGTTGTCTCCTTGCAGGTTAGCTATGGGTCTGGTAGATTAATTGTTCCTGATGGAAAGTCAGAACAAACCCATTTTCTATGCCATTCTCTATGAAGCTAAGCCTCAGTGATTCTACTTCCCTTTTATTCTGTCACTATTCTTGTTGGGTTTTTTTGTCATAATCTATAAAAGAGTTTCTTGCTGTATAAAAGAATTGAGGACATTGAAGTATGATGGCCAAATTTGGGTCAAAAAAATAAAGCTCTCCACTGTGTAGACAGCTAGAATATAAGAACATATGTCTAAGATCCCCACAGGGGATCACTGAAAGCAGGACTTTCCCCTTTGGTGATGTAATATTTTCAGTGTTATGAAGAATACTTAAAACATGTTTGCCTGTTCCAAAAATCTCCAGCATGGGCAAGTATAATGTCTGACCATATATACTTCCAAATATTCAGAGGTGATTCTTCAGTGATGGTATAATAATATCCTGTGAAAACTCATTATTTATCAGACATTCTTCTTTCTTAGTGTTATTCAGGCAAATTATATGTCTTACCTTGAATCCTGTCAGAAATCAAAGTACTGCAGAAAAAAAGTGACCTAAAGCAATAATAACAAGGAAAACTAAATTTAAGACATCTCGGTAAGAGAATCAGTAGCAGTCACTAGCAGAAGTGGTAAACCTGTACCTAGGTGGTGACTTGCTACTTAGTGACTCTTATTTGCATCATAAGATGTTAACAAGTAACATTTGTAAAAGTGTTCAGGGTACTCTAATTTCGTAGAACAGATATTAACATTTCAGAGAAATCATATTTATTTCTCCAATTAAAAAAAGAAATCTGATTTAATATACTGTGTATTATACTGCTAATTCAAAACTAATCTTTATTATCATTTAAGAAATTGGGGAGTTTTATTAGAACTTTTATTTTGCAGATACCTCTGTGAACATGTAACACCTCAATATGAACATATAACACCTCCTGAATCCTATGGGATTTTTATGTGAGTCTTTTAAATCAATATATGAGGCTAGAATCAAACCATAGCAATTAACTCGGAAATGCTTGAAAAGCTCCAAAGAGATAAATACTTACTGAAAGTGCCTCGGAATTGGCATATTAGATTAAATTGGGATATTAGATTAACTTTTTCCCTTTTGAAAATTCCAACCCTAATATATTTTAGTTACAGTACAGCCACTGTTGGAATCTCTGAGAGCTTTTTCTTAATGGTATTTTAAAAATATTTGCCAAAGACATACTATCTTTCAGAAATTCCATCAGATTTTGCTAAAAAGTTTACACTTATGTAGCCTAGCTCCTCTACTGTTTTTTATCTTCCAAGAGAATGTTCTAAATTTAATACTTTTTTCTGGAATTCCCTTTCATTTTTCAATTAGTACTATAAGCTAATACACCTCCAATGTATCTGAAACAGTAAATTTCCTTTATTTTGATCTCTCTCATCCTGTGAAATACCTTTCATAGCACGTCCAAATGGCTTCAGAAAAATATAGACATAGCATTTTCCAGTACTGCCAAGTTTTACTTCTGTGCACTCTGCTCATAAGGACAGATGAATTTTAGCATATTGCTATGCAAATATGCAAACGCAACCTCAATACCAAAGCCACTTGTACATTTGGCCAGCTGACTCTCTGCTCATGTGTAGTCATGCCCTCAGGCACCTGTGTGCCTCTGTGGGTTTTAGCTTTTATCTTCAAATTATCTAACTCTTCAGTGGGATTGTCTCTTATTTTAATGTTCCCTTGGAGTATATATACATTTATGGAGTAAAAATGTAAGTCTATATGTATTACAAAATGCACTGCAAACAGTCTTAGCCAACTCTGTCTGAATAAATTTATTATTCATGTTCCTAACTTCATTTTTCGGAAAGTCCTTTTAGGACCCACAAACTGGTTATACACAAGCAATCAAGTTGTCTAGTTTAACAAGTTAATTCATTTCAGTTCCTTTGCTCTCTGTACCTGTATACCTAGGCTAAGTCTAAGACAAATTCAAGTTAGATTGCTCAGTGAAATATAATAAGCAATCTCAAATATATGATAAAATAGCATGGGCAATTAGCACAGAACACTTCCTGCATGGTAATTTCATACTCTAGCATGTCCTACAGTAATTTGCATGTGCATTCTGATGCAGAAATATCCTTATGACTGAAAAACACAGAAGACGTTTAATTTTTTTTTAGAATTAAAATATCAAGATCACAGTGTCCATTCTGATGACCAAGAAGAACAAGATTACTCCTGTGACTCTCCTGAAGTTACAGAATTACAGGATCACAAAAACACAAAATGACTGATGTTGGAAGGGACCTCTGGAGGTCAGCTGGTCCAATATACCTGCTCAGGCAGGGACATCTGGAGTAGATAACCCAGCACCATGCCCAGGCATCCTTTGAATATCTTCAAGGAGGGATGTTTCTCTTTGTGGTCAAGCTGTGATTGTGTTCAGTCACCTTCATAGTAAAAAAAGAAGTGTTTCATTTCATTTAGAGGGAATCTCCCCTGTTTCCATTTGTGCCCATTGCCTCTGGTTCTGTTACTGCTGATCTGTTAAACAGGGGTGCCACAGTTCCATTTGTAGCCAAAGAAGGTTTAGTCATGGTTTTAGGGTAGAATTGAAAATGTGGAAGTTGAGTCTTTTCCTGGTTTTTATACTAAGCGCATATCCATAGTTTATCCATTAAGCCCAGATAACCAAATACGGTTATTTCAAGCCATATTTAAAATGCACATTTAAAATGCATCGGAGCTTAGATGTGATATACATCTGCCTCTTCTATTTCATATCTCAAAGATAGAAGATACTTGACTGACTGATGTAGGAAAAACTTAACTGCATATTTTTCTTCTCATATTCATTTAAAGTCAGCTCAATTTTGTGTGACAGTTAAGAACAAAATGATAATTCTTTTGAAAAATGTTTTGTAACACCTGGAAAACTAAGACCAGCATTTCAGTGATCCATTTTTCCAGTTTATCTTACATAGCCTTCTATTAGTTCTTGTTCATTAGTACTTGGCTGTTTTCTTCCTTGTCAATAAATAAAGTAAAATGAAATCGTTAGCATGCATATTTTTTATGAATTACGGAATAAATCTATAATTTATTATGAATTGATGATATGTTCATTTCATGCACTACAAAAAATGAAAAAACATTATGATCATGTTACGGCTGTTGAAGTCTCTAAAACTTAGAATATTTGTATAGAACAAATAAATTGTGTTAGATACTATTTTTCTTTCTTCTTACTGAGATTCTGGAAGATCTGGATATGTTATTAGGTAGACCCCTAGAAGTTAAGCAACATATATAGAAACAAATGACCCTACATTTTTTAATTGCATCTATTTAATTGCACACCGAATGGGCACATGGAATTCAAAAGACAAGCCATGTTAGAGGGTACCTGAGGAAGTTCAGTATATTATAGTCTGCATTTTATGTTTAAAATATTCAGTCTTAGAGTAAATTAATCATCTCACTTGAAACTTAAGTTCACAGAAATACCGCTTCAGCCTATGCTAACACGCTTTGCTACATGTAATGTTATTTGTTGCTTATATTCATCTTTATCCTATTTCTTCACTGAGACTGTTGTTATAATGTTTGAATCCTTATTTACAAGAAATATATTTTTTTCAAATATGTATTTTTTAAAAACCTTACTACCTTCCCCCAAAACTTCTCTTTGTTGCTTGTCACTTTAGTATTTACTTGAAAAGAAACTATAATAACTTTCATACCAACATACTTATTTATTCTATAGTAAATGTTCATAAAAATGAACACTTGACTTTTTTTCTATAAAACAGGACCACAGAAGTAAAAAGACAAGGAATAATTAAGTCATCACTATGACTTCTATGACAAATAATTACAGGGTCATCTATAGAGACTTGAGAGCTTTTTGCAGCAAGCATGCCATACTTAAAAACTGAAATGTGAGTTCAGTAAGCAGCTGATGAGGTTTTCTGTTAACAGACAGCTTTCTGGGAAATCTTATGCTCTCAAGGAGTACGAGCCAGCAATGGAAAAAGGCCAAATTCAATAAAGAAAATAAGTATGATAGTATTGTAAAGATCTGAAAATGGAAAAAAATCATTCTATTTCTACATACAAGTTCTAAAATAGCATCCTGCCAGGTTGTTACTGCTGTTTGATTATGATTTTATTATTCACTGACAATAAACAGAAGCACAGACAGTACTCCTTTATGCAAAACTCCTTCATACTTAGATTTTCATAAGTGCAGAAGTGTCATTAGTATTCCCCAATCATTCTAATCCCGCTTGCCATATGAATTCTTCTAGCAAACTAGGAATGAAAAGCTAACTGTGAGCACTATATTGTACTGCAGGAATTATCTGGATTGTCATGTATCTGTACTTTGAAATTACCTTATGGTGGGGGAAGGAACTAGATAGACCACTGAAGTATCTTATTAGGAATTCTATTTTTCTATATTGTAATGGAAGCACAACAGAAAAGAAATACTCTTGAAACTGTCCTTATTTATTCAAGAAGATTTAGATTCACCCCTCCAAGTCTGTGAACAAGGCTGAAATAAAGAACTGGAAGCACTATTTTCTTACAGAACGAGTGCTACAAAAAGTAAAACTAATTAATTGTTTTGAATGTTTATGTAGCGAGGATAATCTTATCTTGCTATGAGAAGGGAAAACTCAAGTTTGGTGCTTAGAATCGCCATGAATCCTAAGAATGCAGAAAATTCTATATCTGTAACAACTAAAACAGAGCAAAGTCCAAACCATAACTCCTTTTAGAAGATAAATACCTTTTAATATAAATGCTGATGAATACCATAATAAATATTTGCATTAATGATTTTACATATAGATTGAAAATGGCATCTAATTTCAGCATTCACAGTTCAAATTGATTCTACTGTAATTTTTAATTATATAAAAAACCAATCTACAATAAAAATTCTGTAAGACATCATGGTAGTTTCTGGTTAATGTTTATGCCATCTTTCTCTTTAGAAAAATAAGTAATGATTTGTTACTTTGACTAACATAAAAAGAATGGGCATTTCGTCAGGAAGTTTCAAAATATTTTGGTGAGAGAATGAACCCAGAATTTTGTAAAATAAGCCTTGATTATCCTGGGATTTTACTATGTCTGTCCCTAGCATAGCAGGAAACTCATCGAGTTCATCAAAGGGAAATGTCAAATCCTGCACCTGGGATTTGACAAGTTCGTGCTCCAGGAGAGTCTAGATGAATTGCAGAAAAAACCTGGCAGTTTGGATGGACAACAAGCTGAACCTGGGGCTAACAATACGCCCTTGTGGCAAAACCCCCCCTCACCAGCCTACAGCTGCATCAGGATGGTGGACAGAGGTAATCTAGAAAATATATCTGGAGTGCTGAGTCCATTTCTGGGCTGCTCAGTACAGGAGATAAATGAGTGTGCGGTGCAGCAAGTACAGCGAGAGACCACAATCCACAGAAACTCTTAAGGGACTGAAGCATCTGAAATGTGAGGAAATGCTAAGAGAGTTGGGACTGTTCAACCAGGAGGAGAGAAACCAGAGATATTTTATAAAAATGCATAAATATTTGATGGAAATGTGTGAGGGAGACAGACCCTCTTCACAGTGTGGCCCAGTAACAGAGAAAGAAGAAATGGACACAGATGTTGGTTGGGTTTTTTTTTAATTTCTATTGAAATACAGGAATTTCCATTTAAAATTTTCAAAAATAAACAATCAGATCAAATCAAAACCCAAACCACTATTCAAACACAATTAAAAAATATTTTTATAACTGTGAAGATTATCAAATATGCTAAAAAACTGCCCAGAGCAACTGTTGAGGCTTCAGTCTGTGAGATATTCAAAACCTGATGACATGATCCTGAGGAACCTGGTCTAGATTTTCTTGCATTCAGCAGGATGGGTGGCTGGATGATCTCCATAGGAATCTTCCTACCTCAACCATTCTGCAGTTCTGTAACACAGGTCTCTCTCAAAACATATAGCCCAAGGGTTATGTCACTTAATATTGCTGCTAACAACACTACATTGCTGGCACTTGTGTATTGACAAATGCATAATGTAATTTGTGATATTTACCATATATATTATCCTCAGCATGAGGTTTATATCTTCAATAAGATCAAAGTTTTTTGTTTCAGATTTGAGTGGGTTTTCTGTTCTTAATTCTGGCCCATTAAATTTTTGTAAATTTTTTTCTGTGACCACCTCTTTAAAACAGGTTTTTTAAAATATCCAGCTTGATTGTAATTCTGTTGTTCATCTCATTTTATTTTCAATACTTCCAGAACAGCAACAGAGAATGCTGAAAATATCAATGGTTTAAAAAATGTTACCACCATTTTTTCCAGGAAAGAATATTTCCACTCCTCTAAAACATAAAACCACTGTTCCTATTTTAAGCAGAGAGTATTACAGAGAACAGAGTATGCCAAGCTCCATTCTATTACTGTTTTGCAACTAGTAAGCATATATCGATTTTTTTAGGTCAGTATTAAGCTTATTGACTGGAGGATTTAATATTTACAGTATTTTGCCAGAATCAATATGATGACCTTAAGGAGGGAAAGAAAATGTCTTTGAGTCAACTAAACAAAAGTATTTTCTGTTTGTGCCAGAAGCCTGTTGATATTTAAATGTATCTATGGTGAAAAATATGGAATGTAGTTACAGGTAACAGCTCATCATTCTTTGTCCTGGGAAATTCCATATTTTTAAGCACAAAAAATTTAGTATTTCTTTTTAAAATGATGGCACTTTGGAATAATACCTGATGTTTCAAGTCCTTTCTCTCTAAGAGAAAACTAATGTCACATTTAACTCCACAGATTTCAGTTGCAGAGAAATTGTGTTTTATTTTATGCTTTTAAAAAGTAAAGCATACCTGTCCCTTTTTTCTAGCCATTAGTACAAATTAGGATCACCCCAAAGAAGGTAAAATTTGTTCCTATTAATTTAGGCATAGTGGCTTTAAAATGCTTTGGCACTACTATCCAGTTTAGATTTTTTTTTTTAATGGGGATAATCAGAAAACTCCAGAAAATCCTGTGATGTTTTTTGTGTTTGAAATCCCTATTACTTTATTAGATATTATATGCGATATAGAACTCAATGCAATACATCACAGTAATGCACTATACTGCACTGTACTATGCATTGCTATGCTACATTATCCTATGTCTATTATCTATAATATTGATGGCTGATTTATATTTGTCAGTTTCTGTCATATGGTCTTCTATGTCCTTCATTAGGGAATATGCTTACTGTTAATTGTTCAGGTTGTTATGAGAATAAAAATAAAATAAGAACAAAATACAAAATTTGCCAAACAGCTTATCTAGCCCTGAGCTAGCAGTGTTTGTTGCACATCATCCTCCTTACCAAAACAACATGCTACATTTTTTTTAACAGACACATGGAAAAGTAGCAAAACAATGGTGCCATGTCTTTTAATATTTGTATGCTTGTATAGAAATTTATAAATATTAAATAATTCTGTATTTTTTTATGTTAATTGATGTATTAAATGTTTTCTTAAATCTGCATTTTCAAGTTTTGTTTCTACGGTGTTTGCATTATTCACGTCTTCCATCTTTTGTTTCAGAGATTCTAAACATTTCAAATGTCAGCAGAAGTCCATTCAAATGAGTAACAAATTGAAAAAATTAAAGCTATTTAATTTTTCTTTTAAAATTTTGTTCATAAATTTTAAGTATTAAAACTGATAATAGATCAGATTATTCTGGGTTTTGTTTTCTGACTTCAACTCATTTTGAGAAGATGTTGCAGAAAATCTGTAAACAGAGACTGAGAAAAACAATCACTAAAATGTCTAAGGCAGCATATTAATCTACCCCCCACAATAAATGTGAAAAACATATTTTTAAAGAGAAAACCTATCATTCCTTGGGTGTAAAATGAAGGTATTTCTTAATTTTAAAATGTTTTTAGAGATGCCAAAATCTAAATACTTTTATAAAAGCATATGGCTATTTTACTACTTAGTATTTACCTCTTCACACCTCTTCACACATAAAAATGAAGACAATTGTAAAGATACAATTTATAAAATAATTTATAAAATAATCGAGGGAGAAGTTTTAAAACTGATTTTTAATGTATAGAAATTATTTGGCTGTGTACACTCACCATCATAAAATAACTGACTTGTTGATATACTTGATGGAACACCTTTAGGGAAATAAACTAATCAAGTTGAAAACGCCATTTTTTCTATTAGGGACCTCAAAATCTCCTGGGATGAAAATGGAAACAAAGGAGCTACAGACAGGTCAAAAAGAGCACTTCGTGGTGTCCTAAAAGCTTATTTACTCTAAGAGAAAAATATAAGAGGAGAAGAGAGAAAGTGGCTGTAACAATCCACAGTACATGTGCTGTTGCTGAGATACAGTGTATTTCTTAAGGAAAAAATTTTGACAGTGTGCAATATGAATTCTTGCTCTGTGTTACAAGGAAAAAAATAGTGTTTACAGAAAGAAAAACAATACTCCTCTCTCTTAAATCTACCCTTTGGTTTGCTTTTATTTTTTTCCACTGTGGATGAAAATGTACGTGTCCTTGTATTTTTATCTAAATTACTCCAAAAGTAAATGAAAGGTACATTTGATTTCATATTAGTATGGAATAAAGAATGAAACATCATCACAATCTGTCTTACTGTTTAAGGGCCTAAGCACACAGATTTAGTGCTTTTCTCTTGCCTTTTCACCTTCACTTTTCTTCTACCTAAAGCTTTTGTTTAAGCACAGACCGTATTTTTTCTTACCTCTTCAGCAAACATAGCATGAATAATGAGGAAAACAAAAACAGAAGAAAAACTGAGCAATGTCAGACAAAAGGTTAATCAGGAGAAAGGCACATTTATGATGACACTAGCAATAGCCAAAAGCAAACATCTAACGAGCATCAGCCACACAATAATCTCTTATGGTACTTCCCCCTCTCCAAATATTTGGGGCAGAAATTATTTTTGAGACAGAAGTATTTTCTTTGTATTTGAAACTTTTAGATGGGTTTCCTCTCCCAAGTTTGTCCAACCTGACTTTTGATGCCATGCATTAGCAAATGACTATAAGGCAGATTGTGATTGATACTACTCACAGGCAAACACTGTTTGTTTCAGATGTTCTGAAAAACCTCTACACACCTCTCAACATAGTGAACCAAACACCTATCAAGGTAAAGAGATGGTTTTTCTTTCTTTTTTTTCTTTATTCTTAATGTTGCAGAGATGACATTGCACTTGCTGTTCCATGATTGTTATAAAAGAAGTTCCCAAAATAATTCTCCAATTGCCGTGTCTTAGGCAGTTTTTCTGATCTCTTAAGCTGTCCTGTTTCCGATTTAATAGGGAATAAACGCTTTCTTCCTTTTTTTATTGAGTTCTTCCCTTGAAAAATTGCAATATACTTGTCAAATAGAAGTATATTAATTTTCACATTTGATATATTTTCCATGAAATATGGAATACTTTCAGACAAATGCTAATATTCTGTCAACAGAGAACACCATCTACTATAAGGAAAAATACTAAAAAAAAATTCCTTGTCGAGCTATACTTCGAATGTTTTTCACCTACTGTATATATCTTAAGTTAAACCTTGCAAAAATCATATTAAATGTGCAACTTAACCACATGTTGAATTATTATCTCTTTGTGGAGAGATTTTTCCAATTACATTCTGACTGACAGCTTCTGTAAATAATAGCCAAGTTCCATTGCAAATGGACCTTAAATTCAGTTTTAAAACTATACTCTCATGTCATACATCTTTTCTTACCTTTACATGCAGGAAATGATAGAGAAAAACATGTATATAATTGATAAACATATAGAATGCTAGCAGTGATTAAAGAAAAACTACCTGGATGCAATAAAGAGGTATGTGAGGGTCTCTCTGCTTGTTTTTTATAAGAAAAAAGAAAACAAAAATCACTCTTTTTGGACATTATTTTCAAGCTAATTATAAAAAAGAATATTTATATTTTAAAGAAAATGCAAATTAATTAAGGAAAGTGACTTTAACCTCTGAACTCAGTTATTCTGACAAATGGTGCTAAAATTATCTTGGTTAGTCAAACCCATATATACATAGTCCCTATTCATAGAATTGCATAGCGTCTACCATGTTGATGTTTTGTAACCAAACAAATGTGAAAAGATACTTTTACTAAATACCGCAATTCAAACAAAATATGCTTTGCAACTAAATTGTATTTACGTCCGTAGCTCTGCCTTGTGGTGCGTTATAGTCCAAGTACACAATGAAGACTTGCCTTTCAAAACATTTGTTTCATATTTAGATTTGTTGCATATGCTTGTTTTTATATAACCTAAAATTTAGAAGCCTACATTTTCAAGTATAAATATGACTAATACAATGAAATCCCTCAATTATGTTAACATGAATTTGACACAAACAAAAAAGTAGAATGTATGTTAACATATCTTAAATCTATGGCATTCTGTTCTTTTTTTTTTCCCTCTTGCTGTAGGTTTAAGACAAGATCTGTTGGAAAATAAGATATGGATATTTCTGTTTGTCATATTCTCACTTGCTTAATGTAGACTGTCTACTGTTCCTGATAAAAACTAGGAGCTACTGAAAGATACTTAACAGCTCTTGTGAACAATATGAATTTGACAGAAGAAATGTAATTGTTTATCAGCCTACAGACAGTTTATTTAAGACCCAATATGCAGTCACAAGCAGAAATTTGCTTCAGAGCTAATTAATGAATGCCTGATTTGAAAGTGTATAAAACAGGATATAGGAATTCGTCCAGGCTATCTGCATTAGGCCAGCCTTCACCCTTTGCAAATACCTAATTTTAGTAGTCTGAGTTTTCTTATTCATTTTTAGTGATTTTAAAATATGTGACTACTGCCTAAAATGGCTGGTTAAGATGAAAAAATTACCCTGATAAATAAACAAAAAACCTAGAGTAATGGTGGAAGAAGAAAATCAAATAACAGAGCCACCACAAACTAAGAAGTTGAATAAGGGAAGTTCATGAATGGATATCCAGTATATTTTTTTTCATGATGCTATACAGAAATTCACTAAAACTTAACAGAATAAAAACATTAATTTTTGAAAATAGTAATTTTTAGGTAAAATTCAGCATAGAAGTAATGGAAGCATGTTTGTTTCCCTCTTTATCTTTAAAATAAAAAGAGAACAGCCTTGTCAATTTGTATTAATGATATGCATGACAACAATAAAAAGGAAGCTGAAGTAATTAGAAAAACAAAAAAAAAGGTGTTTAATACAGTAATTTTAATGGAAATGAAGGCTGAGCCTTCATTAAAGCAGTATGAACTGATGTAAAATAGCAGTAATATGACTTGATTAAGGGAACAGTTACAGGTGCTTCAGTAAATTGTGAGTTCTTTTTAGATGTTATACCCTGACTAGATTATTTAAGATAACTTTTTTAGTTTCTCAGCCATAAGGCCTGACCTTTATGGTATTTTGACTGGGAATATCAGTCACCTCTGATCTCAACACTGAGATACTGGAGATAATGAGGTGGTGAGGTTATAGTTGATACTCAGAAAGCAACTTAATGAATAAGAAGATATTTACAGAAGTACCAAATAAATGAACATGTGAATAGATGGAAGGGAATTAGAATGTGCTGTGATGTTTTTTGCAGTACACATATATGAAGGTAGGTTATCGGTATTCTCCATTTAAATAGACGAAAACTTGCACAGTTCTACAAACTCTAAGTGGTATTGCTCCATTTATTTTTATCTTCAGCCCTGCATATTGCAAGACTCACATTATGTCATATTCATTCTTAGTCTAAGAGACCTTTCAAGCTCTCAAGATTCTCCCAAAATGGTATTGAGGCACATATGTGCAATGTGCCTTTTAAAGCATAATTTTGCTCATTGGCCGAACAGCAAAACACAAGGAAACAGAAGAAATGCACAGCACAGAGTGCGAGGTGTTCAGAAAAGCTTGAAATATTAACCCAAAAAACCAGACTACCTCTCCAAAACAGAATTAAACTGTTTCTGCTTCAGCAGATTCTTTAAAATATGAAGAAAAAGATGGCCCTTTTTTTACCTCTCTTCCTCCCGACCCCATTTGTTAAAATACAATCTTTTTCTCTTACAGAAAACAACAGGAAACCAAAACTAGTTCCTAAAATAGATGACTGCATGGTGAGATTTTATAGATGATTAAGACCACTGAAAGAGATATGAGTGGGCACCAATGGGATGGTATCCTAGGGATGAGGCCTAAAACCATTATATATGTAGTAAAAGGAATTCCATGAGAAAGGGATTAAAACTCAGTTATGATAGGCTGCTCATGGGGGTGATAGGTTATCAGGCTAGATAACTGCCTCAGACCCGGGTGGGAAGAGGGAGCAGAACTCATGTGTCATGGCTCTGATCTGCCCTTGCACAGGAGTCACAGCCTTCGTAATTAAAGCTTTCAGTATCATATAAGGTGGCAGGCCCCCTCACATATATGGCAGCAGCAATATGGTATTTGACTACTGTCTCACCTCTGCTTCTCCCAAAAGTATAAATTTAGCATTTGAAATTGTCCATCTTAGAGGATTAGGATTCAACCCCACCTTGTAGACAATTGATGGGCTTGCTCTTTTCTCCTCACCAAAGCAGAGATGCCCATTCAGTAACATTTGTGCCTCCAAATACATCAGAATACCTGCATTAAATGCCTGACTGAAAGTAATCCTAATTCATGGTAAAGTTAAGTTTAATGAGTTACCAATTCTTTCTTTTTTTATATATATTTTTAGCACTAACGCCGTAAGTGTATTAATCCACAACAATTCTGAATCTGTGTTTCTGTTGCTCCAATAAACCACACTATTTGTGGATCTGTGGTTTGGAATTCCTATTGAACACCACCAGACGCAGAGTTCCAAATTTGTTGTAATCAGAGATTAAGCCCAACTTCTCCCAGACCCTATGACTTCTGAGGACCAGCTGGAAGGTGATTTATTATCTGCCAAATTTTGTACTCTTAATAAAACCATAGTAAAAAAATAATGTTCAGGTAGACCATGATTTTGAAAAGCTCTTCATTTGTGGACTGCTAGACCTTCAATTCTCCACATATTAGTTAGGATTTGAATGCCATACTGAACTGCACATACAGGATTATGGAATAAATTAAATTAATTCCACTGATTCACATTAGCCTCATACCTAAAATTATAAAATTGCAACTTTACTGTGTGGGTGACTGGGCACTGGAATGGATTGCCCAGAGAAGCTGTGGAATCTCCTTCACTGGAGATATACAAGAACTGTCTGGATGCAATTCCGTGCAATGTGGTTTAAGATGACCCTGCTTGTGTAGGGAGGTTGGACCGGATGACCCAATATGATCTCTTCCAACTTGACCCATTCTGTGATTCTGTAATGAACTTAAATATAGGAGTTCATTTCAGATGTGACTGAGTCAAATAAAGTTTTCTCCTCTCTCTCCTGGTTATTGACTTTTTGCAGTAGATGTAAATCAAGCAGTCAAGGGAGTGCAAATCAGTTCTCTCAATAGATTATTCTTTAAAACACTCTAAATAATCTTTGACATTCATTTGTGGCAGACACTCTTCGCATTCTCAAATACACCACAAGAAAAAAGGCTTCCAAACTACAGTTGCCTCATCCTCTTGCTAGAGAATATATCTCTGCCTCAGGGAATTCTATTTCCAGCAATAAATTCTTTCTTCTTTCTCCTGCATAAGGCCTTTGCTTATGTGGAGAAGGTAAAAAAGAAAAATACTGCTGGCCTAAAAGTGACTGTGTGCACCCTGAAACGTCCTGAGAGCTTTTTATGTAATCAGCTGAGTATCAAAATTGAAAATATTTAAGAATCTGAGCAGAAAATAAGCTTTTACTTAACAATTGCAAATTCAGTTATTAAAACATTTCACTCATCAAAAAGCAAAAACATGCTTTACATCCTATTTCTCAATGTAAGCTACTCAATAACCTTTAAACTATGGATTTTATATTTTTGCAGAAAACCCACCTTGAAAGCAAGTTGCAGGCCAATACTTACAACTGGTAAATATACAATAAACAATTTTAATGATGAATATATTTGATTAAATAATCTCTTTGTATGACCAGAGGAAAGACTAATTACATAGGTAGAATACATTATTTGTTCAAAACCTATATTTATTAGAATCTTCATGATCTTGGTATGATAAATTGTTACAATTTTTCTAAGTTTGGCTGATGTCTTGCAATTTAAGGAAATAAATAACAAAAGTATTGCAGAGTTCTAAACTGTTTAAGCACAGTTTTTAGGACCATGTTACTCTAAAGATTGTCAGGTGAAGAACTTATCCATTACTCAAGTTGTCCAAGAATAAACTCAGCATGAGTGCCTGTACTACAGAGTAACTATCCAAAACACAGTAGATATTAGCTTTGAATCCTTGAAGTAGGCTTCCTGAGACAATAACTACATATGATTTGGCAATTAATAAAAAAATATTCATGGGAATATCATCACTGAATTATACAGGGAGGATTTATACTTTTCTGGATCACACTGACATTTGCAAACTGAAATATAAATTCTGAAATACAGCCAGGTGATCAATAAATTCAGGTGCTCTAGCCTTTTTTTTAGCTTCTTTGGTCACATCTGGTCATATCCCTTCCTTGCATTTGGAAAGTCTTGATCCTAAATATCATAACCACTATTTCAATGAAATTATTTTTGTTTTGAACTACATTATATTTTGCTTTTTCCAGATATTTTAACTGGTTGGGTTTGCTCTTGTTGTTGTTGTTGTTTGTTTATTTTATTTGTTTTTAATAAGCAGGAAAATATATGTTACTAATTTGACCTGTGTATTCACATTAAAAGCTAACTCCTAGTTTCATGGTATCCTAAAAATATGTGTTATTATCCTGAAGATAGGAAATTTTGTCATCAGTAGAATTTGAAGAAAGGAATTATCCACAATCAAGGCATCCAACAAATGTGTGAGGCTGTTACAAGCATACTTGCAAGTAATGAGCAAAGTCGCACAAACATAATTTTTATTAATTTCAGTTTTTGCAGTATTTTCCTATGTATTTGTATTCAAGGCTTAATATTAATTTAACCACTATGGAGCACAAGACCTAATTTATCTTTTAAAAATAATCCATGGGAAGCTCATAGGTCTTCTAGTCTTCTGTTTCAGATGTTACCAGATTATAGCAGATGAGAAAATATATTATGCTGCTAGGCCATTGTAGATGGTTAGACCTAAGCATGTTTTGTCCCAAACATTCTAAATATTGCTACAGGAAAGGTGTGATTTGAGGACGTGAGGCAATGTTGTTCGGAGCCAATTCTTGCTCCTGTTGAGACCGCCTGGAGAAGAGTTGGCTGTGCATGTGTGAATAAATTAGCACAAAAAATCTATTTTACATAAGAGGCATGGACCAGGTTTACTATAAAAGGAAGTGGATAGGGATCCTATAACCCGAGATACAGATAATCCACCTGTCAGGACCAAGGCAGGACCTAAGGGCTAGTAATAGTCTTTGTTTTCTTCCCTTGCATTGCCTGGGCAAAGTACAGCTATCGCATTCTACCCCCTACTCCTCACTGAGGTTTCTTTTGGGATGGGGGAGCTAGTGAAAGTGTGTCATGGCTTGTGAGCCAGAGCCTTTTGAGCAGTTTTTTGTGGGAGCTGAGAACTTACTGAACTAAGCTGTATAAAATTAATGGCTTGTTAGCCTTCACTCTTGTGGAAATCTATTGAGAATTTAAAGGCTTGTTAACCAACACCTTTTCAGTTTAAACAGTGGGCTGGTTGCTGCAATTATGGCAACTGTGCAATAAAACATAAGAGTTCCCTGACACATGGTCTGGTGTCTTTGTTCAGCCTGACAAGGATTTAAAAGGAACATCATTCCCCCTACCAATGGGTTGTGACAGCCATGCATGTTTAAAACTAGCTTTCATGGCTGTTTTGTAACTTGTTAGTGACCTTGAAATTCCCTCATCTTCTTTGCTCTTTTTATATAAATACTTTTTATAGAGAATGAACATAACAATTACAACATTTTAGGAAATATAAAGAAATTATCAATGAATTTTTAAAATTAATAATTACCTAGAAGCAATAAAAATTAAAAAGTATAAAAGCTGCAGTGTTGACTTATTGCCTTATATAAATAATACCACAACAGAAAGTTGCAATTATGTTGTACTACTGAATGAAACGAAACAAAACAAATTAACAAAACATTTAATATATGTACGCATCACTGACATTTGTGTCTGCATTAGTTCAAAAGAGATCATGATCCTCATTCACAAAAGTTGAAAAAGGCACAGTCGAAATGGAAAAACACCATAATCGAGACAAACATGGTGCAATTAGAGTAAATTACAAAATAAAGTTAAGCATTTAGAATAGCAGCCTTAGAACCACATAATGTCAATTTTAGTCTGAAAGCATTTACTGAATCTTCTTTTTATTTCAGAGTTAATGAAAATTATTGAAAATAAGAATAAATTGAATTATTTTTTTTTGTTCAGTAATTTGTCCTATCACAGGTTTATACATATATATAAATCTAGAACAAGAAAGTCATTCCACACTTGCTAGAATGATGCTATAAATGTCATCCCAAAAATAAATTCAGGTGAAGACAATTTTCATCTCTATATTCCACATTTCCAAAACTTACATTTGGCTGTGCAATTAAACAGAAGAACAGAAAAAAAATATTGTAAGTCTGGCTAAGGTGTTTTTTTATTTCTGGGTGAAGACAACAGGGGCAAGTCATTGGAGCTTGACTTGTTACACCCCACTTACTTCCAGCTTTTTCATTTACTTAGTACAGGTTAAATTTACATTGGGTATCAGGCTTGTAGGTTTGATGGCTCTTAAACTCCACAAAGTATGTGAATGGTTTTTGTCTCTTCTAAGGTCAGTTGAAAGATCTAATAATGTTTTAGAAGGTATTCTAGGTCACCAACAACTTAAATTTTGGGCTTTTCTGTTCTGTTTGTTATTTTTGAAGGAATAGTTTGAGTAACAGAACAGCAGTGAAATAATGAATAGGCAATAATAAAAGATAACTTGGACAGTGGGAAAATGTCTGCATTTTGTAAAAGGGATGATGACGTTAAATAGAGGAGGTTTATTTGCATGACAATACAGATGCAGGAAATCTGTTGATGATCTGAAAGTGGCTCAAGACTCTTACACAAAGTGGTGAAACTTTTCTAAAAAGAGTCATAGAGTTTAAGACCTAAAGAGGTAAATAAATTGATTTTTATATTTATATATGTTGCAGTTCTTGTGAATTTGTTCTTGAGAGAATAGATTGATATGTGAGTTTGGAAAGTAATTGAAATTATGCATGACCCACTCCCCGAGAACTTTAGCATTCAGTGCACAGTATTTATTCCAAATATGACTTTGATTGTCATAGAATCATGGACTGGTTTAGGTTGGAAGGGACCTTAAAAATCATCTGGTTCCAATGCCCTCCTATGGACAGAGACACCTTTCACTAAATGAGGTTGTTCAGAGCTCCATCCAAGCTCTCCTTAAACACATCCAAGGATGGCATCCACAACTTCTCTGGGCAACCTGTTCCAGTGCCTCATCACTCTCACAATAAAGACTTTTTTTAATATCTAACTTAAACCTACCCTCAGTTTGAATCCATTCCCCCTTGTACTGTAACTACATGCTCTTGCAAAAAGTGCTTCTGCATCATTCCCATGGGCTCCCTTCAGGTACAGAAAGGCTGTAATTAGGTCACTCCAAAGTCTCCTCCAGGAAGGCCCACCTCTGGACTTGCTATTATGTTCAAAGTAATAATTTGTTATGTGTGTGGTAGATAAGGCAAAGGTTGATGGGATTGAATTGTTGGATGGAAGAGTCATATTAAGTACAAAAAAAAGCTCTTTCAAAGACTGTTGGTATGTTCCTCATCTATATCTTTAAGAACAAAATAAACTATCAGGATCTAAATAAATTGGTCCTCTCCTAGTGTAAGATGAATATTGAAGATCTAACACACTTTCCGTTTTAAGACAAAAGGGGAAAAAATGTTGCTGAGACTATTTAAAATTGTCAAGTGATAGCTTAGTTTCAGCAAGAAACAAACTAAAATAAAAAGCAGAAACCCTAGACAAAAAATGTTTAGAGTTTTCCTATTAAAATTAAAATTTTCAGGGAAGACCTGACTGAACCAAAACAAATTGTTTGTCTTTTATTTCATGGTGAAATTGGTGTTACACTAATTCAGCTTGGCTTTCTTTACACTTTTTGTTAAGAAAAGCAAAATAAGCAGTACCATTTGCAGTGCTCTAGCTTTCTCTGTCTTTAAGATGTCATTGGTGTATGTAGACATCAACCATGACAAAGGCTTGCATTCTACTACTTATTGTTACTCATCATATGAGGGACTGACTATGTGTATTTTACTTAAGATTCAATTTAGTCATCATCAGAATCCCATTGAATTTGAAGCATGGGCTATTTCTGATTCTGACCTTGCTTTGGATGAGACTTTTTGTGAAATATCACATTTCCTTTGGAAAGTTGCAAGTGTAATAATTTTGTATACTGTATTACACCACGATTGTTGATTGTGCTGTACAAGTAAGTAGGACATACTGATGAACCAGAGGCAATTTAAGGCCACTCCAGTCAATAGCAAACCATTTCTACATATTGTAGGCAGCTATATGATTTTCATTGTATTTAGGAAAGTGTCCACTGCTGCTAGAGAGTTAGACACACTTTGAAAACACCTAATTGAGGATTTTGAATGCAGGACTGCACTCTTCTCAGATCCCTGCAATATCAGTAATGATATAACTCAAATTTATAAAACTGAAACAACTTTTGAACATGTACTTCAGTCTCTGTGGACAATTTAAGGCTGCAAATCGCCATAGCTCTGAAGCTGACGCACAGCAGGTAAATAAGATTTAGGATGAGGTACCCAAATGGTATACAAGTTCTACATTAAAAGAAGATTGTGTTTACACCGTACAGTGGAGTATGTTATAGAAATATCACCTCCACATATGTAGCAGTGTATCTGCATAATTTTTGGAATACGTCTATTTTAATTAAGCATGTTGAGAAATAGAGCTGATTAGTCCAGGCACAGCGTCACCCTCCAATGACTATCCTGCTTTTGGGAGCTGAGTTTACCATTCCTTATGGCATATCACAGCATGATGCAAATGCTCAGATTGATGCTAGCTAGGGGTTGTCTCATTAAATTACCTTTCAGTTCTGAATTATATGAGTCATGAAATCTATGCAATTTGACTTGAAAAAGATCAAATCTGGAATAAAAAATAAGCAAGTCTGAAATAAAAAGGGTATAAGATGTAGTCAAAACATTTCTGTCATAGCTGTCGTTCTTTTTGTATCTAGGAAACAATATTTTATCTCTTACAGTATCACAGTTCTTAAGAAAAGGTAAATGAAAATAAAATTTTGTAAATTGCTGACAAGAACATGAAGAAAGAGGTGAGAGTATGTAAATTGTTCATAAGTCCTAAGACTTTATTTAAATTATCACCTTTCAATGCACTAAAAGTTAGACAATTTTGTTTTATATTGGAAGATTATATTTTGTCTGTGTTTTCCATTCCACTTTTACACAAATCCATTGAATGTGTTTGACCAATACATTGCTAAATGGAGAAATCTGTGAAAAAATTCTAATGTGAATATTCAGAATTTGCACAGACATTTACCTATAAGCCTTAGATAGATTTGCAGATTGAATAGCTTATGCATCATCTATATATCCCATTCCTGTATGGCAAAAAGAATACTGTTTAAAAAATAAAGTTAAAATATTTTTGTAATCTTTTTTAGGTTTTCCAACATTTTATAAATCTGCCTTTTACCACAAACATTTTTTCTTATTTCCTTTTGATACATACAGACAGTGATAACTTTCTTCTAGCTGTGGACACTTTCCCACATGAATGACTGGAGATGCATGGAAAGACCACAACTTATTACAAAATCATTTTTATAATTTTTTTGGAAATGAGATAAACAAAAAAGTGCTTCTAAGGTGTCTAAATAGATCAATCATCAGACTTTATTTTAAGAGCTGAGCCGGAACAACCTTTCACCTTCTCAAATGCAAGGAATATACATGAAAGGAAAGAAGAAAATTTTTCTGCTACAGAGAAATATGAGGTCAAGGATGATATTTAAACCTCATGAGGAAAGCAAATGCTGATATGTTGTTTTCACTTTAATAGATATTTATAGCCAAATTAAAATCCACATTATTCCATTCCATTACATTACATTGCATTATATTACATTAAGAGAAACGTAGTATTTGTTTTATGAGTTTCTTTGGGCTTATTCCACAAAACAAAAGTTAGCAAAACTGCTTCTCGCTTGTTTTCTGATTGTTTTGTTTTCATACAGACAGGTCAAACAGGGAAATTGCATTGCATGCATCACATACATATGAAGACATTTTGCCAGGTCCATAAGAACACATATATATAGTTGAGTTATTTGAGTATACATTAAAAAAAGTAAAAGTTTGAAACTTCATGTTGCTCAGTTTCCAGACAAGTTATTAAAACATTTTTTAGAATTCTAGCAAGGAATTTAACAGCAAAACTATTCTGTTGCATTGGCTTCTCGAAGTTCTGCTGAAATAATTGCTGATTTGCTATACGTTGGAACAGTTCAGACAAACACTCAGAATATTATCTTTCTGTCAGGCTGTCAATTTTATGTATCTCAGGTAGTTTTAGGTATAAGTTGGTTTTCTATAACAAGTTAAAGCTACTGAATAGCTTTTCATGGATGACAACTTTGGAATAAGATGCCTAAACTCCACCTGAATTGTGTTTTCTGTCATTAAGCTGTATTCAGAATCATTAATTCTGTATCTAACCCTTGGAACATAATTCAGCAAACTGTTGGAACACATTTAAGTGAAGAGCATGCTGTGTGTGAGAGACTGTAGAAAATGATTATGGGCTCAAAACAACAGAATTGTGTGTGTGGAAGGGGGGAGACAGGGCAAGTTCTGAGAATGTGGGACTGCTCGACATCCCACCCCCCTGGAACCTCTAGTCTGCACCGACTGCATTTCAAAAGAATCTTTCTGCTTTTCTATCAAAGTTCATTCAAGAAATTCCACTGAAATTAGGAATTTTAAACTGTTTTAAACACAGTTATTCTGGCAGAAAAACCAAGAAGTTTTGAAGTTGGAAACCGAAGTACGGAAGTCAGATTTCAGTGTCTTATCTTCTTCTCTTAAGGGTGTTTACTGTTTCCTCAGACTATTAAGATAAGGAGAGTTAAAAATGAAGGTTAAAAAAAATCTGAAGCCGAAATTTCACATTTCACTCTGTTTCATTTAGAAGACATGAAAGATTTCTTTTTTCATCTTTAGAATAGCAGGAATTTTGTGGGTTGGGTTCTGAGTTTTTTTGGGGTTTGTTTTGTTTTTGTTTTGTTTTGGTTGTGGATTTTTAGTTTGTTTGGTTTTTCAATTTTGTTTTTAATATTAAGCTATGAAAAGGCATGAATTTTTTATCTAACTAGATAAATACAGTGTAGACTAATTTTTGTTGGCTTCCGATCATAGTTCCCTTGCCCAGCTGGTGATGCTGTGCCTGATGCACCCCAGAATGCTCTTGGACCTCCTGGCTGCCGGGGCACTGTTGACTCAGATTCAACTTTCTATCGACCAGGACCCCCAGGTCCCTTTCCATGGCACTGTTTTCCAGCATCTCGTTCCCCAGTCTTTACTTACATCCAAGGTTGCCCCATCCCAGGTGCAGAATTCAGCACTTTCCCTTGTTGAAATTCATACTGTTGGTGATTGCTCAGCCCTGTAACTTGTCAAGGTCTCTCTGCAGGGCCTCCTTGTCTTTGAAGGAGTCAACAACTCCTCCCAGCTTTGTATCATCTGTGAACTTGTTCAGTGTCCCTTCCAGTCCTGTGTCCAAGTCATTGATGAAGATATTGAAGAGCACAGGACCTGAGATGGAGCCCTGTGGAACCCCACCAGTGACAGTCCTCAGTCTGATGTCACCCCATTCTCTGTAACCCTTTGTGCCTGACATGTGAGCCAGCTGCTCAACCATCATATGATGTGTTTATCCAGCTGAATGCTGGACATTTAATCCAGAAAGATCATATGAGAGACAGTACCAAAGCCTATACTGAAATCCAAAAAGATTGCATCAACTGGCTTCCCTTGACCAACTAGTTGGGTTGCCCTATTATAAAAGGAAATCAGATTTGACCAGCAGGACTCCCCTCTCATGAAGCCATGCTGGCTGTGACCAATGACTGTGTTATTTTTCAGATGTTTTTCAATACCTTCCAGAATATTCTTCTCCATAAGTTTACCAGGAACTGAAGTGAGCCTAAAGGCCTAGAGTTTCCGGGGTCCTCCTTCTTGCCCTTCTCAAAAATTGGGACAACATTTGCCAGTTTCCTGTCAGCTGGGACCTCTCTGGATTCCCAAGACTGCTGAAAAATCATCAAGAGAGACTTTTCAATCCAGCCTCATATATTTGTAAGAATCCAGCTGGAGCAGTAGATCACACACAATTTCAGGCTCAGATGGGAGTTAATCATTCTCACAGTCATGGCCCTCCAGCTCCGGCCACTGAGACCCCCTGGGTCCATCAATCGTGTTGAAGACAGAGGCAAAGAATGCATTAAACACTTCTGACTTGTCCATGTAATCATCTTTAGCAACGGTTGAATTATTTAGATATTGGTATTCCAAATTTGCATACATAAGATTTATTCATACTAACTGTCCTTTTTTTATGACTACTTTTTATTTTATGCATCCAAGTGAGGAACTGGCTTCTATAAATCATTCTTCTTTCATTCTTCCATGAACAATTACTAAAAACCTTTCAAATTTTAGTATGTGGAGTATGGGCAACAAAGATTAAAAAAAAGAAAAGGTACTAAAAAAAACTCAGAAGAAAAAGGAGAAATATCTATGCTTGGCTTTATTCTGCAAGGTTTATAAAAAAATGATTTCACAGATTGCAGTCAGAAGCAGTGATTATTGAACAAAGTCTTCCCTAAAGCACTCTGATTTTCCTTTACAATGACACTTCTATCCTTAGCTGAACACTTTCATATTTGGAAAATACACTGAACTGTGACAATAGGTATACTGATATTCAGCTGATGAGAACCATAGAAAATCCTAATACTAATATGACTTTCCATGGGGATTATTCAAGGGTATTAAAAAAAGGGGGAAAAAAAGAAAGAAAAAAAAAAGGAACAAGAAAAGTAATATTCATAATGATTTTGTCTATATCTAAAGATTGTGCTTTTACAGTAACACAAGAATTGAATGGTTGTACTTCAGAGACTGACTGCCCAGAGAACTACAAGGTAAACAAAATCTAGAAATTATCTCTGCATTTTTAGCCTGTGTTTTCATTACTTCTGTAGGACTACAGGGCACAGAGAGGCTCCATGGATTAGACTTTGTACACGATGCTGTAGATTTGAATCTCTTGTTTGGAATGAATTGTTATTACTTTTCAAAGTTTTGAATTTTTTTATAGAAGTTGAGGGGTTTTTTAATTCCACTAGGTTTTGTTACCTAATTTTCCAGTTGAGAGTTTTAAATTGTTTTACTGGTAGAAAGCTTCAACAGGTTCCTATAGCTTTCTGCCTCCCTGTTTTTGGTTTTTGGTTAGTTTTGGTTTTTTTCCCCTTGAACCAAATGATACAGACCTAAGGTGTACAAGAATAACTGGTATGAAGTGGTGGCTCAGATCGTGGTCTGAAATCTCCCCTGGAGCCTGCTTGACTGATACTGACTGTTTTGTCCCCCACAGTTATTAACCTTCCTCTAACCCCCAACCATTTTCCTAAGAGACTGTAAGATCTTCATTTTGAAGTACGTATAGAATTTTTCATGTTGTGAATGATTTCCACATTTCTTGGTGAGATCACTGGATTGTCAGCTGCCCTGGGCATTTCCACTGGCTCATATTGCAGCAAGGTCATAGAGAGCAAGGGCAAAAAGAGATACTGAAAACATAGGCAGGATGTGTAGTAATGTGGAATCAGGACTTTCCAAACAGCAGTCCAGATGAAGCTGCTGGCATTTTTGCCCTGTGTGACTCTGTTGTGTGGCTCTTCATACTGTTGGAAACAGCTTTCTCCATTACTACTGTTCTCAACATCCTAGGATTTAAGAAAAACCTACATTGTGTTGCTTTTGACTCACAATACTCACTTGGAGTTAACCTCTGACCCACAGTGTTACTGTTTCGGTCAATGTCAAAAGAAGATAACAAATAATAAAAATGTACTTAAAAATAACAGCCTGTGTCAGAGACAAAGGAATATCATAAAGCTCGTCCCTGCAAATTGTGATGTGGCAGAACAGATTATCAGCCAATACTGGAGAAGGAAGGCTTCTTTGAAACAAAGGTGGTAGTGGAAAGAAAAATATTGCACCAGATTATGTAATATAGGGCAGCAATAGAATTTTGATTATTGTGTCATAAGGAGATGAACAAGAAGGCTCGTATGTCTATAAAAATGTTATTTCACAAACTGGAAGTGAGAATGTTTAAACTCTGGTCACGAAAAGAAGTATTAGTCTGCTATTTCTTGTTTTTAATAATGGAACCTGTTTAGAAAGTAAGAAGGATAATTTTCACTGTATGATGAATAGGTTTGGAGACAGGATGATAAGGACTTTTATAGCCTCTGAGACAACCTAGCACTTGTATTAGTAGTCTTCAGGTTTGGATAATACATATGTAAATACTGAAAAAAATATTTAATATATGGGTATTTTAAGGCTATCTGTTGTTTATTACCTGTTTCTGTCAGCTGTCATTGCAAAGGCAAGGTTTTTAAACTCCATGATTTTCTCTTTACATGTATCTAAAAAAAAAAAGTAATTGTGCAAGTTTATGGCTGCTTTATCTGAGAAAAAATTCTTATAATTATTATTATCTCCAAGGACTTTTCTAAAGACATAATTTGTAAAAAGTCATTAAATGGTAGCCTAAGACATTCACAGTTTTTCTGTGCATCTTAATAATTGAATAGGAAATTTTTAAATAAGTTCTGATAATTAAGAAAAATAGAAAATGTAGGCAAAGATTTTTAATCTTAATCCAATTTTAAATTAAGGAAATAGTTCGATTTTAAGGACAATTTCATTTTATATATATAGGCAATATGCTATATATATATATATACACATCCAAAAGCACAAACATTTTTTAAAGCTCCAGGTAGAAGTAAGCAAACAATAATAAAATCCAAATACTTTAACAGTTTAGTGAATAAAAGTTTATGTAAGTGGAAAAGAATTTTATTGAAACATAGAAGTATTTACATACAGTGTAATTTATAGCTATATTTGGTATAACCAGGTAAAATGTGAAAAAAATGTAAAGTTTAAGTGTATGAGTACACATGGGAAATTTTAGCATGATTTTTGTTTTGACTCTTGGATGTTATTATTCTATTTCTATTTCTTCTCCTTGGTATTTGACATAAGTATTATTTCATATGAGCATGTCTGTCATGGTTTAAGCCCAGCTGGAAATTAAGCACTATGCAGCATTTTGCTTAATCCCCCCTCTCTCTCCCCTTTCCTGGTGAAATGGGGAGGAGACACCAACTTGTATGTTGGGACAAAAACAGTTTAATAATTGAAAATAAATACAATAATAAATGATAATAGTAAAAATTATGGCAAAAAAGGAAAACCAAATGATGCACAATACAGTTGCTAACTGCTCACTGACCAATGCCAGACCCCTCTTCCCGCACCCAGATCAGCTACCCTTTCAGGTAATTCCTTCCACTTGTATACTGGACATGATGTTTATCATCTGGAATATCTTTTTGGTCAGTTCAGGTCACCTGTCCTGGCTGTGCTCATTCCCAGTTTCTTTCGTGCACCTCCTCACTGACAGAGCATGAGACAAGGAAAGAGTCCTTGACTGAGGATAAAAGCAACTTAACGAGAAAACAAAACATCAGTGTGTTATCAACACCGTTCTCATTCCCAATCCAAAGCACAGGACTGTAACAGCTACTAAGAAATTAACTCTACCCTATCTGAACCCAGGACATCACTAATATTTTTATATTATTTTTTGTTAGAAGGGTCAAATGAGGCATTGGTATCAGATACACTTGCACAGCTTAGAGTTGGGGGGAAAGGAAATTGGTACTATATATACTGAAAACCCATTATTCCAATGAAAAAATGTAAATTTCTCAATATGAAGAGTCACATTACTCTTAACTGGTAATCTGAAAATACTCTGAGATTCACTAGGTTCTGTAGGTTGTTGAAGACAGACACATTCTTCAACCATAAAATCATGCTCGGATGAAGGATCAGTATTTCTTCTGTGTGCAAATTATAACTTTAGAATATGCAATCTATTAAAAAAAAAAAAATTAATGGATAATGTTCCAAACAAACAATTTAACAAAGACCTGAATATTCCTGAAGAAAATCAGTTCTCTGGGTAATCCAGGAACTGCCCAGCCAGACAACTTCATTTATGAGATAATAGACAGGTTTGAGACAATTACAGACAGGTTAAGAGCAGCTTGGTACTGGGTAACTTGCTGAACTCTCAGGAACACTCACGACTTAATTGGTGCAGGGGTTCTCTGGGTGGAAATTTCACACTGTCCTGAAAACTCCCTCCAGGCTGCTCCTTCTCTGGAAGGGCAAAGTTTTGTGCTTAAGTATGAGAGCTAATGTCCTTGGTGGAGGATCTGACCCATCTTTCCAGAAACTCCCCTAAGTGTCCATGCTACAAAGTTGATCAAACTGTGTATAGATAAAGGATTTATAATGAAGAAATAAAAACTTCCTGCAAATGCAGAAATGGCCACATAGAACAGTCTTTTGTACATACTTAGGAAAGTTAGGAGATACATTATATGTGGATTCAGAAAATCTGTGGCAGTGGGTCATACATGAGCTGAGTTGGTCACATAAGGCTATGGGCCACCTACATCATGAGACTTCAGCAGAAGAGTCAGACCCACTCCTGCTAAAGTTTCTGTTTTGGAATCTTGCAACAGAAACCTCATTTCCATCTGGACGGTGACTAATGGCCCCTTTTTCAGACATTCCCCACATGAGAGTTATATATCCAAGGGTCCAAAGAAATCAACTATGTTTTCTTGCTTGTTTGCTTTCAAACAAACTGTCCAAAGCATGTGCAACATGGAGAGAAATTATCTGCTGACTCCATTTGAATGTCAGTTTAGTTATAAGTGAGTTCCATGAGGATAATTTCATAATTACTCTAACATTTACAAATAAATCTACAGTCACCAGACTTTACCTTACTGTTGAGCTACATAGTTTCTTGTTCTCTGCATTTTATCTGTGTGATGCTAAACTTTGCTCCTAGAGGATTCTACAATGATTAATGTAACATAGTTTTAGTCTATATTTCTTAAATGCTGAAACAGCAACACAAATCAATTTTGTTTTCTGGTGAGATTCAGTAAAGCTGAAGAAAGGACATGAAAGATCGTGAACACAACTGTCATGGAACAATTTACCCATTTGCTTTTCAAATACTATTCAAACATTCTTTACAATGAAAATAATGTTAAGAAATGAGATGAGGAAAAGGTAATTTCTCATAAAATAGTGTGACTTCAGGAAAATAAAACCCAAATGAAATGAAACTGAAAATAAATCATCAAGAATGAACATATTATTAATATCAGTCCCTAGACACCTGAAAAAGAGTGAAATATTACACCTACATTTTTTTGGTGCAAGATAGCTGCTTTAACAAATATAGTTACCAAAGGAAAGAATCTTGCAGACATTAGTGGGAGTTATATCAGGTTTTTTTTCATCAAATACAGAACAGCTCATGAAATATATCAATATTCACCTAATTGCATTTGTCTTCAAAATAAATATGCTTGCAAGAAGACCCATAGGATTAATTTTCAAAGCCAAATAGAAAGCTAATTTAACATGTCTGTCAAGAAAACATTTGAATGAGAAGGCAAGCAAAATCTGAGATTGCTTTTGGAAATGAAGAGTAACATCTGCCATTTTAGTCACAGTAATCAAGACTTGTCTTCTAGGAGATTCTAAATAGCATGTACCTGTTAAGTTTTCAGAGTAATCCATCTGCCTCGTTATATAAAAAAATCCATATATATTTCACTCTAAAAAAGAATATTTTGTTAATGAAGCCAAAACATAATTTTCGCAAACAAGTAATAAACATTTATGGTAGTTGAATCCTAGAATAATTAATCTAAATAATTTAATTATTAAACATATTATTACATAAAATACTTTTCAAATTCAATAAAATTATACCATGAAAACATAACATGGTTTTATAAAATTGTATTTATAAAATTCTATCACATATATATCACACATATATATATATATCAAAATGCTGAAATAAACACAATGATTTCAGTCAGTGGAATTTTGAGATCTCAAAGCCTTAAGAGTGTCATAACTGTTTAATTCCTCTCCTGCTTCATATTTCAGACTTTAAAAATCTGACACTCTTCAAGCATTGTCAGTTTTCAGAGTCAATAGCTGAAAACAATGTGATGGCAATTTAAGTCAGCATCACCTCATGCATTTACTGTTTTATTGAAGTCACTTTTTTGTTTGATAGATCCTGCTGACTGTATCATAGGGGTCCTGGACTTACATAATAAATGTTCTAGTTGATATGAAGTGTCAGCTTTCCAGTGTTAAGTGTTGACAATGTCTAAGTTCAATGTTTTTCTGATGGGAATTAAACTTCTGACAATTATTGTTTCAGTAAATCAGTAAAGTAAAATATTTGTGAATCAATAGATTGAGGAAGCTGGTGCACAAATTGCTAATGCTCCCATAGGGGCGGGTCGTTTCGTTGGTTGGTTTGTTTTGGAGTGGGGTACGGATTGGGAAGCTTTAGAGAGTGAGACACAGTTTACCTGGTGACAAATACCTCTACTACACAGATGGTTCACAGCATTATAAAGAAGATCTACCTCATAAACTTTTCCTACCCCGACACTGGATTCCTGTATGAAGAGCCATATGGTTCTTTTATCTGTCTCAAAGAGGGGTTGACAAATTAGTGTCTCCATCTCCTCAGTATCTGAGCTGTATTACTATTTTTCCTTGTGGGGTTTTTTTTTTTTGAGTGGTTGTCTGACCAACCATCCTCCCAGCTATGAGTTTGAACAATGCAGAAGGCTGTTGAAGTCAGCTGAGAGCTGCAGCAGCAATGTTGGGAGGATATTTTAAATGAATTTATGACAGTCCCCTTTCTGGTCCTTTTCCTTAAGGAACAGGTATTTGAACAAGTCTAAGTCATTGGTATTGTTTCACATTTGGTTTAAGAGAGAGTAGGAAATATCTTCATACCCTCTTGCAAATCAGTTCACTTTCGATCAGACATCCCTTTTCAACACGCTTGGTCACTATGACTGTTCTCCCCACACAGTTTGTGTTCACAGTTTTCTATGAATTGACGAGAAGCTTTTATTAATATATCTTCATTCCCCAAGAAAAACTCTTATTTATTGAGTTACGGCTGCTCACTGCACAGACCCTGATTACAGTGGTTTTGGCTAGCTCAATGTTACAGTCACTGACTAGCTACAGCTACAGGAAGAGCTTGGAAAAGGCATTGACAGGAGAATGTGAAGTTCCACAGAAGAAAAACTTCAAAGACATTAGGAGTGTAAGGTACATGTGTAAATCATAGTGCCTAGAACACAATCCAACAAGGATGTTCCCTACTCCTCCCACCAGAATTAAGACCAGAGCTTTTATTCCTTTTAGTTCTATGGAATTAATTGTTCTTTGAGCTGGTCATCCTTTATGATTTTCAATTCTCTGGAAGCATAATCCATCACTCCTGTTTCTAGACTATGGCTGTTCCTTGGCTTTTGGCTTTAGCACCCTTTTCAAAGAATAACCTTGACTCATCAATACCCCAAAGGGTGGTGCTCCTGACTCAGAAAGTTCCCACAGCTGAACTTCTTCATTCTAGGAGCTACTCTCATTCTGCTGCAAGCAAAGCACTTGCCATACAAACCCCATTCTCTCTGCCTCTGTACTGCTTGCAAAGAGTTGTTCAAAGGCATTTTTTCCTTTTGATGGACTTCAATACACCTCCATGCTGTCCTCTCCTTCCTGTTAAGTCCAAGAATATGTATGCAAAAAAGCATGTAGTTTTAAGTGAAAGTCAAGGATAGGATGAAATCTAGCTGAACAGAAACGTGTCAGAAAATATTTTTGAAGAGTAAAAGACTGATTTCCTAAGAAGTTATTACAATCCATGACTTGAATATGTGATTTGTTGATTTGGGTGGGGATGTGTAGGGAGAAAGAATTAGGAAATATTTTATGATCAAAGCAACATTCAAAATCTGTACATTTCTACTAAAAGCAAAAATGTTTTGATGAATCAACATTTTGTGAAGAAAAAAATTGCTAGTGTATTCCTGATTAACCTAATAGCAAACCTTTCTACTACTGTGTCTGGAATAGACCAGTAGTAAGGGGTCATCAGGTGGGAATTACAAAAACTTAGAAGGAATTCACATAGATATAATACAATATTTGACCACCTCCTAGAGTTTCATATACTAGAACTGATTTTTCATGTAACAATTTAGAGACAGCAAAGTGATGTTTAAATCTCTGTGTATGTATGCTATTTCAATATAAACTAATAAGTGAAAGTGTTTGCAGAATTATACGTTACTGAGATTGACCTCCTGTCCTGCAGAAGGCTAAATAATAGGTCAGTCCTGAGAAATAAAGATACATTACCTTTCTTCTGAGACGAATTTTTGTGGTTTTATGATTATTTGTTGTATGGTCTAAAAGAGTGTATCCTTAATCATAAGTTTAATAAGATTTATATACATTGAATTGATTGCAGAAGATCTATTGCAAAGTTCATAATTTTTTTAAATCATGATCCTTCACTTGCTTTTTCAATCCTTCCTTAAGTAACGCATCAAGAACAACTCTTAGCAATTGATAGCATTTGATAAGACAGAACTAATAGAGAGACAAGAAGTGTGTCTGATCGTAACCCTTGTCATTGGCCTTCATGACTATTTATGAAGCCTGTGCCTTTTCAACATAATAGCCATACATGAATCAGTGTTGTGATGGCATCTTATCTAGTCAGTTTTAAAATAATTACTATAATAATTAAATAATTCTAATCTTTGTCTCTAATATTTCTGAGCAATTAATACAATCCACTGCTTAATTATGACATTTCTACCTGCATATTCAGAATATGTATTTTTTTTACCAATCAAAGTTCATAAATACGTATTTCACACATGTATTCTCATGTAGTGGGCTTTTTCTCTGTGAGCATATCAGCCCAAAATTTTCTCTGTTAACATATCAGCTGTAATTGTGAATATTTGTTGATTGCCATATAAACTGTTGCTATAATTCAGATACTTGGCCACTGACAGGTTGAACTGATTCTTGTAGATTTATGCCTTCAATTTTATGTATTAATAATCTAATTTTGATGAAGGAATTGGAAACTATCTTTGTCTTCTTCACATGTTGCTGTGGGATGCATACAGGTTAATCATTAATAACAGGTTAACCATTGACCATTTGTATTTATGCTGTTTTCTGAGAGGATGAGTAGTATGTTCTTGGCACACACATTCCTTTCACATGCTGCTCAGTAAAATATGTACTCTTCCATGGATCCTACAAATAATGTCCAGTGTAATATAAGCACAAGCCAATATGAAGGTATGTATATCAAACTTTTCTCTGTCTGCTCCTTCCTTCCTTCCTTCCTTCCTTCCTTCCTTCCTTCCTTCCTTCCTTCCTTCCTTCCTTCCTTCCTTCCTTCCTTCCTTCCCACCCTCTCTCTCTCCCTCCCTCTTTCCCTTCACAAAGCCCAAACTCACAAGCTGTTCTGGCTTGTTACTACAACTGTTTTCAGAGAGGAAAATTAATTTAACATGATCATTAACTCCTGTAACTCATTTAATATTCACATTCATAGGACAAGAAATATACTTTTTAATTTGTGAAACATGGAAAGCCTGAAAATACTTCTGCTAGCAAATTTCATCATCACTCCTGTTTAATGTCATGATCAGTGTCACTTGTGATTCCTAATTTTTCTTCTTTTAATTTTTTCTTAAATACCATTTTAAAGAAATTTATTTAGAAATTATACTCTTGCCCTTCAAGCAGTGCATGGGATTCAGGTAAATAAGAGGTTGCAGAGCCTCAAATACATAGCCTCTCACATTTGGTTGTGTAAAGCTGAACTGTAGTTGAGTTCAGCTGGCACCATTCAGCATTCTCTGAATGGTGCCAAAAGCACAAAATAGCTCATTTTTCTCTTGTTCTAGGATTCAGGTAAAAGCAGAGCTATGGTTTTTCACACTTTCTGATGGGGTGGTGGTTTTTTAAATAATAAAATACTTTCTGTGACCACAGTTCACCATTTATTCACTATGTGAATTACATGATAATGATGACAATGTAAAAGAGCTAATAAATTGCTCGTCCTTCCACAGCTATAAAGTAACATAAAAATAGTGATGGAACATTTATATTTCTTGACGTGATGCAGCATGTGAAGAATACTACCATCAAAGATTAATTTTATTTGGAAGAAGTTACCAAGGGCAAGTTCATCATTAAAAACAACTGCATTTTAAGCTGGATATAATTTTTTAAAAAATAAATAAAAAAAAAAAGGCAGAAATCTTTCAATAAATCACGCAAAACTGTTTAATCTGTCATTGAAGAACTCTGGATTGTTTAACGGATTAAAATTTTCTAACAATGTAATCTTTTAGCTTTTACAGATGTGAAACTGCATATTTTGCATTTTATTTTGCATATTTGAGATATCAAGTCAGATGATTTTATAACTTTTTGTCTCTCAGGCACAGTACAGACAACTTTTCCAAGCAGCGAAAAGATTTTGCAGGAAGTTTTTGCAGAATTTAGGATTGCAATGCAATTATTTTTTTGTGTAAATACATTCAATAGATGACCAAAACTAATGTACTCCAGATTAACAATTAATATGTTTGCTATTTGAGATGAGGTCTGTCACGTACCTGTGCTGATTCAGACAGTCATTAATCGGGGAGGAAGGGTGGCCTCTCTCACTTCTTGGAATGGGCTGATCGTTTATGTTGTTATATCATCATCTTTACACATAATTTTTTCCTTGGGATTTTTTACATTTTCACAGCAGTGTTTTCCATCTTTAATCCCTTAGGTGTTGGCTGTCCTATCTCAATTATTCTACTTTTTCCTGAATTTTTAACCTTGTGATCATTTATGGCTCTTCCCAAAGTACTTTCTCACAGCTTCTTTTCACAATTTATCCATTTTTTCAGAAGTTTGAACCAATCCAAAACACAGTTGGATTGTATCAGAAAGAGACATTGGATCGCAGGCAGTGGAACCACATAACAGAAGTTGAAGACATAATCTGCACATCTTCCACGCATTTTCTTTCTCCTTATGTTACGTTAACACTTATTTCAAAAAAGGCAGTAAGTTTAATTCTCATGAAATATACTAAAAAGCACACTTTGGTGGATAAACTAGAAAAAAAAAAAGAATTTCCATTATGTAGGCTTTATAATACATTAGGAATAGAAGAAAAAAAAGAAAAAAACCCCTGGAAATTAAAATTTAACTAAATAAACTATCTGAGCTGCTTCCCACTCATTACAAGTGCATTATTTTAATCTGAGGCCTTTTATTTCAGAAAAGCAAAAGCTAGACATGCCTTTTTACTTGTCTATTATTATAATTTCATGCAGAGCATCTCTGACACTAGACATTGCGCACATTTTGCACAAAAGGAAATGTAAACAGAAATAAAAACAGTAATAACTGTATTGTTAAAATAAAAATTTTCACCCTTTCTTTCTCAAATGGGGATGTACTGTATTTTCAACACTCTCCTTCCCTAGTTAGAGATACCTATTAAACTCCCAAACTTAAAGTGACAATATGTTCAAGCTTAGATAGTTTTTTCAGTCATGCTGATAGTACCCCTTTATGATGTTAATCTGATCCTTTGGAAAGTTATCTCCTCAACAAACTTCTAACACTTCTTAAAAAAATCCAAAAGAATGTCTGCTTTCATTTTTGGTTTTTGTTTTTTAGTTTAGTCTTTCTGGCAGATAGTAAATTCTGTGTACTATAGATCGTGCACCCTGAGGAATTAGGGATTTAATATTCTATATTATACTGTACTTTTTTCCATGAAAAGCCAGCTGGCAGCAACTGTATAACTGCTTTCTACATTGATAGAAAAGAGAGAGAAAATATGTAATAGGAAATGTAACATCAGAGAACTGTAGATCTCAGAGTGATCTTTTAAATGCATGATTCTCTTACAACTGATTGTTCTAAAAACCAACTGTGACAAATAACTGAATCTGCTTACTACTTTCTTCTTTTGTTTAAAAATTAATACATACTTTACCACATCTTGATTTTTTAGGACTTGGTTTGTATTTGGAGTTGCCAAAGGGTAACTGTGTAACATAAAGGAAATACAGTCTAGCACTTAAAACATGCTTGGTGCTGCTCTGAGGTATCCAACAGTCAGATATTCCCTCTGAATCCCTACCAGTGGCCTTTCCTGAAGTCTCAAAAGAACAGTCCTTCCTGTCCTTAACAGTCATTTTCAACAATCCAATTCAACAATTTAATCCCAATTTATGTGAATGAAGCTAAGAAGCAAAATACTAATGTTCCTATGTATTAAAAAAGAAAATAAATTCAACTTTTCATATTTTGTTCAATAGAATGCTTTAATAGTTTAATTAACTAAACTTGTGGGTGAGGGGGCTCTTCTTGGGTTTTTTTTGTTTTTTGTTTTTTGGGGTTTTTTTTTAGACAATGGTTGTTTAAATTTGACTTTTACAAATTCTGGGGCTTAAAACAAGCAAAAAATATATAAGAGCAAAGAAGACTAAGTTATTTTTACAAAATAGTAAAGAATTGATGAATACAAACTGGAAAGCTGGCGAAGTAATCATGGTAGGTGGAAGTTTTAGGATAGTGAAAAGAGTGAAAGCTTGCTTTCTGTAACTATTTGCAGTGTATGAACTCCATGAGTGACACCTTGACTCCTTTCAAATCAGTGGTAGAAACCCAATTGATTTCAACTAGTGTGGAGTTTCAGCTGCATCAAGAAAGAGGAATTGGATAGTGAAAAAGAGGTAGAAAAAGAAGAACCTTTGCTGTAAGGGAAAAAAGGAAGATAACTACCTTGCCTATTCAAAAATTGTAGATTTATATATTAAAAACAACATATGGAAGCATACGTATACACATTCATATACTAGCCAAAATACAGGTCTGTGGATTAATAAAATTCACAAGGAAACAATGGAAGCTCATCTTGTTTCTGAGATCCAATGGGTTTCCTTTAGAGAACGAGCCATCAGGTTGTGCTGTGACAGAGCTACATAACTTAATTGTTTTTTATATTACGTTATAAATGCTGAGCTCTAGAGAGTGCTTATTTTAAGATGCAATAGAGATGGATTTCCAATATTGTGAGCTTGGTAGATGACAGAGACTTTACTTTCTTCTCTGAGGCAAATATTTAGTGTTAAAATTTGTCTGAGATGACACAGCAATACACAAGCTAATATTTACCGAAAGACATATTTTAACTGGGGTTCCCTGATGCCTCTGAACAAAGCCTCTTGCTGAAATCTGTATTTTCATTTAGCAAGATTTCCTCTACAGGAAGGACTTCTACACTACAACAGAAAATTGAGAAAAGACATTATGGTTAATTGATACATTATCCAGCTTGAAATATATTACAACTTTAATTAAAATCCAGATAAATATTTTCTTGCATCCAGGAAAATGTCTGTTACTAGTACCAAAATCAGCCACATCTTTATATATTTTTGCAATTGTCATATCACTTCCATTTAATTTTCTTACAAGTACCCATAACAAGAAATAATCCTAGCCAGGATATTTATTTTGCTTGATTATATTTCAATTTTCTGCAGTCAGGAGAAAGTTCTCAGCTGTTTCTATTTGTGAAAGTCTTCTGATTGTCATCTATAAAGGAAATAACTCTAAGAGTATGTACTCTGTTTCATCGATTTTTTTGCCTGCTGGGAAGTCAATGACAGGCCTCAGACATCTCACAATGCTCAGAGCAGATGTAATGGTGGTATCATCATCAGAAAACTACTGTCAGAAGAAAGGGCAACACTTGAATTTGGTGATAACAGTAAACTCTGCAAGAACCTTTAGAACTCATTAAAATTAGGCTTTGACACTCAAATAAAACTTTCTTCTAGAATTCTCCTAACAGGACATTTGTTTCAGCAGTAATTCAAATTGAAATAAAAATTAACAATACCAAAACAAAGGCAATAATTTGGATATTAGTTCAACAAGACATGTTTTAACATTTTGACAATAGTTCCAATGAAAGTATTTCCTTCTTGTACAGGAGATTGAGTGTCACCAAAAAAAAAAATAAAAAAAAAATCAATAGCACTTTCGACAACAAATAAACCCTGTTTATCTTTTACTGCATGTGGTATCTCATCTAGAGCTATTAACTCTGTGTGTTCCCAAGAAAATTATTATTGTTTCTTTCTAAAGCTCCAGAGTGGAGCATCCACCAGTCAATACTGGTAAGTATCTTCAAAAAGGAAAAGAGGAACCCAGGCTGGTCAGCCTCACCTCTATGTTTGGAAAACAGATAAGGGAACTAATCCTGGAAACCATTTCCAGATACTTTAAGAGCAAGAAGTTATTTGTAAAAAGTCAGCATGTATTCACAAAGCAACCTCATGAAAAGTTAACCAAGGGAAGTGCATGATTCTGCGCTGAAGGAGGAATAATCCCATGTAGCATTAGATGCTGAAGGCCAGCCAGCTCGATCACAGATTTTCAGAAGAGGACCTGGGGGTGCCCTTGCGGCAAAGAAGGCTGATGGTATCCTGATCTGCATTAGGCAAAGTATTGCCAGCAGTTCAACAGAGGTGTTCATTCCCCTTTGCACAACACTGCTATGACCCCATCTGGAGCACTGTGTCACAGAGCTGTAGAAGCTGAAGGCTGAGATTGGAAAACCTCTGTTTGCCATCTTGACCAACTTTACCTACTCAAGCAGGATCACCTAAAGTAGATTGCCCCAGACCACATGTAGATGTTATGGAGGGGAGGCTCCCCACTCCCTCTGAACAGCATGTGGCAGTGCTGTTACCCTCACAGTCAAAGATATTTTGTTATGTCTGTACTAAACCAGCTGTTTTTTAGCTTATGTCCATTGCCTCCTGTCCTGACCCCTGGGCACCACTGAACAGACCACGTCTCCATCCTTTTTTGCACCTTCCCTTGGGGTATTTATATGTACTGATGAATCCTCGTCTGAGTCTTCTCCAGGATGAAAAATCCCAGCTCTCTCTGTCTTTCATGGGAAAGATGCTCCAATTCTTTGTTCACCTTTGTGGCCCTTTCAGTATGTCTGTGTCTCTTTTGCACTGGGGAGATCAGAACTGAATACAATACTCCAGATGTGGGCTCAGCAGCACTGAATAAAGAGGGAGAATCACTTCCCTCAGTCTGTTGGCAATGCACTGCCTGAAGCAGCCCAGGATACTTTTTGCCTTCTTTGCAACAAGGGCACATTCTGGCTCTTATTAAACCTAGTTACCACCAGGACCCCCCAGTCCCTTTCTGCAAAGGACTGAAGCACAAACTGAAGCGCAGGAGGTCCTATCTGAACATAAAGAATCACTTTAATATGTGACTGAGCACTGGCACAGCTTGCCCAGGGAGGTTTAGGAGTCTCCATCCTTAGAGATATTCAAAGTCTGTTTTGAATATGGTGCTGAGCAAACTGCTCTGGACTTGGGAAGGTGGACCAGATGACCCCCAGGACTGCCTTCCATCTTCAACAAGTCTGTGATTCTGTGGCAGATGTAATCAATTTACCACGTGTTTTTTCATCTGCCATACCTTGGTATTCTACAGATGCATATTAGAATGTAGGTTTCCAAATATATTAACAGATCACTTGGTTTTCTGTATTGAAAGAGACATATCTAATTATTTTCTGGACAAAAATCTTCAAAAGGGAACTACTATTCTGTATTCAAGCTTTTACATTTGTAAATTTGCTGGGACTCCAAGTAGTAAATAAATAAACTGTGAAGTGAACTAGCCAATAGAAGCCTATGAGAAATATAATATTGGAAATACAAAGTTACTTTTTAATTGGATATACACTTTAGAGCAGTGACACATCTTGTTATTGTCTAAATTAGTCAGGCCTAGTTGATAAAACTAGTCTTATAGAACTGTTTTAGAAGTTAAACATCTCTGAACATTTTGAACCATATTTTGTTTCAGCCCATGTAGAACCTAACTGTCTGCACAAAGCCTGCTGGTGTCTAGCTCACAGCTTTTGATGGTTGGGAAGTAAGCATGCAGACTACGTAGCTCATTAGAGCACTATATCTGTATAATAGGCATTTATTTTCCCTGTCTGTCAGCCAATGCCTAGTACTGTCTGTCAAGCCAGACTTCTGTGAATTGTGATCTACAGTAAAATATTTGAAAAGGATATGAAGTGCCTGAGTTTTATAGGTGTGGCAGACCATTAATAGTGGTCTTTTCATTTGCTTAATTTATGGTAGTATAAGGTTTCCTAAGATTCTAGTCTGTCAAAATTTAGACAAGTCTTCAGTAACTGATAAATTGCCAGGGAACTGCTATCAGGAAACACAAAAGGAAAGCTATCTTTACAGAGGCAGTGAAAATTAATACAGAATAAATATCCTCAGCAAAATGTTCTAAACTTTCCAATAAATAAAATATCATACAGCACCAACACAAGTTCCCTATGTCATTTTCTTGGGAAGATACCATTTCCTAGCATAGTAGATAAGTAAGTGGGATGTAGCTTAACAGACAAAATATTTTATGTGGCACTGTGATTTATTTTATTGGATATTAGTAAGTGTTACAATAATTAAATTAACATTTTTAATGTGAATTCAAGTGATGGCACAACAAGCTCAAGAAATCTTACTGTCTGCCTTAGTCTTCCTAAACAATGTCAGTAAGGACACCAAAATCTAAGCTCCCTTCACCATTAATGGTGAAAGACAGGCACATCTAAAGGTGTGTCTGCTATCTTGGGTATATATTTGTCAAGCAAAATAAATAACTCTTCAGAGGCTCCTTTAAGGTCCCCAAACATCTTCTATTAAGTCTATCCCTGTTGTTGCTTACAATCAACATAAAGAACAAAAGCCTAAAAATTCACCATTAATATCAATTAAACATGCTCTAAATTACTTAAATACTTTACATAATACTACTTTAATAGAGTTGTAGATCATTCATGGAAAGACTTGATTTGCTGCAGATTTATTTTAAAGTAGAAACAAACCTCAGGCTACCAGAGTAACTGTAGTGATTGGGTGCCATATTTGAGGAATACTGTTTGAAATAAGCTTCATGAGTAGTTCATAAACCATATATTTTTACTTTGAAAAAGAATGTGAGGGAAAGAGTTTCATATTATAAAAGTCATCATGGATTTCAAATATTGTGAGATGGTATATAGTGTGTCTATATGAAATAGATTCTTAGACTTATTCCCAGATTTGTTGTGAGAAGTGTGTCAAAATTTTAAGGGATAATAGCACACTATTTACAACTTCTCTCAGCTTCCTACTTTGTCCCTGAGTCAAGAGCTGTAATACCATATAAATTTACCATACATATGCTTGAATAATTTCCATTCTAATTCCAGTTTGGAAATGCTAGAAACTTATGTGAGGATTATAAAATATGAAAATTGTTTTGTTCTACTTCGAATATTCTATCGTATAACTTTTAAAAATAGTTGTGTCTCAGCTACCTATGTAATGTACATGTAAAATAGAAAGTGCACATCCAATTTTCACTTAAGGTTTAGCAAGAAAAATAAAGATACAAAGACCTTGTGAATAGTTTGACAGAAGGAAATAAATATAAAATATATATTAAATATATATATTTCACACTCTACCAGAAAAGAGTGAACCTCTGGAACACCTGGAATACACTGATAATATTGTTGTGTGGGGCAGCATTTTCTGACAAAAGAAAAAATAAAATAGTCTAAGTCCTTCTGAAGGCAGTTTTTCCATTAAAAAAAGTAAGCTCAAGGCACCTACACAGAACATCCAGTTTTTAGGAATTAAATGGCAAGGTGGATATCATCAGATCCCAATAGCTGCTATCACCAAAATAATAGCAATGTCTTCACCAACTAGCAAAAAGGAAACACAACCATTCCAGGATGCTGTGTTTTTTTGGAAAACACACCAAAACATTCCAAATTACAGTCTGATTGTCAGCTCTCTCTCAAGCGGTAAGGAAGAAAAATGATTTGAAGAGAGGCCCTGAGCAATGACATGCCATTAAAAAAATCAGCATGAGACAGCTCATGCAGTAGCCCTTGGGCCAACCTGGACAGTGCAAGAGGTTAAAACGTGCTCTACATTGCAGCTCGGGAGAACGACCTTGGCTGGAGGCTCTGGCAAAAAGCACCAGAGGAGACTGGAGGTCGACCCCCATGGCTTCTGGAGTCAGGGATACAGAGAATCTGAGGCCCACTATGCTCCAACTGAAAAAATACTGGCAACCAACAGAGCATTCTCTCTGCTATGGAGGATGAATGTTGAAATACAAATATGGGGAGGCCTGACTTATTGACTATATCACACTGACACAAGCCTGCCATAGTAATCACCATTATTTAAAAACTTTGAGCAAATATTGTTTTAGCTAACATTATAAACTACTTGAAAACTAAAATGCACAGAAACATTTATAGTCTTCTTTGATGTATGCTGGAAGCTATTTCTTTCTAAAATCTATTTTATTAAGCATTTATGAATATCAGCTGTATTTGACCCATTACTACTACAGATCAATTTGTAGGTACCAAATAATTTTTTTCAGTTAAAATCACTTCGGCTCAGCACCAGAAGCAGAACTAAAAAGAGCTGGCAGCCTGTGGCAATGCTCTCATTCAAGCTATCTTGACTAAAAGGGCTCAATTTGTAAGGGCCTTCTGAGAGTTCTTTCAATGGCTAAAAACCAGGCCAAAACAGAACCTCTGTTATCCACATAGATAATTAACATCTAATAAGATAACACCAAATAATCCCTGAAATCTAAGCAGGATTCAGTCTTTGGGACTCTATTTCAATCTCTCAGGGTATTTTTTGCATTTTTATCATGGCATGACCTGGTCCAGTGGAAGGGGTTCCTGTCCATGGCAGTGGGGTTGAAACCAGATGATCTTTAAAGTCCCTTGCAACTCAAATCATTCTGTGGTTCTACAACAGAACTTCAGCACTGGTATTTACAATTTTATTTATATTTGTGAAGTCTGATAAATTCTGCACTGGGTGTAGGTATCAAGGTGGAAGGGGCTGCAGGGATGGTCCCTGTTGGAAGAGTCCTTGGACTCTTGCAATTCCAGTTGGCTCCAGCTGGCTCTAAAGGACCTACTGCAAGCCACAGTTTGGCCAGTTTGCTAATCCATATGTGGCACCTCTGGGAAAGTGCACTTAAGAAAGGGCAGAAATTTCTCCAGAGAGGAGGGATCAAAAAGGTTGAGAAGTGGAAGAGATAGAGACCCACTGAGGAATGGATTTTCCCCTGCAACCTGTAGGCGTTCTACAGCAGAGTAGGGAAAAGCATGAGAGGAAGGAGTGGCAGAGAGAGATCACAAAGTATTGACTGCACCTGCCCTGTCCCTCATCTCCTCTTCACTGCTTAGGAGAGGACAGAGGAGTTAAGAGCGAAGGAGACAACTTGAGCCTGGAAAAGGAGAGGAAAAAAGATGCTGTCTTAATGTTTTCCTTTCTGTTTTCCACTACGTGAATTAGTAACTACATTTTAACATTAACTGCCAATAAATTCAGTTAACATTCCACAAGCTAATGTTGTCTTGCCTGTAGTGATAAGTAATGTTCCTGTCTTCATCTTGGCCCACAAACTTTCTTATTCCTGTACTTAATTCCTCGTTTATTCTGCTAAGGTAAGAATGAGCAAATTTTATTGCCCTATATTATTTGTTCATTTACTGTTTAACTTGAATTTTTTTGCAGGGTTTTTTTTTTTTTTGCAGGGTTTTTTTTTTTTTTTTTTTGCAGTTGGTGGGAATTTGACTGTTTGCCAGAGGTAATCAATTGAAAATTCTTAAAGGTGAACATAAATTAAAAAAGATGGAAAGATGTACTTCTTTTGTATTGGTGTGATAAGTTTTCCCTCACAATTCTGTCCAAAGCTTTCATATGCGTAACTGACCTGTGCTCACTCTGAGTATTTCTGATTTGTGCATTCTCTTTTTGTCTCTAAAATGTTCTGCTAAAGCCACTAAGTTTTAATTGTTTTGTTCTAATATTTTTGTGCTATATATATCCACTACATTTCATGTTAATGCTAAGTTTTGATACCTGAGCTGCAGGTAGAGACACTGCAGGGAGACTTTTCTGTCAAATATATGTAGGATAAGGAGGAGTCCCTACCTACTTGCTACAGAGCAGGAGACTTTCTTTTAGCACTTCCCAAGATCTTTTCCGCAAACAAAAACACACATGACTTTTTTCTGGTAAGTAATAGTAAGCGCAAATTCTGTTTGAAACTCTTCCTTTCTGCAGAGGTAAAATATCTGTGCTTCTCAAGAAAGCTCAATTCAGACCATTTCCTGACAGCTGGTGTTCTTTATCAGAATACTTCTTTTTTTTTTTTTAGTGAAGGATATTTTGCTTAGTCACTCCAGAATATATCTTCATTGACAAATCATATATAGTAGATATACTTCTATTGCCCTATACTATTTGTTCATTTACTGTTTAACTTGAATTTTTTTGTAGTTTTTAGTTCAGTTGTTTATTCTGTTTTGTTTATATTGCATTACATTTATTATTTAAGCATTCATTGGTTCTAGGTTAAACTGTGATCTTTTGGCCTCTTCTGATCTTGTTTGAAAATATATGTAAATTACCTTGTTTATTGGTAACATACTGAGACAATGGCTTTCTTGTTTATTTAAAAATGAAATGAAAGATAGTAAAGGTTAAAAAAGGGCATATTCTTAATCATTATTTTGTTTCCTTTTAATAGCTTCTTGAAGACTTCACAGAGCATTTCTCCAATGAGATGACACCAGTTTTGAACTAGTTGGCAGAAAGGGACAAATTTTTTGATTGATAAAAAAGCCCTATTATATGGAAAAGACCAGAAATACATAAATTACATATTTGTCAAGATTTCAGGGAGAAAACTTGCATTGGCTTATTAATAGTCTTTAAAGGGACAATGGACAATATCAACTAGTTCTTAATTAACCTACTTTTTCCTGCAACTATTCCCATGATACTCACAAGAGCAGCTTTTTAAAAAAAATTAAGTATTTATAAATGTCTCAACTGTATTATACTCCAGGATTGTTCTCTGAAAGTATAGTACTGATCAGGATGAAATAAAGGTGGAATCAGCTGCTGAATGAGAGAGATATGGATGTGTACACACATCTATTCTCAAGCTAAAAGTATCTATGGCTACTTGAAGATACCATGACTTTACTTTTTTGAACTAATTTCAGACATTTGGGACATATTTCTACTTTATTTGGAGACCTTGGATGGTATTGAGAGCTTGTCCATTGGTGATAGAACATTTAAACTTTGTTTCCAAATGAGTATTTTTCTTAAGTTGCATGGAATTTTATTTTAAGCAGTGATGTTTCCTGGTTTAATTTTCTTTTTTTATGTCCAATTATTTTATTTAGTGTCATAATGCTTTTTTATTTTTTTAATTTCACTCAGTGATAGCATTCAACCGATTGTTACATATGATGTTTAAGTATGATATTCATCTTTTCCCAGAATAAGTCCACTGTATCTGATAAAGCTTCCTGAGGTGTATGTGAGATCCCATTGTGCCTTCCTTAAACATTTCTTAATATCAACCAGCTTCTTCATTCATTCAAACACAATAATTTGTGTATGCATGTGGTTTTGATATACATATATGTGCAATCATGTCATGGCAATAAGACAGTGAAGGAGTGGATGTAGTTGTTACAACCCACCCTAGAAGGCAAGGGTAACCCAGATTCTTGTTAATAACTCCCTTGGTGGGGATTAGATTGAAACAACACTGAATGACTGATGTTTGTAGATATATACATGTAGGGTGTACTGTAGAATAATTTGGTTGCACAGGAAAAGAGGTATGTAGCCATTTTGGTTGTTTTTATCTATAGTAATATGACAATATAAAAGCATAAAAACATCACCTCATAAAATTCATAAGGAAGAGAAAGAGAGGATAAGAGTAGAAAGATCTTACTACCCATAGTGCATACACCTCACAACGAGACTTGATTGCTGCCGTTTTGATGTCTGTTGGTTGAGGTGATGGTTGCAGTCCTGGTTGAGGTGGTGGTTGCAGTCCAGATCCATCAGGTGGTGGTGGGGATCCCAAAGAGGTAGTGTGGGGGCAATAGGGTCCCAAAGAAGCTGTGGTAGGGGGACTGGGAAAAGGATATCCTGAAGAAGTGGTGGGGAGAAATCCCACAGGACACCACCATCTATTGTGTATCATGTCATATCACAGCCAGCTGCCTCCCCTGGTGCAGGGAGCTTCCTGTGGATGATGTTGTGGATGAGGGGCAATTCAGGTGTCTTTGACACCTTCTAAGACCACACAGCTGCCTGTTACCCTGGTGCAGTTGAGTCCATTATGGCCCATTACGGCCCATCAGCAGAGATGAACACCTTCAGGCTACATGTGAATGCCCCAGTACTGCCCCAGCAGGGGAGCTTCACAGCTGAGTTCACTTGAGTAAGGACAAGGAGACAGTTCCCACCTGGCAGGGTTTGCTTCTTCCCTTATCTCGCTCAACACCCAGCTGCAGCCTGAGGTGGGCTGTGCTGACCCTCTGCACCTGGGCAGGTATTTGCACATCCTCAGCTTTCCCCATGACCGTTCCATGCACCAGCATTCCAGTCTCTCTTCCAGTGTAACTTGTGGATACATTCTTCTCCCCAGACCTGTATGATTAAACAATAGTATTCCCTTTATCTTATCTCAAGTTCCGCAATTCAAATTCCAGTTAGCAGGCATATTTGGGGAGGGGTGGGCTTTGGTGGTTGCAGATGAATGCCTGTTTCTTTGCAGTTTACTACATTGCACTGAAGCCTTTGATGATTTTAGCAATGTCTAAGCCATTAACCGTTTCAGGCTCTCACAGTAGTCAAGAAAATACAAACTGATCACATGAGGGCCTTGAAACTATTCTGCTACCAAGAAAGGCTGAGAGTTGAGGTTCAGGAAGGAAAACAAAAGGGTCCAGGGAAACTGTAGTGTGGCCTTTTAAGGGGGGCTTAAAGGAAAGGTGAAAAGAGATTTTTTACCAAGGCCTGTAGGGACAGGACAAAGGGTAATATTTTGAACTAAAAGAAGGTAATCAAGATTAGATATATGGAAGTACTTTTTTACTGTGAGGGTGGTGAGGCACTTGAACAGGTTGCCCAGGAAAGCTGTGAATGCCCCATCTCTGGAAGTGTTTAAGGCAAGACTGGATGGGGTTTTGAGCAACCTGGTCTAGTGGAACTTGTCCCTTCTCTCTGCAGGAAGGTTGGAACTAATGACCTTCAAGGTCCTTCAGTGGTTCAAACCATTCTATAATTTTATGACTTTCTCAAAATAAAATTGGAATAAATATTGTAAAACCTAAGCAGAATTCAAATAATTTCACTCATCAGTTATGAATTAAGAAAAATACAATATAACAATTTAATTTTATGCTTTTGTGGTTTAAATTTAATTTCAGGTTAATGAGTAGGCAACCAGGTCATATAGTCTCATATATTCTATTTCACTTCCATACATCCCAATTGAGAATAATCACAATGGAAATTAATTTATATTTCTAACTAATTGGCCAGTTAATGGCAGCCACTTTGAGTACAAAATGGGATTTGCTTGCACAAAAAATGGAAGGAGTTGACATCTGAAATATTTGATATTTCAGCAGGGGATGATGGCCCTTATGACCTCTCAAAATCACATTGAGTTGGCTGAAATAATAGATTATAAAAATCCGCTGGCCTCTGATCCTTCCTGAGTGAAATATATACTTTGTGGAATATGTACAACAGGACTAAAAATTTCATTTTTGAAAGTCTGAACTTTTCAACAGGAGACAGCAGTTATTCTGTTGTTCTCATCCTGTGCTTTGTCCATGTCTTATAACTTAAAAATTTAAAAACGTTTCCTAAAATTTAAAAATTATACACCCATTATTAAAGCAAGGAAGTTTTATAGGAAACTCTTTTTGCGAACATAAAGTACACGTTAAGATATTGAGGAGTATATTCAGTGCTGGTAACACAGTGTGCAGCTGCAGGGGGAGCAGCACACGGAGCTATGGAGGAAAGAGGCCTTGAACTGTCATGAATAAAGGGATCAGGGACCTGTGGCCCAGCCAGGTGACTGGACACTCAGAGACATGGCAGGAGACAGTGACCCTGAGATTTTTGTGCACCTAGACTGTAAGGGTATAAGGGCCCGGGGTTTCCTTGGAGGCAGCCAGCTTGAGTTATTATTTTGTTATTTAATTATTGCACTGAGATTAAACTATTTTTAACATTGCGATGTCTGAGATTCTGCTATGGGAAAACTTGGGTCGAGCCAATAAGGAATCTTGGTCTGACTATGAGTTTAATGTGTGTAGCTGCAAAAGGGCTTTGGTCCCAGCTCAGTGCAAGTGTGACTGTCAGAGAGGCTTCTGGGTGACCAGACAGGGAAGTTTCCTTAACAAAATGAGATGTCACCACAGAAAATAAGATATATATCCTTTCTGTTCACAGTCCATCAAATGGATTATGTTCAGGTCTATCTTTATTGAAGGTGAGCTTATTATCAAGCTCATCTCTACCAGCATCCCTTGCACATCAGTTATGGACCATTGCCTTACATTGACCTCTGCTTGATCCATTATTAGCCAAAGGGAGAAAAAGGGATATAAGCACAATTAGCAAACAGACAACCAAGAAGACAATTTAAAGAGAGAAAAGTTAAACTCCAGGAGATAGAATTACACTTTTCACAGGATTTTTATACCACTGCTAAAATCAATCTGATGACCTGATTTACACATAATGAAGAAATATATCTTTTTTTAATTTCAAAATTCAAGTTACTAAACATACACAATTGCTTTGCAATGATTTCGTGTTTACCATTTCTTAAGGTTGTTTACACTGAAAGAAAGTGTTATGATTTAGGGGTATTAGAGTGATGTATCTATTACCTTGGGATGTCAGCATCTTGGCTGCAACGATGCTCTTCTTGCTGAGACTAAGCAAATGCAAATATGTTTTCTGAGTTGAGATCCATTTACAGTCAGTGGAAAAAAAATAGACATATGCAGGAAGACACTTAAACTAAGAGTTTCTTTCCTCCTCCATTAACTTCAAACGAATTCAGTAAGACAAGCTCTGGGTTAAGAGCCACTGACAGCAGTATATAATGCTATGTGAGATGAATTCAGACACAGAATGTTACCATTAACCCTAGTGTTACGAGATGTTTGTTCTGTATTTATGTTTTTTCCTCTCAGAAACATTGCTTGTGATAGTGTTCCACATACTCTTGTACTGAAATTTGAAGAACAAATTTTACCATAGTACAGATGTTGAATAAATATAAAAATGACTTGAAAAGGACAAGAGTTTTCTGGTTTTGGTTGACAGGTTTGCTTCTTTTTTAGTTTTCTTCTGTTTAATAAGACAAAGAATATGGTCCAAAAAACCCTTTTCCATCCGTTATTAGTGTAAACACATGTAATGCTACTAAGTTCTGATAAGCCATTCTTTCTCCTCAGTAATATTGTTAATAATATTGTAATAAGAATGCAGTTCTTATGCCAGTGAAAACAATAACTGCTTGATATAAGTACTACAGTTTTTTAAGCTTTTAACTCTACCCTAGAATTATAGACAGCCAAATCCTGTAGTTTCAATGAAGTCAGCTTCCTGAGAAATGAGGCTAAGTACAGAATCATATTGGATTCCAATGACTTGCTCATTCAAAGAGTCATAATTTACTAATAAATTTAAGAAATAATTTATTTTTTGCAGTATTTATTTTTTTCAAATCATTCCATTCAGGCTATATTAATAGTGTATCTCAAAGGGCTATATTTTTCCAAGTTAAGAGATAATAGGCATGAAACACAATCCAAAGGAAAGCACTGGGAAAAACTTTGCTATTTCCACTGTGGTCATGCAGGTAAATCTTCAAAACATTCATATGTATACACTTACTGCAATTCCATTGCTATGAATATGCTAACAGACAGAAAAATTAAATATTTGGCTTCTGTATAGACCCTGAATGTAATTTTCTTATACTTTCTATTGCTATGATTATACAGCATTCTACATTTAATTGTTGTTGTTCTCTGATGTATTAGGAATTCATTTGAAAAACAGACAGTGACAGCAATAAAAAAGCATTGTGCAATAACCCAACATCAGTAACATAGCAAGAAAAAACATTTTTGTTCCATGTTGAAGCAGTTTTTGTAACAAAAATAACTGCAAACCCAGCAAAAAAAAGTTTTCTATTCTTTTCATACTGAGAACCCAAACATATACTTAATCCTTGCTACAAAAATCTCAATCAGACTTTTCATGCCTATCCATGTACTAACTCCCAAATTCAGATGAACTTAGATTTCTTTCTGGGCATATTTAGCAAATATATTAAGTAATGCCACATTTCTAAAGTAAAACTCATGGTATTTGATTGTATATGTATATGATTGTAGCACTATATTTTCCTAGTATTAAGAATATAGTATTATTATTAGATATTCCCATGAATGTTGCTTTCTAAACAGTGAATTAATGAGGACTTCAGTCTGCCATGCCAAGCATGAAGCTCTGCTGTTAAAGGCTGTAGTCTGTAGATTTATACAAAAAGTCTGAATTAAAATTGGATATGCCTTGATGCCAACCCACTGAAAAATATTTCTTTTTGTTTGCTTCTAATGAGCTCTCTCTTTCTCCAGCAAAACTACAAGTTTATATGTTTCTGATTTTTTTTTGTTTGGATTTTTGTGCACCCAAATGCTGAAGGGATCCTTCCTGCCTCATACAGACATGTACTATTTATGAAAATGAGCAATGGTTTTCCAACACCGTATTCATTATTAAAGCTATTAGTTAATGACATAAAGGCTCATTCCCATCTCCCACAAAAAGTCAAGCAAAATTTACAGCATAAATCTGTGGTTGTGAAGAATTAGACAGCTCTAGTCTTCACTTACAATCTCTTCACAGGCAAGACAGAGGATATGACTGCTTAATTGTGCATAGATAATGGATATAATAAAAATCCTATGTGAAACTGCATGGGTCTTAAACAATTTAAATAGTTTTTAAGCTTTGTATACTATTTTAATATATTAAACTATTTCAAAGCCACATTCCTGCCACTATCTTCTCCTCTAATTTCTACTGACATAATTTGTATGTGATTGTTAAATTGTTTGCATTATGTTCCCAGATATTCCTTGCATATAATCTCTTCTTTATTTCTCAGATAAATCAATAGTGGTGGAGATTATTCTCCTAATGGCCTTGAAGTTCAAGTTTGATTTCAATCTAGACTGGTATAACCATAAATCTAACTGAAAACAATAATTTCTGATTAGTAACTAACAAGAATTAATTTGAAGTCTTTGTCATATTCTCAAAAGAACTTTTAATCAAAGCATAAAGCTTGTATTATTCCTTGATACATTCCTGGAAAAGAATACTTAGCAAATTCACACCTTTGGTTTCATTAGCCTCAGTAGCAACTTTGAGATCTAAATTATTACTAATATTTTTTACTACTCTCTTTGACAAAAATTGAATCTCAGTTCTTGACTTAAACCTCTAAATCATACAGAATGAAAAATCCACAGTGTGTCTCACGGTTCTGATGCCTTGGAATATGAGGCCTTTTATTTTATGCACAATAATTTTCTCTCATAGCAATCAGAGGGACATGGAAAGTGTCAACTAAGGCCAGATAAGTTTCACAGGGCTTCCTCACAACAGTGAGCTACTTCCCCTGATATAAGGTGACCTGTGCTAATTTTGTCAATATATTTCTATTTCTGTTTGATTATGTAGATTTTTTTGAGGAATTTCAGTTATTGCAATTGGAAGTGTGTCAAATGCAGCTTTTAAAAAATAACCTATTGCTGAACGTACTCTAGTAATTTTAACATTTCAAATTTTATAAACAATTTTGAGGTTTCATAAATCTAATTGTTGACTACTGTTATCTGGCTAATATCTACTTCAATACAAAATTGCAAACTAAACTGTAAACTTATTTTAGACAATATAAATCAGTTGTTAATAAAATTGATGGTAGTTGTCCTGTGAAGGACATCTTATAAATAGAAAGTTAACCCACATGATATTATTTGAGACATAATATATCCGTGTTTTATGTGAAAACATTTGTTGCTGGAAAGTTGTCAAGATCATGCTTATGCCATATAAGCCAATACCTACTACATTCTAATTTTGTTTGTTTTTTCTCAGGTGTAATTTTCTAGCAAATTCTCTGGGAAAGAACTGTTTAAAAGTGATTTCAAATATTTTTTTTTTTAAATACCCTGCTTTTTCAATCAATGGTTATACCCAAGATAATTTCAGTAGTTACATTCGTTAGTGAACCAGATATTTGCAGATATTTGCAACCTCATGAACATGACAAATACCATGAATATATCATTTCACACCGTCTACCTTTCTCTTTTTTTTCTGCCTCAGAACCATCTAATATCTATTGGGCCAGTGTTGCTTAAGATCCTGCTGTAGAAAAAGATGCAACTGATAAGAGATTGTGATAAAGTTATAGTTTATTTCTGAAAAATTTATATGTTTAATTATAGTGAATAATTACGTCCAGTAATTGATGATGACACTAATATCATTATATTATTTTTTTTGTCTAGTTCAAAGAGATAAAGTAGTAGTAAGCAAATAAATGAGATTACTCCTCTCAGTACATGTTTCTGACCAATGTTTTTTTCTGTGACATTTGGTTATTGTAGAGACTAAAAAAAAAGTAAAATAAGTTTCTTTTCTGCACTTTATGAAGATCTGTATTATATCCTTTGTTGAAACGAGCAAACACAATTTCAGGGCTCTAAACTTGGAAAAGTCTACTTAAAGCAAGAATATTAACAAATCATGTTGTTAAAAATGAACTATTATTTACCTCTAACAAGCAGACACAAATTTGGCATGGTTTCGGTGAATAAAGTCACAAATCAGTAATATTTCAAAAAGACAAAAAGAAAAATAGGTATTTGGTAGGGTTTTTTTCTGGTTGTATTAATGTCTTTATTTTCACTGCAATATATCAAGGCCTTGAGGGTGCTACCAGGGACAGTTCCCATTCAACCTCCTCGGAGCCATCAGTCCCTGGCCATGACCTTACATTCCTTCTGTTCCCTGTAGGAGCCGTCAGTCCCTGGCTCAGTGATGCGAGAGCCGGGACAGTCTCCAGCTCCCCACATCCCTGCCAAGCCCTGGGTACTGCCCAGCTGGGCACAGCTGAGTGTCCATGTCCCAGCCCAGCTTTGGCCGCTGCTATGGGCAGGGCAGTGCCCGGTGCCCAGTGCCGGGGCTGTCCTGCTGCCCTCTGTCCCTCCCTGCTCTCCAGCAGGCGCAGTGGGAAAGGCTCTGGCTGCCCAGCCGTGTCCTGCTGTCCGCGGGGAGCCCGTACAGCTCCAGGCAGCTGCCAGCCCCCAGTACACAGCGTCACAATAGAAAATATTCTTGATTTTTTTCTCAGAGAAATTATCTTTTTTGCCAGTCTGAACCAGTCTTGCTTCAATTTATGGCTTTTCATTCTCATCCTCCCTCCCTGCGGCTCTGGGAAAAACCTAACCCTGCTAGTTTGGTGACAAACTTCTCTCAAAGATGTCCCTTTTCCAAGGAACAAGCCCAGAACCCTCAGCCTCTCAGCAGAACTTGCTGCAGTTTATTGATGTACTAATGTATTTCAGGTGTTACATTCCCCCCTGCGATTAAGAATCTTCGAGCATTTCCACCCTGAAAGTACAATCCACAGAAAAAAAAATTGCAGTAACTAAACTACTAACCATGCATTCAAATATGGGTTGTAACAATGCAGAGCTGGTATGGAATAGAAATCAGATTTCATCTGTCACTGGCAGGCAATATCATCTGGAATTCTGCTTGAAATATCTGAGCCTGATGCAGTTTGAACTCTGTAAATGTGCACCACATTTCTCAATAAATCAATTAAGTAAAAACCCATAGGGACTTTTTGTTTGTTTGGGAAGGGTTTCTTTACTAAAGATGTGTCATGGTTTTAAGCCCAGACAGAGAAGAAACACCACACAGCCATTAGCTCAACCCCTGCACTCCTCCCCCCCCCAACCCCAGGTGGAATGGGGATGAGAATCGAAGCAAAACTTGAGATAAAAAACTGTTTAATAATTGAAAATAAAGTAAAATACAATAATAATGGCATCATCATCATCAAATAAAAGTCTTACATGATGTGCAATACAATTGCTCATCACCTTCTGACTGATGCCAGAACCCTCTTACCAAACCCAGATCAGCTGCCCTTCTGGGTAGCTCCCCAAGTTAAACAACCAGGCCTGATGTTCTGTGGTGTGGAAAGGCCCTTAGGTCAGTCTGCGTCACCTGCCCCATCTGTGCTCCCTCCCACTTTGGTGGAAGTTTTTTTGTTTTTTTTCTTTGAGGACCACCTCATAATTAAATTTGTCTGAATGCATTGCTTAGTATTAGGAATGTCTTTGGCTTAGCATGATCTGATATTGTTCTTTTTTGTTTTTTCTATTATCTCTTTGTCTTCTTTTTTATTTTTTCATTTTCTTTTTTCCTTTTTCTATTTTCTTTCTTTTTTTAAGCAGATATGTTTATTATATTATTTACAGTAACTATACAAGACTATTCTCCCCTTCATTACAGAAGCTGCATTCATACGTCTGTAAAGCACTCTATTTGTGTCTTTCATTATGCTCAGTTTCTCTGTGAAACCAAAATAAAGGGTGAGAGTTATGAGGAATATAACTGGCTTTGCAATAGACTTTATTTGTTGTCTTTTAGGGACAAGCACAAGTCTATGGAACAGTGCACTAGATGTGCTATGCCATTCTGCAATCTCTACTCCATGTACTGTGGGTCAAAACCCAGTCCCCATCCTTTCCAGAGCCAGTTCAGCCTCCTCAGGGGGAGGTGCTTTGGCCGATCGAGGGACTGATGTGTAGACTCCGCCCCTGGGGCTGGCCCAGGGAGTGACTATAGTGTGGACCCCGCCTAGCTTTCTGGAAAATTCCCGACAGTTATCCCCCTGATTGGTTGGTTTCAAATATATCTTCTTTACGTTCTTTGTCATTGATTCTGAGACATTGATCCCTCCCCCCTCCCTTACCCTGATTGGTGGACCATGCGGGTATAAAACACAGTGCTCAGCGCCTTTTCCCTCAGACTTCTGCTCCGACTCGATCCGCGTTTGTTCCCTGTTCCTGTTGTCGTTAATAAAGCGGGTCAAAAGAGAGAAGTCTCCTCCCCGTCCTGTATCTCCCTGCCTCCTTATTCCGCTGACATCTGGAGTGCTCTTGGCTCGGCTGGGACAGCGCCTCCTCAAGGTGAACCATCCACCCGAAGGCCCATGTGGCTGGCAGCTGTGCCCGGGATGAGGCGACACCGGGGTGGGCGTGTGCTTGACTGGTAACTGCAACAATGTACTAATTTACCCTTCCAGAAGACTAAAATCTTGTCCAGAAAAGATGTTTCATTTGGGTTTGTCCTTAAGTTGGATTTCATTTATTTTCTTTTCATTTTGTTTTCCTTTTAAACATATTAATAGAGTTATGGATTTTGTATGTTCAGAGATTCTCACTTCCCCCTTTTATTCTCTTCAAAATGAAAGAGAATGAGATTCTTTTCACTTCCATCATGCACAAATTTCTTTAAGTTTTATCTTTCTTTCTCCCTAGGATCTTAGAGCAAAGATCAACAAACTCAAAAATCACTGCAAATTGCTACATGGTATTGTTGCTTGCTTTTAAAGCTATCTAAAATGGAATCTTACATAATAAAGTTGACAGATATCATCCAAGCCATCTTGTCGTCTGTTTTAGCACATGTAGTAGAATAATGTTGTGGGGAAAAAAATAGTAACAAGCCAGTAAGAAATAATGCTCAGAGAATTTTAGATGGATTGAACATTAGCGATAAAACCACTTAGGAGCGGAGAAACTACAGAGACAGAGATAAAGAATAAAATCCTGCTTCTACAAAAATAAGCAAAAGAGCAGGAGACATCTAGATTAATGTTATTGCGCATATCCTAATTAAAATGGGGTATTTTGCCAATTAAGAAGATTCATGACCAGGGCTGAAGCTGACACTTCTGTTGATAATTCACAAAACCAAAATAATTTGTCCCCCTCAAGTCTACAACTTGTTCAATTCTGCAGAACAAACAAGTATTCAAATGTTTTTGTCAGAATAAGAAAATCCAGGTTGTAAAAGAAGGAAGAATGGTGACTTTTTGTACAAATACACAATTTACTTACTAAATGAGTATAAAACACTCAAATGTTTAATCAAACTGCTTTCTACAATTCGCGATGAAATAAAACAAAGAAAATTGAAAAGTCCCCAATACATATTATGATAAATAGAAATAAATTCAGCTTGGTTTAGAAAAGAAGAATGGATTCTCAGTATTTTCATATTGAGAACAATTGCGCTTCCTGTTGCAAAATCAAACAGAGGGATAGAGAATTTATACTTTAAAACACCATGTAGGTGGTAAATGAAACTAAATCATGATGTCTCAAACCCAGCAAAGAGTTCAGCAGATAGCAAAAGATTATTGTAAAACAATTTTCACTGGATTTATGACAGTCCAGGAGAGAGCAGAAAATGGAGAATGAAATAATAACATGTTTTATACAGCTGAATGCGCAAAACGGGATAGTAGAAATTCAAAGCTAACACGAATAAGGGAGCACCTGGCAGTGTTAAAAGGATATCTCATGCACAGCTATCAGCGTGCAGAGAATCTATGATACTTCTTACTGCATTGCTCTACTTAAAATGATCACAAATAATTCAACCGAGCAAAGACATGATTTCTGTAGGTGTTTTAACAACAACAAAAGAGGATGGAAACAATCCAGAAAGCTGCACTCAAAAAACCAGACTTTGCTGATGAGCTAAATTAATTTTTGGTAGGTGAAGGATATTTCACTCTACTGACATCACTCAATAAGAGCAATTCCTTGACAAAGAAACTCCTATACTTCTGGACCTCTGTATTTCAGAATAGGGCATTGACAACTATTACAAAATTTTACATACCTCTATGAAATTTATGTCCCTGAACACATTTGACATTATTGAAATAGAATATTTCACCTAATCAAGATGATTGTCGGACACAAAAATCAAAATATTTTTTGCTTCATTTCAAGCTTCTATTTATGAGTCAGCCAAGTTGCACTCAGGATAAGAAGTCAAACCAGTTTGAACTGATCCTGTTTTAGAGTGACAATGTTTGAAATATTCTACAAGTGATTTTTGAAAATTTTTGGACAATAGAGCATTGGATTTCTGATAATGTGTATTTCCCTAGATTAAACTTCTACGTATAGAGACATTCATAGAGACATTTTACCTGTGCAAAAGGATTTGTCTCTGTATACCTGGTCCTATTTTTATATATAAAGGTGCAAAAGTAAAGTGTTTTGTTTTTCCTCCTGCATAGAAGTAAAACACTTCCTAATAAATTACTCAAAAAGTCAAGATTAGTTTTTCTGCACTATGTTCTTTAAATATGCAATGTGTTACGAATGGGGACAGGAGTTTAGCTAAATCTCTGCCTTTGCCTAGGCCTTTGGCAGCAGGTGGTAGCTCTTATTGGGGTGGCCAGCTCCCCAAGACCCAGTCTCGTTTGTATGTTCTTTAATAATGGTCGATCAGGTCTGATATAACATCAATTATCATTTATTAGACACAGTAAATAACAGACGTTGGTCTTGGGACAAAACTACATACTACACAGAACAAATGCAAAACTACGAATAGCTAAGAATGCAGCACTCGATAAAGGTACCTATTATTACTGTTATTGCTAGCAAAGAAAATACCATTTAAGGAAATCAATGCATCTTATCAAACTCCAATTTGGTGACATTAGAATCCTCACTCAGTGCTCGAGGAAGTTACCACAGGGCTGCATCCAAACACTGGGGAGAAAATTTTTCACGCTTCAATGTCGAAAAGCTTCTACCTCTGTGATATTTCGTGTGCCTTTATAGTGTAAAAGTGTGTCTTTCAGTCACGTACTCATTTCTTTCATCTCTCTCCACATCCTCTCTCCATACCAAGATGTGGATTCAAGGCTGGAGACTTCAGACTGTCAGGCACCAAGAGATAGCTTCTTGATGGGCTTTTGACTCAATCTGGGTTATCTATGCATCAGCCATGGAGAGAGAGGTGTGGGGGGGACATCCTGCCACACAATGAAAGGGGAAGCATACCAGAAGATACAACTGATTTTGAATTAACGTAATAAAAATTTTCACATAAATGAAAAACATGTTGACTAAGAGGTTCAGGAATTTCAGAAATAAATTAAAGAACTTAATATAACTCCCATAATCTGTTGGTCAGCATGTAGCAGAAATTTATCAGAATAATTTTATTTCCCTCAACTGCAGGTGTGAGACTTGTAGGGTTTGAATTTCACCTTGTTATAAGGAAAGACATAAAAGAACCTCTTTTGCCTTCTCAAAATCTGCTGAACAATTAGTTGCCCAAACAATTATACTGATATCAAATAGATTGTTTGTCAGATAGTCATGTATACCCTTAAAGAATATCCAAGGGAGATTGAACAATGATGTATTTGTCACTCCTGGAAACACAATCACCACAGACCAGAAAACCAACAACAGAAGAAAAACAACCAAAAAAATCCCAACAAAAACAAAACAAAAAAGAGAGCAAAACCTATGCATTCTTTTTAAATGGCAATTTCCTTCCATGCACTGCAGTAAAATAGTCACATTGTTTAGTGATTTGTCCAAGTATAGTGCCACTTTTTACAGTGTGCGTCATTTTTTTCTTTTAATTAATTACATATAATGGTCTAAACGTAATACGTTTTGCTATCTTCTGATGAATAAAAGAAGAAAGGACACTCTCTTTACCTTATGCCTTCACTTCCAAATCAATTTTTTACAGCAAGTAACTTTTTTTGCCCCAGGAGAAACATTCACTTTTCAGAGACAATATCATGTTGTCAGCAAATCTTTTTTCATTTAATGGAAAATCACTACTAAATTTGGGCTTGAGATTTATGAAACAGGTCTTGTGTCCCAGTGATGAGTTTCATGAGAAAGAGATACAAAAGACACTGATACATAAAATCTCAAGGTGTTTTCTTAAATCTTCATGGAATTCTTTTGATTTCAGTAGGTTTTAGCAGATGCTATAGTCATATACAGCAAGGCTGTAGTCATACACTGTTGCAAGGCAACAACATGTCATTTTTTGCTAAAATTTAATCCAGTAGCAGGTGAACTGGAGCTAACTGCTTTAATCCTGCATCTGTCATTGAAATGGTACATTTTCCTATAGCTGTCTGTGTGACCATTTTTCAACATCCCTGCTCCAGAGGATTATTTTGTCTGTAGTTAATACTTATTTTCAGAGAGATTTGTATATACCTTGCAGTATTTTTTTTTGTTACCCTCATATGTGAATTTTTCTGCTTATATTTTCGTGCACTGAAATATTTTCATCACTTCAAAAAATAGAAATATTTGAAGTTATGTTAAAAGATCATCCTCTAGGTAATTATACACCTATAGATGGGCTATATAAATGGAGCTGGGCTTAAGGCTAAAAAATAGAAACAAGGAAATAGTATCTAACACATGTAGAGGTCACAATATGGTTGTAATATACAACCATATACAGTACATTTGGTTGTAATCTGGAGCTGTAGGCCAATGAGAAAGTGTAAAAATGTGTTAGCAAACACATAAAAACAATCCCAAGATGACCCTTGAGGGCTGAAGGAGAAACCAGCAGCATGCACATCATATTCCTGCTGGTGAAGGACTCCAGATGCTGACAATTCATCATAACCCTCCCTGCTGAATAAAACTACAGATCTCAGGGCCAGAGAGAGGAGCAGGGGAAGTGTGAGCAGAAGGCCAGGAAAAGGGATAGAAACCAAAAATGGTGTGTAGAACAATTTTAGCTCCATCATTATCTTTTCTTTTTTATTTAACTATTAGATGTGGACTAATAATGATTAGACTCTCGAGATTTCAGTTATAGTAACAATAAATTATTGATTTTATTTATATCCAAGATGTGCTTCCTTTTTGCCTATAAACAAGATTTTGAGCATAGTATCCTTCAGGACCTAATTCACTACATTCAATCTGTTCTAATTACTATTGCTGACCTAGTGGAAATAAGGTAAGTAGAGCACTGCTAATTAGTATAATGTTAACAAGAAAAATCTTATTTAGGGGGAAGAACTTTTGTTTAAATCTTACAGCTATATCAGCTAAAAGATAGAGTTATCCTTCTATGGAAAAGTGACACATTTTAAAAATCTACATGGAGACACTTTTCACAGCTTCTGCCATAGAGAATAAATCCTATTTGCTATTTTTTTGTGCCAAAAAAGGGCAAAAATTTCATTTCTATGTAGATATATGTATGTATCAGATCTATATTTAAAAAATAGCCATAACAAACAGTCCATGTACAATAAGGTATTTGACTCCAACATAGTGACATTATATAGAGAAATTCAGACCTGGTGTGACAGCAGAAGCCTTGAGAAGTGGAGATGGAAGCTGGGGCCTGTGGATATCATTCCACAAATTGTTGAAATCTTCATCCTCTGTAGTCTTTTGGTGTGTTGCAATCATCTACTTTTATGGAGAGATGAAAGACAATACTGTTCTTGAATTAATGTGAAGAACTGTTAGTATCTCAGAATAATACTACAGAAGGCCATAATAATAGTACATATTCAATTAATAAAAAATGTAATGAAACACAGGGTGAAAAAGAAAAATCCTCTAAGTCTGGTGGAATATTCTTGCAACTATAAGGGAAGCTCACTGTTGAATTTATCTTGAGATCTAATTTACAAAAATTTCTACAATGTAAAACATTTTCAACAGTTTTCACTCTAGAGTTAGAGGGGAGAGACATGGTAATAATCTAATGCCTAATTAAAGGCCACTGCTCTGCAGTTATATGATATCTACATTCTAAGGAATAAGGTATTAGAGAAGATCAGATATCAGAGTGCTCAACAGAATAATGGAAACAATACTGCCAAAATAAAAATGAAATTAAAAATGGTCAATTAAATCAGACATAAAAAATGAAAAAACAACCAAAGAATAAAACAAAAAGAGAGGTGGGAATAAGAAAATTCTAATTGTCAATACTGAACTTCATCTTTACTACAACAAACATTCAAATATTTTGAAACAGTGGATCCTTTTAGTCTGAGCTTTAAAAAAAAAAAAAAAAAAAAGCTATTCCAAGACCAGGTATCTTAGTTAAACCTCAATATTTCTTTGGTAAAAGTATGTCTCAGACATTATTTCTATTCATTTTAGCATGACAGACATTTCATCAATGTATGAGAAAATGACCAGAAGAAATTGGAAAAAAACACGGTCCTGAGTTCAGAAAAGTCCTTCATTTCTCGATCTACCTACATTTCAAACATTCTGGAGGTTATACTAAAAAAAGGTGTTCAGAGCGTATTTTTGCTGGCTCTGGAAGTTTCAGTCTTTTGGGCTTGCACTCTCACAGAACTAGTTTCTGATCTTATGGGCAGCTTTCAGGAGTGAAACAGCAAGTGTGTACAAGACTGAGGATACTAAGACAACGATGTCTCAAGGTGAAGCATTCTGTGTTCACTTGCAAAGGAGTATTAACAGAGAGAGACACAAAGAGCTACTCTAGAGAAGCTGCTATGGCAATTTTTTCCTGTTGAGAATTCTTTAGTTTTTCTGTCCTTCAGCTCCATATCTTTTAGAATGTACAATAGTGCTTTCCAGTTCCTCAGAGATATATTAGGGCAAGTATATGAAAAGGCTATTAGAGGTTTTCGGCTTTTTTCAGCACAGGTTATACAGGTGCCTTAGGTCTGTGTGCACATGGAGTTTACAATGTGCATGCTAAATATATCTTTGATAACTAACATACAAACTGATAAGGAAAAACACCCCCCTAAAACCAAAATAGCTGCTAAACATGTTAATTTTAGCATTATGATCGACCATTATTGTCATAAACATCATGGTTACACAAGATTGTGGTTTATGGTGTAAATCCATGGCTATTCCTGTCACCTATTTCTTTTTTCTCTCTATGTAATCTTTTTGACTGTTATGTAGTGCAGTAGCTCATGGGGTTTTGATCTGTTTCTTTGACCAAGACCAAGAGTGAGAAGGTTCTGAGTTCCAGCAGCACTTTATTTACTGGCATATCTGTTTAGATTGTATGGGAAGAGGAAAGGGTGGCAACTTCTTTATTTTGGTAGTGTAGGTATGGAAAAGTATTTACTATGTGATTTCAAAGCAGCATTAAGGTATCCAAATTCTTATTAACTTGGGGAGTGAAGTAGCACAAGCCTGAGTTTCTCCAGGTACCACTTGGAACAGGTTCTTTTCTTCAGACATTGTTACCAGGCCACTGTTTAAATCATAAAAAATACATTATCAAGACACATTAACTTTACCACAATAATGATCACATTCTTATGCTCTCTATTCTTTCTCTTTGAAAATGACGTACTGCTAGATGATTGTATTGTACAAGGCAATCTCTATTTCCTTTTCTGTGAGAGTATTATTAAATTTCACTCTGGGGTATTTAACATTTCCTCTGTGTAACTATATAGAAATTTAAAAACGTGTGTGTCTGTTTTCCTTAAAAGAAAAATGTTTCCACATCCATTGCAGACAATAATAATTGAACATTTGCATCAAAAAGTGCCATATCTTTAATGTATTATTAATACACTCAGTGTTTTAAGCATGTTTTAAAATAGTAGAAGACTTTACATTTCTTCAATAAGTGTAGATGTAAGTATTTGTACATGTACATGTGTATGTGTGTTCACATATATACTTTAAATCTCAAATGCATACACTAAAATAAAGCTTTAAGCATTAAACTTATTCCCAAATCCTCTAACAAATTTCGTAGCTTTCATATTCCTTTCTTTTCTTTCACCTTCCAGGTCTTAATTTTTAGTCTACTATTTGAAAAAAGCTACAAAGTTGGTAATAAAGATATCATTAAGATAAAGAGTGAAACTGTTTGGGTAAAATGCTGCTAAAAACTAAGTGAAAAACAATTGCAATAAAGTACCGACCTGAAAATTTACTTGCTTTTCCTTATCTCTTAAAATTACAGTAATCATACAAGTTACTGGTATTCTATGTAATATTGTAATTATTATCAAAGAGAAGCATAATGAAAATTATATAACCACAATCTAGTTACATATGTATCTACCAGATTCAAATTTTTTAGTTTATTCTTTGACTTGCCTTGCTTTTCTCCATGTGTTATAAAATATTGAGGTATATGTAGAGGCACATTGCTTTTTGCATGCAGAACTGGCACATGAATGACAATAAAAGTTAGTTTTTGAAGAATTAAACTTTCATCTGCAGAGGTGCTAATACTGTAAGATTACTTATCAAATTGGAAAGATTCCATCAAAACCATGTAAAATATTATTGTTTGAACAGAAGAGAATCATCTCATCTTTCATATTTTTTCCTGTTGATACATGTATTTAATATTGCAATATATGTTACATTTTTCACCACACAAGCACAAATATAAAATAGTATCAGGTTAAGATGTTTGACAAAACTTTGGAAAGTCTGATTTGCTGCAAACTTAGAGCTCCAATGAGGCCAAAGTTAAATAGCTACTGGTTTAGGAGTAGGATATTTAGGGATTATTTTTAAAGACCTATTCAGATTTTATATAACTAAAGCAATAACTGTATTAAGTTCAAAGTTATAGTCCAGAAAATTCTCCCAATTATTATTTTATTTGTGATGCACTTAAGCTCCATACTGTTTAGTTTTTCCTACGTGAGCATCATCCAGCGTTTGCACTTCTGTTTTTGTGCATGTATGAAAATCCTAATCACAACACTACTGTATGAGATTTACTTCATAACTGTATTACACCTCCCTATTTCCCCTTAGGATACTCTCACATCAGACACTGAAATTATGATTTCTGCAAGTCTAAATTAAATTATCTAGTGCCTAAAAAAAAGTGCAATCTCATTCAAAGTGCTCCTTGTCTCTACACTATTGTATCTATAGTCTTGTACTTCTCCCATTTTCTGAATTGAAATGTGAATTTTTGTGCAGGGAGGGTTCCTGTAGCCGTTAACTTATGGTATAAAATGATCCCACACAGGCAATTTCCACCTATAAAAATAAAGTTATTTGTAAGGAGTTACTGCTGAAGACAGAGGTTTAAAATAGTTACTGCTAGATAGCTTCTAGTTTTTAATATGAACTTTGTGGGAGTACTCTGTATGGGCAGTTATAAGAAATGACAATAATTTCTTTTTCTGAGCTGTTGATGATCCTACCTAGAGTAACATGCATTGCTTAAGTCACTTGGTCAGACTTAACAGCTGAAGTCTTCAGTATGAGAAGCAGATAATTCCTATTTTGGAATAGCTATCAATTACTAATTTTGATACAAACTGGCATTCTTTTTATTTAAAAAATTAAGAAAGGAAAAAACCCAACCAAACAAAAAAATTCTTTGTTTCCCACTCTTTAAGAATTTGTCATTTGTATAATAGTTTGCCAAATAACATATTGAACATGTAACTTAACATCATCTGTGATAAAAAGCAATCATAAATAAACTTAGTGCCTCAGTCATTAAAAACACATAGTAATTTGCTGTGATATGCAGTTATTGTAGACTTGTTAAATGTTGATGAGTTGTAACAATACTTCCTTGATTTCTTTTCAGGGACAGAACAGAATTCCCTGTGATTTAAGGGTGAAAATTATGAATTGTACATTTATATGTCTATAGATGGTAAACCAGTATGCAAAAAACTACACAATCAGAACAATCAACAATTGCATGGCTTCATCAATATATGATAAATATTCCTCTATTTGAGTCAAATCAAAACTGGGATCACCCTCTTCCATAATTCAAGTGAGAGCTAAGATGTTAAATGCCATCTATTTTACGTGATTACAAATTTGTGTTTAAGAGTAACAAGTTCAATATGAGGAAATGAAATCTGGCAGATCAAAGACCTTCTCCTTAACCTCTCATTTTCAAACTCTGTAGGATTAAGCATCAGAAGACAGGCAGTCATTTAGTGAATCTAGAAAGAAGCTACATTGCTACTAAGATTTGACTGGAAACTTTTCTACGGGAAGATCATATATACTCATGCAAGTACTCCAAATTTCCGTGGAAAGTGTGCCAGAAACACTTAATTTCAAGTGAAGGATGTTTCAAAGAGATGCAAAAATAATACAAAATCATAATTCTTCCACCACAGACTTCACACTTGTGTCTGGAGACCCCGAGCTGTCTTCTTCAGTTGTCTGAAATTGCTGTCCATTTGTTGCCTTTTAAAATCCATTAACCATAACAGGTTTTTATCAGTCATGTGCATTTTATCAAGCCTTTGATAAAAGGTGTAAATATTTTTAAATAGTCAGAGGCAAATCAGGCCATTCATATCTCATCTTCAACTACACAATTAAGTTCAGATTTTAAACCTGAGAGGTCCTTTTACTGTAAGAGTAGCTGTCATTCAAGAAGATTATTATGTGAACTTCTCAACTATATTTTTCCATTCGAAATTATATATATTCATCCTCAACTCAAACTAAACTGATAACCCAGGAGCATTCACTATCAGTGAATGAGCCTATTGACAGACTTTTACCCTTCTATACTGATTATTGTGGTACTTCCCTCCTAGATTCTTATCAAAAGATGTTAATGTATTTCTCTGACTGAATAGACTTTCTATCTACCTAATTATACAGTTGACATGACATGATCAGTTTATGACTGGCCATCTTCTACTCTTTGAAAGAGCTGTTATTTTGACATAAAATTAAGGTGCCATGTGTAAGTGTTACTCAGCATTCAACATCAGTAGCTTTCTAGGAGATGTATACAACAGTATTATGTCAATCTACTTAAAATTGTTAGAAATTGATTTAAAAATATTTAGAAAATTTTATTTTATTCAATATGGTTTCAAGGGTTCTGACTAGCCCGGTGGTTAATATGTGTCTATGCTAAGGATGTTGTGGTTCCCTTGCTACTAACCATTATATTTGTTTGGGCTTTGCAGAAAGTGGTGCCTTTTGAGATCAGGTTTTGACAAAGCATTCTCTTAGATCTTGAAAAGAATGTGACTTCCATCATAGACAAGATTGGAAAATTATCTACTAATTTCGGGAAAAAACATGAAAAAGTCTCAGTTTATGCTTATCTGCTTCAGATATTTTCTGAGGAAAAATTCCAAGGTTTGAACACTGCAGAGAAGGCCATGTTTTACAATTGTGTCTCCTAAACAAATAAAAGTTGTTCTGTTCTTAGGAGAAATTCTGCAAGGAACAACTATTTAAAATTTGGCCCAATCATCAAAATGACACCACCATTTGTTTTCTTTTGCAGAATTATGTTAGTGTTTACCTTCCTTTGTTAGTTAAGAGCTTGAAGATCATATGATTTTGTGGCATGTTCTCTGCTGGAAACAGAGCATTTGGCATTTGCTGGAAACAGAGCATTGGATATAAGGTTCACACTTTATAATTTCCTATAAATTAAAATAATTCCTCTAAGCAGCAGCAATACATGTTTGCCTTCTTACTAACTCTGTAACACACATCATCTTTTGCTATTGCACCTTTAGATTGGAGTATTATCTGTACCCCAGACTGGTCAGAGTTAAAATGTATGAGACCATATGCAAATGTCAAGGGAAAAGAAACCCCCATAATGAGCAATGGTAACATAATTGGTAAATGAGACAAGCATAAGCATGAATACAGAGAAAGGCAGCAATTTTGAGAAGCAAAACAATGAGGGAGAAGTAAGAGTTCAGGAACTCTGTAGCTCAGTAATCAGTGAGCAAGTTAAAAATTCACTAACACATGGCATAAGAGTGTGTCTTGTTCCTATGTCAGGTTTTAACATATAAGCTGTACACCAGTGAACTCTTGCAGTGCATTAGATACATAAGAATATGTGTTTGTGCCTCTTGAATATTCCAGTGATCCTGGTTATATGAATAGCAAACAATTCAGTTGCACCATCTTTTAGCTTTCAGACATAATGAAGTGGTAATAGACCTTCCTAGCCATGAGAACATTTGAGTTCCTATGTCTAATTACAATTTTTTGAACCGTAGTCATGAAAAACTAATCATTGTGACAATAGTCTTCTGGAAATTATACTGTAGAAGCACAAAATGCAGGCAATTTAATGTTTGCTATGGTTCATCAAATTCAAACTCCTCATGCATAACTTGGTCACATTTATTTGTGCACCACAGGGGTGTAACTCCAAAAGGGAAAGCCAGACTCAGAATGTGCTTCACAAAAAGATGTTGTTCCCTTGGTAACTAATACAGTACTAAATGTTCCGACAGGTAGCACATTTCACAACATTGAAACACATCGTTCTCATTGCAGAAAATGTATGCAACTGAAAATCCCATGTTAAAAGCAAATGTAGTAGATGTTCCTTTATACTTCATCCCAAAATTCTTGTCTTGCCCGTATAAAGTTGTCTCCCATTTTGCTACCCCTCTGCCATTTAATAATTGATTTTTTCCCCAATGTGTTTTATATAGTATATCAGTCTTTTCTTTTCCTCCAATTATTTCTTCCTATCCCTTAATTTTCTCTTTCCAAGGTTCTTATTCCCTCTGTTTCCCACATGCATCTCAATTTCTTTCTTTTTTCATCTGAGCTGAGAGACTTCTTAAAAAAAATCTTTTTCTTTCAATTTCAGTTGTCTTCCATTGCCCTTCCAATAATCTTTAATTGAGGCTAATGATGAATTTTCAGCACCAGCATTTGATTTAGGTTCACAGGGGCCAGACGGAGCTAGTTTGTTGTGCCCAGAATCCTATCTTACAATGCTTGCTCACCACTCTGAGCTTGGAATTTGATCTCTTTGAGACACCCTGGCTCAAACGGATTATTGGAAAATAGGACAAAAATATATTATAAAGAGAACTCTGTGAATGAAAAAGTGGAAGTCTTACCAGTGGTGAAATTCAACAGAAATAAGGAGAAGATATATACTTTAGGAGACATATTCTGCATTTGCAGTCAGTGGTACAAGCAAAGACTAAGAATAGAGCCAATAAGGTGGATTTCTTTTTGATACTGACAGATTTTAATGTTTCTGTGGCCTGGTTTCACGTGGGATAGAGTTCATATTCTTTTTAGTGGCTGGTACAGTGCTGTGCTTTCTATTCAGTGTGAGGATAATGTTGATAGCACACTGATATTTTGATTATTGTTAACTAGTGCTTAACCTGAGGACTTGGCATTTTTCCATGCTCTGCCACTGACGAAGGGAACAAGAAGCTAGGAGGAGACATAGCTGGGATAGTTGACCTGAAGTGGCCAAAACCATATGCATATAACAATCACAGCAAATTTTTGGGTTGGAAGGAATCGTAAGAATCATCTAATTCTAACCCTCCTGCCATAGGCAAGGACATCTACCACTATACCAGGTTGTCAAAGTCCCATCGAGCTTGGCCTTAATCACTTCCAGGAACGGGCATCTGCAGCTTCTCTGGGCAACCTGTTCCAGTGCATCACCATCCTCACAGTGAAGAATTTTGTTTTAATATCTAAACCTGTCGCCTTTCAGTTTAAAGCCATCATCCCTTGTATTATCACTACATTGCCATGTCATTTATTTCCCACCATGTCTCATCCTGCTGTAAAAGGGGAGTTGGAGAGGATTCTTCGTGATAGATTTCATGGATGAAAATAAAATGCAAATAGATGAAAATCAAATCGGTCCCTCTCACACTTTTCTTATCTTTTATAGTATAATTTTGAAAATGTTTCAGGTTTCTTTTTTATACACGGCATTTTGATTCATCAAACCTTGATATTTAAGGAAACATTTTAGCATAAAAAATTAGTTTACATTTTGTTCAGTGTTTGAGGTCTGTTTTAGAAACATTCACATACAAAAACATCCAGAAACTTCTTAAATTGATTTATTTTAACTTTTTTTCTTTGGTTTAGGATTAACAGATTTAATTAACAGATTGACTACTTAGTGCAGGATAGCTTTCTAACTCAGACAAGGGCAAGATCCTCTTTATCTTTTTTTTTTTTTTTTGGCTGAAGCTCAAATGTATATTTTCTTAAATACAGATAAGATTACATTGTCATAAGTAAACATAATGGAAATATTTAGGATAAGCAGTGAGTGGGGTCATTGTAAGTTTTCCTTAGAGCTCAATAAAATTTAGTTAATGTTTTCTATTTGCCTAGTCATATACTCAGTTTCTCTTTCATTAGCCAGAACTAGAAGCTAGAGATTAACATGCTGTGAAAAAGAAGCAGAATTTTTATGTTTCTAACTTCACCACTGTCCTGATATTTCAGTAATGGTAGCAACGAATGAATGAATAAATAGAGCTTCAGGACAATTCCTTCTCGAAAAACACATCTTTTGCAACTTTCCTCACAACTGAAAACATTGGACAGCAGTTTGGAACACACAAAAAAAAAAATTGGAGTTTCTCTCCTCTCTTTAATTGTTCATTGAAAAGGCATTTTCCACTTGAAATAGATCATCTCCCTTGATCTGCTGGCAGTGCTCTTTCAAATGCACCCCAGGATCCCATGGGCCTTCTTGGCCACAAGGGCTCTGCTGGCTCATGGTCAGCTTGTTGCCCACCAGGACCCACAGGTCCTTCTCTGCAGAGCAGCTCTCCAGCAGGCTGGCCCCCAGCCCGTGCTGCTGCATGGGATTAGTCTTCCCCAGGTGCAGGACCCTGCACTTATTTTTGTTGAATTACAGACAGTTCTTCTCTGCCCATCTCTCCAACCTGCCCAGGTCCTTCAAAATTAAATTGGTTCCCCAGAAATAGCTAAAATTAGCATGTTTTATCTTTTTTTTCTGTTTCATCTGTTTTTTCACTGAAAGTAAACCATGGATGTTGTTTCATTTTTTCTATAAAGGATTCATTGGTAACCTATTGTTCTGTCATATACAGAAACTGTCGTGTAGCTTTCACCTTTAGAGAAGGATGGTTTTCAGATCTCCGAGATGTTTATGACAAGATGAAAACCAGAATGTATGTAAACTGTCTTATACATCTATTTTAACACACACTGACTCTTCCAAAATGAAGAAGGATGGGTTTAATATAGCTAATAATCAAACACAGTAGATCTAGTGTTATAGATGTTTGCTATCAAAAGTCTAAATCTTTAAGTATTCAAATAAAAGCAGGCTGATTTTGAGTACTGCTTAGCAACACTTCCAACTATCTTGTGAAATAGGTAGGATTCTGTGACAACTATAATCCATGAAAGGATGCCTAAGGACTTCATTGAAGGTTCTGCATTTATCTGAAACACTAACTTTTTTATGAAATTAGTCTTCTAATTACTTTCAAGCATCTGGTTCTTACTGTTTTGCTGAAATGCAAGTGCATAATTAAAAGTAAGCAACGAGATGGATACTGATGGTAACTTACAAAAAGAAAGCTGGTTATTTTGGAGAATATTTAAGACTAGATCACATAAACAAAATATTTTTTTAAAAAAAGAGAGAAAAAAGGTACTGTTTTGAGTGATTTATTTATATTTTTTCATGATATTTGTGTCATATCAATTTTTTTTAATTTGGAGGAAAATAGAAATAACTTCTCTATGTGTGTGTATGTGTGTCTGTGTGTGCATGAGTATATCTTCACATACATTTAAGGAAGAAAAAATATGGTAAAAATCAGAAAGAGTGAAATTTATAGTTGCACTACTATGTATTTGAAGTTCATACAACTTCTTATAAAAGTCTCAGCATTTAGTGTGTTTGAAACCCCAGTTTCATAAAACATGAAAAATATGTCAATCTACATGTTTCCTTTGATCCTTTTTATACATATACTTTATACATTTTATCTGATTTAACTGTAGACCACAAACCCTCAGAAGTAAACACTGTCTCCCCAGTGCCTAAAATATTATGGAAGTTGCAGAGTTATTGATTAAAAAAATTGTAATATATGCAGTTAAATATTCCTCCTTTTCAATGTTCTGTCACACACATAGTTTGTCAAAACCTCTGGAATATTCTCAAAAGTAATACATGTTTATTAAAATGAGCTGGAAATTTACAAAGAAAATATATTTTTTTGTGTCTTCAGAATGCAGGGTTTTTTTCCTGTAGGGAAAGAGATTTTATTTTTCCAAATAGAGAAAAGCCCACATGGCCATGTAATAAAATGTTGTTGCATTCCATTTTATTTTAGTTAATATGTATGTTCATTTCTATTATATTTTAGTTGGTTTATTTAAAATGCCAATTTAAAAGATTTTAATTAAAGCACAATATTCCAGGAGGCTCATTTATATACTTCTTTCTCACTGAAGACATATCTATGATTTTGATTTTGGTTCCTGGCCATGGTAGATTTTTTTTTTTTTTTTATAAAGGAGATCTCATGGGCCAAAGATGAGTGGAAAAATCAATTCTTCTTGATTGAAAACTTATGACTTAACCAGTGCTCAGTCTCTAAAACATTTGAAATTATTTATGTCTATAACAAAATGTCTCTGGGTTGCTTAAAATTTGAAGGCAGAACTACTATTTACTTCTACTTACTAACAAACTTGGGATCACAGCTTGAGTCATGACTGTCCCTCTGTGTGGACATAAAAGTAACCACCACTCAAGTCCTAGAAAAGACAAAAGATAGCAAATGCAGGAAGCTTACTATAAGAAATGTTCACTGACATGAAAAATCTAGTCTAACAATTCCTCTCAAAAGTCTCAAACTTCCATCTTTTCTTTCATCTTTTCTAGAGCTCCTTTAACTATTTTCATTTTGCTTCCCTCTCCTAAAGGGAGGGCAAGAAATGAAGGAGGTGGTATTAGCACAGGAACAAGATTCAGAGGAAGGACAGCATCTTGTGGGAACTTACCTGAAGGAGAATAATAAAAAAAAAATAATCAGGAGGGATACAGGGAAATGTTATTTGCAACTGTTTTAATCTCCTGAAAAGGAGAAATGATCAGACACACAGCTGTTTCTTCTCTGTAACTCTAATAGTCACAAATGGTGTTATCTCCCTTTTCAGAACACTCTTAAGCCAAAGTTCATAATCTTAAGCCAAAGTTCATGCATGCAACAATGAATGAAACTGCAAATAATGCCTTTTCACAACTTTCAAGTACTACTTGCTCCAATTTCTTGTAGTGTTTATAATTTTAAAATATTTTCTACATGTTTATGTTTTTATTTTTTAAAAGTTAATCAGAAAAGACAATTAGAAATTTTCTCTGCAGAGAGAAGACCTATGGAAGGCTGAAATGCAAACTGACATGTTGGATGTTAGAACAGGGAGAAGCTCAGACCTCATGATGGGACCACTCTAAATCCACGTGTATCAGAAAACATGCACACTGGAGTCAGTAAACTTGATATTAGCCAAAATGCTGAGCTCTTTCTGGTTGTTCCCAGCGACAATACCAGATGCAATGGGAACAAACACAGCAAGTTCCACCTGAATATAAAGAAAAGCTGTTTTACTGAGTGTTACTGAGCACTGGCACAGGTTGTGGAGTCTCCATCTGAGGAGATATCCAAAAGCCATCTGGACGTAGTTCAGAGCTATGAGCTCAAGGTGGCCCTACATGAGCACGAGGCTTGGACCAGATGACCTCCACTCTCAACCATTTTGTCATTCTGTGAGTTTGAATGCATTGAACCTAACCTGCTATTTGATTTTTTTATCATCTTGATTTTTTTTTTTTTGTTATCTTTGGGTCTTCGACATCTGTTCAAACTGAGGACTTGGAGCTTAAATTCCATTTGTCTATGTTTTAAAGTGTCACTGTTTCATCTAGAACTTACAGAGCTTGATAGCAGCCTCTATTCATGTTCTCACTAGTCACTGTGGGATAACGCTGGGACATGAAACACTGGGGGAAAAGAAGTATGGAGGTGAAGCCACGACATCTGACAACACAGAGAACAGGGAGGATCACAAACCTCCCTGAAGAAGATTTTCCTGAAGGAAATCAGCCGACATACAGACATTTGATATTTTTTTTCTTATGAAGTACAGACTAGCTCCAACATAGATAGTAAAAACTTTCTTCCTTTGCTTCACTGGGCATAGAGCTATTTAGACTAAAAGACTTTTAAAGAGTGGACTTGAATGACATTTTATGCTTGTGTACTTGAGAAAGAAAGATTAAATGTGCATCTCTTTGCCCTGTTTGCAAATTGCCTACCCATGTGAAAATGAAACTGAAAAATAAGCGTGAACTTCTAAAGTTTGATGAAGAAAAACTGATTGCTTTTGTTTTACCTTTTTTCACTTTTCAACAAGAAAACTGAGCTTCTTTGTCATTGTCATGGGTAAATATTTTGATGAAACTAACAAAGGAAGGAGATAATCCATGAAGAAATGTATGAACCATTTTGAAATTGCAATTTTCATGTACACATGAATGCCATAACTAAAAAATCTCTGTGATTAAATTGTATGCATCTAAGTAAACTTAATATGCCAATATAAATGCAGAGAATATAATTTATGAGTAAGTTGCTGAAGAAAGAAATTTTTTGCCACAAATATTGCAAAAGATGTTAATAAATAATTTTATTATACAACTTAAAAGTTTTTGTATAGATTCAACATATATCAAAGATACTTTTGATTCAACATATATAGGCTGCTTTTAGTACCACACTTGTTTCCATTCTAATAATACAAAATAAAAATCTCAAATGACCAAAGCAGTTTTCAGCAGACTGGAACACATTGATTACAAATATGTTAACTTGGAATCCCTGTGATGTCTGTGTCAGACTAAAGAATTAATGTAATAAAAGTTATATTGATAATACCTGCATGTGGGACACAATGTTATATGAAGTTAATGGGGAGAAAAAGATGTCTGTTCTAAACTGTAACTTTTGTGGATGCAAAACAGTTTGTCTGAAATGTGCAATTGCTTACTTAAAAAGCTTTTTTCATCAATGTTTATATTCACTATTTTGGTTTTGATTTCTTCATTTTTGCATTCTGACTAACAATTAATAAAATCTTCATATAAACATGTTTTGAAAAGTAAGTTTTTGCCTAATAGCAGACCAATGAACAACAGAAGACTTCAAGACTCAATGTCCATGATTAGATGCCTGAAGAGAAAGCTGAACAAGTAGTAAGAATATAATGTGATAAATATGTAAATATATGTGGATAAATATAATGCCCTAATGTGCACTATTTATTTTGTTTGATTTGGAAGGACGGTGAGCTGGACTGTATGGAATCAGATTGACTTTTCCAGAGATAGCCAGATTTTGTGTCTTCTGATAGGAAATATGAAGAAAAAAGTGAGGTATTCAGAAATTTACCAGTACTATAATACAGACAGTTATTCCTAAGCTTGACCACTTCTTTGATGGGATTTGATAGGACTTTGATGCTAGGAAGGACCTTTTTACTGAAGTCCTCTAGCTGCTTTTCACTGACTGACTGACTGCTTCTTTTCCATGTAAACTTTACAATTACCCTGTGTACTCCCCATTTTTCTCCAGAATAATTAGTTTTGGAAATAATCTAAACAAAAATCTCAGAAGGAGGCCTTCCTCTCTATCTCTCTTTCTATTTTATGGGTCTGAAACCTGAAGTCTCATGTAATTTCTTCAACTATAACTAGAAATTCACCAAGAATACTGAAGCTAAGAAAATTCCAGCCTCAGCAAATAATGTCTTACCTGGTGCAGGAGCTAAGAGAGTCGAAAATCAAATTAGGAGTTTTATACATTATGGACATCCATGGCAGTGATGAAAAAAACCTGCTTTTTCCCAATGTCTAGAAAGTTATTCCCCCCAAAAATCTCTTCCTATTATTGGGAAGGCTTAGAGATAACTGATGGTTTCTACTTTATTGAACTTTCGTATGAAATTGTTAGTTTTTTACATGTTGTGGTTGAGAATAAAAATGAGGCAGCAAGTGATAAGGGATATAAAAGTGGCCGTGTGCACGCATGGGCTCTAATACTTTGGACAATACCGTATTAACACAGAAATCCAAAGTTAGGAAAAGGTCATTTTAGACAATACAAAAGAGTTTAAATTCAATAATGCTATTTTGAACAGACAACAAAGACTCCTGAGTAATAGTCCATAGGTATGCATGCTTGTCCACTGAACATAGTGCTAAATGTTCATGAGCCAGATGTCAGTTGGTTAGTTTGTCTGGAGGCAGATAAAGCATAACATCATGTATGTAGATGTGGAATGAGATTCATCGTAATGAAGTATTTGGGCAAATGAATATTATTTCTTGGGTTGGTTAATTAGTTTCAGGGTAGAATTACATTGGACAGAGGTATGTGGCTGTGATTCTGGAATTAAATCATTTGCTGCCAGCTATTTTGTGTCTTATGCTTCATTGAATGATGCAAGCTTACCCTGTGTTTCTTGTCGTGTAATACAACCTATGCATATGGCAGCTATGCTGTACTAATCTTCGCAAAAGGATCCTTCTCTGTTAGATTCTATTAATTTATATTATAGGTAGGTTATTTTCTGTGAAGAAAGGATCCTGGCTTTCTGGAGAAATTTCTCTTCATGTTTATAGGTACTTTTGGTAATTTTGAAGACCTTTATTAATGAGGACTTTTAATCTGCATTTGGTTTTGTTGGGTTTTTTTCCCCTCTCTGTAATTTTAGAATAACTTATAAACATTTTTCTACAACTGAGTGGGAACACTCTTTTGATATCTACTCGACATTTGTTTACACATCTTGCACACTAGTCTGTAGGTGAGGCTGGATTACGCTGCCCTATCTAAAACAAATAATTTATATTTTGAGACAGACAGATTCTGCTAAATTATGATGGGTTTATGATCCATTACTACAGGAAATAGTCTAGAAGCTACCATTTTAACAAGAAGTTGGCATTTAACTGAATGGGCATGAGCCTAGATTAAATAGAAGACACAGGCATGAAGTGGTGCAGTTTGAAAGAAATAGAGAGGGTAGCTACGTTTGGACAAATGAAGGGATGTGTCCACAGTGTGCATGGTAAGAAAGACCCTTAAGCAGCTGTGACCTTAGCTGAATACATTGGACACATCAAAGTGTGGCACTGTACATCTGCCAAATCGATCCTGAAAGTGTCTCAGCAGGGTGTTTTATCTCTACGGAATCATAAAATAATTTAGGTTTGATGGGATGAAGAATAATTTAGTTTGGAGTGGGGAACCCTCACCCAGGGCAGAACCAGCTTCAAAGCTAAATGTGTCTTTGAAGTTACATCAAGTTGTTCAGAGCTTTGGGTGAATTTTACTTAGAGTGGTGTCAACCTAGGGTCTTAATTCCTGCAATGTGGATGTAACCTCAGTATCATTGTCTCTGACCTAGCTGCATTAACAGGTGGTCTTGTTCTCCATCTCTTTTGTAACTGTATGCTGTCCTTCCTTCAGGCCTTACACCCTTTGGGTGAGACTAAAGACAATCCAGCTCCTGTTCATGTGATTTGATAAACAATATGGAACATTTTGTTTGATATCCATGTATTTTATTGTTTTTCTTTGTCCTACAACTCCAACTAGAAAACTTTTCTCTTTACTTTCAATGTCTTCTTTATCCACAAAATCCTCATTGAGAAATTCTAGGAACAAGTATATTTAGATCTGTCTTTTGGCCAGGAAGGACCTTTCAGTTATGATGTAAACAGCATAATGCACTTCAGAGTAAAGAAATTATATTCTCTGATGTACATTAACAAGAGAAGATAAATGAGTAAAAACTCTCTAAATTTTCTACCTGTGCTGTAGATACTCAAAACACAAAACCAAAAATCTTGTCTCATGCTGGTGAGTGGGAGGACAGCTGGGCACAGGAACACACTGTGAAGGCAACTCTGAAATATACTAGTACCTGTTTTTTGAGACATGATCTTCTGTGCTAGAAGAAAAGGGATGATATAACTTCTTCCCCTTGAAAATTCAACTAGATTGCAATGAATCCTTTTTCTGCTGAAGAAAGGAAAAAAGGGGAAAAGGAAAAAAAGGAAAAACAGAAAAGAAAAAGGAAAAGGAAAAGAAAAAAGAAAAAAGGAAAAAAGAGAAGAAGAAAAGACATTCTACATCAGAGTCCTCTCAAAGAACTTGGAATACTAACAGTCCATGATACTACTCCCATCAGACAAAACTCATTAATATTAGCACTGTGAGGGGCAGGTAGAAGTAAGCATTGCAACAGAAAAGATGGTAGAAAGTAGGAAACAAGTCTATAATAATTTTAATAATATTTTCATTAAGAATTTTTCTTTTTAGTAGGAATTTCTTTCCTTTTTTCCCAATTTTCTCTAATAAAGCTGGTCTAGAAACATTTCTTTAATTAGAATAGTAAGATTTTGATTAGAATTAAAATAAATTTTTGGCTTTACACTTGATGTATATTTAATTTCTGCCCCTAAGCTTTGGAGTGTAACATATACAGTAAAGATGTTATCCTGCATAGTATACTAGGCTGAAATAGATGAGACACATGGCAGGGTAGAGTAGGTAGAGAAACTTTTATAGTGCAGACATCAGTACTGATCTTTAAGAAATAGGGCCCTTATGAAGAGGAACTGGAATAAAATAACACTTATATCAGTTTCAACAGTTTTAAATAGATGTCTCTCCTTTAAGTGCTAATGCAAGATACTTTTTGGCTTCTGTTTGAATTGCTGGCGGAGAAGGTGGTGTCATGTTTTTCCTCCCTGTATGTCAGTCTGGTCCTAGCAAAGAAGAACAGAAGGGCCTTTTGGAAAGGATTTTAAATAAGCACATCGAAACATACATGTTTGCCAAGAATTAGAAGTGGTTAGAGGGAATAGATGAGACAAAGGAAAAGCTTACTACCTCATTTATAATAGTTGCACTTTACACTTATGTACTGATTCCATAGCTATAGAACATATTTAGAGACAAATATGAATGTGTGGTTGTGTCTGGGATGATGAAAGCTGTGGGGGCTATATGCTACTTATAAATGACAACTGAAACGAGCAGATCAGAGAAGGTCAGCCACTCACAATTCTAAAAGAGTCTTCAGACTTTCTGTGTCACACTTCCACTGTGGGAAAGAAAGATAGTTTTTCTTCCCTCTTCAGTTTTGGGGTTGTTTTTTTTTTGCAGGTGGGGGGCTGGTACAGGGAGAGTGGGCATTGTTAGAATGTAAGCTCTTTCTCTGGCCGATTTTTTGAGGAATACATTGAGTGCTCAGTGTTCAGTTGAACTCTGGGTGGGAGCCCTAGGCAAGAGGTCGAGAACATAACAAAGGGTACAGGGACCTATGACACCTGGTTCAGGGAGTGGACATCCAGAGACATTCCAGGAGCTGAGGATTTAGCCAGAAGACCTCAGACTATCACACTTTTAGAAGGCGAGGGATAAAAGCCCAGGGTTTCCTTTGTTTGGGGACACTCCTTGGAGGCACCCAGTTCAAGCTGTTATGCTGTTCTTGCACCATGATTAAATTTGTTTAAGGATCCAGACATGTGAAACTCTGCTGTGGGAAACCTAGGGTTGATCTGGTAAGGAAGCTTTGTCTGGCTGTGTGAGAGTGGTGTGTGTAGGAGTCCAGTGGAGCAGCTGTTGGCTCATTGGAGCCATCTGCTGCAAAAGGATCTCAGTCCCAGCTCAGGTGGTGAAAGTGTGGCAGTCAGAGTGGATCCTGGATGGTCAGACAGGAAAGTTTACTAACAAATTGATTCTAGAATCCTGACCACAGTGAGAAAAAGCTGATTAATGGCCGCTATGGACAGTTCAGTGCATCTGAGTGTTGGCTCTTTTCATTTAATTTTGCTTTATTTTCCTGGCAGCAATGGGTTAGGTAGGGGCAAACACCAGATGTATGTATCTCTTCGTAGTTGACCTCAATGGCATATTTCTTCTAGGCAAGAATTCACTCTCCAATTTATCATCTTTCAAGCTGACCCTAGCTTTACTGACATTTTGTATTTGCAGTAGCTGGAGGAGTCCAAAGTTGCCTATATGGAGTGCAAAGCAGGTCAGAATGTGAAGATATGATGTACAGGCAGGTTGTCTTTTTTTTGTTGTTGTGTTGCTGGTTCATATTTCTTTTTTTTTGTGTGGAGGTGGAAAAGTGAAAGCTGTTCTTTAGAGATCAGAAATTTTGTCATTTTACCTTATTGCCCACACACACAATGCAATACAATGGAGTAGAAAAGCAAAGAACCAAATAAACAATAAATGAGTGGGAAGAAGAGGAAAAAGCATGTAATGGGGAGTGGGGGAGAGAAATCAAGAGAAAAGTATGTGTAGTGAAGTATTTTCACAGCTAAAATAGCCTTTTAAATAACGTGAAATGATATTTAAAGTAATGAGAAATGTGGAACAAATGATGAAAGAATGAACCCTGCACAGGACAGCAACAAGAATCACATAATTTGCCTGAAGCATTGTTCAAACCCCTTTTGAACTCTGTCAGGCTTGGCACTGTGACTACTTCCCTGGGGAGGCTGTTCCAGCACCCAGCCACCCTCTGGGTATAAATTCCTTCCCTAATATCCAAACTAAGCCTCCACTGACACAGCTTCATTTCAATCCCTTAGGTCCTGTCACTGGTCACAAGAGAGGAGAGATCAGTGCCTCCTCTCCACTTCCCCTTAAGAGGAAATTGAAGACTTCAGTGAGGTTTCCCATCAGCCTCCTCTTCTCCAGGCTGAACAGACCAAGTGACCTCAGCCGCTTCTCATACGGCTTCCCCTCAAGGCCCTTCAACATCTTCATAGCCCTCCTTTGGACACTCTGTAAGAAATTTATGATTTTCTGATATTGCAATGCCCAAAACTGCACACCATATTCAAGGTGAGGCCACCCAGGTGCAGAGCAGAGTGGGACAATCCCTCCCTTGCAGACGCTGTGCCTGATGCCCTCAGGACATAGCTGACTCCTGGCTGCCAGGGCACTGCTTACTCATATTCAACTTGCCCAACTTGCCGTCAACCAGGACCCCCAGGTCCTTTTCCACTGAGCTGTTTTCCAGCCTATCATTCCCTAGGCCTTGTCCCAGGGGTGCAGAATCTGACACTTCTCTTTATTAAACTTCATATAATTGGTGATTGCCCAGCCCCCTAATTAGTCAGATCTCTTTGTGGGGCATCTCTAGCTCTGAGGGAATCAGCATCTCCTCCCCAATTAGTATGATTGGCAAAGTTATTATCTCTTCCAGTCCTATGTCAAAGTCATTTATGAAGATGTGGAAGAGGACTACATCTGAGATGGAGCCCTGTGGAGCCCCACCAGTGACAGGTCCCCAGTTTGATGTCACCCCATTCTCTGTAACCCTTTGTGCCTAACCCATGATCCAGCTGCTCACCCATCACATGATGTGTTTATCCAGCTGTGTGCTGGACATTTTGTCCAGACGGGTCCTGTGAGAAAGAGTTGTCAAAAGCTTTACTGAAATCCAGAAAGATTACATCAACTAGCTGTCCTTGAACAGCTGGATGGGTTACCTTGTTGCAAAAGGAAATTAGGTTTGACAAGCAGGACTTTCCTCTCATGAAGCCATGCTACTGGTGACCAATGACTGTATTGTCCTTCAGGTGTTTTTCAATACCTATCAGTAATCTTCTCCATAAGTTTACCAGGAACTGAAGTGAGACTGAGAGGCCTAAACATTCCAGAGTCATCTTTCTTGCCCTTCTTGAAAACTGGGACAATGGTAGCTAATTTCCCATCAACTAAGACCTCTGCAGATTCCCAAGAGCACTCAAAAATCATTTTGTGATGACAACAGCTAGTTCTTTTAGTATTCTCAGATGAGTCCCATCAGACCCCATAGATTTATAAGGATCCAGATGGAGAAGCAGATTCCTCACAACTTCAGGATCAACTGGGAGTTTATCATTCTGACAGCCATGGTCCGCCAGCTTAGAGCAGTGGGATCCCCTTAGCCTGTCATCAGTGTTGAAGACAGAGGCAAAGAATGCATTAAACATTTCTGCCTTGTCTGTGTTCCTGTTTGTGAGGTGACCACCCTCATCCAGGCACAGACCAATGCTATTTCTGCATTGCCTTTTGCTATTAACTTATTTTATAAAAGCTCCTTTTATTGTCTCCCACAGTTCTGGCCAGCTTCAGCTACAGTTGAACTTTGGCCACATGAGTTTTCTCTCTACAGTGTCAAGCAGTAACTGTATTCTTCCCCTGTCACCTGACCTTGCTTCCACTGGGCATGCACTTTCTTTTTTTGCTTTTTCTTCAAAGGAACATCCCTGCTAAGACAAGCTGGTCTTCTACCTCAGCTGCTTGACTTCTGACGTTCAGGAATTGCCTGCCCTTGTACTTTATGAGGTGCTGCTTAAAGCGTGACCAGCACCTGACCAAACCATTCAAATGCATTTTACCTGGGGAGCTCACTAGCTCCCTGAGCTACCTGAAGTCTGCTCTCCTCTTGTCCAGAGTTGAAGTATTGCTAGTACCTTTCCTCCTGTTAACAGAGTTTTTAATCCTGACTGCTTTGTGGTCACTGTAGCTAAAATGACCAGTTCACCTGTGAGACCTTCCCTGTTACCATGCAGCAAATCAAGGACGATAGCTTTCCTTGTCAACTCCTTACTATCTGTACCATGAAGTTATCATCCAGGTGTTTTAGGAATCTTCTGGATCTGTTTGTTCTAGCTGTGTGGTGTTCCCAGTTAACATCTAGCAACTTGAAGTCCTCTATAAGGACAAGGGGAGTTGATTTGGATGAGTCCTTTTGTTCCTTGAAGAATAATTTATCAGTGATTTCATCCTGGCTAGGTAGTTCAGAGTAAAGTCCCACAATGACATCTACATTATTTGTTTGTCCCCTAAGCCTGACCCAAAGGTTCTCAAACATGCCATTGCCAAATGTAAGCAACATTTCAGTCCCTCCATGGCATAAAACCCCCACTCCTGGCCTTGTCTGCCCTGTCTGTCCGTCCTAAAGAGGCTGTAACTATCCAACATGGCACTTCAGTCACAGGTTTAAGTTATGGCAATGATATCAAATCTCTGGGATTGGTATAAAGCTTTGAGGTCTCCGTTGGTTTTTCATGCTCCATTCGTTGGTGTAGAAACATTTCAGGTGTGGTTTATTGTGCAACACCTCATGAAACAGATTGAGGGATCCCACTAGTGCTCAGCTCCTCAAGTTTTGCCATGCTGTACCATTACTTATCAGTTGCGAACCTGGTTTTGTCCCTTTCTCCCTTCCCACTTCTGGTAGCTTAGCCATGGATGCTGGGGTAAAAGGAAGTGAGAAAGGTAGAAAATATGACCTTATATATCAAAGAGTAGCTGGGCATCCTGAAGAGGATTCTACTGCAAAATGAAACCAAATAATTTTCTCTCTCCCTTGCTGACACACTCAGGTGTTGATTTTCCTTTCAGTGTGAATGTTTCTCTGAGCCCTGCAACTGTGATTCCATGCATGCTCAGAACTCATGCACGACCTAGGCATTGCATAGCTTCTGGTTAAGACTTTCTGGAGCTCAGAAAAGTCAGAACAGTATGTTTCTCCTAAAGGACTCATTTCACAGAGACAATCAGAGCATGCTGAGCAGATGGTGCTGAACATGTGCTTTCACGAAATCCATGCTTAGGTGTAGTGGTCTGTGATATAGGACTGAATGTCAGCTAGAAACGAGTGCATAATGTAAGTTCCAAGAGCCTGTATTTAGTTTTATCTGAAAGGAATGAACTTTCATCTAAAAGGAATTCAGTTTCTGACCTCTGAGACTGCTCCACAATGTGAACCAAAGTGTGGTAGGCAAATAAGTTTGAAGCTTTGCTTCAAAAATGCAAGAGTTGAACTAAAATTTTGATATAAAGGTAACTTCACTCTCCAGACGTTTCTGTGCATCTCCTACTGTCTCTTTGCATAGGATGGTATTTGCAGTGACTATCTGATACACAGTAATCATTTCTAATGATCAGTCTTTCATTCTGAGCACCAATTCTAGATTTTAGATCCCAAACGCTCCTGCAGTCCTATGTTTTGAGAACCTACATTCCAGTAGGAGGATCATTGGGAGATTGGATTTTACAGATGTGTTTAGATTTTTATGAACGAGCTATAAGAATCTCCCCATTCAAATTCTTTAATTGTTTTTCCACAACAAACGTTTTAAATTAATCTAGAAAACCAACACTGTTATTTTACTTCTTTTTGAGATCTACTACAGAAAAAAATTACATCACCTAACTTACAGATTCTTAAAACCTTTTCTTCAATCACACCCTCAGTGGAAAAAAAGTCATACGGCACATACTTACTGGTAAAATGCTGAAAAATAAGGAATCTCTCTTAGTTCTGACATTAAGTGCTTGTAGTATAAGACTATGTAACTTCCAGATGTGTTTTCAGTATTTTGTTGTATTGAACAGCACAATCATTCCATTAAGCGTGGTCACATACACTGAAATAAACAAAAAAACTCTCATCCATTTCAGTGGGCTTCCATTCAGAACTGATATTACTTAATGCTACTATTTCTGCATTCGAAAAAAATGCCTAGAGATTCAGACTTTGTTCCGATAACAGCTTTGTATCTAAGAGTCTACAGTCTAAACAGGCAAGACAAAAAATAGAGGGTACAAAGTGTTAAGAAGGCTTTGTAAAATAATGTAGCAAATTAATGGCAAAGCAAAAAATAGAAAACATAGATTCTGATCCTTAAAGCCTTTATCGTATTCAGTAGAGAAATGAGATCAATGAATAGTTTGTTGCACAGATGGAGGAGGGTGAACAAAGTAGTGTAGATTGAGAGATGACTTCCTATAGCTGAAGGATATTCTCTTGAATAGGTTGATTTAATGAAGCAGCACTAGCACCAATGAATTTATGAAATCTGTGACAAGATTAAAATGCTCTGGATTAAGATTATAAACTGTATGGAATAGAGTGATAATCTAAATGCCACAACAATTCTAAAATGTCAATAGTGCAGCATGTCACTGACATTATTTAGAAAGACATTAAAAGACAAAAAAAAAGACATTTAAAGGAAAAAAATTAATATCATACAAATGATGAGCTTAAAGACCCCCACACCCACATTTCCTCCAAATAAAAACACAGAAAACTGGGGTTTGCTCTGAATCACTGTGTTTGAAAATCAGTGCATCAGTTCAGATTGTTTTTTATAGCTAGTTAATCACGTGAATCATTTTCTGACTTTCAAAGAGATGCAGCTGCCAACCTGTAAAATAACTCTGACCCCAGACATTCAGACACTCTTATGCAAAAATTCCTAACCCTGGAGACACACAATAAAAATGCAAAGTCTTCTCTAACTACAAAAGAAAAGTCAAACTCACATCTGTTTACTTTCACACTTTGCCAGACCTGATAAGCAGAATTAGGTCTATCAGTTTCTCTACTGAAGTGTTTTCCCTGACAATCCTGGCAGTTGAAGTGACTGCCTTTGTTTAGTGTCTCTAACCCTATTTAGCCAGCATCACCTTCCTTTATGCATTTATCTCCTTGTTTTCTTAGAACTGAACTTAAACTTCTCACTCTGTATCTCAGTACTCAGCTCTTGCAGACATGTAAGATTTTGAGTCAGTAGTTAGCGTGGCTAGCCATGGAAGTCACAGCATAGTTTTGAGAGACCTGAGAACACAAATGTCAGAAAAAAATAACAGAATCTAATAACAAGACAAGGGATGGATGTCACAGCTAGAGTTCTCTGATTTTCCTGGATATTTTTAACTTGGACACTATCTAGGAAGGCAGATGGATAGGAGATGGTGTTCTGTTCTGTGAAAAAAATGTAATTCTTCACCACCATCCAGGTCAAACCATACTTTGCTCACAAAATCTAAATGCTCTTCTATATATATCTTTATTAATATATTATCCTTGTTTTTTTTCCTGGGCTATTCATAAGAACAAGTAGAGTGATTCTTTCTTTCAGGAATTCTAATCAAACTGTAGGTATACTGGGACCATATCTGATGAGAAAATTGAGACATCTGCAGGTTTGTGACTGTTCCCCAATTAAGAAAAATTGAAAATCAGGTACAAAAGGACATTTTTTTTTATAATTTTTGTAAAAACATACCGTATCTGTATAGGAATAATAGTATATGTTAGAATGCTGATTAGATGCTTCTGCCAAGCAATTAAGACTTTTCTTCACCTGGACTTGCACCTTTACAGAAAATTATTTAGTCCCATCACAGAGTGATACCTGCCTTGGCTATGCCTCATTTTGTGGTTATGATGTAGGAAAATACAGTAGAAGTATGGAGTCCCCTCCTGCAGTTATAGGAAAATTGTCTCCTCAATGAGAACAATCTGTTTGCACAGAACCAAAACATCAGTGATGCTAATAACAGAAAAACAAACCCGTACATTTTAAAATATCCATGGACCAATATTATTCAATTTATGAATTACTTTACCTAAAGCAAAAATAACTTAGAGAAACATATTCTAGATCTGGATCACAACAACAGAATGTTTAAGAGTCACAATGCTTGCTTATACATACAGGTTTATAAAGGATTTCTCTGTGTTGTCATATTATACATGACTATATGAAAACATTTTCAGAGAACACCTGTTATGAATTGTGACTATGTATGTATTAACTAATGCAGGTCTTCAAAAACTGAGAGCTTTTTTTCCATAATCCTCTAAATTAAGTATGATAAAATGAAAACTGAGTAAGTGGTCACTTGATACAAATAATCATAAAATTGCATATGTGTTTTACTTGAAGACACAATTCAAGTAGTTACCTGTGCAACCGACTTACACAATATATTACAAGAAAAGTTTCTTCCAGAAGCTATTTACTTTCATATAGGAAAGGCAATTGTTCAGAATGAGCTCACATGTCATGATCTTAAGGCATTTCACACAAAAAAACAACATATAAGTGAAAATCCTAATTTATTTCCACAAGCCATACCCCCCTACCAACACAATGTCATAATATAGGGAGTGAAATTTCACTCTGAAACCCCTCTTTTTTGTGTTCATTCAGAAGCTAAGTTCTCAAGTGAATCCAAACATTTAAACTTCCTTGAGACTCAAGTGACATCACTGGAGGCAGTATGCATATTCTACACATATATATACATATAAATATGCCTTCAGCTCTTCAAGGAGATAGTCAATAAGATTCCCTGTGAGACTGTCCTCAGGAACAAGGGAGTGGAAGAAAGCTGGCAGATCTTTAAGAAAGTCCATGGAGAGCAAGAGCTGGCAATCCTCAGGAGCAAGAAATCAGTCAAGGAAGGCAAGAGACTGGCATGGTTGAATAGGGGCCTGCTGGTCAAACTAAAGGGAAAGAAGCAAATGCACAGACAGTGGGAGCAAGGACAGGTAACCTCAGGAAGGGAATAAAATAGAGAAGCACAAATTTGATTGTGTGGTGATGGAGGGAGGGAGGCCAAGGCAAAGCTGAAACTGCACTTGACAAGAACGCAAAGAATAACAAGAGTTTCTACAGTTGTGTTAACCAGAAAAGGAAGGTCAAAGAAGGTTTACCTGCCTGCTCCCTCTCATGAACCCTCTTTGCTACAATAGGAAAAGCTAAAACATTTGTACATAGAGTACAAATGCTTCTTTCAACGAAATCATTAAAACCAACCTCAGACGGTAAAAAAAATGTGGTCTGCCTGTCCTTTCTGTTTGTTCGCCTGGATTTACAAGTGGTAGTGAGTTTAACCCTGGAAATAGGAGTTCTGTTGCAGGACTTGCTTTCAGAGCCAGAGATTTTAAAAAGTCATGGTTTGTTTAATTTACCAAAACATAAAATAGAAGACATCTTGCGTATGCTCTTTCTAGCGCATCGGTTCCAGTGCTTAGTAGTAGGGAAAGGTGAAACAATACATTCCCTTGGCCTTATTCAAAATCTTCTATAGACAGTACCAGTCTAGATGAAGGCAGGAAGCAATAGAGACACTTGTTATTAATGAGCCACCACAAACTGATAATGGTTTGCATTAGGTTGTGTACAGCATCTGGCATGCAGAAGTCAAGCTGCAGCAAAGCCTGGTGGTGAGGGCACCAGACTGAAAATGTTTGATAATTTATGTGGAATAAGAAAACAGTGCTTTGGTGCAGAGCCAAGAGTTTGTTGACAGCGGGGGTGGGCAGTAGGGCACTTGTCCCTGTACAGGGTAGGGGGATAGTCCCAGGGAGTGCTGGGCAGGGATACTCAGGGTTGGCAGAGTCCTCAGGACCATGAAAATTCTTCATGGAAAAGGGCCCAGAAGGATAGCAACAAGTGATCAACACCCCTGTTCCCACCTCTTCAGCAGTATGAATATGTTATTGAAGGGAGTTTTTAAATTCTCTTTACATTTAAGTCTGCCAGGTCTATTTTTGTACATTTTCTAACACTGTCAGCTTCCTTGCTCTTTATTCATTAAATCAACAATATAGAAATTGATTATGTTATACCCAAATTTTACTGTGCATGTTAATTTTTTTCTATATTGAACTGGTTCTTTTTTCTCTTTGTCTCTGTGATCAGCTTCAATTATTTACTGGTTTTTGTATCCCTTTAATGACCAATTGTTGACCACTGGTAATTGTTATCCCTGGTGCCTCCCTTATATTTCTTCTCCTGCACTTTTAAACTCTGATCTCATTTTGCAACTGTACTTGTTAACAGTTGTTAACTTGCTAGTGACTGCTTTTCTTCAACAGCCTTTGAACTGTGGTTTTTTTGAAACATAACTAAATTTTATTAGCACAAAGTAGTGATATGCACATCCTTGTCTTAGGGTCATTGATTGTTCACTTTACAAAATAATAACCCATTAGAAGATGTGTATGGATTTAATGCCCTGATAACTACTTGTTATTAACATCTATTTTTAATATCAGTATCACTGGCGTGTTATTCAGTCTGTTTTACAATAGTAGAATAAGAATGATTTTTTTTTAAATTAAACTTCAATTTCTGAATGGGAAAAAAGAACAGTTCACTATAAATACTGCTGAGAATAATGAATTTGACTAGCTCTATGAGTTATTTTAAACACGGCAAGCATTATTCTATAGAACCCTTTAGAGAACATCTGCTAAAGAAGAAGTCGTCTTATTCCTATTATATCCTTTCTTGCCAGGCTTTCTCATATGTGGGCCCATACTACTTCTCAGAATGACAAGTATCTTGGAAAAATGATAGTCATATTTAACAACGATGTTCTGCAATATTCACTGATATCACTAGAAAGGCTGTCCCTGGGCATTGGATCAGTCACAGACCTCATTGTGACTGGAGAGGTAGAAAGAAAGAAAGTAAAGTAAAATTAACAGATAAGGGAAATGCCAAGAATAAGTACTGGTGGTGTGTAGACAACTAGGGTTCCAGCTTACACTGTTTGGCTCAGTAAACATTTAATTTAGATTGAAACAACTCCACTAGAAGAGAGCGAGCCAGAAGAAAAATTACCCTAGAGCGCATAAGTGACTGGAAGATGTGAAAATTTGTCAGTCTGAATATATTTCCTTGCAGCAAGATGACGAAAACTACCCTTGTAGTTGCAGAATGAACAGAATCTTACAGCATGTAAGGAAGAATATTATGTGAAGCAACATTATTTTTTCACAACCTCTCTGCTAAAATTATGAACAAAAAATGAGTGCTAAATTGTGCTGGGGTCCCCATGCAATTCCATGCATATCTCATAAAAATCAAATAATTCATCATGAATTATGTTAGTACTGAATAAGGAGCAACAAAATCATTTTAAATAATAATTAGCCTGATGCTGTAGCAAGCTCCTTTAGTATTTTGTTAAGTTGAGTAGCAAGTTAATACTCCATTTGCCAAACACATATTACAAACTAAGAACATTATTGTGTTCTAGAATCCAGATATTAATGTGGCCTGACTTAGCCTGCACACAGCACAGCACATATAGTACAGTACTAGGTTGTGCCTCTACTCTTAGTAGCTTAAATATTTTGCTACTTTTATACGAAGGGCAAGTAAGTTACTTTGTCTATTGCCATCATCTGTGAAGGTAATGAGAAACTTTAGCATTAAGCTAATATGGTATAGTCTGAAAATTGTAAGTGGACATTTCAATGACAGCAGGGCACCTAACTTCAAAGCTCCTAGTTTGAAGCAGTTCATCCTTTCATTGACATATGGATTAATCCAACACACCCGCTTGCACTTGGTGAAACCTAATTTGTTGTAGAAGGTATTCACTTTCTGCTGAGCACAGCAAAGTAGGCAAAAATGTCCTTTAAACTAGTTTTGCTTTCTTTCACTTGTACCCCTGGAAATTCTTTTCTTCTTTTTTTTTTTTTTTTTTTTTTGTCTTGTATTACTGTTCCTGTTTCTAAGTATTTATTTTTACAATCCAGGACCACTGTAAGTGGATAGCCTTTTATTCTTTATAAAATGCCTTTTTTGGTGCTGCACATCGCTGAGAGACACCATGGTTGGTGTAAAATTTACATGTAATAGCTTTGAGGTTTAGAGGCAATAAGCTAGGGATCTTCAGGTCAGAGCTCAGAGTAAATTCATTAATTCCTTTTTTAACTGGAAGTACATAAAAAATTAATGAACTGGGCTTCCTGAGCTCAGTTTGCTACATATTGCAGTAAACAATTTTTTTTTTTTTTATCAAGGATTACTTGCAGCTTTACATATTTAATCTGTAGACACAAAATGTGGAAAGGAAAAAAACAAGGATAATATTAAGGGAATAACTTATCTCACATATATTGTGCTATGTGTCACAATTGCTTCTGTCCTAGAAAGAGATTACCCTAATACCCTAACAGTGCAGTCAATAAAGGTATAGATAACAACAGCCATACTCACATGTACACATATAGCTCAGGGGATGCTCTGAAGTCTCCCGAAGTGTAATGGTTTGACATAAATTAATGTTGGAATACAACTACACAGAAAACATCCCACATTGGCATTTTGGGGGTAGGTTCATAGAATGTCTTCAGATAATTACCCATTCTTTCATCTCCTCCAAGGCAATCATATATATGAGTACAAGTGCTGTGGCAAGCACAGCAGTGTCTCAGGAGGAGGCTAGCCAATACACCTGTACTGGGTCTATGCTGTTTTCATAACACAGTGCAAAGATACACAAATTATTTGACAATATAGCCACATTCATGAGGTGCTGCAGCCACGCCTAATTAACTTCAGGGTGGCATTTTGCTGTGTTGATGAATTGGCTTAGGTTAGTGGCAGGTTAGTGGCTTTTATGCCTCGGTCCACTGAAGAATGTAGTCATAACCAAAGGAAAGATGGAAAAGTATGATAAAACTTGTGCTGAACACAAATGATTATTTAAACAATTAATCAGAGATTCTCAAACACTAAATAAGTGCATTTCAGTCCTATAGTCTGAATATAGCCAGTACCATGTTATGCATTTAATGGTACCATGCAGTGGAAAATCTACTAAAATTAAAAGTTGGCTTCAGGCCATTTGACAAACATTGAAAGGAAAAATCTTATCAGTGCAGGTAAAAAAAATCTCAAATTTTTAAAGAATGTATTATTTCTGCTTTTTAACAGTTGTTCCATCCTAGTCTCTAGTCTTTTAGTGGTAATAGTAAATAATATTCGATAATAGGGATTACTACTGATGGCAAGGAGTCCTCTTTGAAAGACGTAGGTGATCCTACCAAAACTTGGGGTTCTTATTCCTAAGAAAAAGTAGAGGAATGTAAAGAATCCCACATGCAGATTGAAGTGGGATTTTGGAAACTACTGTGAGTATACGAGAAATAGAAAAGTGGGACACTTGTAGTTTAATCCCAGTAGGCCTCTCAGCAGTACACAACCTCTTGTTTGCTCCCCCACAGTAAGATGGAGCAGAGAGTCAGGATGGCAAGAGAGAGAAAATTTGTGGATTGAGATAAATGCAGTTTAACAAGTAAGGCAAAAGTTGCATACGCAAGCAAAGCAAAATAGAGAATTTGATCATCAGCCATTGGCAAAGAAGTGTTCAACAACCTCCAGGGAAGCTGGGCTCCATCACTCCTAACAGTGACAGGAAGACAAACACCACCACTTCACATCCTCCTCTTCCTTCTCTGAGTTTTATTGCTGAGCACGACGCTATATGGTATGGAGTATTCCTCGGGTCAGTGTGTGCCAGCTGTCCTGCCTGCATTCCCTCCCAACTTCTTCTGCCCCCTCAGCCTCCCCCCTGGGGGTGAGGGGTAAGAAGACAAAAAAGACTTGACTCTGTGTAAGCACTGCTCAGCAATAATGAAAACATCCCTATGTTATCAGCACAAATCCAAAACATAACCCCATACCAAATATTATGAAGATATTTACCTTTATCTCATCCAAAACCATTACAGACTTAAGCAATAAGGTGTGGGTCCTGCACTGTTGAGATGTGAGTGGAGCAGAAAGATGGAATTACAAGTCAGAAGCAGTTTGCCTGGAATTTTATCAGAGGCCAGCACATTAGCCGCAGGACTTCGAGATCTAGAAGAACCCTTTGATTTCTATATTTCTGCATTCCTAAATTTTTACCACCAGATTTAATGGATTCAATGAGTTTTCCGTTTGGAGAAGGAATAATTTTAAGTTCTGATACACAGAAATTTCTGTCTTCAATAAGTGGTGTTGCTGTGTCATACAACTAGCATACAGTTTTATACTATCATATTATTTTCTGAATTTGCTTAATGGGGGTTATTTTTAATTTTTATTCCAGGAATAAGTAAACTCCCAATAATGGCTGATAGTTAATGAAAACAGAAACTGTCTAAATGCAAATTGTTAATCCAAACCTGAAGAAGGTAATCTCGTTACCAGGGTAGTCAGAAGAAAATTAATAATGATTTATAAAACTCTGAAAATTTTCAGCTTCCTTCTTTGTCAGTTTGCTTTAAAATACAGTTTCATTTGTTTTTATTTTGCAGTTGGACCCTGTTGTAATGAAACAAGTTTTTCTTCAGCTTAGCAAATGAAGCATAAAAGAATAAAAAATAATGCCTTGTCATTCCCATTATTGCTGAGATAGACTCTTGAAAATGTCATGCTAATTTCAAAATTCAGCCATGCTATTCCTGATCATTCTTGATTTTCACTATAGCCAGCTAATGACTTTCTCCTATTTCCATCACCAGAAAAGGAAAACTCACTGACTTCAAACCAAGCAAAATATCCTACAAAAATATGCAGAGGATAGTAGAAAAAATTTTAATTAATGGGTTTTTTTTTCTGTATTTGAAATGCTCTAAATAATTCTCTTGTGGATTTTCTTTATAGTCCTGTTTTGCATCCTGAAAGTCAAGATGACTACAGCAATTTTGGGAAAAAAAAAAAAAAAAAGGAGATCCCAGCCCTTCAGAATGGGATTTTCAAAAGGATTCTATAGTGCTAACTCTCATCTCATTGAAGCCAAAGGTACTTCAATACTGATCTTAGTAGGCAAATATTAAAGACTTTAGAAACCCTTATGATACCTTGCACAATTAGAATACAGACACAATGGTATTACACACAAAATGTCATTTGCTCAGCTTAAATTATCTTAAGCTTCTACTCCATTATAATTTTAAAGTGTACTGAGGTTTTCCAAACAAAATTATTTTATTTTTTTCTACACAGTTCAGAGACTTAGCAATTCTTCACTAGTTGTTGTTTACTATTGAAAAAATCAACAATCTTTTAGTAATTAGAAACCTCATCCTATCAGATTTCACATAACATAAGTATCTAAAAATACCTATGATAACTGCGATTTTTAAGTGTCTTGAAAAATTGAGTCCCAAGCCATTACAAAAATGTTTCTCAAATAAACTGAGGCTTCAAAAAAACCTGAACAAATTAAGAAATTCTCTCTAGCCACATTTCCTTATATTATTTTGCATGCATACCTCTAACTCAACAAATTTTCAGTAGACAGAACTGAACAATAACAATTTCTTAATGCTTTATACAGCCTTTCAACCTTCTTATTATAGATAAAGCAAAATTCTGAATAATTTTTGTTGTTTCATTTGTTTAGCCTGCCTAAAGCACATCACTTAATATTCAAATACCTATAGCAGCAACAGTTTTTGATAGAAATTCAATTCAAATTGTTTGGAAGCCACTACATCCTTAAATGTTCCTGAAAAGTCAAAGTGTGCCAATTGTTCTTGAAGCTGTCATGGAGGAGTATGTGGCTGTTAATGGCAGACCTCTATTAATAAGGAAGAAGTTATTTTTAGTTAAATAGCATTATCATCAGAAATTTATTTTTTAAAAACTAGTAAAGCCAGATGTAAGTGATGGGAAACATCCAATACAAAATTGCTCATAACATCTATCTTTTAGTTCTAAGTATTTCCCGGACTAGCTGCTTCATCAATGCCTTCTCTTAATTTTCTTTTTTTTTAAATAAGTTTTATGTTTTGAAAATTAGCTCATTGAATGAATATATATTCTTTTCATTATTTTATCATATTAAAGTTTATATGTTCCAGATGAGATTAAGGACCTGTTGTACTCCTACACCTATTGTGCAGATATGTAAAAGACCTTCTGCACAGCTTCTGCAATGTAAACTGAACACAAAGGAAAAATAGAAGCTGATTCTCCCCTATTGTGAATTAGGAACAAAAATCAATGACATTCTAAATGTCATACATGAGAGCTTTTGCGGAAATGCAAGTAGATTATAATCTTCAGAGGAGAGCTGATCAAAATACAGTTTCCAAATTTCAGCTGCGAAGCAAGCACGTATGTAATAGTAGATATGTATTGACATTTCATTATGTGACACTTCTTCTATGCATACAGTTTTTCTTAGTTGTAATATATTTTAAATAAACGACTATACATAAAAACATTTTGTATCTCAGCTGTCTACCCATCATGAAACTTACAAAAATATCAGTTTCACTGAACATCAGTTCAGGGCCTGTAGCTATAAAACCTTTTCAGAATCATGAATGTTTTAAAGCCATCTCAGGACCACCAGTTTTTGTCAGTGTACAATTTCACAAGAAGAAGGAAACTTATGTCAGACATCCAACAAGCCCTAGGAATGCTGAATTTTGGTTTCTAAAAATTACTTAAGTTACTTAGTTTTCCTAAAGAAGCTCTGACTATCCCAGAATTATGGACCCTGGAGTTCTGGCAAGTTCCAAGGGACATAAAAATGAGATAACTCAAGTGTTGGGGGCTTTTTAATTTTTTTTTTTCTTCTAACCACAAGAAAATATTTAAGTAATCTCACTTACTACCTTTGAGAATGCACAGGTAATTTGGGAATGAAAATAAAAGACTATGGCAGGTTTTAACCTTTCTCTGGAACATTTTACTGGTATACAACAGTGATTAGTCTACAATCACATCTGATGTTCAATTGCTAAAAATTTTTTAGTCCTGGCTTGTTCAAATTATTAGTCAATCAGTTTGTCAAGAGTGGAATATATCAGTGCAAGTAAGGCTAGTAAAATAAATTATGTGCTTTAATTTTCATTTCTTACTATGTCTCTAGAGGGAGATGAGATCCTTTGAGGTTTCTAAGTTGGCTGGATCCATACTCATTGAAGCATGAAAGACATATCTGGGTTAATGTAGTGCTGTGAACAGTTTATCTACATCTAGAAGCAGCACATGAACAATTCACACAATATTAAGAGAAATGGCATATTAGCTTGACCATACTAGAGCAGCTATTTAGCTTCCTACAAAAAATTTGCTCATATCAAGCAGACTCAGAATATGGGCAGAAAGGTACGAATGTGTTTAAACCCTACCCTGTAATTATGTAATGTTATGGTCTGTTATCTTGCAGGATGCTTTATAGCTCACAGAAGATATTTATTTTCTTCTTCTTTATATTATAGCTAGTTTGTTCTCCTTGCAATTTTTGGAGGTTAGTCCAGTTTCAAGGTGAGGAAGAGCAGAAAGTAGTTCTATGGATTTCTTCTTACTTGTCTTTCCTGAATGGCAAAACTACTAAGGAGAAAAAAGATTTAGATATTCTGTACTTCATGACCAGAACAGTAAAACTGCAGAAATGATCTGTGAAGGGCAATAGACAGACAACAAATGCATTCAAATGAAATTTTGGAAAACAGTGCCTCAATTCAAAACATAGATCTTTAAAAGTTCCCTCTCCAAGGGATACCTGGGTATTCTGCATGCCCTTAGATGTTGTAGGAAGGTGAGATTCCTGTATCAAAATTTCATAGCACCTTAAGCTCATGTTTTGAATTTGGCTACAAGTGCTTCAGTCCTGCCCTAGGCTATTCAGCTTGGGATGTAGTAAATACCCAAACCTGATCAGATTGCAGGATTTTCCCAGTGGAGTTTGGATAAGGGAAGAAGATGTGAGGCAGCTTCCACCCTCTAGCGATGGCCGTTCCACTTGATGTGAGAGCATAAACTGTAGGAGTCATTGTGAGTGCAGTAATCTTCCTTGCCTAGGAAACACAACTCTTCCTCTTTTGATGTTCCTCATTGGATAGAACTTCTCATAAATAAAGCAGTAATGCCCTGGGCTTCCTTTAAAAGAATAGTCTGAGGTAAAACCCTTGTTGCCTCCTATTTCCTCTCTACTCAGAGGTCTAGTTGTTGTTTTATTTATGTGAAATGACCCATGTGAAATTGTTGCCACAATAAGTAAAGGACTTTAATCCCTAAAAGGATGGGATATCAGTGTATGTCTGTCTCAGTAAATTGAGAATTCAAGCCCTGCTCATCATGACTGTTTGTGTCTGAGGGGGGGCATGTTGTTTGTTTGTGGGTTTTTAGTTGGTTTTTTGTTTTGTTTGGCCTTGTTTTGTTTCTGGGTTTCTGTTGTTGCTTTGTTTATTTTGTGGGCATTTTTTTGGTATTTTAGTTCTCTCTTTTTGTATTGGTTAATTCTCCTTCCACCTTGTATAATATCTAAGCCATGAGAGATGCAAAATGGAATGACCTCATTCACATTGGGTAAATTCCAATATCAGGATGGCTGCTAGAGCTCTTAGACAAACAAAGAGGCCAGAAATGTTAAAAAAACTAAAACAGTAAAAGGTGTGAAATGAAGATAAAAAATATTTTCCCTCATGGGAAAGTATGTTTTAATGATAATGTGATGATTAGATAATGCTACAATGAGTTCATAAAACATTTCAGAAAATCCCATATTGTAATATAGGAAAGTTTTGAATGCAATAATATGATGCATATATGAGTGTCTATGCTATACTTGTTTTAAGCCCCTGAGGATATTAAATAAGAATTTGAGATTTCTTAGGATAATGTGAAAGAAAATGAGATCAAACAGTGCTTAGGCAGTTCACAGAAGAGCTGACCTTCTTTCTTGGTTCCTGAGTGCTCTGTAAGTGCTATGACTGAAGATGTACATTCTTATTTAATATATATGTCTTTTAGATTTTAATTATGTATTGCATTTTATGCTGTTCATAATGAAAATTACAGAGGCAGTTTTCTGCCGTTAAGCAACTGCTGTCCCTCCACTGGAGTTTAGCTAATGGCAGGTATCTATATCTATACAGGAAATGAGATGTCAAATTTAACAAGTTGTATAGGACACACTCACTAAAAAAAAGATTTGATCTTTTCACTTTTATAGCTCCTCCCCTACTGTTAGCAGAAGCCTCTGAAATAATACCACTAAAGAATAATGGAAGCTGTTATAAAAAACATAAAGTTATTAAAAAAGCAACAATCGTAAAATAAAGTTATTCTTGAGTGCACAAAAGCAGCTGCTGTATTGATGCTTGCAATGAATTACTATACTAGAAGGCATTTCCTCCTCTTGAAGAACCTATTATTTTCAAACATAATGCAAAGTCACAGCAGGTGTTGTAGTACTGGGCCACGCATACTGCATCTCAACCAGATACAAAGAGCCTTAAACAGCCTAGAGTCTGTGCGCATTCTACATTTAAAAAAATTAAAATCCTTGTATCACTATTCTAAACTGTTTTCTTACATTTGATTTGGAGATCACGACATTCATTGCTAAGGCTAAATCTGTCATTATGCTGTTTGTTGAAGGGTTTAAAGCAATGCACCAGGATAAACAGAAAAAGTGGTTATTTTCAATTTCTGGTTTTTGGGTTTCAAGGAATTAATATATTTACATTCTTAAATGCATGTACTGTGTATGAAAATGACACTAATCAGAATTTTGCAAATCTATGATGGTTTTGACATACAATGTAAAAAGCAGGTATCCCAATTTCACAGAGATTTATTATGAGATGTTAATAAAGTATTTTTTTTTGCTTATATTTTTCATTTTAAAATTAATATGCAAAGTACTTTGGCCTTATATTAGCTATTTTGTTGTGAAATAATAACTTATTAAACTAATTTGGAAAAAAAATGTAACTGATCTTTGAAATAAGATTGTATGAGAATATTAAATATTTGAATAGGTTTCAAAATTTGAAATTCTTATCACTTTTATTGAGTCTCATAGTTCCAATGAAATATTTGTGTGTGTGTATGCATATAAATAGATATAGATATAGATATAGATATAGATATATAGATATAGATATAGATAGATAGATGATGTAGATATACACACCCGATATATCTATGTGTGTCTATATATATACACAGAAATATTATTATATATTTATTAAAATATATCAGGGTCATCTAGCTGCACAAGTATTGCAAAGGACATTTAATGGTCCCTTTTTGGGGTTAATATTCTGTGCAAGAAATAAGCTTTGCCTCCTTTTCCAGTAGTATAACATACAGCTATTGGAACCGTTGGATGTTCCCCGGCTGTTGGTCCTAAAACTGCAACAATATTAGGATCAATAATGTTACTATAGATGATTAAAAATATTCAAAATCATAACAGCATGACTTTCATTTTCCCCTGATTCTTATAGGTTTAAACAAAGGAATTGGGATTTGTCAATTAAAGAAGATGACACGATATCTGAAGCAGAAAATTCCAAGAAAGAAAACAAGACGACAATCAGGAAATGACTGAGTGCAGCTTCAAGTAAATGAGTTCTTTTTTGTCATTGCTATCTGATATATCAAATAGAGGTTTTTACTGCAAGCGGTGTCAGAATTAGGGTATTTGTTTGTTTTAAATATTAACATGAAATAATACTTTCATTTATATGAATGAAATAAAGAGTATAACATACTAGAAACAAATGTCTGTAAACAATATCTTTTAAAATGTGAACCATGATGTGCCTTTACAGCAATTTGTTTAATAGCTACACACTGTGTCTAATAGCCTCTAAATTTCTGGCATGTCTGCAAAAAGTCCCTTTCTCCCTTGTGCCCATACACATCATGCCTGCTTAAAAAAATTACTCCAAGCATAAGAAATTATTTTATCACAGTTTAAAGAAAAATGTTAAATAAGTAGTCTTAGCTGCAGCAATCATGATATTGTGGAGTTTAGGATCACCCGAGTACACTAAGTAGTTGGTACTAAGACAAAGGTTTTATATTTTAGAAGAGAGCTGGGCTCTGAACAAACTTCAGTTTATTCAGAGCCCAGCTGAGGGAGATAAAGGCTCTCCATTATGTAAGTGCATTTAATTTGACACCTCTCAAATGTCAATGTTTTAGTTTCAGTCACAATATGCTCTGGAAAGCCATGTATTATTTACTTATTGGAATGATTAACATATTTTTTTTCCTTAATAACATTTAAGGCAGAGTTTCAAATTTACCTATTTAATTTACTTTTCAGAAATTTATAATTATGATATAAAATTTCTCATGTTTTTAGTCTTAACCAAGATCTCATTGATTGGAATCATGGCTGTGAGTTATAATAATATGAAATTCAGTGTGGACTAAGGTGCACCAAACTCTTATTTTTGTCTTCTCAGGAAACTATTTGAGATAAAGTCCAGACTCTTCTCATTGTTATTCTCAACTCCTCTCTGTAAAGAAATAACACGTTGAGGATTCTGGCTTTTTATTACTGAATTTCCACATTGTTGTTGCAATACCAACTTATCATTTTTATTTTTCTTTCTAGTTTTGCAGATTTTATTTAAAGAAAGAATATTCACAGACACATGATAGATTTTACAGTAAAACCTTACTTACACTTTTGCAAGAAATCAATACAGGTGTAGAAACTTGTTGGATAAAACTTCTCTAGATAACCACAGCAGCAAACAAGAAAAAGTACCTCTTTTTGTTCAGACTGGAAGAGATTGGTCTCAGAAAAAAAGATTTGTAACACCAAGACTTTTCACAACATTGATCCTACTTTCTATGCCCCATCCATTCCTACTTTATTTCTGTATTCCCTTACTTGATGTCATGCTTGTAACTGCACTTTATGTAAGATCATAAAGTCAGTAGTGATTGCTTGCCTACACTATTCCTTCCAAAAGTAGGTATATATTCCATTTTAAGTAACTTAAGATATTAAACCATTTTAGTCAAAGTGGAAGCCTTTGATGCCTCTACATCAAAGTGTATTAATCACTAAATAATTAATATTAACTTTCATAAAACTCAAGTATATGCATGCTGAAATAATGCAAGCAATGAACATATGCAAGCATTTTGTAATACAGTGATAGTATGCCAGACACAATGCATAAGTTTTTTCTGTAGGTATGTGATCAATCTGACCAACAAGAGAGAAATAAGTTGTATGCAGTACTTAGGAGGCATACAAGTGTAGAGAAAGTTCCTAGGCAAGAACAGCGTAACTATACGGAACTGCAAAAAACTGGACATCCTACAAAATAAATAAGGAAGATGAATGCCAAAAAACCCAATAAACCGTGCTGGGAACAGATGAGTTTCAAAAAGACGTGAAGAGAGCAAATAACATAAAAATGTCAAGCACAAGAAGGCAAGATGGGATAAGAAGAAGGGACCATAAAAATCATAGTTCCAAGTCCTGTGCCATGGTCAGGGACACCTTCCATTAAACCAGATTGCTCAAAATCCCGTCCACCCTTGCCTTGAGCGTTTCCAGGGATGGAGCATCCACAACTTCTCTGGGAAACTTGTTCCAGTGCCTCACCAACATGACAACAAAGAATTTTTCCTAATATCTAACCTAAACCTACTCACTTTCAGTTTGAAGCAGCTCCCCCTTGCCCTGTCACTGCATGCCTCTGTAAAAAGTCCCTCTCTAGCTTTTTTCTAGTCCCCAGGTTTAGGTATTGGGAGGCTGCTATAGCGTTTCCCCAGAACGTTCTGTAGGCTGAAAAACTCCAACTCTCTCATCCTGTCTTAATAATAGAGGTGCTCCAAGCCTCTGATATCTGAAATTTTAGTAAATAGGTATAGCCAATAGTAGTACAACTTCAGTATTAAATTATTTAAATTTAAATGTGAGAGAAAAGTACTACTTATTTTCATCTTTTTTCTTATGTGACACAGGGAGAGGCAATATGGACAGACAAGTATTTTGCCTTTTACTAAGTTGCAAATTTCCACTGACTTGGCACAAGTTAACAGTACTTGGCTATTAAATATAAAGAAATCCTTTATGTTATGCAAGTTTGGGTTTTTCCCATGGAAGCCCTTATTTCCTTTAACAATTGCTAGTTAAGGGACAAACATATAGCACATCACCAAGAGCTCTATACAAACTGATAAAATGATACAAAAAATAATCTATGTAAACCCTCCTGAAACAAATCCTGCAACGTGTTTTTGATGCTAAAAGAAAACGACTCATTGCCTGTTTCAAATCCAGGATATATTTTGGGGTTTATTTTCAGATGCTGAAGAGGATTTCTGATTTCCATCTTATTCTCTTTTCCAATAGTCTTTTTTTCCCAGTTGACATCTAAGGATTTTACTTGCTTTTTTCTTTTATGTGGATTCCAGATGTAGTGAGACAAAACAAATAAAAATCTCAAAATAAAATCCCCGCTTTCTCTTCTAACCTGGTAGATATTACTCACATAAAGTATGGAAAGAAAGTACATGTCACTGGTTGAGAAAAGCTCTTAGAAAGATAATTGTATCAGTTCTATCAGTTAAACTTTTGATAATCACTTCCAAACTCTTTTATTTGTTTGAATGTTTTCATTTACAATCATGAGAACCAATTATATGCTTATAGTTTAGATACTGAAGCCCCTTAAAGAAAACTGAGACTTACCGAGATCTTTCAAACTATATTTATTATGAATTAAACAAACCAGGATTTTTCTTTGTCATGTTAAAAAAGAGTTTCACTGAAGATGAGACATTGGTAAGAATATCAGTACTTCACTATTGTCTGAATCCTAAAGGGACTACAAGTAATTTCATGTTCTTTAGAACATGGCTTTCCAAACACTTACTTTTCTGTAGTACCATCATCCATTTATTTAAGCCACTATGTTGTTACTGTGATTAGAACAACTTGAAAAAGATTTTCATCTCCTTGGAAAAAAATCAATTTAAGAAGAGAAAAACAGAAAGTATCCATCTTGAGCTTTTGTAATTATAAGGCAAAGCCATACACAAATTTAGACCCAGTCTAAGTTATTTGTATTTTTTTTTCATTTCAAAGTAAGCCTTGTTGGCTGTAAGAGCTAAATGCTATGTCAGAGGTAAACACTATGAAATATTTCAACCTGAACATGTATTTATTGAGTTACATAGTTTCAAATTAAATGCCTTTGAAAGCTTTAGAGCTTATTTTCTGATCATTTTGAAAGAAGAAATAGAAAACAAATACTTCATGAAAACTCTTTTGCTTTTATTGAACTAACATTTTTTACAGAAAAAAAGTTACATCAAAAGCTTCCTAACACAATCCAACTCTAAATTCCCTTTAATTATACTTTAATTAGGATTATAATTTTGCAAAAGGTTACTTATTCACTCTGATATGAATAAAGAACCCAACCTGTAGTGTGGAATTTTAATGGATGAAAACGTGCTCTGAAAGGAGGGTTCCTGATGAGCATTTCTGCTGTGTGAACTTCATTCTCACAATTTTTGTCATCTCATGAGCCAGTTAAATTATTCCTGTCCATTTCCTAATTCATCCTCAGATACAATAGACAGCACATTTCTGGATGATTATAAAATGCCTCAGGTGAATTCTTCTGTGGCAGAAGACTGAAGAAAAAGTGACTGCAACTTCTCAAGTACTTGATTAATGACATTTAAAAGTGCTGCCTGGAAAGTCTTATTAAAATCATTAGAAAAAGAATGAAAAGAGGTATTCATATTTACTTAGGCTTGCTGGTTTTCCTGTGATGTGCCTGACAACCAATTAAGAAGTTTCTGTTGTGTCTGCTGTGGAAATTTAGAACAATTTCATATTTAGTAGCTTTTTATTTGTTTATGATTTAATACAGGTGTGACAGACTGCTTGTCTGAAGCAGTCTCTAATATTAGAGACATTTCTCCAGCTCTTCCTAACGAATTCACAGGTGGTTAACAAGTCACATCTTTGCTTGTGTTTCATTAACCATACCAAAAAATTGCTTTGGAAAGCTTAATATCGAGTAGTGCATAATATTATTTGATTTCCAATCAGTTTTTGAGGTATAATTCTAAGGAAGACTTCTCCAGGCCTCTATCTATGATGAAGAAAATAAATCATTATAAAAACAGCTCCCTCCTTAGACAGATATCTATGTATCACTTCAAAATTTGTTCTTGAAAAAAATGCATGTCTTATTCCATTTAGAAGAGACTGAAAAACATTCTTATGAAAATAACATTGAAAATAGCAATAGTCGGCAGCAGATATCACAGGAGATCACTTATGGCTACTCATATCAGATACCTGCAAAAGAATACCTGGTAAGGGATTTAAAGTTAACATATGTGAGAGTTTTTAAAGTTTGTTTCCTAAGGAGGCAAAAATAAATTTATTTGGCTTTCTGCTTCCTCCTTACCTCCGGTACTTCTGAGGCCTTCAGACTAAATTCAAGCAAAAGAGACAATGAAGAAGATATCACTAACGTACTAAACTCCTACACTTTCTCTAAAAATGTATCTGCATAGATAAGAACAATGTTAATACGTTCCATGAGGGAAAGAATATTTTATACAATTCAAATTTGACAAAGTCCCAAGCATTGGAAGTTCTATATTCAAAGAAAAGGTTCTCATATTTCTGTATATATGTGCATATAGGAGTTCACATATTTCAGTTGGTTACTGTGGTTCCTTTAACTAAATCTAACTGTTGGTTCTGCCCCATTATTTCAGCTGTTGCATATCAATATTACTCCAGACATCCTTAGCATCCCAAGAAAACAAGAGGTTAAGCAGATGAACTCCATGGAAACATAAAATTACTACTTCCTGCCATAAGTTATATGTTTGTTTACAACCTCAGAATATCCGGGAATAAAATGAATGATCAAAAACTTCCTTTCAGATACTGCAATCTTAATCTTTTTCTATTAACATTTGCCCTTTTTTTCAAGTTTTCCAGGGTATATAGGTATTTTCCTCTTCTCTTTAGCATACATTGACCTCTTGTTAGTCTTCATTAACAAAATTATGATGATAAAGATTCAGGACCCAGACTTTTATTGTTATTAAGTGTTCAGGAAAGGTTTCAAAAATTTCTTTCCTCTTCCCACTCTCTATGTAAGTGAATAGCATAGCAATGGTCATAACAATACTGTACAAACACATATAGCACTTCCTCTACTTCCATATGGTTTTAGTTATCTGATGTAATCAATGCAATCAGTTCTTCTATTTTACTCAGTACCTATGGAATTTCTGAGTTAATACCCTCTTACATTACCATCTACATTACTATTCCCTAAAATTTCCCAATGCACCTTACAGATATAACCTTCCTTCTCAGTTCTCATATGATTTAATTTTTTTTCAATCCATTTAACCAAGATATTAAGATTATGACAGCAGTATCCTGCCCTCTTATTTATTTGCTTTCCCCTCAGTCTCATCAGCAAATTTTATTATCAAAGATATTTAGATTTTCAATCTAGATAATGGATAAATGAGCATTAGTGACATGTCTAATATTAATTCTTGAACTACCCCATTAGATTGTGCTGTAGACATCAATATCATTATGAATGACAATTTAAAATGCCATATACATGATATCAGACATGAAATCAGAATTCTACTCAGTAGGAGATAAAGCAGCTGTAAAATATATCCTTTTTAGAGAAAGAGAGGCTACTAATAGCTCTGTCTAACAAGCTAGACAGAGCTATAGTAGGTTACTCTCTATTAATAGTTTGTACATGGGCATAGAGAAAAGGCAAGTTACTTGGCTGCTGATTTATATTTTTAGATTTTTTTTACCACTTTCTCTGTCTGAAACCCAAATAACCTATTTCTATCTCCAGATTAGAAACTATAAAACTATACTGTACATTGACTTATGAACAAGTAGTTATATGATATGAATCTCCAAATAAGAGAGAATTATGTAGTCTTAAAATACACAGAAACAGAACATGCACAACTAAATAAAATCTGACCCTTAATGAGAAGAAATTGAGTCAGAAAATTAAGATAAATGCCTGTCTGTCTTGGAAAAATTCGGAAAGGAAGAAGAAGGAAGACAGCTGCAGCTAATGTATCTGGAGTTTCCTCTCCAGTTCTTTTATTACCTTAATTTAAAATGAGTTTAGTGCTAATAAAGTTTCCAAGCAAAACAAAGTTTCAGATTACAGAGAAGAGTTTGACTGTCTAGGGAAAAAGGCTGATGACTACAGAGGATCCAGCCCTCTGTTCAAACACGGAATTAGATTAGTTATAGAACGTTAGCTTTTTCTGCAGCAGAGTTTAGTAAACAAACATCTTTCTTGGCTTCACCTACTCACCTCTGCTAGATGCATAGGGAGCTTAGTAATTATATCTGCTGTGTAAGGGAAAAAGTGATATCCTCCATTCTGTGGCTTTATACTCTCAATATGTGGCTGGCTAAGAAATAAAAAGTATGATCTATGGAACTGACAGAAAAGCCTGATCTTGATAGTACTGTGTTCAAGAGGTTGTAATTTTGACTAAATTCAAATGGGTAGTTCTGTTAACTTTCAAAAAGACAAGAAGATTCTCAAACTTAATCTTTACCTAATCAAATTATTATTGTTAATAATTGTAATAATTCTGTCTTGCTGCTAATATGATTTTTTGCATAAGGCCATCCTTTTTGACCTTTTCCAAATGTCAGCAATAATATTTAATATGAATATGCTTCACAGGCACTTTAAACACTCATACAATGTTTAATATTAAAAGATAATAATCTTGGTATTTGTACTCAAAATGTCACTGAATATTGCATGAACAGCGGTCAACGCTGGCTTAATAGCAAGGTGTATATCCAAACCTGATATTATCAGATAGATTAGGAAATTAATATGGAAGAGAATTGTTGCTTTGACTATTCTTTGTTTTTTTAATTACTGAGTGTTTGTAGAACACTAGTCTTTTGTAAGGAATTTGGTCATAGGGTTCAGTGTTGAATGATTATTTGGCAATATATAAAAAGGAAAGCAAAACATTAGTTTATTCTGTTAATGAAGATGTATCTTAATGCTAATGCTTAGATTCTACAAAAAGTTCTTGCAATGAGTGCATTGGAGACCATACCCAGTGAAAGACCTACTTTGAAGAACCTAGTTCCCAAAATGAATTATGTATTAAGATGCTCCAAATAAGTAGAAACCTAAGATGGCTGATTTGGAAGAAAAACAAACAAAACCCCCACACTTTAATTGACAAGACACTTCCAATGAACCTGTAAGAAATATCACTTACGTGTTTTGTGCTTAAAAAAAGAAGTAAGTAAGAACCTCTGAAAAGCTTTTCTCTACACGTTGACCTAAATCCTAAATTTTTTTCCAATGGAAGGTTCCCGTAAACATTCTTTTCACAGTAATGCAGTAAAGCCCATTGAGTCTTTCTAAAACTTAAATTCTGTATTAAAAGCCTTCTCTTTAAATTTTCAAAGCTGTTACCAGGAAAGGGAAGACATAGTTTTTAAGTTTTCCTCAGATTTAGGACATGCAAGACCACATATCCAGATGAATTCTGTATCAACTCTCATAACGGGAAAGGAGATCGACAGTGAGGAAAAAGCATAGGAATAGTTTTGATCTTACCAGTAACTCATTTTCTAAATAGGGTGGATGCAAAACCTGAATTTGCAATGTTTTTTACTGTAATAGTGCAATTACAGAAGAAAAAAAATTAAACAAAAAACTAAGAACAAATGAAAAATGCTGTCTAAAACAGGAATGAGGATTCAGATCTCTCTTCATAAGTGCTCTCACTACTACATGATAGTATTATACTCTGCTGTGTGTTGAATTCCTTTATTCTGCAAAGAATAACAAAATTCCTGTTGAACAGAGCAATGGCCTGGCACATCTTGGAAGTGCCTGTGTATTATGCACGTGCCACAACATGACAGGGTAGGTAATATAAGTTTGAAGAGTTTACAACGTGTATGGTACGTCTTCTGGCAAAAAGTACACAGAAAATTTTAATCAGGCTTGTGCAAGCACAGGATTTGGAATCCATGAGTATCCATTGACCCAATACCCATGTAGAGACTTATATAAAGCTTGACATATCACAACTGATAAAAAATTAGTTGAAGGTGATAAACACAAGCATTCTGTTAGATGTTATTTCTGGAGGTTTAAGGTGTGTGGTCTATTTTTGAATACAAGAAGACTGATGGCTATTGGGCCCATATCTTCATAGATCAACCTCTATTCATCTTTCTTTCCCTAGTTTTCTGTATATGTCTGGAGGTTTTTTGAGATTTTCCTCTGTTCCCTTAGAGATTTCTCAAATAAAGTGTAGAACCTACTTTTTCACTATCAAGAAAATAATTCTTAACCAATAAATAAAGCACATACCTCACTACCATTAATTAAGACATCAGATATTAAAAACAAACCAACCAAAAAAGTTCCTTCCCCAGGCAATAATGCACTACCAGGCAAGCAGGAGGAGATCATGCCTTAGAATTGCTGGAAAACTCTACAAACCTCCCATCAAGGGATACATGTTTTTCTGCATATCTTCACATTTTTCATTATTATTTATTCTATTCTGAATTAATAGAGACTGGATTATAGTATGATTGGGTAGATGCTTGTCAATAAACTAGAAGTGATTTGTGACATGATCTCTGTATAAAATAAATGTGTTTTTAAATCATTATATGTATGTTTGTATGTCCAAAGGAGATAAAACTAAACATTTGTTGTAATGACCTTCTTACACACCATTTTTTGCAGCTAGAAGAAACAGCATGGATAATAATAAAAAATATCACTAAACAAAACAGATGCTCTTATACTAAGATCGCCACTTAGTTTCTTGTGGTAACTTCTGCTGTTAAAATCGTTTCTATGCAAGAGATGCCCTTTTTTCCATCTTTTTCTGATTGACAAGAGCTTTTTCCAAGATAATTCACCAACATGAAATGGGAGATCCTTTTGATCCTTTCCCCTTCTGACTGGGTGCTCACTGTTTAGAAAGGTTAACAGACAGGTTTGTTTATTCTCACAAAAAGCCCAGTGACACTCTTTTTTAGTAATTCATTGAAGCCAGGAAGTCAGAGAAAAACTTAATTTTGCATCTAAAAGCATTTTACTTTGCTGTGTGGAAAAAAGTTAGAGAGTTAAACATACAGAAAAACATATTTTGTTTAAACTTTTTAAGATGCCCAAGAAAAAATCTCTCTTCATAGGTTTTTCTGAATCATAGATGGATAGTATAAAAGATACGGATATTTATATAGTGTGGATGGGTGAGTGTGGATGAGTACATACGTGTGGCATTCAGACTTCATTCACACAGCTGTCATTTGTAGCATCTTATAGCAGAATCACTATTTTTTTCCTTCCTCATACAATGGAACTGTTGAATTTTTATATTAGAAAAATCTAAGAACAAAATAAGTAAGGTCAGTTATTTATTGTGTCAAATAAAGGTTTAGTTCAGTACTTCTAAGACAGGTAATTAACAAAGAAAGAGAAGACTTGATATTCAGCTTTTAATTTAGAAATATAAAGGTTAGAAAAATCTTATAAATTATGTTAAAATTAAGTTACTATGTAAGAAAGGAGAAAGAAAACACATCAGAATATATTCTGACAAACACTTCCATTTAAATTAAAGTTAATTTTATTAATATAACAAACTTCAAAATGAATAAAGAAGTCTGGTACACTGCAAATGCAAATAAAGGGAATAACATAAAAATAAAAACAAAACAAAAAGTCTTTGAGATATTTGCAAAATAGTTAGCCTTGAAATTTGTTTTACTTGTAGAGAAATCAAATTAACAGGAGCAAAATTATGATACATTAAGAAAAGGACAAATAAAACTTTGAATTTACAAAGTATGCAAGGCTCTGAACATTAATCAAGGCTCCAGAAGCAGTTATCTCCCAAGAGTTGGGAATGGGAACAGAAATCAGAGAAGCCAATAGAGTACCCTTATTTAAGAAAAAGCTTTGGGACACAGCAGGAAATTAAAGACCAAATAGTTTAACTTCAATTTGCTGGAAGTATTAGGAACTACTTTAAACCACCAGATCGGAAAATGTTTAGAGAAGTACAACTTGATTAAATGAAGGTTGGAATAGAAGGGTTATGCCTTACTAATTTGTTAGTTCTATGAGGTTATCATTGCCAAAGCAGAGAAAGGAATTGCAGTGTAGACATAATATTTAATGGCTTCTCAGGAAGCTTTTTAATATCAGAGGTTGTGTACAGTTCAAAATCATTGAACAGAAGATAATCTGGCAAATTAATTTAAACAAAACTGGCTAAAAGATGAAAGGACAGAGGGCAAGCCACTATAGACCTGGAACAATATTGTTTGGAGGAAAAAAACTAAGAGGAAAAAGGAACCTGATCCTGTAGAAATAAACTCTGGACTAGTGCCTGGAAATGTATTATGCTGGGTTCAGGATAATATAATACAAAGGCCTTGCACGGTATATAAAAATCTAGAAGTAAAAGAAAGGTCAAAATTTAATAAAATATCTCACAATTATTTTTTTTTAATGACAGGCTTTTCCCTATAACTTCTAACAAGAAAGCAAAACAAGAACAGACTACCTTTATGATATCCTCAAAAAACCTTATCTACACTGTGATAGAGAAGTGCCACATATGTGCTTTAGGTTTTAGTAAGGGTTATAAATGTCAGTGAAGATCAGGAAAAAATAAAATTCAGTGTTCAAAAAGCAAGTATTCCTCTGTCTGATTCTATCCAGAATGTATTTAAGACTTTGAAGTGGGAAAAAAGTATCATCTTAGAAGAAAAGTAAAGCCAAAACAAAACAAAAAAAAATATTACCCACAAACTCATGCTAAATGGAAGTGAAAAGGCCACTTTCATCTTGCTCTTCATGTGTTTGGAAGACTGATGTGGTTTTTACTTGTCAAAGTTTCTAGTGAAGATGACAATAACATCTCATACAGCCTGAAAATTGCTAGGATCCCTTTTTTATCTTTTTCACTTTGTCTTTAGCTCGATGACAGTTACTTACCATTACAAAAGAGAAATGGAAGGGAAAAAAGTCTTCTGGGTTTGTGACCACTGAAAAGTCAAAAGATTTGGGAAACTGAATTAGATCATGGCAATTTTAGTCTTAGAATAATACTTTCTACAAAAAGAAAATCTAAGAAAAATTTTGGAATAGTTTACAATTTGAAATTTGATTTTTTAAAAGACATATAAAATATATTGAGACAGAGAAAATAAGATTATTATAGAATAATAAATAGTGTTCTTAAAAGAAATAAAACAGACTCTCACTTGTCTTTAATAAAAACTGTGTAACATATTATTTATATAATAATATCATTTTAGAATATCTTACAGATAATACAAATGTTATAGAAACCTAAATTATAATTGGCTGTGGGGTTTTTTTCATGTTATTTATACCTACAATTTCACTTCCCCTCTCAACAGGACAGAAGGAGAAAATTAGATGAAAAAGCTCCTAAGTTGAGGTAAAGACATGGAGACCACTCACCAATTATTGTCACAGGCAAAACAGACTAATTTTGAGAAAGAATTATGTAATTTATTGGATTTCAATTAAATGGAGTGGGATGGTGAGAAACAAAGACCAAAACTAAACACCTTCCCCTCAGTCCACCCCGCTCCCAAGCCCAACTTCATTCTTGACTTTTCTATTTCCCCTACCAACAGCTCGTGGAAGATGGGGAAAGATGGGAATGGTCAGTGCTATTCCTTCCTCTTTACAGTTTCTGCTTGTTCCAGTGTGGCTTCCTCCCATGGACTGTAGTCTTTAGCAACAAACATGTTTCTGTGTCTGTCCTCCATGGCCTGCAGTCCCTGGCAGAAAACCATCCTGTGAGGGCTTCTCTCCATGAGTCAAAGGTTTTACAAGGCACAACATCACTCTGGTGTGGGGTTCTCCATGTGCTGCAGTGTGGATATTTGCTTTGACTTGGTCTCCTCCATGGGCTGGAGAAGTCTGCTTCTGTAGTCTTCAAACAGACTGCCCATTTGTAGCGGGTGGATGCTGTCTGGATTCCAGGCACGCACCAAAGCTGTTCCATCCCTCCCCTTCACAGTTGGACAAGTGAGAGAAAATATACCAAATGTTCATGAGTTGAGATAAGGATGAGAGAGGTTGCTCATGAAATACCATTGCAGGCAGAGCAAGCTAGAATTAGAGATACTAATTGAATTCATTAATAACAAGATCAGAACAGGACAATGAGAAGTAAAATAAGACTCTAAAAACACCTTCCCTCCACCCCTCCTTCCTGCCCAGCTCTACCTCCTCCCGTCAGTGGCGGTGGGAGACAAGGAATGGGAGTTAGGACCAGTTCATTACACATTGTTCCTGCCACTTCAGGAGAGAGGAGTCCTTGCCCTGTTCCAATGTGGTGTCTTTCCCATGGGAGACAGTTCTCCATTAATTTCTCCAACATTAGTCCATCACGTGGTCAACAGTACCCCATGAACTACTGCGACATGGGTCACTCTTCCATGGGGCGCAGTCCTTCAAGGACAGGCTGTTCCAGCGTGGATCCCCACAGGGTCACAAGTCCTACCAGGAAACCTGATCCAGCCTGGGCTCCTCTCTCCATGGGTCTGAAGGTCTCTGCCAAGAGCCTGGTCCAGGACAGGTCTCCCATGGGGCCACAGCTCCCCTCAGGCATCCACGTACTCTGGCCTGGGTCTCCTCCAAGGGCTGCAAGTGGATCTCAGCATCCCTGTGGTCCTCCATGGGTTGCAGGGACACAGCTGCCTCACCACTGTCTTCACCATGGGCTGCAGGGTAATCCCAGCTCTGGTGCCTGGAGCACCTCCTGCCCCTCCTTCTGAACTGCAGGGAGTCTGCAGAGTTGTTCCTCTCATATATTCTTACTCTGCTCTTCTCTGGCCACAATTGTATCTGTGCAATAACTTTTTTTTTGTTCCTAAATATGTTGTCACAGGGGTGTTACCACCATCTGTAATCTGCCCAGCCTTGGTCAGCAGCACATCCATCTTGGAGCTGGCTGTGTTTGCTTCTGCCAGACATGGGGGAAGACATTCTGGCAGCTTTTCACAGAAGCCACCCCTTTAGCTCCCCAGCTGACAAAATCTGTCTGTGCAAACCCAATACACCATTTTAGACCAGAACGTCTTTTCATTGCTAGTGAAAACCCACTGATTTTGTATTTACTTGATAGTGCTATGATTGCCTTGTACTAAGCTTATTTTCACTTGTTTCACCTGCAGTTAAAGTTGTGTAGTGGCTAAATAACCACTGTCTTGTGTTAATTAAGCTTTTGTTTATAGGAATCACATAATCCTAGAACCAGACTCAGTTGTCTGCAGCTCTAGAATAAAAAGTGACATGGAAGACTGTAGACACAATGGTTCAGAGATAACAAAGAAAAGCAGAAAATTGAATGACTGTGAACTGGTGAAAAGAAAGAGCACATAAGCAAGGTGTGTTAAATTGTATAAAGATAACCCTGGATGGACTCCAAGAGCAAAGTAGAAGACAAGCTCACTACTAATATCTAGGAAGGTTATTGCAACGACAGTTTCAAGGGCTCGTTTCTCTTGATTTGGAGACTTGGTTTTTCCTTGAAACACTTTGGAGCCTTATTTTTCTCTTGGTTAGGAAGGAAATTATGCTGTACAATTCTTTCCTCTGGGATAATGGAGAAGTGTATAAAGTGGCAGCTTCGCCAGCCAATTATCCAGATCTTCAAACGTTTTTCTTTTTGCATTGCTTCTGCTCTCTCCACCCCATCTGCATGTAACCTCTATCACCTCTCTTTGTATCAAGAATTTTTGATGGTCAAAAGTTTGTAATAAACTCAGAAAATAGTGAGTGTGGAGACTTCATTGACTTAAGCTGTGATGCTCACGAAAACATGAACAATCGTGGGGCTTATCTGGAAACTCAAAACTCTGGTAAATCCTACAAAGGCACTGGAACATCTATATCAAAGGATAGATACTTGAAACATTTTTCGTTTGTACTAAGCCAAAGACACACCTTTCCTGTGTCCAGCAAAATATAACTGTTGAATTTCTCTGAATATAAACCTAGGGATCACCAGTCACATTTAACTAGATGGGAGGTGTTGACCTCTTTTTATTACAGATGTTTAAGCAAAAGGGAAAGAAATTTCATGCTATATTGCCTCTGCATGCTATAGATTTAGTATCTATTAAAGGCTAAACAAGTAATCTTGTCAGTTCTTTGCAATTAAAATAGTATAATTTATGGTTTGTGTACACCAGATGAAATACTACTGTCTTTTAAACATATCTCAAACTTGTTTTTCTAAAGTTTTCCACATGTTTGGGATAGATACACACTACTGGAACAAACATATAGCTAATCATTCAGTGTTCCTGGGATAAGATGAGGACAATTTTTTTTTTCAGGGGGAAGATAATTTTCTTGGAGGTCTTTGCAAGTACAAAGCATTGAGGGTTTTCTGAAATAGTGCATTTCAATAGCCAATACTGGGATATAAGGTCCTTCTATATCATTGTAAAATGTGTTCAAAAGATAATCCTCAGCTGACCTGTTAAATGGCTTTTCAACTAGCATTCTTTTCTAATGAGAATACATTTTAAGAGAAATGGAAATTATCTTCTGGCCAGAATTATTCCTCTGCCAGTAACTTATCTGTAGCCAAAGCAGAGGCTTGTGATACCTGTAAACCCTAAATGTCCTAATCAGGATATCATTAATATTAGCTTGCTCTGATTTTGAATTTAAGTGTATTGAATGGTGTAATTAACTAACAACATATAAACACTTTGTAACATTGTGGTTTTGTAGCCAGACATGTATTTACTATGTGAATAGTGACCAATGTGACCACCAAAATGTCAGAGAGGTATAATTTTATGCAGGAGGCTCCAAAGTAAACAAAAATTGCCATACAAAGAACAAGATAAGCACAAGGAACTGCAAACAGGCAGGGACATCCTAATGAATATGCAAGAAGAATGACTACCTAGAGAAAAGAAAAACAAGATAAGCATTATTGGGAGCAGATGAGACATCACCTCCAACTCCTCCTTTGGGGATCGAAGACAATTGCATACAAGCATTAGATATAAACCAGGGGAATTGGAGAAGAAACAAGACAAACCCACTTCGGCTTTGACATCTCTCATCAAACAGTTTTTAAGTCTGATCACTGAGACCTTAATGACTAAAAATCACTAAGGGCTGCATTCATCAGTATTAGCTATATGGTATCAACTTTGTAGTATTTCATATTGAGAAGTAAGTTACAAAAGTATTCATAAAAACTAAAATCTGTAAGTTTTCATGGTGCCACACAGGAAAAATGGCAGGGTCAGGTGCTTGGTCTCTTTCCATTCTGTAGTAGACAAGCTCTCAAATCTTCCCCTTGGTTACACTAAGGGTATAGAAATTTGGAAAAAATAAACCCTCTTCCATTCCAGTTGGTCCTTATTCATCAGAACAGCTGGGTGCAGCTGGGCTTAATTTCTGCTTATAATCTGTTCAGCTCTGAAAGTTTGGTGGATCTCAATAAGAACTTTCATGAACACAGATTCAGAAGTAATTTGATTTAACAATTCAGTTTTATAGTCCTGGTTGAGTTCTATATGAACTTGCATGATCCAGATTAATGAATAGTATGGTTGGTTGGAGAAATAGAAAAGAAATTCAGAATTGGTGGTAATAAGTGAGGTAACAGTGGTACTATGTATTGCGACAGGAAGTATAGCAACAGAGATCTATTAGCAATAGATAGATAGATATAGATAGAGAGATATAGGTATATAGATGATATAAATATAGAAAGAAATAGATATTAATGTAGATGATATAGATACAGATAAATATTCCTGGGTCCAATGCATTTGGAGGCACAAAGCTCACCTAAAAGCTGGGGTTTTTTTAGTATCTCTGTAGGACAACTTCTCATCCTCTCTGCCATGTCTTTCATTTCCATCCATCCAGATATTATGTGTACCTGATAAATCATTACCTGGATTATCACTGATTGTATGCACAACAATAATAATACAGAAAGCACAATAATTAACACCCCTCTCCCAGAAGACAAGAAAGTGCAAAACAATGACTAGAAAAATTTGAAAGCAAGAAGAAATATAGGGGAGAGTTTCTTATTAGGGGTAAAAACATGCAGGGAAGAAAGAAGGCATTCACTGAAAGTATGTCCCATACCGTGAGTCTCGCAAAATACTTGTGAAATTTGCTTATATGATCCCTTCTTCCTATTTGCTTACCACAATTCTGGCATCATCATTTCTAAGTTGTTCCCCAGACCACAAAACAGGACGTCTCCTGGCTAGTGATCAAGTATATGGTCCCAGGAGCAGCAGAGGCACTGTGAAGTAGTCTTCCTCAGCAAAACATTGAAAGAGGACTCGTGCTGAGCCAGAGTACTACAATGTTGGGACTCAAGTCAGAGATAGCCTGAGAGTGCACCAATAAATTTTCCGTACAGGAGACATGCAGAAAGGTCTATCCCACTACAGGGGTTATCTCACAATCTGAGACATATATCAATTTATATAAGATACATGTATGACTTCCACAACACAGATACTCATATAAGTTGTAGTAAGCAAAAAACATTTCTCGTAAGTGTGATATACATTTCATTGAGAGGGGAAGGAAGTAATTTCAGCAGTTTTAAAATGCACTCTATGTTTTAACTCATGATTTAAACTTTTTACCTTGAAATATGTTAATTACTGAATCAAATCAATAAGGGCTCAGCTTACATTTAAGCCTTCAAAAATACTACAATTTATAGACCACAGTAAAAAGATTACACGTCTAAGTGATCAAGATACGATGTTCTTTTTTGCAGTCGCAGTTGCAGGAAAGCTGTCTCCTACATAAATGAAAATTAAAATTAAAAATAAATACATTAATTATCAGAAACATTTCAGGAAATGGGAGACTGGGAGGTAGAAGACAAAAAAAGGAGGCAATCAACAAAATATTAAGCAATGCAGGGAAAGGAGGGTTTAAAATACCAGGAGACAACACGTTGGTAGCTGATCATCAGTCTGTTTCTTTTTTTTTTTTCCAACTGCATTTACTCCTTTCAAAAGTATTAAATTTTTGGAAAAATAAGGAAGGATATAAAGAAAGAAATATAGGTTAGGTTGAGGAAAGAACAGCAAAGTCACCCTATCTCGTATAGTGCTTCATTATTTGTTGTTCACCTCCAGTAAAATGGGGAGAAAAGTCAGGAATGATAAAGCCTAGTTTACTCTTCATAAGTTGTGACATGCCAGTATATTTTTCACTAATATTCAGAGATGATGTGAGATGGTATCTTGCTCAAAGGTTTAGTGACTCGATAAAATATCAACATGATTACAATGTACAGAGATATGTCTCCTATTAATTCTGATGTATTATAGCACATGAATTCACTAAAGAAGTCAGATTGACTAATTAAAACTTTATTCTATGTAAAACTTGAACAATGAAATTGCTACTTAGCCTTTTATGTCATTTTCTGACAGTCGGCAGACAACTTCAGAGACTAGCTTGAACTGTCAAAATAATTTATATATATTAAATGTCAATGCAACTCAGGAAGAAGATAAAATTTGCTTTCAATATGACATTTATATGCCAGACCTTGATTTAGATATGCAGAGATAGCAAGACATGTTAGCTAAAAGTAGTTATGCAGCATATTTCTAAACATGATGTCCCATTTATGTTCAAAATGATGTGGACTGAATCAATTAGGAGACACAAGTGAATTCCAAGAAGCACTTTTAAAAAGCTGTGGAGTTGCTTAGTAACCTGATGTTATACTTCATTTCCCAACAGAACTATAAAACTGTCAGACTGGTAATGGGGAGCTCCCCAAGATAAATGATGCCTCATGCGTTTTGCCAAAAACATGATTCTATTAAATATGTTATACCTAACTTTGGGGAGTCATGCATATGCATATCAGTAATACATACAACTGGACAGTTATCAAAGAAATGAGTTTTAGTTGCACTTTTTCATAAAAATCCTGTACTTTCCCTCCTTTAATGCATTATCTTGTCAGACAGGAGAAGGCACTGGATCCAGAATGCCTGAGGGGAAAATTTTAATCCGGCTCTTCCTTAGTGCTATATTTACCTGACATCAGCTTTGTTCTTCATTGACAGTAATCTAGCACAATCTACTGTATGCATCCTCAACTTGGAAATTTAGCTTTTTCTGCATGAAACTTCTTTGAGAACCCTGAAGAAGTCACCATGTAGTCTTCTACCATAGGAGTTTGCTTTCACAGTGTATCAGAATAGAGGTGTCTTAAATTTCAGTGAAAATTCAAACTCTTTCAAGCCTATTTAGTTAAAAATACAAACATACTGAAGGAAGGATACCAACCTTGCTTTCTCAATAAAAAATATTGAGATATCGGTTCCTAAACCTATTTTCTTCTTAGAAACATAATCAATTTCTGAAATTGAGAGAATTCAATCTGATAATTAAGGAAAAAGCTAATCTAAAAATCAACCAGGGGATTTTTGACAGAGTCGGAGATGCATGTCATTTAGTTATTTCAAAATACTTTATAAATAGGGGAGAACAAATAGATATCTAATATAATAGGGTCAGATTACCAGTTGAGGTGAAATGGACTGATGAATTCAGTCCAGCTGCGTTGATAATATTTACTCCAGAGTTCAGGCCTAAAATGTAATAATGACACAACTATAAAGAAAAATTACTAAATGGGACAGAAGGTTGCTTTTCTTTTTAAAAAGTACATTCTTGAATTCAATCCAAGTAATTTTCACACTGTCTTCTGTTCTCCAGCAACTTAAGTGCTCCTGAAAGATCTCCTTTAAGACCACAGTTTGTTGTTCACTTCTCTAAATGGCAGAACTAGGACAAGACAGTTCACAGTGCTGAAAGTTATAACAGCCCTAAAATATATAGCAAAAGAGTCAATGAAATTTGTTTTTAAAAAAGTGTTCATAAGTAGACATATCAGATGAAATGGCTGCAGTCAGATCAAGGTGCAAGGAATTTGTGGAATGTTTAAAATTATATTTCAATTCTAACTGAATTAAACGATTGTGAGAGGGTAGGCCACCAAAACTTAATATGGACTACAGTAAAAAAATACCGTTTTAGATCTTCCTGTATCTTTTCTTACATCATCTAGGATTTTTAGCATACCTTTTTAAACAATAATTTTTATATTGCTTAGTTTTTAACCAGAAGAAATTGAAGAAAAATTATTTTCTTACTTCTAAAGAACATGACATTAATTTAAACATTTTCTTATTTTCCAATGCTAGGAAATGGAGAGTTGCAAGGGCATGTTTTCTCAGCTTGATATTGTGATAGTTCATAGGTGTATCAGTTAATTATTCTTTTGCTTTGTTTTTCCTTGCCTTGCTGTTCCTCAGTTAACTAGTGGCTTCTCTATTTTCAGCAAAGATTCTAGAAATTATAAAAGGACTCAATGAAATTAAAACAGAAAATATTGAAATTGTTCACATTTATATTTTTTTCTGAACTCATTTCTTAATTTTTTCTGCATCCTTGGACCCATGGATTAAAACTAGATTAAAATTTACAGAGTACTTGGATAGCTAATGTCACAAAATATTTTTCTTGCCAGTTTACTCATAGCTTGGTATAAAAGCAGGAAATCATAAATTTTAAAATATATTAAGTTGGCTTCTAGTGAGTTTAATAGATGATAGTTGCACGTTAGCGAGACAGTTTTAGAACCATTGGCAAATTCCTTTTCATAGTGTAATAACATTTTCTGACTTCTTTTTTAAATACTTTGAGAAGACTTTCTATGTCTTATTTTGCTGTTTTCTGAGATAAAATGTGTATGCAGTATTATGTAGTATTCTTCAGGTATAATAGTTTTTCAACAAACCAAATATTTTAAAAATATTTGTGTTGATGATTCACTATGATGTAGTTCTGTTCGATGTATTTTGAGAAAAACATGATGGAAATTTCAGAATTTAAAATTAAAATATCAAATAACTGCCTACAACACTGTCTATAATTTGTCAGATGTATTTTCATATGTGAACATAAGGATTCAGAAGGAGACCTATGCAACTGACTTACTGAACAAATTAAGTTTCTTTCTGTAAAAAGGATGATGGACCTATGGTGCAGTCCTTACCTCGATCTGAGTCTGGGGTCCACTTCGAGTAGGTGGTCAATGGGTCAGTAGTCACAATTGCCCACTGTAGGAATTACTTTTCCACCAGGTACTGCTCAGTTCTGCTGACTTCACTCCTCGTGACTATCATCCAGATAGCCCATTCATCTTGGGATTTTCTTCCCTTAAAACAAAAAGATTAGTTAAACATGAAACATTCACAAGGCAATAGCTACAGCGACCGATAACAAAAAAAAAAAAAAAATGCAAAGTTTGATTGAAGTCTTGAAGGGCTATTCAAGATAAATCTTGAGCTGCTCAATATCAAGACTGGTCAAATAATGAAAGGGAACCTCAAAAAGGTATGAAGGTATGAAAGTCTCCATCCTTGAGATACTCAGACCTTGACTGGGGAAGGTATTGGCCTCTCTTGTTTAATTCTCTCTGAGCATGGGCTTTGTTTAAATGGCCTTCAGAAGTCCTTTCCAACCCAAACTGTTCTGTGATTCTATGTTCACGTATCACTGCTGAGTTTTTTCTGAATGCCATTAAAAACCTTAAGCACAAGAATTATTCTTAAACTATTTGTTTCATTTTCAGACACTACCATGTATTTTTAATTAAATACTATGTCTTCTGTAAACACAGAGTTGGGTTTTGATAGGAGAAAACACAATGTTCCTACTTATGTATATTTTTCAATGGGATCCAAGCTAAATTATGTGCTATGGCAAATTCCTTGCACAGCTAACTCAATGTAGGGAGTTGTTTTGTCTTCTAGAACTGATAGCAGATTTTTATTTGTGAAATATTTGAATTACGTGAAGGAAATGGTGCCTAAAGTGTGGCAACTGTTTAATCAGTGAGTAATTTACTCCTAATGTGTGAAGTATTTTTTATGGGCTCATTTATGATAACAGCCATTCATGGCTCAATCAATGTAAGTAACAGATTTATGGTATATTTAGTCACAACATAATCCAATGTAAGTGCTCTTATTTATTACTATTCACAGTTTAATTCTCCCTTTTTTTCCTTCATACCACTTACAGCATGCAACTAATTCATATAAAGTACTTACCAGAACTTTTCAAACAGCATTTATTCACATCTGTCTTATCATAGCTTTACGTTCTGATGTTGGACTTCAAAATACAACACTATTACGTAATTTGCATAATTGCATGGATGAAAGAATGTTCATTTTTTTTTCCCATATCAAAGAAACAATAAGAGAAACCATGAATGTTGCAATTGATCATTCCTCTGAAATGTCTTTCTTTTTGTCAAAATATTGGGGTCTGTTTTTCAGTTTATTTCTGATCTTCCCTCATAAGCTAGTAATTTCCCTTCTGTTCCTTCAAATGCCATGCCAAAGAATTAGCAATTGAAATTATGATCCTCCAACTACTAACAGAGTCAAATGATCCATAAATGCTTGGATACATCATAAAAAATGCTTCAATTTTACATATTCCAGAATCCTCCACAATGAGGATGGGTACTCCACAAGAGTGTTTTATAGATGCACAAGATAAGCTGAGAAAAACAATTGTCACCTAAAGTGATATATATATATATATATATATATATATATATATATATATTTAATTGTCTTTAATTGCTATTCTGATAGTTTTAACTGGGATTCTTAGCAGTTTGAGAAAAGGATGATGTGATTTTCTTACATTATTTATTTGAATTTTCTGAATTAGCAAGGAAAAGATTGCTACAAGAAGTTCAAATTGTTTCATAAGATGTTTTATATGATGTCTAAGAGGTCTGTATCATAATACATAAAGGTTAGACTTCTGCTTCACTAGCAGAGAATGATCAGTTAATCAAATATTGTCTGTATATAAAACTATTACTTGTGAGTCTAGAATGCCAAGTTACTCATGGCATCTGAAGGATCTGTAAAAGAATGGACAGCCTGATATTCCTCTCAAGCCTTGCAGAGTTCAGCTACAAAGATTAAGAAAATATCTGTGGTGCAATATCAGATGTTGCATGGCTATAAGCATGTGCAGAATTAAATATCTTAACATTATGATGAAATTCTTCATTTAGGCAATTAACAAAAAAGTAAATATACAAAACTTCCTAACCACTTTGATCTGCAAGGTAGGAAAAAAGCTCCAGATTTCATTTGCGATGTTTTCTGCATTTAATTTAAATGCAAATTTAGTAGGGAATTGTGAGGTATTTATATCTGAGACTGCATAGGAACTTAAAATCTACATGACTGGCCAGGAATATGAATGGTGATAGAACAGAAATTATATTCCCTTCCCATCAAAACTGCAAACATGTTTTTTCAGTGTTTTCATTCTAATTTTGTTGGGTTTTTTGTTTTTAAATTGGAGAAATTTAAATATAGTCAACAGCCTAGCAGAGGACAAGGTCTAATATTTTGCTTTATTTAAGTTAGGTAAGACATATGTCTCATAATAAATTGGAATAAAATAATATATTGGGACACCTTCCTGTTTCTTTTGCCTTAGTTCAGAACACTGGTTAATTTCGTCAAGGCCTTCCCTTTCTATATCTGAAACATTTCTTCATCCTGTTTGAACTTTTTGGTTTCTATCTATATGTTTCTGTTATGCTGAGTTTCTTTCTGCTTTCTTAAGTAGGAAAAAAAAAGGAAAAAAAGTCTTCTGTTTATCTTCCTCAAAATCCATAAATTGGAATGGCATTAGATTAAGCATAACTTGGGATGTACCCAACTTCTAAACCATGTGGCAATCAATCATGTCAGTTTCGTTGTGAATGTGCCAGTTGTTCATATTTTAAATGACAAAAATAAGATTAGTTTGCTACTGACTGTTCCATAATACTGTGAATGTGTCACCCTGGCTATGCAACACAATTAAAATTCTTTAAGGTCAGTATGACCAGAACTTCACATTTGATTTAAAATAATTTATTCTTTCTTTCTTTCTTTCTTTCTTTCTTTCTTTCTTTCTTTCTTTCTTTCTTTCTTTCTTTCTTTCTTTCTTTCAGTGTCTACTCCAGTCTGCTGTTATTAAAACACTTGTGGGTTTCTGTGGGTTTGACAAAAAATGAGAGGCTCCTACGTTACAGTAACTTTTATTCTGGAAATGTCTTGAAGAGAATTATGAAACCATGAAAAAGATCTTGAATAAGAGCATTAGTTTTGTATGCAGTAAGACAGTTGAGAAGTTAGTTGCTGCAAGCCAGAAAAATATGTGTCTATCTAAAAATGGAATATTTTATTTTACAGATTAGCAGCAAAAAAGCCCTAGAATCAAAGAAAACTGGATTTATTTCAGTTTTTGAATAGTTAAAGATACCATATGAAACTGTATCCTCCTACATTACTGCCAGCACATATCATCAAGCTGGTACTTCTTATTTCCTCTGGAGTTATCCTTAATCATTTGATATAGAAATTTAAACTGTTTTTTTACTATTCAAACCAGTTTTTGGGGAGGAAGTGATGTCCAAATGAGTTAGCTGGTCATTCTAATGAGATACCATAATATTCCAGAAAACATGAATTCAAGTACTGTTAGACTGCATATTAAATAGATGTCATAATGAATGAAGTACAGATTTTTTGGTATCACCTATTCTTTACATCTGAATTATCATTTTTGTTAATTAATATATTTAGCAAATCTGAAGAAAAAAGAAAAAAGAATTATCACAGCAACTTTATATTTGAATTCCTAGGTAAAGTATTTACATAAAAAGCAATTCTGAACTTGCTTACACTAATAGCGAATTATGATGTCATGGGAGGTACTTTCAAAGTAATCTAAATAAAAACTGTGCTTAAAAATGTCTGTACTGCTTACAGGTCATCCAAGATCCTGGTTTCAAACAAACTTCAGTTAATAAATGTATCAAACCTAACATCAGTAACTGCTATCAGAAGAGAAAGCCCTTCGGATACTGATCAGCGAGACAGAGTTTTTAGTCACTTTTGAAAGCACAAATATCTTTTCTTCAAATTTAAATATGCTTAAGTACATAGTTTTTTCCTATTTTCCATTGCTAATACTATATGCCAGCTTATTTGAAGTGTATTCAAAGTACTGGTTTTAGTATAAATCGAAATATCTGAAAATCTTTCCATTGATTTCAGTTTGTTTAGTCAAATATACAGGTTTCCACTGAGGAGATCAAAAATATGGGAATATCTTCTCTGTACAGTTAAAAGAAAACTCTATTTGTCAACATTATTTAAATCACCTGCATAACATAAAATGTTTATTTTGCAATTACCACATAAAGAGAGGACATTTATTGTAAAATAAGATATGATTTGTATTGAGCAACTTAGAGTCTGGAAGTCCAGCCCAAAGATAATAAAGATACTAAAAGATAATAAAATTCCTGGTAAAAGTTTACAGTTTCTGGATGAGAACAGGGAGGAAAAATGTTTTACGTATTTTTGAGATTCAACAAAATAAACAGTTTTTTTCTGAAAAATTAAACTGTCCAGTATTGTCTCTCTCCCAAAATTAAAAAACCCTACTTTTAATAAAATTAAGAATGTCATTGCCATTATTGAATAATGAAAATGGTCAACCTAAATTTTGAAATACATTTTCAAGATTAAAGCACACAGAAATACTATGTTTGCTGTAATGTTTCAATTTATTTGGCAATCTATTCTTATTTTGCAACTAAAACATCCCATTTAAGTTTTAAGGAAAAGATCACAGACTGTAAAATTTAGAGTAAATTCTGCTGGGCTTTAAGTAGTGTAATATTAATTATGTGCATTGTTCATTTAATGTTGATTTTATTTCTGAATTTTGTTGAGAACAGACTTTAAAAATTGATATATTTTTACATGAAAAATGGCTATGTATCCCTTCATAATGTTGTCTTCCAGTTACTTCATGTTAATATAAATACAAATGCTGAGAGTGTAATTTAGTTTTGTTATAACCCCTAAGTATGTTTTTTGTTGCTGGAGTAACCACTTAAAAAAACTATGCTATAAAAATTGCATTCAGAAGTTTAGTATTTCAGCTTTCAGAATTAGTATCTGTTAATCATTCTGTAATAGCTGCTATATTGTTTCATTTTCCTGCATATTAATATGCCACAATATCAAACAACTAATACATAAGTATTTGGCTGATGCTATGATTGCATGGGACAATATCACAGATTGTATGTGAATGGTATAAAACCTACTGAGAACAGTGACTTTCTAAGTGATTGCTTACCTATAAACTTCCTCATCATATATTTAATTCTTTTGGTAAAACCTATCAAAAAATGTAATCTAATGATAATAAGGCAAAATATGCCCACCTATACAAACTTGTGATGAGAAACATTAGAGGGAAAAAAGCACAACAGGAACAAAGCTGAAAAGGCTTCATTTGGCTAAAATACTAGGAGAAATTTTTGTCAGTGGAATTACTCAAAAACTCAATTACCTAAAAGATTTGGCTAAGAGTTGTAGTGATTCATGACAAAGCTCCTCTGTCTTATAACATTAAATGAGTAGATGGTACTTAGAAGTGACTTAGACTAAGAAGTGACTTAGATTAAAAAATGTATGAGAGCTCTCTCATAAAGAAAGTTTTTCTTCAATTTTGTGTATTTGGTGGGGATTTAAAAAAAACTCTCTGGATCAAAATTTTCTGCCTAGCAAGTAGCCTACAAAATACAGCTCCAGTGCCTTTTAGAAGCTCTAGATTATGGAATGTAAAGCACGCTACTGTGACACCTATGCAAATTTAACGGCTATGAGAATGAAACTAGACAGAATTTGTGTATACTAGATTTACTTTTTAAACCTTTAGTTTCAGAACAGTGGTTAGTTGGTCCAGGGTTTTCTTACTTCCTTTTTTAATATCTGTTCCAGCTACTTTTCCCGTTTCCTTCCACTCCTTGTTTGTGGCTTGTGTTGACTGATAGTCTTTTTTAAATGAAAAATTTGTATGTCCTCATTGTTTAATATTAATGTTTAAATGCTATTTTTGCAACTAATAATCGCATGCTCTTCAAATTTTATTTTAGGATGGAAAAAAACTAGTAGAATTATTTTCATTAGCAAGGCTTTCATTAAAGTAGCTGGGTATCAATCTCAATTCATGAAAGAATAAATATTGCCTTTCCTTTCAAAATGTAGAAACAAAAGAAAAATATATATACATATGCATGCTTATACGTATGCATATATGTTTGTTTGTGTGCATCTAGATGTGCATCTTGGTGTTTTGAAAGTCATAGGCAACAATTAAAAAATCAAAATCATATTACTTAGATTAAACTTTTACTGTTGATAGGGCTTTCCTACAGGATTTCTTGTTTTTCTGCAAATTCTATTTAGTTTTCTGCATTATATTATCATATTATTACAAAATGGAGCAAAGAAAAACAATTTTCTAGGACTAAAAATAATTTTTAAAAGAAAAACTCTAATAAGAAATAGTTATTAGAATTTGAGACTATTAATCCCCTGATTATATTGAATACAGAGTTTTTACTAATTTTTCTACATTTTATCTGTGCTTTATGTCTAGGCAAAAAGTGGTGACTGCTATGTTAGGTGACAATCATAATACTGTGATGTTCATCATGAACTTAGGGAATTTACAACAACTACCTCCCATCAATACCCAGAATCTCTTATTTGCCAAGGAGATCAACCTCTGTTGATGTCAGATGAACTATTTGCTCAGCTGGCAGAAAGATGCAATGCTTACTCTGATAAATGCTTTTTCTGGTGTTCTATGGAACCTCACAATGCTCATTCTGCAGAACCATGTTAAACATCAACAAGGAGGAGGAGGAGGACGCAAAATAATGGACCAGTCTAGTAATGTCAATTCACCTGCACATTTGGGAAGTAACACCAAGTTCATCAAGCTGTCAGGTACAATTATGGGGTTGACAGCCAAGGACCAACAGAGGGACCTCCGGGAGAGGGGTTACATGCATCAATGGGAGGGAAAATAAGTTAATGATTTTGGGGAAATTATAATCATCTGTATGTGTTTTCCAGAAAAACCAATGAATATGTATATAAAATATAGTACATAAACATGACCTTTTCTATACTTGGTATGCACAATAGGCTCGTAAATATTCCCTGTGCATCAGGTGCCAAATAAGAATGCCTGCTTCTTGATGCTATACTGGTGTTAAGGAGTTTAGTTGTACCTATTTGGGTAACATGTGACTGACATTCAAATATCTATGACATAAGAAGTTATTTGGAAGGCATTTCACACTATTGTTGCTTTTGTTAATATTTAACATTAGAATACTATTTCTTATCTTTACTGTTAATTTTGCTGTAGAAGGACAGTAAATAAAGTGTATAGGTGAGGTCAGTCAATAATATAATTTCAATTTTTTAAATATGAAGTGTTATAAAACATGTTTTACAGTCCTGCACAGAAACATGTGATACAAGCAATTTTTTTTCTCTTTTGACATCAAGAAAAGCCACCTGTGAAATTCTTTTTAAAGCGTCTTAATTCTGGCTAAGACAGGGTTAATTTTTGCTGTAGCTGGGGAGGGGGGGAGGGGCAGATGGGGGGGTCATGGTTAGGGCCCAAACCACCTCACATCATTGCCAGGGGCAGGGAGAAGGGAGTCTCTTCCCATTTATCAGAGGGTGGCAGAGGGACCAGTTGGGTGGTGCTGTTTCTATGTGAATAATTTGCCTCTTTCTTGTACCCTCTGTCATTAGCATTGTTGCTTTTACTGTTTCTTTCCTTATCTCATTACTCTTTCCAGTAAATTGTTATATTTCACCCTATGATCTTTGCTTTTTGTGTCTCCAATTCTCCTCTCCAGGGAGAGAGAGGAACAAAGGGGGTAGAAGGAGTGAGCAAGCAGCATATGGATTCAATGGAAGCACTGAATTGGAGAATACCATTCCTAAACCACAACATAGACATCTCTTTTCTTCAGCTAGAACGGTAAGCTTAGTATATTGACAGTTTTTCATTTCCCTTGCAAAAAAACAAGTAAAATAAAGTGATTTTTTTTTCACAACCTAATGACAATCCATTGAGAAGAAAATAGATAGGGATTGTAAAATTCAGGATTCTTTATTTCTTTTGTTTGGTGGTATTGTGGGTCTTTTTGAGGAGGGGCACACGTTACAGAATTTTAAAAATATTTTTACTTAGGTCTGCAGCTGAAGTTGTATCAACAGAGTGACAAATGGTAACTTTTTTGGTTTACATATTTGGACTTTATTTATAACTTGTATTGAAGCTCTGATATATATTTTTTTAAAAAAATCTGGAGCATGTTGACCAGAGTGGGTAGTTGGCACTCTAAAAATATTAAATAATTAAATCCAGAAGTGATTGCTGCCAATTACACGGACATTATTTAAGAAGAAAATTAAAATAGAAAAGATGAACTGTATATGCTCTTAGGGGGTTGTGTTAGTTGGGTCATATAGAGGGAAATATAATGAGTATTCACTGTCAACATTCTAAGTCATTATGGAAATTATTATAAATGAAGATAGTTATTCAGCCCATGCCAGGCCGAGGGAAGAGATTTCCAGAAGGTAAGCCAGATGGTTAAGTATGTTTCACTGCAGAGCTGTGCTGACCCATCCCCAGTGCTCCAAACGTCCCCACCATGTCTCTGAGAAATCAATAGTAATGTCAGCAGAAGTTCGCTGTGCAGAAGTTCAGATTGTCAGAGAACGCAAATCTTTGGCACCTAATTCTCAGGATTCTTTACACACTTTGAGGAGATTTCTTAGCTCTCTGGGGAACTGAGTGAACTGAGGACAATCAGAAACTGGCCATTTCATAAATGTTTGGTTTTGTTTTTTTAAAATAGTGTTTTTCTGCATCTTTTAGTGTAAAGTACTCTATGATTAGCAGATTTTCTCAGCACCCAGAATCACTTGTTTTCATTCTCTTTTTTGAAGGGGTAACTTTTATTTTGATAGCCTTCAGCAGTGTTATTAGCTGAACATCCTGTCTTTTAAAACACATTTATAAACTTTCAAGAATAATTTCAGTTAAAACTAAGCAATATCAGGTTTGCCAGACATAAAGGAACACTGTAACATGCTAGTACCAGTGCAATAGACTAAGCCAGTACCCACCATAACTTCCATCTCTTTCTTGAAAGATTTTCTTTATGAGAGTTATTTTCCCCATTAAAGAACTGTCCTCTTATAAGAATATTATTGCCAGGATGTCTTTCTGATAATGTCTTTATGTATTACCTTGAAGAGTAAGATATCTGTGACCCCAGTCTGAACACTTTATAATCGAGCAGTTTTGTGGGAGCTTTTGACATTGCTTTCATTGAGGTTATATTATCATAATCCTCTTTACTTTTTAAAAATTTTGTTTACAAGACATTGACATCTATTCTCAAAGGTATTAAGCAGAAAAAGGCTGAGGCAAGAGGATAGTGAACTAGTCACTTTGCTTATGCAGCCAGTTCCCAATAGCAAGGTTTACTTAGAAGAAGACTGACTAGGATTACTCAATTTCCTGCTTCATTGAGGATCATGCCATCTTAGCTCCCTTGGCTCTGTGTATAAAGAGCTTAATGAAGAGGGAAATTAATTCTCAGTGGCAACCACCTGTAGCTACTAACTTATTCACTCATGCTGTCAGTCCTCCCTGGCCCCATCTGACTGTGAGAGCATTTGCCACTCATTTAAATCCCATTTTTTGAGCACCCTATGATACTTCTTGGGTTTCTATTATATAAATGGTATCTAGTATAAATAGGTTACAGATACTTTTGTAATCTTTTGCATCAGGAGTAGATCATAGTTTTTTCAATGCAGTCCCTCTGGTCAACAAGTCTAGGCACTTTGCTGGCTGTCCTCTCTCTGATGGGACTACTGGGCTCCAGGTACTGTTGGTACTGGGTTATTATCAGAACTTCAACAACTAATATGATACTGCAGTCCAAAAATAGGTTATGAATTAAGACATGCTTAAACTTAAGTGCTTGACTATCTCATTTTAGATTCTTGTGGTTGTCTTCCATATGGCTCTGGGGATTGTGCAGTCTGACATTTTGCTCATTCCTAGTCCCAATCACAACTGACAAAGCAGGTATTCCATCAAAAAATCTCAGAACTCCTGATTTTGAAAATAATACAACTGAATGTGTATTAACATGCTTACTCTCCCTAAGAAATCTAATCTTACAAATTTTTAAAATATTTTGTGTTTTGGGGTGGGGGGGAGGTTGACTGATTGGGATAGAATAGTTAGTTTATGTTGGATTTTTATGACAAGATTTTGGTAGTGGTGTGTGGAAGGTGGCTATATAGGTGTGTTTTCTGTGAAAATGCCAGAATCTTATCCCATGACTGACAGAGCCAATGCCAGACAGCTCCAGGATAGACTTACAGCTGGTCAAGGTCAAGCCCATCAGTGATGGTAGTAATGCCTCTGGTATAACATAATTAAGAAGGGGAAAAAAATGCACTATTTCAGCTGGAGAGTGGAGTGTGAATATGTGAGAGAAACAGACCTGCAGACACCAAGGGCAATGAAGAAGGAGAAGGAGGAGGAGGTTCTGGTGCTGCAGGCGTCAGAAAAGAGATTGCCCTGCAGCCCCTGGTGAAGACCATAGTGGGGCAAGCTGTCCCCCTGACCTCCCAAGATAGATCCACCACAGAGCAGGAAGCCACGGAGGATCCCACAAAGGAGCAGGTGGATGCCCAAAGGAGGCTGTGACCCACTGGGATGCCCACACTGGAGCAGGTTTCTGGCAGGATTTGGGACTCTGCAGGGGACTCATGCTGTAGCAGACTGCTTCTGAAGGACTACGCCTCACGGAAGGAATCCCACTCTGGAGCAGGGGAGGAGAGCAGGGAGACAAGAGTGGCAGAAATACAATATGCAATGATCTGACTGCAACTTCATCTCCCTGTGCCTCTGAAGGGGAGGAGGTAGGCAAATGCAGTTGAGCCTAGGAAGAAGGGAGGGAGGGTGGAGCAGGTTTAAGATTTAGTTTATATTTGACGTTATCCTATTTCAATTTCATCCTTTAATAAATTGACCTAATTTCCCCAAGCTGAGTTTGTTCGGCCCATGATGGTAATCAGTGAGTGATTTCTCCCTGTCCTTACCTCAGCCCACAAGCCTTTCATTATATTTTCTCTCCTATGTCCATCTGGGGAGGGGAGCGATGGAGCGGCTTTGGTGGGCACCTGGCATCCAACCCACATAGTCACACACCCCTAAAGGCTATGCTCGACACCAGCTGTAACCAGAGAATTAAATTTCTAGGTGCTTTGAATCAAACCCCAAAATGTACATATGGCTAGTTAATATGGCAGATGAGAACATGTTGCATGAAATAAGAATTTGCATGTTTTTCTCAGAGTAACAGAATCATTAGTATATAGTCTGAAGACAGATGCCTGCAGTCATTGCTGGCCATCATATCTCCCACTTACAGGCAATTTAGGTTCCATTTCATGACATTATGAGATGAAAAATCACTTCCTTTTTCTTGCCATAAGGTATTTATCTTATTCCATACATAAGTTTTCAGACTACAGGTGGAGTCTTTTTGGATGAAAGCTTTTCTAATCTCCATGCAAAAAAATGTTAGTCTGGACTATTTCCATATTTTATAATTAATGTTGATAACAGTGACTAATTTCAGGACTTTTCCCCTTAACAAACACCCTAACCCACTGTTTTATACCATCCCCTTTCAGTATGACTAGCCAAATAGTTTACTATTTTGTGGAAAGAAGTCTGTAAAGCAGTTAACTAGATAGTCCAGTGTTTTTGAAGATAAATTGTAAGTTGGATATTTTCAGACACAGAGAAAATAAACCTGCATCTCTGTAAGTCTCCTAAATAACGAAAACCTGATAAGACAAACATTTTTTCTTTCATTTAATAGTTTGGGGTTTTTTTCTTAATGGAGAAAGGTTTTCATGCTGACTAAATAGGGTTTCTTGGCTATGGAATTTGGAATGAATGATATGTTTGTTGATAGCGCTTTACTAAGAACATAAAGAAGAGAGTTGAATAAAAACCAGCATCTTTATTTTCTCCTACAGGAGAACATAACAAATACCTTGCTTCAAAAAGCAGATAATTTTAGATAAACTATGGATGAGTTAGTGTGTCTATATGTTTTCTGAAGCAATGTTTGAGAATTGTTAAAGGTTAAGATTCTCCTGGTTGTCCAACTCAGAATATCAGAGGAAAGAACTTTCCTGCATCCATTGCTACATTCACTAGACTAATCTTTAGATGTTCCTTTAGAGACAGAAAGGGAACAAGGAAACAGGCTTCGGTTCTGTGGTTGAAATATTTTTCTGGGTTAAAATTTGTTTATTCCTTAGAATTTATGTGGAAGTGAGCTGATTAGCCCAAAATATCTCTTTTTACAGCAAAATTCTAATCAAGTTAAAGTGCATGCATACTTCTTGTGGAAAAGGTGCTCCCTAGAGCATCTGTAGCCTGCCTCTGAAAGATAAGATATCTTTTAAGAATACTGAAACTACAACTTTTTTAAGGGTATGCAAATGTAAATATATGCTTGTATATATATTTTGTGTTTCAAGCTCAATTTAAGTCTTGTCTATTGTTTGGGAATATTTTGGTGGGAAAACATTCCATTGTCCAAGATTTGAACTGTAAGCTTGTAAAGAAAATTGTGAAGCAGGACAAGATCCTTTAGTTGCCAGCTTGCTTACATAGGGAGTGTTAAAAATCTTAAAAGTCTACATTAATGCTGTGTTGCATTTTGGGTTAGTTTCTATCCATGTTTACTAAAAAATATTGTGATAAAGTAGTTCTTCCTACTTGTTATGACAGAGTTAAAAGAAACAGGAATCCATCTTACTATTTCCAGAAGTTTCGTTGCAAATATGAAGGCAGGTATTTTGTATAATCTATTACAATAAAATAGAACAAAGACTGAAAAATTCTACCATCAGTAAAAGTGTCACTACACATTTCAGGTTCAACACCTACATGATTAAATATAGCATTACATACAAACAGCCATAGGATCATAGAATATGCTGAGTTGGAAGCGACCCACAAGGATCATTGAGCCCAACTCCTGGCCCTGCACAGGACACCTCAAGGATCACACCACGTGCCCAAGAGCATTGTCCAAATGCTTTTTGAACTCTGTCAGGTTTGGTGTTGTGACCACTTCCCTGGGGAGCTGTTCCAGTGCCCAATCACCCTCTGGGTGAAGAACCCTTTCCTGATATCCAACCTAAACCTCCCCTGACTCAGCTTCATGTCATTCCCTTGAGTCCTGTCATTGGTCACAAGAGTGAAGAGATCAGGGCCTGCCCCTCCACATCCCCTCATGAGGATGTTGAAAACTGCAATGAGGTCTCCCCTGACAAATTTATAATTTGACATAAGGTAAAACAAAAAGAAAAGAGAAATATATATAGAAACTACCATAACTCAGAAGAGAGTAAACCAGATTTTGATTTTCATTAATATTTCCTTCTTATTTCATTTATTCTCTTACTAATCTTGCAGTAGAATTTTGATCTCAATACTCTTAAAACAGTTCTTCTGTCATTTATTTTCCCTTTAGATTTTCTAATTCTATATATATCTGTAAGTATGTGACCAGAAGAAACAGTCAAACAGGAGAAAAATCCATATATATATATATATATATAGCAAAGTAACAGTGCTGTCAATGAGATTGCTTCAGCCATGGTTAAGATATCCTAATAGTTCTCATAAGCAACCATTATTAGTTTTTCAATAAATATACTGTTTTAAACTGCTAATTCCAAGTATGAAGGAATGTGAATGGGCAGAGGTTTTTGTTGGTTTTTTTTTTTCATTTTATGTCTGCTTTTGAGGTGCTGTAATTAACAGGAACGTGGGTTTTGGGGGGTTTTTTGCACACAGTTTTTAACTGTGAATGGATGGTGCCAAGGAAAGTTCTGTAGAGTAAAATAGAGAATATGTAGCGATTGAGAAAAACAGATTGTAAAGTATATTCTTCCACACTGTGAAATCCTAATGATGACAGATTGCTGTCATCATTAGAGACTGAGCTCTGCTATTTGCCAAAATGATTACACAGCTCTGACAAATAAGCTGGAAATATTTCAGCACAGAATATTTGAGGCAGTAATATATTTCACAACAAAAATATTTCTGTGTCTATTAGAACATATAAAGCATCTGAGGCTACATAACTCCATGTAAGTTTTCATTTGTGCCAATCTGTCAATTTTCTTTAGCTCCATGAGAAACTATTAAAACCTCCCTCCAGCAAACTTCGCTCTTTCCCACTGATACTACTTTTACCAAGAATCGTGCATCTTGATCTTGCTCAGCATCAGCTCTTCATTTTCTATTTTCTCACCACCCACTTCCTTTCTTACTTTCAGACATCCATCTTATAACTTTGCTACTGTAGGTGTATGGCTGAATCGTATGGAGAAGTGAGTTATTTTTGACTCGTTGTCTACACATTTGTGCGCTGCTTAATTGTGAATTTGTGATGGTTTAAAAATGGCAGTCACCTTCATAAAATGGAAAAAGAAAGAACACATGAGGACCGCTCCATGTGATTTTTATGTTTTTTCAACCTTACTGATCTCTTAATTTTTCTTCCTCCTGATTTCCTTCTTCCTTCATACCATCTGCTTCCAATTTCAAAGTATTTTTTTCACATGTTTTAATTAGTTAGGATTTAATTTCTTGTGCTTAAGTGTTTCTACCAACACTTACCTCAGTAATACTGGTTCTAACAGAAATATTTTTTCTTATTCTTCATTATGAAGAACTACTGTCACTACTTCACTGTTTCCTACACACAGTTTCCTAGATATTATTACACACAACTTACAACAGGTAATGAAAAACATTTTATTTTGTACAAAATGTTCCAAATTTCCAATGTTAACTTTATTTGATATATTGAATTTCATAATCTTATTCATTATGAACTCTCTGGAGGAGTTCAAGGCCACACTGAATGGAGTTCTAAGCAATCTGGTCTAGTGAAAACGAGTTCTGCCCATGGCAGAGGATTGGAACTAGATATCTTTAAAGTCTCTTCCAATCCAAACCATTTTCATGATTCCATGATCATGCCTAGGTTTCAACAGGATTTGGCAAAATTCCATTGCTTAGTTTAGATTCATATAAAAGGGAAACATCTTAATGCCAGGAAACAAGGATATGTAGGCTTGAATTCTAAAAAGTAATAAATTATATAACTCACATGAAATCTGGTAGCATAATCAAGCTTTTTATTTAAACCTGCTAATTTATAAAATGGATTTTCAAACAATGTTATTGTTTTGATCTTTATTTCTGAGTGAGAGCCATACAGTTTCATTTTTAAAAACAAATTATGTAGAAAAAAATTTAAATAAATGAAATGTGAATGTTATTATCAGTGAACAAAAGTGTTATGAATGGAATAACTAGTATAACTATGTGGTCAGTCTTCACACAAGCAGAAACCAGCAGGCAGCAAGACAATATTTTGATCCTTTGAATGGCCAAATTTCAATGCCAAAATAAAGGTTAGGAAAGGGACAGAGCCAGCAGGACTAACAGGAATCATATCATGTCTCATTCATGAGAATACAACAGCCATTGCACTGGTAATTAAACATGAATTCACTCAGTGATAAATACAAATATTCTGATAGCCTTATTTACAAGGCTCAGTGAGTGATTTCCTCTGAAGTTAATGCAATAATACTACACATATGTAAATTGGTCAGAATAAGATAGATGAATAGTAGGCATGACTTCTCAGTAAATAATATTAGTTTTTGGCAAAAGAACCCCAAACCAACATGTTCACTAATGGAGTTTTAAGGATCAGGGGTGTTTAGATAAGAGAGAAAGCAATTAGGACTTCGTTTATTTCTGTTGTTTTGTAGTACACTTCACTCACACCATTTGTAAGATTTTAATCTTCATGGTCCCATATATTTATGCAAAATATATCAATTCATTATTTTTTAATAAAGACAAAAATATGATCCTGTAATCACTAACAAATGAAAACAGTATTTTTTTTTGTCTCAGAAAATTAAGATGCAGATGAGAAACTAGTCAAAATCTATTATCCTACTTTTTTAATATGAGAAATGTTACCATGGTGATTGTAGTCTTGCCATAAACCAACAAAAAATACATAAAATTTTGTCCTCACTCTCCATGTCTGAATCATAAAACTATGTAATTTACTTAATGATAATTTTACTGGGTTTTTACCTTGAACAGTGCTATATTTTATATTAGTAAAATATCTTTTATTGCTTATAGATTGTCAATAATTGTGATAGTTGTATTCTCATAGTTTGTGTTAACAATTTTTTTCCTTTTTTCATTTAACACCATTCTTTCTTTCTTGACAGTCATCTACTGAGATGATTTTTAAATTCATATTTCAGTTTATGCTACTAAAGCCAGTGGAAATGGTTTGATCTCATCCAATTTTTGATGATGAAAACTTAAATGGTTTAACATCTTTTTTTTCTGCCTCACTCATGAGGAGAAATAAACATTTCTCAAAAATAAGTTTTCTAAAATAAGTATTTTATTTTTTTTTAGTTGGATGGAAACGTTACACTCAATTCTAATGAGCTAGACCTTAGATTACTGCTTTAGACAGATGAAATGAAACCAAACATCAATGACTAGGTAAAAAAAAAATCCGTGAGGTTGATCTGATTTTAATAAAGATTTTCATGCACATTTTAATTATATGCTAAAAACTCCATTAAATTTTCTTCAATATGTAACATGTAAACAAGCTAATATATACTGTTATAGAGCACAACCACAAAAAATACCTGGATCAGTCTGGACAGGTATTTCTGCATGGATTTTTTTGTGGGTTTTTGCTCAATGGAATTTTTTTTCCATTTACTGATGTAAACTTTTAAAGTCAATGGAGGTTATTACTGTCTAAATAAACCGTCAGAAGAAAACTTTTCAAAAGAAAGGAGCTATTTAATTAGGAGTTTTATTTCATTCAATATTTTTATTACAAATTTAATAGCTTTGCTTTCTGGATACAAATACAAATGTTTGAGATGCAGCTATTGAGCACTTTTGAAAACTCTTGTTTTCCTGCTGTTCCTTCTTTTGTAAATAAATTGGGCTCTACACTGACTTTCTTAGTTAATGTTCTTCATGTTTAACGATGTAGAGAAATTCTGAAAATAGTTTGGTTTTGATACTTAGCTCTCACAGGTTTGTTAATAGCAATGTCTGCAGGACAAGAGCTGCAGTCAGGAGAATTGAGTATCAGGAAATGTGATGGATCTACAAAAAATATTTTCATTCTTTTTTTTTAAAGTTCATTCTCTTATTAAATGTGCAAGTTTAAATTCTGTAGAAGTTATTGGAAGATTCTCAGACTATTCAACATTTGAGCTTATGTTCAAGGAAGTTAATTCAACATTTGCAAGGGCTTCTATGTCCTGTGGAGCCGTGAAGAAGAAAATAAAACTGTTCTATGATAAAGTTTTTTTTATGTGCACCTATATATAGAACTGGGATTACTATACTAGGTTCTTCCAGGCTTGAGGTCTGGAAGGAAGTTCTATTGCTTCTAAAATTACTTAAGGTAAGCAGATTCTAAGAGTTAGAAATCTTGAAAGAAAAAATAATTGCATTTTCCAGAGGAACAACTTCTGAAAATGAAAAGTGAGACCAACTTTTAGGTATCATATGCTTTTATTTCCTGCAAAGATTACTTATTATAAATTGAAATGCATATAATTAGTTGATAGATAAAAACAATAAATTTTTTAACGTTCAGAGCTAGCACTATTTTCTGCAATTAGGTACATCAGTTAAGGAGAATGAAGTTCAAAAGATATCATACATCAAAGTTTATTTTTATTACTATTATTTTCATTAATCAAGAGAAACAATTTTTTTTTTAATCATGATTTAACTTAAGGCAGCAATGAAATACCATGCAGTTGCTCACTTCCTCTCTGTCAGTGAGGAGAAGAATCAGAAATAAAAGGTGAACCTCGTGGGTTGAGATAAGAGCAATTTACAACTGGAAAAAAAACCAGCTACTACTAACAAGTTAATTATAAAAATAGTAATGATAAGGAGAGGGTGAGACAGTAACAGAACCCAAGAGAAACAAGTGACACACTGTGCAATTTTTCACTGTCCACAGAGTGATGTCCAGCCCATCCCTGAGAGTGACCGGTCCCCCTTTCAGAGAACTCGCTCAGTTCATATCCTGGGCATGACACTGTGTTCTGGTCAGCTCAGCTCAGCTGTCCTGGCCATACTCCCTCCCAGCTCTTTGTGCACCTCCTCATGGGTAGATGTTAAGCCCTACTTAGCAACAACTAAACCATCAGTGTGTTATCTACATTATTCTTATACTGAATCCAAGACATTCTGGCAGCCTGTGCCAACTACTAAGAAGAAAATGAGCTTTGCCCCATCTGAAACCAGGATATTTTTATTAGTGTATACAATGTAAGTTTTGAAACTTGTTATGATTTTGTTCTAAATACTAATTTTCTTACCATCTGAGGTTCTTTAAGTAGTTTATTCACCATCTAAACTGCAGTATCTGAAAAAATTAGGCTTATACATAACTATATACTTTACATCAATCCTCTGGTTTTCATAAGAGAAAATTCTTAAATTTGCATTGCCAATATGCATTGTCTCTCATGTTTCAATAACAATTATAATAATTCTAAAGTGACCATAATAAGGTCTTGATTGTCCTGTTTATGGTTTAATAGAACTAAATCTGTGTTGATACAAATTCTGGTCATTATTTTCCAAAGCTCTATTTACTCTTTGAGGGTTTTGGTTTCATTAAAGTTTAAATTTATTGTTCAATTCATCATTAGTTAAAGCAGGACAGTGAAAATTATTAGGATGCTCCAAGTGCAAATTAATAGTTGCAACAGGCAGAATACAATCTTATTGTCATGGCTATCAAAGCTCATGCTGGGTTGGAAAATTCAGATGTTGGTGGATGCTAATTCACATGAGAACATTTGTAAATGTGTTTGTCCACATAAGAAAGGGTTGCAATGCCTAAATGAATAAATGACTGTTTACTGAGTTTCATAAGAACAAAAATAAGGATGATATATTGCCCAGGCACAATATGTATAATTATATAGATACTCTAATAAAGATCATAAAACAAAAACATATATTATAGACACAGGAACTGAAAAAAAAATTGAACATATATTTCTCAGGGATTGTCTAAGTTTATCCAATAAAACATTACAATACAAATGTGTATGGGTTTCTTTTTTAAGTGAGGATTTCCTTAGGTCACTGATAGTTATTTTTATTATTCTGTAAGTATTCAGAAAACCAGAGACAAAAAAAGTGGACTGAATAAAAAGATAAATATATTTGACACAGAAGATTGTAATGATTTAAATACATATCTGAGACAGCCTTCCTTCAAAATAATAATAGTAATTGAGAGAATTGGCTATATTTTGAAAGTTTACTTTCTTGTGTGAGACTTTTTTTTCTTGTGTAAGCAAAAATACCATTAAAGGATGTACATCTATTCATGTATCTATCCAAACATTATTAATCAACTGTTTTATTTAGTTTTGCAGTTATGCATTTGAAAATGTCAGTGAATGAATGAAAAACAGATTAAACCTATTCAAAGAAAGAGGAGTGGCAATGAACATTTCACTACATAGAAACACTACTAATTCTTCTGTTACTATTAAAACAGCAGACAAAATAGAATTTGATCGCTAAATCACAGTTTAGGTCTGTTTATGTCGGTTACAATGGTTTCTCAGAGACGATAGTAAAAGATTTATGATTAATATAAAAATTAGATGACTGCATTCCATCTGGGAATAAAAAAAAAAAAAAGACCATGGAGCTGGTTCTTGGTGCCAAACACAAGAAGCCATCAAGTGGCTGTGGCTCTGACTGTTATGGTATTATTCAAACCACTCCAACTCAGGATTACATTCTACACATTTATCCCTGCAGTCTTTGCAGTGTTTAAATCAAACGCCTCAATCAGTCATCACAAAGTTTCAAACATTCACACCTTAGATCTTATGTTTCCTGTTTGCTCCTGAGATGGTTGCGCCTCTGGTTAGGCTTCCTGTGGAATTATGGTATTTAGACACTCAACAGCACATTCAACAACCACAAAAGCCAAAACTCATGAGGAAATACAGGACAAGAACATATGGGATGTAATGTGGGCATTGAGCACTCCGTGCATTGGCTGCTCTGCATGAGACTTTAGAATGACAGAGGCTGATGCACCAATAACTGCAGCTCTCAGCTGTGGTCTGCAGAGACTTGGCAAGTTGCCTCTTGCTGGCTTCTGCTTCTTTTCCTGCCTAGCAAGAGAAAACTGCATAAATAACTGAAGAATAAGAAGGGCTCCTAAAGATCCCAAATCTCTGAAGTAAGGAACACTAACATTTCAGGAGTGCAGTTTGCATCTTTAAGCCAAGTGCTGTTAGATTTAATAATATATTTATCATCTCTATGTTTCTATAATGGCTCCCATCAGATTCTGATATGGTAAGTAATTACATAGAGTAGAAAGGACAGTTTAATTAATCTGTCATTACAAGTACTAACAAAAATGTTTCTATGTCATGCATAGTTGTACATAATGTAATCTAACTAAAATCCCCAGTTATGCCAGTGGCTCGAGCACATTCCTAATCTGCAAAAAATGTTACTTGGTCTTCTGGCAAAATAAATCATTCACAGAGGATATTACACATGGTAAGACAATGAGAAAACATGATCTCTGAGGAACAATCAGGTTTATTTAAATGAGAAAGGAAAAGACTGGGAGGAACACAACGATAGCTTTGCAATATATCCAATGTCTTCGTAAAGCCAGCAGTGAAAACTCGTTTTTGTCTTCTGTGTGTGCTTCATTGAATGAGCTTTAATTTGAGGGATGTGACTTCTCTGTTTTCAGAAGTCTGAATCTAGTGAATTCTGACATTGCTGGGCAACCAAAACATGATTTTAACTCCTTCACTATGCCTATGTCTCTTACTTAACACAAGAAATAGTTTAAAATTACCGTGAGACAAAATAACACCAGTAAAAATGTACGTGAACATGATTGACAAAAACAAAAATACACCCCACTCAGAGTTAATCCTCTTCAGAGCAACTTAGATGACTATCAAATTTAAGAATTGCAAACAATTTGGAAATAAATAAATAGGCCAGGTTTCCCTTAGTCAGAAAGAGCAGAAAACTACTATGAAGAATGGAAGATATATTTGTCAGCTTGAGTATAAATTTGTACTTCCAGCAGATATATATCTACATCTATATCTATATCATTTATATCTATATCTATGTCTATATTATCTACATCTATATGATCTATAGATATACATGATTTATACATTTCAAGAAAATTTAAAAAACATCAGTCATTTTGTGTTTGTGATACAAATGTAAAAATAAAGTAAAAAGAATTTAAATGCATTACAGTAGAGAACTTTTGTTAATTTCAGGATTCCATCTTTTTCTTTTAAATGTTATCTCTCACTGTCTCTCAGCTTAAATTTGATGAGTGCAATTTTATTCCTAACAGACTTAGTAATATATTTTGAAGTAAAATATAAATTTAGGCATCGGAGATTTTTTCTTCATTTTTTCCTCATAATATTAAATCTCATATTAGTATAATTTTTCTTTATTCTTATTCTGATTCTTTGGTTCTTTCCCATTTTACTGTGTGATTACAATTTTAAGCAAAATCTCTATCTGTTAAAATTCTAACTCAAGTATATTACTTTGAGATCTAAGTTTCCCTGGGTTCTATTGTTTTCCAGCTGCGATCTGGGGAGGTAGGCTGAAATGCTCATATAATGAGTTTTATCACTGTGCTATTTTCTCATTACCACTCCTGTTGTCACTTTAGGTAAAAATAAATTCGGTGGTAACAGTACAATTACATGTTAGTCCAGTTCTGCCTGATTCACAAGGATTCATTCCTGGGCCTCAGGTATCATTCTGTGTCTATATCCTTCTACAACAACTTTTATTTAGAAATCATTAATAGTTCAGTATACACATTTTTCTTGGCATTGCTATAAAGTTTCTCTAAAACCATTTTAGGCAATAGTTACTTGTCTGCTGGACAAATGCTATCATAGCCATCAAAGTCAGATCAGACCAATAAAAAATCAATGGCCTTTTGCTACTATTGACAGAAATAATATTTCTTATGCTGTATGATGACAAACAGGAGATTCAATTGAATGAATTTTCATGCTACAATCCTTGTTATTCAGTTTTTCATATTACTCACATATGCTATGTATCTGCATAAATTGGATGAAGAGAGAAAGATTTGATAAAGTTTGGACTTGAGAGTACTGCAAAACAAAACAATATAAACAAGAAAGATCTTTTTTTTAAGACAAGCACTATAATCAAATTAGAAATTAATGACTAAGACTTGGCATCAAATTGATGCTGGTTTTTTTCTACGAAGCATGAATAGGCATAATTTGAGTTATCTAAAATCCCCAGTTTTGTCCTTCAATATCATGTATGACATCCAAAAACCTTAATATTTCTCTTCTTTGTTCATGTCTTTTACATTTTCCATCATTATTAATGAAAACCAAAGTCTTATACAATACACTTATGTTGTTTACAAAATATATGTTTAATTTTTCTCTCTCTTAACTATTCAGGTATATCTGTAGAGAATGTGTGGAAGCATAACACTGACAGCATGTAATATGAAAGTAACTCTTTTCAGTACTGTAGTTATTTTCTAGATAAAAACAAAATCTGTGAGTTTGTGCTGGGGAGGAAATGTAATTTGCACGCATTTTGGCAATCAATTTTCCATCTGAAAATCAGTCAATAGCTACTTTAAGTTACTGATTTTTTTATGATGCCATGTAATACAATGAGCATAGCGTTTCTTCTTTCACATCAATCACTTTGGAAATTCATAAGCAATTTAGTTATATTTTTATATGGGCTGCAGTTTCTTTAGTTATCATGAAACAATTTAAATTACAGAATTTAACATATGAGGGAAGAGGACATCAGCACTGTTTTGGGCAGTGGTGGCTTCAAGAACACATACAAAGGATCAACATTAATAATGTTTCTTCCTTACTCCGGCACAAAATAAACATATTTGGTTTACTTATTGAATATTCAGTGTCTGAGGTAGCATGATATTAAGGAAAAGAGAAATGGCAGGGAAGAATTATTAAGTTTAAAAGCCACTTCATCAAATGCAGAATCAATAACTTTCTCAGTGACAGAATATCACAGAAGCAAAACTGAGAAGAAAAAAATCCATTAGACACTTTTTCTCCTAGTTTGAATATGGGTATAAGATGCAATGCTATTCTGATCCTTACTTTACTTTCACAGAATGGGAGAGTTTTTGACCTAATTCCAGTAAGGTTAGATAAAATTCAGCCTGTGATGGAACAGAGAAAAAAAGACATGCTATAATACTGTTTAGTGCTATATTTGAGTTAAATTGGAAAGGTTTAGTATTGAATCTTTCTAGTTTAGAAGGGAGAAATATTTCTTAAACCTTTAGCAAATTTCAGAAAACAATTAGATTTATTTATTTTATTTGCTTGTTTTTCTGTGGTACAAGAATGAATAGTAAAGACACATGTATGTCCCACAAGTATAATTTTCTGTATTTTATTGCCTTTAAATGTAGCTTCAACACAAGGTGTTGTATAGCACCACAATGTTAAAATCATAATAATTTACTTGAAAGAAGTTGTTGAAGAGGATTATTTTGCCAAAGTTTATAAAGAAATAAGTTAGTGACACATTGCTACATGTTTATGGATTGTTCAATTTTGGTACTTAGATTTAACACCTGAATTTTCAATGGTGACCTTTTTTAGCTATAGAATGGAATTACTGCTTACAAGAACTGTCAGACTAATGGCAATAGAAGCATATATTATGTGGCAGCAGTGTCAAATCCTTGACTCTTCTGTTCTAAGGAACCTCACCTCTACTGGAGAATGCTCAGTGAAGTGAGAACATTTTATGTTCATAACCATTCCTGCTTAGGGTCTTTTTATATTGTTTTTATTTTATTTTTTCCAGCCTGATGATCATTGTTCTAAATCAACTCTCTTGTCAAATAGCCATGCTACACATTAGGAGGGCAGTGGTTAAAAACTACCCATTGAAGACCTGTGATCCTCCCATAAAATGATAAAAAACACCATGAATGTTATGCTAGAGCTGTATGTGAACTGATGGTGTGAATAATAAAAAATTCATAGCTAACGCTTTTATCCAAACTGTTTAATATGCTGCTTATTAAACAAGACACTACAAAATTACACTAAGAACTTCATAATAAACCTTAGCGCCACATTTAAGATTATACATTTAGATTAACAGAGAAAATATAGAAATTAGAAATGAATAAATTTTTATAGTATTTTTCTAAAATGTCTCTGGTTTCTTATGCAGATGTAGGTAGGCATAAACAGCTCCACTTGAGCAATTTAGGAAATGGTATGTGGAAAAGATATTAAAATTTACAGTGCTTTGAAGACTTATAGTGTTTTTGCTTTAGTGAAAAGCTAGTAGATTGTCAGTATCCCAAACCAGAGTGCTACTAGTCTGCTGGCACCAGAAAAGTAGCAGGAATGGTTGAGGTCACAAAACCAGAAAGAGGAAAGAAACCTCAATGAAGAGGTCAAATACATCATTAAATCAATATACACCTGGGCAAATACAAAACTCTCCCCCCTGCTCTCTCCCCCTCCTGTAAATATCCAACATTTAAGGGGGAAAAAAAAAAAAAAAAAGAGGTAGGTCATTGTTGACCACCATTTGCTTCAGGTGAGCTAAAAAACCCAATAAATTATTCCTGAATTAAGGTTTAAGGAATGAGTAAACAACATAGTAAAATGCAAAGGTGGCACAGTAGAATTGCTCATATAATCTTGTATGGAATTTGAAAAATGCCAGTGTAAAGAAGTCTGTACAGTTTGATCCACACCATTTCAAAAAATAATCACTAATATTACAGGTTGTTTCATTAGGAAAAGAATATTGAGGGCAAAGTTCACCTTGGACATGGAGAGCAGAATAACTCAATTTAATAATGTATTAATAACTAGTAGCTAAAAAGCTTAGATATATAGAGATGTAAAAATTATTGTATGGGCTTGATGTGTGAAAATTCTACAAGGGATATAAACACTTATGCTTCAGTGCATGCACCAGTCGTTAAGTACTTGGAGGAGGACAGTTCTTTTATGAACAGATTGTTTTATAATTACGTTTTTTATAGGGACCTAAAAATGGCAGATATCAGAAATAAAAAGGAAGGCTGGACAAAACTGATCTAACATTATGTTACTCTATTTAATCTTTTGATAGAGGATGTTGATAAAATTGAAAACATGTTTTGATAAATTAGTGTAAAAATATTAGTTATTCTAAATATATATATATTAATTCTTCTATTTCACCTTAGAGGGATGCTTTAACTCAGTAGTAGCAACTTTGCTACATTTATTTAATGATAAAAAAGGGACTGTGCAAGAATTGGAATAATTATTTTCCAGAATATCTCTGATAGGAGTCAGCTAAAGATATAGAAATTTCAATTCAACTCTTTTCCAGGTCACTGATGTTATAACTGAATAGAGGAAAAAAATCCCTAAAATAGACACAGCATATAAGCAATGGGTTTCTTCTCAGGAAATTGATCTGCAACACTGAAAAAGCGGCTATTACGGAGAAAGACATAGCTGTATAACAGAGGAACATGTCTTTGAAAATGTCTTCACTAGGTAACCCACAATCCCTTCCCACTCTCATTTGTTAGTAAAATATCCAGGACCTCAGAGTAGTTTAATTCATGAGACTTAAAGTCCCCACTGGTATTAAAAAAATCTGATATTTATAGACAATCTACAACAAGTTTCAGCAAACCCTTATAATCTTTAGCAAAACAAATAGACAAACAAAAAAAAAATTAAAACCATCAACCAAATATTTCAATCAAACAGTGTATGCCCAACATGCATAGCAGGTTTGTTATAATATCAGACGTGTTCAACTATTAAAAAAATGATACATAAAATGATGGAAGTTTTGTAATATTGGCAGTACCAAGTTTCTGTTGAGACAGCTATAGCTTTTTTCCCCTATCAAGCAATTTCCAAAGCATAAGTTCTACTTAAATGAAAACTATAGCCAACTTTCTTAGTTAATGAGATTCCGTGTTAATCCCCCATGCTGCAAATCAATTATTTAAAGCCTTTCACAGCTAATGAATCATATAGTACTTTCTGATTAATGCCAATAAGCTAGTTGTAATGCAGTGGAGCAATCAACAGTCTTAACCACTCTGTTTTAAGAATACTTCTCTGTGGCTAAAGAAATGACACAAAACATTTTAAAATAAAGCATTTTTTCATAAGAAAAACACAGAACTCAAATTGCAGCAGTCATGTTTACTAATAAAAGACTAAGAGCCATTATATAATAATTGGAAATTCTGCAGTACAATGTCAAATAGTCAAAAATACCAATATCACATAGTCACATATCAGTAGTCAAAATTATCAATGCTTAGTATTTTTCAGGAAAGCCTTTTCCACTGAAGCATTTATTATACTGACTGTTTCTCACTAGATGTTGATAAAATAAAGTACTAGTACTATAGCAGAAATATTAAGTGTTCTGGGTATTTTATTAATTTAAGTACTATAAGTGTGTTTTTTCTCAGCTTATCTGTGATGCATCGTGGTCAATATTCTACAATGGCACTAACTGAGATTTTCTCAATAAATGCATGTAAGAACAGTATGTTATTGAGAAAGGAATTTTCGGATAATAAAGAAAAAAGATTACGTGATAAATCACTAGTATCCAGGCAACAAAAATTTATGTGATAAAATCTGACATTGAAAAAAAGGCCTGTAGCTACTGTGCTGGCTTTGGCTTGGAAAGAGGTAAATGTCTTCACAGTGGCTTGTATGGGGCTATGTTCTGGGTTTGAGACCAAAACAGTGTTAATAACATAGAGTGCAGCCCCCTGGGGTGGTAACAGAGCCCCACCATTCGCTGTGGGCTGACACAGGGTGCAGGGGAACAGGATGAAGGTGCTGAGAACCTGCAATATATTGATGGCATCATGATATGGGGTGTCATGGCTTATCCCCAGCCAGCAATCAAGCACCACACAGCCGTTTTCTCACTCCCGCACCAACAGGATCATGGAGAAAATTGGAAGGCTAAAAGCTGGGGAAATTGTGGGTTGAGATAAAGACCATTTAATAGGAATAGCAAACAAAGAAAATCAAGGAATTCGTTTCCTGCTACCTATGGATAGACAAGTGTTCAGCCACCTGCAGGAAAGCTGGGCCCCATCACATACAATGGTTATTTGACTATGCCATCACTCCAAATGTCCCCCTCTTTCTCCTTCTTCTCCCCACTTTATACACTGAGCATGACGTCACATGGTCTAGAATATCCCTTTGGTCAGCTGGGGTCACCTGTCCTGGCTATGTCTCCTCCCAACATCCCAGGCACCCCCAACTTCCTCACCAGTGTGGCAGTGCAAAAAGCAGAAAAGGCCTTGACTCTGCGTAATCCCTGCTCAACAAGAACAAAATCATCTCTGTATTAACAGCCCTGTGTTCAGCACAAATCCAAAACATAGTCACTTACCAGTCACTGTGAAGAAAATTAACTATACTCCAGCCAAAATCAGAACATGAGGCAATGCAGTTATGTTTGAGAACAGTAAAAGAATAATTCAGATTTTTCTGAAAGCTAGTTTTGCCATAAAACAATTGAAAGTCAAATTACTTAGACTCCAAAAGATCTAACTTTGGCCTCTTCAGGGACCTTCACAGAAGAATCTCATGGGAATGCACCCTAGAGGGAAGAGGGGTCCAAGAGAGCTGCTCAATATTTCAGGACCTTTTCCCCGTGGCTCAAGTGCAACCCTTGACCCACTTATGCTCTTGAGCAGGGATGTTGAACTCAGTGATCTCCACTAATCCCCTCCAATCTTGCCCAACCTGTGATTCTGTGATTCTGTCACCTGTACAGGAGATCAGTTTTTATAAATAAAATGGTAAGATGGACATCATCATATTGAAATGGATGTAATCAATACAAAAACAGCTGTATCTCCACTCACTTACGAAAAGGAGACACAGGATTACCATGAACTGGACATTATAGGGTTATGTTTATAAAAGTTCACAAAATCTAAATGAACAACTAACACTTCCCTTCTTGATTTCAGTCTTGAAGTATTGACTCCTTTTTTTTTTTTTCACAGAATGAGTTTTGCAAACATAGAAATAATATAATAAATTAAAACAGTTCCTGGAAGTCACATGGAAAAGAATATTCACTTACTTACCTTCAGATCAGTGAAACATAATATTGACTATGATATTCTAAGAAAATAAACAGTCATAGGGAGAAAAAAATTAAAATTAAAAAAAAAACTTAGAAAAGAAGAGAAGAGAAGAGAAGAGAAGAGAAGAGAAGAGAAGAGAAGAAAAGAAAAGAAAAGAAAAGAAAAGAAAAGAAAAGAAAAGAAAAGAAAAGAAAAGAAAAGAAAAGAAAAGAAAAGAAAGGAAAGGAAAGAAAAGAAAAGAAAAAGAAAAGAAAAAAAGAAAAGGACAACAAACCAACCAAAAAACCAAACCAAACAAACAAAAACAAAACAAAAAAATCCCAACACAAACTAAGCCACCAAAAAACAGAATAAGAGGGAAGCAGGATACAAATAAAGACTAGAGCTTTATGTAGTGTTGGACACTTGGAGTTATCATTTGGTGAGTTTTGTCTTTTACCTGATTTAGGAGAAATAAAAAACAAACCAAGGTATTATACACATATAGATCACAGCATAGCCAATAATAAAGAGGATGTTTATGATTAACACTCAAATGTGATAAAGTATGAAGAATATGAAACTATGAACATAAAATAGTGATTGACAGGGTATTTTCATTTTCCTAAAAAATATGTTTGTATTTTCACCTAACTACAGGGCATTTTCATTTTTTAATATGAGATGTTTTTGTATTTTAAAACAAACAGATACAAGTATATACAGAAATTTAATATCTTTCAGTGATAAATATGAATAGAGAAACTTTTACTTAATTTAAAAATATTAAGAGATTTTGGTTGAATTTAGTGCAACTTTATCTTCATTCAGGAAAGGACTTAGAAAGGAAGTATAATGAATGAAAACTCTGCCTAAAATACGTCTTAGTCAGATAGCTAAGAAATAGTCAATGAATTCCTTAGCAAGGATCTGCTCCCAGATACCTGAGCTCAGTTGTAGGTGTGCACTAACTCATTATTTCCTGGGACTACTCAGGAATAAGGCAAGCAAGATCATTAAGCTTTTAGCAAATTTGCAAATGTGCTGTGCATGCCTGTCACTAGCAGGTATTTGAACCTTACTGCTTTCTTTCCTTTGTAAAACAGGCTGAATAAAATGAGATGATTCCATTACCTTTTGCAGATTTGTTAATATTTAGACAAATGCCAAAGAAGATCTGGGTAATTTTAATCACCACAGCACAGGAATTTCTCTCCCATGTCACCTCTGAAGATAATGTCCTTAGGACATTCAGTCTGGGGGTACTTCTATCTCTGGAGCCAGCAACTGTGTAATTGTGGGATAAGAAGAATGGCAAGCAAGGTGAAAGAGCATCAGTCTGGTGTCTAGCACTACTCACATATGCAAGTTAACACCTTGGCTGTGATATCTGCACCAAAGGATTATTTTTGTCTTTTAACAAATTGTCCTAGAGGTTCAAAAAGAGAAATAGTGCAGAAAAATACAGAAAATATAGGCTACAAGAGGTGTACACATTAGCTGTGACACATACTTTTGAGAAAAATACAGTCCAGAAGCTCCTAGCCCAAACACTGCAACAACAACAACAACAACAACAACAACAACAACAACTCAAATAAATTTTTATAAAAAGCATTAAGTAATTTAATTGAAAAAAATTAAAATAAGGATTTTCAATGCTTCTTGTCCTCACATGATTTTACTAGTAGTTTAAAGTTTTCTATACAAATTAGAAAAGCTTCTGAAATAAAACTATATCTAATTGCTTCTTTGGAAAGATATCTCTCTTTTTCATGCACTCACACAAATCTTGCCAATCAATTATCTAAATATTATCAAAATAATAATAAAAACTACTATTTTTTGGGTCTTATTCACAAAGGGACTTAAAATGAACTGAGATATTAAATAGGTTAAAATGTATGCATTAAAGTAAAAAAGAATTCCTTCCATCCCTTTTAAAATCATTTATTTTGCATTTGACTTTATGAATAAAACTGTTATTATGGAACCATCATTAGCTACTATAGCAGTTAGGGTAGCTCAGCAAGATAGTAAATAATTAAAACTTCAGTAGTGTGTAAAATAAAATGAGCTTGATTAATTATGTGACCATACAGGAAACAAGGTGTTTTCTCTTCTGCACTGAATATGTCATACATAAAACAGTACCACAGATTCAACTTTTTAGAGGATTCTGACTTTTTTGCCTTGACAAATTTTTTATAGCTCCAAAGATCCTAGCATTTTTAAGAGTTATTCCTATGAGAGGGAATATTTTAAAGTAGGTCTAGATGGTGATGGTGTGGGAGGCTTGACATTTTGAAGTTTCTACTGGCCAGGCAGTAATTTTCAAATAACTTACTAAAAGAATTTAAACTACTAGATTAAAGGACTGAGAAGGAACCCATTAAAAAGTTACTGAAATGTAAACTTATATGGGGTGAACACAGGCATAGAAACTCTTTAAGAGCTGCTTTCCCCTAGGATTTAATATTGACTTGCCATATGGTACAAAAAGATGTGATAGGTCTGCACTTATAAGGAACAGTTCTTACAGGGTGACTTTTGTGCAAGATCTGTATTTTGATGAACATAACTGGGACAGCTTCTTAACATCATGTGAAGCTATGATATAATTCATGGATGTTTGCTTTACTTATTCTATTTATTTTATAAATTTATCTGACTGGAAGTAGAGACAGATCATAAAACAAGTCAGCAAATGAAAACAAAGTCACATGACTTCTTTGTATGGATGATAAATGATTTCCATGCAATTCAAATGTTTTTGCTGCTATATTTGCTCAACACTGTCTTACTATGAGAATTCAGATGGAGGAATGAAATAAACTAAAAATTTTCCGTGTTTATGTGGAATTGTGTGCCTTTGTGTGAGCCATAAAGGAGTGGAAGGCTTAAACAGTGTAATTGTTTGTACACTCTTGTGATGCTTTTTAGTAATTAAGTACTGCACTCATACTACCAGATATGCTTATAAAAATTCTCATTACCTCTAGAAGGTATTATTATCATCTTTTTTATAACTGTGGAAGTGAAGCCAATTAGCCTATTTTTGCTCTAAAAAGTCTTGAAATGTTTATTGAGGATTGCCCTGAAATAAAAATATTGCCTAACAGCTTTTAAGAAAATTGCCTTTTGATGAAAGTTGCCTAACAATCAGTTATTACAAATTTAGCTTCTCTACTGAGATCTGCATTCTGCCTTTCTTTCTTCCTAGCAGCAGAGTGGATATTTGCAAGAGAAGTATATTATCGCTTAATCACAAATGTGGTGTGATTTAGGAAACCTACCTTAACTTGAATAACTCTGTTAATTGATCATATTCTGAAGAACTGGTGATTCCATTTGGATTTTATTCTGCGAAAATTAGAACATACTGATGTTCAAATTAAAAGGAGCAGCAGCAATGCAACAAAGCTTAGAATATTATACATCTGAAAGTGCAGTCTGGCAGCATCATTTCACAAAGATAAAATACATTAGGGCATATGCACTTGTGACTGATTGATTGGGACATTTTGGAGTAACACAGATCTGTTAGGGTTTGCAGACATAAAACGAGGCCATAAATAAAACCTCTGAAGATATATTTGCTATTAATAAAAGCTAATGTCAATAGCACAGAGATAGTAGTTAGGGGGTGTGTGTTAATGTTGCTAGTTCTATCCCTGTGCCACTTACCCTGCAACCAAAAGAGCTATTGAACTATAAAATGTATGGATAGAGATTGCTTTTAAGGACAGCATTAGTATTATAGAGCCCCAAGTACAACTACTGTAAAACCATTTGCACCTTGGAAGAAAGAAAAAAACTGCTGAGGAAACAATTACATGCATATTTGTGGTTTGCATAGAATTGTTCCAGTTTCCATGATTGAATTTATCTTCTGAAATTCACTTCTTCAAAAGAATGCTATGGAAAGTTTGGAATTGTCTTAGTACCCTTGCTCAATGTTTCTTTTGTGAACTGATCCGTAAAAGCTCCATTGAACTCTGCTTGTTGTAATAGGTTAGGCAGATTCAGACATCCTGCATCCCTGCATAGAAATTACAAAACTGGTTTTACCAGTACATTCTAAAATTAGACTGTACAATTAAAAATACCTACTGTCTATATCTGCAAGTGAGTTTAGAGGAAACCAAGAAGGAAGACAGTCTTTCATAACCAGTGGAGAAATCCAGATCTATGGAAACACTGAGTGGAATTACATGTTCTTATGTCAGTATGTAGTTTTGTCTCTTAAAATTAATTGGATTCAACTATCCAAGTCAGAGTGTATCTGAGTATGAGTACATTAAGGATAGAAACTGAAATTCATTATGTTAATGCATCAATTGTATGATCACCCTGCTCGTGCTGTTCCATGCCAGATATGCTGACTTCAAGCAGCAGTATTTCCATGTTTTTACAATATTCTCTTTGTCTAACACACTGCTTTCACACTCATATGCTTACTCGCTTCTCCTGAGACAGGCAGGATATCTTTCTGCAGCCTTGCTTGGCATCATGAAGACTTAATATAAAAAAAGACTTTTTAGTATGGTATATGCCAGCAGAGTTGATCACAGGGTAGTTTCTTCTGGTAAAGGATTTTTGTTTTCCTCTGTAAAACAGACTCAATTCTGCAAATCAACTGCCAAATATGGATGAACAGATATATACCAGAGAGATACCTTCTCACTGACAGCTTCATTAATTTCAATTGAGTTACTCTCAGAGATTAGACTCATTAAATCAAAACTAAGTTCTCACTAAAATTAGTTGTAGCCCTCCTGCTTGTCTAAGAAGCCTTAAATATCTAAACTATTATTAGATCAGATAAATTAATTAATATGCTTGAAAAAGTGTCAGTCAAAACATGAAGAACATTTTACATTTCCACCTATCTGGCTGATTGCAATAGCTCCAGCTGAGCATGATTATCTTTCAATTACAAAAGCAACAGCTAAATGCAATGATAAAATAATAGAATCACTCAGATTGGAAAAGACCTTCAAGATCATCCAACCCCACTCTAGATTTACGGACAATGAATATTAAGGACTCTGTGAGAAGAAGACGCAATAGAATATTTTTCCTCAATATTTTGTAGGGTGGTACAAACTTAACTGTGTATTGTTCTTTTATGATCCAAAATTAAGATGCCTTTAGCACTGAGCTTAGATATTATTGATATTATTATTATTTATATTATTAATATTATCGATATTATTATTATTGATATCTTTATTATTGCATTATCTCTTTATTAAATTACAGAGCAATAGAATACTTAGAAATTATACACAAGAGACCAATAAGGTTAACATGCAATTTAACCTGTGTTGATAGTCTGAGGAATTAGGCAGAGAGCAATGTTACAGAGTTCACATGTACTCCAAATTTGTGCTGTCACTTAGATTCACATTCTTCAAAGCCAACTTAAACACTTTTCCTGAGTATCATAAGTACCACTCTATATATGTGTTTATTAGCATATACATAAAATCACATACAGATGTCTTCACTATGAACAGGGTTTTTAAAGAAAGGCAGTATCTTTTATTGGCTAAAATCATCTAAGTTTATTGTATCACAGTGGTTTTGTCTGACTATTGATTGCAACAGAAATTGGTGAGGACACTTTTTTTATTTGAACCTGAAATCTAAAGCAAGCTGAGGCATTTTCATTAAAATCCATTTATGAAATGAAAAGCTCCCCATTCACTTTAAACTGGACTTCTAATCCCTTAGATACTGAGTAGTCTTATTACTTGCTGCAAGTCTTAGTGAGAGAATATTAGGGAGCATGATGGATATTTATTTGACAGTCATATTTTATTCATGACACATAACAGAATGTACGTGGCTAATGGCCAGGAAATAATCACTCTTTTGCTGAATGCATGCATTAGGTGTTTTATGAAGCTGCTTGAAATCAGGATATTCCCAAAAGAAAATTGTTAGTTAGCCTTCTGTTGTTGATATACATTCCCTTGTTCCAGAGGATCATTCAAACTTTTTTGCTCATTACTAGCTACAATACTAAAAACTTTGTAAGAAATTATAATCTGATAGTCTGCTTCTCTGAGTTACCTGACCAAAAAAAAAAAAAAAAAGGTTTTATAGTTGTTTTATAGTTGGTTTTAAAAAGCTCACATGCTTTCAGAGAAGTTTGTTCTGTACTCACAAAATTATTAAATATAAATTGAGAGCAAGTGCTTAAGAGTGGATTAAATTATGTGTGAAATTTTTGAAAGTGTTTATACGTATATATTGTTTAATAAATTGGCAGTTGAGTACAGGAAAATATTCATAAAGCACCAGAAAAATGAGCATTAGATAACTTGCTTTTTTTGCTGAGAAGTGTAACTGTATTTGATTGAGTTAAAGAAAATCAACAGCAAAAATCTTTAATTGGATTTTACAACAAAAGTGATTGAAATTTCATGACACATTTTCTAGATGTCTGGTTAATATTACTATTATCTTGTTGCAATAATGGATTGAGATTGGTTTAGTTATTATATTGTTTTAAATTTTCATTAATTGTGAAGTAATAATTGCCTTTATTGTATTTTATTATTTGAAACGTAAATGAAATACTTGTGCTCTGTTTTAGCTACTCGTATTTTCTTAATCATATTTATACAAAATAAGGACCCTCTGAAAACTAGATATGTTACCAAGTGCTCTATTTGAAGTCTTACATTGTGATTAATCTTTAGCTCTCTAAAACCACACTGTTTTAACATTTGGGAAAAAAAGTACTTTAAATAAATGTTACTCACACAAAAGCACACACATAAACAAACCCACGCTTAAGGATTACAATGCACTTTTCAGTAATTACACACTCGAAGATATTTAGTCCTCTCCTCTTAAGCACTTGGTAATTGGTCTTGAGGAGGGTGAAGACACAGGTTCTGATAACAGATAGATAAAGAAAAGTAAAATTAGAATACGAAGCTTCCATAAAAATCTTATTACACAAGGTTGCCACTGACCTTGGTGCAAAAGAAATGTCAGTGAAGCACGTGCAGCCTGACTTTGAAAGACAAAATTTAGCAAAGCAAAGCAAAGAACACACTTCTGTAGCTGAAAAAAAGTAACAACAGATAAAGAAATTTGAAGTAAAAATGACACTCAAATGAATTTCTTGAATTAAGAAAGTTAAGACAGGAAAAATATGGGTGTCTGTTACATGAGATGTAAGTAATCTTACAATTTAAAAAAAGTATTTGTTTACATATAAATGAATTACTTCAGCATATAACTGTGACCTTCACCTGAGGCCATGCAATTTTGGGCCACTCACACTTGATGATCAGAGCTGCTTGATTGTCAGGCATCTTTCAAACTGATACATTGAAAACATTTCTTCAAAAATCTCAAACACAAAACTGGAAGCAAGGGGTTGAATTGGCTGCTTCTCAGGGTTATTTTTCTCAGAAAAGTATAGTTGGGATTTTTTTTTCCCCTGATGCTCAAATAAGAAATTCTAAGATCAAGTAAATTCCATTTCACTTTTTTTTTAAATCTAAAATTGGTCCAGATAGATAGGTATATATAAACAATTAGAGAGAGGTGAAGGAGAATAAAGGAGAGAAAAATAAAACTAACAAACTACAAGTAGTTTCAAGTGATATTTTTAGTCACTTTTCTGAGTTTTCTGTAATAGTATGAAAAAAAACCTTTCAAATAAAAAGTTAAACCCTACTCTTTTTTTTTTTTTTTTAACATATTAAAACTGTAATTTTGTAGTTAGATATTCTAATCAAAAGTTTTCTACAAACTTTTACTGAAGATGTGCAGGATCTTTGAACATCATGGCCAGTCTGAACCTCATCTCAACTAAGACAGTATCAAAAGTCTTTTTCAAAAATGTGACTCTAAGGGACAAAATTGTGTCTGGAATTTTCTTAGTAGTCTTCAATAGTATAAAAAGAAACAATTGTCATTTGCAAGGTAGCATTCAGGCAAGTTCAAAGTTATCTTGAATTTAGATTGTATTATTTTCTGCATTTTCTTTTTATAGTGTAGAAATTTCAAGTATCCTGAAAAGAAACTGGAAAAAAAAAAAAGCCTAAATATAAAAATGAACTCTTCAAGATATTCTAAAATTTTTCTTAGAATTTATTATTGAAAAGGGAAAACAGAGATGCATTTTTAAAAGTAACTTTTCATTTTAAAATCCCCACATTTTGAAAGAAAATTTCAACCTATTCTATAGAATTCTCAGAATTATGTTGGAAGGAGGTTGCTGTTGTTGCTATGTATTCTACTTTATTAGAAGCCTAATGCTATAGAGACCACTGAACTTATTGAACGTATTTCCTTAATTTTAATTATGTCTGCTGCTTGTTCAGTTTTACACCTCCTATTCAATTTGCTTTTTTTCTGTATGCCATGGTCCTATTAGTCTTTTCTGTCCAAAAATAAGGAAGACAGAACTGGACTTTACTCCTCCTTTCACTGAGAATGAGCAGCTTTTAGTGGATTATGCTGTGTCTCCCAATGTTTTCGTCCTTTTCCAACGTCTTACTCACTGGCCTCAGCAATAAGAAATAGTACCTCAATTAAGAGGAATAGACTGGGGTGAAGGGGAGTATACCATTAAGAAATTGTAAACTAGAGTTTGAATGAATAAGATAAAAAGAGATAAAGAAATGCAACTCAGTATTCCCAGAGATTCCAGTTATATGCTCCTAGATTCTTGCATCTAAATAAGGAAGAGGATATTACAAAAATTTTATTAAAAAGACAAATATGTTAATCCTCTAAAGCTTGAGGTCTGAGTGCAGTTCAAAAACATTTACTGAGCCTATGAAGACTGGAATTCAAATTTCTCAAAATATTTCTTTTACTTTTCTTCCTTGTTTTTGATGTTTCTCATATTCAAGTTTATCCAAGAACCAGGATGAAGAAACACATATTGTCTTTCTGAGCAGTGTGAACACCACTGACCATTCTGCCTGTGGCGATCTCTCAGAAGTGTAGGTGACAAATGATTCCAAACCTGCACTTTTAGCAGGATATGGCAATCTGAGGCAAGACTGCATGATTCCTCTGGGGGGTCAGGGAAGAGGAACTTCCATTAATATTGCACATGTATATATGGCTTTATATAGATATATATGTATATATCGTATTCCATAGTTGCTATGATTTTATAAGGACTGTTAGCTGATTGCATAAAGATAATTGTTATGGCTCACATTTCAGACAGTTGTTAATAAGTAGATTAAATTATTTAAGTGGTTAATGGTTCTTGTTTTAATTTGCTTAAATTATGTTATTCTTTAGAAGAAATGCTTTCATATAAATTAACTTCAGTACTCCCTGCTTTTTCACTGTGTTACTGAAATGAAACTTTCAACAGAACCAGTCTATACCAAATGATGTAGAATCTTCATCCTGTAATTAGGGATGAATGAAGCTCAGAAAGCTTTGGGTTTTGGATAATCTTTCCAAAGTTAAGATGCTTAGCATGTGTTTTTATGAAGCTATCTGGCCAAGGTGATATTTTTGCAAGGAACATATAGCTTCTTTCAGTATTCAGATACTTCATATACATGAAGTATATATACTCCTTAATAACGAAAGGATTCTCTAAAAAAAAAGAATTAAAAAAGGTATATGAGGTGATACTCAAATAATGAAAATACTTTGGGAAGGAATTCAGCGAGTTAAGATTTTCCATCGTATGTGTTCCTACCATTTTGATGCTTAACATTTGATCTTCTCTTTTCTCCATCTTGAGAATTGAAACAGAAAAGTACTTGCCCTTTTGCACAAGGTGAACTTTAATATTTGCACTGAAATGACAAGTCTCTTTTTCTCTTTCCTTCTTCCAGAAATTGCAAAGATATGACTATAAGTGGATGTGTACGTTTTGTGGCAGATAGAGGCTTACATCATCACCTAAGTTATCCAACCATTTTAATCCTTATAGATCAGACATATTACTGTGCATATGACTTTGAAGCTGTAGCTATTAACTTCTGGTGTAATAAGACAGGACTCAGCATTTGAAATTTCATCTCATCTAGAACTCCTGACAAGAGAAAATAACTGAGATGCTTCAGAGTCCTTCTAGTATACTATACCTACAATACATGCTATATTAAAACAGACCTCTCTGACTTACTCTCTTGAAGGCTTTCTTTCGCTTGCCTTTTTCTTTAAAGTATATTTCAACTTCACTGAATTTGTATACATTATAAATTTGAAAAATACTGTCTCCTTGTCTGTAGCATCAAAATATCTAGTTGTAATAAAACTCAATCACTATGAATAAAACCCTTTTCCTATATCTGATTAATGGACATAAGCACTGTAGCATGAGAGGTACATTTATTAGGTACATTTAGGCATTATGGGTATTTCTTGTCTATTAATAGTTCATCAGCTTGTACTGTAGCATGCTGACATGAAAGCCTTTTCTCAGCCTTAGAAGGAGATCCAGTGTTTTAGATTTTCATTTGCCACACCGTTACAGAGTAACAGTGTGAATATAAATTTTCTCCCATTTTTGTTTCTCACAGAAATACTTTTGTCAGGATTGTTCACTCATGATTCGAAAAAAAACCTCAGTGGACTTTCTCAAAACTGAATGAGTAAGATTGTGAAAGTGTTTGGTTTGGAGCTTTTTTGGGGGCAGGGTGAGGTTTTTTTCAGGAAAGTTCATGTTTTCTTTATTTTTCTCTTGAAAAATTCTAAGTACTTTGCTTTATGACCATGTTTTTAAAAGACAAAAAAAAATTAGTGAAAAATTTTAAGAGTCAGGTATTATGGACAGCATTTGTTTGCGTGTCTTTGTGTGTCTGTGTGTGTTACGGCTTTCTTTTAATATAATTGGTAGAAGAAAATGTATGCATAAGAAATTGATGAATAATCACTAACTACATTTGGTTTAAGCTTGTGATTGATAGCATTCTGTACATAATATCTGGAAAAACTTCTTCAATTCCACATTGTCTTGCATGTTCTCAAGTTCAGGGATGAAAAGGAACACCTGCCTGATTCCCATATAATTTGTTTACTATTCTAAATCACAACCTTCCAGTCAGGTTACAATATTTCATCTACTATGTATTATACAATATTTTTTTAACCTGTCATGCTGTAAAGAAGTTTGTTGCCTTTAATTTATTGTCTGTCTTAATACTTTCACATGGTAAAGTTCTCCACAGATGCTGTAGAGTATTTAGCATCATACTAAACTTATGTCTTTAAATAATTTATTGCTTTTAAGGTGTAATAGTTTTCTCTCTTCCTATATGTTTTGTAAGAATGGAAGAAGCATCACTTCTCTTTTAAGTTTCCATTTATTTCTACTTCTTGCTAAATACTTACATTTGCAAATATTGATCCAAGTAAACGTGTAGTGATTTCAATGTGGCCTCAATGTAACTCTATAACTTTAAAGTTTTAACTGGTATTCTCAAGGAAAACGTTACAGCAATTCACCTCTTTGTGACTGTACTTTTGGGGAGATGAATTGTGTGTGGGTTAGGCATGGCAAGCAAAGTAGGCCATGTCATAGAAATCTTTCTGTTCCTTCTGTGCCCACTGTCACTAAAATATTTGCTCAGTATAATTAATAAAGAAAAACAACCACAAAGAATTTTTCTCTGGTCATTTATCCTTCAATATATATTCTCAATGGAATAATTTACTAATTTTTTATTTGTTTATGAATAGAAATCCACGAAACTCACTTCTGATCCTAAGGCTACCAGTTGTAACACTTTATTGGGCAAGATTGTTGTTTTACTTCTGTGGAGGGCTCTCATTATGTAGTGAACTGACTTGCCAATGAAGCAGTGAATCTTAATTTAAACAGTAAATTTTAATATTTTGTTTTTTGATTTACATATTCACCGTCCCCAAAAAAGTTGTTTCTAACTAGCTGACACCAATTGTTATGAACTATATGCTTTATAGTTGTTTTATAATCAATTGTCGAACTTAATATGTATTTATGCAGATACTTTTGAACTTCTATTATTTTTGCAAGAAGTGAATAAAGATCTCAATTATACCTAAATAATGGCTCACTTTTACACATTTTTGACACTTTCATTTAAAAATAAATTGGAGTTCAACTATAAATAGGCAAAGCATAGGCTTGATAAATAAAACATCTCAACACATTAGGAAAAGAAAATGTTTTTCAGAGAAAACTACTTGGTTTATAGTAAAGGAACCGCATGTAGACTAAAAAATTTATTAAAATATGTATAACGTTTCTCACATTTTGGATCTCTTCTTATGACACCTTTTTATTCAGAGATTGGAGAAAGCGTTCCTCTTTTTGTGACCACTACTTGCTAATCACTCAACAATTTATGGTGAAAGACAGGCTTTCTCCGTAAAGGCAAAAATGAATATTTAGAACTTCTAGGTCTTTTTGTGTATTTTATCATAAACCTCATTTTGTCCTCTGAAATTATACAGGTCTCTAAATATTATAAATAAAAAAAATTAACAGATACATGGAATGAAAAAATAAAAGCAAGAGATAGTTTAATATCTCAGAGGCAGAACATGCAGTAACAATATCACATGCAGTTTAAAAACCCCAACATAACTAGTAAGCAACTTAAAGATATCTTTCAGATTAAAAGGAAATACAAAGTGATGGAAATAGGGCAAAGAAGAGTAATCTGTTTTCCTTATGGAGATTAAAAAAAATTGTACAAGAGACAAAATGGAGACAAAAATATCTGTGACCATGCCCACGTGCAATTAGAAAGAAAAACAGTCAGGAGAGACCTGAAAATTAATATCGAATGCAGCACACTTACCCATCATAAGTAATAGCAATAATAAAAAAAAAAAAAAAAAAAGAAAAAGAAAGAACAAACAAGAATAATATTAATAGTTGCCTAGCTTTATTTAAAACATTTTGATTTGAGGCCTTCTTTTTCATAAGAATTTGTGCCAATTTATTTTTTCCCATGGAATCTTTCATATTTCATCTCAAAAAAGCAAAATTATGGAATAAAATACACCATAGAATTAAATACTGTGAAGCAGATATAGAAAAATTTTAATCAGTGAAAGTTTCAATTTTATAGCAACTTGGTGTGAAAAAGTCTGGTGTAGTTCCTTAAAGATGATTTAAAATTAAGAGAATGAATGAAGATTTTCAGCTTTGAAGAAAAACACGTATGTCTTATAAGTTTATAATTTCCCTCCTGATGCTCACAGTATTATTCAGTATGTCTGTTTGCTTACTGAGTGTTTTGTCTTTTCATTCCTATTATTTTATTTCAGGCAAAGTCAGTGTAAAGTGAGTGGATCTGCAGAAGTGGGGTGAAAGATCAAGAGAATAGGGTGATGTATGACAACATGTCTCTTCAACGCTGTGTAATAACTAGACTCTGTGTAACAGTTAAAATAAAACATGATAATCTGTACTTCCTTTGCCTACTTATCTTCACCTTCATTATTATTTTTAAATATGTGTCCTTGTTTTTATCAAAAGTATCTTCAACCTGCAAATTACATCTTCCTTTTAGTTTATGTGCCCCTGCCTCCTTTGAGATGAAAGGCACAGCCAGCCAGAGAGGAACATCATTCTCTTTAAGAAAGAGGTGAGTGAGAGAAGGTCACAGTTCACATTTTATGCTGTATTATATGATGTAGGATTCAGCATCTGAGCAGTACAGATCTAAATAGGCAGTCTAAAAAAATTCAGTCCTTTTTATACTTTTCAATATGTAAAAATAATTATATATATAATTTATATTCATTTTCATTATAGAAACCTTAATCAGTTTCTTTCAAAATATTTACTTTTACATCTAAAGATTTCCTTAATATAATTAAAATAATAGACATTTGAAAGAAACAGAATTTAATGACTCATTATTCATTAACAGAAAAGCATATCTGCCTTATCCATATCTTCTGGTAAAGATTAACACCTGTTTTGTAACACATTACTTTTCTGTTTGTCTGTCAATACCACAGGTTTATTGCATAAGGAGAACTCAGCAGTCAGACCCTGTCTGGAATTTGAGTAATACCAGGAAATCCTTAAAAGCTGCACCTAATCTTTCATACATATTTAAATACTGGAATATTATGTTATGTCTGGGGCTTTAACTTGCATTCATTTCAGTAGATTACATAGTGTCTGGCCACATTAAAGCCTGAAATCTGTTTTAATGTAAAATAAATAATTTTCATTTCAATTAGTAGCTGTAATTCAATTAATTAGTGTTAGCAAACTAGATGAAATTATTCTAATTTGGGCATACACATGTGTAAGCATAAAATATAATTCTCTTATTGATTTCTTACCATAAATTTCTTTTTTTTTTTCCTGAGCTGACCAATTTTTTTTCAATATTTTTTATAGGAGCCCCCTTGAGAGACATTAGATGTTTAAATGGGATATTAGCTGACAACCAACCTGAAAAGTAGAAGACATGATTCCTAATCAGCAGAAAGCCCAGTAATTTATTACGGTTGATTAGTTTGAGATTCTCATTTGTCTTCAAGGACCTGGAAAGCCAGTCAAAGGCTTCTGGGAAGTGATAGACTTTTAAAAACTTCAGTAGCTGCTAATCAAGAGCTTACCAATTGATCACTAAACCGCAGGTTCATGAGATCATATGGGATATTTCAACTGCTTTACAGCTGAAATACTCTGGATTAGTGCAGTAAAATTATGCTCTAAAAACTGTTAAGGAGCACATAGGATGGAACACCACTCCTTTGAGGAAAGGCTAAGAATTACATTTGCTCAGCCTAGAAAGAAATAAGCCTTAACGATGACTTAATTGTGGCCTTTCCATACCTGAAGGGAACTTTCAGAAAAGATGAGGCAAGACTATTTACAAGAGCATGCAGTGACAGAACAAGAGGGAATTGATGAAAACTGAGAGTAGGTTTAGATTAGTTATTAGGGAAAAAATTCATTACCATTGAGGGTGGTGAGGCACTGGAACAGGTTGCCCAGAGAAGTGATGCACCATCACCAGATATGTTTAAAATTGAACAAAAAAAGAAAACAGTAGCTATGAGAGAAATATTTTGTCATTCTTCATTATAAAATATCCTAGACCTTAGAGCATGGGAGCATATTTTTTACCTGGACCTATCTTATGCATATTTAAAAATAGGAATATTCATGTATTTTACTTCATGATTCCTAATAAAATGCTCATATGCTCAGAAGCATTAAGTTGGATATTAAATGTAGCCCAATCTATAATAAAGAGACACCTCAAATACCAAAAATACTTGGGTAATTTTCAAATAGTACCTGTGATGTCATACCCCAAACAGCAGTGGCAGGTGGGTAGTAGAATATCCATATATTAGTTCAGTGATATATAAAAGGAATTTTTTTCTGATTCAGTTGTGAGAGTGTTTCATGTCAGTTTCAGATACCAGGTTGTGTAGGAGGTTAAGAGTTATTTTAATGTGCACCTCTAAATGAAATTTCCCTATATGGGAATGTAATCAGATTTTTTTCTTTATTAAACAAGGCAGGGTGAGTTACAGATAACTTTTTAGCTTTCAGCTGCAGGCTGAAATGACAAGGATGGTTAAGGCAGTCTCCTATCAAAGAAGAGGTATGGATTTCTATGCTATCCTACTTTCTACTCCTCCTCCTTCCTTTCTCTTGCCCTATTTCTGACAGTACATTTTCTTTCCCTTCTTTATACCATTACTAGTTAGCTCATCAGCTCAGGAGAATGATGTTCACTGTGAGGGAGAGGGAGGAGAAAGGTGTTAGTTTGAACTAGTTCATGGAAGATATCTTTGTGCTCCAATGTTACAACAGAAATGCCTGTTACAAGGGAACAGTAAAGTTAGAGGGACACCATGGAGGAAAAGGCTGATTTGTTCAAAGTGTGACATTAGAACAGCATAGCCTATCATGTAACCAGCTTTTCAGATTATACTTTAGTGAAAACCCTGCTTTTAGGTCTAGGTACTCACCAGGTGTATATATCCAAAGAAGGGAGATGAAGCTGGTGAAGAGTTTAGAGAACAAGTTTATGAAAAATGCCTGAGTGAACATGAGTTGTGTAGCCTGGAGGAAAGGAGGCCGAGGGAAGACTTTACCAACTCTCTACAGCTACCTGAAAGGAGGTAGCAGTGAGATGGATGTGGTTTCTTCTCCCAAATAAGAGTTGATAGAACAAGAGAAATGGCCTCAAGTGATGTTTAGATCGGGTATTAGGAAAAAAATCTTCACTGAAAGGGTGGTCAAGCATTGGAAGGGACTGCCAAGGGAGGTGGTGAAGTCATCCCTTAAGGTATTCAAAAGATATGTAGTTGGGGCACTTAAGGACATGTGTTAGTGCTGGGCTTGGCAGTGCTGGGTGAATAGTTGGACTCGATGATTTTAGAGGTCTTTTCCAACCTAAAGGATTCTACAATTCTATTATCACATGGTGTGTTCGCACAATATTGAATGCAGTGTATTATGGAAGACCAAGATAAACCCTTAGCCCGTGCAAAAATGAAATAAATACATTGAATTATATCTATGCTGACATAGGTCTGATGGAATATAATATGATTAATCAACTTGCTAAATATCTTTTGTCTTATTGGACAGAAGACAAGAAGTTTCAAGAATAGCGTACTATCATTTTTATTTTAAAACAGATTGCCACTTTAGAGAAAAAAAATATTAAGTTATGTTTATATTACAGAACAACCCAGAACAGGGGAGTAAATTGATTGTGGGATCCTTCCACAGGGGAAAGCTCTGGAAGGACTCACTCATTTAGTAGATTTCAATGCACCAGAGTAAGAAATCAATTCTGAGTTATGAGTCTTTATGAAGACAGGCTCATTACTGCAGTTTCTCAATCAACTTCTAAGAGAGCTATTGTAATGTTATCATTTTCTGTTTCACATCTTGAGTTTTTCTAGAAAGTTTGTTAGTCACACATAATGAAAACATGAACGAATAACCCCGATAATGAGGGAAATTTAAAGTTGTTTTGAATCTAAAATGTGAGATATTTTTTATTTTTGAGATTATATGTGGACTTTATTCAGCCTTAAGTGTCAATCAGTAACACCAGTAATCTGTGAAAGTATATGCAGAAAATAAATGTAAATTAGTAAACTACAGCTGAAAGAAATGCATTCTTTCCCTCTCTGGAAAAAGAACCTATTTTGTAGCAAACTATTCAGGTTGCTATTATATGGTCTCCTACAGATGTCAAATCTCCATGAGAGAGACAGGATTCTGAGAAAGCATGTAGTTTGTCATCAGATGAAAAAGGGCATATAAACAGAGGCTTTGGAGAAATAGATTACTGCAGACTAGATGCAAGCAGAAATACATAAATGCTGTAAACATAAAAGCTATTTCCTTGTTCCTGTGGTGATACACTTTACAAAGTGCTTTCATTATTGTACTGCATTTCTGTATGACATTTGCTTCTGGAATGCTTTCTCCTGTTCTGCTGATGTTTTTTTCTCCCTGTTTCTTTTTTCCCCATAAATAGCAAAATTTAGAATGCGGACATAATTCTGAGAACAATGAATTATGCCTTTCTTTCAGTTTATGGTCAAAGCTAGTATTGAAAATAAGTCCCCTTTGATAATATGTGGCCTTTTGCTAGGCAGATTCATAAGAAAAGTCCATTGTTTGAATGCATTGCACTGTGGTGCAACTAAAAGACTTCTTCCATAAGAAATGGGATAGTCATTCTCCTTATCATAAGAGGGTCAGTGACTTTAGATGGTGGCTAGAACACATGATATAATCCTCTATGGAAACAGATCCTTCGAATGTAATACTGTATGTATCAAATAAGTATTAAAACACAACTAGCTGGCACATTTCCTGCTCATATTTTACGGGAATCACAACACACCCATGCACTACGATATTAAGTAGGATACAATTTAGTCTATAATCTGTTCATTTTATTCCAGAACAGATTATAGATTTGAGCTACTATATATGAAATAGTTAAAGGTCTGTTCTTTCAAACAGGACTCTACAAATTCATCAGCAAGTTTGCTCTTCTAATGGATCTGGCCTTTGAACACACTGTTTAAAAACTCTTGTGGTTCATGCAGGACCAAGATCTCTAGCTGCATGTAGGCATGAGCACTACAAATAATTTCAAGGGTTAAGGGAATTCCCTGGCAAAAACCAACTGGATGGGATGACTGGAGAACAGACACTTTGAATCACAGCTGTGTACTTAAGCATCCAAAGACCTTTTGATTCTAACATGTCTCAACAAAGAACTTAAGACTATGCTTCCTAAGTAACTGCCACAAACATTGCTAGTAGTAAGAGGCATTTGGAAAGTATAAATATGTGTAGATATAGCAGAGGCCACCTGCACCTGTAAAACCAGAATTACTTTAAGTAGCTTTTAACACCAGCTTGTTTTGAACTTAAACATTAAGAACATCAATCTATTATAATTCTTTATGCATTTTATTTTGCTCAGTGGTCCTGTAAAAATAGAATTTCCATTCTTTTTTGGACCACAGGGGGCTCATGCTAACTGTATCTTTTGTGCAAGGCCCTACTTGTGACCTGTTAGGCTTGTTATCAACTGCTTCTGAGAGCTCACAGTGTGAACCAGTTTGGTATCTGTGGCCTTTTCTGATGATGTACAATTTTATCATGGGATAACAAGAAAGGTCTATAAAATATGAGCACAGGTTGAAAGCAGAAGCCCCGGAACGATAAAAATTCACCAATGGTTGACTACTGATCATTGGGAAAACACAGCTTTGAGAGCTGGGTAAAGATAGGTTTTGCTTTTAGAATAGGAGCAGCCGCTGAGCAAAGTTTAAAAAGAGTGGAGCAGTCACATGCCATGAACTGGGAAAAGAGTCCTGCCTCAGTGCTGCAGAGCGCAAAGCCTAGAGAGAGGGGAGGCCATGGGTTAGCAATTCTCTAGAAACATGACTGTCTTACGAAAGGAAGAGATACTAGATTTGAGGACCTGGGGGAGAGAAAAAAAGCTACTGCATTGCTGTCTTCCCTGACCAACAAGCTCTGTAAGCTGACTAGCCTGATAGATGAGTTTATAAAGGACTAGCTCTACACATTGTTGCACACTCACAACTAATATAGGATTTTATAAAAGTGGTACCCCCAGAAGAAAAAATCTGGAACCTCACAACTGAGAAGCCCAGGCTCAAGAAGGACTAATGGGATGCCAGTGGATCAGCAGTTGTTTACTATCTTCTGCCTGATCTCACTCACTCCCTGTCTCCCCCCAACTTTTCTATTTCTTTCCATCTCTCTACCTCACATTTACTGTTAAATAGAATGTGTATTATTGATTTCAGCATATGGTCTCATCTGCACCATAATTCAGGCAGAGGCATCTCTCACTAATCAGATCATATCAACAGTGTCACTTGGAGAAGTTATCACCTTTTTGTTCCAGGCTCTGACACGTTGGCTGCCACGGGACTAGCCCTTAACCACATCATTAGTAACCTCTGTCTTAGCTCCACAGAATTTCATTCCCCTTCCTGAAGTAATTTCCACAAAAGAATCTGTTGATTGTAATCAATCAGGTAGTACATATTGTGGACATTATTACATGCTTAATATCTTAATGTTTGGGTGTAATATCACATACTAACTTTGAGTATCCTTCATTAAATTTGTACTCTTAAATACAGTGAACTTTGTAACACCTACCTTTACATGTGTCACTTCAGCAAGGAACTGGTTTTTTCAGTGATTAGTGAAAACAATGTCAAAACTACTAGTCTTTATCTGTGTCTAAACTCTGTACCTATTACAGTCTCTATTATCTGTACAATCCACACATTGCTTTTTTTCTCTAGCAGTCATTCCATTCTGTGGCAAATTATGTTATTGACATTTCTTTTCATAACACATCATACAGTAGACCTCAGTTGAATCTATAACAAAGAATAAAATGTGAAGCAACACAATCACAGACATTTCTTTATATAGTGTTATCTAGGATGAGGTCACAAGGAAAAGTTTTACTGCGTGAATTTGCTACCAATTCATAGTTAACATCATGAAAAATACGTTATCTTGCCAACTTCCATTACCATGTATGTTTTAAAATGCACTGAAGGAAACTCTAATCCTAATAAATGAGAATATCTAAAAAGGAACATGCCTATTTATAAAAGAAAGCCTATTCTGCATCAAGTGTGAGATGCAATAACAGCTTCAAGTACTTTCTTTGTTAGAAAGGATAGATTAACCATTTGCCAAAGCTGAATTTACTTACACAATTACTAGGTCTTTTTAAATAGATGTTTTTTGAAGAATTCAATTGGCAAAAAAATAAACAAATATATAAAACACCAGGGAAAAAGGACATTGGCAGCTTTTATTGTACTAAAACTGTATTAGATACTTTGTATTAATGAAGATGGCCTTCTAGCAATCTAGCTAGTAGCAATGAATTCCTCCCTTTACTTCAGAAATACTGAAACATCATATTCAAAAGGCTTTAATCTTTTTTCTGTTTCTTATTTTCCAAGGCTAGCTGCACTTATTTGTAGGAACTTCATTTTGCTTCATTTGTTAGGTGAAATATAAGCTGTTAAATTGTGTTTCTTTTCAATGCAAGATTCACCTTAAAAAGCTAAGTTTTTTCTGGAAATATGTCCTACAGTATAGGAAAAATTAGTTAGCAATTAGTTAGCAAAGTTAGCAATATAAATATATTATTTTATAATACACTATATAATATACCTTTCACCGGCCAGGTCAGATGTGATGCAGATTTACATGCCTTATGCCATACTCTTAGTGAGTGCCTATACTGAGTACAGGCAGGTTCCCACTTGGAGTGCTGGACATACAGGAGAGGCAGATACATCAAGATGGTGGGGGGTGAGGGTGGATTTCTTGATCTGTATAGTTTGTCCAGCATTCAGTATTTTGGAAAAAAAAAAACCAAAACCAAAACCAAACAAAAAAACCAAACCAAGAAAAAACAAACAAACATAAAAAAAAAAAATCCCAAAAGCCCCAAACCCAAACAGCTCTAATAAAATTCTGGAATAAGAACAAAGGCTAGACTAAGATGCTGGTGAATTGCTGCTGCTGCTGTTGAACAGAAACTGAGAAAAAGTTTCCTTGAGCCTATACATAAAATAAGCTCTAAGAAGACTATTCTCTTGTGTTGTATACAATATAGACTCAGCTTATGCAGACGGAAGGTCCATAGTTTGGTCTGTTCATTTCAGTTTTAATAATCTTATGTTGCTATCTTTTCTCTTTATGTGCTGCATTAGCACTAACAGATCTGTCTTGCCAATAGAAACTTAGCATTTTGAAGTCAGCAAAGCAAAATTCAATGGAATTGGTCCTTGGGATGTCTGACTTGTCTTTCTCAGTGAGCAACTTCATTAAAACAAGCAGTTGGTGAGGACAATCTTTATTCATAACTTTTTGTGATCATTCACATAAATTAAGATCCAGATCTTTTGTTCATTTGGAACAAGATCTTCCCACAAAAATTTTTTTCTCAGATCAGAGATTGCGCAATTATAGAAACATCTACAAATGCATGTTAGGGAGGAAAAAGCTGAGATTAAAAGGGATAGGAAAGACCTAATAACATGGGCATGGTTCATGCCATGATTTCCTAACCAGTGTGTAAGGGTCACATGTTCCACAGCATTTCAGAGGGGAGAAGCTGCATTGTGTCATATCAGACATCTCCTGTTTTCGATAAGGTTAGACACAGTCCTGGGGGATTGACAAATTATAGTCCTGAGAGAAAAACATAACTGAAATTACTATCCAAGTTAGAGGAGATAAAAAAAGGATGAATGCATGCGATATGCTTGTCTAATAGGGTACCTAAATTACTTAGCTTTATAACAGTAATTCTTCCAAATCACCAGAATGTTAGAAGTGAGGAAGGCCCACTGCTGCTTGCAGGAGCTTTGAGAGAATAGAGAGAATAGAGAAGAGTAAGTGAAATGATTTTTTTTTTTTAATGCTGTTCTAAGATGTTATCTGTGCACTTCTCAACTGAAAATGCAACCCTAATTACTCTCTCTTACTTTTAGTGGCAATCTCACCACTTCTGATTGTGTGCAATATCATTGTACTAAGTCATAGTAGCCAGCATGGTAGCAGCTGTACTGAATAAAGTACTTAAAAAGTAATCTGTAATCAATTACTTCCAAGTAATCAGCATTATATACCTGTAATGTTACGTTCCAGATCCAGCAATCAGCAGCTGGCAGGAGATTGGTTTCTCAGGAGAACTTTGACAACCCTGTAAACCAGCTTTTCATCCTCTATTAAGCTAGTGTGAATTTTTAGCTATACTATTTATTGGGTTGTACAATTCATAGCATAAAGACATATGAGAACCAGATCTTTTTTTTTGTTTGTGTATGCTAAATTATACTGCTGGTGTTAATTAAGTTCAAAACTTATAATAACATGATATTTAAATATTTAATGATGAGAGTAAAATACTTTGAAAACCACTAGGAACAAACTGTTATAACCATTGGGTATAAATATTTCTGAAAAACAATTTTTTCTCTCAGAAATTTAGTTTAATCTCAATCAAAATAATGAGAATTCCATATGTTAAAGGAAAATGTAAACACACCATAATTCAGTTATTCCAGACCCTTTTAACATTAGGATGTGTCCACACTGTAGTCTCGAAACATCAAGTGACATGGCATTCTGAGCATCCCAAAAACACATGGATGTTATAATAAGACAGTGCAGACATGAAGACACGAAGAGCTTGTATATACATCTACAGAAAGAAGAAAGGTTCATCCAGATTAATGTCTTGATTAAAAAAAAGGAACACATAAGCTTGTTGAGCAAAAAAGAAATTGTATTTGGACTGTAATAAATTGACAAAACTCATCTCTCTTTTTTTTAACCTACTCATTCAACTTGCTTGGTTGTGTTTGTGACAATGTGGATTATGCTGAACCCTTGCCAATATCTTCATAATAACTGGCTGCTCTGATTCAGAATGTATCAAATTATTCCTGTAACTGTCTGTCCCCAAGGATCACCCACTTCAATATATCTCCTTCAGACAGTTTCCTTTTGTTACACAACTTGTAGAGATTTATATTTAAGACCTTTACCCTCTATATGGTTGAAACTGATTGACAAAAACAATAAGAATGCGTCATAGAAACATAAGGACAGACTGTTTCCTCATTTTCCCAGGAAATGTAATTAAAAATAAAGAGTCTTCCATGGTCCCACCTCTGTTAGTAATACAAACAGAAAAAAATAGATTTTTTAAACTCCTCTGTTCTTTGTCCAGAAGAAAATTGTTCCACCTGTAATTCCAGCCCCGTTCTAAAGTTAGAAAGGTGTGAACTGTCAGGGTAATGGGGAAAAGCACTGTTAGACATGGGAAGTTAGGATCACAAACAGCTAATTTTATAGCAGCACCGTCATTCTCTGAGGTGATGCCCCACCACGCATGCTCCAACAGTGCTGCCTGCGGATTGAGGCCACAAGAACAACATCTCCACGTCACCCTCTGTCCTTAGTGCATGTGACCACCTGTTTCAAAGTAATTCAATGGAGTCTAGCTTCCTTCATAAGTACTGGAGTATTTCTTCCACCTTTTTTTAACTTCTTCTCTCTTCTCAGTCCTCTTTTTTGCTCCTTCCACTCCTCTCTCATCCAATGACAAAGTACAACTTTATTAACTGACTGTTTTTCTTGTGCATTCTTTACCCTTTTCCACCCAGAGTGGCTAAAATTCAAAAGTCCTAATACCTTAACTTATAGATCAATGGGGAGCAAAAAATAGCTATTTGCATTCAATAATTTCAAAACTGTTCTCCTTTTTGAGATTATTCTGGTAATTTTCTATATCAAAATATTTATTCGATCAAAAGGGAGTAGTGAATTTCATTTTCTAATGAAGAAAAAGGGTTTTTTTCCCAAACAATTCAAGTTTCAGCATAATACATTCTTGTTTTCAGTTACATGCTGATCAACTTCTTGGAAGCACAGGCAACATTAACAGCAGGTTAATTTTTCTAAAATATTGTATACACATTATATAGGGTAAACCTTGCCATAAATCCACTGTTTTCAGTGAAACATGGAATTTACAGATTTTGCATCTATTATTTACAGAATAACATGCTCTGCAGTCATTTATTATTCACATATATAAGGTTCTTCTTGCTTCCATTTAAAATTCTGTTTATAACAAAGTAATTAGTATCTACTTGCTTTACATTTCAGTAATTTTTTGAAGTGTTGGAGATTTTTAAAAAATGAAATATCTTCACATGCTAAGTGTTGTAAGTTAATTTATATTTTCAAATTCACCAACATAATGTATGTCTTGGATAAACTGTTTGCAAAAAATGGCATTTTAATATTGCCATTTAATTTACAGACTATATACCACTAATTTTAACAATGGAAGAGTTAAAAAGTAAGGACAAAACTGCCACCATGAATTCTCTTTGTAATATCAGTTTCATTATTTTTAAGCAGTGAGTCTGCAGTGGGTCTGGTCATTTCTTACGCATACTATAATCAGTAAAGCTCCCACCAATACCTTCACTACAGTCTTTCAAGGCTTTGTGCCTTTGACCAAGAAAGCCTGATAGTTAAGCAAACCTAAATAGTCAGTTAGTCTGTGAGGTGAGAACTGGTCCAGTAAAAGCAGTAATTACAGGCATGAACGGTACTGTTCATGTAGAATCTCTTTTTTTCCCTGACATTGCTGCTGCTGTTTTAAGAGAAATTTACACATTCAGACTTCTTATTTCTGTAACAGAATTTCCTTGAACGAAAGGTGATCTAAACATTACAATAACTATAATTGTTTTTCTAATCATCAAATGAACTGGTATGTTTTGAGTCAAATTTTGTATAAACTATAAAACATTTAAAATGCAACATTTTATTTTAGTTTCTTCATACCTTTATATAAAGCCATATTTAAAACTTCACAGACACAAAGATGAGTCTTTATTTAGAACTAAAATACATATTCAAATTAAAACCCCACATTTTCTGATGAATATGCAAAAAAAGCTGCATTCACAAATTAATTATATTCCCTCCAAAACTAAAACATGGAAAGTGATGACTAGTGTTCTATTTACAGCTGCTCACTGTATTTCTGGTAGCAGTCTATCAGAAATACTATTATCAGTATTATAAAGCTGTAGTGTATATAATTAGACTCTTAATCAGTCCTTAGTGACACACTATGCAGTGTCCACCATTTCTGACTCAGTGTTCATAGGGCAGAAAGAAATATCTCTGTAACTACTGTATGCTCTGATGGAGGTCATAATTGGTTTGGAATCCTTCTCCAACTTCATTTCACTAACAGTCATTCACTAGACTTCATTTAATCCCAAGGATACTGGAAGCATGCTGAATTTATGACTTCTCTGACATAAAAAATAACCATTTGTCACTCTAATATTCTGAATTCATACACAATTCATTAAAGGTAAATGAGAAAACCAATTTCTATATTTAAGTTCTGCTTCTATTATAAATTCTGCAACAGGTAGGATTGTGAAGAAGATTCAGAGCTGATCAAATATCAGCTGGTCGCATGTTCTGCATGCCCACTCTGCAGTCAGGGGTAATGGTACAGTCTGATTAGCATTGGCCTACTGTATGGCTTTCAACAGCCAAAGAAACAAGGTAGCACAAGAAGAAGTGGATGTCCAAAAATACCTTTAAAACATTGTAGGTCTTCCTCCCCTTGAGTCACTGGGAAATTCTTTCCAACTAGGAAAAGTGAGAAATCATGAGTGCTTTCAGCCTGCCCATGTTGTACCTCTTACTACATAAAATTTGCCCAAATCAGCTGAATGTGCTATCCTTAGAGGTTGTGAAGCATCTGCAGGGCAGCACTTGCACAGATTTGAATACTAGATGCACAACTTGCCTTGAAGGTCCACATACTCTCCCAGAGCATCTGTGTAACGCAGAATGTGATTAGGCCCTAATTTACATTATTCTCTTCATTTGATGTATTGTATTTCAGGAACTCATTATTCTTTATCCTCTTCCTTGCTTCCCTGAATGCATTCTATTTCATCTTCTGGTGAGACATCTGTGCTTAATTAATTACTGTAGACCTAATAAAAAGAGTCTGTAGACAATTTAATATTTTGTGTACAATAGATCCAATGTACACCAAGGTAATTTGCCTTGGAGAAAGCAAGACTTTCACTTTTTAGGCCCTAAATATATATATCAGCATTTTATATTCTGTTACAAAATGTTAATGCACACCGACATGTGGAAGAACTCCAGATAAGCAATATTTGGTAGTGGAAACTAATGATGATTGGACTTCAGGGTTTTTTTGTTTGGTTTCCCCCCTTCCCTTCCTCTGAAAAATAGAGTAGTCTTTTTGATTAATTTGCAGTGTGTAGTAATGTTAACTTCAAAACTTAGGCTTTATGAAATGATGTTTCATAAAGACTGTTGGACTTCTCAGTGAGATTCTGAAGAAAGTATGAACAATTTTACCGTCAAATATTTGTAACACTTTCAATAAGAGCAATGGTTCCTTCCCCTTGTCTTGGCCAAATGTAAAACAGCAATAAATGATAACTTTGTTTATAGGTTTTGTTTGTTTGGTTGGTTGTTTTTTATGACATTTACTTGTTTCTTCTCAAAGTCAGTTTTGCCATCCTAAAAAGAAGACTTTTCTGGCACACATGGAGCCAACAAAAAACTGAGAAAAAATGGAAAGCAAGAAAACCTGTCTTATGCTAAAACTCTCGGAGCAGCATTCAAGAAGTGAAGCTCTGATTTTCAACTGGTCTTGCCATTGGACTTGTGTTTGGCCTTAGACTTAAGGACAGGACAAAATATAAAATCCAAAAGACAAAGTATTTTGGAGATCTAATGCACATATTAAGTATGTCAACAGACACTAGATGCCCATGTTAATCAGCCAATCTGGTATCCTAAAATCAAAGAAATGGCCTCTAAATGGGACATCTCATAGTTCCTATGTCATAGGTTTTGCAGATGTCTCAGATAAAAATGACATCTTAAATGTGACTAAAAATTTAAGAATAAGCCACTGAATTTCAGCTCAGATATTTAATCCCAAGACTGATCTTGAAAAACTTTGTGGAAGATTAGAACTTGTAGAACTCGTTTGTGACTTAAGTGTCTTAATATAATAAAACTCTCTTCTGTTCATTTACTAGGAATTCATTACTTCTCTCATTTCTAAGCCCAGGTAGATTCTACAAGAAAGATACTTTTTCACTTAAATTTTGAGAAATTTAATCAAATCACATTTTATCTAGCATGCTGGTATTCAATCAGATCTATTGTTCTGCACAAAAATAAAACCACTACAAGAGCTTTGTTTAAAATACAGAGGAGAAGATGGCATCTTTCATGCATGGTTGCAATAAAAGGTTAAATTACTTTCTTTGCATTCAACTCATTTACCAGAATTATTTTTATACTCTCCCAGTTATCAGGAATTAAAGCACAGGACTCTGTCCTCCTGTTTAATTGTATTTATTATGAGCTAGCTGTTCTTTCTCTCATAAACATATATTGACATGTACACACATGGAGACCCCTTCCTCTGAGAAGTCCCTTACATGTAACCTGTTCCTACATACTGGTAACAGATTCTGTGTCTGTGTTTCAAAATCAAAGACTATTCCTTTTCAATTTTTGAGTGAAATGAGCACTTGTTTGCCTTCAAGGCAAGATTCTGAGGTGCAGATCCTAAGCAGAATGAGGAAACTTCTTTAAGGACTAACCAAAATACTTCACTGAAGATCTAAAGCACAGATCACCTTATTTCCACATTTCTGCCTGTAAGACTTGGAAGAAAATGCTTTCTAAAATTTACTTCTGCTAGTCTGTCTTGCCTGTTTACTTTTTAAGCTGTTTGAATACAGTCTGCTCCTTGCTGTTTATCTAGAAGGTGCAGTATACAGCAAACTTGTGCTTACTTTGGACTGCTAGGCACTTCTCTAATATAAATGCAAATAATAATATTAGAACTAAGAATCCCAAGGAGATGTTGTGTAATTCAATGGTTTAAAGTCAAGTAGTGCTTCTCAAAGTCTTTCGTGAACAGACTGCAATTCCATTTTAAATGTACAACTTGCCTTATCTAACTCTAATTTTCATACAAGAATTCTTTGTAGAAAATAAGAAACCTTAGAATGTGCAAGGCAAGAATTACCCACTTCCCAAAGAAAAAACCCAAACAACTCCACACACAAACAAACAATCAAAAAAACCCCATGTAACCATTTTAAAGTATATTCTCTATATAGGCAAGTACTTTGGAGTAAGATCAAAAAATAAAATTTTATCAATAAGCAATTTGGCCAAAGGAGCACCCAGCTACTTGGACAACTACAGTAAAAGAAATCCTTTCCTCAGTACAGTCCACAGAAAGAGAACTTCTCTTTCAATACTTACAAGAAGAGAGAAAAAAACTAGCCAGTATGAAATGATGAGGAGACATTTTTCTGCACTGCCAAACATTAATCATCTTCTATCACTTCAGACAAGTTGTCTCTTTCTTAGGAAGTTTCAGAGATCTGGAATCTCATACCTCGATGCTTCAAAGGCTTGACCTTTTAATCTGAGAAACTCAACTCACCTCATCTCAGCAGAGGATCCAAAGAGGTAAAGGAAGAAAACTGAGAATTGTATCCAGCAATGGACTAGACTTGTGAGTGTTATATGCATTAGAACTGGACAGCTATCACGCTTCTAAAATGAAGGTACTAAAAGAAGTTAGGCAATGGGCAGAAATTAAAAATATTTTGTTCATAGACAGCCTCCACGCTTCAGTCCCCCAGAAAAACCCTGGCAATAATGATACTGGGCTGAGGACCCTGTTTATTTTCACATGTGATGGTTTTAGTATTTAAAATTACTTACAGTAAAGGTACAGAAAAAATATGGTAAATAATATCACATGAATACTATCTCATTAAAGACTCTTCTCCCAGTTAATCTGATGTTGCAACTCCCATTAACTTTCATAAGAGAGCCAAGCTAATACTATTCCTAAATAATATTAACTGAAGTTTCAAAGGAAGTTCAAAATGTGATGACATTCCTTCAGGACATGATTAATAAAACAGCTGAATTACGCAAAAATTGAGGTGTTTACACTTGATATTGCAAGAATTAGCTAATGTTAGGTTTAAAATTGTTAGAAATACTGTCCTTTATTGCTGAACACTTAATTAAAAGTTCTGCTTTTAATACTAGGACATTGTGATGTCACAGAACTTGCAATAATTTGCTATTTAAAGAAGTCTTGAAGGCATGAATGAAATAGCTTTCAATGTTTCTGTGAGACAGAGATGATAGCAAACCATTTTTATATGAATTTAAGCAAAGTAGTTTCTTCAGGACCCCTAAAAAGATGAATAGAGAGTTCTAAGAATTAAGAATGAAAAATCAGATGTTCCTGAATTTTCCCTTTACAGTTCATCGACACTTCTTTTTTCCTCAGATGCTATAAGGCAATGTCAGATAACATGGAGATATCACAGCGTCAATACAGCCCCCAGAAACTATACTTGCAAAAACGAAAAAAAAGTAATAATATGTACAATTTTACAATTCAACAATTCAACAAGTAAAGAAAGCACACTATTAATAAAAGTTTCTACTTTGACAATAAATAGAAGTAAAATACCATAAACTTAAAGATCGAGCTGTTCTTCCCAACCTTACCATCAACAACTACAACTCATTATTAATATTATTTACACTATACAGAATAAAGTAAGTTGATGGTTAAGTTGTTTTTTCTGAACAGGAATGTAAACCGACAACCTACAGTTCATAACACCAGCTGCATGTAATCATAGTGCCTTAGATTGCTATAAACTTTCCTAATTGATCACTTAACCTTCCTCCACGTCATTTTAGCCCTTTAGTCCCCTCAGAAAAGATTTCTTTAAAATGAAACAGTGGTTACTAAGCATAATTGCAACATCATGTCCTCCAGCAAAATGTTTCTGCGACCTCAGGAAGGGTGTAGTCATGGAAATACAGGGTCAGTCTGTGCACCACTTGAGCTCCTCAGAAGAGGCATGAAGACAGCAGAAAAGTTTTTTTTCTTAGCTGTAGATGAAATTTAGGACTTCTCCGCTGTCTCTTCTCTCACTGCCTACTCCTTCTAGCACATGTTCAGAAGGTTTCTATGCTGTCATCTGCGGGATGTAACATCTGTTGGTTTTGTGGCTAGTCTGAGATGGAACAAACTGACAGGAGAGTGAACAAATAACATCATGGATTTGAGTCAGGAATCTCTCGAAACATTAATCAAATGCAATCTATTTTTTTTTACTGTAAAATGAAGTATTTTAGTACCTTTTCTTTATATTTTTCAAATTATTGTATTATTCTCCCATTACCTTATGTAATGGAGTCCAGATAAAAGAGATAGATTATTTTTAACGCCATTTCTCATAAGTAACATGCCTTAAGTGTTCCTTAACTAAATAGCGTGTTTTGACCCAGGAAAATCTGTCCAAGTGTAATTCCAAATGTAATTCCAAGTACTTCTGTGTAGGAATGAACTGTCCTTAATTAAAAAAAAAAAACAAAACAAAAAACTGTATAAAAGGGAGATTAGTGATAAATCTTTCATTTTCTCTTTCCAGTCTTTCCTTATGAACCATATTTTTTTAATTTGGTTTCCCTACAACACCCTGCTGCATATGCATATGACTAAGAATTTTTGCATATGCTGTTTCCAAGAATATTTTTCAAACTATGTTACTATATTCTAACCAGTAGAGACTGGGGATGACCTGGAAATGTCAAACATATTTTTAAGCCTGGAATGAGTGAGTATCAGCTTTCAGGATGATCAGAAGTCAGCAATAGTAGAACTTGGTTTTGCCTCTCTTTCTCAGTTCTCCCCTTGCCAGAGTGGTTAGGCTAAACTATAAAGTAATGTGATTTAAAATATTGCTGTCTCATGAGTGGAACCATCAAACCTGAACTGAATCAGTGGTCAGACACAATAGATATTGCATTCAATTTTTAAAGCATAACAGGAGATATGATATTAAAGGTCAAATAAGGACATCAGAAACCAAACCAGACAGGGAATAGTGCTCAGGAACAGAAACATGCCACAGTGTTCTACTAAACAAACTTGGAGACATATGATGGACTGAGCTGTGCACACAGACTGTTACTGCCTCTAAACTGGCATGCAGAACTAATGGCATGTCTAAATGCTGGGAAACAGTAAATATTTTATCATTTTAAACTAAAAAACCTCATGTCAAAAAGCATTTTCATTGAATAGAGTGGCTAACAAACAGGTTCAAGTTTTAAAAGCATTCATGTTCTGAATTTGTACTCATTTGTTGACCACCCTGTTGGGATTTAATGAAAATCTGTGTTTCATATTCCATGTAATTACATTCTGAACCAGACACAATACCATCAATTTTCTGTTTTCACTTGGTAACCAAACTCAGGATTTTTTGTTAAGAAGAGGGTGGGGGTTTTGTTTAACATTCCTGAAATTAATAAATAAATAAATCCAAACATAAAGAGAATTATTTTAAACAAACGAAAAACCCAAAAACACCCCAGATATACCTGAAGAGTTTTTATTCAAAAACTTATCATAAAGAAGTTTACTTTCAAGCAGAAATCAATAAAGAATATACCAGTCACAGAGATTAATATTTGGGGTAGTTATAAGAAAGTAAAAGAAGGTTATAATAAGTACTTTTCAGTATTAAGTATATGTCTCTAAACAGTTGCAAGAACATTAATGATATGTAAAAAGATTTTGTTTCCTTAGTTTAAAAGTAGTTTTCCTCCCTTAAGGATTATAAATGTAGAAGCTAAATTATATAATAAACTTTTAGAGTTCTATAATTCTGGACAAGCGTGCTCTATTGAGAATTTGTTATTGCATTCCCCGATCAAAATATTTTATTATTGATGCCAAAAAGGGAAAGTCTAATAATGAAATAGGGTTGATGTAAAATGAACATCATAATTTTAATTTGCTTCATTCATGTGGGAGGTGTTCAAATAGTAGGATGGAGAGATCTGCATAACCATCTTAGTATGTCAAAATATATGGAATGTTGAAGAACTAGGACAATGATACCAATTTCAGGAGGAAAAAAATCCTTAGCAGATCATTTTCATTTTCAAAATAAAACGAATGTGTTATAGCAGGTTCTGTATATTTATTAAATTATGTAATGTAAATGAATATAATTTTAGTTTCAAAATTTTAGTTTCTCTCTTTTTTGAGAGAGAATCTGCACCACAAATTCAACAAATATTTAATACTATTATTCCTTCCATTGTTATAAATTTTTGTTCATTTAGACCTAATGCTTGTAAATGTACATCAATATCTCTCAGATGCAAACCACAGTAATGTCTGATCTTCTTTAATTGGTAGGAGAGAGGCCACTTCATGCCTCACCAACTTATGACAACACCACACACAAACTGGAAATTAATACAGAAGTAACAAAAAATGCCTGTAATATCACACCATAACTCACCACACCACACCAAAACTCCTCTTTCTTTCTTCTTACTCAGTTTCAAACTTACTGGCATTCTTCAAAAAGATTAATTGGTTACTCCTAACTATCTTAGAGCTCAACTTCCATGTCATTTAACTGTGTAACGCCTGTGAGTATTAGGACACAATCAGTGACAACACCTAGTTCTGAATTGGACTACTTCCTTTAAAATACACTAAAACTAGTGGCAAAATACACTACCCTGAAATTTTTAAGGAACAGTAGACCCATTCTAATCCTGCAGAAATAATGAATAAATTTGGCAAATAATTGCAGGAAAATAATCAAAGATTTCTTTATGTGTCAGTCTTTTTTTCATTGAAACTGACAGAGAAAAGGGTTTTACTTCTGTTCTTCAGGACATAAAAATTCTTCAGACTGCCTGTAAATGATCTATATGAGCTGTGCCATCAAAGAAGGGTTCGGCCTGCAGCATTCTTAATGCATCATTCATATGAAGATTTTAAATTTTTAGGGATACACATCTCCTTTAGCATGTTACACTGCAGCATTTCAGTCAGCTTCAGCAAGAAGCATTACTGAGCTCAGTAGCTATTTAGTGTCTTGAGTAATCAAAATTTCTTATCACAGTTGACTCTAGGTCTCAATCATACCTTGCAATGAAATGTCTTAATTTCATCTTGATGACACAAGAGGTCATTTCTTTTCTGACTTCACATGTAATACGTTCTGCTTGCTCTTACCTTAGAGGTTTTTTTGATTAGAAAAGAATATGGAGTGGCATCCATTCAAGTAACACGCACAGATGACACAAAATAGTTCTTGCAGTTTTTTCTAGTTATGTGATTTGAGAGCATGTGCAAGGACCACTTAAATCTGAACTGAAAGCTTGACAAATTGTGCAGAATTATGTATATTTATTTTCATAGGAAAAAATACACTGTTCGTAAGCAGGCTCTGACAATTTTAATCTGATTTACTAGCAATTTTAAATGTACATGTCTGTATGCTTTCTACAAAATAAATAAAAGTAGCTCTTGAACTAGTACTGAAGAGAATTGACTAAATCACGGTGATATTTACAGACCCCCACTAAGATCAAGACTGTATTGTGTTAGGTCCTTGTACAAACACACTTTTTAAAAGAATAAGCTAGTGCTGAATGCAAGAGGGATGCAAAATGTGAAAAAATGCAGTGACTTGTCCAAAAACAGACTTACAAAACTTAAGATAGGAATACAGGCCTAATACTATACCACATAGTTAGACTTCCTAATCTGTTGATTGCCTTAGGCATATTTTAAGCTTGTTCTCTTTCACACCCTTCTTGCAAGCACCTAACATTCACTGCTGGCCACAAAGCTAAATGGACTTTTGTTCTGGCCCATTATGGCCATTTGATGACTAAAGATTCATAGTTACTTTTCTTCAAAAAGCAGACTATAAAATTGAACAATTTCCTGCAGTTTGCTCCAAAATCTGTCTATTTCTACGTGTTTCTTAACGTCCAGATGTGGCCTATGGTAGGTAGGGAATCCCCTTCCCTATGAACTGCTAATCTCTCCATACAATGCTAATATTGATTGATTTAATTTAAAGTGTAATATATGTTTACCTTACACAAACACCAACAACTCTGTGTGTAAGAATCATCTGCATTTGCTATTCTCACAGTCATAACTGCAAAACAGCATGAAGAAATAGGTAAAAGAAATACATACTAGATGCTTTGTCATGTACAGAAACCTAGACAGCAGCGAATATTGACATTAAGTTTTTCTAGCAATCCTATACACGAGCTAGTACAGTTTGGGAGTCATCTGCCACAAACACTGTTTGCTCATAGTATTTCATCTGATTGGAAATCTATGCTGCCCACAGTTTCAATTTTTAACCTGCAGTAGAGTACTTCCTAGATATCCATAACCAACCCCACAGAACTTAAACATCCAGCATGGATTGCTGAGAGATCCTTAGGGATGTCAGATGAAACTAGAGCCTAGCCAAGATTTTTTTCCTTACCACAGCAGAGGGGTATTCACTAGTACTCATATCTCCAAGATAAACTCAGCAACTTGCTAATACCTTCTGTCTCTTTGTGTGTGAAACCTCACAGGACTGACTCTGAGACAGTAGTCACAAAGACAGTAAAGTCAAATCTAGGTTAATTATGCAATGGTTTTCCTATTCCCCATCTTATGGAGAATTATGTTGCCTAATATAGAAATCATTTTTATGTTATCTTGCATACTTTAACTTAACGCCTCTCTAGTGTAGAGATATGAATCTGTATCACCTCTTATTTAAAGCTATGAGCAAACTCTACCATCTGTCCCAAATGAAGGAACATAGCAGTCAGTCTCCAAATGTTAGTATACAAAACAAAAAATACAAAAATTAAAAAATTAAAAAATTAAAAAAGCCAAAAATCAAACAAAAAAAAAAAACCCAAACCAAACCAGACAAATAAACAAAAACCAAAACACAACAACAAAAACCCACAAAAAAAACAAACAAACAAATTACAATATTAATAATGTGTCCTACATTGAGAACAGGAATGTTTAGTTAAAGTTTTATGAGCCTAAGAAGGTCAGCATTTCTGTGATTTTATATTAACAGCTTTTTCAACAGCAAGAAGCCAACAAACATGAGCTTTTTAAATACGTGTACAGTTCAGTAGATGCTGAGCTTTTATACAGTGGAAAGAGCAAACACCAAAAACCAAAATATTTTCATATTATATCTTTCGGTGGTAGTTCATCAGTCACCCCATAGCTTTCAGCATCCTCCTATAAAGTGTTTGACAGACTCAATGAGAATTTCTGAACTATGGAAACACCATATTTTAACAAAATAATGAACTCAGTTACCTGAAGAACTTTTTTTTTTTTTTTTCTGGAAAGACTTGGCATACACAACACATGAGACCACTGAAGAAAAATGTTGCCAAAATGTATGCAGCTTTGTTCTCAGACATTAATCGAAACACCTGGAAAGAATGTGAAATATCTGAATGTCTGAATCAATTAGAATCCAGTCTAAACAGATAATATGGCAACTTTTACTTATTCTATTGCACTGAAAAAAATCTATGAGTTCAAGTAGATTCCCCAGAGGTAAAGTTCGCCTCTCTTTCTGAATGTTGCTCCTTGATTGGATAGAGTTTTTATTGCATATACATTTTATAGGTCATCTCAAATCCAAACTGTTATTAGTTCCTGGTATTTTTGACAACAGTTTTCCTTCTTTCACTCAATCTTCTCACACACTTATTAATTTCTCTTGTATTAGCTTGGTATATGGAGAAGATTCATTTCTGTCATCAAAAGTTTTATCTATCAAGAAAAACTTAGGAGTATGTCAGCTCTTTTTAATAGTGCCCCATTATTATTTGTATTGAGCTGAAATGTAATTTAAACCATCAGAGAAGATGACATTTAAAATGGATTCTACAGATGACATGACTACTCAATCAAGTAGTTTTAATCTAGTAAATTCTTTTAAGAGGAAGAAAAATCCTGTAGGTACAGTTTCAGAATTCATTTTAAAGAAATCCATTTAAAAAGATGGCCCAGATTTTCACATATCCTCTTCTGTGTACAAACTAGTAATTATTGAGTCATATGGTAAACATGAAGTTTGATGATTCTGCTAAAAATTAATTGGAGGAAAAGGAGAAAGTAAGACTATTAGACTGAACTCATCCCCTGCACATCCTCATGATCATTAATGCTGACATAAAGGGGACATAATTAATTTCATGGTGAGAAGGGAACAAAAGGTCAGTAGCACCCTTTTTGATATCCAGGAATCATATTCTGACAGTTTCCTTGTAGTCCCCTCCATATTTGCAGAAGTTCCTTGTTTCTGCTTTTCCATTACCTGATTCATTCTGCTTAATACTTGACACTCCTGGACTTAAAAAGCAAGCAAATAGGCCACCTTCCTACTTCAATTGATCTCTCAACATTTTAGCTACAATATGAACTGAGGATGTCCAGGTGCAAATTTTGAAAGAATTGTTTCTGGCATTCAAGAAAATTCAGACAACTTTACTAGTATAAAGTAGCTTTTAATAAACTATTTGTGCTTGTAGAACCTCTCTAGTGTGGAAGAGCTTTGATAAGAAGGCATTGTAACAGCACCTGTGATATCATCTTTTGGTTGCTATTACAGAAAAACTGATGGAGAAAATAATGTGGAACTAGTTGCATATTGGACTTCATACAGTATTGATTTTTGCTGGAAGGCTAATGCTACTGCCTGCATAACAAACATTTTAAACATTAGTTTGTAATTTTAAGAAGCTAGAGACAATATTAGAGACTAAAAAGTATATTACCCTACCTTGGTGATTCTATTTGTTGTACTTTGCACAGGAACAGAATACATAGTGTGACTTTTAGATTATTCTTCTCATCTAGGTATCAGTCACATTAGTTTGCAATACACCTTTAAAAGCTTAAATTTGATCTTCAATTTTACAATTAAATAAGAAAATTATATAAACAAATATTTACAATATCCCTCTCATATGGTTCCTGCTCCAAAGCATTAATCCTGGTGTAACTACCATTTCTACAAAAATCAGCACTGCAGTATTCGCAATGTAAGCAGGATCTTGTTGGCATCTGAACTTTCATTGAAATATATGTGTATCTGTGCAACCATAGTAAAATATTTGCTCCAAAATATTCCCTCTAAGACATATCAGTTATGTGATTTTTCTACATTTAAGACCAGTGCAGTATTCTCTTTTTGACAAATCCATTTATTTTGCACTTTTTTGACTAGATGAGAAAATAACTTGCATTAATAAAAATGTCTACTATTTCCCCTATTATGCATTATATATGTGTGCAAATATCTTTATAAGAAAGAGCATTATGGACTTTCCTGAAGTTTGTCCAAATCATATACAAATTATGCTACCATCTTGATGAGTTTGGTTATGTTTAAATAATTTAGGTTTTTTTAATTTAGAGGTTCAGAGAAGAAAAAGAAATCATATGAGGTAAAAAGATTAAATATGTCTTGTCCAAAACTCCTTTTTCTTCTTTAGATTAAAACATATGGCTTGTTAAATTTTTATGAGTGCCTTGCTTACCCTCTTAGAAAATATGAACTGTTCCATACAACTGCTTCTCTCTTCAAAATTTTATAACAAACTAGAATATCTTCCAACATCATAATGAGTTTGTAGAAAATCAACCTTTTTAATAAAGAAATATTTCTTTTCACACTAATCTGATAATCAGTGAAGCAGAGTACATTACTGAAATAAAGGAAGTAAAACAAAAATCTAATACAATTTGATGTTCCCTCTTACAGTAAGATCAGAGTTAATTCTGTCTCATTTTAGTAAACTTTTTATCTCGCTACAATACATCAGATCTTATTAAAGATCTCATTATCATACTTAAATGTACAAATACATTAAACAAAAATTCAGCAATTAAAAGAATGGCTTTTATCTGGTCCAGAATAATTCTGTTTGTAAGAACTGCATTTTGATACACTTGAATTAGTATGACCAATCTTTCTTCATCAATAGTCCCTGCCTTTTGTTAATTAGGCTGGCAAACAGGTAAACCACAAACTCTCAGCTCTGCAAAATGGAAGGCCTTGCTGAGCTATTAGGAACTCATTCTTTGTACAGATGAGGGTCAGATGTTTCTTTTTTACAATCTTTGTTTCCATTTAATTGCATAAGAAGACTTTCTGTTATTGTCTAAAAAAAATGGGAAGAGATTAATGCAAAAATACACTTTTTTTCTGAAATATTGTAAAAAAATCATAAGTAAGTACAAAGGACAGGCCTGATTCAAGTCCTTGAAATCAATCAGATATTTTGTTCTTATTCTTGATATTTTGAATGGGGTAATAAATACAGGAGCATAAATTCACATTAAATAATAACAAAACAATGAAACAGATACAGTTGTTGAATAATAAAGAATACAAATATGAGCAAGCTTATCTTTAAATAAACTATTCAACTGACAAAAGAATCAATGAAGCTGCATAAAAAAGCTCTACACAGCTACCATATTATTCTTCTGCTTTAACAGTAATTTTTAGCACATTTTATGTCAATAGGATATATCATATCCTATATCAGAGTACTCTAAGTTTCCAAGATGTAGAATTTTGAAATGTATTAGCAACCACAAAAACTATTTTGTGGCTTGCCTCTTTTTTAGTGATGCAGCAACTGAATGGTGCCATTCATGGTACCACCTCAGCCATGGCCAAAGGAGAATTTGTTTATAGCCCTATGGTTTTTCTTCTTTTTTTTTTTTTCCTTCATTTTCTATGTATGCTATTTTGTGCTGTGCCACTGAAACAGTTCATTATAATTTCAAAATTAGTACAGAATATTTTGGCAGTTACTGTGGTTTAACCACAGATGGCAACTAAGCACCACACAGTTACTCACCAACTTCCCCACCCTTTCACTTAGAGAAAAGTATTTCTCATGGATCTTCCCAAGACTATGCACAACTCTGCTTCTTTTCACTTGTCACCGACAGATACTTGTGGCTACCAAATGGGCTACCTTTCTGTCAGAGTGGGATATCCATTTGTGTGACTTAAATATCGCTGGTGACACTTTCACATGGCAGAAAATATATGTATATGTGATCATGTGAGGAGCAGTAACTTTTCAGTCACTTGAATTTTTGCCAGGTTTCTGCAGCCTCTGCCATTTGCATTAAGAAAGGGATTCTGACTGTCTCACTGCCTATTTCTTTAATCCATAAAAGGCCTTTGTACTTTGTACCATAATATGGATATTCTTCAATGTTTTTTGCATTCATGTCCTTAATTTTCACTCTTTATTTCCTGTAGGCAATAGAACAAACTTTCCTTGTGCCATGAAAGAAAAACAGCTCAGAGAATAATCTAATACTTATCCCTATGAGCATTAGGACCTTCATATCTGCCATCAGTCTGAAAGCTCTTTTAACATTTTTATGTTGAGCAATCAATTCATTATGGATAGCAAATCTTCATCTTTTAAAATATCCATGTTGTTTATTGACACAGTTAGGATTAAAGGTTCATGAGGATAACAACTGTGGTCCACACACTGAGAAACCTCTACATCTGCTTTACTAGTCTTTACTACTAAAATAATAAAAATGTATTGTCTTACATGACAGTTCATGATGTCATACACTAGCAATATTTAGTAATTTTTTTTGCTGGGCTATTTGTCCCTGAGGAAGCCGAATGTAATGCTTGCCTTTTATTTCCATCATTGTGCTTGGTTGACAAAATCTGTAGCATCACCAAAAAAAACAACAAAAACCAAAAAAACCCAAACAGCATTCATGTACAGGGTTTTATTCAGTATTTTAACCATGAGTAATGGAATTTTCCTTTCCTACTATAGAGATGTTTTATAGACTCCAGACTAAATTCAGCTGCCTTGCCTTGTACTAAGCAAGACAAGGAAGAAAGAAAAAAATACTTTTTCTTTCAATGTGAGTTTCATCTGGAAATAAAGTTATTCTGTTCCTTATGAAGAAACATTGACTGATTTGTATGCAGTTTCTAGTGTATATGGACTATGAAGTGGTATGAACCCTCAAAGATTTCTGTCAGATAAATGGGCCAACAGAGTTTCTGCCTGTAGAACAAAAGTTCATTTAGAGTTTTCACTGATTCATATCTAATGCAGCAAGTGAAGACCATCAGAAGAGAGTCGTATCATTATCACTGAAGTGTCATAGGGATGGCTCTATTTTTCTCCTCTGATGGCAGATAAATCAAATGCAGATAAATGCAGATAAATCAAACTTTTCTGCTCACATGCTCCAAAACCACTTTTAAGCAGCATATTTAAATGCTCTTCTGACCTGCACATAGTTGAGCTAATCCTAAGTGAAAGAACTGACATACAGTACTCGATCTAAGGTTTAAATTCAAGTAGTGTGCTTTAAATTATATTCCAAATGAAACTTGTCCTGGAGTCAGAGACAACTTTTTTCATTTGTCTACAGTGTTAATTTGTAGTTTAAAGCAGATTAGTTCCACTGTAGAAAGGTATTTTACAAATGTTACTGATCTCTTGTATGTAATATCAAATTCATTGTAACCTAGAAATAATTATGTATTAAGACAATATACTTTATTATTGGAGGTGCAGGGGGACTCTGTCAGTTACACCTAACCTTGGGGGAAAAATCCAGTCAAGGAAATGCAGAAATTCAAACTCTACCATAAACAAAAAGAATTGTATTCACTTTGGAACAGATTAGTAAGAATTTAGTGTTTTCTCTTTCAAGTACAGTGTTTTCTTTCTTAAAACCTGTGTCTCAAACACTACCTTGAAAAGTATGACATCAGCTTTCTTCTGCTATTTGAATCTGAACTTGAGTTTTGAGTGAAAATATTATAGTTTTCTTTAACATGTTTTGTAGGGTAGCTTGCCCAGTTCACTCTTCATCACAACATTTTAAAATAAATGTAGTTCCACCCACTCATCCAGCCTCACTACATACACTACTGTGAAGTTATTTTATCTTCTAAACTAAATGACTACCACAGAACAGTAACTATCTAAATACATAACTATTAGGGAGGTATAGTGAGAAATTTTGAAATATATTGACTATCAGCTGGTGATCACTTGTTTTCTATAGATCAATCACCATATAATGTCTCAGAAAGCAACCTTGAAAGATTACATGGTCCAACCTTTCGTAGGAAAGAGAGCCTAGATGAGATTATCTACACCCTCTCCAACTCACTCTCTAAAACCTCCAGAAACAGGGATTCTACCACATCCCTGGGAAATTATTGTTTTCACTGTAAAAAATTTCTTCCTTGAGTTGAAATGTCTCCTGGACCAACTCGTACCTATTCCCTCTCCATGTGGGTCCTTGTGAAGAGAGAGCCTCTGTCCTGTTTGCAGACACCCTTTATGTAGTGGAATATGGTGATCAGGCTCCCCTGAGCCTTCTCTCCATGGAGAAGAGAATTTTATCATCATTTTATTGGTCCTCCTCCAGAACATCTACAGTCTGTATCTTTCTTGAACTGGATGTTGGGGAGGGAATAGTGAGAAACAGAGAGGAAAGGAGGTGCTCTGGGCACCAGAGCAGAGACTGCCCTGCAGCCCGAGGAAGCAGCCATGGTAGAATAGGTCTTTTTCTGCAGACTGTGGGGAGATCCATGGGAGTAAATGCATATTGGCTGAAGGAACTATGGCCCACGGAGAGTCCATGCTGTTCCTGAAGGACTATAGCCACGAAAAGCACCCATAGAGGAGCAGGAGGAAAGCATGAGGAAGGTGGAATGCAAAGAGGAAGTTATCTACTGATTGCAACCTCCTAATCCCCATCCTTCTTCACCATTTGGGGGAAAGAGAGAGTGGTATTGGGAATGAAAAAGGGAAGCTGGACTGTGGAATAAGGAAAGGGTGTGGAGGAAAGGCATTGTTTTAATGTTTGTTTCTCCCTATCCAAATGTATTTTCACTGCAATGAATTAAACTACTTTTCCCCAAGCTGAGTTTCTTTTGTCCATGATGGTAATTGGTAAGTGATCTTTCTCAAATCCACAAGATTTGTACTTTATTTTCTCCCCCAGCCTGCTAAGGAAGGGGATGGACAGACCAGCTGGGTGAGCATCCAGCAGCTGGGCAAGGTTAACCCAACACTAATAATATAAAAGGGCTTTATAGAATCTTTTCAATACTGTAGGCCCACTTTACTATTTTTTTTTTTTTTTTGCTACTTCTATTGTAATCATTTTACAATCCAGAAGTTTGCAATGATAGATTTTTTTTTTTTTTCTCTGAGTGAGAAGGACCAATCTGATTCTTATTAATGCCTCAATATGTGTTACACACGGGGTAACAAATTACTCTCGGGGCTATACCCGTGCTGCTTCCTTGTCCCTGGGGAGGCTTCGCCTGGCAGCGATCAGAGCAGAGAAAGGTCAGGCTGCAAGCGACCCCCCCTTGCCGGTGGGGCAGATCCCGGGTTGCCCTGGAGAAAATGCCTGGGAAATCGGGCTACGGAGGAGCCTTAGCACACAAAAGCAGTGACCTGCAACACCACCGGGGCCTTTCTCTTCGGGTTTCTTAGAGGGAGCGTGGCCTCGCCCGGAGGGTCAGCTCGGCCCTCCTCCCCCCTCGCCTTTTCCTCCCTGCGGTGCTGCTTCTCCCCTGGCTGTCTGTCCTGCCCGCCCCTGTCCTGCGCTGCTTCGCCGCTTCCCCGAGGCAGCTCCGTGGCCGCGACAGCCTCGGGCTCCGCTGTTTGCCCGACGGAGCTGCCGCCGCCGCCCGCAGCCGCCGCGCCCCGGCCCCGACAGCCGCAGCGCTCCCGAGCGCGCCCGGAGCCACGGCAGCCTGGGCCCGGGCCTGGGCCTGTTCCTCGCCCACGGAAGGCACACGCAGCTGCTGCTGTTCGGAAGTCGCGCCCGGCCCGCCCCGGGAGCCGCGCAGACTCCGCGCAGCGCGCAGCGCACACGCTCCATCTGCCGCGCTGCCGCCGCCGGGGCGCCCGCGGTACAGCGGGAACGATCTGTCCCGGGGCTCTGTTTCTCTCTCGGCTCTCTTTCCCCTCACTGCTTCCTTTTCTATCCCACTTCGGTAGGAACACTTACCTTTCTTTATCGATAAACAGTTCTCAGATGTAAATATTGCCGCGTTTGGGTTTTGTTATCGTCCGAGAAATCTATCAAAAAGAATCCTCTCCGACTCCTCTTTTACAGCGGGACGGACACGGAGGCTGAAGGATCGTGACAATAGCTGAGGAGCAAAGAGAAAAATGCAGAATCATCTCTAACTACTCAAAAATGACATTTCTGTGAAATCAGTGAGTCCCTTAGGACAATTCATTCATGCTGATCCAAAGTAAAATAGTCTGCAGCCTGACCTTGAGAACTGTGAACTTCAGACCTGGGTTTACAGAACTCCTTGCTTTGGTTCAAGGATTTTGTCAAAGTGGTTTTCTCAATCAGGCTTGAGCCAGAGTATAAATGGATCAATATTCATTCCTGGACTCAACCCTATACCATAATTATGGAAGGTAAACTGTTTCAAAAGGTGGGTATTTTGCATACATTCTTAAAATTACTATCTCCAAGAAGATAAATTTTAATTTCTTTGCTATTGTTTTCTCAACCAGGTAGCTGACTTGCACATTTTAATGCACACATGACTTTATTTTTTGCTGTCTTTGTTCCTGAAGTAGTTTAAATTCTTTAGTAAAGAAAAAAAAAGTGCAATGTAGATAAATGTAACGGTACTTAAGCCAGTGCAGACTGCACTAACTCCAGTACTAGGTGCAGCACGGTTCATCGGAGTTGGCATGATATTACATTACTATATTGGTTTTCGGAACAAGCATGTGAAAAATGCTATATTCCATGTGTGTAGTGGGCTGACCTTGGCAGGCTGCCAGTAACCCACCCAATTGTCCCTCCTTCTCTCAACTGCACAGGGGAAAAAGAAGATAGAAAAGATTGTGACTCAAGCTAAAGACTAAACTATGGGGAGATTGGTCTAGTTTATTGCCAATTAAAACCAAACTTGGTTGGTGAGAAGAAAAGACAAAAACTAAAACATATTTCCCCCTCCCTGCCTTCTTCCCAGACTGAACTGCACTCCTGTGTCTTCTACCTCCTTCCTCCCAAATGGTGCAGGGGGATGGGGAATTTGGTTTGCAGCCAGTTCATAAAAATTAATCTTTGCTGCTGCTGCTCATCCTTCTCACAACTCTTTGCCTGCTGCATTGCGGGGTCCCTCCCATGGGATTGATACAGTCCTTCACGAACTGCTCCAATGCGTGTCCTTCCAATTCTTCAAGAACTGCTCCAGTGCGGGTTTTTTCCGTAGTCCATCAGAAATAAACTGCTTTAGCACAGGTCCTCCACAAAGCCTGCAAGAGCATATGAGCTCTCCAAGGACTGCAGCTTCCTTCAGGGCACATCTGCCTGTTCCAAAGTGGGAGCCTCCAGAGTATGAATATCTGCTCTAGCATAGTCCTCCGTGGACTGCAGTGGCAAAAACTTTCTTTTCCATGGTCTTCTTCAAGGACTTTGGGAGAACACCTGCACAGGCACCTCGAGCACTTCCTCCCCCTCCTGCATCTCTGATTCAGGCATTGCCTCTTCTCCACCCCCTTCTTTCTCTTCCACCTGGTTCTGGTGTTTTTTGGCCTTTCTTAAGCACATATTCACAGAGGTGCCACCAGCTCAGCTGAGGGGCTCAGCTGCACACTGCAGTGGGTTTGCAGGAGCTGGCTGGAAGTGGCTGGAACCAGCTGTGTCCAGCACAGGACAATCCCTGCCCTCTACTGGAAGACGCTGCCCTGCAGCACAGAGCACACCCACAGCCTCCTCCCCACCACCACCACTTGAGCTCAATACAGAAATACTAAGTAGTAGAAAGAACTCTTGGATAACTAACACTAACACTTTTGAAACAAACAGAATCTAGACAAAGAGAGAAAAGTAGCGAAGAGAAAAAGTAGCGTGGAAAAAGGATGGGTAGCATTGGGAAAGTTTTGCTTTTCAGTTATTTTTGAAAACTTCAGAAAACTGGTTAGGGTAGCAGTTAGAAACGAAATTAAAAATTGAATTGAAATATAGCAACAGCTGGTGTTGAGATATATTGCAGAAGAAAAGGCAAAGGGAGGTTTTTTTGCTACCCTAGGGCTAAGACTACAGTATGTGCTGGGCATGCTGGTTCTATCCGTGTTAGTGCTGCTTACAGGAGCTGGGACCTGGTGCTGCAGCAAGCAGTCTCACAGAAAGGACAAAGGCAAGGTGAAAAATCTCAGATCTCAGGAAGCCATTTAGCAAAATGACAATTGTCACAGTTTAATTTAGCTCTTTATCATTTTTTTCCTAAGTGTCTTATGTGGAAGCTGTAATACATCAGTTTAGGCAGAGATGGGAAAAGCAGCTATGATAACAGAGCTGCTGCTGCTTGGTGTATTTGTTCTGTTCTAAAAGGTGAAAAAGACATACTCGGTTGCTGAATTAGGTTTGCTTTCAAAATTATTCCTATTCAGTTCCTCATTCCTGATCAGTATAAGCTATTTTAGATACAAAATGATGCAAAGCAATGGGGGAAGTTCCTTCCTTCCCCCAGAAGTGACACAAATGTGGGACTGAGACCAGAAATGACTATACTTTCACATTGTTTCAACTTTAGGAACATCTACTGAATACTGTAGAAGAATTTGTACATCCTAAGTAGAAGGAAACGGGAATAAAGAATAAGAGAAGCCAAGAATTTTGGCACAGAGGGCAGCCTTCAGGGCTTTGGCACAGAGGGCAGTTCAGAGGGCAGCCTTCCATTCCCCATCGTCAGCCTCAGTGAGGACAGGTCGCAGGATTGCTGCGGGGTGGTATAAAGGCAAATTGTTTGTGAACTTAGCTTTCCTGAGAGAATGTTTATTAAGACAAGTTTGGCTCACACTGCCTGAATTATGCTTGGATACATATAATTATAAAAAGTTAATGAGGCTGCAATATAATTAAACTACATTAAGATAAAATCATCCTTCTCTCTGCTGTGTTCAAATCAGTAGGGTTTTGATTAGAAAAATCTTTGGTTTTTAGACTGTCATGCTTCAGTTCTGTTTTCAGTGTGTGTCTTGAGTTACTTAACAGACTCTCAAAATACATTTCAGATTTTGGCTCCAAGTGATTTCTTATGACTTTATTGCTGAGATCCAAAAAGTCTAAGGATATGTCAGGTGAAAGTGGGGTAGCAAGGGTTTCAGTATCCTTTTTTAGTACTTATCCATGTTTAGCTACAACACAGTGACAAAGGTCACTTGAATCACAAGCAAGAGTGGATGCAGTGGATGACTGCAGTAGGCTTAAGGTTAGCAAATGTGACAAAAATCCTCAATGGTATATAACTGTAATTGGATTGTTGGTGTTGTGTTACAAACTTAATATAAGCAAAACAATTCAGTGTGGAAACAATGCAGGGAAATAGAATCTCTTTTTAAAGAATATACTAACTTTTCAAGCCAGACATCTAATTAAAATATGATTGATATTTCGTAGGAAGGAAAAAAAGAAGGGAATTATCACCTAAGCGATCTAACACTTTTTTCCCCCTTACTCAAGTTCCTAAACCTTTATTTTCAAAAGATTGAAAAGATTGAACCAGAATGTTTATTCAAATTTGGGTTATAATTTTCTTTTTTAATAAATAAAACATTGTCCACAGAATACAAAGATGCTGGGTCTTGTGCACCTTGTAATTTATATAGGAATAATATAGCAGAACATAATTTTTATTTAAGAAAGAGAAACAAGTTAAGCTTTTACTTAAGCTTTTACTTATGAGAAAGAAATGGAGAGTCTCAGGATCCTCACTATTAATAGAGGCATATGTATGATGTGACAGTTGGTCTTTTTTCAATACAAGCCAACACTCTACAATGGCAGATAATACCATGTTTAGCCGCTTTGCCTCTGGTTTGTTTTTGGAACAATGCTTGACAATTCCATTGGAGACAATAAAATAGTTGTTGGCACATTTTAATTACTATATAAGGGCACACTCATTTCATGGCACTTCAGGGGGCAAAGAAGCCATCAATTACTCTGCTCAGCTTGAGTTTATTTAAACAAATGATTTTCTATTTCTGGATATATAAACTATACACTTTCAGTACTTTGTGCTATTTGCTTCCAGGAGCTTTTCATTTGGGTTATAAAATATCCTGGCCTAGTCATATATATTAAAAATCAATGTTACAAAGGACAAGGTGATTATAGGCACCCTACAAGTGTTTTGGAAACAAACTCACATTTGTAGAAATCTCTGTGCCACTATTCATTGAGCAGAGCAATATGTTTAACATGGAAGCCCTCAGGCATATTAAGTCTTTAGTGGCTGAACTAAAACACAGTTTTGGCTCATGGGTCTTAAAGCTCCCCCTGCTGATTCAGTTCAGTTTCAATATGGAACAATAATAAATAAATATATAAATTAGCTATGAAAATAGTGAAAATAGAAAATATGACACAGAGTTCTTCAAACTGACTGTTTGCAACACATTTTATTTTTCCCAAATTCATGACTCTAAGGGATTATGCTTAACTTAGACACAAATGGTACACAGATCTCTTACTTACAAGAAAGATACAATTTGTCTGTTATGACAGAATAAGTGGGAAGAAGTTGCCTGGTAGTAAGTAGTTCAATGGTTGATATTTTTTTAGCTACTTTAGGATCTCCCTCTCTAGCTTGGATTAATGAGTTTAAATAAATAGGAGCTGCACTATTAACAGGTATATATGTAATTATTTATAATCAGTGCTGTGAAGGATAAATTATATCATCTTTTGTGACCAGAAGTGTGTGTTTTGGGTATTGCAATACTTGCCTTACATTGATGAATATGTGTTTCATCGAAAGAGCTTCATCATGTGTTTTACAGAATTCTGCTTTGATCTTAAGAAGGGGTAATATTCCACACTTGACAACTGCTCTGCTTGTGAATATCAAACATACAGGACCTGGAAAATTCAAGGTTTGTAGAGAAAGTGCTGTAATTACTTTGGATAGGTACATTATCCTGCCCCAACACCCCACTCACACCCTGCCCCACCCCCCCCCCCCCAAAAAAAAAAAAAAGAAAAAAAGAGAAAAGCCATAATCTAGATATAAAATGCACATAAAAACTCTGGGCTGGTGTGGCGGGAGAAAATCCCGCTCCCGCCCTCTCCAGGGCTAGCTCCATCTTCTCGGGGGGTGCCACCCTGACGGGGGCTGGCACAGAGATCTGAGAACCGCCCCATGGGCGGGGAAGGAGCTGCCTATCATCCTAGCTCCGCCCCTTTTTCTAGACAGTTCTTGACTGTTATGTTTGTGATTGGTTGATTCAAATATGTATCTTAGAAAGTTTGAGTTTATTGGTTCCGAGATGTGGACACCGCCCCTTCCCCACCCCTAAGCTTGCTCACGATTGGCTAGTCAGCCGTGTATTTAACACTTTGCACAACCGTTGCTTGTCAGTTGGTTCGGCTTCGCTACTCAGTGCTAACGGGGGTTGTTACTCTGTAACAATCCTGAGTTAGGTCTTGCTGGTTGCGATCCTAATAAAGGGTTTTGAGGAGAACGCTTCGCTCCAGCCTTTTACTTCTCTGCTGCTCCTGTTTTTCATCGCCTCCCTGCGCAGAGATTCTCTTGCCTGGGGCCGCGCCACCAAAGGGGCGACTCCACCCGTCTGTTCCGCCTAGTGCCAGGCGCGTGTGCCCAGAGGTGAGCGTGCCTGGGAGGAGGAGGACAGTTCTCACCGAGGACGGGTCACGCCACCGACATAGAAGGTGTGACTACAACAGGCTAATAGATTGAGTTATGAAAATTTTTAATATGAATCAGAGGAGTTAATAGTAAACTCGTACTAAAGTAAAGGTGTGTAATGATCACTAGGAGTAAGCTTAAAAACAATTACACACTCAGCATAATGACAGTGCTTAACTGAATTGTCTCTAGCTTTCCAATCAACTCCTACTCCACCTGCTAAACAGACATCATATTTTTATGAAATATGAGAAAATTCATCATAGTAGGTCCAATTTTCTGTTGAATCAAGAATGTTTGAACTTGACTTTTCTTTTTGGCTGTTCAAATATCAGAATGATGGACACAGAAATATTATTATCAGAATACATTGAGTTCCAGTCTGGGATCAAGTGGATTACAACATGGGACTATGTTTGGTCTGTACATACAAACCTCCTTTCATTATGATTGTTTCATCTCTGCTTGTACTCACTAGTACACATCAATTCTTTTTCACTTATTCTAATTCCCCAATCTGTGCAGATTTTTTCCTGACTTATCCTTGCTTCTTTTTCTGGCATGACCTTTATGTCTGTTTATACTATTTTCCTTTTTCCAATCATTCACTTTCCTCCGTCTTTTACATGCATTTCTCATACATAGCTGATTATTTTGATTATATGTTGAATGGTATTCAACAGTGGGTGATTGTTGTACCTCTCAGGCACAAGGTGCCATTCTGGGAAAAAAGTGCAAAACAAAACCCCACAAACAACTGGGAACTTCAATGGGCATAAACCCCCCAATTTTATTTAAAATATTGCCAATGGAGTGTAATAAAGAATCAGACACAGTCTGCATATGGGGTCTGGCTATCTTTTTTGTAATGAGTAGTAGAATTACAGAACTTCTTTTGAACTATTTTTATCAAAAGAAAACAGTCACAGTTCATGTGTGGGGAGGACAGTATCATATACTGGCTAAATAACTAGGCAAATTTGTTATTTGATAAACTCTCGAATTATTTCAGATGTCTTAGCTGGTATTTCTGAATTTAATTGCTTTTTCTGGAATATTTGTTATGCTTCTTACAATATCTTTTGATGCTGCTGGTGAGAAGTGCTATGTAAAAGTGCCTGATTTATAGAATATGATCTGAAGCCTGCAGATGATGGTCTTATTCAGAATCCCTAAGGAAACTGGTAGCAGTGACAGGAAATTGTAAATTGTGTATCCTAACCTTTATTCCTAGGACTTAAACATTGAAAAAATAGGTGATGAGAAACATATCCAGAGTTAGCAAGGAAAATCTGAATTCTCTCATAGGTCCTGACCGCGGTTGCCACTCTATTCAGCTAATTTACTAGTATCTCTTTCTAGTGTCAGTCCTAATATATTTGCTGTCTTGTTCAGTGTCTTAATGATCCTCTCCTCTCTTTATGTATTTTTTCTTTACCAAAAAACACCTCCCAAACCCCAAACCAAAAAAACCCCACATTTAATTTTGTTTAAAGTCTTCTCTTTTTTTGCTGTTATTTACAAATAGAATTTGAAACCATTTGAGAATACATTTTTTTGATCCTGGCAAAATTTTGAAGGGATAATCAGTCATTTCCAATCATGACATTTCCAATGAGACATTTAAACTATTTGTTCCTCTACACTTTCAAGTTTTTAAGTTCTTCAGATTTTTTTTTCTCAAATTATCTCAAAAATTATTGCATCTGTTGAGACAAGATTTACCTATATGTTAGAACAAGCAAGATAAAAGACTCAGAAAAAGATCTCAACATCCCTAACAGTTCAGACCTTACAGTCTTGAGAGATGAGCCTGTCTTGTCAGAATGATCCGGTCAACAAGACTGATGACTAAATTCCTAACTCCAGTTGCTAAATCTAGTAGAGGATCAAGCTGTCAGTAAATGTTATGTTGGGTCCTTGGATTAAAGTTCTAGACTCTATTTTTGTCTATTCATTCTGCATTAAGGAAAGGTTGAAATTAATAAAATCTCTGTAGAGCAAGCGCTTTGTTTTGATTTCTCTCTACAAGTGAACTGCTTTGTGCTGGATGCAGGACCCTTAAAAGAAAGGTAGTAAATGATCAGTCACAGCAAGCACACTGCCAACTTTGAGTGGTGTAAATCTCAATTGAAAAAGGCTGATTAGTGATAAAAATATATTTTACTCAGCTTTGTATTAAACATTTAGGAAACATACAAACTAATATAAAAGGCAAGATTCAGTAAAGGAGGTGTTTCACACTGACAGATGCATTACGAGGATATGCTTTCACATCTTCAACCAAACCTAATCAGCGTTCCTTTGGTTCTGCTTCAACACTTTTATTTGTTCCAGTCACAGTGAATGCATTTGTCCCTCCCTTATGGCAGCACTTCTGCACATGTGTAGCAGTTTATTTCAGAGATAGCTGAGTTGCCTGAAAATAGTCCTAGAAGGAAAGGGGTTAGTTTTCAGCCAGAAGAGAACAAAACATTCCTCCAAATGCTTATACGAGTGTCACAGCTAACACCAATAACTGAACTGTGCAGCCCTCAGCTGAAAAGGGTCGAACAGCTAGAGTGTGTAATTGTGTCTGAGCCCATAGAAGATAGACTTTGGTTTTTTACCTGTCTTGAGTTAAATAGTTATAAATTGGCCACTAAAGTCCAGTGATTGATATCTAGAATGAAAAAGGAGACAATTCCATCTTCACAGATATTAAGGCATGCATACTTTGGTGAAAAATAGTGGTCATTCTGTACCTTCTAGTAAAAAAGAAAAAATCAAGTTCAGTAGGATTGAAACTGTCCAGACTCTCTGAAGTACTTCAAAAACAATATATATAAAACCTAGATGCTAAGACAGAAGAGTTCTCGCTTGAGATGTAACCTCAGAAGCAAGGAATGCAGAAAGACAAAAATCCTGTCATGAGAGTGTCAAATATACAAAAGTAGTCTGACAGACAGAGGAAATGGGGACTTCAACAATTGTGTCTTAATACTACATTACTTTTATTTCTTCAACTATATCTTTTATTAAAACAAGCAAACAACATAGTGATTGCTATTGGCTGCTGTGAATAGACATTTTTACTAAAGTCTAAGCTCTCTTGAGTTCAGGATGACTTTGTAAATGCCAATGAGGTTTTCCTAACTGAAGACACTGAAAAATGCACGCAGTGAGAAACTGGGTACATCAGTCAATGACAGCTGTCAAAAGAGGGAATAAAGTGTTTCCCAGACAGAGACTGTCTGGACCAAGCGAAGGGCTGCAGTGACAGAAGTCAGAAAATTAAAAACTCCGTTACAGTAATCAGAAGTGACCAGGATGAATTTCTGCATGCAACAAGAAAAATAGAAATGTGCTTAAGCTCAGAGGGTTCTTTGACATTCTTTCAAAACTTGGCTAATTTATTGTGTAGCTTTAGTTTAAGCAGTGGCTACATTGCAAAACCAACCACAAAAAATATCTAGAATGTGGGTGTTTATGTAGTACACACCCAGATCATGACAGATTGCACTATGTATGTATTAGCTTTTGGTTTTAGGCTATGTACTAGCTTATGGCTTTTAGAGAATTGTTTGAATATTAATTAAATAAATCCAACATGAATTATCAGCATTTCAGAACTGCATAAAGAATTTATGGTCATTTAAAAAAATAATGTATCTTCTCTTTATGTAGTATATAATTGGTTAATCACTACTTGTTTTTAAAGTTATTAATGGCATAACTACTTACAGTCAGTCTTGAATTATAATCTTTTTGTGTTTTTGTGCTGAAAATAGTGTACCATAGCTGCTAGGAGTTTACTCATTTTAGCCCATCAACTGTAAAACTTATTTGATTCTAAAACATTAATTAGATGTAAAAAAACCTGGTTGTTAACTTAAACGAGAGATGATTTATGACATTGGGCCGGCTCAGTCTTGTATACCTTGATCTAACTTAAATTACCAGAGAGAAGCTCAGGGTTGGTAACACAAAACTCTAAATTGAAAATCCTAAATCTTCCTTTTGGGCGATATTTTTTCGCTCCTTACTCTGTTTATTCTGAGAAGAAAAACAAACCAGCCCATAACATGGATTAACTACAGAATTATGTGGGGATATGAATTTATTGTGGTATACATTTCAAAATTTTCCCATTTTCTTCAGCTGAATGTATTCTAGCAGCAAACATAAATAAAGGGATTGTGCTTTTTACCACCATTTGCATAAAGTTAAACCTGGGCTGGTTTAAGTCAGCTTGATGGTCCTTAGTTTCCCTACATAATCCTAAAATTTGTGAGATCTAAAATGTAAGCTGGTGACACCAGAGTAAGGGAAAGTATCTACTTTTATCTCTACAAGGAATTAGTAATCAAGAATATTTAGTAATTTATTCAATTGTTTCTCCTTACCACTCCAAGTCAGAAGTAAAAAGAGGAAAATCGCTTATAGCTAACGAAGTCTAAAGATGTCCTTTTTTGATATGGAAGCAAGAAGTCCACTAAGCTTTACAGGTATCTTCTATTAAGTATGGTGGGCTAAATCAGTTGAATTTCGTGGTATTGAAATCCCCATCCTAATTCCTTTAGTCTGGAGTTCTGGCCCTGCAGATGTCTCATGTTATCAATACTCTTTAGAAGCAATGATTTGCCAGTTTTGGGAAAAAAAAAAAAAAAAATTAAAACCCCAAAAGAAACAAACAAACATGCAAAAAAACACAGAAAATTCAAATCAAACCAGAATATCACTACCACCACAAAAAAATCCCAACAAACAAACAAATAGACTCAAAGTACCAAAAAAGTGAAGTTCTGTTGTTGAGGCTCCAAAGTAGTCAGCTAATAAATATTTGCGTTTAATCCCATTGACTTTAATGATATGAAAAACATTGAGCTGGATTTTTTTTTTTTTGTTGCTGTCAGTGGTATTAAGGAGTAAGTTAAGGGAGCAGAGGCACATCTTGTTTGTGACAAAATTGTCTCTTCTTTGAAGAGTTGCAAAAGAAATGCTCTGGGGAAGGCAACTTGTGACTGAATGGGAGAAATATGAGGAGAAGTTTGGAAGTAAAGGGGAGCAAGTATGAAAATTATATAACACCTGCAGAAGGGGGTCAGAATTCTGTGCACATCTGAGTATCACATAACCAAGTGAGATGTCAGCTCTTGTCACACACGTCTTCTCTGTATTACCCTAAGGGTAAACCCTGTGATCCACACAAACAATTGCTGGTGTACATCTCCATCACCAGGTGCTACTAAGGGGGCAAACCGTACTCCCAAGAGATCTTAGCCATCACGTTTTGAATTCAAGGAGAATACTGCCAGCTTATCAAAGTGCAAAATTTTGTTCTTGCACATTTTAAACTCCTTTTTAAAATCTTTAAACTGGAGTGAATGGGCTTGGGGGTAGTAATGAAGTTAATCTATGCATTTATACTCTTGTTTTGTGTTTCAGAGGTAATTGTAATGAACTGCTTCAAGCAAATATTACAGGTTGTTTTTCTGCTGAGAGAAGTCAAATGAAATGACTTTTTTTTCATCTGCTATTTTTTTCAGCTTTTGAAGTTACTTCTTTTTGAAGAGGTGATCCATTTATCAGTCATATTTCTGAGAAAGTCATAAATTTATCTAATAAAACTTCCAGTAATTTGCTTTGAGATGGCCTATGCAGACTGCAGTCACATTTTGTTGTTGTTAAATAAATGAACACCTTAAAAAGTGAAAGGTTTAGAAAAGTTATCATAAGAACTAAAGTTATCATAAGAACTAGTGGCTCCCAATAGCCAAAAGCAGATGTCAAGGGAGAGCATATTTTAAAATGTGGTTTTTTTACCCAGGTCTTGTTATTGATCTTTACTAGATTGGCTCTCATTTATATCAAATGTTTAGGGCACTAAAAGCTGGTAATAAAAGATCATTAAACTGGGTTGCTAGGCTGGTGAAATTCAGAGCTAGGAGACAGAAAAGTTGATGGCAACCACTGAAGCAAGATTATTACCTGAAGGTTTCTCCAGCAATAGGAGCCATATACATGTGAGCATGTTTAAGTATATCATGTCAATAGTGGAGCTGATAAAGTCCATCTATTTTTAAATATATTCATAATAAGAATTAATGCAATCCACTAGTAGGAATTATATGCTCTTCTTCCTTCAGAAGAACTGTTGCTTAATATCTAATTCAAAATTAATAATGCAGCAGGGATGCATTCATTTTCTCTTGTGTCAAAAATCTTTCTTAATAAGTAAGATAAGGAGAGAGAAAAAGCATGAATAAAAAAGAAGAGTTTCAGTGACCAAATTACTCCTGTCCTCATCAATCCCAGGGAATAAAATTTTCATCCACTCCAGTAACTGATTGGTAAGGTAGCATAGGGAGAATATGTGGAAAAGTTCCTAAGTCTACATCATCAGTATATTCTTAAAGTAGATGAGGAGCGAAGGAAGAAATAATGTGTAAAATTAAATAAAATAAATTCCAATATAGGTTTTTTCCCATTGGCATTGGAAACATGGTAGAAAAGTTTTATTCTTCACTTATCATAGAATCATAGAGTAATTTGGGTTGAAAGGGACAAGCTCACATTGGCGTGTCATGTCAGCCCCCCCAGCTCGGTGACATCAGTTTCTCTTCCTTTATCCACCAGTGGTGTAACCCATGTGTTGTAGAAGCCACGTGTAAGGCACAACTTGCCTTTACTGAAGTTGTCTTGACTGTCACCAATCACTTCTTTATTTTCCATGTCTCTTAGCACTGTTTCCAGGAGGATCTGCTCCATTATCTTGGTGGTCGCGGAGGTGAAATTGACTGGCCTGTAGTTCCCCAAGTCTCTGTTTCTTTTTTCCATTTTAAAATATATAATTATCTGTTACTATTCAGTATCCAGCTTGCCTTTCATTTAAAAAAAAAAAAATTACTCTGGAAGCAAAAGAAAATATATTTTGCAATCGCTATAACAAAGATTGAAATCAGGATGCTGATCTAAAGAAAATTATTATGAACTTGTAGATGGCTGATATAGGCATGTATTTGATTTTGAAATTATTTCTGAAGAGACTTTGATACTAGCAGTAAATATGTGAAGATTTTTACATTTACAATGAACATTAAGTTTGGAAATGTGTTAAAGGCAAGGAAGAATTACCTTATCTCTGTGCATAAAAAAATTACAATTCATTGTTAGTACTACTGCTGTTATTATCATATTTTATTTGTATCACAATAGAATTTGGAGATTTCATACAATTATTTTGGTAGAATGCAGCACTAAACCTGAATAACATCAATTTTCTATTTGACAAATATCTGTAAATAAAAGTGGAAAAATCCTTACTCCCATCTCTATCAAGCCAAGACATTTCAAATATACTCACAGTTTTTGTAATGGAGACAGAGACACAGGAATGGTGAAACACTAGGTATCTCACTCAAGATGTTATAATTCAGTTTCAATCAATCTTATTTAGACCACTGTTATGATTTCAACATTCTGTGTCCTTCAGATGCATCTTAGCCCTGGATCTATAAACTCCTGGGTTATGATCCTCTCTGATCTTTAGCAGAAATTTTGTTCCCATGGAACCAATACTCCATTTCTTCAGCACTGCCAAGACTGAGGACATAAAGATAACATAAAGATCATGGAAATCAGCAGAACCACCAGGCATAGAAATTTTGCACGTTGGCCCAATCTTCTTCTGACTGCCTCTAGCCTCTTGAATAGCTGAGCTTGTTAGGTCTTGTTTCAGTTGGTTGTTTAATGGACAAATATTTTCAGTTTTCTGGCTAATAGTTCATTAATATACATCCAGGTGTACCTAAGGCACATGGATGCTATAAAAATTGTAGCAAAGCATGAAATATAGGTTTAATTGAATATTGTCTATACATATTTCTTATCTCTTGAAGTGCTGGAGAGGTTATATGCATCTAAAAATAATTGCTCAGAGTGACAGTAAAACTTCAGCGTAGAGCTGGGGGCTGGCATGACGGGTGTACGTGTAAACAATAATAACTGTTATTTTGTGACAAACTGCACAGAGGATGTCTAGGGTAATATCTTTCTAAATATAAGAAACTGAAGCAGTTTACTACCCCTGGAATGCAAAGGTGAGAAAAGAAAATGAAGAAAACCTGCAACATGAAAATCTGAAACAAGGTAGGTCGTTACTTTTGTCTTAACTGTTTTGATACTGAAAGATGCTGACCAAAGAATACTTTTATTTTGTCTGAGATGAACTGAGCAATCCAGGTCATAGGACACCTTTAGCTGCTTTATCTTTTCTTTTAGTGTCAGTATCTGCTTACCTTGCTTGCAACCTTGGCAGCGCTATCACTGATTTGCAGACTTCACTGACATCCAGGACCACTTCCAGATCATCCCTTCTCATTGGAGACACCGATGACAGGATGGATTTGCAGTTTATAAGACTATCAGTCCAGCATGTGTTAAAGTTTTTCAATGAGGCAGCAAAAAGAAAACCAAGAAGAGGTAAACTACAGCACAAAAGAAAATAAGTATTTTGATTATTTTTGTTTCAAATTCTACACTATTTTTTAATATCAGTAAAAAATAATACTAAATCCCACAAAAGAATCATAAAAAAAGCTCTGATCATACAATAAGCTTCTAGACAATGTGCTTATGGGTACTCAAAATCCAAGTATAAGTCAATAAGGCAAAAAATGTGAAAAAATTATAATTTTGTTATGATCACAGAGACACATATGCACCTAGAAAAAAATTATTTCCTGTTAGATACTATTACTATGTCATTGGCTGAAAAAATATCTCTCATTCAAAACTCATACTTTAAAAGCTGCAAAACTTTGAAAAGAATTAGATGTAGGTCCAGGTAGTAAAATTCTGCCCTGAAAGTTAATTCTACATATTTGTTTTACCATCTTTTCAAGACCTTTCCTCTCCTCTCCTGTTTTCTTCACTGCCCCAAAGGTACCATAAGAACAGTTTCTTATTTAAATAGAACTCTTAAAATAAGCTTTCATGATGCATTTACTAAAATGTTAGAAAAACAATCATTAGAAAATCTCTCTGCCTATTTATAAATGCCTATATATCAATATATCAAAAGCATGTGATTATTTCTTTATTGCATATAATTTGTTAAAAAGTCTGTGTAATTTGAATATTTAAGTTGTTTACACTATTTCAACATTTGAATGTCCAATGAAGGTTGGAACAAATACACATAAATAGAATATTTGGAGCAGAAACATGAAATAATAACACACCGCATTTTTTCCTGCACTTTTTTTTTTACTGTTCTTAGCTATCAATCTGTGTGCTTTTACGAGGAAGAGAATTTTTTATCCAAAGGACTTTGGCATATGTAAATCAAACATTGAAATTCATAACTTCTAGGTACCTCATCTCTAGAGCAGAATGCAGAACCATTTGTGAGATACAGAAAATGCTAATGTTAGCATAACCATGTTGATTGATGCAGTATGTTGAGACAAAATCCTCATCTTGAGATTTAAATGCCTTTTGCCACTTAGGAACTCCACACAGTAAAATCCTTAAATAGAAACTAAATAATTTTGCATCATGGTGAATTAAAGAATGAAATGGTGAAATAAATGGCAAAATAAAGAATATGAAGTACTGTACTCCATATTATCACATTGACTCTGCTCTGACATCTCTATCAGACTGTACTTTGCCACCAGTAGGTTTATATAAAAATAGCTGGCTTCTCCAGACTCTAGTTTTCAAGATAAGGTTGAGAACTTTAATAAAAATAACATTTATAGTCAGGACATGAGTTAGATTTTCACATGTAAAATCTGATTAAAATTTTTTAGAGTTTTGAGTTAGCTTGGATTTGTAATTAGAAGTAAATATGCAAGGGAGAAAATTAAGTAAAATTTATCTTTATGCTCTGGTTTCAAATCATTAAATTATAGAGTAGAGCAACATCCTTTCCATCTCCACCCCACCACCCACTCCTGCTTTGAATACCTCATCAAGTTCAATGGATAATTCTCGTGTGAATAATTTCTTAGATTTCAGGCTCTTCTGACTAGGAAATTTCTTTGTCTGGATTGTTTGATAGAGAAGAAACATAATATTTCTGTAACTGACTAGCATCTTAAAAACAGAAGAAACAACACTTTGCCCAACAAAAAAGACCAACAGATGGAACACTATATTTAGAAGTTATTTTTCAGCCTTCAAAACTTTTATACACTTAAAATTATTATTATTAAGATATTGTGACTGTGAAAGTTAAAATTTCTTATTACAAGGAATCTTTTTAAAAACAATTGAAACAGCATGTGTTCTACATGGTGATTTATGTCTAAGAAGTCGGTGATGGCTACATTATATAGAGTAGGTTAATAGAAAATTGACTATACAATATTCCACTGAGATAAATTTTGATTTTGACATTGTATAAGAAATTAGCAAAAAATAAAAAAAAAAAAATTAGAAAAGCTGATGGTGATTATATGTGGTGCCAGAAAATTTTACATATTTAATTAATATAATATATCTTTGCACTGTAGAATGAAAATTACTGCTGTTCAGTTTACGAATAGTTCAGGGCCCTTACAAAGAGTGGGTGAAGTAGCTCGCTAATATTTGCATTGCAGCGTTTCAATGTCACAAATGCCCAGTCACCATCACTTCACCTGTTTGTGGGATGTGCTTCTCCTGAATCCATGCAGCTGAAGCTATTCTTTTCATATAGCAAGATTAGGGTGCTGAATTTTGATTTTCAATGGTACAGTGTTAAATAACCTGAAAGACATTCTTATCTCTTTTGCAATGTTCATTGTTTTTACCAAATATTTGTAAAATATTTACAAAACAGACAAAAGTATTTAGCATATTCATGTACAAATACCCATCTTTTAAATCTATAGACATACTTTTCCCAAAGAATTGATCTCTTTAAAAGCTTCATAAAGATAACACACAATTCAATATTGAAGAGCTGTGCACTTTTGATAGAAGATGCCTTTATCCAGTTATGCCACTCAACCAGAAGAGGCTGCTATTCCTTACATTAGTAAAAGTTCATTTACTGGTACTTTAACTGACAGCACAAAACCAGAAATCCAAAAAGACATTGTTTAGAGATTTGCCTTCATTTATCTACCCAAATAAAGGTATAGTAGCTCCCTGAAGTAAAGACATTAAGTTTGTCTCTTTTTTTTCTTTTTTAATTTTTTTTTCCTTAAGGTTCACTCATCCAAAAGGGTGAAATTTCAAATTTAACTGGGAAATTCCATGGGAAAATAGAACAGAAAAAAGTTAGGGGGTTGACGAGGAGAAACAGAAAGGAACCTGTGAAGTTAGAGAAGACTCACTAGTCTTTTCATTAAAAACATTGAGTGTTTGGGGATAGGTAATACAGATAACTTATCGAAGAAAATGTAGTAAATTTTAATATGTCTCAGTGGCTCTTTTTTAACCTATCAAGATTTTTGGCAAATTCTTTTTAGGTTTTTGGAAATATTTACTGTTTAAGCCTTTCTATTTTAGCTCTATAATGTGTTTTGCCTTGGTCACATGGTGGATAGATTTCATGCTGCTTTTCATCACCTTCTTCCATCCCATTTAAGCAATCCTCACTTCACACTTCTATCTAGAGAGGCAGAGCTGGATGCGCATGAAAATGCTATTCTTCATTTTCATTCCCCTTTTCCACATTTTTCATACGCTTAAAAGAGGATTAGTAAATCCCTGGCTACTTAGAATTTCTCAGATGTCACTATGCCTTATACCATTTCTCTTCAATACAGCCATCTGACAAAGTGAAAAGAGGACAAATTTTTCTGAAAAAATAATTGAGCTTTTCTGATCATGCCTAGGATGAGCCATATTTCCATGTTGTATTTTTTAAAATTAGATTTTGAGTTAACTAGATTTGAGTAAAGTGACTTACAGAAATTTGAGAGCTGACTCATAAAGTTACTTTTTCACATGCTCTGTGAATCTATATTTAAATCTTAATTTCAAAAACCTACTAAATAGTATATATTTAGTGGAATTGGTAGTTTTTAATAGAAACGCTCTCTGTAACAAAGAACACCCAACAAAACAACACACTCTGACCCTAAATGCTTAGAATAACAAATCTTCATATAGTGATCTAATTTGTATCACTTTTATTTACCTTTAATTCATGGATAGGAGATTATTATTTTAATTTTTTTAAAAAGTGTATGTCCCTAACTGAACAGAAAGCAGTCAGCAAAAGAATTCCCCAAATCTTTGAAAAATCCATCTCAGGATCACTAATGCTTCAATAGTCATAATATAGATGCAGTGGATTGGAACAGGTTCTAAAATGATTGTGTATTAAAGACTGCACCAATAAGCAAAAGTACATGAAGGAGGTATTTAACTGTGCTTGTGTAATTTTTTGTGTTCCTGAATGCAATAGTGTATTTTCTGGTGATATGAGCTATCTTAAGATAGCACTAATGAATACAAAACTCAAGTACTAAAATAATTTAAGGACTTGAGATTAGATCAATTGATTAGATCATGGTGCTAACACACAGGTTGGGGGTTGAATCCCTGTACAGGCCACTCACATAAGAGCTGGAGTTAATAATCCTTGCGGGTCCCTTCCAACTCAGAATGTTCTGTGATTCTGTGACTTAATTATATGCATTATGTGTTTACTGGTATAGCTCCATTGATTTAAAATACTTAATTTAGGAAATAATCTGACGTGTGCTATCTGTGGGCTGTCAGACTAAAAATTATGTCATATAAAAGTGCTTTATCTTCCTTGAAAGCCATAGGTTTCCTCTTGAAGTGGTTTGTATAATTGGACAAGAGATATGTTTACTAAAGATATTAGAAGTACCTGGGTTTTGCTTAGTGTGGCCATTTCTTAAAATAAGGGCTAAAAAAGAGAATGGTTTTATTTCTTCCTACTTCCAGAATATCCCTTAGCAACTGGGTCATGATTAAAAAGTATTTTAACAATAATACCTATCTGAAAGCTCAAGTACAATTAAATGGGAAGATTTACGTTCCAGTGTGTGAGTGAGAATGGGTAACTTTTCATAGAGATTATACAGGTAATCCTTAGTAAAGTCCCTTTAATTCAGTTCAGTCACTGATACAGGTGAATGAAAACAACTTGAAACAAATCGCAAAGCAAACCAGATGCCAAACATATCAACATTTGGTACCTTTTTCCCCCCTTTTTGTCTTAGAAAAGATCAATCTGAGGAAATTTTGTAGCAATATGTAATTCAAACTATTTAATTAATTAAAACTGAAGACATACTGAAAAGGATCCTCAATTAAAATTTTCTTCTAAGCTTAATAGTACAGCTATTCATATTTTATCTTCCTTTTTAAAAAATTTTTAGAAAAATGAGATATTTCAAAATATTTCCGTTCTGGTTCTCAGACAAGAATTTCTCATCTTCTCAGGAATAGATGTAACAGGAAAGCTGAAAGACTCCAAAAAATATATTAAACATGTCTATTTAATGCTTATAATGCTCTTGATGAGCTGATTGATAGTTCAGAGCACAGACTATAATCATAACATTATACGGTAGGTAGGATTATTCTCACAGCTGGAGTATCAATGCTGATTTGCACATAGTAGCAAAAAAGAAAGGGAAGACATTAAAATGTAAGACTAAATAACAAAAGCAACTAAATATGATGGTGATAACACCCAGTCTTGATGGAGGGCAGGAAGGGACGCAGTGGACAGATGGTGCAGTTTGCTAGGACATACATGTAGTAATTCCAAGATGTTCTAAGTCAACTGATGTAGATTCTCCACTGTCACATTACTAAGACTCAGGCACAAAAAAGGCATGGCTTGATGTCTTTAGGCTGGATTTATCCTGCTTAGCTCTCTTTATTTACAGTGTTCTGATGAGGTTTGTTTCCATAGCAATCCAGTAATTCTTAGTAATACTGACTTACATCTTCATCTACTTATGAAGTTTGCAGCCAATATTGAATCTATTTCCCTGAACAAGGAAACAAGTACAAAAATGTTAAAGGGCTCATATGCAATCTACCTCTCTTAAAATCTTAAATAAGAAATAAAAAGTGAAAGTGGAAAAAAAATTATGTTACTACAGTGCACTAAAACCAGAGAGTCAATATGAATCAGCAGTTTATTACCTATTCACAGGAATTTGGAGAAATACTCACGTTATGAAGTAGATGGCGAAGTACAATGAACCTAGGTTGAAACCAGCAGACTTAGTAACCCATTTGAGGCATTGTGCTAAAGCAGCTGTATTTTCTCTAGAATCAACTGAAGTCCAGAAGCAGTTTAGGCACAATCAAACAGATCCCAAGCTCACAAACTCTACCTTATCAAATTGGTTTTGCACAGTATTAGCCTGGATACTCCTGAGCTCTGCTTGCCAGTATGTAGACTACATGTTTGTATTTACATAGCCTAGATCTTTCCGCTACACTTAATATTCTAATAACTCTGAAAATGATTGTTTAGGTAAATAAAACATTTTTATATCTTATGAAAAGCTATTCACCCTAATTCCATGGATTGCAGCAAAACCTCTTGAGCACAGATGATAGTTTATTGCACATAACTTTTTAACAATATGTTTCACAACAAGTGGAAGGACATAAGTAATGTAATTGCTCATATTAAATGTCACTTGTGCTGTTATTTTTATTTACAATGTATCAGTTTTCCGGCCATGTGTGAGCTCTGCAATAGAGATTGCCACAAGGGGCATATTGAAAGTAGCACTGATGAGTGAAAAGGCATAATAGGTACATCACGAAGCCACGGTAATCAAGTAATCAGGTTGTGTTTGATCTAACAGAACAAAAAACATGGGAAAAGATGACATGGTGAATACAGAGACCAGGAAAAAGCATATTTTAGGTGAAAATATCCCCAAGTTTACATTTACCAAAGCAAAAGCACAGTATGACATGCCGAGGTGTGAGACAGTGGGAATTTGAACAAGAGCTGATTTGTACACATAAACAGTAGCAAGGAGATGAGATATGTATCATTTTTCTCTGAAGCTATCCTTGCATGCCTATATATATATATAAAATAAAAATGCAAACCTTTACCATATGGTACATCGTTACATGCTTGTTGTACTATGTTTAACAGAAACCTAGTCCTTAGCTTGCAAATAGTAATTTTCATCTCAAAGCAAGGTTTCTTAATATGCTTTGTAATGTTTTATTGCGTAGACTAAATATGTGTTCCCGTTATGACTAAATGCTGACATTACCCAAGTGACATCCAAAATAGACAAAGGACACACTTTGTTAAGATTAGGAAGAAAGTTAATTTTGATTGCAAACTACAGGCTCACAGATAGCTAGACTTTTTTGGCATTCCTCTAATTCAGGGTAAGAAGGCTTGAGAGTTACTGAATATCATTATCTTAAGAAAGAACCTGCTCAGGGAAAAAATGTCATAGATCATGTACAGGTTAGGAGGTAAAATAATTAGTGTAGGAGGAATCTGCTGCCATCAGAAACTGCAAAATTATGTCTTTTAATCATGAAGAATTTTATTTCTACAGTGTTACCAAATTCTATCTAAAATTAGAAGGCTCTTTCAGGTCAGAAGCATTGTTACAAGGTACTTTAAGTCACTAAAGTAAATTTGAGCAATTTGGTTCCCATCATGTTTTCAGCAGCTATGTGGTGAGAGCATGGACTGAAATTTTACCCAGCTAAAAAAAAACTTTTCAACTAGTCTGTAATATTTTATCTACCTGGTGTTGTAGAAACAAGCATTTTTGCTCCTTTACTTTCTCATGATTGCAAGTCTATCCTTACTCTTTTGTTTGTTTGTTTGTTTTCTCCAGATGACTCTTATTAGAAATAATTTTTTCCAGGTTTTCACCATCTGATGGAAAAAACTTTTCATATGAAAAGTGCAGAATGTCTAGTGACAAGCTCTACTTGGGAACAAGGCACTTTGTTCTGAATAGATTAAATTTTGTTTAAATGAAATTATATGTACCTACACCTGTTATAAGCACAAGAGGCAAAAAGCCCAAGGATATGCACCAAGTAGACATTTCTCTGAATATAGACTGATGAGCAAATATAAATGCTGATATGCAATCAACATAACCAAAAGCTGCTTGTCTGTGATAGCCAACCAACTGAGTTGCCAGAAACTAGCAGGTGAGCTGGCAGAAAACTAATTTTTATTCAAAAAGACCATTTTAGTACTTTTTGGAAACTGCATTATAGATATCTCAAGACCCTGCATATATCCCCTCATGTATAAAGTCACATTAGCAAAAAACTGATATATGTTTCTATTCAAGAAATTGAATTTATAGTAAGAAATAGGGACGTTATGTTGTGATGTTCAGTTCATTGAGCATTTCTGGGCTATCAATTTCACACAACCAAACACCCTCAATCTTTAAAGAACAAAAGTCAATTAATTATGTGTTTATACATGTCTGTTCTAAGGATATTAACAGATGACAAATATCAGGCTTCATTTCTAAAATTTAGACTTGAGAGTACAACAAATATGTTACTGATGTTGAAACATATAAAACACTGTTCACAGTATGTAGCTCCTTCTAGTGTCTCTGCCCATGGCAGGGGAATTGGAACTAAATGACCTTTTAGATCTCTTCTAACCCAAACCATTCTATGATTCTATGATCCTGTGATTTTCATGTCTATTTCTATTTATGTCTGTGTGTGCATATTTATATATAACTTGTCAGTATAATGCAAAAATTATTTATTAAATATTAGAATCTGTATCCTCATTTTAAGAAAGAATGAATGAAGCATAGAGGGCTGAATTAATTTTTTAACCAAACTGCCAGATCAGGAAGCACTATTAAACAAAGGCAGATATAATCCTTTTCTGATAAATGGATTAGAACAATTTCATTAATTCTAACATGATTCTTCATTAATTTGTAGGTATATCTGTTGATATGTTATTATTTTCTTATTTACAGGAAGATGTTTTACATGAAATCAAATGTATCTCTAAGAAGCATCATAAAAATGAAGCAAATCTAAGGTCATGGTAAACAGTATAGATTGTTTCATGTTTATGACACAGACATGATGAGCAACACTAGGACAGACTCTGCCAAAATGTTTATGACACAGAACTGTCGTGAACAACTTTTTGAAAGAAAAAAATGTTCTGAGGAAAATAAATATGAAAAAAGAATAGGCAGAAAGATGAATGTGAGATATGGTTTTTATGAAAAAAAAAAACCATTGCCTCCTGTGTTTTAAATAGAGAGAGAAAACCCCTACAATCACATTACTGAGATTAAACAAAATTTTAAACTATTGTCTTTTGTCTCTATTTAAAATGATCAGGGTTTTGACACCAATTTTAACATCATGAATTTGAGGAAAGATTATAAAGCTATGAAGATGATTCACTGCCAGATGCAGAATTACCTAAATTTGTAGTGTCTTAGAATAGGAGAAATTGACTTAAATTATTTATATTTACTAAGTATTCTACAAAATCTTGTTTGCTGAGACAGAATATTAATCACGTAAGCATTGTAAGATGTCAGAGAACTAAACCACCTTAAAAACAAATTAGAAGCTTTTTTATTCCCTTTGAAATTTTATTAGAGAAAGAGACTGGATATCTTGTAAAACTGTGCATTTTCTTAAAGCTTTCCCATATCGTAAATGATGACCTAAGGATAAACTTAAACTTTGTGGGAATTGTTGATGAAGCACTGCCATCTTTTGGTTGTACAAATACAGAATATGGAGGAAGGATATAATTGTCACTGAAATAAGGACATAGGCTGAAATAATAAAATTATTACTTTGTTCTAGCATTTATCTACTTTGCTTTTCTAGGTAATTGGCTGCAATTGTCCACTCATATTCTTCAGTATGTTCTAATTTCACCATCCCATCAGTGAAAGCAGTACAACAAAATGGCATAAAGACATTGTTGGCTTTAACAGACAATCAACATTCTAGGTTAATGGGATTTTCTGTAATTATTTTGATTGCTGTAGTCTTTAATTTTGCCCAGAACAAATTAGCAAGGTAAATTTTATTATAAACTAGATAAATTTTGAAATTATGGAATATAATAAATACTAATCTAGATGACAATTATTGTTTGTAGGAATTATCTAAGAACTAGTTGGTGACTATAAAATCAGTGGTGTTTTATATTAACAGCAATACAAATTGTTCTCCATTCTTTAAGTTATAAATCTAATGCTGATCCTCTAAGATTCAGTGCTGTGGTAACACTATGTTTCTTGAAAAAGGTTTTTTTGCCACTTACATATTTAACAGTATGCAGAAGACACACAGTTCTACGTAAACAGTATAGCAATATAAGAGAATGGTTTTCCTGCATTTGGAAGTATTTGACATATTTATTAACTTAGTAGAAATGTGAAAAAATACAGTATGTGCTTTGAATGTGTAAGCCCACTATGAGATTCCATTTTAAGATATGTAATATTTTATATCGTCTTTTTTCATGTCAGATTTTACCACTTTTCAAATACATTAGTATCATAAACTAATATAAGTAAATTTCTAGAAGAATAAACAAGATTTTCACATGAATATTAATATTTTACCCATCCAAAATTATGTTTAAAATATGTCACCCTAAAGTATTGTTGAATTAACAATTAAAGTTCTAAAGAGATCAACTAGCCTCACCTTGAATGCAAATGGATTAAAATTTCTGCTTGTATGAAATCATATCTTTAAGTAGTACTTTCAAGCTTGATTTGAACAGAAAGACATGGGAATTCTGCCATATGCCTAAGACTCATGATGTGAATTTTTCCTGTTAACTCAAATATGGGCAAAAGTGTGAAGTACAAAATATGCTTGCACTGCTAAGGACTGACTATCAGCACACTTGTCTGAAATTCAGTCAGCGTGCAACATTTGGAAGGTCAGAGGCCTGTGATATGGAAATCAAATAATTTTCTAATACTGAATGAAAGATGAGAGGCTTTGAAGGTTTTTTTTTTTAAATTAAGACAAGAAGCTTCTGCACATCTGCTGCCTGAGATAGTGATTAAAAAGCCAATATCAACATTTGGCAGGTTAGAACAATTGTTACCTCATTTCAGATAAATTGGTACCACTGGCAGAGAAAGTTGCAGGTGAGACCAATAGTACCTGACAGAAGAGTCTCAGAAAGTCTGTGTTGTGAGCAGACCAGTCATTTACAGGCACGTCTCATTCTCCCTTCTCATATTGAGCATATTTCTGTATTTGGAAAGTATTTGGAAATCTTTGAATTAACAAAATGATGTGTTCAGAATTTTGGTTAGATATACTCAGGAAAAGATTATATTTATGAAGGATGTGGTCTTTCTAAAATAAACTAGATAGACTCTCTCTTTCATATTTCCTCTCGATGACAAGAAAGAATATGAGATGGTATGAATCTGTTTTCATTGCATGGAGGGGTTGGAAGGTTCAGGTCACTAAAAATCACAGGCAGAAAAAATCAGAAAAAGGGAGACTAAATTTCAGGGATTTAAGGAAGGCTGTGCAATATCAAATATTCTGAATAAATGAATAACAGACTAGAGTAACATTTCAGTTTCTAGATCTTATTCTGTCAGAGGAAAGAAATTAGATAGTCTATATACAGAGAAGACACTTTATCATAAAATGTTGCAGATGGTAAGACTGAGACAACTAAAGTTCATAATTTGTTCTTTAAATTGTTCTGCATTGTTGTCTTGATATTTTATCTTTCCTTTTTTTCTTTTTTTCTTCTTTTACTGAAGGGATACGGACTATTTACCAGAGAATCAAGTTTTTATAAATGTTTGTGAGGATTTAGTGTGTGAAAAATGTTCAGCAGAGACTTCTAGGGGATATGAATACATGGGGAAATTACAAATGAGCAGTTTAAAGAGAAAAAAAATAAAAGTGGGAACACCTGCACACTTTCAGTACTTTGCAGGCTGTTTTATTTCCTTCTCAATATGCGCACATAATTCTCACTAACATAATTGGACTAACACCCATATATTTAGTTAAAAAATAGCCATGAGAGCTTCTGTCACTTCCCTAAGGTATCATCACCATTTCAGTCAGTTTCTATGACAGGGTTATAATGAAACTGCTAATAAATCTTCTCTTTTTCATATATACCTGAGTTTATATGTGAGCAGTCATCAAGGAATATGCTTCTAAGTCCTGGTTTCCAGTGGGGAGTTGGCCTAAGTTTCCACATAAAAATGCAAAATTTCCACCTGCATGAATATTTCCAAATGCTAATATCTGCACACTAGTATTGAAATTGATTGGTTGTATGCATCAGGACATCACTGTTTTATCATGCAAGAAGGTTATAACAGGAAAAATAATTTTTATATAAGGTTTTAGAAGACAGAACAGAGAAAAAAAAGGAGATTAAATACACTTCTAGAATCTCTAGCTCCCAGAACCTGAGAATCCATATTTGCCAATTCTGAATAGTCTTTCCCTAAGCATTTTTTGTTGGCCACTTCAGAGACAGGTTGCTGTGCCAGGTAAATCTTTAGTTTGTCTCAGCACGATCATCTTTTATATATGCAGAGGAAGTTCTGTGTAGTTACACTTGAAGGGACTGCAGAGAGCCAAGATCTTAAAAATTTTCTTCCTAAGTCTTAGGACTTGGATTTAACTCTAGTGCATTGGTCTTCTTCAGTAAGAACATATTCTTTAATAAAACCGCTTCGAGTTTCCAATTATATGGATGAGCTACTTCTCAGTACAGAATGTCCAGTACACTCTTTTATAAAGCCATTGAAATTCTTATGTGAAAGCAAAAACCTTATGAAACTGAATACTGAAACTGTCATGGCAATATTAAAGAGTGCACAAGGAAGCATGCAAATGTCAGTGGTTTTCTCACTACCATAAGGGAACAATTTTCTTCCCTTATTTTTCTCTCATGCATTTTTACTTTTGCAGAGTATCTCTGGGAAATTTTAACTTAACTGTTATGTACCTTATTTTCCTCTTTCAAGTCCTCATCCTAGACAGGTGAAAGTCAAATAAAAGGCTTTCATTGGCCCCAGATGGCTTGCAGTATAGTTTAAAATGAAAAGCAATGTCACCTAACAGGATAGTTAGTGCAAAATTTCAGACATGTTAAGCTTGCTCATTTAAAATATGCAGGCAATTTGATGACTTCACTTAATGATTCTTAACTTGTGATGGTGAAAAAAGTAGTCATGCTCTCCCCAAAGTGATGTATTGGCATTTCAGAAAACCTCACAGATTGAGGACCATGGTGAGATATAGTAAAAAAAAAAAAAAAAATTCGACTAAGTTTTGAAATGGTGAAAATGCTACCAAAAAAAACAAAGAGAAAATCTCTGTTCTGCAAAATATTAGAATATCAGTAAGCTCATAAATAAATAAATAGGTAAGGGTTTTTGTGGAGTGGGTTATAAACTAGAAAAAAGAACTTTCTTTTAAGAAAATTTGACAGGAAATAAAAAAGATAATAGTATTAGTTACTTTAATGAGACTGTCTCAGTAAAAAACTTTAATATGCATATAGAAAAACATAATTTCTCTGTAAGAAAAAATGAGTATTAATTTTTCTAGATAAAATAAAAACAAAAGAAAATATGAGCAAAACTAATGTCCATAAATGAAAGCTTATTTCATAATTTGTGTCAGGAATGTATTAACTGGAGAAGTGTGGTCATTTTGCTTTTCCCATGTGTTTTTATTCTTAAATTTTTTTTTCATTATTTGGTAAACTGTTTCTGGGCTTAGCCAATGTCTCTGTAATTCTACTTTAAAAAAAAAAAAAAAGATATTTATTTAAAGAAATTATTTGTGTATTTAAAGTAGATAATCACCAACCTTACTTGTAGGCAGACAGAATGACACAACTTGTAAACACATGTATTTCCCTGAGAAACTTTGTGACAGAAGTAAAGCCCAGAAAGAGAAACTTTGGACAGGATGCTCCAGAGACTGGAAAGTACACTTCCAATTTTCAGTAATCCAGATGTCTGAGATGTTGTTCTTTGTAGTCAACCATAAAGAAAAAGGTTTCCAAATATGTGATAATGCAAAAAGAGGATTTAGATACCATGGAGTCATGGGCAGAATAGTCTGAAGAAAGTCTATCCTCCTTGTACCTGGTATCTTATGTGAACTGGCACTTCAAGATCCTTTTGCATATTTCTCTAAGGTTACAAAGTAGAAGCAATTTCTAGAGATTCTGTAGTAGCCCTTTGCAACTGTAAATAGTAAGCATTCAACCACTTTATTATGTTTGAAATATTCGACCCAATTCAGGAGCTGTTTGTGTGTTGGGAATTGTACATAGTAGCTCTGGGTTTGGTTTTGTTTTGTTTTCCTTCTCAGTAAAAGAAAACAACTCATCAGCACTTAGGTACTTTTTGTTTATTGGAAATATGACAGGTTTGGGAAGAAATAGCTGAGTAAAATCAAGTTAATGGTGTTGTCTACATCTAATACTTGCACTTCTGGAAGAACAGTTTTGCTGCTTCTTCACAAAAATTCTGTGAAAGGAATGTTCTGTATAATTACTGGCATTGATTACATATTCACACCTTAGAACACCTTAAGGGAAAATAAGTTGAAAGAAAAGCATTCTGGATTTGAAGTGGATATGTAGTCAAGAGTGAAAATAAAAGTGAAGCAGACATTTGCCTAGTAGGTAGTTTTCAGAAAAAAGTCTACTTAGCCTTCTATGAAACAGAGGGGATATTTGTCTCTCTCTGAAGTAAGAAAATGCATCTGCTTTATTCATCCCTTCTTCTTCTAGGCTTATAAAACATGCATGTGTGATAGGGAAGCTGAGAAACAGAAGGTGAATACGTTCAGAAATACAGAGTAAGAAATACACAGTCAAATTGGAGTAGCCCTTTTGATTTCCGCAGAGATTTATGCATTAAAAGTTGATGGGTGTCTTAACCTTTCACACTCTGCTCTGGTTACCCCTGTCGTGTACCTTCTGTAATCTTACAACTGCCATTACAGAGCTCACTCACTCGTGCATCTTGGGAAGAAAGCTGAGTTTTCAAAAAATCTTCAGTTGATTTAAACATCTATTTTCAAAAAGGCAGGAAATGACCAACCTCTCCAATGAATAAAGTATTCATGTTCGGAATGAATGACAGGCTGCTTTTACAACTCCCTCTGGGATTTACAGCTTTGCTGTTAGAAAAGTGATCCTTCACACTGCGATATCAGAGATCTCCTGTGTATGAGTATTCCAAGATAGACTCATGACATGAAGAATTCAGACCTTACCACTTCATACCATGGCCAGAACAAATTAAACAAGGTGTTTTAACTTCTGTTTTCCAGCACGTTCAAATGAAGATTGACATTCTTTCTGGAAGTTGTGGTTTAATGAAACTCAAATTCTTGAAATCAGTTTGGGGATAACTGATTAAACATAAAAACCTACAGCATGAAGGAAAGAAGTGATTTTATTTGTGCATATATATACATACATATACGTGTATATATACTGACCAGGGGATTTCTGACTTCTGTGAACCTTTCAATCTGCTTAAGTGCATAAATCGTGAACTGTCAAATTAATATTTGCCAAACATTTTCAAAAGTTCTGTATTAATTAATTTTTATGGCAAGTTTTGGTGCTATTGCTATATAGATATCTATCTACAAAGATATTTATGAAAATAATCGAAGCATTACCTGATCTGTGAGATTCTAGAACTGTGAAGTCTATTGTGAAATTACTGCATCTAAAGCTGGGACCTTCCTTTTGAAACGAGATACAACCATCCTCACAATTAGAGTGTGGGCAAGAAAAAAGTTTTGCAGTCTGCACTCATCTTTGGAGTAAACTTGTTGTAAGAAGACATCTGATCTTTTGCATCTAAATTTTTGGTAGCTTTCAGAACAGACTTTATTTTTCAGCTCATGAGGGTTTGTTTACATAGGGAAAAGACGTTGTTATTTTAGAGTCTTTCACAGAGTTGTGTCACAATCATATACTAATTTGAAGAAACGAACATTTTGACTTTATTGCACAAATACACTGAAACCAAGCAAAAGCAAACCAAATCAGAAAACAGAACTGTTCCTTCAATTTCTAGCTTTCCTCTGCAGTAGGTTCATTTTGGAAAAATTGATCAATATCTATTAAAACTAGAGAAATTCACAGGAAGTGGAAGTAAAAGATTAATTAGTTTATAAATATTTTTCTATGTCAGCTGTTTTTACCAGTATGGCATGGAAATCATGCTAGAAAACTCTGTTAGGTTAACATACATGTTTAAATGCATTTTAAGTTACCATAATTGTGATAACAAGTTAAATTCAGAGGGCAGATACTGGAGATTGTAGGTAATAATTATCCTAAAAAACCCACAACAGTTTTAAAGGTAATTGTTATTATAAATGGAAGTTAAAAGCTCTACAACTGTAAACTCATAAACACATATCAGAACAATGGAACAAGAAACTTTATCTGACAGGTATGGAAAAATTGAATAGCAATACAACAGTAGAAAACAAACCTCTTTCAAATGGCTGTTCAATATTATCTAAAAATCATCTAAATTATCCTGCTTTCCTTGTACTCTTTTCATGGCATGTTATTAAGAGTAGATACTCTCAGAACCTTAAAAATTACTTATTCAGTGATGGTTACAGCTCTGACTTAGACTTTTTAAAGAAGCAGATTATAGAAATAATAAAACTACAAGCCCTTACTTTGTCTACATAAGATTAGCTATGCAAATTGTTGTATCCAAATGCATACACAACAGAGTAGTCATTAACATTAAGCCAGCTGCATATTTTTATGAGTTCACTGGTGGTTATGTCCTGCACTCCTTGCTTATAAGATATATATTCATATATACAAAATTCTGCAAATTAAAGTCCAAGGAAAGGCATCTTCATGCAGTTTATAACAACTGGGAAAACAATCTAAGATAAAGCTGCACTTGAATGCTCTGCTTTTGTTTGTTTGTTTGTTTGTTTTTGTTTTGGTTTTGTTTTGTATTTGGTTGGTTGGTTTTTTTCCTTTGAAAAATATCAATCACTCAAAATAACACTTTTGTGAATATGCATTGTTTTCATTTTGCTTCTTCTTAGATTCTAGGGATTGATTAACTGAAGTCTGTAGGTCTTCCCATATCAGGATAGGAATATCAGTGAGTTCTAAGAATATTTTTTTTTCTCCGGGGCATATTGAATGAATAATTGAATAATTGTTTAAGTAAATGGGAAAATGAAAAGTTGCACTTTCTACTTGAATATTAGAACACTAACAGAAAATGTGGATAATTGCATTTTCTTCAAAAAATAACCCTTTGAATAAGACAAATCAGCAGTATTTAACATAGATTGCTAAAATGCTAACTATTGAGCTATTGGCTGCGTGGGCCTTTCCTCTTTTGATGGGAAAAGATTTGATAGTGAGAAATCACAGTCTGATGTAATGTATAATTCTACCACAGAATAAACTGCAGAAGGTATTGAATTTGCTTGGTAAAGATAGGCCAATAAATTTTCATAGAAGTGTATTTCCATCCCAGAGGCTGGTATTGTTGCCATCAATGTCAGCTCTGTGAAGAGCATCAGAAAAGCACCTGAACAGAAAGGCAGAGGACATTCCAAAAATTACCAAGACTGTAGCTTTGGTAGAAAGCCAAAAGTCTTTTTTGGGGGAGGCCAAGCACTGGCTGAAATCATGTTTCAGCTTTTGAATGAGAAAACTGCCTTTCATTGTTTGCCCTTTCCATGATGAGAAAAAAAGCATTTTTAGATCCTTTGTAAATGGATAGAACTGCAGCCAAAATTTGTGGATGCATATGATTAAACTCTATCTTGAAAGAATCAATTCAGGAAGACCATTACTATTGACAGAAAAACTGGTCTCAGGCAGAAAATATAAAAAGAACATAGTTGGAAGAAAAGCATAGTAAAATAACAACAAGAAAGTAATCATATACAGTGGAATATCTCCTTTCTAGTGATCAACTGTCAATATCTCTAGAAGTCTAACCTGAGATAATGTATAATTTTCACTGTTTTCATCTCTGCATTTTCTTTTTTGTCTTTTACAGATATATTTCCAGTGTTGAATGATCTACCTCCACCTCTCTACTACATTCCCTCCCTTTCTTCTTCCCCCTTACCTTGTACTCTTCTTCTATTCCACATCCAATTTAGCTTTAAATTATAGGAAGTTTCATCAATCAGAAAAATGACAATATTAATGAAAACAGGAAAAGGGGAATCAAGATAGAAGACAGCAATCAGGACATACATGTAGAGTATGTGGTAGATTTAAAAATCCCAAAAAAGAGAAACTGATGAGAAAATACCCCTTTCAAGTTATGTCTTGAACTTAATTAAGGTGTGTTTTATTTCCTTGTACTAAATAGTTTTTAATTTTTGGGGTTCTGATCCCTTTGGAAAACAAATCCTGCTATAGTAATTTTAAAAATACACTGAACAATTATGTAAAAATTTTAAACAATGTTTTTTACAACAGCTGGAAATAATTTTCTCATGAATGGAACAGGATAAACTCTATGTCACTATTTTATTTTTATCATTACTAAAAAGAAAAAGTACCACCTTGAAAAATAAATATAAATTTGTATAAATCTAAATGTTTATATAAATCTACATAAAATTATTAGGCAGTATTTTTAGTATTATTAATTCTGAAAGCTGTTTTTATGTTTTTCTCATCTTTCTCCGACTACTTATAATTCAGATGTATTTGATCTGAAGGCTGGAGGACCTCTCCTGTCAAGACAGACTAAAAGAATTCAGACTGTCCAGCCTGGAGGAGGCTCAAGGAAATCCTTATAGATTCTGTGATGATGTTGTGGGATTTTTGCATAAGTCATATAGCTATTTTTTTTTTTTTAATCAGCAGAATGAAGATAACAGCTAAGACATGACCAGCTGTCTGTCTGAATGTAATCTTTTAACATATTGGTCATAGTACAACTGGTATAATTTAGACATCAAATAATCTAAATTACCTGATGAGAACAGTATAAATGCCTAGCCTAAACACATTTAAGATAGTTCAAGTATACAGCACATAGTCCAATATTATAACCGAAAATACTTCTCCAAAACTCTTGTTTTAATCCAATGGTCAGGCTTAGAGAGAGCTGTATTTCTTTCCTAAAAAAAGAAAATAATGAAAAGGAGTGAAAGGAATAGATTTAAAACATCAGAGAGGTTCTCATTGCTATCAGAGAGAGCAGCGTCAGACACAGAAATGGAGAGATTGTGACTGTGAGGAAACAGCCAAACTGCATTTGAACAAAACCGTGAAATTACACAGTCTCTAAAGTCTGAGAGGAGCAGCTATTGGGACAGCACATGGTATATAGGAGTAAAATCTGTTCTCTACGTGTACGTACATCTGAATCCAAGACTGTCAGTACTCTTTGCAAAGGTTTTGCTCTGTGGTTAGTATTTTTCATTCAAACTTGGTTATCACAAGCTCCAATGTTTGCCACTGTACGAAAGGCACTAGAGGGTGAATCTGAGAAAGTTAAAATGGGAGAACAGCAAAACACCCACTCCAACAACAATCAATCAAAAGGAAAACAGAGTTCTATTTTCTGTGTGTGCATAATGATACCTAAACTATTTAAAATTTAGTGTATGATCTCTTCAACATATTTTTAAAACATTTTTCATCACAGACTGAGAGGTCCCTTTTAGAGGCACTTGTTGTAAGAGAATTTGTTAAATCTGAAAGCTGCCAACAGAGACAAGGCTGCCACAGCTCCATGCCTTCCAGGTCCAGCCCACAGTAAGGCTGAGCCTGCACTGCAAATAACACATTCTCTGGCAGGGAACAAGTGCCAGCATCTCCACAAAAAGTAGCACAGCCCCCATGGGCAGGGGTTTGGCCCCAGCTTTGATGACCATTGCATCCCTGCAGAATGCCCAGGAGCTTCTCCCAGTGGCTGCCAGCAGGACAGGGATGCCCTGAGCCGTGCTGACGCTGCATTGGTCCCCAGCTCCAGCAGCCAAGGCACACCGAGTGACTGGCACAGCACCCCTTATGAGGTGTTTGCCCAGCAGAAAACAGTGACACATCCTTGAAAATTTCTCATGGGTATAGTTTGTCTTCACAATGTGGAACTTAAAAGCTGTTGATGCAGAGACAAAGAGAATTTCCTAAGTAGTGATTTAATACGAGCAAACAGAAAAAAAAAAATCCAGCAGTGAATTTTTTTGGTACAAGATTTTGTATTTCTGTGCTGTGAGAATATTTAGGTGACCTATTAGCAGATTCAGAATTAGAACAGCAGAAAAAGAGGAGCCTTACCATAGGAAGCTAAGCTGATTCAGTGTGTAGGGGTTACGAGGAACTGAGCAGAAGAATTAACTAAGCAAGGGACATGGTGTGCTCTCAAAGTAAAATTTCAGCTTGTCTTAACAGAATTAACTGATTATTGTAATATTGTTCATGCCAGGTCCTGGGATCTTGTAATGACAAATGAATGAAGGCTGAATTCAATTTAATTATTTGATTAATATTAATTATATCTGGCTGCCATCAGTGCACAGACGTTCACAATGTATGCCAGAGCTCTTACTGATATTGCCCATATGATGGCTGAACCTACTGTGTTTTTCTTCTTTGTTATTTTGCAGATAAGTAGTTCTACATGAAAGAAAGTTACTCAACTAAAAAGATAGGGAAAATAGGAAGACTAAAGGAAAAATTCTTGAACTTGCTTCCTTTACAAAACTAATACATATATTTAAGTGAAAAAAAAATCTGGAGAAATGTTATCAGTAGTCACGAGAACTATGAAGACTAAGAAACTTGTAACTTGCTGACAGAGAGATTAGATGTCTAAATAGCCAAAAATAATAAATTGTTGATCTTTCATCCACGTAGGGTAACTAGGAGTAACCGGGAAATGGCCCCAATCAGTCTCCCCTGATCCCTCTCAAGGATGCACACTCCCTCCCTTACACATATCCCAGCCCTGTGTTCAGAGGCTCAAGTTAAGCTCAGATCTCAATGTCACATCCCTGCCTGAGCCCTCTGGGGGTGTCCACAGGCTCAGTCCTGCTCCTGCTCACACTGATTTGCTGACTGTACTCCCCAGGCTGATCTTTGAGCTCACTCATCACCTCCTGTTTGCCCAGTGCTGGCTGTGCCTTGGCAGGATGCGCTGCTGGGGCCATCCTGCTCTGCTCTGCTTCTCTCTCAGGGTGCACTGCCCTGCCTGCCCTGGGCCATCCTCCCATCCTTGCACTTCTCCCTGTCTTTCATAACTTCTTAGATGAGTCTACTCCCTTAACACTTTTTATTATTTCCTATACTGACTCTGGCTGGTGACAACATTTCTGAACAAAGCTATTTTTATTCTGAGAGAAAAAAAATGTCCCCATTAAGTGTCAAAAGTAAGTAAAAAATGAACATTCTCTTGCAGCTGTGCAACAGCTTTGCATACATACGTGAAAAAAAATTGCCTTGGTTTCTAATTTTGTGATTAGGAAGAACTTGACAAATCTCATTAAAACAGAAGTCCCTCCTGCTCAGATGCTGCCTCCAGTATTATAGAGAGCACCAGTTTCTTGAGAAAAGATATTAGGATGATTCCATGTGTTTCAACAGTGTGCTGAAATTGAGATAATACCCAAACAAACTGTTTCATTCTACAGATTATATTAGTTTTCATGAATTTGAACAAACTATCTGGAACTCATTTATACTTCTGGTCTGTATAGCATCCTGTGACAGAGTTCTACAATTCATAAGCATGTGAAAAAGTACTTGTTTTGCAAGCTTTGAAGCTTCTTGTTTAATATTTCACTGAATACACTCTAATTCAACTACTGCAGAAAATTACAAATACTCAAAATCTATTCACTTATGCTAGATTACTCTTTTTTTTTTTTTATGCACTCCTGTAGTAGCCTTCTACTAAGTTGTCCTACTCCTTCAGTCTTGTTTGCTTGGAAATTATTCCAAATCTCTCATAGCACTTCCTTGACTTTGTCAGAATCCTATTATGAAGCACATTAGAATGCATCTATTACCTGCAGTAGTAGTAACTTCAAGTGAAATTTTCAGATATTTGCCTACAGTAATTCCAAGACTTCCTTTCTGAGTGTTAATAGCTCATTTAGATCCTCCCATCTTGTACATGTGGCTTCCATTTATTTTAGTATGGCAGTTCAGATTCTTTCAAGGTCTCCCGTCATGTCATTCCTTTAGTCTCTTGATAATTATGTCTCTAAATACTTCGTGAATCCTAATATCAAAGTCAAAATTAAATTGTAACATGCACTATGGCCTGGGAATATGCAATTTCTAGCGGAGGTGAAGACTTGTAAGTCAGGCTTGCAGGTATATATCACATTTTTCTGAAATAATTTAGCTTATGACAAAAGATTATTTTGTTGCCTAGTTTTATCTCAAAAACTCATGTTGAAATTTAACCATTAAAACGTAAACCTGGAAAATCTTAACACTTGACAAAACTTACTCTGCTGAAACAAACAAGTTATATTCCTTTAGTATATTTCAGTGAATTTAAATACCAGTGTGACAGGTGCTAAGTGTATCATAAGCACCTGTTAATATTTGTCACATATTTGTAGCATTCAAGCAATCCCATGATATGTTGCACATGCAGGAAGATTTTTTTTAGTAATTTCTAAGGATAAATATAACAAATATAATAAACATAACTGCTGGATAAATTTATTGATTTTCTACAGCAACAATAATACAAAAGACAATGGTTATATGCAGGAGTGGTTTAAAATCAATGCTAACCTAAGTTAAATCTCTTTTATCTTCAAAAGCTATGGACTAGAATCTAGCTTCTGGAAAGCAAATGAGATGAAAATGTCCTTAGAAAAATCCTGTGCTTACAGGATGTGCTGCTTATATTAAACCAATAAATAATTGATATTAATCCTAAAAATACAACAAGGCATTTTGCAGTACCAAAACAGCTCACCCAGCAAATGCCAGGTTAATTTAGATATAGACATGGGAACTATGTATTGTGTTTTTAAGACAATAAAATACAGTGGCATTACATGTGAATTTCAGCCTTTTAAAATCTAATAATGACTGATAAATCCTACTTTATTGTTCTCATTACTTTCCACTCTCTCAAGACAGTGGTGATGGAAACATTTTACTGTTTTTTCCCTGTAAGATCATCAGCTCCAACCATTAAACTAGCACTGCCAAACCTGCCACTAAGCCATGTCCTTAAGTGCCACATGTGCACATCTTTTAAATACCTTTAGGGCTTGTGACTTGACCAGGTCCCTGGGCAGCCTGTTCCAATGCTTGTCTACCCTTTCCACAAGGAAACTTTTCCTCCCCTGGCCCAACTTGAGGCCATTTTCTCTTGTCCTATCCCTTGCCACTAGAGAGAAGGGACCCATCCCCACCTCACTAGAGCTTGCTTCCAGGTGTTGCAGAGGTGATAATGGCCCCCTTGAGCCTCTATTTCTCCAGGCTCAGCAACCTCAGTTCCCTCAGCTGCCCTTTGTAAGACTTGTGCTTCAGACCCTTCCCGAGCTCCATTGCCCTTCTCTGGACACGCTCCAGCACCTCAATGTCCTCCTGTATTGAGAAGCCCAAAATCCCTAGCACAGGATTTAAGGCATGGCCTCACCTGTGCCAAGTACAGGGGGACAATCATTTCCCTGGTCTGGCTGGCAACACTATTTTTGATGCAGTCCAGGATGCCATGGGCTTTCCTGGCCCTCTGGGCACAGCTCTGCCTCACGTTTAGCTGCTGTCACCAGCACTCCCAGCTCCTTTTCTAACAGACGCCTTTCCAGCTGCTCTGCCCCCAGACCGTAGCACGGGATGGGGCAGCTGTGGATGAAGTTCAGGACCCTGCACTTTCCCTTGTTTAACCACATACAATTAGCCTTGGTCCATTGATCCAGTCCTCCGCAGAGCCTTTCTACCCTCCTGCAGATCAACACCTCCACCCAGCTAGGTCTTATCTGCAAACTTACTGACTTACTCCTGGCAATGCTCATATCTCCTTCTTCTGTCATTTACTAGAGGAAAATAAAAGTAATAATTTATAATCATTATGATACCACATTAGATTTGTTATTTCAGCAGTGATGTCTTCTGTCTGTATGAGTTCACACTTAAAAATTCCAATTAAAGTAAAAATAAAATATATCACAATGATTCTCTCTTCCTGATAGCCCTGATAACGTTAGTTAATTTGATTTGCATGTATCTTGTGGACAGCTATAAATTTAGAGGTTAATTGAGTTATATTGATTAATAGAAAATTAATTATTTTTAAAATCCCATATAATTATCTGAAAATAATAAATTAATTCAAGGAAATTAATATATTTAAAGCATGATTACTCTTACACTGTTAGTAATGATAGCATAACGTATTTATAATCAGTAAAATATTGTAAAATACCTTAGGTGAGTTTGTTCTGATTAACAAACTTTTTCATAGAATTACTCCGTTTTGTTCATGCATCTTACCAGAACACAGTGGTAACACTTTTTTGTCAAAGTATTGAAAATCATTGCAGTAAATATTTTCAGCTTTTTATTATTTGTATTTGCAAACTATTTGCAATATTTTTGTCCATCATAATCCTCATAAACATTAAGGTGCAATAATATTTTTTTCTGTTCAAAATCATTATATTTGTGTGCAGTGTGTGTGAAGATGAGAAAAAAAACAGGCAGATAAATTCCATTACAGAAGCAATCCCTGAAAAGAGAAGATTGATGATTCCAACTATCCTTGTCTGTTCAGAATAACGTTAAAATGTGGAGTCTTTTGTTTTGGAGTATAGGAGTAAAATTGATCCTGGACATATTTCTCCTAGAAATTTCTAATTAGTACTCTCAGTCTGAATGACTGAAAGTGCTACTGAATTTGTGCAATGCTTTACTAACCTCAAAGAAACTTAAAATATTTCATATTTTGAGAGAGGTTAAGAAGAGAAGCAATGTTAACTTTATATTCTAATTACACCTCATTACTTTCACCATGCATGTTAGATTTGCCCAAATTCCTGATGCAGTTTTCTAAAAGGGTGTTACCTCTTGTAGGTCTCAGAATATCAGGTAATCCTGGTTATTAGAGTGGAGGGAATCTTAACGAGTGAACAGATAGCAACCTCAGTCCTTTTTTTCTGAAATCAATTTATGACTGTCACCTCATTTGCAACTTAGGTGCCAGAAGTGATGTGCTTTGCTCTGTAGTTTTCTCAACCTTGCTACTCACAAGATGATACTCTTATAGTATAAGCTGTTTTAATGTATAATTCAAGAAAGCATGTGGTTGGCAAGAGTTCTTATCCTGGATTTTTAGTGTCTTCTTTCCTATACTTACATTCTTAGTGACAGTTCAGTACCTACTTGCTTTGAGTTCTGAAGTCATGAGGTTAAAGTCTTAAATTGACATTTCCAAAGTCAGATGTTCTAGGATTACATTTAAAACTTTTTTCTTTAAAGTGTTGCTTTTTACCTCCAGAACCAAGACTGAGAACACAAATTAGGCTTAGAGAAGTCCGTGAAAGTTTCTCTAAATAATAAAATGCAGGATGAAGTACCACATTCTTTGTTATGAAAGCATCAACACCTATCTGTTTTTTCATCTGTAGAGTTTTGAAAGGGCTGGTAGATTCAGAATTATGGCTGTGTTGGGGGTTTTCTTGACTTATTCCCTTCATTCCCTTCAGATTTTATCACCTGGATATTTTATGTAACATAAATCACGTGTTTTCTGTCTATGTGCAGCACAGAAGACAAGAATAAAGAATTTTATTAAATCATACAAGATTATGATGTTATCTAGAATCCAGCTATAGTCTCAGTAGTAATTTTGCTACATGAGATTCTCAGTGAACATGAAGTTCAGTTGGTGTGTTCTAATTTGCTCACTCAAAACTCATTAACGTTTTGCACTATTACAGAGAAAGGAACTATTTTCATCCTTTCGTGGGCTTGAAATCATAGCTGGATTTAAAATTCAAGTAAGTCTGACAGAATCACAGAATATCTTGGGTTGGAAGGGATCCACAAGGATCAACGAGTCCAGCTCCTGGCCCTGTGCAGCACCATCCCCAAGAGTGACATCATGTGCACAAGAGCATTGTACAAATGCTTCTTGAACTCTGTCAGGCTTGGTGTTGTGACCACCTCCCTGGGGAGCCTGTTCCAGTGCTCAACCACTCTCTGGGTGAAGAGCCTTTCCCTGATATCTAATCTAAACCTCCCCTTACTCAAAATCAGGCCATTTCCTTGGGTCCTGTCAGTGGTCACCATAGAGAAGAGATCAGTGTCTGCCACTCTTCACCTCAGGAGGAAGCTGTAGACTGCAATGAGGTTTCCCCTCAGTATCCTCCAGGCTGAGCAGACCAAGTAACCTCAGACACTCCTTATATGATTTCCCCTCAAGGCCCTTCATAATTTTCATTGCCTTCTTTTAGATATTGTCTAGTAGCTTTATATCTTTCTTATATTGTGATGCCCAAAGCTGCCCCTAGCGCTCGAGATGAGGCTGCCCCAGGTCAGAGCAGAGAAGGACAATCCCCTCCCTTACCTGGTTGGTGATGCTCTGCCTGATTCACCCCAGGACATTCTTGGACCTCCTGGCTGCCAGGGCACTGCTGACCCATGTTCAACTTTCTATTGACCAGGATCCCCAGGTCCCTTTCTGTTGCACTGCTTTCCAGCATCTCATTCCCCAGTCTGTATCGTCATCCAGGGTTTCCCCATCCCAGGTGCAGAATCCAGCACTTTCCCTTATTGAACTTCACATGATTGGTGATTGCTCAGCCCTCTGATTTGTTCAGGTCTCTCTGCAGGGCCTCCCTGCCTGTGGGAGAATCAACAGCTCCTCCCAGCTTTGTATCATCTGCAAACTTGCTCAGTGTCCCTTCCAGTCCTGCGTCCAAGTCACGGATGAAGATGTGGAAGAGCACAGGGCCAAGGATGGAGCCGTGTGGAACCCCACCAGTGACAGTCATCAGTCTGGTGCCACCCCATTCTCTGTAATCCTTTGTGCCTGACTCATGAGCCAGCTGCTCACTCACCACATGATGTGTTTATCCAGCTGTGTGCTGGACATTTTGTCCAGAAGGAGCCTATGAGAGACAGCAGTGATTGATTTAGAATGGACTTCTCAGTAGCATGAACATTCATCTAAACAAATTGCAGCAATGAAATGTGGTTTGAATTTCGTAAAATTTAGAAAATTTAAGATGCAAGACTATGAAATTCTCATTGTTTCACTATCATAAGTCTAGTGCAAGTCTTGACATCATCTTGTTTATTCTATACTTATAGTGGGGAGAGAAAAAAAAGAGAGAAAAAACCCCCATTTTCTAGTACGTGTCAGACAAAAATATTTTGAAGAAAGAATTTCACTTGTAATGAAATATCTATGCCTCCTTGTTCATTAAACAATTAAATAAGTTTTTCTCTTATATGGGCAAAATAATTGAGATTTCAGTAGGATGTTTCTTATGTGGATCTGTGTATACAAATTAGTCAGAAGTACAAAATAATTAGTATTTTCATATATCATCAATATGTAAAGAGAAAGGGAATCCTGGACATACAATGTACTAATATCATGCATTTTGGTTATATGATTAGGCTGGGTGATCTAGACAGAATACCTCTGGAGTCTCTATTTCAGAAAAGGTAAAGAAATGTAAAGGTAAAGTTCAGACCACAAAAAACCAAGCAAGATGCTAAATATTATTCAGTTGTGGTGAAATGAAGTCCTAATTATACTATGGTAAGAAAAAACATTCCAAGAAATTACGGAATTACCAATTGATTAATGAGAGAAAATACTTGGCAATCTTAAAAATGTCTTGGAAGTATGTAGGGAGATTTTTTTTAATTTTTTCATTAGCAGATTCCACCCACAGGTCTTTGCTTTCTGCCTTCTCATCTATCCACTCATCATCTGGTCTTCTGGTGAAAGTCAGAAAGAAGTTTGTTATAGGAGCTGACGCTTTGACAGTTTAGGTTTTTATTACTAAGTAACCTTCTTCTTTTTTATCTCAATTACACTCTACCAGAGCAGGCACCTACAGGACTAGGAAGTCCATGGCAAATGAGTGTAGAGATTTCTCGCTGATAGATTTGTACCTATCTTTTAAAAGAACTTAAGAATCTGCTTCTGTTTGAAAACAAAACACAAAAAAAGCACTTTTAAAAAAAATTGCTTAACATCTCTGAACAGAAATATCTTTCTGCTCATGGCAAAAAATAGTTTTAATTGTTTCAATGTTCATCATCCAGAAACATTGTTTTCAAATGCAAACTTTAAAAATTTGACTAGGTTGAACAAACTCTAAAATCAGAGTAAAATCAAATATCAGGGATTCATCTCAAATCAATAGTAGGTTTTTATGGATGAAACAGTATCTAGTGACAATCCACATGATTTAAATATCAAAATAAATTAATTGAAGTTTTTTTGACAGAAATATTAATAAAATGAAACAGTGCTGTAAGAGAAACTTCACATTTCATTCTTAGATGGCACTTAAAATGTCTTCTAAACATCAGGAAATATTAAATTATCTGAAGTGGCTGCCAAAAGCATAATATCAAAAGTCTGTTACTCTAAAAGAAAAACAAACAAATATTCTGTCTTCCACATTCCTAACTCTATGGCATGCAGGCAGTTTTTGCCTCATTTCGTGCTATACTAACCCTGACTTTATCTTCCCTAAATTAAAAAAATATACTGATACTTTTATAAAAAAAACAGACCGTTTTAAAAAATTAATGTTTTTTTGTTACGATCTGATTAATCAGAACAGAATCAGAGCACAGAATATTGGTGAAGCATACCAGACAGAATCCCCTGGTGAAATTGAGACATCCAGCTTCAAAACTGCCGTATTTTAATTTACTAACTAATCTTTCTGTCATATATTTACACAAAGATAACAAAAAAAGTTGGGTTTTTTTCTGCAAGCAGAAATTAAGAAAACATTGAGAATCAGCCATTCTAGAGTTTTCCATCTGTTTCGAATCAATATCTTTTTGCTGCAAGGCAAAAAGTAGATTATACAAGCATTTTTTTGGAAACACTGGGAAAATATTAGTACAACATAATAACTCTATATTTACAATATAGGATATTATATAGGAATAACACAAATTATGATATAATAGAACTGAAGTGGAAAAATTTTAAGATCAGAGGGTACAGTACAATGTCTGTGAAAAAGGTCAAGAATTCAAGTGACTGTTCTTTCACTGTGTTTTTTGTCAAGAACATATTCAACCAAAGTATCAGTAAATTTTTAAAATAATCATAATTATTTTCATGTGTATATATAATAATAAAAAAAGGTGATTTGAATCTGTTAAGGAAATCTAGGGCTGTGTATTTTGTCTGTCATTTCAAGCATTCTTGGCTATTACAAAGCCCGCTGACAAGCTATAATTTAGCAAAACAGGATGCGTCATTCTCTGTATGAAGAGAAGCTAAAAAAAGAAGGATGGAGACTTAATTGTCTGTAAGAGTTACAAGAAGCATATTGTTGCTATGAACATTGTGCCAGTCCTCCCAATGAAAGACCTGGAGCATATTTCACAAGAAGACCATCTATGAAAATTTGGGGGAGGAGAGTTATAATAATACTTTATAAAATAAAGTTTAGAGAAAAGAAGGTGAACGAGTCAATTTGTTCTTCTAATACAAGAAATGTGTTTAATTATTGGTTTGTGTAATTTGATGCAAAGTAATCTGATCATTCAGACTAACTTTGAATTAGGGTGTAATACAGTGTTATTTTTTGGGGGTTTTATGTTTTATTTTCTTTTGAAAATTCAGTCTATTTGGGAGTCAAGGGATAAATATTTTCACTTGTTCCCTATTGCACTTTATTTAAAAGTTGGTTGCTGTTATTACAGTGTCCTGAAAAATCTCTTTCATTCTTATATGTCTGATCCTCTGTTTCAATTTTACCTGGACTGACTTATTTATTGAATTTTTTCCCTGTCTTGAATAGTTTATTTGTTGGTTTTTTCATCTAGTTGTTTGTTTCCTTTTCTAGGTGTGATTCACAAGAGACACTGCTTCAGTTTTACATCTCCACATAAGTTTGTCCTTTTCATTGATTCTGCATTTTCATGTTTGCAATTTCAAAACCACTTAATAAAATCTTAACTCAAAGTCTAAACTTTAAAAAGTGGTGACTCATTTCAGTGAAAAATGGGAAAGATGTGCAAACCACAGTTTTCCTGAGTGTGGAAACATACAAGAAACTGAGTGGAAAAATATTCACAATGACAGCAAATGAGAGAAATAGAACCAAAAAAAAGATCTGAGGTGGTGCAGTCCAAACAGTAATGGAGTCTGACAATATATCATAGTTATATATCAAAGTTTTATTGAGGCAGTAGGAGACTTGAGCAGTAATATGCCCATATGGCCACTCAGTCTCTGAGACCTGAGGGTCATAAGTGGTACCCTAGCTCCAGTGGACTGCCAGGGACACTTGGTGTTTGTGTTATCTGGTCACAGCAACTAATAAAGCAGCGACATCAAAGAGACACAGATATGTGAGTGTTTGGGGATGAAAAAGGTAGACGGAGGAGAGATTTTGGCATTTCTTGATTGATACAATTGCTCCTATATACATCCCTCTGAAGTCTTTGGATTCTCTCTATATCTAACTGAAGACGTCACAACAATGTCCAAGTGTATTAGTGATAATTACAGAACATTCGTCCCTGCCCAGGATGCATCCATATCCTTCATCTGCTTAACAATAACTCTAGAAAACGTCCTACTATATCAAGAATGTTGATACAGGTGTTTAGACAATCAGGCTCCGAAAACTTGAAAATTATGGGATAATTAGTGGGATAAAAGGTGTTCAAGACCAATAATGTCTGGATCAGAACTCAGGAGACAGAACATTTTGATGTATATCTCCAGTACCTAGGTCAGTGAGTCTGAGTCTATGTATTATTGTAATTAAAAAAAAAAGTCACCTGGCCGTGGTCCCTTATGGTTTCTAAAATCTGTCATTTTGTATTATTTTTTTAAAATCTGTACTGTGAGAATATAAGTAATATTTTTTCTTCAAGTTCAGTCCCTAAATTGTTTTTTTTTACCTACTTCACCATTACTAGTCCATTCCAAATGAAATGCTGCTATTGTTTTCTACTAATAACACAAGTTTATGAAAAAGTTCAAATAATGACAATATTGATATGTTACTCATTTTTTTCCTAGAAAGTGAAAATGCTGAAAAGCACTTGAGGTGAACATATAATTTACTTCTAATGATTTTGTGTTTTGTAGAAGATTGGTGAAATATCCTGGTTATAAAAAAAGGAAAATATTCTGCTTGTCAGTCAGCACCAACTATCAGCTCTTTCCTTGAGTTATTCTGAAGAAAGGTGATTTTCTTGGGGGAAAGCCACATGTCATCAGCTCAGCATTAGGGATGACATTTGGTTTCAGACATCAGTCATATCAGTGTCAACAGCTGTGATATCTCTTTGGGAAACATTGCAGATCAAAATACTAACATTCATTAGTTTTACACATTAAACAGTTGCTCTCAAAGTCGAATAAGAAAGTCAAAGAAAATTTAAGAAAAAAAACCCAAACAACCAAAACTGTAAAATGATATATTGCCTGCATGAAAATATTATCTGAGACCAAAACTTGTCATAATGACTGTTAATGAGATCATGTACTGAGTGAGAATAAAAAAAGAGGCTGAGACGAGACTCTAATAATAATTATAAAGGGATTCAAATAGAACATGTTTAAACAATGCAAGGAATGATCAATGAATTAAGTATCATTCAAGACAAGTAAGATCAGCAAAGGTGAGTCCCAAATGATACCACAGAGTATCTAACAAGATCTGATAATTAATGACAACTGTGGCAGAAGTTTCTACTGTTAATAAATAAATCTTATCAGAGACCTAGTTAAGAGGTTGTTTGCAGAGCAATTTCTCTGTCTTCCTGAGTCAAGACTGTTACAAGACACGGTATTGATCAAAAGCTAAATACAGCAGATGCATTAAACTTTTAGCTGTTAATAAATTACTTAGTTGGTCAGCAATTATAAAACAGTTATAAGTAGAATTTAGTAGCATTTGTTAATACAGTGTTCTATAACTGTATGTTCTTTATTGCATTCTCACTGGAATGTGAGGTCAGCAATGAAATTCCTTAGATCTCCTTTCTGAAAGAAGATAAAAAATAAAAACAAAATAAAATTAAAAAATCCTGCTGTGGCTTTTGGTTTGGCTCTTACTCAAGATGTCATCTTTGAATAATTTTAAGTGTTTGCCACTATTCTAATTTTTCCCCTCATTTGGTTCTTCATGTCACATATTTTATTCTCAACAGATTTTACAGTTTAGGAATAGGTCAACTTTTATCTGCCTTACTATACTGAGAAACTACTATTAAATAACCTTTATTGGCTCTTCATCTAGTATACCAGTATTTGAAGGCAGGGTTTTTTGGACCAAGATGACAAAAATACGGTTTTCTTTACTGGTCTTCCAGATATTAAACATTTCTCTGCTAAACTGTTTTCTGCTAAGAAACCCCGAAGCATCTAGATATTCTTTCAGAGACACTAGAAAGGGAAATAACCGTGTTAATCTGTATTTTAGCATAGGCACAAGAGCATGCAGCAGCTGATACTCATGATAAGAATATGTATTGAATGAGCAATTTCACTCCGCTTGGAAATAAACTGCAGATGACAGGTGAACTCTGCACAAAGTAGGGGAAAAATTCCGGGATTTTTCAAATCTTAGTCTTAGGCATTTGATTTCAGCAATTTTTAGATCATATCTTTTCATAATAATGTATTTTGCCAGAAGCTCCAGATTCAGTTAAGACTACTTACATACTTCCTTCAACTTATAGAAGCCAGCACTGTTTCCCTGACTGGCTGGGTTATTTTTTCCTGGTGGTGAAGTTGCTATATTTCTCTACCTGTTCTAGTGTTGTTCTTGCACTGACTAGTATTTTGAACAGCATTAGTCACACACTGCCATTGATTATCTTAATTTGTATTTTCACTGTGCTACACCTGGCTCAGTAACATATTCCTAGAAACCATTCATTACTGAGAATTGAGTTTTTCTCTTCTGAGTCCATACAGCAGTTATTGCGTGTGTCTTTGAAAATGTCACTGACACCTGGTTACGTGAAACCACTGTATACATGTTCCATTTCCAGGTGGCTTGGACTGGATTTTGCTTCACAATAGATGACAAAAATAGCTAGATGGACTTATTTGCGATTTGTTTTGATAACACAAATTTAACTGTAGAGTTGCAATCTTGATTTCTTTAGATTCAGAAAAAAGATTCTACAGTTTTAGTAGCGACATCTTTTCCATATGTATTTAGTACAGAAGACATTTGACTGGCATGCTCTGCATTAGCTTCCTTCAGCCTTATCAAATGCCTGTAACTGTAGTACTTCCTCTGCTTACCAGACCTGAGAGAGGCATATCCTGACAGCTGTTGAATGTCTTCAGCTTCGAACTCTACTGCATCTGAAGGGACTTATGAACATGCAGCATAGGATTAAGTCTTCAACTATTAAAAGAGAAAAATAAATCTTCCAAGGCATTGAAAAATTTTGACAGAATATACATGAATTATTTTTGATTTGTACCCACTTCAGGCCTAAATGTGTCATAACCTTCTTGAATTTGTGTAATTTCCATTTTTTTTTATTGCTGAATAACAATGTAGCAATGAGTATGTGTTACAGAAAAAGTAATTGTCATATTTATTCCCTTAACGTCTGCCTTGCAGTTAAAGAGGATCTTGAGATACCTTTTTCAAAATTTGAAACTGACAAACTGGCAGATGTCCAAAGGACTTTTCAACTCATCAAGTGTAATGGCCAAGAAAAGAAATTTATTTACGATACTCACACTTCTTTACAGCCACAGTGGCAGTAGATTGAACTACAGTCCTTCTGTAGAGTTAGGAATTAGGTTTCAATTTGAAATCAATAGAATGTCATATGAGGTCACTGCTTAGTAATCCCTAGACAGACTTTCTGATAGATCTGAGTACAAGAGAGCTTCATAGACTTTATCTGGTGATAATGAATTGGCTTAAAACTGAAGAACTGATGAGGTATTGTGAACTATAGCATTTAACAAACCACCTTTAGCAGATATTCCTGTATCCTCTGAGAGGCTTTCATCACACCTGCATGGTTTCCATACAGTGGTTATGGTTATTTGATTTGCTACTTTAAAAATAGTGATCTGGTTTTAATAGAATAAATAAGAATAAAGGAAGTAAAAAAAGAAAACAAGTAAAATATAGCTAGAATTCCTGCCTATTACACTATCACAAATTATTTCAATATTCATGTCCTATAATTAAGCTGTATTTAAATATTAAATTCATTATTTTAATGGGATTTTGTTCTTAGAGTCATTTTGAGACTTTCCTCGTTATTGTGCAACAACCTGAAAAAATGCTAGAACAAATTTTTCTGAAGCATCTGAATATATGATATAGTTTATTAATTTTATTATCTCAGATATCTCAAAAAATGCTTCCCTATTCTCCTTTTTAACATTATCATCTACTTTTCTTTGCCCTTTGACAGAGTTTAGTACTCTATGACTAAGTTCTTTTAGATATTCCATGCATGGAGGATATAGTAATTAACATCAAATTTACTTGTTTTGAAGAAGATTTCTGATTTAGCAGGGTACTACAAAATATGTTGCATAATGAAATATAAGTGTAGGGTTTTTTTTTAAATACAGCAACTGTAATATACAATTCAATCGCAATGCCAATGTGATTCATATTATCTGTCTCTATAATACGCTCAGTGGGATGCTGCTGGGTGTGCCCTGCGCTGGCTTTGAATGACATGGAGGTAATTTTTTTCCATATTAGCTTATATGGGACTATGCTTTTTCTTTGTGCTGCAGTATTCATAAGACAGGGATGTTTTAGTTGCAGCTGAGCAAGGCCTACATAGTCGTAGCTTTCTCTGCTCATGCCACCCCACCAGGAAGGTGGCTGGGGGTGCACAAGAGCTTGGGAGGGAGCACAGTCAGGACTGCCTGCCCCAGTTGACCCAAGGATTATTCCATACCATATGAGGTCATGTTCAGCATTAAGAAAACGTGGAGGAAGAAGAGGAGGTTAAACTAAAACAGTCCTTTTCCTTCTCCAGTCCTTATGCCATATTATTTATGCTGTGCTCAGGTCACATACTGTCCAATTTATCCTCAATATCAGCCATTCCCCTTCCCATCCTTTGCTACAATACAGAGAGCATTCCCTTAATTTGTGGACCACCCCTGTAAAATATCTGTAAAATTCCCCTTACAATCTCCACTCCTAGTCTGCTTCGGTCAGGTTATAGGGTTTAACTCTGCAATGAACTCCTCCCTTTTCTCCTAGTCTGGCTGGCAAACAAGGGGTTCCTGCTATAGTCATTCACAAAACATGCAGCTCAAATCCCATGTAAGCACATATTAAAGGAATTTCCATAACAACCACTATCACTGGTCCCTTTGAATCAGAACGTAGAGTTTAACATTACGATGAACTCCTCCCCTTGCCCCTGCTCTGGATTGGATTTACTGTACAGTGTGCCAGCTCCAAATGGAGCTATATCTATGAGCCAGTGTTTTCAGGGCTATTCCTGCTGCAGCACAGACCAGTCCACAGCCACAGTCTCTTTGAGATGCATGTGCTCCAGTGTGGCCTTGCTCATGGCCACAATGCCTTCAGAGATGTACCACAGACCCTTCAGACACAGACCTGCTGTGGCACATAATAACCACAGCCACAGGTGCTTTCAGATATACCTGCTCTGGCATGGACTTATCCATGGCCACAGATGCTTCAGGGTGTCCAGCTCCCACGTGAAGTCACACATAGGTCACAGCCCCTTCAGCTTGAATTCACACTGGAGATTCCACCTGTTTGCTACAGGTGCACAGGAATAGCAGCAGAGGCAAAAAGTAGCACTACACTAATAGATAGTAAGGCAAGCAAGCTCAGTGGCAAGCACAGAAGCCTGGAAATTCATAGCTAAACAGCAATAACAACTACGAATTTGATTTAGGACTTTCCAATCAAATCTGTCGTTATCTCAAACGCTTCAAGCCCCGTGTTGGATGTCAAAAAGGACTGTCATGGTTTAATCCCAGCCAGCAACCAAGCACCATGCAGCTGTTCACTCACTCTTCGACAGCAAGATATGGGAGAAAATCTGAAAAGTAAAAGAGAGAGACCTTATGTGTGAAGATAAAGAGAGTTTAATAGGCAAAGCAAAAGTTGCAAGTGCAAGCAAGGCAAAATATGGAACTCATTCACCACTTCCCATGGGCAGGCAGACATTCAGTCCCCTCTCCAGGAAAGCAGGGCTCCATTATGCTTAATAATGGCTTGGGAGGACAAGCACCGTCACTCCAAACTTCCTCCCTCAGCTCTTCATCACTGATCACGATGTCGTAGGGCATGGAATTTCCCTGGGGTCAGTTTGGGTCAGCTGTGTCTGATTGTGTCCCCTCCCAGCCCCTTGTGTATCCCCAGCCTCCTCGCTGGTGAGGTGGGGTGAGAAGCAGAAAAGCCTTGACTCTGTGTCAGCACTGCTCAGTAGTAATAAAAACATCCCTGTGTTATCAGCACTGTTTTCAGAACAAATGCAAAACACAGTCCCATGCTGGCTATTATGAAGAAAATTAGCTCTACTCCAGACTAAACCAGCACATGCATACTTTCCCATTTTCACATTTTCTAATCTTTATCACTAATCTCCAATTATGCAACCTCTAGAAATCCTAATGTAATATTTTGCAAATAATTGAAAGAATTAAGATGCAGCTGAAGTAGTCATGTCTCGTATGAGAACAAATTTGATCAAATAAAATTGACTAAAGTTTAATCCATACTTCTTTTAAACATTCAAATACATGTATATTTATAAAAAATAAGATTCTATAGATGAACTGTTTAAAACTGCTTATTAAATCATCAGTAGATATTCATAAGGAAATGACAGAAACTGTATAAATCTATGAGCTTATCAACTGCAGGTGGAACATAAATTATGATAATAAAAACTTAAATAACTTATTTAGCTGTATACCATACAACAAGTAATTAGGAACATATTCAATATCTTTCTCAACTATTTATTATCAAAGAACAGATTTTTAATTTAAATTATTCCCAGAAAAAGTTTTACACATGAAGCTGAGAAGGCAGCTATATTTTTCGGTCACAATTCCTGTAATTCTTGAGAGAGATAGCACCTATTCTGTAAATTTCAAAGGCTTTATGTCACCAATCTATTTGAGTCTTATGGGCTATGGACATAAATGAAATGTTCTAAAGTAGGCAGACAATTGAAAGAATTTTTAAAAATGTAAGTAAAATATTAAAATTATTTGTAGGAATAACAATTATGTTTTGTTTGATGCTGCAAAAATTATGGCTACCAATATTTTCACTTTATGAAACACTACCAAGAAATCATTTGGCCTAGGTCAAAGGTCTTTCCATATATAGTATCAAGTGTGTCTGCATATCACTTTGCTAGCATAAAACATCAACAAAAATGAGAATAAAGTATTAGCTGCTTAGCTACAGTTTCTCACATGGAAATCAATACATCTGTCTATGTGCAATTTCAGTAAATCATTGTTCTTTCCTAATTCTCATCAGTTTCAGGTTTTTTTTATTTTTTGGGGTTTTTTGCACGTTTACTAGGTTTGGGGACTTATATGGTGTTCTGTTAATGAAGCAGTATGTGCATGATTACTTTTCTTGACATTTAATACCTGTAAGGTCAGAAAAGCTTAAACCAGATTTTCAGCGGGACATTTGGCTTACCCACATTGCTCCTTTTTATCTCCTGACCTTAGAAGGTATATTGTTGTGTCAAGGTATGTTTTGGTTAATGATACAATGCATATTACCTTGCTTAACTTTTGTATCAGCTCACTCTTTTCCCAGATCTAATAAAAACCTATGCATATCTAAAGACACTTCATCTTAATGAGTCAATCTGATAACTACTAAAATTACTTATTGCTCTGATGCCACTAATTACTAAAGTGCTACTAAGCAAAACTAAATGTTATACATAGATTGCAGAACAATAGTACTAGACAATATGCACAATAAATTGAGATTAAAAAAATTAAGAAAATGCTGAGAAGACCTAAATTGAACACTAATAATACCTAATATACTTATTCCTTCACATGTCATTCTGTGTAATTACAATGGGTGATTTTAACATTGCTACAGCACTAATTTGCTGAAGGCATTGCATAAACTTTGCATACCTTTAGCTCGTGGAAAGTATAAAGCTGAGAATCTAGTCATTAAACCAAAACTAAAAAGGAAGGCTTCCAGAAGTACTAATTCTCTTTAATTCTATGTCCAAATAATCAGCTAAATCATCTTAATTAAAAAAAAAAAAACAAGCTGGTAGCTCTGCTGAACCAGCATGGCACTCGCAAACTAGCGAATATAAAATTTATGTGAGTTTTTCTGAGTTTGGAAATAACATTCATTCTTATGCTTCTGTTCTTGTACAATGTAAAAAATATTTCTATGTGCATTGTGAAGAGTTCCTGCTTAAGCAGCTAAAGTTTTCAAGTGCTTTGTCAATAAAAAACACTATTAACGGTAGTAACCAAAATATTTGTTCTTTTAAAAGAAACAATAAACAATCAAACAAAACCCTTACACAATAATCTTTATTGGTTCTACCGTCTTTGTTCTCTTCTGGAGATAAATACATCAAAATTACAAGGTATTAATTTTAGTAGGTGCTTTTGAAGAGTAGTAGAATCAGTAAATTACCACAGGCTGTCCAATATCACTGTATCTATGAATTTGCATACAGATATATACAGTTACCAACTTTCAAGTTGTTAATAACTTGTTTTCCATTTACATTATAGAAGACATGATAGAGTGGAAATGATAATTTGAATTTCCATCTTCCAAAAGCAAAGGTAAACATTTGCTAATCACTTACATATACTTGTTTGCCCAATGAAGCTCAATTTAATTTTTTTTTTGTAATATGTCATGAATGGAACTGCAGTTTCATTACTGCCCCTGTGCTTGACTTTGATAGGCACATAGTATGTTTCAGGGGACATTAATATTAAGCATACAACTCCTCTACTCAAAAAGATTGGACACCACAGTTTAAAGTGGCTAATAATTTTTTAAAATTATCAGGCAAGAGCTAAAAACCTAGAAATATAACTACAGTTTGAAACAAAATTGAAGTGTCAAAAAGGTTGATAATGCATAAAACCAGTATATTTTCCAGTTTGTTTAATGGGGAACAAATATACAGTATCGTTATATTGAACTTTGGGAGGTTATCATAACACCACAAAATTATTTCATTCTTCTTACTAATAGCAGTTTATTTGTTAAAGCTTTCTTATTTCTGAAAAATAACTGCCCCTGCACAAATAGGTGTAGGAGAAAGAGTGAAATAGCAAACTGAGCTGACAGCACACATGATCATGCACTCACCTTTGCTGAGAATTGGAGACCTGAAGTCGATCACCAGTATTTTCCCAAAAAGGCTGTTCAAAGTTCAGATGGATAATACACCATATTAAATTGTTACAGTTATATAAAAATGTTGACTGCAACTGTGGTCTTTTCCAATAACTTTAATGTGTTCTTCAGTAGATTCCTTTAAAATAAAAATAAATGAAATTTAAAATTCAAATAAAAGTATAGTGCTTTTCAATACTTCCAGAATATTAGTCTGTTTAAATTGTGAGCAATTAATTGAAAAATGCAGAATTAATGAATGGTGCGAACAGTATCCATCGAGAAAAACTATGGACATGCCTGAAGCAAGAACCATAGCTTGGTTTAAAACTAGGTTAATGAGGAAATCAGCATTGAATAGCATAGTATGACCTTTTGTGGAAAAGGTGTATCTTGCTCTGTGTGCTGTGTCCTCATCAGGAAGCACATATGTTATTCCACCTTATGTGAGTTTTGAGGAAAGAGTGTGGAAAGATGATAGCACAGTGGCTGAGCTCCTGGACCACATTTCTTCTGTAATCTTTTGCCTTGTTAAAAGAAAAGTTCTCAGTTTTACAAGGCCAGCAAATACACCCAAGTTCAGGAAAAAAAAAAAAGTTACAATATATATCTGTAAAAATATGAAAGTTTAATATTAAATGTATAGGAGCTTTGGGAATATGTTATGAACTTTCCCAAACTGATACTATGTGTAATTTAAAAAAATGAAATTGCGTTTTATTTTAAACCTTAGCATGCAAGAATTCATGACAATACTGTATGTAATAACCATTTACAAAATAATCAATTTTATCTCACTCTGGAATTAAAAAAAAAAAAAAAAATTGCTGCCTTATTAAGTTGGAAAGGGTGTAAGTACCCTGACTATATTTTGCCTGGAGGTTAAAATAATTGTAGAGAGTTTCGTATGTGCATGTGAGCATACGTACACACAATTCCAGAATTTATATTTTGACTTAAATGAGCAGAATTTTTAAATTCAGTATTTGTGTTAAAACAGTAAGAATTGCAGTGATAATGCACAGGTGTCTTGCAAAAAAAAATGCCTTTCAAAAGTTGTTTTAATACATTTTGTATAAGCCTGCAGTTCTGGTTTTTTAGCAGAGTTGTTTTCATAAAGAAATAGTTTTCAGTAGTTTTCAGTTTATATTTCCTATTCATATTGAAGTAGTATGAAAAAGGTAGGTGTCATTGTGTTTTATCTGTAATCAAATATATCTATTATTAGATAATACTAATTTACCTAGATTAATATGGATTTTTTTGTTATTTAGTTGTGTGGGAGGTCCATCCCTGGTTGCAGCTGCCTCTCGTTCCAGCTGCACCTCCTCTGAAGGAGGCTCCTCCTTAGGGGAGGACTCAGGGGGTGGAACCAGGGTCTCAGATCCACCCCTGTTCTAGAAGAGAGGCGTGCCCAGGGTCTTGGACCGAACCCCTCTTCCCAAGGGTTCTGTTATATTTAAAGCTTTATTGGTTATGAGTTATTGTACCCCCCCCATGTTTTGATTGGACCCCTGACCCTTGTACCCTCCCCTTGTCTCCTTGTTTCTCCCCCTTAAGACTGGCTGCACAGGGACATTTCCCCGGTGTTCTCCTCCACAACTGTCCCTCCCGAGTCCCCTCGCCCTTACCCCCAGTAGAGGAGAGTTCAGGGAGACCCCACTCCCGCAACCCTTTGTCTCTTCTCACCTTATTCCACCGGCACCTCGTTGATCCCTCGCCGCAGGCAGTCCCACCTCAGCGTGAAACAGCCATGCGAAAGCTGTGAGAGCATTGAGGGCTAGCGCTGAGGATGAGAACAAGGACGAGCTTGGCCAGGGATAGGCCAGGCGATAAACTACAACATAGTTGAACTACATATTTTTATTAAATATTTGCCTGTGATTCTTAATGTTTTCTTTATAACAAAATAGCTTGGAATAAAACCAACTGTGTTAAGCTTGTTGATAGAACTATTATGACAGTAATTTCTTATATGTGACCTATTTTACAACTCTGATGTAAAGTATAGGTGATCTAACCTAGAATTAAAAAATGGAATTATAGCATACCTATCTTCTACAGTCTACTAGAATCCTCAGACTAAAATTAAGTGTATCATGGAGAATCTAATAATGTTTAAGCAATATGGAACTGTATGGTATAATTATAGAATGTATATACATTAATATTAGTATTCTTGGGGCATGAGACTCAATTTTCCACATCAATGATCTCTTTTTTCACCAATTGAAAAAGAACCACCACCCTCCAAAAAAAGCAACAACAACAAAAACCAAAACCAAAACCAACCAAACAAACAAAAAAACACTTAAAAAAGCCCAAATCAAAGCGCACACACCCTTTATTCCTTTAGAAGCCAATAATATTTAAACATTCATTTACCTTTTTTTTTGTACTTATTGCTTTCACAGAAAGAGAATAGGAATATTTGGCTAGACCAGCATCTGAATAAGGCTCTTGGCACTTGAATAAGAGGTACTTGACTTGTATAACTGGTGGCAGACTATAAAGCAGATTTAGACCTTGATCTTTTATGTATTTAAGCACATATTTATTCCATTAATTTCATTTGTGCTACTTCTGCAAGACAACACCATAAAATTTAATTGCTCTTCATCCGGCTTTAAGAATAGTAAATTTTCTTCTGTCCTATGCATTCTTTAAGTCTATTAGGTCTATCCTCATGAAAAGTGATTCTTGCAGCAATTTTTCAATGTAGCTGACACAGATAGCACTAAATCAAAGAATACTACCCAAAGTGTAAATAGTGGGAATCTTTGTTTTCATGAGAACCATAGAATTGAGATACACTGCCTTTGAACACAGATATAATCCCGTTATGTCCCCTCCCTTGTCAGGGATATTGGATTAAATGGTCTTTAGAGGTCCATTCCAACCCAAATTCTATGATTCTATCATAAATAACATAAGTGCTTAGAAAAAGAAAAGGATTTCTTTTTCTTGTGGCTAGAGAGAGAGGAAAAGCAGCAAAACCTCTGGATGCAGAATCCTCATGTAAAGACTTACCAGCATAATTAGTGATGCTGCCAACAAAATACCTGTCCTGGATAGTAAGCACTTCTTGTTCCTGATTAACCAAATGACTTTGAGGTTATGCATCGTATTTCTGACAGTAAAGCCGCTTCCATGGTTAATTGCTTAAATAAATGTAAAATTAATAGCTGGTAATGGGTTTATGAATCTACACAGAAATAATACTGTAGCAACATGTACAAATTGTCCTGTTAGGCAGAATGTAGATAGTATATTCAATATATGTTGTTTGGTCTTTGTTTTTGTTGTTGCTTTTAACTACATTAAATAAAGTGTTATTTCTTTTATATGTTAAAGAATTTAGCTCTCCTAGGAACTACAAGAATGTTTTATAAAAACCTTAAAAAGTTGTCATTCTAAACACAAAGAGTTAAGATATGACCACCACAAAAAATAAATAAAACAAACATGTGATTGAATTTTGGCAAAGAGTTGAAGTCATGGCATAAAGTAAATAGTATCATTTATAACTTGAAGAGTTTGTGTTTGGTTTTTGTTCGTTTGTTTGTTTGTTTTGCTTTTTCTCCTGAATGTTGCAACAATATTGACTGGGAAAGAAATAAAGCATAAGCCTAGTTAAGACTTTTCTTAATTTATTTTCTTTTATATTTCCCTCTGAATTCCATTTCCTCTCCTCTCTGTTCACTCTCTTTTTTAAGGAAGAGGTGCCAAAGAAGTAAAATGTGGGACAAAATCTTGAGTTTGTTGAATTAAGGGAGTTTTGCAAGTGGTTTAATGGGATTTATGCAAGGTAAAACGTGTGCCATAATTTTACCTGTTGCTATTATTTAAGATCTCTCTCTATGTGTTGTGGCTGGTTGAAGACAGGACAAATATACATATTTTCAACTTATTTTATGTGTCTAATTATCCTTTACTCTAAAAGACTCCTCTTCATTGGTTTGGCACATTAGCTGCTATCAGCCAGCTTTTTACTTCCAGAAAGAGTTTAATAAGAAATTCTGATAAATGGTGCGTACAAATTTCCATATTTTATAAATATATAAACCAATCTGTCCCTTAATGAAAACCTCAAGTTTACTAAGAGCTGGAATACCAAATGAGGTAAAATGAAACTGCTCATGTTCTAATACTGAAATAGTATATATTAATGTTGAACATTAAATGAGATACTAGCATTTTAGGGTGATGTGAAACCTACCATTAAGTCAGAGAGGCTGAAGTATCAGATTTAATTACATAGAAGGTCTAAACTGCAACAAACTTCAAATACAATAATTAGCACTCATGATTTCTTGTTAATGGTTTAGCACTTTTAGCTATCAGCATAAGAAAGAAAAATCTGGTTTGATCTCTAGTATAAAAATTAAAAAAGAAAAAAGACAAAGATTTTGAGCTTAGATTTTCTTCAATATTAGAATTTTTGGTTGAATTTAAATGAATCTCTCAAAGCATAAATCGTCTGAAATTGAAGCTTAAAAATTGTGGAAAACAGCACATTATTACTCAGATTGTTTGAATGCTTCATTCTGCTAATTGTTAATATCATGTCTATTTTTAAGGTGAATTTGTCTCATTTCCATATCCTGAAAAAAATCCTCAGTCAAATAGAGGCCACAAATTGAACAAAATAAAATTGACTGAGATCAAGTCACCCTTTAACCTCTTCTTGATAAATGAGACATCAAACTGTTAAAGTTCTTGCAAGCAGTATGATCTTTTCAGAATTTGAATATTTACTGGCAGCTATTTCTGGACACTTTCCAAGTTTTGGGTTTTTTTAAGATTAATCAAAATAATTGAGAGTCTCCAATACTAAGAAACAGAAACAGAGAAAATTAGAAGTCCTGTATATAATAAGTAAACTTGACCAAAACAGATGCAGTCTATCCATAATTTCTTTCAAGAAATATAGATAATGTGGGTAAATTTGTTTTATGGAAGTCACTGTTTGTGTAAATTAATGTGATTTTTATCAAAAACCATAAAGCACAATGTCATATACTAGCATTGCTTACAAGTAAAGTTAAATTTAGCACAGATAGTGGATTACTAATCTTCAAATTGAAGATTTACTAATCTTCTTTTTTTTTTTCCCTAAGTAGAAATCTTGATGAGAAAATAATGCTTGGTAAAAATGGCTGTCAAATTAAAAAGCAAATGAAAGAATGTTTAATTCCTGCTGTGAACATACTTAGAGTGTTTACAATAATTCGTACATCAAGGTGGGACATTAAAAATATACAACAGAAAACAAATGGCTGATTTGACATTTATACAGATTGAAACCTGTTAACAGAAAAATTTGTTAAATAGACTAATTAGTAAGAATATTGTAGGCAAATTAACTCCAGATTTAACAACCTTACTGTGTTAAACTAAACTAAATAGTTTAGTCAAACTAAATATTAGTAAAAACCATATGTCATGGACATTTGAAACCTAATACAAGCAAGGACTCCCAGGATTACAGTGGAAGCTTTTCTTACATCGCTTTGCCTATGTGCTATTCAGTGAAAATTTGTTCTTATATTTTATCCACGATAAATTATTTGGGATTAGAGCTTGGCATAAGGTGGCCATCAAGGTTGCCTTGATGTTTCTTGGACATCAAGTCAATGAATTTATGAAATTTACACATTTTGATTTTCTATGTATACAAAGGTACAAACATATACAAAGATATCAGACAAAGGTTTAGCAGAGTTTTTTCTTCAGAACTCCTGTTTCTGGAATTGCTAATTTTAGATTGAAGCTTCACTTACAGTTTTGTTGGTGTGTTATTTTACAAATTATACATATTTAAAAAAAATTAAATCACCATTATATGAATACTGATCTAAAATCAACCTTGCCAAGATTACTGAGAGACAAGCAGCTATACTTTGTGTGAAATTAGTCACTATTCTGATGATTTACTTTTGTTTTGTCTAAGAGATTAAAAAAATAGAGGTATATAATTAGTTTTACTACAAGAAATAGTCAAATTTTTATGCTTATGGTCAGAGTTATGGCCCTGAAATATTGTTTCTGATGCTTTCATTCAAAAATGGTATTACATAATGAGAAAGAAGTGCTTTAGATAGCACTGTTACAATCCCAAAATTCTTTTACTTGCGTTTCTATCGTTTCATTAATACAATTTCTACTTGGAGAAAATGAAGGAGCTGAAGACTGTATAAGCTGAATACAAGGAAACTATTGACTGCCATTCCAAGAAAAATAAAGGAAATTCATTTTAGCCTAAGAGAATTTGATAAACGTTCGGGAGAAAAATCTCTGTCTCTCACTGGGTTACCTTGGCACTGTTAGCAGGATGTTGCTTCTAACGTTTCTCAGGTGAAGCAAGCTGTTCTTTCTCATTATTCTTTTTATCTTTGTATTATATGGAAAGATATATTCAATAGTGTAAACTTTGAGAACATTCATAAATCAAAAAATGGTATTTGCATCATATAGTTTTGAAATACTCTTGGAATAAATTACACTTATTAAAATGGAACTAGTTTATTACCTGACGTCTTAATTTTAAATTTTAAAATTACTAATTAATATTAAAATTACTTAGATTTCCTGGTTTTGTTTTGCAGTAAATTTTGTTATAGCATTATGGTAAGCTGCGACAATTTATAATTTCTAAGTTTAGAAGATATAACTTGATTTAACCATAGACACTTCTATATCCCTGGTATTGTGCAAGAATTCAGGATAAACATTAATTATTTAGGGAACAATTAGTTTTAATTAGCACTTTTGTACAATCTCATATGGTTTCAGACATCACCACCTACCAAATGCAAACTATTAAAAAGAAGATATTCTGAAATATTAAAAAGCTTTACTGGTAATAAAATAAGAGAAAAAAATTCTTTGTGTACAAGAAAAGAAACAAATAAACAAACAAACAACCCCCCCAAACCCAAACGAACAAACAAACAAACAAACCAGAAAATAAAAATAAATACAAACACAAACACAAATAACAAGAAAAAGGAAAAGGAAAAGGCAAAGGAAAAGGAAAAGGAAAAGGAAAAAGAGAAAAAGAAGAAAAAGCATCCAAACACTCTTGTATTTAAATTTCCATTCTGACTTAGTTATACCATTTTAATATATGTGCATTTAGGCTCCAGGAAAGCTAGTATTAATTATATTCAAATTAGTGAGCTTTATAGGTGTTAGAGATCTCTGTTGTGGCTTTACATTTATCTCTTATTCAAAATTAAGAGACATTAGACAAAAATAAAGCAGAAGAAAAAGCCATAGAAATGGAGAGAAAGCAAAGTTCCAGATGTAATAGGTCAGAGAGTTTTAATGTGAAGGACTTTCAAATGATTTTGAGCCAGGGAGATTGGAGATTATGCTATCAATGGAAAAGGCTAACAGCTAGAAATTGGGAATATAATAGGATGACTCTAGGTGAGATAACTGCTAGAACAAGTGTACTCTGGCTGTAGTTTGATTAGACACAGTAACAACCTTATTGTCTCGAGAATACCAAGGGTACCAGATAGAATCTATAAACAATCAGATAACTAAAGTCAATGATTGTCACTAAAACTTCTGTGTTATTTTGTAGTTTGTCAAAGGACAGACCAGCTATATTAGTGTTTATATTGTAGCCATCCCATGGAATTTCACTCATGGCTTTTTGATGGTCCCTACTCCTTGATCTACCAAAAGGCTGTACTGTATCAATCTTGGGAAGAGAAGCCATATGAGAACCAGGCTGAGGTCACTTGGTCTGTTCAGCCTGGAGAAGAGGAGAATGAGGGGAAACCTCATTGCAGTTACAACTTCCTTGTGGGGGGAAGAGGAGGGCAGACACTCTTCTCTGTGGTCCCCAGGGGTAGGATCTAAGGGAATGGCCTGAAGTTGTGTCAGAGGAGATTTAGGTTGGATATCAGGAAAGGGTTCTTCACTCAGAGAATGGTTGGGCACTGGAACAGCTCCCCAGGGAAGTGATTGCAGTACCAAGCCTGACAAAGTTCAAGAAGCATTTGGACAATGCTCTCAGGCACATGGTGTGACTATTTTGTGATTCTGTGAATTCCATTCATTCAAGGAGTTACTGATCTTGGGCAAGACATGCTCCACTGGACCTTGTTCGCACTTAGATCTTGAAAACTCTATATGTTAGCATGAGTGAATGCAGTGTAACTCCATCTGTATAAAAAGACTGTATGGGAAACGTGCTGGAATACCCTGGATACATACGATACCTAGATACAGTTCCTAGATATTCTGAGTTGGATATGCTTTAATGAACATCAGGAAAAAGATAACAGTATTGGGATATTCTGCAAATATTATTTAAACTTTCCTCTATTTTCTAATTTCCTGGAAGTAGTTGCACACAACCTGATCACTTACCAGTAAAATTACAGTCAACACTTAGAAGATGCAGCATCTTCTAGCAAATAATATTTTGCCAGTATTAACACAGGACTTAAATTTTATTATAACATGACAGAACAGGGTCTCAGTTTCACCTGAGCCTGCCTTGGTCTGAGCTGATTTTCATTGTTTTCAGAACTGGCTGGTGTCCAGGTGATCACTGCCACCCTTCAGCTATAAGGTCTCTGAATGCCTCCTGTGGTCAAGCCTGACCAAGTGAGGAAGTCGCTACACAACAAAGAACTGTCCTTTTTGTCAATACATTTAAGGTGAGCTGTTGTGCAAATACCAAAAAAATCTGGGAACCAGTTGGACAGTAAAAGACTTGCAGTCCGCTTGGGGCATATAAAAATATATCCAAGTGGACTGTGTTATTGCTGAGTAAGAAAACATAAGACGTCATGGTTTTCCCATCAAACAACTCAGATCATTAAATAATTCTTATAATCCCTCTTCTCTTTTCTTGAGAAAGTTCATTAACTTTGTCATCCAGAGAAACATTGGAAGCCATAACATAATACCATAAAAGGTGGACAGAATAACTTATAGGCATTTCAGATGGCAATTAACAAGGCTTTTCTTGTTATTTATTTGGGCCATGAGTATTAGTATTGTTGTAACCAGACAACATATCTGCTCTGTTTTGATTAGGTGGTTAAGAGTAGGCTAACAGTAAATCTTTCACTCTCTATATATATCATATTCTTTTTGCCCATAATAAGAATCTGAGTGTGGTACAGTAGAAATATTCATTTTGTGGCATATGACATAATGAAACATCTCATCAGAGATATGCAGGAATAGTGCTTTTTCTAGGCTGAAATAGTACAGTTCTGCAGCATTTTCAATATGCTGCTCATTTCAATTCTTCTTGTGAACCAAGTCACCCTGTGGAACTTGCAGTCAGTCAATGTATCTGGCAGTGCAGCAGGTACTGTTAGGAAATTCCATTAAAATGACTGACAACAAAAATATTATATCTAAGCTAAGGGCAGACTGTTGACATATGAGCTTAATGAATTTTAAAGCAAAAATACACTTTATTCCTAGGCTTCTTATGCTAAACCCAAAATATAATTTATAAAATTCTCATGCCACTGCTATGTCTGTGTAAGTAGAGGGCTACTAACAAACAAACCAGATACAACTTTCTGTGAAAACTATTTACCTTGAAAGCAGAATGTGGAAGCAGCAGGGATCTTCAACACAAATTCTAATTTTCCAGGAATTGCTACCAACTAGAAACAGGAAAAGCAAGGAGCTAGCTAAAAGCCTACTGGAATACAGTGTGCAATCAGCAAGGTCCTTGCCTATATCAAGTGTATGATATATGATCATGCTAAGCCAGCAGTGATTCTGGTAAACTGGGCATGTAACTGTACTTGAATGACTTTCATGAATCAGCATGTATAGACAGGATCTCCAAGCAGAAATATTGTCCCAGTGGTTTCACCACATGATGTAGTTATGCAGAGATAAAGCTTAGCAACTTGACAAATTTATGACTTTATTTTGTGCTCTGTAAGCTAAAGAGATACTGACACTGAGCAATTAAGAAAATAACTTAGACCTTTGAGAGAAAAAGTGTGAAGGTAAAAACAGTGTCTCTCAAACAGAAGGAAACAACAATAGAAGGATATAAGGACTGATTTGCATTGAAAAAAAGAAGCAATTGAACAGAAGGGCTCTTAACTAGTGATGTGCTGGAGATAAAGAGAGACCACATTTACATTGACAGAAGTAGGTGATGAGAAGAAAGATGTCTCAAGATTGCAAAAGGATATCATTTGTCCAGATACCATCAGAAGAAAATTTTAGCCTCAAGCAAGCAACAGCTGATTAACTGTAGATGAGTGAGAAGTTAACCAGAATGTTATCTGTGAAGGAAAGGCATTAGGACAGTCATTTGCTGGAGATGAGATATTAAATTATTTAGAAATGATCAAAAAATCCCAAAAATCATGAATTAGTCTCACCAGGTCCTCACTTAGAGGAAATAACAGGAAAATCTGTATTTGCAAAAATGAACCACTGTGCATATGAGCTACTATCAAAAAAAATTTTTTTTTTTTTTTTCACCTCTTTCTGGATCAGAGATTCACAGAATGGTTGAGGGTGGTGAGGCAAGCAATGTCTGTCCCATCCATGGAAGTGCTTAAAGCCAGGGTGGATGGGGCTTTGAGCAACCTAGTCTAGTGGAAAGTGCCCCTGCCCATGGCAGGGAGTTTGGAACTAGATGATCTTTAATCTCCTTTCCAACCGAAAACCATTCTATGAGTCTATGAAAATATTTTCCTCGAAGTACTTCACATTGTAAGAGTGGAGAGCACTCCTTGTTTAACCACAGGTTCAACATTTTAATGAGCTGCCATTTCTTGCTATTATGCATGCAGGCAGTATTCGAAACAGTTCTATGTGCAAAAGCTATACTCCAATTTTAGATATAAGTGTACATATTGATTTATACTTCATGAAATACTAAATATAGAAAATACTACGAGAAGAGTAAATTATTCAGAGTAAATTTGAAAAACTTGTATAAAGTAAAAAATGCATTGTAATTTATGGAAACACAGTTAGACTTATTTAAAAAATGACTGAGTAATCTTTTATGAATGTTAATATTTTCTACATTGATATCACACATAAATTGCAGATATTATGAATGTTTTTTAAAAAATGGTAATGGCCATTCTTAATCTTACTAAACAATCTTAGCTTGACAGCTTTAATGAAAGGCATGGGAACAAAATAATTCCTGAGAGGTATATTTTACAAGAAACAGGATTCAAAGTACCCTGACATCATTACAAAGTGCCCAAGGGTATGTGTTAGGCCATGTGTTGATATGCTTACCTCTTTTGGGGATTTTTTTACTGGAATGGGTGGTGTCAAGAAGTGTCCAGCCAGGGTGAGTAGAATGGTCAGTGAGATGTGTGTGTGTATGTGAGTGCTCTGATTAAATAAATGGTCATGCTACAGCAGTGGCTGGGTCTAAAGGAAGAATGAAATATCTGTGTTCTAAGCTACAACAGCCACTAGAGACCTGCATTCCCCCCACCCCCGTCCATTTTTTTTCCAGTCCTTTGGCATTTATGATAAGCTTAAGAAAGGAGAAAACATTTTTAACTACCCTAAGCAGACAAAAAGAGAACGAAATGTGATCTGAAAGACTGGTTATATGAAGGTGTCCTCCTCTGGACTCAAAGCCTGTTTCCATATATTAGCTTTGGGATAGGAATTAAACTGCACAGACACTAAACAGAGTCATATGTGTATCAGTCTGGTCTACAAGTGAGAACAAATCCCATCAGAGAATTTATTTAAGAATTTATTTATTTACTTATTTAATGCTGGGGATAAAGCAAATAAATGAACCTTTTTTAACAAGTTGATTAAAAAAAAGTCAGTTAAAAATTAGGAATGAAAGAGAAGATAGTATTCATCAAACATACCTGATGTTTGCTTAAAATAGAGTAAGAACTCTACTTAAGATTAAGATAAGAGTAGGAAAATGAATGGAAGAGAGTTACTGAAAATACAGAAATAATTCTATCTCTGGTAGATCCTGCACTGCATAATTGGTCAACATGACATCATTAAGTGATACAGTATCATGCAAAATTTCACTGTTCTTATTCTGCTGTGAATATGCACTTTTGACCATTATTCTGGTCTCAGTAGGTCCTTGGATTTACCTGCTAGAGCTAGTCCATGAGTTTATTCCACAATGCTTATACTTGTACAAAGGTAAGAATTAACTGTAATATATAAGGTGCTGGTGGGTCTATAAACTTGATACCATAATGCCTGAATTAGAACCTGAAACTCACAATACAGTAAAAGAAAGGTGCAAAACAATAGATCTTAGTAAAGAATGCATTAATATCTCAGTTCAAGTACCACAACTAAGCATTCATCCATAAATCAGCACTGTATTCTCAATTGGCTTTCAAACCGTGATGGAAGTCCACTGCCATGTATTTTATGGCACTCACCTAGTTGGAATATTTGTCCAAGTAGATACTAAAGCCAGAGATGTCTCAAATTGATGTCCCCATGACTAGCAGCATAATCTACAGCACTCAAATAGCCATCAGTATGTCAGTTTTAAATGGGGACATGACTGAATTTAGATGCTTACATTTCTCTAAGCTTAGGGAAAAATTAGGAGTCTAGGATTTAAAGTGCTTCCACAGCTTGTCTATTTACAGGCATGATTTTGTTTACGTTTACTTCAGATTCTTATCTCTGAGTCTGAAGTCCAACCATAAAGTGTCCTGTGCCCATAATTGAGTTGGTTGAAAAAATTTTGAAATTTCATGCTAACTGATTCAGTTTTTCTGACATTAAAGATTCATGAATTTACTGTTTAAATTTCATGCAAGTATATAGGTTGAGATGAGTACCAATTTTCAACTGGGAAAGTCTGGCTCACCAACCTGTTTCTAGTTGGCTTAGAAAATCCATGTTTCATTCAACTGAAACAACTCTCAGAGTTGTCTTTTCTCCAAGTGGCTATACACTCAGGTAATGTGATATGTCAGAACATTTTTTCTCATTTAATAATTAAATACTTCGTTTTTTATATGACCATGTCCTATTCAGCAAGCAAAATTGTTTACATTTTATGATAATTTCTACAATCCAATAAACAACCTAAACACACTGTGTCAAATAGCCTGCCTACCCACTTGACATTAAACAGATGCTGAAGTGTTTAGCTGGCTCTTGCTATAAATGACTACATAAGGTACAGTCAGGGAAGAACCATTTGTTTCTAGGACACACATTCTTAAAGATTTGCCTGAGACATACTCTCTGTGCAGCCTGATTAGAGTTTGAAAAACGATCAAACCACAAACCACAGTATACTGCTTTTCTAACATGCAGTGCAAGCTTCCTTGAAATTCGTAATGTATTACCACGTTACTGAGAGAAGCTCCTTGCTGGTACCTGGCTTAGCTCCTTATCTTGATTTGTAATGTCTTTTGAGTTGCTGGCACTAAATCTGGCTTAGTGTTAAAATGCCTAGTCATTTAATGCAACCTCTTTTATGTCAGTGCACTTATCCTTGGCTTCTGATGAAATATATTTTTGGTTAGACTTCTTTTCCAAGACACCTTCCGCTTGAAATATTTGGCAGCTGCCTATTTCATTTGGAGGTACTAAGACTATTGACTTAATATTAACATATTTATACGAGTAAAAGAGCAGTTTTTCCTTCCTGTGTCTTAGAGTATTATCAGCAATCCAATCTTTTCAGAAACACAATTTTCATTTTTAAATCCTGATATTCAGCTGTTAATCTGAATCTGATCCTCTCTTACGACTCAAAGACGCCCTTAATTTCCTAAAATAAAACTGGGGCATAAGTTACATATATTCTGATTTTTTTTTCTGAAAACCCTGTGAATATAACTCGATAACATTGCAGCGATCAAAGAATCTGGGAGTGCAGCGCAACTGAGGTAAAGTGATTGTTATGAATCAAACCAAAAACTTTTCTTATATGAAATATTTTATTTTAAAACAGGAAAAGTCTATTAAGTATATGAACAAACAATAACAAAGGCATAAGTTTCAGACAAATCCTAACCATAGAGATGTAACTATAACTCACTTCAGATATAACTTGAAAGTATGAAGGAATTTGATGGTACAGAACTCATTAACATCAGGAAAATATTTGCTTTGGCTATACCAGACACTACATGCTAAAATAAATAAATTATTAGAAAACAGACATTGCAGAAAAGATTTCAGGAAATCTTAATTTAAAAACAAAACTTACATAACCCAAACAATTCACACTAACACAAGTTGTTACATAAGAGTTCACACTTTGTCATATTTTATTAATTAAACTTTATAAACCATCTGTTCCATTTTCTTTGCTAACATAAAGAAAAATAAATATAATTACTTATATGTTGGTTTGTAGTGTTTGTGTGTATTTATAGTACAAAATGGGAGCAGTAATATATTGAGTAGGAATAAAGAATCTGTAGTTATCAAGACAAAATAGCCAAGCTAAAATGGATAAGTACTGTTGAAAAAAAACCCAAAAACTCCAAAACTTCTCATCAGTTTTCAATATTTTAACTCCAGCTTCCCATTTTTTAATGTTATTTTTTTATAAGGCCTAAATCTTATATAATTCTGCTACTTGTATTGTACCTGCATATTCTTCATGCTTTTTAGCTTGTGTATCACTAAATATAAAGGGGGAAAAAATGCAGATTCAGAAAATTAAGCCTTATTTCAGGTTTGCCTGTGAAAAGCAAAGAGAAGCTTTGATAATATCTTCAGATTTAGCCTAATTTATATACCACAGAAATTCTTCAATAGAGACTTTTCTACAGTCACAACTACTTTTAAAAAAATATTGTTATAAACCTTTGAGATGTGCAGGTGGTGGTGGTTTCTTCATACATGTTTTGTCTTAAAAAATTTTCCTACCAACAAAAGTTATTGACCTTAAAAAAAAAAAAAAAGGTATAAAGAAAACAACAATTCTATTCTCTGTGTTTTCTTCAGAAACACTAAATAAGTTTCAATGCTAAATGAATATTTGAGGTAGGTTTTGTAAGCTATGGCACACATTTCCATTACAGCAGATGTTGAATTTTAATCTACTGATTAAAAAATGCAGGAGATCACAGAAGAAAATTGTCAGCAATGTTTCCACCTCACACTTGAATAAAATTTTTGTAGGAATCATCCTCAAATGTAAAACAGACCTTAAAAAAGAAACTTATAAAAAAGGCTTCAATTAACATACTAATGAAATAAAAGCACTTTTAAGAGTTTTAGCCGAGCATTGATATCTGCTGAAGTTTTCTTTGACACTGATAAATGAAATGGCTGGACATTTCTTTATATTGTTTTGGGTATTTCTCTTGTTTTATTTCTACAGTGCCTTTTAAGAAATGGAATTGTTTGAGATGAGGTTGAAGCTGTGACTTGGACAACCATTCTGTGATGAAGACTGTATGGAACTTCATTCTATGCTTCTTTCTTTCAATGCTAATGAGCTTCTCACTGCTTAACTGTGACATAAGAACATCTACTCCTGACTATTTAAAAATTGTCCTAAGCATCATTGGGGAAATGCTTTCAATTACTTTTCACAGATTTTATGAAAGAAGTATCATGTGCCAACTACCTGGGAGAGTCTTTGGTTTGGGAGGTCAAATTGTTTTCAGAGGTGCTAGACATTCAAACAGTGGAACATATTTATCTATGATTTCCCCCTTTCATTTTCTGAACATTTATATTCTCACAATAATTTCTAGGTTTGGTTATTTTAATCACAAGTTTTTAAGAATGCAAACATTTAATCTGATGGGAGATGTTGAACATGATAGGATCTGCTTCAATCATATAAATCACTGCTGCTTACTGTATGGCCGTCCAATTGCTTTCAGAAAAGCTCTGTGTTAAACTCTTGCTAAAATAGTGCTGGTTTTCATGTCCCAAAATACCTTCATGTTTTAACCTAAACTATTTTAAGATATAATCTTGTTATTTTTTCTGTCGCATCACAAAAGTTAAAATTTTTGACCATAAATAGAGAATTATTATAAGAAGATGAAGGAGAAAAGGCTGAGACATTAGTTTTTTTCCCTTCTCTTCACCTCGTTCATATGTCCCTGATCACATTCTAAACAGGATAAAAAGAGTTTTATTGAACATACTAACATTTGGGGATGTTTCTCTTGCACCTTGACTAAGCCTGCTATGTGGTAAACATGATTGTGGGTCCTTTTTTTCTTTCATAAGTAAATTTATGTCCTAAATATTCTTTTTTCTATTTTTATTTTTTTACCTTTTTATGTCAGTAATGAATTCTGGCACACAATCTGTAACTATGAAAATGGTTTATTATAGACAAGATTTAGTGCATGACACATTACCTTTTGTTAAGCATGAGTGCCACCAGGGTCCTTTTGAAAAATCTCTTAGTGTAACTCATTGCTGAGTAAGAGTAAAATGACATGCCATTTCCTCTGGCTTGTGGAAATAAAAACCCCTTCGAAGTTAAAAACTTTGCAGTATATATGTTTGTTCATCTTGATCATCACAGGACATGGGCAGATCTGATTTTTCATAAATGTCATACTCACTGATATCTAGCTAAATATGTCATCTATGGAACATAAATAATTACACATACCCATTTTCAAATATATTTTAAAATATGTTAGTCTTATGTCCTTTTTATTGTTAGATATCCTTAATTTGCTTATTAAATAATATTGAAGCACCTAAGATAAAATCTTAATAAGCACCTGTCATATTTGGAATTCAGTTCAGGTCTGTAACTCAGATCAAAGGTCACAAGTCAGTTTAGATCTTCTGTTCTCCTTTATCTTTTATTTCTGCCTCCTTTCTAAAACTTAGTATAATTTTGCCTGAATTGTTTAGTCTTTTGAATTACAAAACACATATGAGAAACTGTTTACTGCACTGTAGATGGAGATGTTTATTTTTACTCTTTGACAATTTAGTTAAGCATAGCCACACTGCAATTCTGCTATTCTTTCCTCCTTCTGTTCTGGAAGAGCTAATGATGGTATAGTTCTAAAAGTCTAGAACTAGAGAATGTGAAACAGCAGGGAAACAAGTTACATTATATAGGGAATATGGTACAAATACCATTACTATTTTTTAATATTCAAATCTTAAGAGGATTAGTTTTTCATACTTATTAAAAATGGGTGACTTGTACCTATTTTAAATGAACTATTTTATCTTCAGTCACAGATATTCCATACAAGTTAAAATTCACATGCAATATTTTTCGTCCAAATATGCAACATACATTTTTAGATTTCTCGTTAGTAAATTAGTGTAACTTTTAGTCACAATGAAAGAAAAATAACTGAGTATCAAGAATTCATCTGGAAATGTCTGTGGTTGCTGCAAGTTTCACGACAAAAATTTGTATATACTGATGCTGTGCACTTCATAATATAACACCTTCATTAACACACTGCATAGTTTTAAACCAATCAGAAAAGTAAGTCCTATACAATAGTTTTAACATCTTAGAGGTGGACAGCCTTTGCTTGAGAATTGTCATGGTACTTCTGAAAATTTTAACCCTTTATTATTGTTGTTATATCTGAGAATTTAAAATACAAGGATAGGTTTCTTTTTAGATTAACATGGAAGGTGATCACAACTATTTCCCAGAAATCCTATTATTTCTTCTTAAATTCAGTCTTAAAACCGAATTAAGACAAACTGGATTAAGATGTCACATCAATTCTTCAGTGTCACTTACTGAAACAAGGTTCTTCCACTTCAAGGAAGAGAGGACATGTCTATCACTTTTGGACGGCCAAAGAATTTTGAGTTTTGATAACATATAAAATAATACCAAGTTTTTCCCCTGGTTATCTGAAGTCAGTTAAACAGTAGAGCTAATTTTTGGCTTTTAATAGTGAAGACAATTAATGCCTTGAAAGAAGGTGGTCACAGTTTAATCTGTTTTTCACTAGCCTAGGAAAATGCACTTGCTAAGAAACAGGTAGCTAAGGAAGTTCCATATCTGTAGGGAAAGCAATGATCAACTAGGACCCTTTCTAAAAAATTTTGAAAGAATTTTGACTTACAAAATTATTAGAATAAGTAAAGCAAACTATATTTCAAAGCTCCCAGCTAGAGATGTGAACACTGTTCCTTTTTTCCTATTTGATGTCAGTTCTTATTAGTTCTAAACATAATGAACAGTGATTTAGTATTTGGTGTGTTTATCCAGATTATACTGTTATCTCTGTTTGGTGCTTTGCATAAGTGTTTTTACTTTAATCTCTGGTGTAAAGATTGTGTGGTGTTTGAAATGCCAGTAGGGGCTAAATGCCATTCTTGGAAAGATATGCTTTTGATTTGGTGAGGAAACCATAATTGGCACTGAGAGTAAGTAGTTTTTATGTCAAGGTTGTCAAACCTATTTTGCTGCCAGCTCTTGGCCTGAATTCTACTTAATGCCAGATGGCATTGTTTTTTAAATGTTCTTGAATAGAGCAGATCATTAATTCCCCCTGGATTTTCTCAGACACCTTATATGATGAATTTTCCTGCCCACATGCCTCTGCACTCTGTGGAAATCTATGTTATTTCTTCCTTTTTATTGTGCAGAAATCATGATTCATTCATGCATTCTATATAAGCTGTGGAACATAAATACATGTTCTTTTTTTTTTTTTGAGGTGAATGTCTTGTTTTTCAAAATACCATGTTTTGCTGGCAAAGCTGGCATTATTTAGACACTCAAAAGTGCACCTAATTACCTTGATTGTTCCTACAAATCAGGTAAAAAAGAGGCTTACTGACATAAAATACCCTTTTGGTTTCATGAATAAGCAGTTATCTTGCAGTGCGAGGGAGCTGGCACACACTGGATGGTTGTTTTCAAGTCCCTTCAACCCAGGCCACTCGAGACTGATTCTCCAATGCTCCACACATTGTACATTTGCACACTGTGTGCTTGATACCAGATTGTACTAACAAATTCCCACGTTTAGGGGCCATGAAAAGAGGTCTTTGTTAGAAATGGTGGAAATCAGTAGCAACGTTTCCTTTGCCAAGAAGGCATGCAGTTCAAATTAATAAGAGGGCCCCATGAGGTTGCCAAGGTAAACATAGAATTAGTTGCCACTGCTAGAGGAGTTTTAATGATCAAAAGCTGCTTTCTCTTTTCCACTAAGAATTTGTAAAGTAGTAATGGAAATTACTCTGTCCTTCTCTTGTGGGGGAATCAACCGAAGAAGCTGTTTTATTTTACCTGGTAAAAATAATGTACTGGCACCAAGATACCTTAATTTTCAGTCCAGTTTCTGTTAAGGGTGTTATATTTTATAGAACTTAATGAAACCAGGGATTCCAGATAAAAAGTTAAGAGTGTGGACATCGCTGAGTTTATGTAGACATCACTTTCTGGCTTTTGAATTATGGTTTCTGTTAAACACCTCATGATTTCTGTTTGAAATCTCAAAAACTCTGCCAAAGATACTTGTCAACAGTGTTGAGAGCACACTAACTAATGAACAGCTGTTTATTAGGAGATTTTATCCAGTGAGATTTAGTGGAAAGAATCTGAGCATCTTGTGAAAGATATAAAGGTCTTGTAGAATTTGGAGTTTATTTTTTTAGGATTAAAATAAAGATTTAACAGCACCTCAGAGTATGCCTAGAGTTCACCCCAAGCATGCAGACTCTGTGAACAGCTCAGAGTGCCTCTAAGAGTATGCTCTGCTATAGCAATACAGTCATACTCTCAGTAAGCAGATTTTTTCTTTTTTTTCCTTTTTTTTCTTTTTGAGAGAGAGAGAGAGAGTTAGAGAGCAGCCTTTCCTTCATTCAATTTTCTCCTTTAGATTCTTGAGCTAGGTAGGCAGCAACACCCTTCAGAAAGGTTTTTCCTCAGCTGTTCTTCAGAAATAAAGCTATGATTGGTTTCTTCCTGTAAATTTAATCTTTCTCAGCTGTACATTTTAAAATACATTTAAAATTTTAAATATGGTGTCATGTCTGTGGCAACCTCAATGAATATTGGACAGTAAAATGTTAAAACTTTGTCACTTTGAAGTGTGTGACGCAGAAGGGGAAAAGAACCCAGTCTGCTCTGAAGCAGGGGTGGTATCAGTTTTGGAGTGTTGCCATATTGAGTTCCACTCTGTTGGTTCCAATTTAGGAGATGGGTAAGTTCCTTGCATTTTTTCAACCTCTCAGCATCTGTATTGATTACCTCATATAAAATTGGCAGCATGCACAATTTCATTTGTGCTTCTACAGGTTGGTTTCAGTTTGGTCATACCATTAAAGTCACAGAAAATCTCCAAGGTTCTTTTCAATATAGTTTCATAACAGAAGACACTGATATTTTAGTTTCAAATATGATGGTATTTTGACAGGCAACTGTAACAAAATCATACCTGTGGGTGTTTTCCTGCTATCTAGCAAGGTTTATTCTTTCAATATTCTATCTTCATCCCATCCCATTTGTGCCTGATGTACTAGAGAGAATCCTATTGTTTGCAGTGAATATAAATTTAGTATATGTTATTCCTGGAGGAATTTTTTGTCTGTTTATTAAATTCTTTGCAGATGACATTAGGACTTAAACAAAAGTGTATACTTTTTCTAGTACTAAGTTAGGACTGCATTTAAAATCAAATATCTTTTTATTTTTGTCTGTGTAGAATCATCTCACATTTGAATTCTATTAATTAAAAGCAAGTAAACAAAAATCTGAAGCCCCTGAAGGACTTGGAAAAGTTTTCTTTAATGGAAAACAATCTTTTTGCTAAAGCAGAATGGGAATAGTCATACATTTAAATGAAATGAAAAATCGTATTATAGCATTTCTTGTGGACATCCATTTCAATCTCTCTAATAACATAAGCAGCTGAAATAGCCAACTGTCACCCCAGCATTTCCAGCTACTCATTCATGAGCCATTTTGCATACAGATACACAGTCTCACACAAATTTGTCCTGGGATTTCCAAAATTGCTAGCCTTATTTGTTCTTTCTTGAGACTGTAGATTAGAAAATGTTGCTGTTGACTTCTCTTTATCAGACAAAAGCATAATGATCTAAAAAGAATTGATAATTTTGCCATGATAAATTTCTTTTTATCTCAGTCAAATAAAAAGAACTTTGAAATAAGAAAAAGTAGATTTGGAAAATACTGTCACAAATTTATAATGTTTCTAAGACTTGTTATTCATGGTAACAGTTTTAATACACTGGACTATCAGCCGGAAAGATTACCACTGTTCATAAAAGCTTCACAAATGGGGTCTTGTTTGATGTCCTAGCAATGCAGTTGAGGGGAGGATGGTGGAAATGGCAGGGCTGCTGCTGGAAAAACAAGACTCTTTAACTGCCTGGGAGGTAAAAAGGCACAAAATATGTGGTTTACTATTGACTTCTGCAGAGTAACTCCTTGTTATATCCTTTTGGTCAGCTGGAGCTGGTGTTTTGCCTTCCCCTGTCACTGTGTCTGCACCATTACTAGCTCATCTTTGACATTAACCCTTAGATTCATCTTTTAAGATCGCTGGTCCAGAACAATAGTCTACAATTATGTGACCAAGGTCTGCAGTGAAATGTAAAGGTAACATAATGCATGCTTTCTTTTGAAACTTGCCTTGAAATAAATGTGTTAATTTATCTAACAGAATCAGCGGTTGAGACAATGTGTCTCCTACTGCTATTGTAGGAGTACAAGAATGTGAAGGAGGAAAAAATTTTAACATGAAAGAGTAAATATAAATAAAGTAAACACTGAGTCAGATGCCATTAAGACTTGAGATCACCAATGTTTTTAAATAGTTGCAGTATCCTGCTCTTGGAATACTTCACTCCTTAATTATATATTATTTCATACTCATCTGCAAAGTCATCCCCTTTCTCATATACTTAAAATATATTTGGGTTTTATTAATTCTGCTGTGGGAAAACATATTCTTCTGATAGGAAGCCAGTCTTTATTCTATCAACACTGACAAATAGGCTAACTTATACTCAGAGAAGTATATTCACTCTGATACAATAAAATATCAAATTTTTTAAAAATATATAATTATTTTTAATTTTAATACTTTTTGTGAAACATGTTAAACAGATTTAATAAACCAATCTTTCTGAATGATACTTTCATATTCTTAATGTTGTTGATAAATGATACAGAACATTAAAGAGATTTGGTAATGCAGCAGTTTAATGTATTCTTGTAATGGAAGCTCTGATTCACTAGCATTATTTTTGCAGCATGTCTTGTTCTTTCAATAGCTGTCATTTAAACATGAAAGGTTCTTGTACTGCATTGCCTTAGGATATGGTTTTCTAAATAAATGATATCTAGTCTAGACTTGTGGAGCATTGGGCAAATGGGGGTAAAATGCTTATGGAATACTGTCAAATTAAAATGGCAGCAGATAAAATATGCATTAGTACTGGGTAAATTTAAAATACAATACAACTGTTCATGACTTAAAAATGAAATTTGAAATTGAGAATTTTGGATATTAAAAATATTTATTATTAATTCTAGTTAAATGCTTTTCGGTACTCTTCCTTACCACCTTTTTAGCAGAAGATATTCCAAACACTACTACAAAGTTAAGCTTTGTGTGCTGGTTTTGGCTGGGGCAGTTAATTTTCTACCCAGTGTCTGGTATGTGGCTGTGTTTGGAATTTGTGCTGAACACAGGGCTGATAATATAGAGATGTTTTTGTTATTGCTAAGCAGGGCTTTCACAGAGCCAAGGCCTCTTCTGCTTTTTTACTGCCATGCTGGTGAGGATGTTGGGGATACATGGAAAGTTGGGAGGACACACAGCCGGGACAGGTGAGCCAAACTGACCAAAGGGATATTCCAGACCATGTGACATCATCCTCAGTATATAAAGTGGGGGGAAGAAGGAGGAAGAGTGGGGCATTTGGAGTGATGGCACCAGCTTTCCTGGGGATGGCTGAACCCCTGCCTGCCCATGGAAGTGATGAATTAATTCCTTGTTTTGCTTTGCTGGTGTGGGCAGCTTTTGCTTTTCCTATTGAACTCTCTGTATCTCAGCCTGGAAAATTTGGAGCTTTTACCCTTCTGATTCTTTCCCTGAACCTGCTGGAGGGCCAGTGAGCAAGTGACTGTTTGGTCCTTGGTTTCTGAGTGGGGTTAAACCATGACAGCTGTGTTAGACATTATACCTGAGGCATTTGTGATTAGACACTAGCACTTTTTTCCCTAAAGCATTCAGTATTTAGATTAAAGATTCTTAAGTTTTTTCATGTCTTCCTTCAAGTATCTTAGTAGGTTGGATTGCTGGTACCTCACTACTTCTTGCATCCAGACAAATGAGATAATATTCAAAGTAAACGTATACATTTATAACAGTTTCCAGGAATTTTGCTATGACGGTTTTAAAACAGATGTTAAAGTAACTACAAAATTGAACTAGTACAAAAAAATCAGAGTTTTTCTATATTAGTATTTTAGTTTGGACCAGAAATGTGTTTTTGAAACAGTCTTCTAATTGTTTCTACTTACTGTTCTTTGATGCTAAGAACCAAACAGCCTGAGTGCATGAACTATATTACTCTTGAATGAAACTAAAGTGGAAAATGTGCTCCCAGAGCACACCAAATGCAGTCTAGCAACAAATGGACATTCAAACCATGGGATCTAAGCAGAGAGAGAGAAAGGATTTTAAGAAAAAATAAATTAAAACAAAAAACCCTAGGTAAAAGCTGATATGCCATTCATCTCTCAGATTCTCAGCAGCAATTTTTATTGATCTGCCCACTTAGAATTGCATCATTTAGAATTGCAACATTTGCTAAAGCAGACACAATCATACAGCATTCAGAATTATATAGTATTTTATAGGATACAAGCTTTTCTCACCCAGCTAGTTTGAGACCTGACAGTACAAATTTTGAAAGGAGAGGAAGAACTGCTTTATTAGGTGGTCTCTCTTGGAGGATTCTACTTTATTGTTAGGTGGCCTACTCAAAGAGGATTAAACACCACAAATAACAGTTCACACTTAAAAATTCATGAGTTTTTGGTTTGGTGTGGTTTGGGTTTTTTCACTTTTTTTGGAGGGGTTGGGTGATCTTTTTTTTGTTGGGTTTTTTGGTTTTTTTTGATTGTTTTTTGTTGTTGTTGTTCTTGGGATTTTGGGTTTTTTTGGGGGGATGGGGGTTGTGAATATTTGGTTGTTTCTTTTTTTTGGGACTTTTTCAAGGACTTCCATACAGCTTGGTCTAGACTTTCCTGAGGAAAAACTTCTCCTATAAAAATTCTTGGGTAATTTATGCAACTGAGCTCACCATTGCTCATACTCAAGGAAGTGAGATACACCAGTTTAGACATCTACAAAGTTGATAGCAGGAGTTACAGCTGTAGTAAAATGAAGAAATTACTATTTTACTTAACCTTTATCAACTTATGGGCAATCATTAAAAGATATAAAAGTCAGGTCCAGTCAGAACAAAGGTCTATCTGGATATAAATTTTGCATCCCTTCTCAGATATACTGCTGAAGCATGTTCCTTGTAAATAATAAAAAGACACATTACTGAATTTAAAAGGAAATGTGATGACAACTGGTCTTATTTAAATGGTTAAATAAACCCCAAATTATTTATTTGAGGAAAACTTTCTGATAAAATCAAAAGTGAATAATGGAATATACACACCAGCTTAAACTATAACAAAACAAATCACTGGGAGCAGCTGCCTTATAGCCTAAAGACCTTCAATTAGGACTCTTCTCTGGGATATTAGAGACCCAGATTTACATTGCTCTCCTAAGTAATTAGAAAATGAGAATGGGATCTCAAACTAGTAGATAAAATTCATTCTTTTTGGAATTAGTAAAATATTCAAGAAATAATATTAGGGCTTTGGTATCACTATATAGAGTTATAGGCATCCCGTGACTTTGTTCTATGTAAATGTAGACATGAACTGCCTTTTAAAGGAGAATAACAGTAAACACTGAGAAGAAAAACCTGACCTTTTAAATTTAATAGTATAGACACGAAGAATGGACTATGGATGATATATTGAGAATAAAAGATATATTGAGTTCTCACAGTTCTTGTGAGAGTTTTTATACATATGCTGGCAGGTAAACTGTAAGTTAACAACACATTTATGTGTTTTCTTTTGGTTGTTGTGGTTCTTTCTATGCAGATTTACCAGTGGTCTATATACGGTTTCTATACTTAGTGCAGCTCTAAAAATAAACTTCTTATATGACAAGATTTACTCTTTTTAAAAATTTTATTGTTTTGATGAAGAACCTGAAGCACCGCAGACCATTCATTTTCAATTCAGAAATTAAAATTTGGCTGTTTTCCCATCTCATTTAATTTAAATCAACATTATTTAGGAAGTGGGAGGATGATTAATACCAAAGCAATCACTTCTTCATCTCTCAAGGCTTTCAGCAACTTTCTAGTTTGTCTATCTCTTAATTTTGAATTGTCACTTTTTTCCTCTTGCAAGGTCTAAGCTGGTCACCTTAATATTTGACAATATCAAAACTGTTTATGCAGAAACTTTCTCTGAGAGGATTATTGACTCTTATTGTTAAAGTTATTCCATGATGTTTCTTCACAAATCACTGTGGCTTTTTATTTCTTCTACTAACTTTATTCTTCAGTCTTTTTTTTTTTGTGTTCACCTTTTAGCTGTCTTCTCAGTATGGATTTGTATTTCTCTGTCTTCTGACAGATAACTTGAATTAGTTTAGACTACCTCTTTAGATGCTAATTAACCACTTGTCTTGATGATAACATGATAGACAGTTCCTTATTTGCCTGTATTCATAGATCACTCGAACTCTATTCTTCTATTTTCTTCATAGTTTGTTGTTGCTTTATAAAGTTTGCACTCCAGAAAAAATACGGAGTGATTTGTAGAAAACCTACATGCCACTGCAAAAACATAACATTAACCCTGATCATAAACCAGCAGTAAAGCCTGAAAGCCTGTAACTCACCCAACAAGGTATGATTGTGTGGGAAAAATAAGAAATTAATTTTAGAAGGATACCATGTGTATAGAGATTATCTAGAGTATTACTATAAAAATTTGAATTATAATAGGTGTAAACGTGATACAAGCCACATATCACTGGCATTATAAAAGAAAGAAGTAATGGCAATTATTCATGCCATGTACAAACATAAGAAAAAATTAATTGAATATTTCATTTAAACCTACAGAGAAGCATATTAGCAAATATGAATAGACTGAGAGGAGTCGTTGGAAGCTTTTCAAATACTAATGATTAATATAAATTCATTGGTATATTTATTGGCATTTCCTTGGTTTTTAAGGAAAATAAGCCTTTAGAAAAAAGGAAATAATTTTGTAAACATGTACACTGGAGGATGGGCAAAGAAGAAATGATGGGTTCAAATTCTTGTTGGGACATGTATCAAGAATTTAATAAGATTTACGTTCATGACATATAGAAGTACCTCTTCATGTGATAGTAACACAGAGGAGACTTGCATTTTTGAACAAAATTAATACTAACTGCCAGTAACAGGTAAGCAAAAGAAATTAAATAATATAAAAGTTGTATCATATTCTAATTGTTTTTTTGCAATTGTATTGAATTAATTTACCCAAACTTATGTTTAGTCTCCTTGCATGTAATTATATCTACTTTGAATCAGAAGACTGAAATGTTACTAACCTATTAGACTCAAGTCTATTATTTCAATTTTCCATTTATTTTTGCCTTTCTAGTTATTATAAAAGTCTGTTAAATTAATGAAATAAAGTATTTAGAAGAAAATACCATAAAAAATTTGGGTGTTTTTTGCTGCACTTCTATTGTTATTATTTTTGCTTTGCTCTAGCTCTCATTACGTAGAAGATAATGAACAAAATTTAATTATTCTTATATTTCTCTGATTCTTTCCCAAATGCCTAGGTGACAAACTATAAATGTCATGCTGTTTACTCACTACTACAGCGTAATAAACCCACTTACAATCCTCTCAAAACCCAGTGATTTTAGCATTTGTGAAGTAATTTTATTAGTCATTGACCAATAATTTAATCTTACTATTTCAGTGTGAGGTGGTAGGCCACAGGAAACTAAAGAGTAAGTTCTGGATCTAATCTATTTTTAGAACTATTATTGAGCTGTCTTGAACTTGAAGTCATATTTATCTAATCAACTGCGAAGTAATTTCCAGTACTTATTGCCAAGTTCTTTTTTAATGGGAGATTTCAAATGTTGTTTATGTAGCATAGGAGAGCTGCTAGGAGAGGACAATATTGATGCTATCAGAGGATATGCATTTATGCACAAATAGTTCCACAAAGATTCATATAACAAGAATTCAAAGAGTCACTACAGTAGACTTTGCATATCACTAAGAAATTCAATCATCCTTTAGGAAAAGCTGATTTTTAAAAGCTAATTTCTTTTTTCTTTTGGAAAAGTTCAATTATTTTTTCAGCTCCAGAACACATTTATTTTTCCTCCCACATGCTAAGTCATCTTGGTCTATCTAGTAATGACTGCTAGTAATTGAATGCTAAGAAAACTTATGTTTATTTCATGAAGATTAAATTTATTCATATTTAGAAAGAGAAGTACTAATGCTAGTTAGGTGATGCACGGTTATAGACTTGAAAATCATTTTAGGACATTTTTTCTGAAGAAAAACAAAAGAGGAAAAAAGATTTCAGTCTTTTGTAAGATTTGTCAGTAACTTTGTGATGCTTGATACATATTTCTGTATGTTTTAAAAGAGTCTTTGAGCTCTAAAAAACCCCCAACAGAACAGACCACGCAGCAAAAAACAAAAACAAAAACAAAAAAACCCAAAAAACAACAACAACAAAAAAACCAAACACAAAAACAAACAAACAAAAAAAAACAAACAAAAAAAAAAACCAACCAACCAAAAAAAAAAAAAAAACAAACCCCAAACAAAAAACCCAAAAGAAACCCCAAAAACCAAAAAACAACCAAGCAAACAAACAAGCCCAACCCCAAATATTTCAATGAAAGATATCAACATAATTTATTTTGGGAAGGAATAGGACTGCATGTTTTCTAGGTGATAAATAAATCATGTTATTTATTCAACTATAGAATTAGTGACCAACTGACTTTGCTTAAACTTTGAGTAGAAGAGGTAGCTGCAAGTACTACCCTAGCTGCACACAACAGCTTGATGCATGAAAAGCCAAGATATTTAAAGATATGCCTGAGACAAAGATGAAAGTCAAAGTTGAAAAGTTAGTGTCTCAATTGCCACTTCTTTAATATGAGAAGAATCTGCATTCTAGACTACTTGTAAAGTAATAATGGATAAAAGTCGATTTTCTGCAGAGAATTCATCATGACTGTATGTGCTTTCATAGCCGAATACTCTTGTGGTGGCATTCTACCATGTGAATGAACTACAGCTTAAAGTTCAAACAGCAATGTGTGATCGATGCTCTTAGACGGTCCTTTTCAGTGGTGTGAAGTAGTTCTGCCTTAAACATACCAATGGCTTAAGAAGTTGTTCTAATTTTTGTTTTTAATGTATATACACTGGAATGCCACCCCATGGATGTTTAATGCACTGACACAGTTTAGCTTGTTCTTCCTCTTACATTGATTTTAGGCGTTTTAAGAAATCCTGGACAATTTAAAAGTGCTTCCAATCCCGAGTGAGTTGCATGCAGTGCAGTGTTAAATGGTTTCATCAGCTGATTTCAGCTATAGTTTGCAATGCTTAAAATATCTCATTAAACAATAACTATTGACATTGACATTGCTGTGCTCTTCACATTGCAAGTATTTTTTTTTCTTCTTGTAATAATGATTTCTTAGTCTCTATAAGTGAACACAGGATAGAGTGTTTTGTAGTTATTTTCATTAAGATGTTTATCCCACTTTATAACTTCTTTTCAGTATAATGTAGCTGACATTGAAAAACATTCAACAATAATACTTTTAAATGTTTTATAGTAAAAAATAACAGTAAAACCAGTAATACCATATAAAAATGTGTGTGCTGTAATGATTATAACTGCTGATGACATTCTATTTCTCAAAAAATACATCTCAGCATTTGTGTTGGATTAATTACTAATTACAGTAACCAGAAGATATTTTCATACCTGTCAGGAGCTAAGACTGGGGTAGATTGTGATGGTATTTATGAACTACAGTATTTGCAGGGATACTTAAATCTTGCGTAGTATATATTTTTTTTGATTATCCTAAATTTCATACCAGGCTATAAATTTGCTTCATATATTTTTTTTTTGTGGGAACACATGTTGCAATTTAATAGAAAAATATCATGCAAAATGAAATGCACAAGCACAGTGTACTGGGTTGAATCAAAGTCAGTTTTCAGCAGAATCCACAAATGCTTTCTACTTCAAAACCAAATTTAATTTCCTAAACGCAGCTGTTTTATTTCTAGAGCTGTTCATAAACTGCTTGCAGGATTTTACTTCAATTTTTTGTAGTAGAAAAAGAAACTGTGTTGTTCACTTTAGAGACAGAAGAACTGTGAACTTTTGTTAATGTCTCTTCCCAAAAACTTCTTCTCTAGGTGAAGACAGATCACAGAAATCTGTAACTTAAAAATTTCAGAAGTTACAGTCGGACTAGAAGTCAGCAGGGAAAAGGAAAGTAAATATGCAATTTCATAAAATGTCATATATAGACAGGTACGGCTGGACAGAAAGAGATAATACAAACACAAAGGTATCCATTACTAAAAAATATTCACTTTCTACATTCTTTGTTTTTTCCTCATACGTTTTTCTTTGCCACCTCTCACACAGATTCTAAGTCTATTGCTGTATTCTGTGCTGCTATGTCACATTCATACTTTTTCATTACTTTATCCTTCTGTTTCTTACTGTTTGTATATTCTCCTGAACTCATTAACTTCATCATTTTAGCTGAGCTTTTAAGGGATGTTCTTTTCACTCTCAGAATAACCTCAGAATCTATTGGCACTCCACGCCACACCATGTTATCAAACCTTGCTAGGTCACGTCATGTGAAAGGTCTGTAATCCATTTTCTTCCTGAAATTCTAGATGTTGGATACTGGAGACATTAAAATCAAATAGCTCTGAACTCCTGCTTTTAATTTGAACTTTTTTTCTGTGTTATTTTAGCTATGTGATCTTTTGTTGTTGCTGCTGTGAAAAATAGAATCTTTATCATATGCAATAATCCGAACACCAGAAATTAAACGTGTACTTCATATAAAAGAGGAGATCCCAGGAGACACCAAGTCGAGCATCAGCCAACACTGCTCCCTTGCCAGGGAAAGGCTAAGCTTTTCCTAGGCTGTGTTGGGAGTGTGTCAGTAGGTGAAGGAAAGTGATTCTTCCCTTTCTGTTCAGTGGAGCGCTGGGTCTAGTTCTTGATTTTCCAGTACAAGAGAGATATGGAGATACTAGAGAGATTTCAACAAAGGGCCACAATGATGACTAAACACAGCGTTTTTTATTGCAACTCATATTATTAGTGCTTAGTGCTTCACTACAAATACAGAGTCTCCTGTTATTTCTTCTACATGAATTATATCTACATGTGATAATTGCAACTAATTATACTAAAAACTAAGTCACCATTTCAAGATAAGGGAGGACTCTAGATTCAGGATTAAGGTTAGTGTCACAAAGAAGACATTATTTTGCTTACCAGCAGTTTGTAATAGGTTTCAACATTGAAAGCACAAAGTTTTGCTATTCCTTGGAGAAAGAGTATGGGTGTATAATCTGTTTCAAGGGTTCTGTTTTCATATTCATTGTGTGTATTAATGGGATGGGATCCTACTTTCGAGAAATGTTTTCTCTCTTGGCCTATAGGTCCTGGCTTTCATACTCCTCAGAAAATGGAGACCACAAGAATCAGAATATTTTATAGGTCAGGCACCAACTTTCCTCAGAGGTCTGTGTAAAACCAACCATTTGTTCTGCAGGTAGCAGTAACAGGAACTGAGCTATCTAAAGTGTTGGGTCATTCAAGGAATCATTTGCCAAGGACAGACTGAGCATCTTGGGAAAAACGTTCATGTGAACAATTTTGATACTGATGAATTTGTCGCAGAAGATCTTGTCAGAAAATTTTCAACAAATTTAAATTCCTTTAGGAACTAGGATTATGTTTTGAGTATTCATAAGTTTTTATATAGCCTGGGTGGAACCTAAAATATGGGCTTGGTGTCGGGTTGAGATGGTCATGACAAGTAATAAATTCACCACAGCAGCTTCTCGGTCCAAGGAAAGGAAGAAGAAGTAACTCTTTATTTTCCAGAGACTTTTTACACTATTTTACAACTTTCATGTCATACCTCCATTGGCTCTCAATTCACCACCCCACAATATCATTGGCTACCTACAACCAGAACAACATATTGGAAAAACACCACCTGCATGAAGTCGGCTATCTCTGTTTATTAATCCCTGCTTGTTTTGAACCAGAGAGCCGTTTGTGAGAATTGAGAGCAACAAGGTGTTCTCATGGTAAAGTAGCTCTTACTATGTGCCTATAATTCCCACAGGCTTGGCTCCAAGAGAGACCAATAAATCAAATTCAAACAAAAAAAAAATCTTCAAAAACTCTATTTCATATTGGATTGGAATAAAGAAAATAAAAATAATAATTAGTATTCCATTCACAAATAAAAATCTCATGCCACTTTTATACAATACAATAAGTATATACAATATATAGAGAATGTATCTTAATAAGAAGAATTTTCAATTAATTTAAAATCACTGGGAAACTGTAGAAGATACTAATAAAAATGTTATTTATGCAACTTATTAAAGATTTTTTTTTCCAGATATCAAATCATAAGAGCAAAGGTCTCATTGCAGCCTCAGTAGTGAGTAGGAACATCATAATTAACATGTTTATTATTAACTAAGCACTAGTACAAGCTGTGCTATTATAAATACAACATATAGATGGGCTTAATTGACTGCCAGGTGTCCATCAAGCCCATTTGTGACTCCCCTTCCTCAAGAGAACAGGGAAAGAAAATATGACGAAAGGCTCATGGAATAAGATATGGAGAGGGAGATCACTTATCTAAAACATCATGGGCAAAACAGACTTGACTTAAGAAAATTAGTTCCATTTATTGTCAATTAACGACAGAGTAGGATATGGAGAAATAAAAGCAAAACTTGAATATAGCTGCTGTTTCCTTGTGATTCTTCCTCTTCTGAATTTTTGACTGCAAATGGAGATGAGCTATGCTCAGTGTTGAGAACATTCCCAACCATAGTTTAAATAGTTCTGTGAGGATAAATAGTACCTGGAAGATGTCCAAATTTAGAGCAGTAGCTGAAAATTCTCTTAGTTATAATTGAAGGTATGTAAATTATAAAGGGGAAAAATGTTTGCAAACATATCTTTGATTTTTATAATGAATTTTGCTCTCCCTGCACACCCCATTACTTACCATATGTGAAAAACACCAGTAGGAATAGAAAGCTGTTTCTTTTGCCAAATTTATTTGTGAAACAAGATCCTCAAATTTGGTATCCTCTATATGCCAGACAAATAGATCTTTTTTTCACTGTATGTAGAGCACAGTAAAAAGCTATAATGAGAGGGGGAAAAAAAGTCTTTTACTTGGAGGCTGTGACCACAACTTCTGTAGTTGAAATTTTCCGACTGGATTTTCAAAGTTTTAAAATACTAACTCTTACTATGTGTGTGAGATGTAGAGCAATGTGGGCATGGGTTTACTTGCAGCCACTAATTAGTATGTTAATAAAAATGAAAACAATAAAGGACTTGTGATCAGCCAATCTGATTCGATCAACAGCTTGTGAATATTTAAATAGTTTCCATAATACGAGGTATTATTTTGGTTTGAATTTTTCTTGGTTGTCTTAATATCTATTTTCTTTCCTACTTACTTTCTTTCTAAAAATGTATATATTTTATTTCAAAGACTGAATAGGTCACTTGCAAGTAATTTACACAACTTGATAATATATAAATTAGCAATATGTTAGTATTATTTATAATTATTGATCATTATTATAAAAATATTGTACTGTCTTATAATAATAACAGTAAGAAACTACTGATTAAATATTTTTAGGGTGTTTTTTGATTGTGTTTCTAAAATACAGTCATGTTGTGCTTAACTACATTTCAGGCACTTAAATACTCTGATATTTGATGAAGAATAACCCTTGATAAATTCATTTTTTTAACAGTGATTTTCTGACTCTACATGATTTTTCTAAAATCATTTGACAGAGTCGGTTTTATGATGTGATTAAAGGCTAGCAAACTGTCTGCAGCTTGCAGCCTTTAGAATTTTAATAAATTCGTCTTTTGCCAGTCCTTATTAATTGGCAAAAAATTGTGGCAGGAGAAGGTGGTAATACCTTAGAGGAGTGATAAGTTCATAGTTTTATAATTTCTTATGATTTGCTTTTTTATAATAAATATATGCTTGTATTTCAAGCGTTTGTACTCCAGGACAGATAATAAAGGTGTGAATAACAAGCAGCTACTGAATTTATTTTGAAACCATCTTTACCATTCAACTCAGTGTTCTTCATGTTTCATTGTTCTTTAACAACAGACTGTCAAAATATTGTATGTTTTGTGGTAAATTGGATACTTAGTGTGCTGAGTTTTTTCAATGGTGAATACATTGTTCTCAGAAAATAAAAATATTGCATCAGAGATTTTTCTTTACTTGTTCATAAGAGTCGGAATTTCTGTAATAGTCAAGCAATATTTTAAAATTTTAGAAATGTAAGGAGAAAAGAGAAGCAAACTTGTAAAAGTGGAAATCCAGACCATTATTTGCTGTGATCTGACTAGTGTAATTCCATTATTTTGATTTGTGTTATTCCTAATTTCTGCCACTAAGCATCTGAAGTGTCTAGGTTGCTCCTATAAGCACTTTCTCAAACCTTACAAATTATTTGTATAACCTTAAAAATCACCCTAAGGGCAGATCAGTGGATCTGATGTGGGAGTGTAAATGTAATCAATCTTCCAGGCCTCCCATATATATTTGGCCATCGCCCACCATGCCACCGAGGCTTTACCCCCTTGGCCTGCTTGACTGCAGCACAGGTTTCACAGTTAGGGATAACCTGTATGATAGAGTCCATGGTCACATCCGCCCCTTAATCATGAGCCCATCTGCATATTGTCTTTCTTCCCTGAGGACCTGAGGCATCATGGGCCCACTGATCCCAAAACAATTCACCCTCATTCAGCAATATCTAAAACCAGATCCACGGTTTTCAGCCCTGAAACCTGACTTGATTCACCTTGTCCCTCAACAGCTTCTGCAACTCCCTGCATAGGATTCCACAATGCCGCTTTCCATTTTTGATGTATCCCTGCAACAGAGCAGGAGCCGTCAGTAAAGATGACATACTGCTTTTCATTGTCTGGTAGTTGATTATATGGTGGGGTCTCCTGAGCATGTCACCTTTTCCTCTTCCTCCTCTGAAATGTTTGCCTTTGGGCCAGTACGTGGTGATTTCTAAGACCCCTAGTTCCCTATTTGAGCTGTGTGATCAGCACAATCTGCTTACTCCTCATAGCATCAGTGGCATGATGTGTGGAGCAGACCTCTTTGAACATCCAGCCCAACACTGGTACCAAGGGGCCAGAAGGAGCTGTGCTTTGGCACCAATCACTTCTGAAGCAACTTGAACTCCTTTCATAAGTTGCCAGGATCTCTTTCTGTTGGGGTGTGGCTGATCTCTGATCCTTTGTTTCTCTGACTCCAGAACCCCAGGGGTCGATTTCATGGCCCCTGGGTACAGCAGAAGGATCCCCTGAGGTGCCAGGCAAAATCTTCAGCTCTCTAACTTCCTCTGTCTTCACAGAAGCTATTCCAAAAGCACAACATTGCCTTTTTGGGTCCTTGAAATACTTTGTCCTGAGGTATAATCGATGCCAAGGCTGTGCTAGTCACAGTGGAGTGCTTTTGCCGTTCGTTCCAAGTCAGGCTCATTTCAGCTTCCAGTACAGTCAGCTGTTGGGATCCCCTTGTCACCCCAGAAACAGAGATAGATTTTGCCCTTACATATCTTGATGACATCGGTGCACATTATGCACTTGTGTCAACTAAAGCTTTACACTCCTTTGGGTCTGATGTACCAGGCCATCGGATCCACATAAGTTTGCAAGATTCTTGTTTATCTTTTCATATTTGCTTATGAATTAAGTAATAATAACTATAAATACTTAAGATGATTATGAGTGCAATAAATATTTGGTTTTGGTTTGTTTTTACAATGAAAAATTGTATATTTCATGACTAAAACTCCCTTTTCTCTTTGTCAGAGCAGGTCAGAATATATATCTCCTTTCATTTCTTTTTCTCAGAAGAATTGACAAAAGATGCAGTTCCACTTAAAACAATTTCTTTGGGCTTGGTTTGTTGTATAAATTGCACTTAGATGAGAGGAATGGTTCAGTGACTTTTAGGTTTTGAGAAACTGCAATTTGAATATATGTGAGAAAATAATCTCTGTTATCCTTTTTACTGTGTGCATGTCAGTGTTTTGCAGATCAGAACACTGGAGTAGTAACATTTTCTCTCAGGTTCTATAAATTGGTACAAAAGAATTGCAAAGTTCGGAATTACATTTAGACCTTTTTTATTGTGTTTAATAATACATGGTAATAAAGTGCTTCAATAAGCATAGATTGCAGTAAGCATAAACTTTACAGAGATATAGTGATACTTCATGCTATTTTTACATTCAAAAGCAACATATTTCTTCAAGATATGATGTATCCATAATTCCAAAAATAAAAAAATCTTTTGCATACAGCAGCTAGGAGGTTATTGCAAGCAGGCATCTAAATATACTGCCCCATACCCTGTTTCTTGCTACCAAGGATTTTACACACCTAACTGTGCAAATCCGTGAGAACCAAGTGTACGAGCTCCTACACCTCCAAAATATATTATCCTAAGGGGAAGACATGATTTGGCATTATCCTCCAATTCAAAATTGAATTAAAATCTACCATTCTGGTTTTTTTCCTCCTTTGGGCATATTTAAGAGGTTATTACACCCAAAATTATGTATTTTAAGAAAGACCATCCTCATTTTTGCTATCAAATAAGCCACTATATCTTGAGATTTATATGAATCTGAGTAATGATAGTTCAAGTTTACTTGGCAAGCAGAAATATTATTTTGCCTTTTCTGTTGCTGATGTTTCGGTGGAGAACAGAGAAAGGATAAATGCTGCAAAATTTAATAGACAATTTTAATGGAAATTGACAATCATACTATCTCAAATGCATAGAAATGAGTATTCAGTGGTAAACCAAAATGATAAGAATCATTAAAAATATATTTATGAAATGTTGTGCTTTCAAGAGGTTTTGAAACAGGCAAGTATTGCACCTGTAGCCATTCCCAGGCTCATTAATCTGACAGAAGTTTCTAACTATCATCGCTTCAAATTTTATACTTCAAATGCAATATTTTGTAAGACTATATATGAGTATATGTTTGGGCAGTGGTGTGGTGAAAATGGTGGAATCTACAGTTGATACAGATCTCAAAAATAGATTTCTATCCTAGGGTGAAGATTCATCCTTAAAAGCCATAGGCAATTATAATCAAATTTGAATTTTTTCAAATCTTGTCATTTTTTTCTAACCTGCTCTAAAATTTGGAGACACTTTTGAAATGTAAGAATGTTATCTTGGATAAAAATCAAGGTTTCATTGGCTTAAGTTGTTATTTTGAAACATCTATTCAAAGATTATATCAGCATTTTCATCTTTAAAATCCTGAAGATCCATCAGGACTTAATTTAGTCACAGATGAAGTGAACTCCTGGATTTGTTTGTGGACAATTTATTTTAACATAAGGTACTTAGCTTATAATGGAGGAGGAGATTATATGTGGTCCCTTAAAAAGGGGAGAAAATTAATATATGGTTGAAATCATGTATGCAAATCAATTTAAACAGAGTTTTACAAACTTGCATAGGAACTGATCTGATTTTATAGTAATGAAAAATCCTTCTTGATTACAATAACATTATTTGCATTTTGCACAGCTGTAACTGCAGGCTCTTCATGACCATGCCTAGGACTTTTGGCCTTTAGTCTGCAGATCAAATATGATTGGTAAGTGATTATTCCAAACTTAGTGTTACAGATAGCTCTGGAATGAAGAGATGTTCTCTATTCCTGTTAAAACAGTGCTGTGGGGAACAAAAATAAATTGAGAATTGTTGGAAGAGAGCACATAGGCAATAGCCAGATAAGGTGATTTTTTGGCACCCTATCTAGGTCACAGCCTGAGACTCAGCTTTTTATTCAAAAATATTTAATACAATTACAGGAAAATTATTTGAAGAACTATAATTGGAAAACTTCTTCCAGGCTAAACATCTAAACCTGTTCACTGCATTCTTGTTCTGTCTTTATCTTGCTCTCCTTTCCTCTCTTTGGTTAGTAAGTCTTGATTGTCTTCTATGCAATCATGTAGCTTCTTTGATAGTAGAGAAAGAAAAATGATGGGCTAGATGAGCAAAGTGGGATAACTAAGACAAAGAAATAGCTATAATGGTTAAAAAAGTATACATTAAACACCAGAGGCTGAGAACAACTTTGTACTTGTCTTTCCGCCTTACTGTTTGCTAAAAATTTTCTAATCACTAGACAATCATCTGCTGGTGACTGAAACATTTCCTTTACACAGAAATTTTAAAAGATAAAAAAGATAACAATCTCTGTCTCTATAAGAGATATTAGTATTAGCCCATGGGTCATTTTGGAACAATTTCCCACTACTTCCAGAGAAGTTGTGAAGTTTTAGAACTGATTCTTTGTCAAAAACGAAACTGTCTCTAACCATCCTTGTAGATTGCTCAAAACCACTAGATATCACTTTATGTCCTGTACAGGTTACATAAGACTCCCTTCTGAAGCACTCATTCTACTTGCATTCTTACCCTTCTCTGACTGACTTTCAGTGACACCTATAATATGCCATGGACAAGAGGTGACAGAACTGAACCTAGGCACCAAATTTGGCCTTGAAAGTTGCACACTTACATGTGTTTTGTGTTTTGTTCATAATATGGCAAGGCTGTTCTGTTGCATTATTTACCTACAGAAGCCTTGTGTTCCCAACCACTGTTCCTTAAATCGTACAGGTAGTATGCCCTCTTAAATAACATTGCAGAATTGCAGAAACAGGCAGGGCTATTTAAAACTCCAAATAATCCTTGGTCCCCAATTTTTTTCTTAGATCATTGAACTATAATAATATTCTGGGTTTTGTTTTTTTTTTCATAAGCAAAAGCAAAATGGGAGGGTTAATAAAATCTATCCAAAATGTGAATCTAATTTGCAATTTAAAACAGCTTGAAGGAATATGTTGCCTATAGGTCTGAATGATTAGGTTATTTAGGTTATTAATAAAAAAAAGATTCCTACAATTAATAGAACACTCTTTACTCTACCTAGAAGGTCTGTATATAGCTGTGGTACCATGAGGAAACACAGAATCCTTTTACATACACACTAATGAAACTATAAAATTAAAATTGAAATTTCCAAAATTTGATTAAAGGAAAATAATAAATACAGGAGAAAACAGACAGCATGTGAAAGCTTTAAGCTCAAACCATGTTGAAAATTAGTTTTGTTTACCGACTTGATTTTCTTGCTGTCTTGGCCTCATTTCAGTATCCCACAAGTAATTTCAAACAGTCTAAATAAAATATATTACAGAACCAACAATCCTTTTTGAACTCTAAGTTTATGTCCTTTCTATGCAAATATACACATCATATGTGATTATGTATAATGTACCCCAATAAACAGGACTTTTGCCATTGCTGGTAAAAGGGATTGCCTTGGCCTGATCTTCTTTTAATTTGTTTAAACAGCTGACTGGTGACCAACTAAGCACTGCTTTGGCTGTTTCAACAGAAACACTGTCAGTGTCACCTGTGACTCACCAAAGTAGTCTTTAAACAACATGCAACATTTTTGTATATTGTGTTTTGGGATGCTATTGTGCAATTCCAAATTGTATCGGGGAAAAATGTAAAGAAGACAGACTATGATCTGAGTAGATGCAAAAATAATAAAAAATGGATTCCAGTCCTGGAGAAGTAGAAAGCCTCACCATGAACATCATGCTTCATTGCAAACCTGGCCAATGTCTCTTTTAGTCAGCTTATTCCTCATGCCGTAGGAAGACTGGCACCACCAACTTTAGGACCCTAAACCACACTGGTAAGAGAGAATAGCACCAAAAGAAAGGGACAAATGCTAGAAAATTTTCTTCCTTGACAGCCATAAAGGTGTTATTAATGCAGCTCCTCTTTTATACCAGATGCTAAGTGGAAATATCACCTTAGCTGGACTAGAGATAAATGTGAGATGTTCTGCTGAGATTCCTAAAATTTTAATTAAGCTGAAAATTTTAATTTTCATTTATGTATATTCTCTTTCATACACATTAATATTCTGTGTATGTATATGAATTTTATTGATACATATGTCTATACATTATTATAATATTTATCCATGTCATCTTTCTTTAGGCATTTATTATTGGTTTACCTTTAAATATGTTAGGAACTCAAGCTCTTCCTTATTGTTCTGCCTCTACCACACCCCTCATCCATCATAATTTTTAATGTGTTTCATCCGCTTTCACAAATCCTTCCATGGCAGGTGTTCATAAATCTGTTTGCTCCCAGGATATATTCTTACCCCCTAAGCTTATTAACTCATAGTCCCTATTTCCTAAACTTACGAGCTAACAGATTTTCCTTTCCTCCCACAAATCCATTTGCTTCAGCAATACATGTGCTTTTTTCTCCTGTGCTGAGGTAGAAATTCCCTGTTTCAGACAGATAATGTTCTAAATGTCTCTCAGGGAGCAAAAAAGAAGGAAAGCAAACCAGTTTACTTCTACAGTTGTGCATAGCAAGAATGGGGAATAATAATGAAGCAGTCCTGGTATTACTTGGAAATTAAGTAACTTGATTAGCTGGGTTTGGAACATAGCAGAAATATCTTCCAAAGTATATCCAGTCCTATCAACAGCAACAAAGCACAATTCCTTTTGCTTATGTAAAGGCTGCCCACAGCTTTTTAGATAGGATATATGTGTCAGGGAAGGAATAGGTAGTGGTCATAATCTGTGTTCTTTGGAGGTAAACTGATGATTGGAGGGGTGGCTTAGGCAATATCTGGCAGAACAATTTCAAATTTTCTGAATTGAGATTTTTCTAATGGCAATTTTCTTTCTAAAGATGGGATTTTTGCAATGCTTTTCAAGGAATCAGAAGAAAATAGGAATGTTAGTTCTCTAACTGGGGGCAGGGTGGGCAAGAAAAAAAAACAAGCAGAACAGAGGTTAGCTTGAGATGGTCCAAGGAGTTATGAATTTGGATTCATGTGATGCCATATGCTCATGATTGTTCTAGTAGATCTTGGCCTGGGACGTAACAGATTAGCAGCTATACCTTGCAATCTATAAAATGCTTGTGACATTATTGGACGCTTGAAAGGATATTTGAATAAAGAGGGTAGCATGGGAAAATACAAAGTTAAAACAGAATAATCAATCTACTCCTCCCAGCAAAAGTGTGTGTGTGTGTGTGTGTGTGTGTGTGTGTGTGTGTGTGTGTGAGTGTGTGTGTGTGTGTGTGTGTGGTGTATTCTTTAATCACATTTACCTCACACTGTCACTGAAAGAGAGTGATCTTTTTACAGACATTTTTAGTATAAAGAGCAATGATATTATAGGAGGGAGAATGGAAGAGAAGCAAGCGTGATTTGTATTGCAGTATGTCATCCTTGTGTGCTATGAAGCAAGTTATTTTAGCTTCTTACTTGTTTCAGAATGTAGGCTTATTAGATGCTAAAAATGGTAAGATTACCCTTTAAAAATCATTCATTATATGATATCACATCTTGGAAGGGAGTCTGGGAAGAAAGAAGTATACATTCCAATTTAAATGAGGTACTGTATTGTGGTACTTACAAGAAAAACTACAGACAAATCCAGTTTTAATGAGCCCTTATACTATATAGGGAGAGGAAAGCAGACAGATATATTCTTGAAATGAACTGTTAAACCAATGAGAGACAGCAAAGAAAAGAGAGATTCGTTGCCTAAAATGGGCTCTGCAAGAGGTGAAAGCATAAGGCAAGGAAAAAAAAAGTTTCATCTTGCTAACCACTTTATTGTTTTCTCTTCCAAAAGTTCAGATGTTCATTACAGATTCATGGCACTGCTGAGGATGATAAACAATAGTAAAGATCATATAGTTGTCCTTTATACCCATTATTATTCATTTGTTTTACAAAGGAAACCAGAAGATATAATTAGGCATTTGGCCTTAATGGAGCTAGGAGCTGTATTGTATTATGACAGGTAGCAGACAAAAAGGGAAATGTAAGGAAGTAATGTAAGGCAAGATAAAAGTAAAGTAATTTTTACTGTAATGCAATTGTACATACAACATAATTTTCATCCAATTAAAGGAATTCAAGATTTTAACATTTATTGTATCTTACAGCAGGATTTTAAATAACCACCAGTTTCCTTCTCCAGTTAAAACATCTTTGGTACATTTTAAATGTTTCAGTTTGATACTGTAAAAACTGTATTACAGTGAATATATGGATGATTATTTCAAAGTGCATGTATTTTCAAAGCTAAAGTATTTTAGCTCTTTAATTTCAAAGCCATCAACATTAGAAGTATTTTTCTGTCATTAGATTTATTTTCTTTCAAAACTTAAGTAATAGCAAAATCTGTGAAGCATTTAGATTGCACCAGTTTCATTTACCAAAGGAAAATGAGTCTGACAGCCTTTTCCTATGCACTTCTCTGAACATGTATTTTCTAGAAGTATTATTTTGAAAGAGTCAAAGAAATAGTTTTGCACTTCACCTTACCAGTGGAACCATAACCACCTTGCTTTTAAAAAGCTCCCCTTCTAATAGATAAAGAAAAGAAAAAATAGAAATCTGTTAAGTTTCCTCATAGAAGAGTACCAAATTATGAACAGTCAGCAGTAAAAAAGGTATAAAGGATCTGCAAATATAAAATGCAACATCCATAACAAGGTCAGAAATAACCCAGAGTTAAATTTAAGAGGAAAACAACTCCCTAAGCTTTCATTAAAAGAAAAAAGGCTGTCTTTCTGCATAGCCAGTAGCAGTGATATGCAGTTACAGGGTAAGTGTGAAGTATTCTAATCAGAGACGTATCAGTTTCTGACCTTGAAATCAAGTATCTGAATGAGTCAAACAAATAAAAGTGAGATTAGATAAAAGCTCCATGAAGACAGGTAGCTAAAATAGATTTTAGCAAAGCTAGTAATTCTAGATATGTCATGTAGCAATCATAACTTGCCCAGCCTGGAATTTTCAGCCTATCCTGTAGCCAAACTCCTTATCTAAAGTGTTTTTTGGCTCCTCATTTTGACTTTTGGAAGATGTAAAATATTTCATTCCACACATAGCTGTGAATGTTGGGACCTGTTTTTAAGGAAACTTCCCAGTCTGACCATTCACAGGACTCTGGCAGTCACACTCCCAATGCCAGAGACTACAGCTGCTGGGACCAAAGCACCTTCACAACAGACAACTTCAATGAGCCACTAGGTGCCTCACTTGTCTCCTTACAGACATGCACTCAGATGGGATTTCCTATGGGTTCGACCCTGTAATTCCTTTGGATCAGACTTATATATCTCCTTCCATAAAGTGCTTTATTCACAGCACAGTGACACGGGGATGGCTCAAGCTGGTGCCTCCAAGGAGGGATCCTGGCTGGGCCACAGGTCCCCATGACCTTTGCTATGCAGAAGGTTGGCAGTGCAAGGCCTCTTCGCTCGGGGTCCCACCACCCAGAGCTCCACATGCAGCTCCCACTGCAACGACACACTGAGTTGCTGGCACTAGCTGTACTCCTCAGCATCTGCTTCCACCCCAGCTCATGGATATCAAGGGTATCAGCAGGTTCAGAAAGACTAAACAAATTAGTGGACAAATCCATTGACTGACAATAAAAAGGCTAAGTATAGGAAATAACTTGCAGAGAACTTTCATCCAACATCTGGAGGACTCCATGAAGAATGATCTGCAGAAAAAGGCTGGATTTAATTGCTCTTCTTAAATGCCACCTCTTGCCATTGTCTGAAATATATAAAATATCCTTCCATATGCAGGAGGGAATGAGACTGATATAGACCGTTGATATGACTGAATTAGGGCAGCTAAGTTTCAAAATTCTAAAGCATTGGTAAAACTGGAAAACATGTAAGAAAGTATCATCTCTTATTCACTACAGGACATCATAGAGGTTTCTCATTAATTGGCATTTAAATTCAAAGTATAATTAAAGAAAATCTATTCAGAGTAAAACCAAAATCTATTTCCCCAATAACTCAAGCAGTATTGAAAATCAGATGTAGACCACAAATATTAAATTCTAAATGCAAAATTAATATATTTAATATGGTTAATTATTTAACAATTATTTAATAATTTAATATATTTAATATGGTTAATTTAGTTTTACTAAATACCACTAAATACCATTTTTTGTGTAAAACCAAGGCAAATGTTTGGGTTTAAAAAAGCTGCTAGGTACAAGGTTTTCTCTGTGCCCAAGCTATGTTTTCAGACCTCCTCATATCTGACATGAGAGTTTGAGTACAGTATGGCAGCAGAAATTCTCCTGCTGGCCCAATCCCTCCCTTGGAAAAACATTGTCTGCATAAACAAAATACAACATTCCATCTCAGCTGATACAGAGAGTACCAAAGAACACATTTGCTTAAATATTCCTGTTGTAATGCAGCTGTTGGATTTTTATTACTCCTCCTCATTGTCTCTCATCTTTTGCGACATTTGCATAAGATCCCAGTATCTAAGACGTTTGGCAATTAAAGCAGGTGCTTTCCTCCCTACTTAGCCCATGGACTAGGCTGCCTGGTTTGTTCCAGTAGAAATCCTGTGGCACAATTCATTTGTGTGCAATGCCAGCATTTAAATCCTGGCTGGAGGCAAGCTGAGGACAGCACAGTCTTCCCACTTGCTCCAGTGGGAACTGAATCACATTTTTGAGCTGCAGAAAACTTCAGCTAATTTTTAAGGTAAATTTTTAAACTCATATATATTTTCTTAAAAGTTCAAAAAGGCATTGCCACACTAATGGGCAAGACTTGAAGGTTAAAGTCTTACTTTTGATTTCTTAACTTCTCACTTCTGTTATTTAAATGTAATGTTATTCATAAACTTAAGAGCCTTGTTTACTCAGATTTTTAACTTTCCTTGCCTTACACATCCATAATTCTAAACAGATACCATGCTATAAAGACCAACATCTAGGAACTAACTGGATTTACTCTTATTCTACATTTGCCCTTTAGTAAAGACATATTTTCATTGCAGATATGTATTTCTGATTGAGAAAAATAGTATTAGTTAATACAATATAAAAAAGTAAATAATATAAAAAAATATGTACTTGTGCATAGGGTATCTTGATTATGAGATATACTCATAACATTTGTATTTCCAGATTAAATTGATGATTTAGAATGACTCTATTGAGGATTTGACTTCTGTGTTTCAGTCATTGAAATGTTGTCATTTGCATATGAAAATTCCTCAAGACAAATTTCATTGTAACTCATCCCAAAGAACATTACAGTGGCATATTCCATGATCTTCACTTTTTGAAAGTATTTTGATGAATGAGGGCTATAATGAATAATTTTTCCCACATGTTTTTTGAGGGAGTTTAAGTAATTGCAATCTCATTTAAGTTACTATGACTCTATTGATCCTAGGCATTTTTATACTTCTTATATATAGTGTTTGAGACCTTCAGAAAATTTACAAGATTTACTCTTGAAGCAATTGTGAGATAGAGAAGTGCTACTGATCTCATTTTATAAAAGAGAAGAGCAGGACACAAAAGTGATGTGGTTGAGTGGAACATGAAAGTTATGTAAGTGGTCTTGAAAATCTCTATATAAATGATTCGGTCACGCATGTGGCACAAGAGTGTAGAACAAAAATTAATTTCAGAGTTTGAAAGCTGCATCTTACACCCTAACTTCTGAAGTATCTTTCTAAATAAAGTATTAAATATACAGAAGTCATCTTTTAAAGAGTCTCAACTTCCTTTGACCATCTTTCACCAGCCATGTCAGCAAGCAATATCAAGGGACTTTAGATCTGCAAAAAGGAACAGGTGTCATTCCATTAAGTAGATGAATAAATTCATTGTGCTGAATGAATGCACATTTTGTACATGAATAAGGATCAGTCTAGTACAGCATATTTTAGATAACACAAACACCTAAATGATAATTTTTTTTCAACCTTAGATCTACAGTTACCTTAACGTATTTGTAGAGTCAGTCACTTAAGACATGATTCAGAATGTTTTTCATTGGTTTATTTTGCTCCCACTGAGTTTTTGGCTTTGGAAAAAACAAGATTAAACTTTTTAGGAAAATAATAATGAAAATGTTTCTAATTATGTCATTTTAATAAGAATAATATCCCTTTGGATGCTATTTAAGTTTGTATCACTTATGTTGCAAAGGACTGAACTTCTCTTTATAGTTCAGTAAGCAGAAAGTCATTCCTTACTTACGGTTTTCTATATAATCCCATTGACATATACTTGTTAAAATATTAACTGTGAAGTATTTAGGCCAGATTTAAATGCAGTAATAAGTAAGGGGATTTGCATAATACTGGGCAGTGATGGCAGCTTTGAAATGCCAGCATCATTTTTCACAATTGAAAGCATAGTGCCTTTGCAAAGAATCATTTATTAATACCAAACCACTGTTTCAATAAAGCATTAGAATTTCCTGCATAGAATAGCCCTTGGGCAGCATTCTGAAGCAATAGTGAATTGCTATTCTAATCCACAATGGAACATTTTAATAAGTGTGATAAATGACTCACAAAGAGCTTCAGATTTCAACGTCAGTAGAATTAGAATCAGGCGAAGGCTGGGTCTGGGTGATAGATGTAGAGGATTTTCGTGGTAAACAGTTCGCAATGTCAGGACAATACCAGCTTATTGAACTTTCAGAGACTAAATTCCTGTCCATTTGTCATCTTGCTGCTAGCAGACATAGATGTACATAGAGTAATAGACTTACATTCTTTATCAGCTGATACAATCCTGTAACTCCTGGACCACTTGAGAGAGATCAGAAAATGAAACATTTAACAAGTAAGAGGTGAAAAAAAAAATCAAAATACTAAATAAAACCAGAATTTATTTATTCCTGCAAATATTTTTATGTCATAAGCACAAAGCTAGAACAACTCCTGGCACAGATAATACTCCCACTAAGTCACTTTGTTTTTTACAATACTTTCAAACTTCTGTGAAATTAGTCTCTTTTGTTTGTTTTCATGCAAAAAGAAGAAATTATACGGTTACATTATTTATAGGTTTTAGAGTTAAAAACAGTTTTAATATTTAACATTGAAGAAAAATCAAGAATAATTTTGCTGGTTTTCTGTAGCTTTCCATCTCATGTCATAGCAATCATGGAGGTAATAATATTAGAATTTAAAAAAAACATACAAGGCAAGAGAAGTAAAAACAAGAAGATGTTTACCTATGAATAGAATCGTTACGTGATTGAATTTTACTAGGTTAGATCATCCATTGAAAGTGGATCCATCCCACGTAATTTTCCCTATCTAAAACTTTGTTGCTGTGCGTAAATTAGTTGTTCAGGCACTCTCTGTCATTATGAGAAAGAGCAAGAAGAGCAGCCCTTCATATGTCTTTGATACTTCCTCTAAAAGTGCATTTTTCTTTCTGCAGTATGCAGGAGACCTGTCTGAGTCTTGGTAGTTAAATTTATGGGGTGAATATTGGTGAGATGAATCCTATTAGTATTAAAATTTCTCTTATATTTTCTGGTTAAAACATTATCTTTTCTTAATAACAGCCTCGTAAGAGGATAAACTATTTTTTTTTCTTAACACAGTGATAGAACAAACAAGCTTTTAAATGACCGTTAAAATGCTCACTGACTCCAGTGGTGGTGATTCAGTACTTGTGCAAATCAGTTTTATTTATTTAAACTTTTGTTAAACAAGCCTTAAAATATTTAGAATCAATCCTCCAATATGTAATATTATTGGACTGTTTCTTTATTGCCTCACATAACATGCTGCAATTTAAAGTGTGCAGGGAACATCAAGGAAACAGGAGCCTCAACTGTGATGTTAGTAGTAAAAGGCCAAGCAAGCAGTGTTCTAAGCCAGTTCCTAAATAGGATGAGTTATTTGGTGACGGTGGATGAAGAAGGCTGAGGTCCTCGATGCTCTTCCTGTCTCATTCTTCAACAAACTCTCTTAAGCTCTGTGCCTGGCAACTGTGAGAGCACATTTAGAGTAGAGCAGTTTTGGACAAGTGAATGCAGGAAAAAGACCAATAAATTTGAGTGATTTCAGCAAAGCCCTGCGCTGGGGAGGAGCTGGAGCACTTATCCTATACAGAGAGACTGAGGGACCTGGATTTGTTCAGCCTGAAGAAGAGATGGCTTTGTGGAGACCACCTTACACCTATGGAGAGGTGTTTTGCACCAGGAGGTGCTCGTTCATCATGATTCTAGTAAGAAATGCCCTCAGACTCTAGGGTGTCATTTAAAATGTTATTTATTCAAGCTAATATTATAAGAAGAGAAAATAATAGATCTTTTTATATCCCTTCAGATTCTGAGACAATGTAAAATTCTTGTAGCATTGAACAGCACTCCAGCCCATGCTCAGCATGTCATACGGACCTCATCCATAGTAGAGATTCTCCCTTCCATCATCCAGGCTATTAAAGGATGTTTTTACAAAGAAACAACCCTGTTAATTGTTTTTGCAGTCAAACCGGAAATTATGCTCTTACTAAAGCTTCTTGCTACACTTTCAGATAAAGGCAGGGCTGTGCTACTGGTGTAAAAAGCCAAGGGTGATAATTCTTGTTTTGTATTTATCTTTCTATATTGCATAAATAGAGCAAAAGAGATTTGAATTACTAACACTGGAAAAGCAGAAAAAAATCAGTAGAAATGTAAGTTATTTATAAAATACTTGTAGGTTTTTTGGCTTCTTAATCCCAAAAGTTTCTACTGATCGTTACTAGTGAGTTGAAGAATATTTGATCAGAAAAAGTGGAAGTTTAATTAACATTTAACTTCACTTTAAATGGCACTTGAAAGAAATGCAAATCCTAACTTGAACCCATATAATAATATGCATTTTGTGTGTTAAAATGGACTTCGGTGCTATTCCATTGTGACTGACAAGTATTTCCCTCAGTAGTATGCAATTAACTATGTACTTATAAAATATGTTTTGTTACTCCCAATCACATCATTAGCATTGTTCTATCAGAATTCTTGGCTCAGATGTAATGCTTTGAGATTTGGTTCTTTGCTCAGTTCTATTTTCTGCTGACCAAAAATACTTCCAGATTTTATGTTTTTAATCCCGCGCACATGACAATTTCAGCTAAATGTGTTTCACCTAGACCTGCTTATCTTTGCCTCATGTCCTGACATGGATTTATTACTTGACTGAAGAGATCTGATCCTCAGATTTTAAAGCTGTTTTTCTGATATTTAAATGTCTGCATCTGAGAGATTTTTTAAAGGTGCAGACTTCTGCTGGTTGTTCTATGCCCTTGGCAAACCAACAGAATTTTGTTTAAATGTTTAAATTCTCCATGGGATTTTTAGCATTGCCTTGTGTTTTCCAGTATTTACTGAAAAAATGTACTAAATAACATCTTTTGCATAAAAATGGAAAAATGGGGTCCTATGCCTTTTACAAGTGTGGTAGGTCTTTTTATAGCCTCTGAGAAGCTACACTTTTCAAAATCATAGGCCAGGTTGCTCAGAAACCCATCCAGCCTTTTCTTGAACACTTATAGGAATGAGGCAACCAGCTTCTCTGGGCAACCTGTTTCTGTGTCAAATCCATCACAGTAAAGATTTCTGATATCTAATCTAAACCTCTCTGAGTTTAAAGTCATTACCCCCTGTCTTATCAGTCCGTGACATTGTAGACAGACCCTCTCTAGCTTTCTTGTAGGTCTCCACTAGGTACTGGAAGGCTGCTATAAAATCTCCCTGAAGTCTTCTCCAGGCTGATTAATCCCAACTACCTCAGTCTGCCTTCACAGGAAAGGTGTTCCAGGACTCTGATCATCTTTGTACCCCTACTGTGGACTTGCTCCAATGTGTCCATGTCCTTCATATGTTTGGGGTCACAGTTCTGAGCACAGTACTCCATCTGGGATTGCATCACAACAGAGTAGTAGGGCACAATTACTTCCCTTCAACTTCTGGTGATGTCCTGTTGCTTTTATGTCTTTTTCTCTTATATACATTTTATATATTCTCTGTATTCTTAGCATACATATTTGCAGCTTTTGTAGCCTATTATTGTAACTTAGTTCCAATATTTTTCTAGGTAGAAAGACTAAACATTGCAAAAGGCCCTCAGCTGGGGGCCTGAGACCCCTATACCATCTTGGTTCTCCATAGAAACCAAGGTTGAAACTAGCTCTTCAAGACATATTTTTGTAAACAGCTTTCAAGCCTCATTCAAGGGGGGAGACTCTAGAAGTTGCCAGAACTGGGGGGACATCACTTCATTTGTTAAGCTTCTTATTGGAGAATCTTTGTCAGATATGCTAATTTGCAAAGGCAATAAAAATTATATATGCATGAGGCATGTTGTGCATCTTCATGATGGCTTTTTCTCCATTCCTAGAATTATGAGCCAGACACAGTTAAGGTGATAAAAAAGGGATTACCTCTTTTAATAAGGATCCTTAGGTGCTGTCCTGGGGTGACATTAGGAAGCTACATTATTCCTTCCCTGCCTGCTTAATGCCCACATCTACTGTGCCTTTAAGATGAACCCAGTGTGGGAGGCCAGAGCCGGGGTCAGTTAAATGACCAACCGAATGGTCAGTTCAACTGAGCCCACACCTGGTGGTCAGTTAAACGGCCGACCAAACTGTTGGTTCAACAGAGGCCTCACGTGGTGGCTCAGTTCTACAGTCAATGGACCTGGGGGGCAGGGCCAGAGCCAGGGTTGGTTCATCCGAACCAGCACCTGCAGGTGTTGGTTAAACGGCTCAGTCCAATGGCCTGGAGAGAGATGGGGGGAGGGAGAGAGAGGCAGAGGGGTCAACGGCTCTCAGAGAGACTGCAGTGCTGCTCTCTACCCTGTTTTTCCCTGCTAGCTTAGGAAAGAGATTTTGTTTGTTTGTTCTTTTCCTCCCCCTGGCCTCCTTATCTTCCTTCTCTCCTCTCCAGCCTGGGGAGCCCATGGGGTGGCCCCGGCGGGCCTGCAAAGGTGGCGCCCGGTGTGGACGGAACTCTGAGGAAGGGCACACCGGAGAGTGAAGGGGCAAAGCCACCAGATTCCACCAGGTTCACATGCTGCAAGGAGGAGGATGGGCATTCAGGAGTCAACGAGGTTTCTTTTTTCCATCTGCCCTCCTCTATGCTGCTGAGTGGACTCCCCTTCCCCTTCCCGGAGACGGGGGGGACCTGTTGTCAGCTCCTTGCAGGCGCCCTCTTCCCTTTCTTTTCCCCCTATTTGTTTCTTCCCAGTTTCATTTTGGGTTAATAAATAGTTCCGGGTTTTTTTCCACTTTCACTTGCTGTGGTTAATTTGTTTCATTGGCAGAGGGAAGAGGGGAAGCCCTTTTCCCTGGGGAGGAGACACTCATCCCAGAGTGCTTCCTCCTGACACTTTGTCGCCAAAACCGAGACGGGTGCACAATTTATCAAGGAGGAAAACACCAAAGATGCACACCCCTTTTACAGTGAAATGGGACACAATCCCAAGCACAAATACAGGCTGGTTGCAGAATGGATTGAAACCAGCCCAGAGGAAAAGGTCTTGGGTGTGTTGGTGTGCTGGTTTGATAGTGGACCAGCAGGAGAAATTAACCCCACGCAATACCTCGCAAGAGATTTCAAGTCAGAGTAACAATTTTGTAGAAAGACTCCAATAAATGCAACTATAGAGAAACACTGGCTTAAAACCACCAAGTCAGAGAACAACCTGGTTCCTGTTGGTCAGGATGGTGGTCACAGTCCAATTAAGTGGTGGTTGCAGTGCTGTCAAAAGCACTGGTCCTATAAAAGGCCTGGTCTTTCTGTGGATGTCCCGTGGTGGTCCTAAATCCCCATGTGCCCAGATTACATACAGGCAGGAATGTTCAGTACCTCCCCCAGGGCAGGGAGTTTCACAATGGGATGATGTAGCCCTGTGTCACAGGATATTTTTAGAGTCCTTGATGGTCATTGCAGCTGTCTATCCTGCTGGTGCCCATTCAGTTCATTACGGCCCATTAACGGAGCAATCCCCTCAGGACGGGCGGGACTGTGCTGCTGCTTCCCCAGAGGGAGTTATCAGGGCTGAGTCATTGGTGGGAAGAAAAGCAAGCCTTACCTTGCCTCACATGTATTTGCATAAAGGCATTGAAATTGCTTCCCCAAATGCCGGAGTGGCAGGAACTCCTATGTGCCGCCCTCCAGGTGATCTCCTGCTGATCTGCAATCCTTCTCCAGGCTCTGGAATCTCTTACTGGCACTGGCATCAAAATGTTGGGAGGGGGATGTATTGAGGCTCCCTTCCCTCTGCAAGTTTAGTTTAAAGCCCTCTTTGCCCTCTTGGCAAGCCAGTCGCTGAAGACACTCTTTCTCTTCTCTGACCCATGCACCTCATCAGCTCCCAGCAGAGCAGCTGTCTCAAAGTGAGTCGCATGGTCTAAGCAGATGATGAAACACCCATAGCTTAAATTAATATCACTTAACATCTTAGTAAATTTATACCTACTAGATTTCGAATATTTTTAAACTTTTGGACAAGTCACCGAAAATTGCAATGATGCTGTTAAACATATTATTTTAGGCTTGTCCAAAAACTGTCATTTTTTTTATTATTATTAAATTGAGTAATTTTTAAGTTTGGTAATGGAATAACAAAACCAACAGTTCCTAATATAGTGTCGGCAGATGTTTATTCAAGGGGAAAAGAATAAAATGCATTACATTTTCAGTTTTCTACAACCACAGACAGGTTATTGGTGAGAAATTATTAATAATAACTTAAGGGAATTAGAGAGTGTACAAAATAATAGGTAGAAAGGAATGGATTTCACATCTGCAATGCGTCTATGATTTATTCAGTGCAATTCTGCTGTGGAAAGGTATAATGAAAATAGAACTTACTTCTGCTGTTTAGATGGTTTATTTGATTTATTTTTCTTTATGAAGAAAATGAGTTTCTTATTACTCACTTGGCATGTGAGATTAATTGATAGTAATTTAAATTATATTTCAAATATATAATGATCAGAATGGACAGGAAAAAATAATAGAAAACTCAAAATGTGCAGCATTAGCAATTATTTTCTTTTTAATAGTTCCTCAGATCTGTTTTTCATGTTTCTCCTGCTCCTTGGGACAAGGAATACATATAAACATCCTAAGGGAGGATGTCAAGAGGATGGAGCCAAGCTTTTTTCAGTGGTGCCCAACAACAGGACAACAGGCAAGGGACACAAACTGACACAGGAAGTTCCATCTGAACGTGATGGAAAAACTTCTTTATATTGAGGGTGAGAGAGAGTATTGAACAGGCTGCCCAGAGAGGTTGTGGAGTCTCCTTCTCTGGATATGCTCAAAACATGCCTGGATGCAATCCTGTGCAATCTGCACTAGGTGAACTTGCTGTAGCAGGGGTTGGACTAGAGGATCTCCAGAGGTCCCAATCCCAACAATTCTGTGATTCTGTGATTTTGTTAATTTATCAGCCTAAGTGTTTATTCCAAGAGGCTGTTATATGTTGATGAACTGCCAAGCAAAAAATTAATAAAACCACATAAAGATCAAAACAGTTCTGACTGACCCAGTGATACTTGTTGCTCATATACTGTTTGATTTTTCTGTCTTGTAGTTTATCCAAAAGGCAGAACTTTAAATCATCACTTCGACTCTTGGAGCTGAAGTTATTATAGAATCACAGATGCTATATTCATCAGTTCTTTTTTTCTCTCTATTTTTTAATCTTTTTTTTTCAATTCTACCACTAATTTCTGTTGTTCTCACAAGTTAACTAAGAAATACAGTTAAAGATCTGTAAAGGTCAAAATTTATCTTCTCTAACATAGAATTCAAAGATAGTAATTGTGTAATCATAGAAACATAGATAGTTTGGGTTAGATTGGACCTTTGAAGGTCATCTAGTTCCAACTCCTCTGCCATGGGCAGGGACACCTTCCACTAGACCAGGTTGCTCAGAGCCCTCCCTATCCAATCTGATTTTGAACACTTACACTGATTTGAACACTTACACAACTTCTCTAGGCAACCGATTACAGCATCTCACCACCTTCACAGTAAATAATTTCTTGTATACAATCTAAATCTCCCCTCTTTTAGTTTAAAGCCATTACCCCTTTTCATATCTCTACAGGCCCTGGTAAAAAGGGTCTCTCCATCCTTCTTGTAACCAGCAAGCTTTCCCCAGAGCCTTCTCTTGGTCAGGATGAACAGCCCCAGTTCTCTCAACCTGTCTTCACAGGATAGGTGCTATAACCTTCTGATAATTTCTGTGACTGTTTTCTCTATCTACTGTCAGAGGTCCATGCATTTCCTGTACTGAGGACTGCAGAGCTGGATATGGTACTCCAGTTGCAGTCTCACAAGAGCAAGGAAGAGGGGGAAAAATAAACTCCCTCAATCTGCTGGTCACACATCTTTTTGTGCTGCCTGGGATACTGCTAGCCTTCTGGGCTGCAAACGCAGATTGCTAAGTCATAGCTAAATATTTTACCTTGTTAAATTGATCATAAATTCTGAAATGATCATATGAGCTTATAGTTGATAGAGTTTCTTGTGTGATTTACTATTATTGCTCTTTGATACAAATTCATAGCTTTACCACGTTTCTTGACAGAACAACTGGAAGGAAGTTTTGTGACATTTAAGTTGTTTTGACTTGTTAAACTAAAATATTTGAGTTCAATCAACAACCTGACATGTTCAAAATATCATCTAAATTTAGGGTTGAGGAGAGCTCTTTCTGTGTAATCTTCAAGCCATTTAAAAATTACACAGTTAATAAACAACAAGGCTAGAAACCATATATCCAAGTAAAATAAAGTGAAAGACATGGCTGAGAAAAACAATGAAAATGTATTTTAAAAATCCTGACTCTATTATAGTCTTAGATGTATTCAGGTGAAAATAAAGTGGTTCCAATGACATTAAATTGGATACTTTACAGTCATTCTCTGAAACTAAAAATTACTGCTTTGTGAATGTGAATATAATGGTTTTTTTCCTATATATCTTTCCTCCCTACTGCAATGTACATTCCTCTTTAAAGATATTCAGGTTGTCAGTAAATGGATTTGAAAGTAATTGGTATCAGTTACTAGCAGTCTCAACTCACAATATATTTATGCTTTCTTTGGCTTTCTCCTTGGTGACATGACTCCCTAGAGTATTGTCTGTCTTCTTCCTTTTATGTACTCCCTCCTTCTCCCAAAAGACAAATTCTGAAGCTAAAGAAAAAAGTCAGGCTGGCTACAGAAACATTAGGTCTTTCGGGATTCCTCCCTGAAGTGACACATTCCCATAAGACTCATGCAGCAGACCATGTCTGGTTCCTAATTCCATCCTGCTCCCTCCATCACTCTCTGAAAAAAACCAATGCTGCAACTACTAGATTTAACATGGAAGGACAGCATCACAGTAGTCAAAGAAATATGTAACATTCCAGGCAAAATAGGAACCTGAACTGTTTCCTAGGGCATTGTTCATGCCTTTAAGGAACCTGTTTCATCTCGCCTGAATACCAAGTTCAGAAAAATGTCTTGAAATGAGGGAATTGTACTATCCCACCAACAAACATTTTTAAGTGTCTTTTAGCTAGATCTTTTTCTTCCTCTCTTGAAGACAGTATTCAACTCTGTAAGTAGTCCAATTATTGAAATAAGACTATTCAAATACTTCTTATGAATACTGGTGACAGATCTTGACCTTTGAGAGGACTTGAATGAAAGCATTATTTGTATTGTTAAGATCCAGATGTTCATTTTCTCACCTATAATTATCAAGGAGGCTGTGGCTGTGTAAGGCTTTGTAACTATAGAGAGAACTTTTGTATTTTATGTAATATCTATGTCTGTCTATAGACGCATACACACATTAGGGAACCAAAGATATTTGAGATATAAAAGGTAAATCTCTTGCCATCTCTGTAAGCTCTTATAAGTAATTGTAATAATTATTTTTATCCCTTTTATTTATATTTTTTTTTATTATGACAGACAAAGACACCTGGAAATATACAATATAATTGAAAAGGGAGGGTTTGCATCCATTAATAATACATTTTCCTACATTTCCCTGTACTGTGTCCCTTGAAAATATGAAATTCACGGATCTGATATTGCTAATGTAAATTGGGAAACAAGGTTCAGCTTTTTCTTATTTTCAGCAACTGCATTATCTGTCCTCTCAAAAAAAAAATAGAAAAAAATATTACATGTATACATACAACTGTCACAATGTTGGGGCCTTTAAACAGCTTTAACTCTCTGAAGGGAATGGAAGTGCAGTCGGTACCTAGAAGATTATACTATATAGAAAGCCATGCTTTGTAATTTTATTAATGACAGCCTTAGGTTATTTGTTTACATTTTGTATTCAAACTCCAAAATAAAAATTCAATATCCATCTATTTGGACATAAAATTTCAAAAGGACACTCTTTACTAAAACAAAAGTCAATTGCCCCTTAATTCACGAGAAAGGAATCTACAGTAGAGTATACAGTGACTGTTATTTCAGAAAGTTCTTGCTGCTGATATGATTCTAACCCCAACAAATAGTAAATGAAACCATGAAGTAATGGAAAGGATGAGCATGTTGAAAGGGCTGTAGCAGAAATCAAGAGAGACTGATGATGCAATCATCCTTCTAGGCCGCGTAACACTAATGTGATAAGGGCCTGCATAGTTCAACAGTAAGGATGAAGAGGCTAACAATAATTCTCAATTAAAGTAGGCTTTCTTTGTGCTGGTAAAATACACTGCATCTCATTGATTAGAATGCCAAGAAAGCTTTACATTGTGTCATGCTGTTTGCAAAAGAAAATGCTAAAAGAGAGGTATTCAAATGCTATTTCATGAGAAGTGAGAAAGCTAAAGAATTGAGGAAAAAACAATTGAACAAATGTTAAGCTCAACACCACCAATACGTTACTAACAACTATAATGCACTGAATATTTATGGAAGCAGTAAATTAGTAAGGCTCCTTGAAAATCCCTTCATTGTGCCTCACAGAAAAAATTCACATTTAGCACCTGCCTTCCTCTCTAACAATATTTGACTTACTGGGTATTTTTCATTTAAGAGGTAATATTGCTCAATTGGCCATTCATTTCTTGTGCCCTTTATAATCTATTTTAATCTATTATAATATATTATGATTTCTAAAACTGAAGACTCTGTTTGAGCTGATCCAGAATGTACTGTGCTAGCTGACTAGAGAAATTAATGTAGTTTGAATTCTATTTTTCCTGATGAAAATATAATGAAACTGACGTAGACAGTTAAATCTGTAGTCCTTGCTATAGAGTAAACTTGGCCATATGTCGTAAAGGATTTCACAGTCATCGTAAAGGAGTTAAGGAATCAGAATTGGTTTTACTTTTCATGAAAAGCTATATTGCACCATAAGGAGCTGTCATGGTTTAACCCCAACCAGTAACCAAGCTGCAACTAAGAATTTTCACAGACTGAACTGAAGACCCAGGCAGTCACTTGCTCACTCCACCCACAGTGGGACAGGGGGAGGGTAACACTGAGAGAATTCATGGTCTGCGACTGAGACAGTTTAATAGATAAAGAAAAAGCCACACACAACAGTAAGGCAAAACAAAGATTTCTTTCACCCTTCCCATGGGCAGGCATCTGTTCAGCCATCCCCAGGAGAGCAGGGTTCTGCCATGCAAAATGGTGACTTGGGAAGACAAATAGTATCACGTTAAACATCCCCATCTTCCTACTTCTTTTCCCAGCATTATATATGAACACAATGTCATATGGTATGCAATATCCCTCTGGTCAGGCGGGGTCAGCTGTGTTGGCTGTGTCCCCTCCCAGACACTTGTGCACCCCCGCCCTCCTTGCTGGTACGATGAGATGAGAAGCAAAAAAGTCCTTGACTCTCTGCAAGCGCTTCTCAGCAATGGTTAAAACATCCCTAAGTTATCTACACTGTTTCCAGTACAAATCCAAAATATGGCTCCATACCAGCTACTTTGAAGAAAGTTAATTTTATCCCAGCCAAAACTGCCACAGAAGCAATACTCTGCTTTCTGTAATATGAATGTAAAAAAATTCCTCAGGTTATTACCCTTTCTTAAAATAAACTTTGGAGAGGTTTTCATTATTTGAAGCAAAGTTTGATGAATAGATTGAGGTTTTCTTTCTAAAGGTTATGCTACCATGCCTTAATTTATCATTGCATCAGTCTGAAAATTCAACATTGGTTAATTTTTTTTTTCACACTGCTGTCACAAAACTTCTGGCAAAATAAATATCGATCAGTTTTAGACAAATACTTTTGAATGACCTGCAATTCATCTTCAAGTGAGAAGAGAGTTTGTCATTCAAGAAGATCAAGACTAGGGCTCTGAAAACTATCATGACCTCCTTTTAGCATTTGTGTTCACTGTTAGGTATAATAGTCTTGCTTATTTTGCTGTAATGACTTCTGGTTTCTTATATTTATTTTGTTTTATGGAAAAGGATTATTTGCACTGAGAAAACACAATATTTAATAATGTGTAATACTGAAATTTAATACTGTATTGCAGTATTACAGTGTATGCAAAAGACAAAAGGCATCTCAATCTTACATGCCTATGTAGCTTACTGTAAAGCAGATTTACAGTTTTAATTGAGTGGAGATTATTACCTTCTGATATTTCTTTGGCATTCTAGAACTGAGTTTGGTCTTATTCCAGTTTTAATATTTATTTACACTTATTTCTTCAAAGTTGGGGATTTTAGGTGTTGATATGAGACTTTGGGTACTTTCCCATAAATTAAGATACAGAGTCCAAGACATAAATAGGTTTTTCCTATAAATACAGAAGACTCTACCCACGTCATAAACAATTTGAAGAAAATAGAGAAATAAGTGGCAGGGGAGGCTGGGGTGGGACTGAGAAGTGTGCCCAGAACGTTAATAAAACTGAGCATCTGTAGATCAAAGCTATCTAATGATATTCTTCACTAGTCTACCTGAAATGAAGTCTACAAAAAACTGTCATTTTTAGTGACAGTCAATGTATTTGCAGCTTCAGTAAGTACAAACTGTGGGATGATGAAGACTGTACAGCTTGTCTTTCACACAGTTATGATAAAGACACATTATGTTCCTTGGAAATGTGCACATCTGTACTGCACTTCTAAATATCTACACAGATGTATTCAATTTTCAACATCCGTTGTCATTGCTGCAAGCACGTTTTTTACAGATAGTGAAAATAATTGTCTGTATTGTTGCCTTTTTCCTTATAAGCATCATTAGCCAATCAGCTGAACTCAGTTGTCTTGAGTTGTCCCTGAAAAATGTTTGAATTACCCTATTCTTCCAGAATCAGATATGACCCAGCTGTTTTGGGGGCATGCTGAAAATCAGTTATGACGCTACTGAATCCTTTGATTGAGGAAAAGGAGGACCTGTTCATTTTCTTGAAAGTCAAGCAGAAGGGAACAGATCCTCGGTTACGCATATACAAAAAATATTATAGAAGATGATTAACTTCTCACAATTTGGGTCAGTGTCCTCAAATCTAGCTTTTCACTTTGTAATTTCATCCCTGTGTATCACTCAAAGGCAAACAGAATATTTTCCTCAGTAAGAAACAAGGAACTAGGGCAAGTTTCAAATTGTGAAAGCAATGAGTACAAAATCTGTGCTGGATTTCTCCTCATCTCAAATTGTTTTCCAGAAGGCATAACCTGAAGCTTCCATAGCCTTAAATGCTGTGTCTAAAGCTCAAATATTTTGATTTAGTCACTACGAAAAGCTCCAAAGTTAAATCTGATGGTCTGAGGATCCGTGAGTGGAGTAAACCTTGGATCTCATAAATATCTATGTAAAACATGCTTTACTGAAAAGCTTTGTAGATATTTAGGAAGCAGAAGGTGGGATAACAAGGGATGCGGCATAGATTTCAAACAAAATGGCAAGACATGTTGCTTCAAAGCAAAAAAAATAAGTTATAAGCATGTGCTTGGAGGAGCCAACCCACAGCTACCATTGGCCATAGCTGTGTGTTCTAGGTGAAACTGCACAAAACCTTTGGAAGGTCCTTTCCCCTGTAACATCAGGGCCGACATTGTGTGTAAGTGTTCTTTGATTACTCAGGCAAATACTTAGAAACATGAACCATCAGACCTTGGAAAGCTATAAAAGAAAATCTCAAAGAACTTAACATTAGAGCATGCCTCCAGCATGGTGTAGGAAGATAAATTCTGTAATTGGGAGAGATCTGGGAAAGAAATAGAGAAAGATTTAAACTTGTGCATGTCAGCTAATGCACCACACAGTTTCTGCTCTTCAAGTGATGAACATGATTAGGACATGTTGAAATGAAGGAATCATGTTTACACAGACTCCTTTCTTGTCCATATTTCCCACAAAGAAAGGGATGTATAGGTTTCTCCAGAGGGGCATCCTGTGCTTTTGGTGTTGCTCAGCTGGTACAATTTTTCTTTATTTTCAGCAGAAGTAACAGTGATTGGGGAGTAATTAAATATCAAAAAGTCATATAACCCCTAATTAATGACTTTGTGTGGAAGTTTCTATTGCCTAGAGGGAATACCATCCTTATAGACCGTGGAAGACTGGGGCTTAGAGGATGATATTGCTCACCTCAGCAACAACCGGACCTGAAAGGCACATGCTTTCCACTAACATAAATTCAAATCAAGTTCACCACAGAGAAATGGTGGTCCTCTCCAAAGCCCCAAAGAAGCCTCTGAAGATCGTTTTCAGGCACCAGTTATTTTATACAGGCCTCTAAATGCATGTCGGCAAATGCTTAATTTCCTGACTTTTCAAGCGGTCAGTAAATGCCTACCAATGTTAATTCACTTAGGAATTTCTGTGTTTAGGAAGACTAGTTCAAGCCATATTTTAGAGATCATGGCTATTTACAAAATAATTATGAAATCTAAACAATAAATGATAAAATTATCCCAATCATTACTGTCTGTCTGTGCAGTTGCTATGATCAGCCAGCCTCCCTGTCCATGATCATGGCCTGAGGTCATAAGGTTTTTTTATTAAAAACTCTTTTTGAAGAACTCAGATGAAGACCTTTTGCTTCATCAATTACAGTAATTATTGCAAACCTGAACACCTGCATTGAACCCTCATTTTACTAAATAAATTATTAAGCATAAATGGCTGCTATCTAACTACTAAATTCATACAAGCCAGGGAAAAAAAAAAGGAAAAAAGCTTTCATTTTATTCTTCATGTCACATTCTTCCCAGTTCTCATATGTAGAGCTCTTCCAAAAACATTCTCAGAATCAGGCTGAAACAGAAGCATTTAAGCCAAGTAGGCCAAGGTCTGCACCTACAGGGATGTTAACTTCCCACCAGCAGGTGCTCCTCTCCTTCTGTCAAATCAATTATTCAAAGAGGAGAAAAGGGGACAGAGTCTCAATGCTGGACAGCTTACCCTTGGGAGAAGCAGGATAAGTAACTGCTACTGCATCAGCTTGACCTCTTCCATACTGTCTAGCATGAAGAAAGGTTCACTGAATCCAAGCATTGCAAAGCTTTTTGCAGATGTCCTTGTTTTACCAGGTAAATGTAAATGTCTTCAGCTTGGTCATTGCAGCAGTGCTCACTGAATGCAAAGAGGTGTTTTCATTGTAGCAAGAGCAAAAAAAGGTTGGGCAAATTGTGCCTTCCAACGTGGTCACTGTTTAAACTTGAAACAGAAAAATTGGTGATGACTGTATTAGAAAAATTTCATAGTTTATTCCTGATGGATGATGATTTAGGAAAAAACTTTTGTTTCAAAAGCCTTTTGAAATAGCAAACTATAGGAATATGGGCAAGAGTCAACTATGTATGAGTTTACACAAGAACAAAAGAAAATCCCTGACATAAACTCAAGAATAAACTGTTTCTGGAATAAACTGCTGTTTTTATACAGAAGTATTCCGGGAAGATATAAGGATGTAGGAAGTAAGGATTACCGCACAGATACAACAACCTTTCTTTTTTTTTCCTGTAGATACTACTTATTATTGAAATTGTTCACATATATTTATCTGCAAGACCTGTGATATAGCAGATAATTTTTATTATGAATTATGACTTCCTTTTACAGCTTGTCTTAGTTTAACCTAAACAAACCAAGGATAGAACAAAATAACTACTACAATGGCTTATTTCAGCAGAACTACTCTATAAAAAACCCCTGGGATAATATATAAACAAAGAAACTATTTAGGGATGAATCCATCAGTTCCTCAAGTTGCTTATTTTTTTGAAAGGTTACATTAGAGTAATATCCTGAGATAGTTTTGCAGTACTTTATTGCTCTGAACTCAAAGAAATTGGATACCTTTGAAATAGATCTTGTTCTATATCTCATAGCCCCACCACATAGAAACGATTTTACTTTGTCAGGTTAGTTTCAAGACCTTGAAAAGTTATTATACAATAATAATAGCAACAATAATAAAATAATTATTATTGTTATTAATAATAATATTTTGTATCTGGATGTAAGTATTAGTGCTACAATGCAAAACCCAGACGTTTGATCTCTTTTCACATAACTTCATTTTTCACATGATTTAGAATAAAATTAAATTATTTTTGTTATAATCCATGCTAATTACTAATTAGTAATTAATAAATGGTTAAGTATTCAGTACTTTATAAGAAAAACCTCCTGACCTGTAATATTATTTTCTTAAGGAAATTAAAAATAGCAGAGATCAGAATAGATCAGAATACATCAGAACAGAAATTCCAGTTCCACCAGAAGAACAAATAACACAGAGAGCAGTGACAGCTGTGGGCTGACGTGACTTTAGCACAGGTAATAAACTGTCACTGTCTGGAGGAGTCACACTTAGGGCCTGCTTCTGTCACAGGCAGAAGTCACAGCCTGCCCAGGTAACTGAATCAAACATTTCTAACCCAAGAATCTAAAGGTGGCTAATGGTTCATTTGTATGTGAACACGTCTGTATGTCAAAAACAAAGTTTTGATGTATTCAAGACCATTTTCCTTCTTTACTGGCTATGGCAGAGAAAGAAAACATAAGAACTTCTCTGTCATGCTCCCAAACTCAAATGACAGTTGCTATCAGCATCAAAAATAGCTGCTACAAACTTTGAAATGTTGCAATACCTTCACACTTATCTCACTTATCATTTGAGGCTTTTTTATTTCTTTTTTGTTAGCTGACAGGCCCTAGGCAGTACACAACTCGTGTCTTCCCTAACTCATAGGCATACCCAGTAAGTCTGATATATTATTTTTTTCACAATAAAATCAACAGAGCCAGAAGAAACAATAAAACAAGAGACAGAGTTGCAGGGAAAGTGCAGGCAGAAAAAAAATTAAACTAAGTTCCAGAACTGGAAAGGGAGAATCAAATGGGTTTGAAAAATGGTTGTCAAACACCAAAAAAAAAATTTGATAGAATGAAAATATAACCATTGATTTTTAGAAACAATTGGACTAATTCCCTTCTCAAATATACATACTCAGGTAGTTAATTTCCATAGTGAGAATCCAATATGAGGTATGTAGTGCTTACCCAGGCCTGAGACAGTGTAGTAAGGTAACAAAAAATATGCTAGGTGATGGATTGCAGAGGTCAGATTCTGATGTTGAAAAACAGGTGTCTAATTCCTATTGATTCAGTGTAATTTCTCTTAGAATAAATTGCTGTTCCACTTCAAAACCTTAATCTTTATACCAAACTCATGTATTTATTTAAATAAATGTACTCACAATACCTCTCTTTGGAGTCCACAGAATAATTTTGGCCATTGATGGAAATTACATTAATTTCACTTGGTTGTCTGCAATTAAGCCCCAGAGTTGGCCTGTAAAGCTATTTGTTTGACAAGATGAGTTGACATTAAAATTTCCTTTTTTTTTTTTACAGGAACATGAACCATTACAAAGGATAAGTTTCTTATTAAGTCGGAAGGACACAGCCGGAAAGCCGTGGTCAATGGCTCTATGTTCAGGTGGAGGCCAGTAGGGGGTGGTATCCTCAGGGTTCTGTTTTGGGGCTGGTGCTCTTCAATATCTTCATCAATGACATAAAGAGTGAGATGGCGTAGACCCTCAGCAAGTTTGCAGATGGCACAAGCTGAGCAGTGCAGTTGACACAACAGAAGGAAGGGATGTCATCCAGAGGGACCCGGACAAACCTGAGAAGTGGCTCTATGAGAACCACATGAAGTTTAGCAAGTCCAAGTCCAAGATGGTGCACCTGGACTGGAGCAATCCCAGACATAAGAACAGATTGTGAGAAGTCACTGAGAGCAGCCCTGCTGAGAAATAGATTCAATATATTCAGTAATCTTTTTCCACTGCAGTTCTTCCTCAGATTACTTATACTGTTCAGATTAAATACTAGATCTTGACAGTATTGCTTAAAGAAACAATCTTGGAAATTTCAAAGTTCATTCTTAGGTTTTTTCTCTATTGATGACTAGTAAATGATGATAGCAAACAGGATACCTGTAACAGAACATGTATCAGGTTGTGAGTACAGAAAAAAAAAAACCCAACTAATTGTTATTACTGATAATTATTCAGAGGCAGGAAAACTTAGGTTACCTTTGTAGTTCCAGATTTAGTTTACAGCTAGAAAAAGAAATAAAAAATATTTGAAGAAACAGAAAATTACATTCACAAAAATAAATGTTCTACTTGCAAATATTTTTCAGTTTAGTTGTGTAAAGCTTACTGTAGGCTATTTTAAAATAGTCTGGATAGCAATACCTTTGAAAGTCTGTAAAATTTTTCTTAAAATGTGGACAAAAATAATTCCAAATGTAAAAAGGACCATCTTTGTTTAGTTTTTCAATTGTTCATATTGTGAAATTTGAACTGTCAGAAAACATAAGTAAATAATGAATACTGAACAGTCTATTTCTTTAAACATTTTAGAAGACACTCCACATGAAGAGCTCTATGCTATAATCAGGTTATTTTTAGCAGGGTTTATCTGGAAACTGTAGATGAGTTGTGTAGAACTGTAAATGCTATCACCTTTGTTAATAAATCTAGTTCACAACTTCTATCAAGAACCAGAAAAATCTTGCAAGTAGGAAAGGTCCCCTGGCCGACCTCACACTTGGTTATAAAAAGAGGAGTCTTGCAAGCGTGGGAAATCCCTTTAAAAAGTGTTTATGTCCCTAGGAATTATAAATAAATAAATACATACACACATACATACATAAAATAATAAGAACAGACTATCTCCTCTGCTCAGTTCTACAGGCAATTCACAACCCAGCAAGTTTAATGAAGTATATAATTAGTAGTTAGAGAAAACTTTTCTTTAACACACTTATTTTTCTGTGTTGGAAATTGGGAACTATTTTTTTATTTGAAAAACTTATTTACAATTGTTTTCACTTTGGGTGAGCTCTGGCCTATTTGTGAATCATTCAGCAAACAAAATTATAATTTGTGTATTATTTTTCGAATACACATTTTTATGTTCAAGATATAAATAATTTCTGTACAAATCAGTTCTGATATTGTTTTCTATTTAACTAAAACAAGTTAAAAGATTGATTCTTTTTTTTTTTAATGTCTTCAGAAGAGCAATCTATCCATTAATTTTCCACTGATGCTTCCATTATTATTGTGTCCAGTTTGGATACAATACATGTCAAGAAATATATGGAAAGAGACAATTTACAAATTTATAATAAAAAGAAAAATGTTTCTGTATTCCTTAAAAAAACCACAAAGCATTTCTAATTCATTTATTAATAATCTTTTCTCTATTTCTCACTGAATACAATGGCAGATATACTGTCATGACATTTTAACATTTCTAACTGTCCTTCAGCATTTTTCTCTCCAAAGAGTTGAATTTCAATGATTAACACTGTGTTTCTGTAAAAGATACTTCTTGCCTTCAGGACAAGTTGATTTATAATCCTCTAATACTATAAGAAATACTGTTATGCATAAGGTGCATTGCAATATTTTGTAGAAATTCAATATAAAAATACAGCTTCACGTATGACTCAGAAAAGAATAAGTGGAATAGACCAGGTACTGCTTTCAGATGGAAGATGAAATAATAAAAAGTGATGTCCAATATAAATAAGTGATCATGTGCTACTAGAAATTATAGATTAATTAATTATTTTCAGGCAAATTGATAATCTATTTTCTAAGCATATGTACTTCTTTCTCAAATGAAAGAATAGGAATATACTGAAAACATAACAAAAGTGTGATAGGTGATTTATTTTGATAGGTGATTTAACAAAAGAAAAAAAATAAAACAAAAATAAAGGAAAGAACGTGCACCTTAGCTGTTGTTGTTATCTTCTACAGCCATGCCTGGAATCATTTGCACAAAATACAGATGGTTAGTAGGTTACCACCTGCGCTAATTGATTAATTCATGGGGACTTAATGGTTATGAAGCATTACTGTAATCAAGGATTTATACAATCAGATCATTGTGCTCTTGTGACTACTGAACATTTGATTTATGCTGGCAGACTCTAAAAATGTTGTGAAACTATGCAGTGAACACAAATGGAGAAAGTGAGGGGGAAATGCTTTTACTCATAAGCCAGCTACATTTTTCTTTTTAAAGGTCAATCAATGACAGCATGAACTTTTTCTTTTTTGATACTGAGAAACAGCAATAAATTCCTTTCACCATACATGGTGGATCAGGTACACTGCTGGATGAGGTTTAAGTCCAAAAATCATAACAAGTGACTTTCTTTTTAAAATCATCATTTTTTATCTTGGCAGAAATTGAGTTTATATGTCAGTTTACTAAAATTTCAAGAATACTGATATTTCTTGTTAAACCTCAGTCAGAAAGAATTTATATTAAAATCCTTCATTCTTCAAAACTGCTCTGAAATAGAAGTTCAAATATTGTTCATAGTGAGAAGGACATTTCTAAAGTCTAAGCCATACAATGTACTGTAAGATCAATTTTTAATCAAGATAGGTAAACCTTTGAAGAAAAGAAACAAACCAACTTATGCTGTTTGCACATTTGGCCAAGTCCTAGAGAGATTACAAACCTACAGGAGATTGACGGAGTAAAGGATAAGTGAAAATGAAGTAAGAACTTAAGGATATAATTCATAAAGACATATTTTTATCATTGTTCCGGATTATGATGAAGGACAAGTACTAAAATTACTTCACATATTGGTGGATATAGTGGCTGAACTTACAGTGAGGTTCATCCTGATAAAAAAGATAATGAAACTCCAGAAGGGAAAGGAGGCAGGGAGAGAAACAAGGACTCTTCAGGTTTATTGTAACTATGGAGACTGTTAAATCTAAAGCTAGTGCTTTGGGAACAAAAAAATTCACAGCAATCACTGTCCTAAGGGGTAAATCTCGTGTCTGTGCATCACACAGACAAGTTACTCAGGCAAAGTGATAGGGATATTTAATTACTGAAGCTAATTAGTTTACTCACACCTATCCTTAAAACTAAATCTAAAATAGCTAAATTTATATATTCCAATGTCGTCTTCTCATTGATGGAAAAACTTATAATGTAATTAGCATAAATACTAAGCCAGAAAGTAGTTTTACTAAAGCTGGAATTGCATTTGGATGCTTATGTTCACCGATCCTTGGTTCTGAAACTCTTCAGTTTTCAAAAATGCAACAATAGAGAAATTTTGATAATGAATACATATCATATTGGAATATCATAAAAAACGCTTAAACATGGTACAGTGAATAGCAAAAACTTGCATAATGCCAGAAACTTGAAGAATATGTTTTACTTATTAAATGGAATGAAAAAACCCCAACTCTTACTATGGTGGAAAAATAGACTAATACAAGACACCTTTGCGGGGCAATATTCTAACTAATTATGCTGCCACTTATAATTAGAATTAACATGGTAGTTAAAAGTTTGTGGCTGGTGCTCTGTATTTTTTACACAACACCAGACAGGAAATTGCCTTGTCAATTACAATTAAGGTATTAACACAATGCTTTAAGGTCACAAATGCTTTAGCACAGTAAGGTAGACACACAGTACAGGAAGGTATACACATGTGGTTATAATGTTAAGGTATTACATACTGTTTAGATAAAGGTTATTTGCATTTTTAACTGCTTGTAAACTGAATTGAATTTGTGACCAACAGGATGTCTTGATTAAGTGACATTACATATATTATGATGTCTGTGTTAGTGAAAAGAGGTACAGAAAGAATGACAGCTTGTTTACATCTTCTTATCTCGGCTAACTGAAATTGACTCTCAAGAGAGGACCCATGCTGGCACAAGTAGCTTATGTTATGCCATACTTTGGATGAATGAAAATGAGAACTGAAACACTCCTGTAACCTCTTTACTTATGCAAAATCACAATTTAGATTCCACACTACTGTCTTCTCATGTTCATGACATTCACTTTCACACATAAATATAGGGAGTCAATGGTAACTTCTTGACTCTTGCTGATGGAAGATTAACTCAGTCTCATTTGATGCTTTATGTGTAAGATGGTCACTAACTTTTTGTCTATTTCAGGAGAAATGCTAATCAAAATAGGGTTTGTATTTGAAGTCATGATACAAATGTAGCAAATTTGTATCAGAAAAGCATACACCAACATTACTTGAATATCATTCAACAAGAGATATATAATCTGTCTTCTGATGACTCAGTTTCTGTACTCTTTTGAGGTTTGGATTTGTTTGGCTTTTTTCATTGTGTTTAAATAATTTATAGTAAAGCCACATCCAACTCCTTGATTATTTAGACTGTTACTAAACTATGTAAATTATTATTTAAACTTAGGCTATTTTCTGAGAATTCTAAAAAGATTCAAGGACCTTGAGGATATCCTCCCATCTGCAGGCAAGGTATGGAGTTCAGCTGGATGAGGCCAAGGTCAGCTCCTTCAGGAGCTGCCAGCAAGGTAGCTGGAAGCCAGGGCTGACTTCTCCTTTCTTAGGGAGTTGCATTTAAACTGGGATTGCACTGCTGGTCCCCACCTGTGCTACACTGGAATTGCTGTGGATGGTTTGCCTCCCTGACCCTGACCGTGACTCTCTGGTTTGACTTCCTGGCTTGCCTTCAGATTTGCCTCTTCACTGAAGTGTTATTGGGTGAACACTGGACTGTGTCTGATCTGATCCCTGTTTCTGGACCTGGTCCTAGCCCAGACTTGCTCCTCTGCATCCCTGCTCCTTGTTGACGCAGCCATCACTCCTTCCTACCCCACTACCCTGCTCAGTTCCCAGTTTACCCCCTTACTTTATCTTACCAGAAAACCGTCACTTCTCTCAGCCATTTTGTCTTGTGCTCTCAATCCTCTAAATAGGTGCATCCCTTTGTCAAACAGCTTTATATCCTGAAAGCACCCTGAGATAATCTGTAATTTGCATATATCTGTGGGAGGCTCATAACACATGAGAGCTCTTTCCATTTCTCACTGAAGTAAGGGATCTCCCCTCCATTTCTATGTGTGTGTAACAATATTGTGCTGTTCTTGCTTATATTCACACCCTCTGCTCTGTGATCTCTCCTTTCTGTCCCCTCGAGTTCCAGGTCCTCACACTTGCCTGCTCATACAGTTCAATTTCTGATTTATAGCTTTTCTTTTACACAGGGTTATGTAGGGAATGAAGATTTGAGTTTCATCTTCTGAGTGCCATAAAGGGACATAACTGTTTCTTGAATTTATCCCAAATAACCTTCAGCATGTCAACACACAACCTCTAATAATATCTCAGTTAAAAAAAGTGAACTCCATCTCTCTGTAAATTAATTTTCTTTAGTACTTGTCTATAGTCTTAGGATAATCTTAATTGATCTCAAGATAGAAAAAAAATAAATTGGGAGTGCCCTCCTTGCTTTTTGAACATTTGCTTGAATTTTCTGTACTTTAATCAAGCAGAACTGGAGCTGCTAAAGAAAGAATTTGTAAAAAAATACTAAATATTGAATATTGAATGGAAACAAACTCATATTAATTCAGTAAAAAGAAAATATGAACTTCTCTGTCCAGTCAACTGTTTAACATTTTTCATAACTCATCCAAAAGGCCATCAGAACTAGAGCTAGAGTTCTGGTGTATATAATAATGCAACATATGCATGTATATTTCTTAATGTCTTTTTCTTTTGCCACCAGCAATAGGAGCCTTATATGATGTAGATACTAAATATCCAGTATTTCCCAGTCATATCTGAAAGCAGAGAACATTTCTCCCCACATCACAGAATTTCTTCTTGTAAAGGAACAAAGAAAAAGATCTAGTGCCAGTAGTACAACAAACTCAAGAATATCTGGGTGTTTCTACTCGATCCTTTGAGTCCTGGGGTCCTTTTGTTCACTCAAGGACAGTAAAGCTTATTATTGTTCTCTAAGGTTCAATCAAAATATTTTAAAGGTGATAATTCAGTGGGAGTGAGGCAAAAGGACCTTGTCTGAATACCTATTTATTATGCAGAGAGCAGAACTGTGGTGTCATGACTGCTTTATCTGATCACATGTATCTTCCAGTGAAAATCTGAAGATAAATCCCGAAGATTACTTAGGAAAGCGGGACTGAGAATCTTCACTTTTACATCTGGTTCTTAAGGAACTGTGTTAGGTTTCCATACCAAATTGATTAAGAGATTTGGTGCTTCAGAATTAGGTTCAAAAGAGCCAACATCTGACCCAGCTTCAAACAGTGCACAGACTGTAGCACTGCACAATTGTAGCCAACAGCAACAAGAACAATGAAATATAGTTAACTGAAATGCAAAACCTTTAATTACCTCAAGAACTGTTTCACTGGGGGTTTTTTGTTGGTTTTGAATTTTTTTTTTTTTTTTTTTTTTTTGTGAGCTAGAAATTATTCTGAAACTGAAATCTTTGCTCAGCCTGAGATGGAATTGAACCAAATATATATTTTCAGCTACCATTTCAGAAGATAAATATAGCTGAAAGTTTGTAAAGTTCAATGTTTAATAATGTTAGCCCTAAAAACTCTCTCTGGCTATAAATGGACATTGCAGGATTCTTCTTGTCTCTCCTGATACATTAGCTTTTCATCCCTCATAAGAGGAATAATTATTCTCTACTTCTTTGACTTTCATTTCTTACTCTTTCAATATGTTTGGATTAAAAAGGCAAGAAATATACGGATGAATAAAACAACCATGTCAAAATGCAAGAAGTCATATGATGAGATATGAAGGAATTTCATACCAGAACCAGAGATGTGTTTTTTCTTCAAGTTTTCAAAAGTTTTAAAGTTTTATTATATTAATTGCAACTGGAGGGCTCAGTTTCTCTTCTGTCCTGTCAGATTCCTAATCTGCTTTAAAACTCTAATGCTTTAATCAATTGCTTATGTATAGTTTAAATTTACACTATTATCTCTACTTTATTTTCTGAAATTTAAAGGGGATGCTATAGTTTACATATAAAATAAACTGCAAACTATCTATACTATGGCAGCTATATAACAATTTCTCTGATTTTCACCATCTAATATTTAAAGATGCACTTTTTATGTCAAAAGATTAATTTGCAAAAAAATTTCAGAGAGAAAAGAGATAATATTACATATTACTGAAAGTATCTGGAGCAAGAGAGAAATAAAATCTTCAAAAAAAATCTTAATTTTTCCTGAGCATTTATTTTATATGATTCAGTCTTCTAATTCTCATAATTAAGATTAAAATTACACTAAGATAAGAAGCATGCAAGTCTCTCCCAACTCGGGATATTCTATGATTCTATGATGCTATGAGGTTGATCAGTTTACTTTGAAGACTGGAGGCTAATTTTCTGGGTTTATATTCTCTCCAGAGTTTATTTTTTCCACTTACTAAAAAAAAAAAAGGTTTTCAGAATCATTTCCTTCTCAACTAAAAAGAAGCAAATCTTTGTTACCTAGTTATTGGTGTTAATTGTGCCATTGGTTAAAATATAATTTAGTTGTTACACTCTTTTCCTTTTTTTCTGTAAATAATTGACCAGAAGAGTGAAAGATTAACATTTTCATATCATTCAGCATCTACATTTCTACCTATTGCTACATTAGTATTTCTTATTCTAAATTTTTTGAGAATGTTGTCCCTAGTTAAAAGAATGATGAATTTTTAAAATTATAATCTAATATGAAATGACTCCTATCTATTATACAACACTAAAACTATAATGAAAAATCTAAGAATATGATTTTCAAGCTTGTAGAATTATAACTAATTAAAGAAACTGATTAAACTGCCATGCAGGATGAATAAAAACAATGTATTTAAAGTGACTACTTGAGAATGGAAAATTGAATTCTTGGAAATTATGTTTTATTAGTGTTTTTGTATACATGCAATGATCACTCTCTTTATTTCACTGCTATTGTTGCATGACATAGAAGAATTAAAGAAATAATTTAACATTCTAAATATTAAATAACATAGTAGAGAAAGTTTCCAAAGATATTTTGCTGTTGAAAGACTAGGAGTCTTTAAGCAATTTCACACTTTTGAATTCGAGTCCTGCAACTGCTTGCATGAGTTTGGCTTTACATTCTTTGCACTTCAACATTAGGCCTCTGAGGTTAATCAAAGAAAAAGATTTGAAGCTATAAACCCACACTGTGTGCAGGTGTGATTATAATTTATTTGACGGTAAGCATGTAAAGATAGAAAGGAAAAATAAACTTTCAGGTGAGTTGGGTATTAAATTTTAAATTTTAATTAATCATTATTGTTGATGGGGAAATGATGGGCTCACTAGAACTTGGATCTTAATATTACTTTACCAAGTAGAATCAAACCTTCTATTTGTATTTTTAATACAAACATTAAACACTCAGCAACCTTGTGATGAATGATCTAGGAAGTTATATTTTCAATAGTACAACTACTGATGCTGGTAACTATGGTAAGTGTAGGTAACTGCCTAAAGTAACTCTAATAATCATTAAAACCCCCAAACTTCCAATAAATTTAATCTATTGAAATATTAAAAAATAAAGGAGTGTTTAAAGGAGATATGAAAATTGACCATTGGCATAAAAAACTTTAAGAAGCAGCTTAAATCACATTCTTTTGTGGACAAGTTCAAATACCAGGTATGCTCCATATTAAATGAATATTGCTAAAATAAATAAGTTTTTAAATAATGCTGTTAAAGTTGTTTATTCTTTATATGTGTGTGTAACTCTGCAAGAGTTTCATACCACTGTGTCTTCTTTGCCTGGATTTCTAAATCAAGAACTTTTCTCAAATTCTCAGCAACTTGAAAAAATCACAATTACTGAATATGTTCTCCAGAAGAAACTAACCTAAAAGTAACTCTCAACCTATTTTTTTTGTTTTGATTTCTCTTCTATCAGAAAGTTACAGGAATGAGTTTGTTGGCATAAGTGTCACATAATTATTCTGCAATATATTACCGAGATGAAAATAAATATATGTTGTAATGAGAAAATACAAGATCATGCAGTACAAGAGCAAAAAACCACATAGAATTCACCTTTTTGTTTATGTACCTCAGCAGTGCGTACAAGGTATATAAAGCTGAGAATATAGGATCAGTTTAAGTCTTTCCTACCTTCATTATATTCTTTCATGAACAATAAAATAAAGTTAGAGATTTCTAGAAAACCCACACTTCATGGCAGATCCATAGTACAGATAATGGTGTCACATTGCCTGAGCCATGTGCACACTTGATTGCTTTTTACCAGGCTAGTTTCTCCTGTTTTATGAACACCAAATTTAGAATAAGATCTTGAGAAGCAAATATGCAAACATCCCAAGCTCTTTTCTCTATTTCTATCCTTGTTTCTTTGTTTAAAGGTCCTGCTTTCCATTATCAAAGACAATGCTGAGGTCAAGCTGGAAGTATTCATCATAATTACCTGCCTGGCAGTTAAACTAAGATTAAAAAAATCAGTTTTCTACTCAGTCTTTCCATAAATACATATTCTCCTGAAAGAGGTAAAATAGCAGGTTATGTCAAAAGATTTTCCTGAAAGAAACTTCAGGCACTTAAAAGAGGATACAAATTTTATGCATGTAAAAGGTAAATGCAACGCAAATTACTTTTTAAATTGAAAAATTATTCTAGACTCAAATACCTAAACTATGCATGTTTAAATGTTTTTTTTCTCCTTAAGCTGAAAAAATTTGTCTGCCTTTATGTAAATATAACTGTGGTATATCTGTAGTATAACTGTAGTATATAATCAGATAACTGAGTTCTAGAGTAACTCAACATGCTTAGTCTTATTATAACGAGACTTAAAAGTCTACAGATTCATTTGTATTTTGCAGCTGGTTTTCAAACAAGGAATCATTTAGGTAAATGCTCAATGAAAAATTAGTACTAGGAAGCTTAAAACTGCTGTGTCAGGTGATAAAGGCCTTAAAATAACAGAAGTCTGAAGCGTGAATGACTTATGCTATGTAATACAATAATATCTAATTCATTTTATACCTCTGGGAAGAAAAGAGCGAGAGGTGTGAACTAGAAATTTCTTGATTTTTTGCATACTGTCTTGGATATGCAATATTTTGTGCAAATGTAAAATAAATTCTCATTTTACATCTCTGTAACTTTCTTTGTTTCTATTGTGATAGACAAAAATTAAACTGCAATAAACAAAAATAAGCACAAAAGAAAAGTTGCATAGTATTACTTAAATTAAGTTGCAACTTTCTGTCAGTTTTTACCTACCCCATATAGGTATTTAAAGATTCAGCATAGATAGGCCACAGACAGATATGTACAAAGAAGTTGTTACTAGCACATCTTCATATTTACAACATTAATATGACAGCAACAATAACAGTAATGTATCTTACAAGTAGACACAAACAGAAACTCTGATGAAAATTCAAGTTGCCAAGACTTGATTTTCAGTGAAATTTCACACTGATTTTCTGTGTAGATCTGGAGAGAGGAAGATAGATTTCTTGTGAAGTTTTACTGTAACTCTATGACACTACTTTCAAGATTCAATCAAATGTTTTTTTTGAAAACATGAACATAGATCTATTTGAAATTTATACTTAATGTTTGGATTCAAACAAACTTAGACCTCACTTAGAGGTATGAAATTATGCAAATAAAAGTAAGGAAAAATTGTTTCCCAAAATACAATGGTTATTTGATTTCATTGAACTTTGGATGAGTAAACTGTGTAGCTCTGATCAATATTTGTAGCTAAGTACTTAACAACACGCTACAGGTGGTTATGTATCCTACAAGGAGCAATGGTACTGGAACTACTAGAATCAATCCACAGAAACACCGTGCAGGAGATATTGGTTTTGAGACATTTTATGAATCTGAATACTCAAGAAGCATATTGGCCCCAATAGAATCAGTAGGGTAAAGACAGAGATGAATGTCATCAAAATAATAGTGATGAATTAGTCTATTTCATTGGAAGAGTGAAGCCAATGATAGATGGATGATAAGAATCAGTTTTGTGAGCAGCTTATCTCTCATGGAAAGCAGATCTGTAAAAGGGATTATAATTTATAGGTAATTTTAGGCCTAAAATATCTTATAAATTCATTGAACCCTAAAGTAAGACTTACATTAATAAAATTTAAGAAGAAAATATTCTTGAGTATGGAAAAATATAGTTTTTAAAAGATTGTGAATGTATCATTGCCTACTAAATTCACTGATAAAATTAATAATATTTACACATTTACAATCTACAATAAAGTGTGTGCTCTTCCTTACTGGTGAATAAGACTTAACCCTCTTAGTTAAAGAGGGTGCATATATGCAAATCTTATTTTGCACAAGCAGTGACCTACAAATAGATATTTATGAGGGGAAGCTTTCATCTCCTCCTTTTGACAACACAGCGCACTGACAACTATATTTAAATGCTGTACTGCATTTTATCCCAAAGCATTGTTATTAAAACTGTCCGCAAGACATGATAAAAATTAAAAAAAAAAAATTCTCAGCTATTGCATGAAAGCATATCTGATTCTAACCATACATGGAATTTGTTTTCTATCAGCATTTTATGTAAAGTATTCTTGAGACAATGTCACCATTTAAAAATAATGTGTGCTTACAATATATCTTTATGATTAAGTAACTAAACCCACTAACTTAACTTTCTTATAAAATCACAGATTATTTAAGTCTAATCAAAAGATTTCTGGGGTTTATAGCAATATTTATTTAAGTATGTCTAAGGTTACAAAAATAAAATCAGCTTATGTTGCAGTGCTTTTAGACAGTGACAATTTGAATTCAGGTGTCTATCAATACATAACAGTGGTATTTTTAACTACTTTCCTTATTATAATTACTGTCAACTATCAATACATGAGTGTGACAACTCTACATGAATGCATAATTTGAGGACACTGAAATTATTTTTTCCAGTGCTTCATGACATGAACTAGGACTCAGCTTCCGGGCATGTCTGCACAACAGTATACCATCAGCTGCACAATCTCTCAATAAGCTGATTTGTGTTTCAGAAGTACTTTAGCCATGATGATGGTATAGTACAGAGTTACGTTAGAGGCTCATTGTGATGAAACACATTATTAGCATCTTCACTCAGTATGTGGTATGCAGATGATATGTGCAAGGAAGAGGTATTGTAAGCTGAATGTAGGAATCTCAGAAGACCAAGGACACCAACTTGCTTTGGCTGTGGAAAGGCTACAAACTTTGCTACGTTTTGGTGGGAACACTACAGTCCTGGTAATATGATCAGAGCGCACATTAGTAACATCATCAGAGTGCTGCCTTTCTGTCAAGTTCTCACACTTTCTTCTCATGAAATTGAGGCAATAAAAGACATAGCTTCTGTTATGTGAAAGGAACTATTTGACATTTCCTTACTGTAGGGCTTCTGCTTAAAAATAAAGATGTCTTATTTACTTGTTTGGCAAACTTAGAGAAATGTGAGGAAAGACACTCTACTTCTTGGACAAATTTGAGCATTTAAAGAAAAAAATTCAAGTCCTGTGAAGTCCAGTTGAACTGATTGCTGTTTGATGTACAGTATGTGGGCAGGGTATGTGTGCTAGCTTTGCCTTCCTCTGCCAAAGAGCACACATCATGCCATGAAAAGGCATTGTCACACACTGATAAATATATATTGGTAAATATCATGAATCAAAAATGCATATTTACAGAACCAGAAGTTCAGTCTATCACTTTTTGTTTGGTTGGTTGTTTTTGTTAATGAAACATGTTCCTTTTATTTCATTCTGAAGAACATAGTTTAGTTTAGTTCACTTTTTGCCACTAAAGTTCTATTAAACAAACAAAACAAAGTTAACAGTCTTCACATGAACAATTGAACTGCTTAAATATATCTTCGATGACTCCAAACATCTCTTTTCATAACAGTTTGACTATGAGAGCACTGTGGCTATACAAATTCTGACTACATCTACTTGCTTTTGAAACAATGCTCCTAAAGGGGTTTTTTTGGTACTCATTCAGGTAGAGGTTAATTCATAGTTTTGTTCACTCTGTAATGGATAGAGTTACCTGATGTACTCATCTAGAAAAAACATATTATTAACTGATTTGAAAAATCTCTATAACTGGAAGCTGTAAACTTCCAGCCATTATTTTAAATTATTTTAAATTTAATATATATGTCATACCACTATATCCTGTGACTTGGCAGCTCTTTGTGAGTTTCTGCTAGGATATACTGATAGAATGTATGATTACTTACACTGAATTACCAAAATAATCAAGAAGTCAATCAAGAAAAATATTTCATTTTAAAACAATTTAGTAATTTGTTTTCTGTTGTGTAGAGTCTAAAAGACAAAGACAGGTGATATGTTCATTGCCGGGAGGATGAGCAAGTCTCCTGTGCCATTCACCTGTGACCTTTCTGGCTGAGAGATAATAGATCTCCAGACTGAAAGAACACCTTTCAAATAAAAAAAAATAAAGGTTGGGTAATCTTCAGGGTTTTAAAAGGGTTACCATTTCTTTTGTTATATCTATTGTCTTTACAAATGATTTGAATAAAAGGTGGGACAATGTTGCTAAAACTTAAGCTATTTTCTTAGTGTAAGAAATAGGGGGAAATAAATCTCTAAGAGGATTGATTATAATTAAGGCAATGCACATTCTTCCAATTTCACTTTTCCCCTATAGCTGAACACCAGCTACTGTTGGTGTGTGCTTGTTGTGCAGTAGATAAAGATAACATCACTCATTACAGAATTATTGTTTTAAAAATCTATCCCAAAGGTAGATTTTTCACGGTGCCATATCCAACATAAGATATAAACAAAAATGTCATATTGTACAACTCCTATCAACCATTCATTTTAATATTGTGCTGTCATGTGAAAAGGAAGAGTTTTGCAGGAACCATATTTATTTAACAGTTCAGCTAAAGCTATTTTCTTTAAATCCTATTGTTTGTTTCAAGATGTATTTCTTAGTCCTACATCTTACTTCACTTGATGGATTTGACATGCCGCTAGTTTGTAAATTTGAACTTCCCTTTTGTTTGGTTTCTTTTTTACTTGCTTGTTTGCCAACTATTTGCCATATAGGAGGAGAAAATCCTAATGTTGAAATGTATAACGACTTGATCACAGAGAATTATATCAGAAAATATTCATAGCAGGTTTTAATAACTAAAATTAAAAATGTACACATTCTCAAATAAAAATCACCTTATTTTCAAAGTGTAGTTCTCCACTAAGTGCCATGTCCAGCTGTTTCTTGAACTTCTAGGGATGGTGATTCCAACACCAACCAACACCAACTGGGCAGGCCATTCCAATTCTTAACCACCCTTTCAGTGAAAAAATTTTTGATGTCCAATCTGAACCTCCACTGGGACAGCTTGAGGCCATTTCATCTTCTCATGTCCTAGTGACCTGGGAGAAGATTCCGACCACCACTCAAATACAACCACCTTTCAGGTATTTTTAGACAACAATAAAAAGCCTGAGCCTCCTTTTCCCCAGCTCCAGCTCCAGCTCCGTGGCTCTTCTCTGGACTCACTCCAGCAGTCCAATGACTTTTTTGGAGTGAGAGGCCCAGAACTGGACACAGCACTTGGGGTTCAGCCTCACCAGTGCCGAGTACAGGGGGACAATCACTGCCTCAATCCTGCGGGCCACACCAGAAAGGCCAGGATGCCACTGGCTTTCTCGGCCAACAGTGGTGGCTCGTGTTCAGCACCTGTCAACCAACAACCCCAGATTCTTTTCTGCTGGGCTGCTTTCCAGCCACTCCTCTTTCTTGAAGAGAATGGCAGAATGATGAACCTATTCCTGGTGTCCTATTTGCAGTATAGGAATTAGATATATATATAAATATATTAATATATTTATATATTTATATGTTTATATGTTTATATATTTATGTATAATAGATAATATATTTTATATATATATATTAGTGATACTTGTGTGAACTGTCAGAAATTTATGGAAATTTGTCCTCACTTTGTCTCATCTTCCGCAAGGTTCCAATGCAGAACAGTTCTTTTAATACAGCATTCTCTGTACAATATAGATGTAAAGTCAGACAGGATATTGTTTCCAGAGGCTAATTTTTAAATATGATACAGGGCATCCATTCACAATTCAAATATTATCACTTCTAAAATGCTCTAACATTTGAATAGGAAAGATTCCCATGCAACTGTTGTGGTCACAAAGTTAAAGTCTAGGTTCACTGCCCTTGTCAATGGGCTGTGTGCATCTGTGATTCGCAAAAAACTCATCTGCATCTTCAGTGTAATTTAGTTTTATTCTGGCCTTGACCAGGAAAACATATAAAATATTAACCAGCTGCTGGTAAGATGAGAAGACTGATTCCCCAATAGCTGAAATCAAGAACATATTTCAAACTCTAACTAAATCTAAGCAAAAACTAACTCAACAAAAAGTTTGAGTTTATTTGTTTTTTGTGGGGTTTTTTGCTAGTAAGAATATATTTCCAGGTCTACTTTACTGATAAAAGTTTTTGCATAGTCTTAGCATCTTTTCATATACAACAATTTGCTGGAACCAATACTGCATGAGATAATTCATTAGGGACAGATGATGTATATTTACTACCTCAGCATATCCTCAGTGAAGATGTTAGACTATTAGATGTATACAATTCTTTTGTTCTTCTTTCTCAGCAGTTATCCTTACTGATACAGTCAGTGTTTCTTCTCAGCATGAAATAACATTAGATAACATTGCATTTTGAGGAAGCAGAAAAAACAAGGGCTCCACAAATGGGAATGAATTAGAAATGTTCTTGCAGTAGAGGCCCTGGAGTTATAAATGAGAAACTGCTGCATGTACTTAGAAGGGACTTTACATAAAATCTTTCTCCTGCTGTGCATTTCTTATTCTTTAGCATATTCTGCTTCTGAAAGGCATTTTTTGACAAGTGCTAAAGCAGAATTTCCATACATTATCTGGGCTTCCCTAATCGGGTTACTTTTTTTGTTGTGGGTTTTTTTGTTGGGTTTTTTGTTTTGGTTTTTTTTTTCATAGTAAAAAATGTCTGGCCAGAGGACATTTCATCACTATTGATATTCTGAAAAATTGACAGAATCATTGCAGAGTTTTTCCTGTAGAAATATTAAGGAAAAGTTAATAATGTGATTAAGACTTAAAGTAAAACAGACCAAAGGGACAGGACATTAATCTCACTTATCTATAAACATCTAGTAAAGTAACATTGCAACTAACTAACCAGGAACTTTTTATAATTAATCAAGGTTTTTAGCATATGATTCATTTAACCTGTTTTGTATACCTATAGTACAGTATGCTAAACTGCCTCACCAGCCGTATCTGTAGTATTCTATTATTTTTAAAAGCAAATTGCATAATAAAGTTGTGTCAACCTTTATGATAGGTCAGATGAATTCAACCCATTTATTCTGTTGATAAGACTGCAAACTATTTCCTAAAAAAAATAAATTTCCAGACAGGTATCCTTTCTGACTTAGTTTCATTCAGCCAATGGCCACTGATTTATCTTTTTCAAGTTAGCTAAAAATCTTAGGCTTACTAATAATGCACAGCAGGGACTGTAGATAGACACAAATTTAGCATGTGACTAAACCCTGATAAACAGATACTGGTATCACTTAATCACTTCAAAATCAGAAATTATTTTTCACTCTTTTCAATAGATAAAACTGTTACATATAAATATATAGAATCATAGAAACATTTAGTTTCGAAAAGACTCTGAGATCCTAAGTCCAACCATTTAGCTAGCACCACCATGTTCACCATAAAACTATATCCCAAAGTACCATATCCATGTGCCTTTTACACACTTCCAGGGATGGTAGTTTCACATTTTCCAAATTGCACTTTCCATATTATGTTTTTAAGTATAATACGAAAAATCAAACCAAAAAACTTAATGCAATAGGAAATAGTTCATTAGCAATCATAAATAAGCATCATGCCCTACATGGCTTGGAATCATAGATTCATAGAATATCTCAAGTTGGATGGGACCCATAAGGATCATCAAGTCCAACTGCCTGCTCTGCCTAAACCCATATGACTAAGAGCATTGTCCAGATTCTCCTTCAACTCCATCAGGCTTGGTGCTATGACCACTTCCTTGGACAGCCTCTTCCAGTGACCCACCACCCTCTGAGTGAAAAACTATTTCCTAATGTTGAAATTGGACTTCCTCTGACACAAGTTCATTCCATTTCCTCATGTCCTGTCCCTGGTCCCCAGAGAGAGATCAGCACCTGCCACCTGCTAATGTGCTGATCACTCAAGGAATTTGTAGACTGTGATGAGGTCACTGCAGCACCTTTATAACATTCGTGAGGACAGCATTTGTTCCTTCTTAGAGGCCCTATGTATTAAATTTTAAAATAATGACACTTTTCAGGTACTTTCATTTTTATAAAAGTAGTCAGTAGCTTGTTTTCAAAGGTATCTAATAGCAGGTTTGATGCATATTGTATTCTACAAAAACATTTTAAATTACATTTAAAAATATAGCAGGAAAAAAGGAGCAACCTTGTGGTAAATCCTTCTTTGGTCTCACTTTATACACTGCTTAAAATTTCTTTTATTAGTACTAAGGATCTGATTAATTCTTCATTTATACCCATGTAATATGTATACATGCACACAGTCAAGCAGGATGTATATTTGTATCCCCAGGGTTTATTATAGATACTAAAGAAAACTCGAGTTATTCAGAGGTATTCAGACTTATTTTAGGCATGACATTGTCTACTATCCTACAAATGCTTATGAACACATTCTCCCACAAAGTTCTCTCATTTTTCCTGTATAAGCTGAGCAGCCCCCATCTGCTCTAATAACCATGTAGAGAGATCTTTTTTTACGCTCAACAGATGAATAAATAAATAAATAAATAAATATACTTCGTCCATCTTCAGTTTGCGTAACATTAACGTGAGTGTGAAACAACTAAAAGTCATCAAAAGATTTCTTTTTCTTTTAGGAACCGTAACAGTTGAAATCGCTGTTCTCGTGAAATTCTTATCCTAGCGAATTTTGACACTGACTTCAGCAGAGTAGAGGTTCTGTTACCCAGTATTTTGATAATGCAGTTCATGGAAAATATATGCCTACAGAATACAATGCTCTGCTAACAGCAGTTCATCCTTATCTTTGCTTCCTGATGCTAAGTGGGTTGCAAGAAAAGCTGGGAACTAGGTATTTTGGTTTTGCAATAGATCTATATAATGACGCACAGAGGTGCAATCAGATTCATAACTACTTTTCAATGGGAAAATACTTGCCATTAGGACTCCAAAGGATGATTTCAGAGACTGCCAAAGCCCTAAATTGCCACTGAATGACCTGATTATTCTTATTTTTTTTCTTCCAGAACAAACAATAATGTGTTTCTTTTGCAAAATTTCTTCTGGTCCTACAATTTCAGTGACATTTTGAAGACATGTATCTGATGATGCTTTGCAGTTTCATAATATCTTTTACTAAGTGTCACATACTTTTACAGTCATGGTAACACAGGTTCAGATTGCACTTAAGCCTTTTATAATTAGAATATTTGAACATTGAATAAACATTTTATAATGCAAAGTATAATGTTATATTATGAAAGTTAAATTGTTAAAATATCAGATTCAAACAGTAGAATTATTGAAATAACTGAGAAGGAACCATGAACTCATTCCTTTGTCTCCATATGTTTTAAAAAGTCACAAATCTGTTTTAAGAATAGCATTATTTCCTCATGCAGATGACTTTTTGTTGCTTAAATACTTCTGTGTGGCTCATATTGTTTGATATTGTTCCTGGAGGATAATTCATTTTCCCAAAACACACTTTTAGCTATCAAAACTTTGAAGAGTGTAACACAGAATAATTACCTTTATGACACATTTTATAGTAATGCTTTAAAGAAGAGCGATGACTCATTGAGTTTAAGCCACATCCTTCAATAATACTAAGGCTTTTTTTTTTTTCAGCAAAAGCTTTCAAGAATGCCAGTATCTGTAATTCAGTGACTTTAAACTTAGACGAGACACACTACGAAAACAAATAAAGATCCTAGAGCTAATGGGCTTTGTAAGGCCTTTTCTGTTGGCCTCCTCATGCAAAAACTATCTCCTTGGCACTGCTTCCACGAGGCATTTGACTCCCACCCTGCCTCATGGTTTAAAAGGTAAGACAGAAAAGCTATATAGACCAGAGATAATTAAACAACAGAGTTTCTTTTACATCCTGACAAAAATATGTCATAATTTACTGGAGATCACGCTTGCCTTGGAATAGTGTGCAGTTTGAAACAATGCCCTTTCTTGTAGATTTGTTGTGACTTTTTAAATACACAGAGCACTGCTGGTACAGCATCAATATATAGAAAGTTGCTTTGCACTGCTTGTCTGGAGTTGATATTTTCCCCCACAAAATTTAACTTGCAACCATTCCTCTGCTCCCTGTTTCTCTAAACGTCAATTCACTAGCATAAAAAGAAACAAAACACCCTGAATATCTTTTATTTCCAGTTTCTAGAAAGATCCTAAACCTCCCTAGTATTGGAATATTAATGAATATAGCTTTCTAGCTATCTACATTATATCATTTTAGTTGTAAACTCGGGAAGTTCTTTTATAGTTCTGATTACTGCAGCACACGCAGATTCTAGAACTAGTGGCATAAGTCCTGATTTCACAACTTCCTCAGAAGTTTGGGCTTTTAATCATTATGAGGTTAGAATATTGCAAGATTTTTCAGATCTTGGATTAAGATTTAATAACTGTCCTGGAGGCCATTCTGGTTAGTGTAATTTCTTAGGCTAATCTGCATTTGCCTTCTAAATGTACTTTTATAATATAAAAATTTATATGTTATGAAGACTTTTGTTGCAAGGTTTTCTCCAAAATCATGTATCGATGTGCTGTATAGTTTTATGCACTAAGTATTGGTATCCCACTTGTTTAAATACTATGTCTCTATATCAGGAAAACCCTTGACAAAAGGTTTTAAACTAAATGGAATGTGTAGCAGAAAGGGAAATTTTCTTTCTTGTCCATGGAAGTAAAAGTCAAGAAAACAGTCTTGCCAAAGAATTACATTCCAAATACAGAATCTGTATAAGCTTTCTAGAAGAATTTGAGTTGAATGAGAAAGAAAACCTCTTGGGAGTTAATGTAACATTCAGTAGTAATAAGCAGGGTTTAATTTCATTCTGTTGAGTTTCTAAACTTCATAATAACATTTGGATTGTAGCATATAAATTAATCTTTAATAGTTACCTGATTCTCAGAGTTGTTACAGGATAAAAAGTCAATTACATTAGACTCCCCATATACCATATAAGAGAGCAATTCAGGATTTAAGGATAATGGGTCCTGGAGTGTTCTTCAACAAACTGGGTTAGCAATCCAGTATAGTGATTTGGGAGAAAAAAATTCTACTAATATAATCAGACAAAATTGTACCTGAACTTTGCAGATCTGCAATTTGAAAACTGCTGTGTAATTCTTATATGAGTCTTTCCTAAACTAGTTACATTTTTAAAAATTAAAATTTTCTGCTCAATAAAAGTAATGTTTCTCCAATAAATCAATATATTATTTATGCATGCAAAACATCTACGCATGAAGCTACAATTCTCAATCCAGTCCACTCTAAGAATATCAGTGTTCACCAGAGATATTCCAAAGGAGTTCCAACTGGGTGGTACTGGTAGTCTGAGCAAAGGTTGCATGTCTGTTCACAAGGCAAAATGGAATGAGACTACCTTCAAGTAGAAAAAGCTTATCTGTAGACCCAAAAAAAATTACAATATTCCCTCAATCATAGAAGCAGATTTCTTATTCCTTAATGGCCCTAAAGACCTTTTTCTTTTAGTGAAGCCATATAAGTTCATACACTACCAGTAACACAACAAAGCTACACAGAGATTTTTCTGATCTTGAAGGAGGATTTCAATGAGTTTTCCTGCCTATAATGCTGAAATACATAATAATTGTATTATTTATTATTACAGTATCAGTGTACTGTCACTTTAATTGTATAACTGTGATACCATCAAGGATTTGTAACTTAAACAACCAATTAAAATGCAAAGACGCTGACTTTTAAAAAAATATGTCTACCAACTCTTATATTGATTATTTTAAATTTCTGTTTTAATTTCTGTGTAAATCAATTAACTATATAGATTTCAAGGTCTGGCCCACAGACCTCCTAGTGTGAGAAAGTACAAATCTTAGCTGTGAGATTTTCTGCAATGAACTACTGCATAAGATCAATATGGTAGTAGGGTTAGGAGACTATAGATTATTGAAAGCAGACTATTTAATGTAGTGTACCAAATGCAATTGACAAAAAAAGTAAATTAGTAAAAATCAATTTGACTTTTGAGTATTAAACAAATTGGATTGCAAAAGAACCATAAATGAAAAAGAAAATAAGGAGCTCTTTGATACAATGTAGAGTAAAGCTTAGAGGAATAATTTATTGGGAGTTATTTGCAATTTGTTAGGAGTAATTTTCATCAGTTTATTGATCAAACAAGCTGTAGAGAATAGGGGAATTAAACTTCTGTCTAGTGAATAATATTTGAAATGTCTGTTGAAATAGCTTTAAAAATTCCAAAGTAGGTCAAAGAGTTGATGAAGAAAGTCCTATATTAGCAACAAACTGGCTTCTTTCATGCCCATCAAGTCAATTTACTGTTTGATGGACTGATAAAAACCTCTTACATTTTAACTCTTAAAAAGACACCTGAGAATTGCTCATATTTCATTGTTGCATTTTATACTGTAACGTAACAAAGCAAGCATTGGTGGAACAATATAATAAATGCAAATGCTTTCCTCCCTTGAAAACAACTGTTCAAATGGTATATGAATTCAAGCAAATTTGTTGCTTTATCCTAATTTTTAGTAGTCATTTGTTCTTATTACATTATTTATGACAATCTGGTGTGATTAGCAGGCTTTGTTCTTGAAAGACTTGGGACCAGAAGAATAGAGGCGTTGAAAGCCAAGCCTGCAAACAGAGAGTGGGAAGCAACAGGACGCATGCTGTAGAGCACATGTAAGTCATCTTTATTAAAACAGGATGCCTCATTTAGAATCCAGAGTATCCTACAACCAAAACAAGTCTGGAAATATATGCCATATGCTCTCTGAGGGCTGGCTTTAGGCAACGGCCATAACAACTACTATTACTAGCGCTCATATCATTCTATCAGCAGAAATTAAATCTGAGAGCTTTGTTGACCAACAGAAAAATATTTTCATGTAGTTTGGGAAATGTTTTTTCAATATAAAACCAAAATACTTAGAAACTGCTATGGGCATGAAGAATTCTGATACAATTTTTTGAAAGCATCAATTAAAAATGAAGATACTGTTCCTGATTGAAAAAATACATGTGTTATGCCAAAGAGATGCCAGTGAAGTTGTGCATCAAACATTACCCCTTTTAGAGACTTTGTCTCCACATTATTCCTGATAAATAGCTTTGACAAAGGCAGAGGTGTTAATTAGAATTGAAGCTTGAATTCCTCTGCTGGAAACTCAGATATAAAGATTTCTTCAGAATAGTTAATCTCCTACAATAATACTTTGCTACATTTAAAAAGGTTTAGATGGACCATTTTAAAGGGCTTTTTTTTATTTAAGAAAATTGCTATTCTCATAATGGACTTATGACTTACTTTGAAATAAGACCATAGTGGTAACAATAAAAGCTCAGTCATAAAGACTTTTTCAAAAATCTTTTACCTAAATAATAGAACTGATGCAAAACCAACGAACATAATGTTTTATGGTCAGAGATTGTTCAGTGAATCTTATAGAAAAAATATAAATGCATTTTTGGATGAAATTTCATTTTAAGCTGATCTGGGAAAGACATGTAGAGTGATAGTAACAAAGTCTAACTTAATTTAAAAACTCATGAAAACATTTATACATCACTAACTTGATTATTATAAAAAGTGAATACTAAGTACTAGGCAGCAACTTCTTAACTAGATTTTTGGCTGTGGACCTTAATGCTAAGATGAGAACTACAATTCAAATTTTAAAATCAGAATTCAATGAATAGTTGCTCATAGTACTACAGATTTCCCCTTTCAGAAAAGTACGAGACATATAGGAAGCCATGACCAAGCTACTTACTGAATAAGTAACCCTGAACTTTTCAAAAACCAAAATGGAAATTCACAGCCTGTTTTGCCAATGAGTTATATATTTTTAAATACTTTTAAATGCCATAATGTTTTGCTCAAAAACAAAGTAAGAAGATTAAGGAAAATGTTCATGTTTTAAATACATGTCTTTAACTAAAGTGCCAGTAATGGTTAGGCTGATATTTAACTGGAAGCAGTGATCTACATCCTGTACTTCGCCACACTAGAGAGCTCCTGCAGACTTGCTCCCATGTGAAGAAGAGGACAGTCTGCACTTTGGGCAGGAACATTGGCTGTCAAGACCTGCTTCACCATTTGCCCATGACATTTCAAATTTCACTGAGACATTTCCAAAATTATTTCCATGAATAGTTTCAATAAAGAGAGCTTAGATATTTAAACCTTCCTGATCACTGTGTTAGCCACAAAAAAAGTTTCAGAACTTGTTTAAGATGTCATTTTTATTCATGACATAATCATTCATTTCAGTTATGCAGGTTGTTTGGATAAACACGATAGGTGACAAAGAAATGTCAAATATGTGTAATATAGCTTCCTCTTAAAAATTCACTTTTAAACATGATACATACAAATACAATTGTAAGTACAAATCCAGTATAAAATAACTTTATTGTTTCAGTTTCTCTGACTTGTCTTTTCATTATTTGAACTTTAATTATATGATTTACAGAAGTGATCTTAGTATCACTGTATATGCTCTGAGTGAAATCTCTAAGTAATTAATTTGCCACCTGATTCAACTTTCATATAAGGCAGGTACCCAGTGGTAAAAGGATGAAAAGTAGAGGATACAAAATGGTAAAAGATCTTTGGCCTCTTCTTCCTTGTATTTTTCTTTTTGTTGTACACTAAGTCACAAACTCCTTGGGTTGTAGTTTGATTTTCTTTCTTTGTGATCACAAAAAAATCTCCTTCCTCTTAAAGTAATTAAAATTTCACTTTATTGTGCTGCTCTCAAAATCCAAGCTCTTATGCAGCTGCAAATATTCCTGCTCTCTCAAGGAAAGAACACCTTGTATATTGTATGTTCCCATTCTGTCACTTAAAAGGATTAAAAGATTCAGATTACACCTAAATAAGATTATAATACAATTTCATTTCTTAGAGTATTTGCTTTGGTATTAGAATCAGAGAACGTTACAAAGGCCCCTAAAATGAATAGCTGGAGTGATATAAGTTCAATCTGTTACAGTAGGAGGGGCTGCTAAACAGAGATTGTGGCCTTGGAGACTTTCTAGATATCCAGATTTTAAACCAGTGATACAAAGGAATGTGTCTATTTCATTTCCCAATAAAATTTAGACGGATTTTTCCACTTTCTCTTTGTAGACACCTGTATAATAAATATATATTTGAAATAATTTTTACATACTTGAAAAGTTCACTTCCACTTTTGGAAACCAGTTCATTATTACTTTAATAGGATTAAAGTAGGTAAACCCTAGATATGCTCAAAATAATTGTATTAGCATGTTTCAAAGTACAATAATTTTTCTGCAAATGTGTAGAGTCTCTGGACCGTGAACTAGCTAGGAAACAGGAGACACATCAAAGATCATTATAACTGTTATGGCTGGTGGGACTGCCTTGTGATCTTCTGATAAACACAGGGAATACTGCACACAATACAGAGCTGTTTTCTATAGGATTCATGGCATCCACTCCCTCTGCCAAAAACATAAATGTAAAGAATAGGGAAGTGGCTGGAATTGATAAAGCAAACATCTACCCTCCCACAGATTCCTAGATACTTTCCTTAAGGCCGAGGTAGGATTTCTATATCTCCATGAAACACTACATCAGTCTTTGACTTTTAAAACAAAAATAATGATTTGACATTGTCAAACAACAACCTTGAAAATTGAAAAAAAAAAAAAAAGTTGAGCTGTTATTTCTGCATTTACCATTGTAAGCAGATGCATGAGGGTGGCTGTCAAACTGAATAAAGAGAAACAGCAGGGGCTTTAAACATTCTGATTAATGCTTAAGATTTTTAAATCAGAACAATAATAGAAGTATTTTTACAATGGATATTCAATTACTTTTTTCTCCCCTTTTGTAATTTAAAAAAGCATGATCTTTTCATGCAAGGATGGACTTCCCTCATTAAGAATTTTGTGGAGACCATACCTTGGTTTCTGTAACTACAAATAGCTACATCTTGAATGTGGGATTGTATAGCGAGTGATAAAGTATTTTCATAGTCCTACCGAGGGCAATATTTTCCAATCTCACTGTCTACACACTGTGTTACAAATTGGTTATAAATCTGTGGTGTTAAAATGACTCAAACAAAATCTAACTCATCTCTGTGTAAGGCAATGTATTTTGTTTGAGGATCTCCTGGTAACATCTCCCTGGCATAGAAATTTCAGCCTTTTGCATTCAACTGAAGTGAATGTTGACAATATTCTCGATAATTTTAACACAATGTCCTAGGGGTTTTTTTGTCTCAGTTCCAGGTGAATGGACAGGTTCCTGTTAACTTTCAAACATGCCATCTCTTATCATCACTGATCATGAATACCTTATAAATCAGCAACCATTGTAGATGAGTAGCATTCAAGCAACCTTTTTATGCATTCAGTAAGAACAAGTCAAAACTATGAAAAATACTGATTTGACAGAAAACATTGTTGAATAGTAACAAAAAAAGAGCTTACAAAGGATGACAGAAAAGAGTTTGAAAATTGCATTAAATGAAACTTGTAAAAAACATATAATTTCTTCTGTATCTCTGGTTTTTTGAAAAAGGTAAAGAAATATTTTTTTAAAAGGTAAAGAAATAATTTAAAAATTATGTATGCTTGACTGGCACTGCTATTTCTACTATTTCTGCTATTTCTGCTATTTCTACTTTGCATTTTTGCTCTCACATCTGACAGCCATTACAGACTAATTTTCAGATTGAAAGAAAAAGGAAAAAAAAAAAGAAAAAACAACATTATTTTGGTTTTAAACACTCAGAGACTGAGGGGTCAGAAGCCTAGCTAGGAAATTCTAGGTTTCTAGGAAGACCTAGAAGCAAGACTGCATAATATTTCAGATTAGACAGCTAAATTTAAATTATGCTATAGCTTCTGCTTACTTCCCGATATCCTCCTCAGTCACAGGCTGCTTTCAGGTACTCAGTCTACAGATGACACTTGTGTTTTCATGGATGATTGTGAATGTAGCTTTCTTGTCTTCATGAAATGCAGAAAGATGAAAGTTTTTAATAGTTACCTTTAGGAAAGAAAAAATTGCAATTTTCTGTTATTCTTCACTATATTGTTGATGTTGCAGACATTGTATCCATACATGTGTTTGTCCTTTAGTAGTATCTGCTATTACTTATTGACACATTGGTATGACATATTTACATGTTATGTGGCAAATATTTGGTTAGTAGTAGAGCTCTGTTTTTACCAGGGGCCTACTTCAAAATAATTTAAGTAATTCCAGAAAAAAATAGTGTTTGCTTAAAGAGTCAGACAGTAGAACTATGTCTGAATACAGTTTTGGGACTGTATTTTGCCTCATTGTACTTCAGTACTTATAATTTTACATTATCCCACCCATTCTACTACTTTAGATTAAACAGTGTTCATAGAACCATGGAGATGGCTTAAATCAGCTTTAAAAAACATTTACTCAAAACTCTCTCTTGATCGCAAAGGATTAGAAAAGTTAGATCCAAGCTGACTGGTGCAGCTACCACACCAGAAGGCCAGGTTGACTTCCAGAGGGACCGGGACAAGCTTGAGAAGTGGGCCCATGGGAATCTCACGAGGTTTAACAGGACCAAATGCCAGGTGCTGCACCTGGGTTGGGGTGGCTCCCGGTATCAATCCAGGCTGGGGAATGAGCAGATCAAGAACAGCCCTGCCAAGGGGAGTTGGGGGGTGCTGATGGATGAGAGGCTGGACAAGAGCAGGCAGTGTGCTGCTGCAGCCCAGAAACACAATTGTGTCCTGGGCTGCATCAAAAGCAGCATGGGCAGCAGGGCCCACAGGGGGGGGATTCTATCCTTCTATCCCACTCTTGTGGGAATCTACCTGTAGTAACTGCATCCAGTTACTCCAGTGCCCAACACAGGAGGGACATGGATCTGTTAGAGAGAATCCAAAGGGGGAGACCAAGCTGATTAGAGGGATGGAACACCCCTCCCAGGATGGAAGTGTTCAGCCTGGAAAATAGAAGGCCTTGGGGTACCCTAATTGCAGCCTTCCATTTCCTAAAGTGTGTCTAGAAGAATGATGGAGAGAGACTACGTACAAAAGCATTTAGTGACAGCTCAAGGCGGAATGGCTTCAAACTGAAAGAGAGTAGGTTTAGATTAGATATAAGGAAGAAGTTCTTCACTGTGAGATTGATGAGGCACAAGAACTCATTGCCCAGAGATGTTGTGGATGCCCCATCCCTGGAAATGTTCAAGACCAGGTTGGTTGGGGTTCTGAGAACCTGGTCTAGTGAAAGGTGCACCTATCTATGGCAGGGGGTTTGGAACTTGATGATCACTGAAGTCCCTTCCAACACAAGTCATTCTATGATTCCATGTTCATTTCCTGACATCTGCTGTCACTGGACAGAGCAGATGTCAGGTATCCACTTCCTTTTTACGTCCTTATTGTCCATGAATCTCATCCAGTTTTAAACCCACAGGTATTGCCTTCCTTCACAGCCATAAAGTCAGTAAGTTCTAATAGTTTTAATACAGTAGGATTTGATAAATAACAGCCTTATTTCTATATCAAAGAAACGATGATCACAGAAATGGAGAAGTGGACAATTTCATGCAATACCCTCCTCATCACACTTAACATTTTTTATTTTTGTGTTGCTATTGCACATTTTATAGATGATTTCAGTAGAATGTAAAAACTGTCTTCAGGATATCTTTCCTGAGATATAAATATATTTTCCTTAGCATTTTACTTTCTATTTCTCCATGTTAAAGCTTCCTTGCCACTTTTTGTTTACTCAGTTTTTTTTAAATCCTTCTGGAATTCCTCATCATTCATATTATATAAAATTGCTCCAAAAGTTCCATAATATCCTAAAAGTCTCCAATCTCTTTTCTGAAGCAAAATCACCACACCAATCAACCAAGGACAAAAAGACAATTGTTTATTCTAATTGCAAAATAACTCCACAAAATTGTGGATTTAGACCTGCAGCTTCATTCCTTCAAGGAAGAAGAGAGTCACAAAGGAGCAAAACTGCCACAGTAGAAAATGCAGAGAAATGAAATATTAGAAAAATTTCACTTTAGTCCTGACTGGATTAAATGAGGGGGGGAAAAAAAAGTGCTTTTGAAAAAATCTAATTTCATTAATAAGGAAGAAGTATATGACTTGGACTTTTTTGAAGTGATTTGCTGGTAGAGGGAATCACTATGATTAATCTCTTCTAGAAGCCTTTAAAATATAATCTGCTTGTATAACTTGCATACTATTTCATTATCAAAATGTCAATACATATTAGTAAAGTCTGGAAATTTTTTATGTGAAAGTAAAAATTAAATCATGACAACCAATTTTGAAAATCTTCCTGAAAATCCTGGTATTATCAAACTTAGGAACTGCAGACACACCTGTCCTTCAGTTATTGCTTTATTTTCCTATTCGCCTCTAAAATGGTTCTAAGAATATGCTTTTCTTTCAGAAGACATTCTCATACAGTCTGTGCCTACATTTGAGGCCTGAAAACAGCTTTTAAGACATACCTCTGACAGTTCTTTACCTCTGCTGGCACTTCTCCATCCAAAAGCAGACATATCATCCTAATTCTTTTCTCCTGCCTCTCCTATCTGTTCCTCTTACACTGCAATATATAAGTAATGGGGTGAAGAAACAGGAACAAAAGGAGATTTGTCAGTGTGAAAAAAAATCTGTTCTTGCCATCCTCTAAATAATAACATAATCTACAATAAATATATATCACTCTCTAGAGGTCTGCTATGAAGGGAAATTTTTCTGCAATACCATCAGGTGAAATTCACTGCTCATCTGTGTTTCTTTCTCTTTATGTCAGAATTGCAACATTCTATTGTCTCTTAATCTTTTACATATAGTGAAAAAAAGGGTTTACAGACTATTATTTAGCTCATAATGGCAAACACACAGAAGCGTACAAATACCAGAATCAAGATTGTCTGTATCCCTTTTTGTCAATGTTGTATTACATTTTTTAGGTCTATGACATGAGGATATACTTTTTCTATCCTCCAAATCCCTGCCTCATTTAGTCTAGGAGTAGACAGTTCTTGTTAATGAGCAGTTTTCCCTCTTTTAGCCTTCATCTTGTTTAATAGTCTGTACCCAGACTTATTCACTGAAGATTATTCAAATCCTGCCCTGAAGACAGAATTATTTATTTCTTCGTATCTTTTTTTTTTTTTTTTTTTTTTTTTAATAATGATCAACCCTGCAGTACCAACTGCTTCACAAACATTTACAAAATATGAAGATCAAAGTTATGGAGTGTCTTCCATACTGGGAATGATAGATAAACTGGGATCTGTGAGCCGTAAAGAGAAAAAAAAAGGACAATAAGCTAAAAATTTGCACATCATAAGTGGTTTGGCAAAAATCTATAGGGAAAGATTGTTTACCGTCTCTTCATGTACAAGAAATAAAGGATAACAAATGAAATTGTTATGTCAGGTTCAGAAAACCACCCATTTTTTTTTTTAATAAAAGACAAGAATTTGTATCTGGAGGATGTTGCAGACATATTTATTTATTATATATACATGAAAATTCCCGAACTTAATCTAGTAGGACTCTGGGGAAAAAGTTAGAGTGGATAATGTATATTTTCCACATTCTTACTTTTTCATAGAATCATAGAACAGTTTGGGTTGGAAAGGACCTTAAAAATCATTTAGTTCCAACCCCACTGCCACGGGCCAGGACACCTTTCAGTAGACCAGGTTGCTCAGAGTTCCATTCAACCTGGCCTTGAACATGTCCTTTTAATTAAACACGTTTATTGATTCTGATTAAATTACTGTTTGGGGCTAGGTGTACCTTCAGTGTAACTCATTCTGACCATTCTTATATTCTTATAATTAGCAATCAGTTGAGTGGGTATCACTCTTTCTTTTTTTTGTATTGGTCAAGGCATTCATATAAAAATTTGATCCTGATTAGTTCAGGGAGCTGAACTAGATGATCACTTGGGCACTTTTCCAAACTGAAGTTTTATGCCTAAGGTATTAAAGTCAGAGAGGTTAATTTATTTTTTAAAATATCACATGATACACTGGGGGAAACTGTTCCAACCATACCAACTAGGTCTTAACAGCCTTGCACATTTTAATAAGTAGAGATACTTAAAGTATTTTAAATGTGATATTTCCTTACTCAGAAAGAGAATCTAGGTATTTTGGTGCTTTCCCTAGATCAATATAACACCTATTTCTCTTCTCCAGTTTGGAAAAGGGTGAGCTATCTTGTTTATGTAATTTGTCATCCAAACTGGTACCATAAGGACATTACTTCATATTGGAACTAGATTTTTAGTAATCTTAAATCCACCCATCTCAACCCACCTCTTGTATGCAAGACACCTGCTAAAAGCATGAGGAAGCCATTGCAATGCCTTCCCTACAAAAAAGAGTTCTATTTAGAAATCAAGTATTTGTAGAAATGGATTTTCAAGTTCTTTTCTTCATAAACCTGGCATTTGCTGAGCCTTCTAAGTGAGACTTCCTTCATTTCAGTGCATCTGTCCTTCAGTTTCTAGTACAAAGTGTTACATTTCTTACAGAATTTATAGGAAGTTATAATTTAATATGTTATTTATGAATATAATTTCTCCTTTACCTTCTGGACATTGATTCAATTTCTTCTTTCTCTTAAATAGTTATACATTTCCTCATTCTCTGATTCACTCAAGCATACATGGTCAGATTGTGTGGCAAATGCTAGACCAATATTTTTTTAATTAAGTTTTTAAATATAAGATTTCCTTTTAAGCCACCTTCAAAATGTGTAGAAGATGTTGTTTCTTGATGCTTCAGCAGTCACAGAATAACTTGGGTTTCCCATGGTAAAAATCAAAGCTCCTGCACATTTATCATTGAACAATGGAGGTCAGAGGCCTGTAGAAGTAAACACAATATTATTATGAGACTGTTTTACAGAGAGAAGAAATCGGTTAATGTGAGAAAATCTCTGTGTGACCTTTGGAGTTTTCAATGTTAATTCCATTAACAACTATAAAGGAGAGAGACATCACTCTATCAGTAGTTTTTTCAACAGTTGTTTCAGTATTTTTATCATTGTGTCATTGTTAAAATAGTGAATATTTTCATTTTATGGGCAAGTATTACTAAACCAAGCAGCTCAGCAAAATTATAGAGTAAAAGTAATTTGAAAAAATATATAGTTGTGTTATCTAGTGTGGTGGACCGCCCCTAAGCTGCCTCCACCTCCCAGGCTGGGGATAGCTCCTCCAAAGGAGGAGCCTTGCCGTGGGAGGCCCCTGGGGTAAGGGCTTCTGGGTCCGCCCCTGGACTGTGGGATAAGGCGTGCCCAGGGCTCAGGATCCACCCATCCTTCCAGGCTTTTCTGTTCTGTTAGCTATATTATTGGTTAGTTTGAATTGTACCCCACCCCTTTTGGTTATAGTTGGTTCGTGTACCCTTTCCCCGCCCCTCAGCTCTTCCCCGATTGGTTACCCCTTTCCCTTATTAAGTGGCAGCACGGAGGCTTTTCCTGACGTTCCTCTTCCGCTCTCTCTCCCGAGTACCCGTGCCCTAACCCCCAATAAAGAGAGCTGGAGGGGACTCCCTCCCGCACACCCTTTGCCTCCTCGTGTCCCATTCTTCCACGCGGCCTCCTGCGAGACTCGACTGCTGGCAGGGACGGCGCCGTCTCAAGGTGAAACATCCACCCGATTGCCCTTGTGGCTGGCAGCCATGCCCGGGGCTGGGGCGATCCCAGGAGGGGGATGCACACCGAAAAAGGGGTCTGCAACAATCTAGGGCATAGATCAATATGATTTATGACAGACAGTGCCACTCACTAATTCAAGGTTCTAAGCCATTTTGGGAGTGCTAATAACATACTTACAGAAGAACTGTGAATTGCCTGTAAACTTCTGAGATACTTTTCTTAGTTCATCATTATTTTTACTCCTTTATTATGACTTGGACTTTTACAGGGCCATTTCATTGACAGTAATTTTGTACCTGCTCTCTTCAAGGGTTTCACAAATTCTTTAGATTTTACTATAGTGTTTTCCTTTTGTTATGAAATATTTCAGTATTATTTATTTGACAAATTAACAGAAAAGCTTGTTGCCTCTCTTGACCCCTTCAAGCCTCTCTTGACCCTTTCCAAGACTCACAGTGCTGTCAATTTCTCATCTAGCTTACATCCTCTCAGTTTCCTCAAGAACAGTTGTTGAGTATCATGTGTTGGCTAAAAGCATTGTGGCTAAAAATCCACGCTTATCAATAAAGTTAAGAGCAAAATTTGGGCAAAAACTATAGGATGCAATGGTAAAGATGATGTCTTGTTATCAGTCTTATCAGAACTAAAAAATAAATTCATCTGATTACATCAAAGAAGATTCTTGTAACCGGGTGATCAGCTTGTTTTATTTCTCTCCTCACCTCTTTACAAAATATGCCTCTTAATCAGCCCACAAATGCAAGCTGTACTTGCTGTTCTTCAGTCTAAAATCTGTCATCACTTCCTTCAGGTTTTCTCATGAAGACAAAAAACCCCACCAACAAATGTCACAGCTCTTCCTTACCCATATTAAAATAATGTTTTAGTTTCTCTTATTAAGTTCTCATAATTAGACATCAATTAACAGGAAAGACATAGACTCATATTTATGTATATATATGTTACCTTCTTCCATTTTTCTTCTTGGTTTCTTCTCTTTTGGGGTGATTTGTTCCTTTTGAATGTAAAGAAGTCAACTAGCATTCTGTATTCATAATTAAATGTCCTTAAAAATGAACTTTTTCTGACAAACAGTATTGTTCCAGACTACAAAGGCAAATTAAGTATTAATATTATCTTTCCTAATAAAATGGTGCACAACTGGAAAATGAAATTGGTGTATTGACTATGATAAGGAGCCTAGGAAATAATAAAACTGAGTGAGGGGAAGAGAAGGGGAAGAAATCCAGGGAAAAGTATTTAAAGTATTTTAGGTAAAAGCTGAGAGCCAAGTAGGTATCTGGTTCTGTAACAGACATCCCAAACACTTCTGTTAAGTCTCATGATTCACTGTTACTTCAGGGCTCCTTGAATATTCATATACAAACTATCAACATGCCATTTTACACTAGCAAGTGACACTGCTAATGGCATAGCTTTAGAAGAAAAAAAAGCACTGGGGGAAAAAATTATCATATTTTACAATAGTTAGCATGACTCTCAGGAACTTAATTTTACTGGCAGCAACTTATCCAGTTATAGACAGCTAAATCAGCACTGATCCTAGAGAGAGAAGAGACAGCACTGCTGAGGTAGTGTAAAAGTCAACTTTCTGCTTTGCTAGCCATGTTTAAGAGAATAACCGTGTAAATCAAAAATCTTTTGGAAATAAATGCTGGGTTCCAGACCAGAGTTCTGGCAGGAGAAGGCCAATGGGAAATTATCTCAAGGATTTCAAGGCTGGTATAGGGAGAAGTCTACCTATGCAGAATATATGTTTTACACTTGTGCCTTTGTTCAGACATATGACATGAGTATCTATTCAATATGAATTTCTGTTCACGAGATGTTCGTTTTTCTGTGTATTTTGGCATGTTTTGAAAACAAACAGTTTTATGTCCCAGAAGGAACCATTACACATTTAAAGTGGGAAAAATAACATACAGATAGATCATGTTATTACTTGGTTAATTGCTTTTTCTTTTTTTAACCGATATGTATGTCTTGGATATTTTCTCAGCTTTTAAAAATATTTTTATTATATTATCTTGTAAATCTTTAAAATGGGATTTTTTGAAGAAAAAAAATTCATATAAAAACTTGCTATCTTACTGTTACTTTCTGTCTTACTTACAAATATTCTGTAACACTTAACTTCTCCTCATCCTTTTATCCCCTACTCATCCACTTTTGGCCTCCCTCATTTTCTGCACAATCTGGTGTAAAAACCTTCTCTTCTGCTGTTTTTGGCATCTGAAACAGCATACCTCTACTTTTCCTTTTAATTTAATTTGAAATCTCAGCTGAAATCTTATCTTTCTTCCCATGTTTACGCCTCCAAGTTTCACTCCCCTGCTGGTGTAGTTTGATTTGTAGTTTTACAACATGCAAAGCATAATTGCTTATTTTAAACTGAAGAAGATAGAAAGAACAATTTAATATCTTCCTTTTTAGAAGAGGCTTCCTTTATTTGATAGCACGTTCTTTTTACAGGGCAAACCACTCATCTCCTATTGTTGGTTTCTTGCATGTGTATGCCACTAATAACTCAACTATGTTCTTTCAGATGTATACTAATTATGCTTGAATGGGGGTAATAGAAAATGTATTTATTCTCATGACAAAAAAATTTAAAAGTTTACTTTTATAGGGGTTTTTTCAGTCATAGTTTTCCTAATTTGTATTGATTTAAATCTCATTATGAATATGAAAATGCACAGTGGCTAACATGAGGAGAAGTACTTCCTGTGAATTCTTTGCTTTTAACTGGAGGATAAAATATTCTCATCCTTATTTTTCGCAAGTCCTTGACATCTGTGACAGCACTGCAGAGAATGGGAGATAACTGCTATATGGTATTTAGACCACCAATCTGCTGTAATAAAATGATTTTGCTGGTACAGCTCTTGTATTTCTCTGTGGCTGCCTTCTTTCAGAAAAACAGGGTTTTTTTCTGACTTTTTTTTTGTCTCAGGAAACTCTTTATCAGACTCACTTTATTAGAGACAACAAATGTCTCTACATTCTTTGGTTAAAATATATTCTGTCTGTTCATATAATTAACTGGGTTTACTGGTTTTCTGGATTTTTTAGAAATAATCTTTTGCTAAAGAAGAAAACATCCATTGTGTTCATGAAATTCATAGACATTTATGCTTGGGTTCCAAAGCTCCATCTAAGTGATTCAGGGCTAAATATAATAATTTTTTTATGCCAGCTTTTAATTGAGTAATGGTGTGTGAAACTCATGTGGCACAGTGGGAAGCATACAAAAAAGAATCTGAAAGAGCATAATGACTGCAGAACATCCACGCATTTGAAATCAGGAAGATGTAAGAAAAATCTAAGTCTTGTCAGTCACATAACATGAAGTAATGGGATTATGCAAAAAATGTGGTTAATAATGCTTCACTATAAATACACCACAACACAGTGTGAAACATGTGCCTTAAACTGTGATATATTATTTAGAAAAATGATCTTATTATTTAAAAAATGATTAAACAGTCATATAGTAATCCACTTACAGAACAAAATCTAAATATACAGAGTATGTGGTTTATATTTCCAGGGTGTCATCTACATTATTTTTCAAAGTTTGCTTTATTTGTTTCACTGAAAAAAGTTATTTCATTTTTTCCATAATTAGTAACTAAAATTGTTGCTAAGACTCTGTAAAGCTATGGTGACAATGGCCAAGTAGGGTCTGTTTGTACATACAAGTGCTTGCACATGTGACAAAAGTTACAAAGACATTTTTAATGCTTCCCAGGTATCCTGGTGTTAAGATGTCAGCCTATCTGCATCTTTCTTTTCTCTCTCCTTAGAGAAAATAGCAATGAGTTGGGTGCTATTTCTGAGACTTCATCACTATATGGTCTATCAAACAAAGTGGGTTCTATTTCTTTCATCTTGGACTTCTTTTGTGACCATCAGGTAATATTTTTCTATGTGGTCAATTAGATTCAATTCCCTCTTTCCCTTCAGAGTCCCAGACTGAAAATTGTCCACAGCAGTTAATTTGCCTCCAGGCTTGGGTCCAGGTAAGCTGGAAATGGAGATCTGTATAGTTTTTTTGCCAGCGCACATAACCTGAAGACTTTTTGGATATAGGCTTAATCTATTTCTTTATTTACTTAAATTTTCAACCCAAAAATTATGAGTAATACTCCACAGGTGTTACTTTGAATTTCCCAAATCCTACAGTTCTGAATACTGTATGTATAATAACAAATTACTTCCCGTGAAGAGGATCATATCAAGCCACCCTTTTATTGCAGGAGGTCACTACTTTCCTTAAAGAGATATCATTTCAACATGCTGCCTTGCAGGTCCATTTCTAAATAAAGATTATTCATGAACGAATAGCCAGCCAGTCAAGGGAGTTGATTGTCCCATGCTGCTCTGCACCAGTGCAGCCTCACCCTTGAATATTGTGTGCAGTTTGGGGCACTGCATTATAAAAAGGACATTAAACTATTAGAGAGCATCTAAAAGAACACTGTGGATATGGTGAAGGGCCTTGAGAGGAACCAGTATGAGGAGTGGCTGAGGTCATTTGGTCTGTTCAGCCTGGAGAAGAGGAGACTGAGGCAAGACCTCATTGCAGTCTTCAATTTCCTCATGAGGAGAAGCAGATCACTTTGGTAACAGGTGACAAGACATGTTGGAATGGTGTGAAGCTATGTCAGAGGAGATTTAAGTTGAGTAACAGAGAAAGGTTCTTCACCCAGCGGGTGGCTGGGCACTAGAACAACTCCCCAGTGAAGGGTCACAGCAGCAAGCCTGACAGAGCTCAAGAAGCACTTGGACAGCAGTCCCAGGCACATGGTGTGACTCTTGAGGCTGCCCTGTTCAGGTCCAGGAGCTGGAATTTGCTGATCCTAGTTGGTCCCTTCCTACTCAGAATATTCTATGATTCTATGAAAACTGGAGGAAAAGTGAGAGAGGATGTCACTGAAGCAGTTTTCAATAAGTGCTTCTAATAGAAATAACTTATGTGAAAAAATTGTAAGGTTGAGGTTACATAGCTCACAAGATAGTATAACTCACTGAGGATGTTTTCGCAGAGGCTTATAATTCTGAAAGAAATTATATATTTGAATGAGAATTATTTAACAAACCAGTTAAGCCAGATAAACCAATTATCCATTTGAATAGTGATTTGTGATGTCATACGGAATCAGTCCTACAAAACTGACTCAAGTCTCCTCAACATTTGAGAAAGGGTAAGCCAGGAAATATAATCATTAATCCAAAGAGGTAAGGGCTCTAAAACTCAAGAAGTTACCTTGGGAGTCATCCCAATCCAAGGTGGATAAACCCTCCCTGACTGCAGCTCTTCTGTAGAACTTCATCCAGGTCTGTGGTGCCCAGAACAGGAAGGACATTGACCTGTTGGAGAGAGCCCAGAGAAGGCCACCAAGCTGGGGATGGAGCACCTCTCCTATGAGGAAAGGCTGAGAGATTTGGGTTTGTTCAGGCCTCAAACCTCAAAAGAGAAGATTTCAGGGTGTCCTAATTATGACCTTCCAGGACCTGAAGGAAGCCTACAAGAAAGATGGAGAGAAGCTATTTACAAGAGCATGTAGAACAAGGGGGAATGGCTTTAAACATAAACAGGTTTAGGTTTAGGCACTGGAATAGGTTGCCTGGAGAAGTTGTGGACCCCCCATCCCTGGAAGCATTTAAGGCCAAGTTGAATTTGGCTCTGAACAGCCTAGTCGAGTGCAAGGTGTTCCTGTCCAATGCAGAGATTTTGGAACTAGATCGTCTTTAAGGTGACTTCTGTGGTCAAATATAGTCACGTTAACCCTCTTTGGCTGGGATATCTGAACTTCTGCCACACAATAGACCCCATGCAGATGTGATGGTGGTGGATCTACTCAGGGTCCAGTCAGCATTACATGACTGCAGCCAGCCATGACATGGCTGAGGTCAGTTGCAGATCAGCTGCTGAAGGGGCTCATTCCCTCCCTGAGCAAGGGCACCTGCCCTTCTTCAGAAAAGGATCAAAGCTGATGTGCCAACAGAATCCTAGAAAAGTAAAAAGGGATGCAAAAGACCGTGTTACAGAAGTCACTGATTTAGCAGAGACTTTATATGGAGAAAAGAGTGTTATAACAAACTGGTATACATCACAGAAAATTAATTTTTGCTGAAACATATCTTTGTACAATCTAGGAGTAGTTTTAGTTCTCATCATGTCCCTATCTCTATTAGATGATACTGGCGTGGCAGCAAAAGTGATTAGTTTGGAGATACCCTTAACAGACTTACTGCATGATTTGTATACCCTTCAGTTATACTAGAAAAGAGACAGAAAGGAAAAGGATTTGTCTCCAAATGTTGATCCTTTCAGTGAACAAATGTTGGAATATTCCATAATTATAGCAATGTAAGAAAGTGAAGCACTCAGAGATGATAAGGAGTAATTTAACACAGCATAAACTGCCTCTGTTAGCGCTAGACATGGGGGAGTAAATGAGATATATTACCTGTATGGCTTACTGTCTCACTTGCCTACAAAGATATGTTATGTGTGGGGATACACTGAAGTATAACAGGAGAAAAAAATCAGCAGTTTGATAAAAGTTTTAATTGGTTTTGCAAATCTTTTCTATGAGCTTGGCCCAGCTTCAAATAAGGTAATTCAGCAATGTGGTCCCCTGTTTATAATGAACTAGAGTACACTGTAAATTTTGGGCACTAAGTCTAATCTCTAGGAAATAACACTGAAAAGTGCAAAAGCGTATTATGTATACAGGAAAAAAAAGTCAAGTTTTAAACAACAGATGCAGAATTTAAGATAATGTATCTATCTACAAAATGCAATACGAAATCTTTGAAGTTTTTATACTTGTAATTTAATGAAGAAGAAAGATTATGTTCTTTTTCTTCACAAGTCTCTTCTAACATTTCTTGTCCTTGTAATATTTAATTCATATGTTTGTGCTAAAAATTTCAGTGACTTCACCTTCAATTGTCTGTCCTCCTTCTACCCTTCAGATGAATGCAGCACTTGTAGTTGTGAGCTTTCTCCTGAGGTTTGTCATAAAAAGTCTCCCAAGATGAAAAAAGCATTTCTTGCTTGGTAATTTTATCTGAAAAGTTGTGTAATTGCAAAAATAAAACTTTTCAACAGGATCAGGCAAACAAACAGAAAGTTTTGCAATGAAAAGACACCTACTGAAGTTTAGGTCTATTCTTACTTGAAAAAATAGCTGTATACCAGCTGAATTCTCTGAAACTAGAGTCAGGTCATGAAGAAACTATTGTTTTAACTATTTTTGTTATAAAAATGAAAATTAACATTTCAATGTGACATTAAGGTAAATATAAAATACAATGCTGTAAAACGTTCTATTCTGGATAGACGAAAGACAGAGGGAAAGAAAATACCCATGCATTAGCTTGCTCATTTTATCAATAGGAAATTGAGATGCAATTAGTCTAAGTGCATAATGTGGTCCTACAGGAAGGCTGTTTTAGAAGAAAGAGTTATATTAAGCCAGACCACCAACACCAGGCTTTTACCTTCCACAGGGAAAAAAAAAAAATGCTGTAAAATAATATCTATCTTTTGAAAACATGAGAGATACAGGCAACAACAGAAACACAGATTCAAAATGTTTCAGCTTCTCTACAAAAAAAACCCCAAGAGTCTGAAGCACCTTAGAAATAATAATGATCTTTCAGGTTCTTTAGGATTTATGAGACACTAGAGTTGCCTCTAGGTAGTTTACTTGACTGACTACCTCTAAAATTCTCAATGATTGCTGAAAAAACAGACAACTTATGCTGTACACCCACACAGATGACCAAAGGCTTTCTGCAATTCATTTTCTCTTTTTGCTTTGTGCCACGCTTAGGTTACATCTCGCCCCAAAACATTATTTCTTTTATGGATATCATCATCTGTGTTTCCCAAGCATGGATATTTCATTTCAAGGCACAATGAAAGACATAGCATTTCAATTTATCCTGATTTTATAAATACAAGAACACAGTATTCTGTTTCTGATTAACATGAATAAAATATCAGCTTCAGACTCTGAGGGTTTCTAAATCTTCACTCCATTAAGGGGACCCTGTCAGTGCTACCTTTTTTTTTTTCTTTTTTTTTTTGGCAATTTTTCAATATGTTAGGGAAGTAAAAGAGAGTCTCCCTATCTCAGACACTTCCTGTTTCCCACTAGTTCCTTCTCCTCTGGGTCTCTTAAATGAAAAAACCTTACTGAGTTCACAGTAATCTCCCACCATCTCCTTTGTGCACACTCCCATCTTGAACAGACTGGGGAGCATGGCTATTTTTTAAGCTTCTTTGAGCACTGACATGCATGAAAAAGATGACAAAGAAAGAGGGAGAAAAAGAGACTGGCACATGTAACTGGAATGGAGACACAAAGATACCAAAGGGCACACTGAGAAGAATGGAAGGGCTAGTTACAGTTAGAACTGCTGAGTGGCATCAAAAACTTGTAAAAGAGGACTCATGTCAGATATAACCTCTGAGAAACACACTATTTATTTCATCCTTCCCACAAGTTTCTCTTTCATCCTCATAAATCTTTTATGTAGACTATGGTCTGTAATGTAGATGTCTGAGTGGATTTGAGTTTTTAAGAGAAAACTGAACTGCGAAAAAATCTACTATTGTAGAGTATTCTGTCACACAGTTTGTGATGGTTGTGATTGACAGCTATTAAGAGGCAGTTTTTGAGACTTCTTCCTAATGTGTTTACCTTCCCTTTTCATCCTGTCATATTGGCATTCTTCTAGACTTTTCACAAAAGATATTTTATGTATCTATATATAGTTTGTGAATTTTAGGCTCTTCATTCTTGAAGGTCTAATATTTAGGCTCTAAACATTATTGATCAACAGCCTGTGTCTATGCTGGAGTGCTAAGTATTTGAGATCCACATTTATATTTTTCTTCTTTTAAAACCTCTTCCTTAATGAATACTCTTAATTTCCATATATAAAGTATAGGAATCACAGACCCAGCCTTCCAATATACATAAATCAATCAACAGACAGAGGGAGTAGGATGGGTCTTAACAGACCCTTAGATCCATTAAGAGTCCTAAGGACACTGTCCAAAGTGCCTTCCTTTCTTGGTTCAAATAGATGCTATTTCCAGATGGAATTTATACAAATTATTTCTCCATGTTAAATATGTGAGGTGCTTTATTAATAAAATGTAGCCGCCATACTCAAACCTGTTCTATGTTAATGCCTTAGCATTTATCCAGGATCTTAAATGCCAAAATGCAATTGTCTTTGCCAAAACAAATCCAAATATTAGACCTTGCCCTCTCCAGCAAGACATGGCATATTTGTGTCATGAGAAAAACATGACACAGACTTATCTTCATCATTAGCTACTGCTCACATTAAGTCTGTTCTCTTATTACATATGTATATAGCGAGAATACATATTTTGACTTCTATCTACCAATTCTAGCTGGTGCTTTAGATCCATATGGACTAAATAAAAAGTCCAAAGCTATTTGAGAATTCCATAAAAAGCAGGACCTCATCTGATTATAGAGATCTTAATCCACTCTTAAAAATAGAAACAAGATTAAAATAAAATGTCAAAGTATTACTTTTTGCAGTTCCTATTCTTATGTTATTGTGGATATTGACTGAAAGAAGAACATGCATGTAAGTAATCATATACCAGCTCAAGTTAGCTCCTCCTTTGACCTGAAAAATATATGTTCATGTGTTTAGTGCTATAGAGTATGCTCTAAATAAGTAGAATGTGTACAAATCCTTTTGCAAAATGAGTACAAAGAACTACATATACGTGAAATCTTAAAAAAATATATCCCTAAAAACTCTCCATGTCAATGAAACACATTGCATTGTGCATCTCTTTCTAGCTGCGCAGGATGAGCCTGGCTCATTCAACAGATATTATATGGACTTCTCCAGCTGAGGGCTTTCCCTGTTATTCCCTGGTTTCATGATATTGGAAGGAACTTTCAAATACTTTGTTTAAAGAAGATATTACTTATAATAGTATTCAATTGTCTTTTCTAAAAGATTTTGATTTTTCCATTTTGTTTTTATGCTACTCACACGACAAGATTTCCAATAGAGAGCACAAGGTAGGCATTGCTTTGCTATTGAGAAGAAACAACAATATTTAAAACCTGTAAATATTACTCCAACATATTTTTTTTTTTACGGGAAAAGTGAAGTAACGGATAATTTCTCACATGAAAGCCTCATTTCCTTAAAATGATCATTTGATTTATGTGGCTGCATAGGTTGAGCAGTCTATCAACTTTTATATGTCAGAAGGTGCCCTAAGAAAGAAATATACAGGGCCTCATTTTTTGTGAAAATGGAGTCCTTGAAACCTAGAAATGTTCCTTGTGAGATTAGGTGGATCAGCTACTGAAAAAATTAGGACAAATCCTACTTACATCTACCAGACATTAGGCATTTTCTTTTTAAGGTGACACTGGGTTTGATTTTTTCAAGGAATGAGAAGACACTACTCTGGACATTTTCATAATCACTTAAAAAAAAAAAAAAAAAAAGGAAAGAAGTAAAGAAGACAGCTTCTAAGGGAAGCCATAGCTGGGAGACTAGGTTTCAGGGAAGTTTTATTCCTGCTCCCTACTGCTGCAGTCACCAGCCTCTAGGTCTGACTAGTAATGAGGCCATGCACAAATTAAAATCTATAGATACATGTTGCAGACCAACAACAGCCACACAGACCAACATGGACAGAGAATGATGCCTTTATCAACATCCATATATGCAGGAACAGCACTCACATGAGCCCCTGGACAGGATCATATTGTTCCTCCTGTTCAGCTAGTCTGCGGTACCCTGGTGATTGTACATGTGCACACATACACACCCCCCTTTTAGGAATAGACCTCAATAAGAGGTAGGAAAATTTGCAGTGATCAGGCATAGAGCTCCGTCAGGCAAGTGTACTGACCACCATCTTGCTTACATTCAGTCTCTTTTAACCTCATCTCCATTTTCCCATGTTCCTTCCCCATTTACATCTGTCTCTCCATTTCTTTGTTCTTATCTCCTCCCAGATAAAAAATACAAAAAAATCCTTCCTAATACTTTCTTCCTATTGGTTACAGTTTTGTTCCTTCTGTATCCAAATTTGCTATTTCTGATAAACTTACATACATCATTTCATAGGTAGATGGCATTTCTGATATGTTTACCTGGGTGCTGTGTGAATCCAAAATGAGCTCCTCTAATTATTTGTGATATTTGACCAACTGTAATTTCTGTAATCCAGCCATTCCTCACCCTTGTGGTATTATTCTTACACTAAAAACTGTTCTTTTGAGATCCTCACGCTTATTTGTTATGTCCAGAAATACCTCATTCCATGTTCATTAATTTCTTAAGTTCCATTCTCTCACCTAATCTGCAGAACATGGGCATAACATGTCTACATACCTTAGCAACACAGAAGTCTTCCTATATCGTCTTTCTTCTCTAATACAATTCCAGACACAATGTGCCTTGTAATTTACCCAGAATACCATGAGAATAATTTCACTCTTTTATGCATTCAACTTTTTCAAGTGCTCTATTTCTAATATTTTCTAAGAAAAACTACAGCTCTATTTCTTACAATTACTGCCATTAAAAAAAAAGCACTTTTTCTACTTTCGAAAAAAGTTTAGATAAAAAGTTGTCAATCAGATATATCTACCACTAAATCACTATCATCATAAATAATTAACAAAATCTTTCTCAGGTTTTTAAGACTGATGGCTGTCACAGCCAAGCTTCAAATAGCAGTTAAAATTAGACTTAATCCTCTAACACTTTTCTTATTCCATGCCACATCATATTACCTCTAACAACAATGTCCTTTTCCCTTGCTGATCTGTGAAACATAGCTCATGACAGTGGAGCCAGCTACCCCAGTTGTTTCCTGCATATATATTGCATGCATTAGCATTTCAGTTTTGTGAGTTATACTGTAACTGTCTTACAGTGCTGAAAGAAATCTTGTTGGAATTTGAAAACGCAAGATTTATATGTCTGGATTTGGAGAGTATAATGCAGCTTGTCCAGCTGGCACATTGCAAACTGGAGAAGGGAGCACCTTTTGGACTACTACTTTAATGAGGTTAAACTAAAAAACAGCTGATGTCCATGAAGACTGATGTTCTGACCATATTTTTGCTCTTTTTAAGGAAGACATGCAAAAGGAGGCTGTAGGCAAAAATAGGCTGTGGGCAAATGGGACTTGTATTGAACATCTGGGCTTGCTTCTTTCTCCCTGTTACTAAAAAGAATGTTAAGCTGGTGATTTTAAATGATTTAAAGTTGACAGTGCTAGGTCTAATAATAGCAAGCCAAACAACATCTGGTGTGGTGCAAATGAAATGATTTGGTATAACACTTAAAAATCTGCATGTACAAGCAGGGAACTTTTTTTGATCCTTCTAAAGGACGCATTGAGCCATCATTTTTAATGGATAATATGACAAGATGGGATGTGGATTTCTCATGAAATTTCTGTTGCATAACTAATTGAGTTTTCAATTCTTTTCTTTTTCATTAGGAAGCTTATAATAAAGACAGGTATTACGCCTCCCCAAATATTCTCGTTCATTTATGGAGATAATTTTTTTGTAATGCAATGCTTATTTTTGTTTTACCCCCTTTTCTCTTACTTTTCTACATGCTCAATGTGAATATCATATTAAAAAAAGATGAAGACGTACCTTGGAACTTTAGAAAAATTAAGATTTGGCTCAAAACCAAAAATGCTCTAGCAGAAGCTGCAGAGAACTCTAACCAAATGTGAGGGTAAAGCGCTGAAAGTTGTTGGTAATGTTAGAGGTACACTTCATCGGTTTTTTTCATATTATCTATCCCAGCTACTTGCTCAAAGACCTGTTTGTAACCTCAATTTTTCTACTGTAAGTTTAATCTATACATAGAATATTCCAAATCCATTTTTTCTATATAGAATTTAGGATGATCTGTCCAAATTCTTTATATAGTCATGGAACTTCAATAAATCTAGAGAAAAGCAAAAGTAGAGCAAATATGTATGTAAGTATAACATTTAAAGCCTTTTTTGTACAAAATTCTTAACATGCACAAACTCTTCTAGACACCCTGTTTTTCTCCACAGGCAGTAGCACAAATTGAGAATATATCATTTTAAAAGTTACTTACTGGTATTTAAACTGGAACAAGAAATTTTTCAGGACATTCACTCATACATGAGTACTTTATTCATTGCTCTGACAGGATCTTAAAACAAAATTCTTTATCACAGATAGTTTTTTTCCTACCTCCCCAATTTCATCATATTGAGATGACTTTTTTTAATTGGTTGATTCTGTATATGTGTATGTGCATGTGTGTATGCATATATTTACTTCAATTGAAATGCAAAGACACTAGAGGTGAACACACAATCTGATCTTGAAAAATATAGAAATACATAATTGTTTTTATTAAATAAAACATTATTGTGTTTCCTGATATGTCTGACAGATCTTAAAGACTGCTTGAAATAATTTTTGTATTTTGCACATATTATTACACTTAGCAAGCATTGCTAATTGGCATAACTAAAGTACATGAATAACAATGTGGCTTAAAACCACAAAAGAAAAGGAAATTATGTTTATTTCTTATAAATAAATTATTAGCCACTATGTATTATTTATATTACACAAATTTAAGCGATGTATAATACATGAGGATAAATTTACTATATTTGGAGCAAAATTAACTGAGCTGTCTCTTAGGACCTTTATTAATATTGCAAAATTGGTATTATACTCCTGTATAATTGATTTTTGAAGACTATTTTGCATATGTTTTCCTAAATCACATCACTTAAGCTAGAAAACATTACATATCATGTGCTAGGCTGATAGTAACAAGACAAAGGTGTGTAGTGAAGCATGAGACAAAATTCCTTAAATTCTGGGAAACCAAGTTAACCTTGCACAAAATATGAAATGCCAAATTTTCTGTGAAAAAACTCATAGCAAGTTATTTAAATCTTCTTAAGAAAAAGCACCTTCTTAGCTGTCTAGCCTCAAACTGCAATATGTTTCTATGATCTATATATTTTATTCAAATAGCATTAACAAAGTGTTAAGGAAATTACAGATATTTGGAATCCTCATAAAGGAAATAAACCTCCCCTATTACTACTTATGTATTTCCTGAAGACTTTGTGACAGAAGTCGTGATGAGATTTAGGTTCTAAGAGTTTGAATATTTTCTCCGAAAAGTAATGTTAGATGTTGATATTACCTTTGAGAGGGATTACGAGATCCAAGTGGTTTCACAGGTGCTTCTATAAGACTAAAGAGAATGAGAAAAATTTCTGTAGCAGAGGACAATGAGCAATCTTTCTTCTATCCATCTTTTAATATTTTAAAATGGGAAGGAGTCAATTATAGGAAGGTACCTCTCTATTAAAAGTGAGATAATGAAACTTCCCTCTCATAATAAGAGGCAAAATATTTTTAATTAGTAATGAAAACTGTTGATTATTTTAAAAAGCATTCTTCTTTAGTCTAAATACTTATCTATATCTACATAAACAAATGTTAAAGATGCATTTTGATAATATTTTTTGTACATTCCGGTTTGAGTACTCTCTTTCTACAGTTCCAAAAGTGTAGGAAAAAATATTTACAGTTCAGGAATTTTATAGTTTCAGATTAGTTTTCACATGAAAACTCCTTTTGCTCTGAGAAAAAAAGCCACCTTGGGATTCATGTCAATTTAGTTTCAGAGTAACTTTTGGAGCAAAGTGCATCTCATGTATCACATCAGTCCATCCCATGGAAATGCTAGACTTTATAATCCTCAAATAATGAGAAAATATACTATTGTTTTCCTCAGATGTGTTAGTTCTATTTAAAGCCAACTAATTAGAAATTTGAGTAGTCATTTAGAAGTGTAGATATAATGGACAAAGAAGAAAAAAGTTTGCTAGACCATAATCCTAGCTCTCGCATTTTACCTCCCTATCAATAAATTCTATCAAATTATATTTTTTTCACACAGCCACTGCAATATTTGGCACCAGAATGTGTGTCAGCTACGGAATGGAAATACAGTCTCATAGGTTCTTGGTTGTCATAGAGTTAAAGCTCAGTGCCTTTCCTTTAAATTGAAACTATTAGGGAGCTTTGTGTTCAGCATTGTAACCAGCTGAGGAATTTTAGTGACTGGACATTTTAAAATGTCTCCTGTCTACTGGGAAATGATTAAAGCCCTATGATTTCTGCACTTGCTTTTGTTATCTCAAAAGTCACAGTGATTGATGGCAAAACATCTTCTGTCATGTTTTGGACTTTGTTGCTTGCCTTAGAGCAGATAATGTAGCCACAGCAAAATGTGAAATGACAGATAAATAATTTGTCTTGTTTTGTCTCCCAAGTTGCAACTAGAATAGCCAGGATACACTTGTTCACCTACCTCAGGATTGTTTTTGGTAGCATTCTGGTGACTGACACCAGACATGTGCTACATGCAATCAATAAATTGTAGGAGAAATCTGCATTCCTCCTGGAAATACAAGGTATTTTGTTGCCTGGATAGTACAACAGTTAGTTTCTTACTAAGTTTTCTTGAAATGTCATGAAAAAAACCAAGTTAAAAAAACTCAAACCAAACAAGGAAGCAAAGCACACTGAAAAAAAAGTTTAACTTTTTTTCTTTGAAACCTTCTCATTCAAGAAACTTGATTTTTCTGAGACATTCTGGTCTACCAGTAACAGGATTTTTTAAGGTTTTATAGCTTATTTTCTTTTTTCTGAGAAAAAATATCTGGGGTAGCAATGTAGCACTGCTTTGCATAAAAACAGACATTGGTGCTCAGGTGCCAAGTGTTAAACATCTAAGTTTGGTGTACACAGACATTTAATGACTGCCAGATATGATGGACTTCTTTATTTTCCCAGTATCTCTATCAGCCCAGTACTGATCCCCTAGTCTGAGAGACAGAAATAATAGGAGCTAGAGAACATGAGAAAGGTAACAGGAGAGATAAGAGCTTTGATTGGCTTCAATACAGCCAATACAGAATAAATAGACAAGAATGTTGGACTGAAAAAGCCATGACTGTAAAGTGATGTTTTAAGTGTATAAAATTATGTGTTGTGTGAATAAAGATGAATAGAGACTATTTTTTTGTTTGTATCTTCAAAATAAAGAATAAAGTAACAAAAGTATATTAGTAGGTGTCATGTTTGAAAAGTATAAAGATAGATGAATATTTTAACTTTTGAAATTTGTTGCATGATACAAAACTATGAGTTCCAATGAAATTAGGAAAAAAAAAAAGCCTAAAGTGCACCAAGCCCTATAAAACACATCAGTACAAATTTAGACACCTACATTTGAATTAGTTGGAATACCTTTATAATCAGAAAGAAGAAATAGGTATTTTCAGGATACAAATGATATAATTCTAAACCACTCCAATCCTATTTACCCTTTACCTAGAAGCATCCAGTCCCTACTTGACCTCTTCTGTAGCTCAGCCCTGTGCTTAGCTCTGCCTTCTGCAGATCCTGGACAGATTGGATTTTTCTAAAAGAACCTCAAACCGTCCCTGCTACCTTGCATTTTTTTGTGATGAACTGAACTGTCAATAGGACCAGCAGCTATCACCATTCCTGCTGTTCTTATCCTACACAGAGGCTGTAGGACCATACTCAGCTGGGGATGGCACTGCCCTGCCAGTGTTGGGTTCACCCTTGACTCCCAACTCACTTTTGTTTGTGAATAGCCCTGTTCTTGTTGCCCCTCAACAGAAGGCTAAAATAATAAAAATTATGATTTTTTTTTCTAGATTTAGATGATGATGCTGTACGTTGGGAAAATACAATGTTTTCTTTAACCTTGTCTAACACATTTGACTGAAAATCTGGGGATGCTCCTTGCCAGACCCAGGCAAGGCATCAGTCTAAACAGATTCTTGGTCTGAACTGGTACATTCTTGTGCTGTTCAGTAAGCAGAAAGTCCCTTATAACAGTCTTTGGCACCTTTTTCAACAATGTCTACCCCAAACATACATAATTTTTTTTCTGTAACATGAGAACTGACATAAGAGCAAAAATACTACTAGACAGAACAATGCATTTTCTGTGCCCACTAAGCAAAATATGCTTTGCACCCTTAAAAATACCTTTTTGAATCCTTTAATTTTGCTGCAAGAAGTACATGTTGGTCTCAATTTCATCTGATCTCTTTTCTACAATGAGAAAATGGTAAGATCTCTGTTTTTAAAAAAAAATAACACTGTAAGATAACAAATAGTCTGTTCACCAAAATTTCTCCTCTTTTTCATGACCTATCCAGTAATTGCAATTCTTGTATCAATCAATGACATGAGGTTAACTAGCAGGAAGAATTGTCCTTGTGAAATAGACCCATGAAACAGAATACTAAGTGATAAGATGCAGGCAACTTCCAGTTGAGTGGGAGAATAAGAAGTGTAGATAGGGTGTCAGTCTTTGCAAAGAAAAGAAAAAATCTCATGTCTTAGATTGATGGGATAAAAGACCTTGTATAACAGAGAAACAAAGTTCTCTGCGTAAAACTGAAAGTTACTTATAGACTGTGTGTCAATCAGACCATTCTTCATAGCTGACAGTTCCTAAAGGAATTAGGAAAAAAAATTCTGATGTCACAGACAGAGTGTCTAAGAGCAAAGTGGTTCTCTTCAGATTCTTCAATCTGAATAGAATTCTGATAGGCTTGACTGATCCTTCTGAACATATAAGTTTGACTTGGTCACCTACTAACATAGAAAAATCCTTTGATTCACATTGTATGACTGGCAAAACTCATGCAATTGAACAAACACTTCAACAGTTCCATTATAACAGTTCCAGAAATGGTCTGAAGAAAGGATTAATGGTCTGAACAAAAAGAAAAATTCCGTATTGGGTTGAAAAAAACCCCACCTTGTATAGTTAAAGTACATAAATGCATTTTGGATAAATTTCTGCTGGTAAGAGAAAGGATGAAATTAGAGCTGTTGCATGTATTTCTGTGTCAAGAAAGATAGTTCAATTAATAAATATTTTTGTAGAATTTTTACAAAAATAAATGAAAACGAAATTATCAGGTTAAGCACAAGAGCATGAGTTCAGCAGTTTAGGAAATATTGTTTTCGTTGATTATCCAGGATCATGGAAATACATATACAATACTAACTAATCATTGCATGATTGTTTGCCTCAGTAGGTATAAAGAAAGGTACTCTTTTTTGCTAATAATCACAAGGATTGTTGATATAGTGCAATTCTCCACTGAATAGAAATAATCTTTTAAAAATAAATTTATCCTCATAATCTAATAAAGTATATGGCTGGCATATTTCTCAAATATGTGGGTATTCATTAGTATAAAATAATTAGTTAATTATCAAGTATCATAATGGAGATGCAATTAATACTGTTGTCTTTTTCCCCTTTAAAATGCATGCCTTCTTGATTCCTGTGGGATTTTTTGCATACATCATTTTGATACAGCCTTCTACGTAGCAACTCTTCAGGGACAAAATTCCTTTGATTTGTGCCTTATGAATGGCAACTTTTAGTGGGGGAATGCTCAAAATACCCTGTATCTCTCTCTGCATTCCTTAGAGGTCGAAGTGTTTCACTTCCTTTGGAGAAGGTTTGCAGCTTCAAAGTAGCTGAAGTAACTTCGGTTGATCCCAGGCTTACATCACATAAAGAGATTTTGAAAGGACAGAAAATTATAATAAAAACATGTAAATAAATAAAAACCCAAACATGTTGCATACAGAAAAAATCTCAATCTCAATCTTTAATTCTTGTATTTTCTGCTTCTTTAGGTTATTGATTCTGTTTTCTAATGTTGTTATGCCATCTTTTCTCTAAGTGGTTTTTTAATATTAACTTCCCTCTTGCAACATAGTAAGATATTTATATGTTCAATTTAAATAACATCATAATATTTAAGTTTTCACTTGGTTCCGATGGAAACCTTTCTTGTCCATCACTTCCAGAAAGAAAAGGTAAAGGCAAGTAGCCCTTGAAAAATTTTGCACTGAAAAATTCTCTTTTGCTATGTGAGACTGCGTATTATTGAAACTGGAGTACACACCTAGCCAAAGTCAAACCCTAATCCCTCTTCTTCCATTCTAAAATCATTTTGCCACTGCACAAATGTTCCTACTTTTTTTTTTTTCTGTATGTGAAATTATCTCACATATAATTAATGAGTTTTTTCTTTCCCATCCATCCTTAGGCGCAGTTAGATTCTGAGTGTCCTGATCATGGTTTTAAAGTGGATTCCAATAACTTGAGATATGCAAGCTTATTGTGCTGCATTTCATAATGTAAATAATAGATTTTTATACTTAATTTTGTTCCACAGTTGATATCAATAGTTGACAGATACCAGGATCATTGTCACAAAATAGACAACTTTTCAATGTAAAATATTTCTGCATCTCCTAGAGTATTCTCATAGAAATTTGTTCAGAAAACTTTCCACATATCTTCGGTGCCATATAATAGATAAGAATTTTGCCATTTATTTCAACAGAGGCAAATTTTGAGCCCTGTTGTTTTCTTACTGCCATGTTCAAATAGACACACCAAGAATTGCCAAATGCCCACAATGACTTCAAGTTTCTGCTTCTCTTTTGTCAGCTGATGTGCTTATTGTAGGATTAAATGAGTTACTCTGTGAGCTGCAATTTGTAATTCTTCTTGCAGAACTTTTTTAAATGTCCAAGACTTAAATAAAGATTGCTGAGGAAATTTTCAAGCACAGGGAGAGCACTTAGACAAACAGGTAAGAGCAGTATCTGCACTACTGTAATTCATACCTAAGATGGTATTTCATCAGTCAGAAAGGGATAAAAGGTAGGCTGATGACCTGATTCCTTTTGTATTGCACTGGGCAAGCAATTGTTCTCGAGTTTAACTTCACTAGAAGCATTGAATGCTTAATACATGAGTTTGAAAATAATTGCATTCTTATCATTCATAATTTGGCTTTCACAGTAAAAAAAAAAAGAAAAAAAGTAATTTCTATGAAACAGAATTTATTTTTTGTAAGGAAAATCTCATTTTTTCTGTTAATAAAGTATCACCAGCAAAAGGAGCATGGAGTCACAAAAACCAGAAAGAATGTCTCACAAATAACAACTATAAAACAATAAAACAAGAAACAAAAAGGGAATTTAGAAAATATGCAAAATAGAGAAAATTATGAATTGTCAAAAAAAAAAGGCTAGTTAAAATGCACAACAGAAATCTTCTCAAGAGACAGCCATAAATATACAACAGAAATTTATAAAATTTATTCCAAATTTTGATGTGTATATATGAATAATTCAAGCAAACCATTCTCAGAAAGACGGAGATAATGTACTCATCCTTTAGGGAGATACACCTAGTTATTAACAGGATTCCTGGATTCATCTGTTTGAACTAGCACTGTATGAATCTTTATCCTTGTCTTGTGCATCAAAGTGAAGAAGACATCCTGAAATTCAGCTAATGGGGAATGAAAATAATCCATAGAAGTATGAGTTCCATATTTTCCTAATCAGGAAACACATATTAAAATGTCATACAATGCAAAATATGTAATTTTGAAAAATCCTACATAAATTTCAGTAAGGACAAAACTATCTAATAAAGCCCATTTTACATCTGATTCTATATCTTGCAATTTTGATTTGACACATTTCATATAAAACATATGAAATTTATGACAAGTGTCAGAAACAATACTGATAGGGTCAAACTGAAATCTGTCAAGTGTATTTGTGAAGATGAATAATAGTAAACCTGAGCAAAAAAGTATTATAGCAGGTAAGACGGTTACTTAACCGTAATGAAAACGTCCCCTAATATTAACCAATATTTACTCCTTTCTGTGTTTAAGTTTGATTGTATCTAACAAGAGTTAACATAATTTTAGGTTTAATGGAAATTTCCAATACAAAAACTGAGAATTTCTGCGTGTCTAACAAACTGTTCTCTAGAAGTAGCCTACATATTTGACATTAGGGTGATCCAGAATATTTAGATATAAATTGGGTAAAAACCAGCTAAATCACACACACATTGAACTTCCCTCAAAATCACAGAAATTTGCACTGAGCTTCATTCAAAATTCACAAAATTCATTAATTATGTCAAATACAGGAATTAATGATCTAATACTGGAACTGTTTGACAGCAAAGCTATTGTTATATGGAACAAGGAAATCTTTGCTTTCCAAATGAAAAACAATTAAATATATAATGGAGACAATATATTTAACAATAGACCCATTTTATTATTACAATTTAATTTTCCTGTAAATACTATTAAAGTAGTGTTTAATAAACTTTTTTCATCCATATAATAAAGACAGGAGTAATGACTAACAAGAGATGTGTGAGATAGCAATGATGTATGTCTCCAATGAGAAACCAACTAAGACATATTTGAAGAGAAGAACTCTAAATTTAAATAGTGGTTAAAGTGAATGCATAACAAATTATTCCTTCATCACTCAAGGGTACAGTCTACTGTGTTTGCACAGAAGTCTAATGAGCAGTAAAAAATTATAACATATTGTGAATCCACAGCACTGAAGCATTGATTTATAAAGGCAATAAAACACACACAAAAAAGCACTATTGTTTGCTAATTCTTTTTTATGGTTACCAACAAATTCAGAACTTAGTGCAAGTGAACATGATGTTTCTTCCATTAGAAGAGTAAAGTTCAGCTGATGTCTCACAGGACTCCCTGACCTGAGGGAAGAAGTTGTTATCTCAGTTAATTGAATTCTTTGGTGGGAATCCAACTAATTAGTCTTCTATTTCCTCACCAAAAGGAAAACAGCTTTGCTATCAGTGGATGAGAAATAGGGGGCAACGGAGGTGTGAGGATGTGACACATAAAAGTGGTAGAAATATCTGGAACTCTTCATCTTTCCCTCAAAAAGCCAAACTAAACAAACTAAAAAACCCACAACAAACAGAAAAACCCCCACATTAAAGGAAAAAAACAAACAAAAACAAACCAAAACCAACCACAAAGTCCTGAGTAATGAGTGCCCCAAATTAATTGAAATGTATTGACTGTTTAAATGATCAAATACAGACCTGCAAATGATAATATATACAAAACTATATCTTTGGTTCAAAAGCCTCATTGAATTGATAACTTAGCAAGGATGTTGCACACAACTGTCAAGTTAGACTCCATGCATAATTGGGGAGGCTCATTGTGGTATCATTTCATTATACATGAAATGTTGTCAATAAAATAGAGATTGATTGTCCTGGAATAGAGTACGCTGAAAGAAAGAGGATCCTGTGCAGAAGGATCTCACTATCAGTCCACTTAACAGAAGTTTAGCATGCTGAAGAACATCTTGCATTGTTTGGATTCCATCCATCATTAAACATAAATGAGAGGAAGACTGAGATACACAAATGTGCAAATGCCACATGGATAGATATATTAAGGAATCTGTAACCATCTGGACTCAATATGGAACCTAAAATATGCCCATTTATCAAATTATAATTCCCATGCAACATATCACATCAGTATTTCAGAGCTGATTAAAAGTAAATTGTTTAGAATTTATCAAACTGAGTTCAGAAGCAATTTGTATACTTTTATTATGTACCATATATTCTTCAGAATTTATTTTATTCTTCTCTACTAGAAATATGCAGTAATGATAGCCCTGGTCCTGCAGAGTTTTGTACATGTGTTTTAATTGCTTCAGGCATTAGTCTTAGTAACTTTAATAGGACCATTCAAGAAATGAAATAAAACTTATGCATGAATATTTGCAACAAGTAAGTTTGAAAAAGAGGCCAGTTCAAAAGTTGTCAGTGACCATTTGAATATTAAGATATGTAACATAATGAGATAACATTGCCTAACTTCCAAAACTATGGGACTGGAATGAGTCGTCCATGTACCTATCCCTCTAGTCCTGACTTCCTCATTGTGGTTAATTTTACAGGTTTAAATTAGTTTTATTTAAACTAACTGAAGTAGTTAATTAATTTACTGATTAGATTATGTTCAAAACATAATTTCAGTATAATTTGTGCTTTACCAATTAGGTACTGAATAGTGGCTTTAACCCAGTCTATATGAAAGTGTATTCTGTAACAGAAGTGTGGAAACACTCTTGCAATAGAGGTTTTGTTGTACAACATGAGACTATGGGACAAATGCCTAAAACTACACTTTGGAAGGAGAATTACATAAGCAAAAATAAAGTTCGAGAAGCAGAGAGTGAAAATCTTTTATTGTTTATAAAGTATTAAAATTGAAACAGATTTCTAGCAATCTGCATGTCAGAGTTCTATATAGAGTAATTTCTGTAGCATAATTAGATGTAGAAATATAAATGTCAAAGTACAGACTAAATAAAGTTTAAAAGATTTTTTAAATTTCTTTTTTAAATGTTTTTAGGCAATGAGGTTCTCAAATGACTTCACATAGTTTTAAAAGGTGAAGTGAAGGGTGTAAGAGAAATTGAAACAACTTGGATAGTTGTTTAAATTATTAACAACAATAAAAAAGAGGACACTCTGTAAAAAGTTCCTAGAAGTAAAAAGACATCTAATGACAGCAACAATGTATAAGTCATACTCTCATCTAAATAGTAATGGTATAAGGATGGCATCCATTCCAGGAAAAGTGATAATGGCAGGGAGGAGTGGCCAGCTGTTATTCTGAAGCAAGCTTTGTTTCATATGAAAACATATTATTCCTCTCACTACATGACCATAAAGAAAGGCACATTAGCTAGATTTTCTTCTGTGGAGCTTTATATTGAAGGAGATTTTCATCACAGTTTTGAACAAGGCTACAATTTTTCTCTAGTAATGCAGACCTGCAGTGCCAGTCAAGTACTGTACTTAGAGAGTATCTGTTGACTGACAGCTTTCAAACCAATAGTAAATTGCCCAAGGAACTACTGAGACATCAAACCTCGTTGGAATGTATCAAGTCTCATTGTTAAGAATGCCAGTTAGGAGCTCCAGAGGGTTACCTCAGTCTTACTGTTTAACAAGAACAAGAAAGCACTATTACACAAGCTAATTTTTCTGAGTTCATTCAATTCTTTTTCCTTTTCAGCTTCCCAGCTTCACTGGCCACTTCTCCTTTAGAATGTTTTTCATGCCTTTAATCACTGTAAGCAGTAGCAATAGTTATCTAACAGACAGAGCAGCTGGGCAAGTGATTTAGATGAATATTTTCTCTGCATAATCAAATAGGTGACAATAAAATGGAGCATATTTTACTCCCAAATACAACAATATGAACCAAAGTCAGACCTTGCACTTAAATTATCATTGTTCACCTGTCATTAGTGGGATTCTGCAGGGCTCCGTCCTCAGCCTTGTGATCTTCAACATCTTTATAAATTACCTGGGCACAGGACTGGAAGGGATACTAAGCAAGTCTTCTGATGATACTAAAGTGGGAGTAGCTGTTGACTCCCTCGAAGACAGAGAGGTCTTGTAGAGAGACCTAGACAAATGAGAGGTCTAGACAATCACCAGCGAATGAAGTTTAACACAGATCATGTACCGGGAATGGGGCAACCCTGGATGTCTGTATAGACTGGATGGTGGTAGGATGGAAAACAGTGCCGTGGAAAGCCACCTGAGGGTCCTTGTTGATGGCAGATTGAATGTGCCCTGGCAGCCAGGAGGGCCAGCTGTGTCCTGGGGGGCATCAGGCACAGCGTCGCACAGCAAGGGCGGGGATTGTCCTGCTCTGCTCTGCACTGGGGCTGCCTAACCTCTAGTGCTGGGGACAGTTTTGGACACCACGATGTGAGAAGGATATAAAGTTATTAGAGAGTGTCCAAAGGAGGGTTATAAAGATGGTGAAGGACCTAGAGGAGCCATATGAGGAGCACGTGAGATCACTTGGTTTGATCAACCTGGAGGAGACTGAGGCAAGATCCTATCAGAGCCAGCGGCTTCCTCACAGATGCAGGCAGAGGGGCAGACACTCATCTCTTTACTGTGGTGATCAGTGACAGGACCTGAGGGAACCGCATGAAGTTCTGTCAGGGGAAGTTTAGATTGGATATTAGGAGAAAGTTCTTCACCCAGAGGGTGGTTGAGTACTGGAACAGGGTCCCCAGGAAAGTGGTCACAGCACCAAGCCTGACAGAGTTGAGAAATATTTGGACAATGCTCTCAGGCACGTGGTGTGATTTTTGGGTTTGTCCTGTGCTGAGCCAGGAGGTGGACTTGATGACTCTTGTTTCTCCCTTCCAGTTCAGGATAGTCTATGACCGTATAAGTCCATGGCTTTTTTTCTATTGATTATCATAACTGACATGTTGGTATTCTATGGTACGAGCAGAGTAAAGATCATATATGCTTATGTGCAATATTCTGAGCTAAAATTTTAAGTCAGATTTATCAAGTGATGAACAACAAAGAATATATTTTGGGCATTTTTTTTTTTTAGTCTATCACTAGTAATTCATGCTTTCTATGAAAGCCAAATTATTGATTTAGGTTTCATAGAGAGGCACAGAGAAACATATTCAGGTAGGAGAGGGATCCAATATATTGAGAAAGGAACCGACGGATCTGTTCTTGAGGAAAGAGTGAAAATATCAGTCTTGGGTAGAGAAAGCAGTAGAATACCTCTGAGCTTTTTGGCCCTATGAGACACGTGACCCTTTTCCAAATTTCAGTTAACTAACCTTCTTCTTTCAAGATTGATGGACATATCCTATGCATTCAGTCCAAAGAGGAGCGGATATAAATAATTTTCTTCCTAATCCACTCATAGCCTCTTTCATCAGTTCCTTCTCATTTCGGTGATTACACTGCTTGTCTAAAGAGACAGGTTCAATTACCTTCTTTATCTCAGAGGATCAGGATCTGTCTCTTCCATGATAATTCCCCAACCATAAAGTTATAGGTATTTTGGAAAAAACTCAAAATCTTTTTTTTTCAGAAATCATTTTGCATGGAATAGTTAAATATTAATTGACCCCTAAAGAAATATAAGAAATAAGTTTTCACACCTCAGACAGGGACACCACTAGTGGGCAGAGATGTGTTTTTCCTCATTAACTTTATTTCACAAATACAGAACATTTTGTATTCAGTATCTACTTAGCTTTATTGTATTCCATAAATTCAATATATGAGTTCAACCACAACATTTTCCAAATGTGCAAATAATATGCCATTGACAGTAGCACTATGATGAGAAGTTATATCGTTCATATCCGGGCCTAAAATGCCAAAATATTAAAAAATATTCAGTCCTGTTCACACACTTGTAATTGAAATATGTTTCTTCCCTATTTTTTTCTTTTTTTTTTCCCCACAGTAACTATTCTGTGATACAACTCTAATGACCAAATTATCATATCAAAGAAAACCACTGTGGCAAAAGGCTCTGATAGGTATCTTTTTCAACTGCATGGGAGAAGTCCGACTTTAAAGAACACCCTTATCCCAAATTACTCTTCTTTTCCCTCAGGGATTTGAGTATTCACACTCTTGAACAATGTAGAAAACTTCACACAGTTCTTCTTAAAGAAACAAGACTTTAGTTTGATGACCAGATTGGTCGGAAATAATACAATTTTTTTCTCTCTAAACCATTTTTCAAATGTTGACTTAATCTGGAAAAGAAGTATCTCCAAAATTTATTTGGCAAGGCTATCCCTCAATACAGATAAGATAATGACAGAGGTCCTCTCAAGTCCTTGATAGAGAAAGGAGGATAATTATGGAATACTTATGGATGAATCCAATCTGTTCAATGGTTCTTTTGCTACAGATTACTCTTTTTTCTTCTTTTACTAGTGTAAAGGATGTGACATATTCATTAAATGTTAAAGGCCACTGGGAAATTTTGAGGGACATAGTGAACACTTTGTAGGAGTTTCATAGCATCTTCCTCTGCTGGCTCAGTGACTTTCTATTCTCTTCACTAGCTTTCTATTCTCTTAAAATTTCAGGTACTTTTATGCCCTCTTTGCTACCCTGTTGCATGGTATTGTCACTGTTAGCAACATGGGGAAGACATTGAACTGAATTCGTGCAGCCTCAGGACTAAGGCTTGTCAAGCTTGTTTTCTCTCAGCTTTTTTTGACCTTCCTTAGTGATTCGGTTTAGATATAAGAGCAATTTTTGTAAGTAACTGGGAGGCTATGGCTAATTTGTTTGTCTTTGTATGACATTTCCATGACTTTTAAAATCTACGGGGAAAAATAGACCTGGTGTGACAGAACAGGCCTTGAGAAGTGGAGACAGAGAATGCTCCTAGAGGAGCACAGTGTCGTGAGGACAGGGGAGGGAGCACAGGCCTGGGAACCAGAGACTCACATCTATCAGCAACTCAGCAGGTGTCAGTTAAAGAATATCAAACATAGAGCTAGACAAAACTGCTTTTTGGCTAGACACCAGTAAAAGCTATCATTTAAAGTAAAATCAGGTGTAATGTGAAGATGTAGACCAGCATGAGGCATAAAAGCATGTAAGCAGACCTGTAAAAATGACTATGAGTAGAAAAAGGAGAAAGAAATTATCAATACTAACTCCATATTACCTCCAGTGAAGAACATGAAAGGCTGACAACCAACCATAACATCCCACAGGAATGCAAGCACCAACCTTAAGATCTGGAAACAGGTGAAGAGCAAGCACACCACCGGGCAATAGAGTAGAAGCTAGGGAGCACACATGCAACAGTTCTGCCTCTGTTATCGGTACTGAAAGATTTTCTACATAAAAGGATTGTTTCTTTTCCTGTTGTCACAGTTTAGGAATGGGACTCCCCTATTTAGTGCTCCCACTGAGATTCTAAACCAGGTGTTACTCACTCACTTCCCCCTCGCCTTCTTCATCCCTGCTGTGGCAGGATGGAGAGAAGTGGAGGGACGAAAGGTAAAGATCTCAGGTTGAAATAAGAACAATTTACAGCAACGAAATAAGAAAACAAACAGTAACAGCAACAATACTAATGACAGAGTGTACAAGAAAGAGGCAAATTATTCCCACAGAAACCCCCCAAGAATAGACAATAGCTGACCTCTCTCTCCTTCAGCCACGATACAACCTGGAAGCCAGGCCTTCCTGCATCCCCAAAAATGATGTGGGTAGGTATAGAATAACCTCTGGGTCCCAGCCATAGCCCTCCTGGCTACTGCAAAAATTAACCCTGTCCTGGCCAGAACAAGAATACTGGCAATAATTAGATCCAGACTAAGTTGGTGAGACAGCTAAGATTTCGATTATATCACCAATAAACTCCTGGCGTTAAATACAAATCTTTTGATTGCTCCTTAAGCCTGTGAGGTTAGATGTTTTGGATCTAGACATAGCTAAGGAAACAAAATTTATTACAGTCATTGCCACACATGTAGAATGGGTTTGACTCCCCTGCACTGGAAGAAGATAGTCACGAAGAGGCTGCATTGACTTAAACCTGTAGTGAATTCATCCCAAAGGATATGTTTAAATTAATTCTGCTGGAATTTTTTTTAATGAACTATTCATAAAATGTTATGAACAACTTTCATAATTGCCTAGAATTTCTGTTGAAAAAATGTACAGCAGTAGATTCAAAGCACTGCATGGACTTTTCCAGTCTAATAATATCTGTCAGAATTATTGCCTAGAGTGATACCAAAAAGGAAGAGAAGCTTGATAGAGGATGAAAAAAACTGTCTACAGGGTGAGGAAGAATTTATATTATTATTCTGTATTTTTCTTTGTCCCTTTCCTTTCTGTATATATTTGTCTGCCTGTGGTTTTTTTTTTGCAGTAAGTCTTGTAGCAATAAAAACGAGATGATGCACATGAGGGTTCATTCTAATAAAATTGTGAAGAGATCATATTTTGTTCTACTCATTTCTATTTCCTACTAAAAGAAACAAGGTATTAATGTCAAAAAAATGCTATTCCATTTAATAGACTAAAAGTCAAAACACATCTCTACATTTCAGCAGCTCAGAATACTGCCTGTTAGCACAAAATAAAAAGTAATCAGAATAATTATCAAAATCTTCATGGTGTTCCCTGAGGCACTGGTACGCAATAAGATTTAGGTTGCTAGAGTTCCACCCACTCTACTTACCTACCTACTTTATGGCAGTAACAGACAAGTGAAAGCCTGATCAAGACTGCATTGAAATAATTATTTTACGTAAATGTTTAAATCTTTTCAGGGTAAAGTACAGTTCGTTGAAAACTGTACATGTCTACATGTGAAATAAGACATAAATCATAAATACTGATCATCCTCTGAAACGCCATAGACTGATAAATAGAATTCCATTATGGATATTTTGAGAAAGAAAGTGATCACTCTATTCTGATCTCGATCTCTTTCTCTGTCTCTCTTTCTTTCTCTTTTTTTTTCCATCCAATTCCTGACCAAATCAAATTACTAATATCACCATAATGATGTATACCTGAATATTCTTTGAAGAAGAAAAAATATTGTTGGATTCATACAAAAATAAAACTTTACTTAAATCCATGTTTCCAAAATGTGTTTGCAAATGTATGCTCCCTCATGGGACATGAGCAGTAGTAGAAAATTCCAAAAGGGAACTCTGATGTTCTTCACAGCTTAATCTTTTACTATAAAAATAAAGGCAAACCCAAAAGATGATGTGCTTGCAAAAGAAGCTTTTGAAATTCAAATGATAAAGTGCTATCTAGAGAGATGTTTGCCTGAGAAAGTAAAGGGCCAGATGCCACAGTTCTGAGCTGTGAAATGTCCGGATTATTTCATGTGATGCAGAAACTGAGAAAGAGATTGTGCAGTTTAGCACTATTAGCTATTTCGCTCATTTTCAAAGCATATAATAAAGGAAAAGGCTCCTACTAGAAAATTTATTTCTTGCAGTGTTTGTTTTGGTGGGGAGGAGGCATGAAAATGTAGAGGAAGAACATGTGAACATGTACAAATTAAGTTCCATAAGCTTGAAATACAGCGAAATGGGGTTGCAATGAGGGCTTTACTGGTTCCCCTAAATGTAAGCAGAGATAAAAATACTTCTTTTTTTGAAAAACTTTAAGATATGCAGATGGATTTCAACAAGAGAGAGGTATAAGACAAGAGAGAATAAAAATGGATTAAATATCCTTCTACCCCAATAATGATGGAAATATTTGGAAAAAAAATCCCAAATTTTGAAATTGTTGACATTCAAACAAAAGCAATGAAAACCCCACAGGTTTGTCAATTAAAAATATGAACACATTGATGAACCATCTAAATAACAGCTGAGCAGTGACTCTAGTGCCAGCTCTGGGTTTTCTGTAGAAAACTTTTGCTGCTTATGCTATTAAACACAGATACCAACAAATAGATGTGCTATTTTCTTTCAGTGCAAAGTACTATAGAAGTGATAGAGTTAACTGAGATGCCAAACAGGCAAGATGCTTTTCATCTACTTACAAGTTAAATATTCAAATACCTGTATATTTGCATAATTACTTAGTTATGAACTTTATGTTTTCATCCATTTCTGTCAAATATCCTGGACTTCAATACTGATCATTTTATCAATTATACAGTTTTTTTTTTCATCTACTTAACTGTATTTTCTTGTTTCGTTCAGTCTCACTATTCCTTATTTTATGCACTGAAAACAAATATTAGATTTGCAACACAAAGAATATTGATTCATAGTTTCAATGAAAATGAAGTACAATTTCAGGCTAGCAAAGCAGACAGAGTTGGAGGGAGTCTTATAGGCAACCATACCAGGACGAAGAGGCAGATGAAGAATTCTATAGGCAGCTGGCTGACATTTCACAATCACTAGCTCTTGCTCTTGTGAGAGGCTTTAACCTGCCAGACGCCTGTTGCCATTTTAGCACAGCAGGAAGTAGACAGTCTAAGAGGTTCTCAGAATGTATGGAAGATCCTGACACAGCTCCTGAGAGAGCCTACCAGGGGCAGTGCCCAGATAGACTTGCTGTTTATGAACAGAAAAGGGCTGATGGGAGATGTTGTGGTGAGAGGACAGTGAGACCAAAAAATGATAGTTTTTGATTCTTGATGACGTAAAAAAGGGAGTCAACAAAACCTTTACCTTGGACTTCCAGAGGGCACGCTTTGGCCTGTTCAGGAGAATCCCTTGGGAAATTGTACTTAATATAGAAAGGAGTTCAGGAAATCTGGGCAGACTTAAAGAAGAAAATCTTAAAGGTGCAAGAATAGGCCTTCCTTACATGTCAAAAAACAAGCTGTCAGAAAAGAAGGCCAAGCTGGTGGAACAGGGAGGTTTTGCTGGAACTCAGGACAAAAGAGTTTATGACCTTTGAAAAAGGGGCAGACAATTCAGGAAGAGTACAAATATGTTGGTAGGTCCTATAGAGAGAAAAATAACAAGGCGAAAGCACAGCTCAATCATGGCACTACTGTGAAAAATAATAAAATTTGTTTTTAAAAGTACACTAACAAGAAGAAGAAGGCCAAGGAAAATCTTCATCCTTTATTGGACTCAAGGGGAAATATTGTGAGCAGGGATGTTGGAAAGACTTAGGCACTTAGTGCCTTCTTTGTCTCAGTCTTTAACAGAAAAACCAGCTATGCTCAGAGCCCCTTTAGCTGGTGGGCAGGGAGAGAGAGCAGAACAGATTCACTGCAATCCAAGTGAATGCACTTAATGACCTGCTGTGTCATTTAGGGCACTCACAAGTCCATGGGGCCAAACAGGAACCCCTTGAGGGTACTGAGCGAGCTGGTGGAAGAGTAGCCAAGACACACTCCATTATTTATCACACAGCACCTACAGGACAACCAGAGGATCAGGCTAAGCCTTCGTGGATTTCAGAAAGCCAGGTCTTGCTTGTCCAAACTGGGGTTGTTTAGCCTGGACAAAAGGAGGCTCAAGGGAAGCCTTATCACTCTACAGCTGCCTGAAAGGAGATCATAGCCAGGTGGGGGTCGGCCTCTTCTCTCAGTCAAGTAGTGACAAGACAAGAGGAAATGGCCTCAAGCTGCACCAGGAGAGGTTCAGGTTGAATATCAGGAAGAATATCTTCACTGAAAGGGTGGTCAAGCATTGGAAAGAGCTGCCCAGAGATGTGGTAGAGTCACAATCATTGAAAGTGCACAAGAAAAAACTGGATGTGGCCCTTGAATAAAACCAGAGTGCTGTGGTTTATTTGACAAGGTGGTGTTCGATCAAAGTTTGGACTCAATGATCTTGGGGTTTTTCCCCAACCTTAATGATTCTATGATTCTTTGACTCAGAGGAACTTTATCAAGCCGTACAGACAGAAAAGAGCCAGAGCCACTGTTAAATAGACACAGTACAGAAAACACTTAGTTGCTTCTAATACTGAAAAGTCTGTAATATACTGAAATAAATAGAAGTAGAATTTGTTTTTCCTAAATTTATTTATCTGTCATGTAGTTCACTACAGGAAAACACTGTCACTATGCTCCAATTATAATCCCTGGAGAGCTAATCAATAGAGTTTGTGAAGTTTTTGATGCAATTTATTTGATTAAATGCAGGGATCTATAATAAAATGACATTAATTACTTGCATTTTCCTTTGATTTTAATTACTAGATTTCCAGTAACTGTAAAAGAACAGGCATTGAGGCTCATTGCATTTGTCTATAGTTAGATAAAATGAAACTCTCCTGAGATTAGATAGATGGATAGACAGATAGAGAGATAGAGAGATAGAGAGATAGATAGATAGATAGATAGATAGACAGACACAAATAAACATTATGCATGTCTATACAAAAGAAAGTTCAAGAACAGTGTGAGCTGGCATAGCCATCTTAGGCTGGCTTACTCCAAACAATAGTTAAAACAGAAAAAGGCATCATAGTACACATTTCAGTATAGAGCAGTAAGCAGAATACATTCCTAGGATTACCAGTTAGCTTGTAGTATGGTGTAAAATAATTTATTACCTTCATTGATCAGTATGTGAAAGTTAAGATGAATATGTCTATCCAATTGTGTGTCTTCATGTCCATTCTCATTTTACCATGTTTAGCATGTTGCTGTTTTTTTCTTAATGCCTTATTAAGGTATAGAAATATCTATTGAAGCAATAGCTTCACAGATTCAGGGGACCTACCTTTTCTACCATTTTGACACGGTGTTTAGTTGTTAAAATGATGGTACAAAACCCTGCTGAATATTACTAGCTAAATCTCAAATTTGTTCTTGTACTGTAAGAAGTAAAGGCAGTTGAGGATTTTTTTTTAATATAAGTGGAAGAACTAATAATGGGTTGACCTTTTTCATATGTTCAGAAAGTAATTGGGCAGATAGAAAAGCTCATGACTTTTTTAAAAGTTGATATCATTATTTTTATTATATTTAGAAAACAGCAGATGTTGTGGACTTTTCATTTACCTTCTGGATATTCAGACTTTAGTATTACTGGCCTCAAGCTTTTGCTCTTAATCATGACTAGACTTTTAAAAGTGTAAATTGATCTTTCTACACACTGAAATTATGTCAGAACCTAAGACTTGAGGATATGCACTAGCTTCAAGATGAAGAAAAATGTGAGGTTGGCAATATAGCTATGGAGTTCAAATCTATGGGATTTCAGTGGCTTAACCTGACTCCTTTAACCTACAGATACGAGAACTTGCATAGGCTCTGAAGTCTCCAGAGTTTTACAGAAACATGTATTATGCTGTGCTAAACATTTTGGTGAGCAGAATTTGGAGATCTCTTCCTAGGACTGGTGTTCAGGAATCTTGGACTCCACAGGCATGTTATGAAGAAAATTCAAAATAAAATGAACAAGGTGATTGCTCAGAATATCGCCAGTTTGGGGGGTGGGGGGTGGTGGTGGGGCGTGGTGTGTTTTTGAACAAGAGGGTGGCAGGCACACTGTTTAATGTGGTTTGTTTCAGTTTAATATTGAATTTACTTCTTTCAAATTATTTGAAAATTCACAGTATTTTCATTTAGAAGAGGGATACTGCAGTGTACCAAAATCACAATGAAAGTAAAAATTACTCTTGGCAGAGCATACTGGTTCAAATATAAATATGATTCTTAGTACTGATGTCTATAGTATGATCACTGTCATGATGCTGGGTGTCCCCTGTCTCAAGGAAAGAATACCTGGCTTGAAGCAAGCTCAGGTCTGTTGCTCTTTTCCAATTCTTTTTGTTGATCATTTTTTGTTAAAACAATTTAGAGTAAAAATTTACACAACCAGGTCTTCCCATCAACTTATGCAGCTATCCATAAGTAGCAAAGGACACCCTTTGTGTTAGTCTGTCTTTATTTGCAGCAGGAGTAGGCTGTCCACTTATTCTTCCCTGAGCTTCATAAGCATGCTGTCCTTGCCATCATCTCTGAATTTTCTGTCATTGCAGTTGTTTGGTCACAAACAATAATGGAATCCAACAGAGAGCAGATGAAATGAATGAATGGCAGTTATTCATTTTTTTATGGATGGTGGCACCAGTCTGCACTCTTTATTATATAATATTATCCTTAGGTAGTAACTCATTATATTAGTGCTTTGAATACTATGTAATATATTTTAGTGAAAGCTATGAGACTTGCAAAAGAGGAGGTGCTTAAGCAGCTAAGCAATTTTTCTTCAGACATTCTGTTTGAGTAAAATACCTGCAGACTGCTTGAACCATGCTTATGCACTTTAATCACTTAGTGAATGTCAATCTTACTGGCTTTTCTGAGAATGTCACAAATTAGCAGGTTGCTAAGTCAGCCAGACACATGAAATGAAACATCTGAATCTGCAAGTCTTCTACAAATTCTGGAAAGGTTAGTGAGTTCTGACACTAGTCTTTTCCGAAATATGTCAAGGAGGTAACGTTTGAAGTAAACTCAGATTTTCTAGATAAGGAATATTACTAAAAAGGCGCTGAAAACACTCTTACTTTTCCCCTCTGTTTTCTTGGGTAGTCCTGTTTTACTCCAGCAAATTTCAGTGATTAGTAGTGCCTAGGAACACCAGTTTGGTTCCTGCCCTCAGATGTATCATATCTGTCTGTGAAGTGAAATGGGGAGTTATATTCATTGGCTCGAGAATTTACTAATACAGATAATTTGAAGAATAAAAATGTAAATTAGAAACTAATTCAATTTCCATGTATGCAATTATAAGTACTTGCCACAGTTTTTAAACTTCTTTAGTATATATCATACAAAATTTAGAGTTTTTAAAGCAGAACATATGTAGCCATAATCTAAAATTTATTTCTGTGAAAGAGGGAGTTATTACTAATCCAACAGAGATCAAAACAGGTTTATCGATTGACTTCAACATATGTGCCTACCAGTTTCCACTCCCACCTCTTCCAAGAAACATCATAGTTTGATATAAGTATTTAGGAATGATATAATGATACTACTCTGACTAAAAGCTTTATTTCAAAATTACTATCTTAAGTAATATAGTGAAAAATAGCCATTATTCATTTAGCAGATGAGGAAATACTGCTAGAAAATATTTTTGTGCAGAAATTAATTCTTATTGAAAGAAGTACAAAGAAATATCCAGGACAGGTAAAGAATGAGTTGCAGATTTACTCCTTTTCCCCCCCTCTTTTTTAAAGCACCATCTCTTGTCAGAAAGATTCATAAAAAAAAAATTAAGGATTGTGTTCTCTCAGTCCTCCCCCCAAAAAAGGAAAGATATTTTTTCCTAACCAGTCCTAGAACACTCTCTGTCAGTTCGAACTCAGTTCGTTCCTGTGCACTGCACAGAAGATTTGCAAGCTTGAAATGGGATTCCCTACTCAAACAGTAAGTCAACCAAGTTGGATGGTACTGAAATATCAAGTGGTACAAATGGCTGGCTCACAGAGATAAGCGCTAGTATGTGGCCAGCTGTACCTGTTTTTCATTTTGGATTCCCAGTGTGCTAATTGTCTAATATTTTGCTAGGGAATTGAGAAACTTATTTCAAAATTTTTACTCTGTATGGTGTTGTGCAGGATTTTACTTCAGACTGAATGCTGTATTTTCCATGTAGAGTACCCCTCCCAGGGTATTTTCCCAGTGTTTCTTTTATTAGCATAAATAATTAAAAACCTACAGTACAAGAAAAAAAATTATACATCATTTCACTGCTTAGGGAACCTATAGGAAATGTGAGCCTTTCCTTCCATAAGTTTTGTAACATTGTGTATGCATGCATTTTTCTTCTCCCAGAGCCCCACAGTATCTTTGTGACTAAAGCTAAGCAGTCTTTCGACACTTTATTTTCTGAATTCATTTTAGTTATATTTTAGCTTTAGGAATAATTTTACCCGCCTTATTAGATTAGCCTTGTGGAGGAAATTTATTTCAATTTTTGTTCATCAGTGAAGGGAGACTGTGATGTTGGGTTTAAAAACTTTATTTTACCAACTTAGCAATTACCCAGTGTATGTAATCACTCAAAAGCATTACAGTTTTAGTGGGATTCCTGACATTTGGTGTACAGACATGATGTCTACTGTTCAGGACATGCAAGCTCCTCTTACAGGTCTGGCCACTTGGCCACTACTCATGGGGTCAGGATCAGACTGGAAATAGCAGAGCAAACATGCCAGCTGCAGACCTGGAGGTAGACCATATTTCCGCAGTACTTATTCTTCACAGAAAATGAGAGCACACCTGAGAAAACAACAGCAGTTGAAGTGGAAAAAGACTTGTGTTTTTCATGTACTTGATGGACAAAAATGAAGAGCAAGGAAGTGGTATATTGTATCAACTAGCATGATTAAAAAGTATATATTCTGTCCTTGATAAATGACTGCCAGATAAATATCATCTCCACCTAATAAAGTGAGAGTCTAGTTAACCTACCTGGTATCACTACTCTTATTTTTATTTTGTGTTATTCAGAACAATGACTGTGTTGTCAATGCACAAGGAAAAATAAATCCAACCATATTAACTTTGCAGCCTCTAACTCTGTATTTCTGACAGAAATAAAAGAGTTGAGGTTATTTTATAGTCAATGAAGTGAGCAGATTTTCTTCATGATACACTTAACAGGGCGCTCTGTTGAGTAAGGTGCCATTAACATACATTTACTCTGCAAGAAATGACCTATTTAATTCTTCGCTTCCCTTAAGAAATTTACATGGGGACCATTGAACAACCAAATGTCATATGTCTGTCTTTTCAATATCTCCAACAAAAGCAACTCGACCACTTCCCTTGGCAGCCTGTTCCAATTCTTGATAACACTTTCAGTAAATAATTTTTTTCCTAATATATAATTTAAATGTCTCCTGGATAGACTTGAGGACGTTTCTTATCACCCTAGATGCTTCACGTCTATCCAAAATTGACATTTGTAAACCACGGAGTGTTATAAGGCACATATCCCCTTAAATTTTTACCAAAATTACAATGATCTTGATCTCCTTAGTTGTCACAGTTGTCAAAGAAAAACAAATCAGAGAAATTTTATAGAAAAAGAAGAAAAATAAAGTATATGTAATGCAATGAAATTTCTCTCCAAAGTAATAATCAATGTGGCACCCAAGAAAACAAACTGACTGACTGGAGAGAGACTATTTACAAGAACATGCAGTGACAAGACAAGAGGGAATGAGGAAGTGGCTCTAAACTGACAGAGAGTGGGATTAGGTTAGATATTAGGAAGAAAATCTTCCCTTGTGAGGGTGGTGAGGAACTCAAACAGGTTGCCCAAAGATGCTGTGGATGCCTTGTCCCTGGCAGTGCTCAGGCTGGATGGGACTCTGAGCAACCTGGTCTTAGGGAAGGGGCCCCTGCCCTTGGCAAGAGGGTTGGCGCTTGTTGATCTTTAAGGTCCCTACCAACACAGGCCCTTCTACGGTTCTATTATTACAAGAAGAGCTTTTATCTTCTAGTTGTGGGACTACACTCGTTAGCAAACCCCTCTTCAAAGGTATTTTGTCAAAGGGCAACCATCTCATAGTACAAAATTTTGTTAACTTTGCTGTCGTCACTAATACAGTGATTCAAGTCATTTAACACTGAGTAAAAGAGAGTAGGTCATAAAATCTGCAGCAACAAAATCATAACAATTCAGTGATAACAAATTTGCAACATATTGTAGTGAAATAAAGACTAGGGAAGAAAAACTTAGACACAGAACCAGAACAAAAAGAGATATAAGGCAATCTGATATTTGCAATAGCTCTATTTCAAGCATGATGTTCTCACTCGGACAGAGATGTTGTTCAACAGTGTTGGAAATGAGGAAGCGCATAAATGTTGGATGCACTAAAATCGAAAGTACATTACAAGTTGCATTTCATCTTCACTGCATGGGCAGTGATGTAGAAGACGTGATTCACTGACTAAAAATAAGTGGCAGAGATGAAGATGTCCTTGAAAATGCCCTTAGTATTCTAGCTGACCTTTTCTCTCTAGGAAATAATATGGTTTATGAAACATTTGTCTTCAGGCAGGGCAGACAAAAGGAAATGAAAAGCTGACCAACTTTCCTGCCAGATCATACCGATTGGCATGCACGTGGAGTGTATTGAGCTGGATCCTTCAATCAAAATGTAAATCGTGTGTCATTACTTATTATCCAGGCTCTGAGCAAGCTCTCTGCAAGCCAAAACTCATGGCTGACAGATTTTTGAACACTAAATGAGTAGTGATACCGGCAGAGATACAGACTCAACACAGGAAAACTGATGTGCAATTTATTAGCATACCAAAAGGAAATGAGACCATATTCCAAGAAAGCCAAGCCTCATAAAATTGTGTGGATATTGAGATACTTACAGAAGCTGAAACAGATATCCTACAGTGGAAGAGACTTTCCTCTTATAAAGCTATGATAGTAATAAACATAGAAAAAACCCCAAACAAACAATCTAACAAACCTTTATGGAGTTCATCCCACCTGCAATCAAAATCATGTAAGAGTATAGAAGAAATGCCATTGTGAATTTGAAAAAATTCAAGTCATTTAATCAAGGAGTATGGTAGAAAACTGTACAGATTCAAAGGAAGAAAAATACATTATTAAAATCTCTGTGAAATACAAAAGATATAAAAGTAGAAAGTAAGAGATAAAACCAGGGAGAAATGCTCAAGAAATATGTTATTTGAAATATGATTTTTCAACACCAGACTCCACAGAAATTAACTGAAAAAAAGAAAATGTAGAAAAAAGAACATGCTATATGAAAGTAGATAAAAAATTTTAGGAAGCTGGAGGTTGAAAACACACAGGATGCACAGGAGAAAATGGAGTGATTTTAATAAAAATAGGGAACAGAAAGGTCTGGCAAACCAGAGTAAGCTGGGCAGCTGGGAGACAACATTGTTCCTTTCCCTGAAAAGTATCTCAGTGCAGAGTAACAAAGATGTCCACATAATTAGAACAGTAAGAGTAATGCAATGTCAGCTTAAAAAGAGACTGTTTTCCACTCGTGTTGCACGCTCCTTTGTTTGCTTACATAAACTATTTCTACTCTGCTGTGAATATAGATTTTTTTCCTGCAAATTTATCACTTGAGCAATGACTTCATTTTTACTTAGCTTTCCCAAAATAATGTAATTATTCCCATTTCACAGCTTAGGTATGACATGCAGCAAAATTACAGTGAAAAGCACACTCTCATTTTGTGTGCCTATGAGTTTCTTTCCTAGACTAGTGCCACTAACTGTATATTTTAAATCTCCTACTGATTCCAATTAGAGCCCAGAAAACTGGAAAGTTTTGATTGTTATATCTTGGTATCTCGAATTCAATAGTCAAAACTTTCACCACTATTTTGTTATAAAACTGAGTAAAGAAGAAAACTGAAGGCAAGAAATCATAAGAAAGCAGCAGATCAAATCCAAGTCCAGACAGATTTCAGCTGCTTTAACTATGACTCAGTCTTTCCTCTATGTATTTGACTGTCTTATTCCACATGTGACTTTGCACTTATCCAAAAAATGAGATACTCTTCCAAAGAACAATATCCATCTATAGGCAATAAGATATTTCACTAACTTATAAATTTTCACACAGTTAATTCCTATATCAAAGAGATCCGTTTATGCCTTCCTGAAAAAAAAAAAGTCAAAGGAAACATTTTTAATAAACCTGTATATACATATTTTAAGTGATGTCATTTTGTTGGTGAAATAAATTTATGTGAAAATGTTGAGGCAATATTTCCAAATGTGAAAAAGGTAGTTTGAAAAAATATGTAGGTCTGACTTTTTAAATGTTTGATAGCTTTCACAAAGAAATAAAATATCTTGCACCACTTAGACAAGAAAAATTACTTGTCTGCATGTATACACACAGCCAAGAATTTGCTATTTGTCCAGTAAAAACTTAGCAATCCCTTCAAAATGCAACAATTAGTATAGTTACAACAATTCTCATAGCCCAGATCAATACACAAATGTTTCATCAATAATATGCTTAAAATGTTTATACCAATAATTTCAGGTTTTCTGCCCATCTTCTTTGGTTTTAGGCTCATATTTTCGTTGTCCAGACTCCTGTGGTCAGCAGCATCAGTTTTCTTTAAGGAGAGAAATGGTGGCATGTCTAGCTCTATACCATATTAATGCAAGGAGGAATTTAAACTCTTGGTGATGTCTCTTTCATCCTGAGCCTTGGGATCTTCCTAGTTTTACGTTTCTTTGTCACAGGTTACTCTCTTTTTACTGATTCCCATCTGAAGTTTCAAAGTCATAAATTGGCCTTTCCCACCTTCCCCTGGAGTAAAGGGCTGCTGTTTGTTCTGCAATTATTACCCAGGTTTGTCAGATCTTCAACATGTAACCTACTCACAGAGCTTCAGTTAGTTTGATTAGGTAATAGTGACTTGACTGCTAGCCAGTTGTTGCAAACACATAAAACAAAAAATCATGCTGAGGTTCCACAAAAGTCCTTAAAATGTGACAGATCAATAAGAAGCATAGTTTTTTCAGTAATGGCAAAAATCAAGTTCAGTAGTCTATATAGTAGCCATGAAAGTACAAAAAGTATGAATGAAACTTCTAAAAAAATGAAGTCTATAAGACCATATTTTTTTAAGTTATTTTCATACTAATTTTTTTAATGGCTGGTCTCTTGATTTTTGTTTTCTGCTCTAATACCCACCTGTTAAGTACCTCTTAGAACAATGTATAGTGAAACATGATTTTTTCTATGACTGCAAGGATTCCCATAAATCAATAAGGAGAATGTCAGTAGACAGGACATTAGAAAAAGTGTATTAATGAAACTGAAAAACATGACATGGGGCAAGTAGTCATGTGAGTTCTAGCATCTCACTTCTGTTAAAATACTGGATCTTTAACAAAATAAACTGTGTTTTTTGATTATAATTCTAATGATATTGATTGATTTTGAAGTGCTTTGTGACAGGGTCTCCTATTTCTTGGGAACAATGCAGAGTTTCTCAGGTTTAACTACAATCTCAAATATATCCCTAACCAGGATATATGGTTTTCCTCACTTTCTGCAATGTCCCTGCAGAAAAACTCCAAACATCTGATTCAGGTCAACCAAGGCAGCACTGTCTACCCTCCCTGGCACCTCTAAGTGTCAGGGATCTTCCAGTCACTCATAGTCTAAAGACATACTTCTGTACAAAGGCAGTTTTGTGGTCTTGGAGAGGATGTGATTACAGCTGTGTATTCCATAAGACCAGCTTGCTTTGAAGTGGTGAACAAGGTGCACTTAGTCATAGCTGCTTTGAGACAAAGTATCTTCATTCATATTAAAAAAGATGACCAATAGCATTTTCCTGTCTTGTTGCAAACCAAAAGTAGCTATGTACACCTGTAGCAGTATACCTGAACAGAATCCTCATTGAAAATAGAGAGCAACTTCCTCTCAAAACACAGACAAACCAAAATCGAAGCCTTAAAAAAGCCGGAATTAATGGAATATGAGTATAAGGAAATGCCTAAATTGGGAACATAGTGATTTTTTCTCTAATCTTCTTAAAATGCTCTATGATTCAACACTGACCATTTTGGGGGTTGGTGTGGGGCTGATTTTGTTTAACAATGAAGGTAGCACATTTTCAGAAGACTTGTTCTATTTGCATAAATAGCCAAAGTGTATTTTGCTTTAAAAGGCCATTTTGCTAGACTTAAAACATAGAAATTGGGCACTTTATTCAGTGAAGTAGTTTGGAAAGCCTCACTTGTGGTTTGTCTGTACTGTCAGAGAACACCTGCAGAAAACACATCTTCTGTGGTGTTATGTGGTTCATCAGAATTCTCAGTGTAGCATCCTTAGAAACTACATTTGGTGAGTTTTATAAAATAGGTGTGATTTTTGGTTTGAGTTATGTTTAGGCACTTAACAGGGGTGAAGAATTTTGTGATGTGATGAATAGGAGCAAAACTACCTGCCATTGCTTAGGGCAGGGAATTGTAATCCACAATCTCCTCAGGTTTCTTCCAATCTGAATTATCCTATGATCCTATGAGATGCAATAAGAAGTTGGGACAGAGATTTATGGTGAGAGTGGAAAGCTAGAGATGCTGGACATAAAGGCAAGATGTGTCTCAGTCATGAAAACATCTCATTTGAGCCCTGAATCTCTTAACTTTTTAGCAAAGTGAGAGGTATGGTGAGCACGCAAAAACTCTAATGTTCTAGTTTACACTTGTCTGTAATTTCAGGATGCAGCAAGCCTTAATAATAGCACTCAAAACCGACAAGTGTCTGTACGGTTGCTTAGTATCTTCTTTAGAGCGAGCTGCAATTTTTTGTTCTTTCCTGTTAAAAGAGGCAGATTCTGAACACTGAAATTTAGTCTCCAGGCAACCATCCAGCTCTTCGGTGGCTGGCTAGACACCACTTGAATCATCTCTCTGTGTGTAGCAGTTAGCACACAACTGTCTGATGCAAGTCATGGATTGAAATTACAGCAATGAAAGAGGCATAGATTTTCTGGTTGAAACTTAATGGTTCCATCATGACCTGTGTTAACATTATCCAGGGCAACATGGACAGATGAAAAAATATGGTAGAAGCAGTCTTACATGGTATTGTGTTTACAAATTCATATGGAAAACTTATCAAGTTCTAAAAATGGAAAGTCTTTAGAATTGCACATGCACATGTGTAAATCATCTGCATAGTCTATAAATATATGTTATGTGTATACATATATGAATAGCTACAGATATAGTTCTGCAGCTAGATATATCAAGAGTAGAATATAACTTACGGCAGCAGGATTCTAATGTATAACTCGGCATTTATTTTTCACGTGCTACATCATAAAGACTGTGAAGTTAGTCCAGCAGACAATCAATTCATATTACCATTTAAAAATTATTATAAACCTTTCAAAGCATGACATATTTAATACCCCTAATTCCTACTTATTTATCTGGTGTTGTCTGTTTTAATGTACAGACTAATACTGAATCTTAAGCAGAGAAATACTAACAGAATAGTTCTAGGTTCAGATCAAAATCTTTTAATATAAGCATATCTAAGTTTAATTTTGTATATGTCAAAGCTTTATTTTTCAGACAGAGTCTGTTTGCTACCTTTTTTCTATTTGGATGTATTTACTTTCAGAAACTTTAATTTTGTGTCCATAATATGATTGAAGCCTTTTTTAAATCTGAAATTAGGACAGTAGTTAAAAAGCATCATATTCCCAGTAAGGTATTTATATACTGTTGAAATAATGATGTCACAGAAAAGAATTGTGTTTGCTTTCTTAAGAACTGTTTGATTTTCTCATTCACTTTGCTAATTCTTTTCATAGGAAGTAATCTAAAGAAAAAATGTTGTTTCTCTTAACATTTTTGGTTTTTATTTAGTATCTTAAGACTAACATATCTAAGAATCCTTTTGGTCTCTTTTCTATAATAAATGCTAAACTCCATTATAGAAATAAATCTCTGCAGAACTAGCTGTAAAAACAATAAAAATAAAAAATCCATTGAGCAAAACACATCTGGGAGAAGTGATTTACTTGGTCATTTTGTCTTCTTCCTGAAATAGAGTATAGGGACTCTGCTTTCACATCGTATTTCTGAAAAAATAGATGTTAATGTTATTGAACTATAATTTGTCTGTTTCCCATGCAAATGCCATTAATATGTACATGAAAGATTACTAAGACCTTAAAAATGGCTGAGGATTCAAGGTAAGTTCCAACAGAAAGTAACAAGATCGGAGTAATTCTGCTGTTCAGCATCACTATAAACAGCAATAATCTTACTCAAGTATAAAGGACTCATAGTGGAACTGCCCAAGTCATGGAGAAAAGGCATAAGATGAATTTTTGGAGTGCTGGTTCCCTTTCTCCTGGTACCTCTTAGGAAGGGGAAATTCTCCATATACTTCATGGAAACAGTATGTTGATCCTGTGAAGACTTCTGCTGGCTCAAAATTGCTCCAAACTCTTTACCTACTTTATATTCTGATCTCCTGGATTTGATGTCATGTGATGGTAGTCTCCCTCCAAAACTATGACTACACATGTTCCCCTACATTGGAGTAACTTAGTGTTAGACTGTAGTTTGTGCTGTCAAAACTTGTGTGTGTGAGCAGATGCCAGATTTCCACAGAGTTGATGCACAAAGGGAAAGTGCTAGAGCTCCAACTGTCAACACCTCTATTTGTGAGCAGATGCCAGGTCTCGGCAGAGTTACAACACAATGGAAAAGTGCTTCAACTGTCAACACCCTATATGGGAGCAGATGCTGGGTTTTGGCAGAGTTAAAAGTAAGAGAAATACAGTATTAGCACCAAGCTTGCAAGGGAAGTCTGGGCTTTGCCAGATTTTCTATCAAAGAATGAAATAGCCTAGGATCTCTCCACTGACCACTGCCTCAGCTCATACATTGAGAAAAGATGCCAGAAGTGTTTATACATTTGTCACCCTCCTCTAGAAACTTAAATTAATGTAAACTGGGAGAACAACCAAATCAAAACAAACAGATCCAAATAGTTTTCTGTTTTCCTACTGTTGAATTATTTTGTGATAGCAAGGTAGTGTTAAACAATCAACATATACCATTATAGCTTGTAATGGTGAGAGGGAATATGCTTCACTAGAAAGGCTAAAAGAAAAAAAACTCTACAGTCACATAGAAGGTTTCACAATGGGTGAATTAGATGACTGAAAGAAACATCAACGAATGTATGAGCAAAACTACTTATGTTGAAATACGATGTTATAAATGCATGACTTAACAGAGTTTGATTACAATGTTCACTGTATTACTAACATCAAAAATAATGTAAAAATGATTCAAAACTACCAAGTGAGAGTCAAAGTCACCAGGACAAAATCAAAGTTACCAATACAGTATCTTAGCACACTATAATATAAGGTTGTATGGGATATCAGTCACTGACCAAAGATCCACAGTTTATAAGAGGTGTTTGCCTCAATGGGCAGCCCTGTCCCAGCTCAGAAGCAGCCAGCTCAGAGACATTTCCCAGCTCAGATGAAGCTAGGTCCCGAGCACAGAGAGCTCAGAGAAAGCTCGCTTAGGCTGTCATGTTTATGGAATAAAGTGGTTAGCTTGTAGTAAAATTACATGCAATGAGAAAGGCGTGCAAAAGACTCCTTAATTTTATTCCTTGGTAAAGGAGCCTTGGAAAACCATTCACATCAGTCAAATGACTGGTGCTCCAAACTCACTGTGTCAGTGTTTCTTCATGGGTTTTCAGAGAACAGATTGGAACTAGGTATGTGCTTGGGCCAATAATGGCTTAGGCTTCTGCCTCTTTTGGAGAAGGTACAGAACTACCACTAGATTGATTAAAGACTTGAGTACATCTGTCACAGAGGGATGTTTTCAATACTTGCTTCTCTAAGTACCTTTACATCATTGTATGTAGCTGCAACCACATATTTTGGGAATATTGATGCTACTAAGTAGTAGAAGGATTTTTGTGTACTTTGACTCAGAATGGAAGATAAAGAAATATAAGAATAGTATCCTGAGGTTCATTCCAAGTGATAAACTGAGGAGAATTTTAATGTGCTTTTTGACACCTCTGTAACTTAAGTCTAATGTAACTCTATAGAATCAAAGAATCACAGAATAATTTGCATTGGAAGGGACCTTGAAAGGTCATCTAGTCCAACTCCCTGACATAGGCAGGGACATTTTCAACTTGATCAGGATGCTTAGAGATCCATCCAATCTGATGTTGAACATTTGCAGGGCTGCAGCATCTACCACCTCTCTGGGCAGCCTGTTCTAGTGTTTCACCATCCCCATTGTGAAAAACTTCTTCCTTATACACAGTCTTAATCAAACTTCCTACAGTTTCAAATCATTATCTTTTGTCGTGCCACAACAGGTTCAGCTAAAAAATCTGTCCCAATCTTTCTTATATAGGCCCCCTTAAGTACTGAAAGTTGCAATAATGTCTCCCCAGAGCCTTTTTTCTGGGCTAAACAACCCCTGGCTGTCTCAGCCTTTCCTCAGAGGAGAGGTGTTCCGTTCTTCTCATCATTTTTGTGGCCCTCCTCTAGACTCATTCCATTATGTCCACATCCTTCCTGTCCTCAGCTGAACGCAGTATTCTATGTGGTGCTTCACATGAGTGGAGCAGAGGGGCAGAACCACCTCCTTTGACCTACACAAAAAACTCTTCTAGAAATAAAAAAAGATAATATTACTAGTTTTAGAGACATAATTATTTACTATTTACAAATTTAAATGGTTTTTCTAAAAGAAGATTTCTTTTTCCAGCTAGGGATGTGCAAAGAAGTGCTTAGAGACATGATGGCATTTAACACCTGGTGTGAATTGTTTCCCTGTATGTCTGAACTTGGTGCTGTGTTAGGATTTGAGCTATTGGTTAGATCTTCCATCATTATAATTAATCATATAATCATTATATAATCATTATAATTCACCTTTTTCTCTTGTCACTGTAAATAAGAAGTTGAATCTGATTTGACTATGAATGAAGAATAACACTTCTAGAGGTGTATTCCAAGAACTTGCTTAGGAGAACCAGATTCTTCCATTTTCACCACACAGTAAGTGGTGATAGAAATAAGTGCCAACTCTGGATGGTGTCTCTGGTACAGTTTCTTGAATACCTGCTAGACACTGACATAATTAAGAGTAGCTAGTGGCTTAGGAAATTGAAGAATGAGTAAGCTGTTGTTCACTGTGTATAGGAAGCAGGTAAACATGGCATTGTCCAAATGCAAAGTGCATAAACCTGCATTTATTCTGAAGTACACCAGTTATGTCAATATGTCTTATGCCAGAGTTAGGTCAGAGCACAATGAGGAAACCTTAACTGGATGCATTCTGTATAAATACTGCTTATTATTTGCTGACCTTAGGCAACTGGAGCCGGCATAGACTAACTCTTCAGTCACTCATAACTTTCTGAAAATGTCATCTGTCAGTCTGAAGTTGTCTAAATTTATCTCCATTCATAAGTAAACAAGGAGTTATATTTTTCATTTTACTGGAGAATGACAAAAAACAAAATGTTATAGAATTTTCTGTGTCTTTTTTTATGGTAGCAGCTAATTAATATAATCAAGCCATTTAGGATGAGAATGCCAAAGGTAACAGATAGGAAAAAAGTATTGCAAAAAGATAGAAAACTCTGTGAGAGATGTAATAATATAAAATTGATATAAATTGATAAAATTGATAAAATTGATTTTTAGATATATATATATATATACTGATTTATTTACTGTATTTTATAATATTCAATCTGGAACTCTCACAGGTCACCTAGAAAAACTTTCATCTGATGTGTAAGCCAAACTTTATCAAAGTTATAGACTTATTAAAAATAGATTAGGCATTTAAAAAGCTTGATTTTATATAATAAAAAGTGTTTTTTCAGAAAATTTCTTATTAACAGAATACTTTGGACCTTAATTTGCAGAAAGTTTTAGAACATTTAGAATCACTTACTGTTTAGTGAGACACGAGGTATGACTGAGTAATATTTGCATAACTCACAAATGAAAATATGAAGAAATTACTAAATAGTTTAATTAAATAAGGATTATATTACTGCCAAAGGCTGAGTGTTCTAGCTTCTGAAGAAAACAGGTCCTAGCCTGATCACAGATATTCAACAAATGAATAATCACTTGCTAAAAATTCTGTTACTTCATTTAGTAATCCTATTACTAAAGCTGGGGAACTTGAGATCTCTCTACCTGCACAGGGCACCAGATGTACTCCAGTTTAATTATATGCTTTCAGCTGTGCTATTGAGAAGCTGTCTCCTGCTTCAATTACCTTTTTTAGGTGAAGTTCTACTATATAAAAAAGAATTAAATAAATCAGAATATATTTAAAGCATTCCAGATACTAAGCCAGCCAGAGAGGAAAATATTCAGACAATTAACAATACTTCACAGTATAGCAATTTTCCTTTGCATACAGAAAAATGCTTGTCCAAACACTCAGTGTAATTTCATAATTAACCATACTATAAACATTTGAACTTTTTTTACCACACTCATAGAATTCTCTGAATCAATCTCTGTTGAATCACCTACATGAAATTTATAAATGTTTAATGGATTACACGTAAAGATTATTAAGGTACATCACAGCCACCAGGTCAATATCTAATCTAATTAAAAGTTAATCTAAAGTTATGCAAAAATGCAAGGTTAGCATTACAAATTGTCTTGCTTTACAGTAGTTGTGGGGAAGAGAAAATAATAAAAAGGATTGTATAAAGCTCACATAACCTTTCCTATAAAATTTCAGGTCACATGTTTGCCAAGCACAGTTTTGCAGATAATTAACAGTCAGTGTTAATGAAAAAAAAAATTCTGTGTTGTATGCAGATGTTAGTTTACATTTTGTAAGAACTTGTTTTCTGAGGTATCTAATTAATCATCACTGCATTCCCGTTAAATAAACCAGCATTATTATCAATATATGACAGATAAAGAAAAGGATAGATGGCAAGCCATGTGTCACCAGATGACTGGTGATTTAGCCAACACCGTAGAGCAATTTTGCAGCAAACCACCAACTAAAACCATGTAACTGCTGAGCTTTGTGCTTTTGAATTCCAAACAGCTCTCTGAGGCAAAACAATTTGGGTTCAAGACTCTGGTGGAGACTATTTCCGTTGCATTTCTCAGAATGATAGTCATATTTTTTCAGTTCTATTAAATTAAGTCTCTCTTCTCTATACTTATGACTGCCATCAGTAAATTTAAATAATAAATATATTTTTTCCACCCTGAAAAAAAAATCATGATGCAGATGGGAAACAGATTGATACAACAGTTACAGTTTCAGGATAGCTATTTTCATGACCCTGACTATAAGCAGAGAAATATGCTCTTCACCTTCAGGCTTCTCTGCTACAATTAATTTTTCTAGGATATGTTGCAACATGATATTGATACATAATGGTTTTAAAACCATATAGGCCTGAACCAGGTTGATATTAAATGAATTTGTAACACTAAATTGGTATTGAGATTGATGCAAAAAGTCCTACTGAAAGCATATCTGTATAACCCAATCAGACAGGATATGAATTCTTTTAAAGCTGTAGAAGTTCAGTTGTTAAAGAAAAATAACAAAATACAATGGACCTTCTCATTTCCATTTCATCAGTCCTGCAGTTTATATGAAAATCTCACTGAAGTGAGGAACTTTAGTTGCATCTTATATTATTTCAGAACTTGAGTAGCCTTTTTGAAAACTACAGTAAGACACTTCCAGCTTGCTCTTTATTGGCTACACAGACAAGTGAAACACTGTTTAAAACAGCCCTAATATTCAATAGGATGTGCATGTGAAAAACTGCATTGGGTTTATCTCAAAATGTCTGCATTTCTATAATCGTTTTTGTTAGGTTTTTTTTCCCACTGTCCTTCAGACAATACCAGGCAGAAAACAGTACATGAATTTACTTGCTTATTTCTGATTTTCTATCATGATTTTTTATCAGCTAAATAATGATACCTGACCGTGCAGGTCAATGTTCTGGAAACACACTGCAAGTGTAAGATAAAAAGTTTTCACTAGATTCAACCCTACTAAGTTGTGATAATCCTTGTGAAGATTGTTCTCCATTTTCTTGCAGTAAATTGAAAAAAAAAAATCTTCTTGCCCTCCATCTGTGAAAAAAACCACAAAACCCAAAAAAACTGAAAGCATCATAAAATGTCAACTTTTTATTATCTCATGATACTTTCAGCTGAAAAATACTTTCAGCTGTTTACCAAAAGCTATATTTTTACCTTATCTCTCTCTTTTATCAAGTCAAGCCTTGTACTATTGCTTTCCCACCAGGGCTGCAGATAACCAGGTTTTAGGCTCAGCTGTGAACATTCTCCCTGCTAAAGCTAGACTCAGATTTAAAGAAACTTTTTTTCTTTATTTCCCCTCCAATTAGTTCTTCACTGATATCAAGCATTGTTCTCAGTAGAAATTGTTACTGACATCTATATTCCTGCAGCCAAATGAAGGGTGTTTCAAGAAACTAAGATTTCTTCAATGAAATAGACTGTCTATGTTTGTCTAATTAAGTGCTTTTCTCTCACAAGGACAAGCTTATTCTTGTATAAATTCCCATATATGACACTAAAAGTAAACATAAAGAGGGTGTATTTTTTGTTGTTAGTTATGTGGGGTTTTGTCTAAAATATTAAATAAATTGTGGAAAACTTAAGTCCAAAAGCATTTCAAAGGTTTTCAAGAAAGTCGGGAGGCTAGGTACATCCTTGACTGAAATATGAATGCCTGAATGCAATTTATAGATCTAGAAGATCTAAATTTACCATTTGCCAGGCAGTAATATAGATGGCTCAGTCTGGAAGCTTTGTTCTTTTTCCTCTATGCTCACTACTAATGTCTTTCAGAAGAGGAATATTTGATTCATACTTTGGAGTGACTCATAAGCTGGAATCTTGCTTCCATTTCACATTCTTAAAAACACTCAAATATTGATTTCATGATCTCTACATAGACCTATAATGTGACAATGAACTTAAGAGAAGAAGTTGTTAAAGACTCACAGCTTCATATTAATGTAGACAAGACATGAATAACATAGTAATGAAATGACAAAATGGATTTGTGCTCAATTATTGAATAAACTGTAGACAAATTGTGCATTCATGCGTGTCTCTATGGGGCTGTGGAAACAGAGCAAGGGTAACACGAAAAAAACATGGGGCTCTGCATTATTCATAAAAGGCAAGGCTTGGTAACAGGGGCTGCAGGATGCCTATGTGGAAGGAGGCCATGAGCCTCCCTGTGCCAGTCAGAGCAGGCTCTAGATGACTCTAAAAAGGATGGAGACAGCCCATCATGCCTCACACCTTCAGCCAGAGGAGCACACAGTGCCTCTGATCAGGAGTGCTTGAGGAAGGGAAGGGTGGCAGCTTCTAGGGGTAGGAGACAACGAAAAGAAGAAAGGTCAGAAGAGATTGGGGAGGACCCTCAAAAAAGGACCTGTGAGGAGGAGAGAGACGGGTTTGGAAGAATGTGGAAGGGGATATTGTTGGGGATATAACTGAAAATGGCCTGAAGGAAGAAATCCTGAGTGAAAGACGGATGCTCTGAGAAACTGCAGCCCATGGAGGAGCCATGTGAGATCAAAGACACCCCCAAAAGAGCTTTGGCCTGTGAAGGACCCATGCTGGGGCACAAGAACAGTAAGAAGCAAGGAACAGAAAGAAACTACTGTACACTGACCACTACATCACCAAAGGGGCTGGAAGGGACTGAAAGTCATGTGTGATGAAAAGAAAGGGAGTTAAAATGAGGAAGTGGGAGAGAAGTGCTGGACTGAGGCAGAGCACAGGGAGTGAGCAGAAAAGTAGTTTTTCTAAGTGTTGGTTTAATTAACTTCCCTTGTTAATACCTGAATCAGCAATTAAAAGTACATGTTAATTTACAGTGAACTAAACTGCATGAAGTTCAAGTCAAGGCTGCTTTGCTCATGAAAGGTTCATCTGTGTAAATTTTCATTTTCAGTGTATCTAATATACAAATCAACTAATAAACACTTAACAGCTAATGTATACATAACCTAGCTATCATGTATTTCCCATTAATGCACCTCAGTTACTGCTCTGGTTTAACCCCAGCCAACAACTGAGCCCTACAAAACCACTCGCTCACTCCCCCCACAGTGCGAGGAGAGAAAGAAGCAGAAGAGTAAAAGTCAGAAAACTCATGGATTGAGATAAAAGGAGTTTAAAAAGTAAAGCAAAAGCCAGGTGCAAAAGCAAGGCAAAACAAGGAATTCATTCATCAGTTCCTATGGGCAGACAGGTGTTCAGCCATCCCCAGCAAAGCAGGAGTCCATCACACACAGTGTTGACTTGGGAAGACAAATGCCATCACTCTGAATGTCTTTTCTTCTTCTTCCCCCAGATTTATATGCTGAACATGAGGCCATTTGGTATGGAATATCCCTTGGGTCAATAGGAATCGGCTTTCCTGGCAGTGTCCCAGCAAACGTCTTGCTCACCCCAAGCCTGCCTGTCAATGGGGTGGGGTGAGAAGCAAAGACTTGGGCTCTGTGTCAGAGCTGCTCAGCAGCAGTTAAAACATCCCTGTGTTATCACCACTATTCTCAGCACAAATCCAAAGCACATCCCCATACCAGCTATGTGAAGTTATCCCAGCATAACCAGCACACTTACCCTAGTATTTTCTTCTTTTATCAGGTCTCATAATCAAGTCTTTTAATCCTTCTCTTGAAGGTTTTTCCTGATGAGTAGGAGGAATACTCAGTCCCTTGACATTTACAGGTTCACATGCAAGCACTTTCTGGCTGGACACCTTAGCTATTCCATTTTTTTTTTTAATAAACTCATAATACTTTGCCATTGAAATTAAATAGAAATATCACCCTGAAAGGTTTAAATTTTCCAGACTTAAGAGTAGCTGAAAAAATACGAGGAAGAAACAAATCTGAAGGGTAGAAGATTACTACATAATGCCATCTCATTCCAGTTGTATGAGAAAGGAAAGGTAGAACAATTATCCCACTCATAGAATTTACTGTCTCCTCTGCTTATGCATGTTATTCTAAAACATTATTATATTGTCGTGATGATATTTATTGTTTTTTGATTAAGTGTTGACTGAATGCTAAATATAGGAACTGTATTTTGATACTTGAAAGTGTTTTTATTGCGTGCAAGGAATGTGCATTCCAGAATGTGATTAGCTAATTAAAGTAAGTGAGGTGGAAGTTGAAATCAAAGTCTTACATGTACTATTGGGCTTGTTTGTATACAAATACAGTTTCTAAAGATGAGAAAGCCTGAAGAACTGTACTTGAGAACAATGAAACTGCATAATTTCTGTTAATATCACATTTGACACAACTTGTTTATATTTTTATGTATAAAAATATTTCTAGCATTCTAATAAAAATAATTCTAGTTCAGTGTTCATCTTGTAATTCTTATAAACTGTTGTTTCTTTTTCCCTAAAAAGATAGAAGATGTTTTAAATATAGTGAGATTCATCTTTTATAGTTTTTATAGAGCTAAAATTTAGAAGTAAAAGACTGAACAAGTGTTTCAGGCTTCCTTTTTAGTTGGTGGTGATAAATAAATATGTATCAGATTTTATTTAACTCTGAAACAGACATCCAAAACAAGTCAGATGATCAAATTTATAGGATTCCATTTATCTTAGTGACTGTAGAGGAAATCTAGAGTATTAGAATAAAGAAGGCACATGGCTTGCATCTTGTTTTGCAATATTGGCTTAATAATAATTTCTTTAGAAGACTAGAAAAAGATATTTGCTTTCCAGATTTGCTACCAGTTTAGATATCTCCAAATATAGAACATTCTGTAACAAAATTAATATAAAAAGAAGTATTTTTTGTTCTGTTAACATGATCATCCAACAGCATAAACGATGTTTTTCTTTCTTTTACATGTTTACAGCTGAGAACCCTTTGATAATTTTTAGTAATTTTTCTGTGTTTCAAATAAAGCTTAATGGAGGTGTTTTATTACATTTTAATAAAACAACACTTTACACTTGTCTTTTTTTCTCATTAATCAGGTAGGATTAAGACTATTTTGCAGAATAGTAGTGCAGGAGAGTGAACATCTTCTGAGCTGTTAGTCAAGCTGAATTACAGATTGCCAGTCTTCCTCAAACCATAAACAGGTAGAAATAATTTCACATCTGCTTTGAATTTATTGCTAGTTAAAAACAAGTTGTTGGTATTTTGAAGTATGGTATCAATATTTAAAATGGCATTTCCCATCAAGAAACAGCCCCAAATGGGGAAAGGGAATAGTGCAGAACTGTATAACAGAGTCAGCAAGTAGAGCCTCATTTCCTCTGTGTGAAAGTTATCACCATAAGCCCTTTGCCAGCTTTCTCCTTCCTCTCTTATATCTGCTCTCTGGTGGATGTCATATGAGAGACTGCAGCCAAAACTCCCTCCATTCTTCACCTACTGGTGCATGAAGGAATCTGTGACAGATGCTGTAGCATCATACAGTATTCAAAGACCAATGTATTAATTTAATCAATGTTTTTGCAGCCTTATGGCCTTGCCAAAGATTACATTCTCAGATAAATGGAAAGATAAAGATTGTCTCCTACAGGAGCTGAAGACGGTGTTCAATATAGTGATGTCAGACTGGTTTTATGGCACAGATCCAATAAAACAACAACTAAAAAGAAAAACATAAATAAGAAATGTCCATGTTTAATGAGATTAACAGTATTTTTAAAAGTACAACAATTCTACCTAACATGGTAGCAACTGCTGGAAAAAAAAATTCAGGCTTATAGAATGACCCCTTTGTCTTACAGAGTGAGGTGTCATCTGACAACTGAAACTTTTGAACCACTGATCAACTTTAAAACATAAAATTTGGGGGTTTATTTTCAGATTTTAGAATATTTTTTGTATGAAAAATTAGTTGCAATTTCATAAGACAAAAATATACATCTGTTGTTGGTAAATTTAAATACATCTTTTCTTGTTTACATTTGCTCCAAATCAGTGACTGCTGTTTTTTACAGGGACTTGATTTACTGGCATTTGTTTTTATGGTTTTATGATCAAGATTCAGGTACTAACACTTGCTGGGATGATCGTTGTGACTGACTGGATAATCATAGCAAAGGAGTAAGATCTGTGAGAAGAGGCTTAGTAGATGTCACTCCTCTATAGAAAGGCAGAAAAACACTTGAGACCCTGAGGCAAGCTAACAAACAGTACCTTTGAAAATTGTAGGAGTATACACAAAAATCACTGTAGAATATTTCCCTAACAACATAAGTGGCTAGAACTTAGTGATAGGTGTTGTGTTGCACAAATACAGGCAAGAAAATCTAATTTCACCAGCTATTTTAGGCAATAATGAAACTGTATACTTGGGATCTTTAACAATGCTCTTTTTAGTACATAGATTTACTTAAATGCAAATGCATGCTATATATAATGTTTGGTCAGCTGGGGTCATTTACGAAACAAGAAAAGAAGTTACAAGCATGAATGCTCTACCTTATTCCATGGAAGTCAGAAAATGAGAACTTACATTTTTAGTCAATATTGTTGGTGAATGTGCTTCAAATTGGGACTAATAATAGGATCTTTGAAAACTAATTAATACAAAGACAAGACTAAATCTGTGGAAAAGCAATCTGCAATTTGGAATTTACTGTGTTGTGTGGGTTTTTTTTTTTTTTAAATCATATAAAGTCATGGGTTAATTTTAAATAAATTTGTTTACTCAAGTAAAACAAACAATAGTGACCTTATTTACTTTATTGGACCTTAACAGATTGAAGTGATCATAATTTTAGGTTTCCAAAGTAACACACAGTAAAATCACATCAGTAACAAATATTTATAAGCTACTGTATAGTCATTATACCGTAAGTCATAATTATAAGGGAAAAAAGCTTTAATAAGTGAGACATAAATTGTTTTAAATATAAATTATACAGATTCAAACAAAATCTATATATCATTTACATAATCAAAAAACAAAAGCAGATGTAATTCTTATTTAGCACAACAAAACTTTAATTCTAACAACTGTAAATTTCCTGGGGAAAGCAACTTCCTTTTACATTAAATGTCTTTTCTGCAAAGCATGAAGCAAATTTTTTTAAATCATCTGAATTTGTTTAAAGAATTTTACTTGAAAACTATAGAGATTTCATTCACATACAATGATGGGGGAAAAAATGAAAAAATGTGAAAAAAAGGCCAGTATGAAAACCAAACAAAACCAAAATTTTTAGAATATTTATAGAACTCAATCTTCCACTTCATACTGATTCACTATCAAAATACAGGACTAGCACAGCAGAATTAAGGTTCATTATGTCCCCTGGACCTACTTCACTTTATTTAGAGCCAGACTGACTCAATTAAGATTTAGTCCAGGTTTCATAACCCTATACAATCTTCTCTGCTTATTCTAGAATTTACAGATGTAGGTGCAGAGATACACTAAGTTAAAACAAATCACTCCTAAGACCCCAACAAAATGAGTGATAAAGCCAAGAACAGAGGAGAGATTCCTGAACTATTTATCATTGGTCAAATTAATAACAGATTATTTCTCCTACTTCACAGCTTCCTTCAGGCTGCATTTTCTGGTCTTTCTTTTATATATAAACAAAATCAAAACCCATAATGACAAACCATAAAGAACAAAAAAAAACAAAGAACAAAACACCCAAACCAAAACAAACAAATAAAGGGAGATGTTTCAGAGTCTCTTTCCTTGGAATCTTTATGTTGATGTTAGTTCAGTGTGCACATACACACACAGAGCATAAAAATTCTAACTTATTCTTTACGGATCACTGAAAGTAAATACTAGATCCTTCCTTTTCTTAGATACATGGACTTTCCACCTGAACATTTAACTGTGCTAAAAGTCATAGTTCTTTTAGAAAGAAGCTCTCCAGACAGTTTTATATCAAAATAAATTGTCTGCATTGATACACTTGGTGTCAGTTCAATGACTAATTGTGAATTTAAAAGGCTCAGAATCATGTTAAAATTCAAGCATCCTGTCTCTACATCTGATTAGTCCATGCCAAGGGGCAATGAGCAGTCAGTGGGAAAAATACTGCTCCATTAAACAGTATCTCTGGGCCTCCAAAGCCCATTTTTTTTGACAGGCAATCTTTTTCTCAGAATCTGAATAATTTCATTCTTGAGAAAATATATTTTGATTATTGTAAATGATCAGGTGTTCTTTTTTATTTTTACTTTTCTCACATCAAGGTTCAACACAGTCCAAAGACACACTCTGATACACTGAGCTGGACAATAAAAGGCTGTTTAAAATAAGGACTATTCAGTACTGGGTATTTGAATAAATTGTGTTTCAAATCTGTAAGCCTGACAATCTATGTCTGTTGCTCTCTCTGTCTAGCCTCCTAGACTTTAAGATTTTAGAGACTTGAATAATAATATCAGAAGCAAAGTCTTTGCAAACTAGTGAAGTACAGAGATAGTTTAATGATGTTATTCGTGTCTTTTTACTATATGTGCTAACCTCAAATGCTGGCTTTGGTTTCTGGGCAGATTTTTGGAAACATTTTAATTTTAGCAAATGGCTAACATCAAAACTGTAATTTTTTAGTTCAACAACTTTTAACTGTGAGAAGATAAATTGATTCTGATTGATACAAAGCATTACTGTGTGTCACGTCATGGTCTATCAATCCCAGAGAGTCAAAAACCTGTGTCTTCCCTGTTTAGAAATGAATAGCCTCTGTGATAGCTCACTGAGATTTCTTAACAGACTTCTTACGTTCAGGTAAATTTGCCAAACCATCTGAAGACTGTTTCCTTTGACAATGCTTCAAGAGGAATATGAAAAAATTTGGGTCAGCCAGAGCACTCTGAACATTTAGATCAGTGCCTGCTCTTGTCACACCTTGTATGTCTGGACATATTTTTCTAATTCTTGTGTATTTTGACACATTTTATATTTTCTCAAATTTTGCATCACCACAACTTTTTACCAGACTTTCATGGCCAACTGTTACACTAATCTTATATATACTATATTTAGTGTCTTTATACGTATTTTCAAAGAGGAAAAAAGGAAGTTAAGAAGATGAACATATGCCTTACAAAACTGTGGTGGTCTGACTCTGGCTGCACATTGGGTCCCATCAAAGCCACTCAATCACTCCTTCCCCTCAGCTGGAAAGGTGGGAGAAAATGTGAAAGCCTCATAGGCTGAGATAACAACAGGGTGATATCACTCACCATGTACCAGCAAAACAGACTTGACCTGAATTTAATTTATTACCAATTAAGATCAGAGAAGGTTAATGAGAAATAAAAACAAAATTTTAAAAACACCTTCCTCCCTACTCCTTTCTTTCTGGGTTCAACTTGATTCCTGATTTTCTCTATGGGGACAGAGAAGGGGAATTGTGGTCAGTTCATCACGTGTTGTCTTCTTCTTACTCCTTCCCAGGAAGAGGACTCACACTCTTTCCCTCTTCTTGTTTTTGGGTTTTAGTTGAGGCAGGGTTGCAATTGCTAAATACCACTGTATTTGAATAATATTAACACCAGAAATAAATGTCATCGCTACAATTGTTTTCTTTTCAAGCACTTTTGGTACTTCTGTTACTCCAATGGGACATCAGTAATTCCATTAATATTTTGCAAGTGACAGATCACATTCTTCAGCACTGACTTTCTTCATGCATGTTCAATATTAAGTTTTATTATACTTTCTGACATTCTGTAAAAAACAGTTGTTTTTATAGATTTGGGCATGATCTGGTTTATACAAGTGGTCAAATAATGAAGGCAGTGGGTAGATGATGGGACACTACATACTCTGTTTAAAAGATTTTAACAGACTTTTTTAATGTGTCAATATTTTCGCTTTGATGACTATTAGAAGGCATCAAAAATATTTCTCCTTATCTTGTGCAATCTACCCTTATTACTGCATTAAATGTAGTTCTGTAAGAGCTCATACTGATTTAGGTTGGGAAAGTTCAGGTCTTAGATTGTATTTTCTTGAGAGATAAATTTATTTGTTTATAACTTTTTGGGTAGTAAAAGTTTATAAATTTTAAACTTTTTGTGACAGAGACATTCTCTTGCCACATATCTATGTACAAAAGTTTGTGAATAGAACGTTGATTTTTGTTCAGTTTTCAGAGCAATACATTTTGCACTGTACTTTTAATAAATGTCATGTCTAAACTGTATTACCCATGTGATTTTTTCCTACTTAATCTAAGCCAAGGTAATTTTAAAGTGATCAAGTGGGAATGTCAGACAATCTATGAGTTATCCATAAAGGAAATATGAAGAGTGTTTATATAAGAGCAAACCCTACCTGTTTTTTTTCTGGTTAATAATAATGAGGATAGAAATCAGATACCAACTCCTGTTGCTGGATCAGAAAGAGAAAGATGCAAGAGCTGTTTTGAAAACCTTGCTGAGGGTTGGTATGAATGCATGCAAGCTTGCAGAGGCTTAAATAAATAAATAAATAAATAAATAAATAAATAAGACACTTTCCAGAGGCAGAAATTATTAAGGTCAATAAAGGCTTAAAAAGTGGAAAGAAATAATAAGATGGAGGCTTGAACAACTTAGACGTAAAAGACCATACTATTTGAATTCTTCTCGTGTTCCAAGATATCATAAAATGAAAAAATAATGCTTATCATAAAGAACAACAGCAACAACAAAAAAACCTCTAGGAGAAAATTAAACACCAAGGTATGCCCTTATTCATCTACTTTTGAATGGCCAAAAAGATAACCAAAATTTGTGTTGCCATCATAACCAGTAAAATAGTAGCAGTAACAATATAGATACTGAGATTTAACACTAAAATACATTTTTTTCATTCCTTAAATTTCTTAAAAAATTTGATAGGGCATTAAAAGGTTGACATGTTACTCAGGACTTAAAAAATATTAGTCAGAGAAATAAGTTGGAATTATATTCATAATTTTATAGAAGGAGTGTAGTCTAAAAAGATGAAATTAAAACTTATTTAATATTTTCAGGATACTTTCTGCAGATAATTTTGGAATGCTTTGAGGTTAATAGATGTCTTTTGCAACTTAGTTTAAATAAGCAAAAAAAATCAGAACTATCAATTGAACTATCAATTAAAAATTATATATTCTTTAAATAGTTAATCTAATTGGAGACATTTTTATGAGAGGAAGCTTCAGCAAAAAAGAAAAAGAGTAGTTACTGATGCTGAAATGTGTGTTTCTCTAGAGGCCTATTAAGTAGGAGCATACAGCAGAGGAAATATATTGTAAATTTATGGCCAAATAATTTTTCAGGTAATAGAAATTTTATAAATTTTCAGAGACATCAGTGTTGGTGTAATTGTAATGAAGGATTGCAATTTTTTTTCTTGTATAAAAGTGAGGATTTCAGAAGCAAATTTCCATACAGAGCTGGGAGTTTAACAATTTAACAATATGTTTAGTGTAATAGTCTTCCTTTGAAGTCATTTTTGTACTTTTCCTTTTTGTTTCATAGTATCCATAGTTCATAACTGTACCTAAAAGGTTAACCTATACCTATCCTCATTGTAAAATAATTATTTCTTTTATCAGAACTCATGTTTAGTTGCCTGCAATAATTGTTTCCCTGATTGAAAAGATTATGCTAATTGAAAATGCAAATATGTGTGTATTCAACACACATATAAAATATTTTGAAATACTTTAGTCTTTCATAGTGTTTAAACACATAGCTTTGAATATTCTCAACAGTTTTTAGCTGGTCAGATCACTTTTCTTATCTTTTTGGTTCCCCCTAGTATTGTTAAACAAGTCCTTTCTTCCATTTCTCTCCTGTTCCTTCAGGGAAGAAACACCGTGGGTTATTGACTGTTTCTTGGAGCAGGACAAATACATAAAACCCAATTAATTCCTAATAAATAAAACATAATAGGTCTCTTCTGAAAAACATAAAAGCACTTCACACTTTTAAAACCTAACCAAAACAAAAAAAAAAAACCAAAAAACTGCCAATGCACAACAAAATGGATGCAAAGCAATGAGTTATCACTCCAATTACTGATACAATCTGTAGTACTTCTCCACTCCATTAGCCAAGGCATGTGTCAGTCTTAGCATGGACATGGGAGGTCTGAATTTCCTCTATTTATTAAAGTTCAGCTATACAAATCCTCGGTTGTACTTCAACTTTTCATTCCCTTCTTAATTATAAACCCAAAACTTCCCTACAGTATTTTCTGTTTCTGATTTCTGGATTTTCAACGTGATATTATGTGTTTCAAAATATAAGAGGAGAAAAGAGACAAAAGAATTCCATCATATTAAGTAGGTATGGTTCATCACAGACTATTCGACTCTAAATACTGACTTACAGGAAAGGCTCAATATCAGAAACCAATTGGTGAGACAGTAAGCCTGACAAAGCAGCTCTACTTGGAAAAAAAAAAGAAATGGTAGCAAAAGTATACTTTATTCTTTCAAAGTTAAAGTCAAGGCTTTTTTCTGTTCTCCTTTTGCTTTAGTCAACTGTGAAGAAGCATGATTTTTAAGCCTAGTTGACCAAGGGATTACCAAAGGCTATTCAATATAAACTACATTTCTGTCATTTATAGATGGAAGTGTTTACCTTCCCTATTAGAATCACTGCAAACATTGTTACAGATTGAGACAAGAGAAACTCATCACTGGATTTACCTGTTTGGTCTTCCTTGGGTATGTAAAAATATGGGGAGTGTAGAAATAGACGGATTGTGTAATGGACGCATAAACACTACATGAAGGTTATAGCCCCATCAGGACTCGATTTATACTGTTGATCAAAACAGCAAATTCCCAGTCCAAGATGTGATAGAGAGCAAAAAACCCTGGTCACCAAGATTAATTATCTTTGAAGTGTGGCAACAACTTCTTCAAAATAATGAACTACATATGTTTATTTCTAAAATCCATCCCATAAGCTCTGATAGACCCCATAGATGATTCATGGCTTATTTTATTTTCAAGTCACAACTCTCATGCATTTGCAATGCATTTAGCTCTATAAAAAAAAAGACCAGAAAACCAAGAAGTTCAAAATATTCAAGATTAACATTCTAGTATGCTCCTTTTTTAATTTATTTCCACTTTTTTGAGACATTGTGTGTGTGTGTGTGTGTGTGTGTGTGTGTGTGTGTGTGTGTGTGGCCCCATTTTCTATTATACTCAATATCTCATCATAGCTGTATCAGTGGCATGCTTTTTTCACTGAAAATACACAAAAATATATTTTGTTTGTAGCACAGACATCACAATAATTGGATAGTTACACTGAGTTCCGCTAAGACTTCTGAAAGTACATGTGGTTTAACCCCAGCAACTAAACACCACACAGCCACTCTGCCACTTCAGTATCTTCTGAGGTAAAAGAAAAGAAAGTAGTTTGAAAGCTTCATGAAATTTTTTTAAAAAATTTTTTTAGAAAACATATTTTTTCTGGCTCAACCACTAAAACTTTTAAGCATATTACAAGTATATATTTTGAAAAAATAACTAGCCATGAAGAATTCTTGAAACAGATCAGTTTCTTCAAGAAAATATGAAAATAGATAAAGATAGTTTAATATATTACCAGAAAGGAGTAAAAATTAAACTCTGAGTTCTTTCCAGTCTGGTAGATAATGAGACTGATCAATTCTTCTATTCAAGTTAATGTACATCTGACTTGTTGAAATCTACTCATTAACACAAAGAGGAGATATTTTGACATGGGCTTACAATGCATTGAAAGGGCAAAGTTATGTGTACAGATGGGAAAGGAGTGAGGCAAGTTCAAATTTTGAAGGCAAAACACAATTTCATTACAACAATTTAAATTGGTTTCATCTTTATTATTTGTATTGTCTCTTAACTCTTGGCAACTCCAGAAATTTTATGAATGAGGTTTCAGAAATACATTTCTTCATGAAATTCTCACATTGTAACAATTTTTTTAAAATAGTTTTAAACAACTGATATTTAGGGGGTTTAATTTGGAAATAAAAGGACCGCTGCAGATCTGAAGTCTCAGCTTCCCAACTACCATCACAAAGCTGAATGAGTCTCTGCCCAAAGAAATCTTATTCAAGCAGATACTGCCAGAACATCAGAAATGCAAAGCTTCCTGCCAACTCAGCTTCAGGATTTAGATTCCCTGAATATCCTAACAAGAAACCCTCTCTCCATGGAGTATCCTGACTAAGATAGACCTAGCAGGTGATGAGGTATCCAGTTTGATGGCAGATTGCTGACATTTTCAGATTGCCAGAGAGATAGGCTAGCTGGCAAGAAACCTTGTCCTGGGAAATCTGCCTAGTTTCTGTCGAAGATTCAAGAAAATCAACACCTTCCTGTGAAATTTAACAGTTTTATTCGTAAGTATTCAAATTAAAAGAGATCTGAAAAAAAACCCACAAAGATATGTTCTTTTAGAAAGCTTCCTAAATATGACTCTGTCAAGGCTGCCACTCTGAGCTGTATCCTTAACATTGACTCAATTAAGTAACTTTAATGAGGTTATCTTACTTCATAGATATATTTCAAATTTTATATTACCAATTAAAATATAATTTAGACAGCACTATCATTAAACCAGGTCTGTGATAATAACTGGCATTTTTTTAGTTTTTAGGGGAGGTTAACCATTCAGGCTTTTTCATTTTTTCTTATTACTTCTTAGGAAAATTACATGGGGCATTTCAATTGTTGTAAGTATGTAATCAACCCATCAACATAAAAAAAGCCTTTTTAATTAGTTAAATTTTCCCAGTACTTTATACATTAGACTATCTAGATACCACTGACAACTTTCCTAACATATAGCTCAGGTTTTGGTGGAGAAATATATCCGGTTTGAATGATCAATTTGAACTACATGTTTTGGGGGAGCAGAACAAGACAAAATCAAGAACAACCAGCATAGACATTCTGGAGTTATAAAATAAACTTCATTAACACTGTGCAAGCATCACACTTCTCTCAAAGTAATAGTCAAAATAATTCTAAAACGCTCTCTAGATTTTTCAGACAAGGTAAAAGTCAAAGCTGAAGTGAATAATTTTGTCTGTCCCCATGTTGGAAGAAAATGCTTCCCAGTTTTATGGCAGATGTATTTACATTAGGTAGAAGTGGGTGAACTTTTGACATTGGAGAAATCTGAAACCAAGGAAATCTATAGGTAGACTTATGAATACCTTTTTAAAAAAATAGCTTTGCTGATCCTGGTAATTTCCTCTTCATCTCTGATTTTGTGAGCCTTTAAGACTTGATCCCTTTCCTAATACTAGATGAATTTTACATTATTTTAAGAAAATGTATTGCCATTGGTATGTTTCAAATGCTCCTAGACAATCAGATATAATGTATTCCTCATAATTTTAGTAACCCTTCCAACTTCTAAGATCAAAGACCAAAAACCCTATACAAATCACATATCTAGCTCAAAAGAGAAAACAAACTGTGTGTCTGTGCCAGATCAGAGGTAACATGATTACAGGTGATTTATGTGCCCCTTACATTGAAGAAACTAATTTGAAGGTATGACTTTAGCCTTTGTGCTACACATATTATATAGGAAACTTAGCAGTGTGGAATTTCAATAGTGTGGAAAATCTATGATTTTTATCAGGACCTTTAAGTGTACTAATTAATTTATTTAATCTAAAGTTTTATTTTTGCTTAGCCACTTGTTGAGCAGAGACTGTAATTCATTAAAGGTATAGAGTGAATTATTCAACTGATAATCTCTCCTTTTTGAAACACTGTATTCAATCCTGTTTCCAAAATAAATTGACAAAAAATGTTCCATGATAATTTATAATGCTACTGCTTGTTTTCCTAGCTCTGGCCTTCAGCTTCATCTGACAATCTTTCAAATCCCTCTTGAGCTAAAAAAGACATTTCTGATTTTTTTTTTTTTTCAAGAATAATGTTGATTTGACCTATTATTCTTCATTTTTTGCACAGGTCTTATTTTCTACTTTCTTACACTGAAGAATGATTGTATAAAATATTGGTGTTGTGTGTTGACCCTGGTAGGATTCCAGTCACTCACCAAAGCCTTCTCATATGGACAGGGGAGAGCCCTTGGCTCTATCAGACATGGGGGAAGCTTCTGGCAGCTTCCCAAAGAAGCCACCGCTATAGCTCCCCCACTACCAAAACCTGACCTCACAAACAAAATACAGTTGGTCACTGGTAAAACGATATTTAATCTTCTGTTTTTTCACTATCTGAAATGTGTGTTCAGGGCTGGCAAGTGAGCTAAGGCTTAGATCTTTTTTTTTTTAAAGAAAGATTTAATGGACAGCGGTCCTTTGGTATGAAATCATGTTCACTAAGGGTGGAATCTGCTGCCGTTTTCTTCACATGACATGTTACAAAACAAAAGAAAACGAAGAATAGTAACACTTGAAATTCAGACCCCCTAAAAGTGAGAAGAAGAAGTTATTTCAAAGTGCTTTCTTCAAAGTCTCTGGATGGTTTTAATAAGGCTTAAGAAACTTTTTTTTTTTTCGCTTAAAAATGTTTCTGTAGTATTTCTAACTTTTTTTCTTCCTAAGAGATAGAAAATTATACAGGAATTCTTTCTTTGCCACCCTTTCAAGAGCTCTGTTACTATATTTTTCTTTTGGGAGCAATTTAATCTTCATTTAAACTGACCACTGTGATAAAATGGTAACAAAACTTTCTAAAAAAGATAATTTTAATTCTGTGTATCTGTACAATCAGGTATTTCAGTGAAGGTAAACATTGCATACTTCTGCAAGCAAAAAAAAGGACCTTTGAATTTTAACTATTTGTGCTTTGGAAGGTGATCCTTACCAGTCAAAAACAAACAAATAAAAAAAAGGACTTATGTCTACTCCCAATAAGAAACTGAATTTCTTTGATTATATTAAATTTTATTATAAACTGTATTTGTAATTGTGTGCATTTTTCATTCAACACTTGGGTGAAATATTATCACTATGTGAAGTATATTCTTATTTAAAAATCTGAATTCTGAATTTATTATTTGGAATCTAAATGGTCTCACGCTGGAGCAGAGTGAAGCAAACAGACATCAGAGTTAACAACTTGTACCATCTTTCCCTCCCCAAGTGCCCTGGATGCAGAATCAGAGAATCAGAAAATGGTTTGGGTTGGAAGGGACATTAAAAACCATCTAGCTCCAATCCCTCTGTGATGAACAGGGACATCTTCCACCAGACCGCATTGCTCAAGACCCCATTCAGCCTGGCCCTGAGCACTTCCAGGGATGAGGCACCGACAGCTTCTGAGAGCACTGTTCTAGTGCCTCACCAGCCTCACAGCAAAGATTTTATTCTATATATGTAACCTGGTATGCTTAGAAGCGAGGTTCTGGTTATGGAAACAAGACTAATAAATGTTATTTTAATAAATTGTGTAAAGCCCTTACTTTTTGGTATTATAGCAGTAGCACGCGGACAAACCAGCATCTTCCACATGGGAATTTGACATAAACAAAACAGCAAACGCCATAATTTCATTGCATTTTAAGATCTTAATTCATTTTAGTAGCTGCTTTTTATATTATACTACTGGTAAGACAATTAGAAAAATTTATTTCATATCTTTAAAAATACTAGGGCTCAACTTTTATTTGTCTGTGAGTGTTCAACATAGGATTACTAAATACAAAACCAATTCGTTTCAGAACATTTTTGGAGGTAGTAAGTTTAACTAGCTTATCAAAAGACCGATTTAATTGGTGTTGATATATCAGTTGGTGTCATTTTGGTGTGATCTAAGATCTAATGAAGCAAATAAAAATTCTTGACTGAAGAACAGTTGCAGGCTTGGTTAATACTAAGAATCACCAATATGAAGTCTGTGTTTCAGTGTTATGTTTCTGCCATTGTGTACTTGTATTGTCTGATTTGTGTGTGTAACTGGAAATGTGATTTGAAGCTGTTTGTTAAAAATAATGGAACCGATTAAAATATATTTATATACCTATATAAATACTTGAACTGCAAAACTGTTTCTTTTAGTGTGTCATTTCTTTTAGCTGAACAGAAAAAGCTGAATGTAGCATTACTATGTATCTCCTGAAAAAATGTAAAATTATCTAATTATTTATGCCTCTTTGCATGTAAAGGTTACTCTTTCAGCCCACTTTTTTAGTGACACGAGACAAGCCAGTCAATCTCCTCTCCATTCTTGTAAGTTTAAATATGAATTTATGCATTTTGAGTGACTATATGATACATTTTATTTTGGAGGAAGCATGAATGTGCTTTAATATTAATGCTCTAAAGTATCGTTCTTGATGCATTCCGGCGTTTATATCTGTACACTTTACAGTTCATCCCTTGAGAACCTTGCAGTGAAGCATCATAGAATAAGTTGAAATCAGTCTCACTAATTGTGGTTTTTTTTCATTTCCAATCTGTATGAGAAAAGATTTGTAGACATTTGGAAAGCAATTATTAAATGAGACTGTTGTGCATGTAAAACTCAGTAGGTCTTTCAATACGCTAGTAAAATTATGAAACTGCATTTAGACTGCATTTTTCATCTCGTAAATAATACTGCAAGAAGTAGAAATCTTTTAAATAATTTACAGAAAGCCTTTTTTTTAACAGTCTTTGATTGCAAAGTAAATTAGATATTAATTTATCATATTGTAAGAAAAAAGATGTTTTAGGGCATCTGACTTCTCAAATGCTGAGAACAGAGGAATTTAGGAGGTCAAAATATAAAAAAAACACTCAAACAAACCAAGAAAGGGTGATAGGCCATCTGCTTCTTTTAGATTACACCTATTTGTGCAGCACAGTAATTTAAATCTACATGCCCTTAATAATCTTAGCAGGACTAGTTTTTAAAATAATAATATTACAATGGAAATAACATCTGAATTACATCTAATTGGCTTTTCCTGCATCATAATAGCAGTTAATTATTAGTAATAACATGAGAGCTAGTGCAGAGCTTTTGAAATGCTGTGTGGAGTGTGTGCATATATGTCTGTCTGTGTGACAAGGTGACAAACTAAATGTTTCTCTAAGCAGAAGTGGTCATTTGGTGATTCACAAGCCATGGAAATTTAGAGGCAATTAGATACGGAAGGGACTATTGACCTTCTTATGCTGGTTACTGTTTTGAAGTTGCAATTGTTCTGATAATGTTTTAAGGAAACATGTCAAGGAAATATGAAAAATTGAGAAAATATTCAAATGTCTCCATATCAAAAACAAATGCAAAAATTCATTTCTTTAAAACTTCATTGGATGATTTCAAGTAGTGAAAAGAAAGAACACCGGAAAATAAATGGTTTCTCTGTTCTTGGAATATTTACTCTCTTTTAGAGCATTCAGTGAACTTCACATGTGAAATTATAGCATGTCCTTCTTCAAATGATCAGTCTAAAAATTTCATCATTTTTATACTGCATTAGATGTTATTCTCCTGTTTTGAAAACCAGGAGATTTTAATTCTTTAGCATATTGTCATTTTGTTTTTTCCTGTGGTTTTTTCCTTTTTTTTTTTTTTTTAATAGGAAACATTTTATTTTTTCACACCTTTGACCACTTTCCAATCCTTTCCCTAGTTTTATTATATCACTGTATGCTCTAATAAGCTGTTCTTTGGAGGTGTTAAACAGCTGCAGCTCTTAGTGATTTCTACTGAAGAAAGAATATTGTAGAAGTATATCTAATGTGTTCTTCTGTCATTGTTTTGGAAGGGAGAAGTGCTGTGAAGACAGTTAAATTACTCTTCGTATATGAAAGCTTGATTATAAAAGAAGTACCAAATGCTTTTAAGGCTTTCTAGTACACCAGTGAGTATGATGACTGAGTTTTACGGACGTTTATGAGAGTTTTAAATTTCAATGTCACATCCATTTTGGAGACATGGTTTTGCATACCAAAAGTTTTCAGATTTGAGGCTTCTTGGTCCCTTTTTTTTGATATTTCTTCATTATACCAAAAACAGGCAAGCAGAAAAGCCTTATCACGTGAGCAAGTCACACAATGACTTCTCTCCAAAATTTAATCTTGTAAATTTTAAACATCTACTCTGATTTTCTTTCTCCATTAAGTTCTCTCCTTGCTAACACTTTTCACAGACCGTATTTTTTTAATCCATGCAGATTCAGGGACCTCCAGGGCAAACTGCAGCTTATTCTTTGTAACCATGACACTGTTCTATCATTCCATGGTTCTATGACCTCTAAGTTCATATTAAGGGGGAAAGGAAGGGAGAGGAAAAACAGAATAATCCAGGATTTCATTCATGTTCATAAAACATGCAATAGGATAGTGTCATTGAAACTGCAGGAAAAACAGAACCTCCCCAACAACATCTTTTAAGTGTTAGAGAATTAGGCATTACTTTATTCTGGCCAGCATGTGCAATGGAAATCACTCCATCATACATGGTTCTTTACCAAACTTTTCACATATTTGTACATAAAAGTGCCAAAGAAATTCTCGTTCATTGGTTCTATATTACACAATTTTTAGTATTGGACCTCCTACTGGTTATTGATCCTTTCATTTTGATGCTAATTAGGTCCTCATTTTTGGGTTCTCTTATCAAACTTTTACCCAAACCAGGTGTCTCTGGCCACACCAGGGGGTAATATTTGTTAATATCCATTTACCTCCTCTCTATCTTTTGTCTACTCCCAATCTGTAGATGTTAAACTCTGAGTCTTGGAATCTTCTTTTTTGTTGTTTGAGGCTCATCCAGCCTCACCCATGAAAACTCAAATCCCTGGTAAACAGAGTTTTTTGAAGACGAACTTCAATTCTCCTCCCCCTGGGCAAAGGTGAACGAAACCATGACTAAGGTTAAAAAACATTTTAAAGTTGTATCATTTCCAACAGTAGTATATTAAATATCTTTTAGAAATATCTTAGTGAGAAATTATTGCAGAATATTTAAGAAACCTGGTATAAATAGCAAGTCATCCCAAAGGGATTGCCATCTAGCACATAGTACTTTATAAACAGATGAGACGAACAAACAGGTTAGAGTGAGGTGCGGGATAGTGTTCAGACATTTTTTAGCCAGCTACAGAAGTCACAATATATTTATTTTTGTCATTTTCAGGTTGTAGTTCATTGGTAATTTGTTTCAATTTTTTCTCTCTCAAATAGTGAATTTCACAGCAATTTACAGTTTACAGCTTCATAAAACTGGTAGGTGAAGTAAAAAGTTATTAAGGTCTCTTTAAATATATGTAAATATCTGTTCACAAGGTACCTATAGTTCAGGAAGGGCAGTTAAACCATAAAAAAGGAATGCCTGAAGCAAATTAAATTCAGAGTAGTTTTTGAAAGAAAAGTTGGAAACCCTGCTCAATTTTAATAGATAGAATTGTAAAATAGGCTTCAAATTGGGTAATTAATACTGCATAAATAATCATCGCTATGGGTCTCTTTTTTTCTTGAAATAGTCCTGCACAAATTAAAATTGCTCCCCCATCATCTCCATCTCCTTATTCTTTCAAGGGGAAGTAAAGGTACAAAATCTTACTGAGTCCTTAGGGTTCAATTCACCTGAAAAGTAGTTGTGACCTTCTGTACTGAGCAAGTCTATAAAAAAGCAGCAGGTGGTGTCTCTGTGCCAGTTTGACCTATCCAGATGCAAGGTTATTTGACATGCAAAGTGCACTTTTTTTATATTGATGAAGGCAATCTCATCCTTCAGAGGGGAAAGGGAAATGAGAATTTTGCTGTAGGTAACCAAAGAAACAGAAGATTTACAGATGTTCTTTAAGGAAATTTCACAGAGTTATTTAATGGAATAAATGGAACCTAGAGCATGTCCATGACAAAAAGTACTGCTATAATTTTTTTAAATTATATTTACATTTGTAGCTCTGCATGAATAACTACTGATGTTAGTAAAGAAGGGGTGAAATACCACTTACAGGTCTCACCTTTGATGGGCCTGATCTAAAACATAACAAAAGAACTAAGAATCTCTTTCTTCATTTAGTTGGCTCTTGCCATAGCAAACTTGCCTTTTTGATGTGCGCTGGCAGTGCCAGAAGATAACACTGGAGAATTAAGTCCAAAACAACTCTTCTTGGCTATCCTTATGACTGTGTGTCTTGTGAAGCAAACAATTTTAAGAAAAAAGAGGACTGAAGTCCCTTGTTGTTGGAATGTTTTGTATTAAATGTCCTGCATAACACCTATTTTAAATAGTAAAACAAAATATCTCATACAGCTCTTATAGATGGATTGGGCATATGATCTTTGTCACTAGCCATAAAAATGCAGTAAATGTACAGTCAAATGGCCTGATTATTTGCAGAAGTTTGACACTTCATTGCTTATTAGAACTTTACCTACAAACTTAAAACAGTTTTTCTACTTAAAGTACAGCTTTGTAAATAATGACAAGGAATTCTTTTGTTTTCTTGTTTCCCAGAGTTGTGTTTTTCAGCCTGTACGCTTTCTCAGAAGGATTATGTGAGTCTTGCACAAGAATTTGTACTTTATTGTCTTATCTTGCCCATTCCAATTTATCTCAGTGAAAATAAAGATAAATATCTGGACCAGGTTAATTCTGAAACTTTCATTAATAATTTTTCAGCTGTGGAAGCACAGGATTTATATTCTTTTAAAGACCATCATTATTCTAGCCCTAGTAGAGCTCCCTGCCATTTATCTGAGTGGAGAAAAGGCAAACAAACAATATAACAAAGGTAAGGAGCTGGTCATAGTGATGCAGTTGTTGTGGACAGGGGAAGAAGATCAGAGAAAATAAGCAGCTTTGATCATCATGGCTAGACCTAGATTACCATTACATAATGGTAATCACTCTGTTTGCTGCTTGCATATCAAGTCTCGGGATTCAGTATCATTAAAAATACAGGAAGAGACAAGGAATAATGTCAGGACACAAAATGTTTCAATGGCATAACAAGGATGTATTTTAAAGAAACTTTTTTAATCAACACCACTGTTGCTGAACAAAAGTACTGAAACATTTTCCCTGAGAAAAAATAATAATAATAAAAAGAATGGTTGCCCAAATAACTAAATATTCAAATTTTGTTGCTCCATTTAGGCAATTATATTCAACTAGGAAAGAACTTTGCAAAATAACCTGAAATAATTTTTCACAGTTGTATTAATTTACTTCTTTTTTAATATGGTAGTATTCACACAGATTTCTGAAGTCCACTTTCATTATAAGAAAACATATTCTTTACATAGAAGTTTTTTTGTGCAAGGAAGTTGCATTATTTGGCAGTTTGATATTTCTGGCCATAGATTTGAATTATATTTCCTATATACATTTCAAATAGGAAATATATATAGTTCAATATACACATATTGAACTATATAAAGTATATTTTAAAAAAAGCTAAAAAAACCCCAAACAAATATAAAAGAACTTTCAGTTTCTCACAGATAGAAGCTAAGACAAACTTAGATCAGTAAGATCACTGTCAAAGCTGCACTTCCATCTGCAGTTGGCAAACCAAGCAACCTGCGCCAGATGTATTGCTCACCAGTATGACTTTCACGTTGTTAAACATTAAGATATTTTTAACGAAGAAAAACTGCTTAAGGTCCTTCAAAAATAAAAAACGATGTTTCTTCCTTTCAGAAATCAGTACTTCTATGCTGAATGCTTCCCAAAGTCAAACACTTCTCTTCTGAGTATTGCTTTGCTTGAGCCATTATCTTCAGAAAAGAAGGATGAGACCAGCAAGCTCCCTGCAGTGTAAGAATAAGAGACAGGTCTGCTTCATAGGGAAGAGTACATTGCAAAATTTCTAATAGAAGAGTAGGAGGAGGTATTCATAAGAAAGGAGGAATAATTTCATTAATAGGGAGGGAATTCTTGAAGAAGCTTGATAATAAACTAGTGTTTGGCCTCTACAGATCCACGGTTATTGCCCTTGAGCTGTCAGAGCAGCAATTAACCTACGGGAATTCGATTGTGTGTTTTCATGTTGCAGCTCAGGAGATAATAAAGAAGGTTATAAAACCAAATAAGAATATCTGTTAAACCTTGTTTAGGGTTTGATTATATATATAGCTTCTCTTTTTTTTTTTTTTTTAACCTTTATTGATAAAACAATAATAAGCAAAGATCTTTAAAGAAGTTTATATTTTTTCTGTTTCCGTAAGTGATAATTGTTTTGATGACCACGGTAAACCTCTCCAATCCTCTGATCAGCTGTAGTGTGAAATATTAGGGGTTATTGATCAAAGTCTAGGTCAGAATACTTCTAAGAACCCATTACCAAATAATGTATTTCTAAATAATCTCTTAGCTGCTTCAGACACAAATCACGTTCTGCATGAATAAGTTCATTTATAACAATAATTGTGTATTCTATAAACTATTTTCTATAAAACAAAATATTTCAGATGTTATTTAGCCCATTCTTTTTCTTCTTGTGTTTTTGTTTGTTTGTTCTATTTCCATAGAGAATAAAATAAAAATATAAAAAGATTCATTTTCAGGATGCAAAAATAAAACATACTGGCATTTCCAAATGAAGTAATTCTATTGAGGAAGTAATATATTCTGATATTTTCAAAATATTACCCTTAATTTTTGCAGGAGGTCAGCTGAAATTATTTACTGGGTTTAGCTTATTTCTTAGACAAGTCCAATTAACTTCTGGCTCAGTAGCTTTGCTTCTTATAAAACAATTAATACAATTTTAAGTTAAAAAACCCTCGATGTAAGTATATATGTATCCAATTATTAAAATATAGCAATATTTTCATATTCTTATGTTTACCATTTCAAAAGTACAGAATATCAGAATCATGGGTAAGTTTGGAAAGGACCACAATGAGTCACTGTTCCAACCTCCCTGCTCAGGCAGGGTCATCCCAGAGCACATGGCACAGGATTGTGTCCAGATGGTTGAGTATCTCCAGTGAGGAAGACTCCACAGCTTCTCTGGGCAATCAGTTCCAATGCTCCATCACTCACATGGTACAGAAGTTCTTCCTCCTGTTCAGGTGGAACTTCCTGGGCATCAGTTTCTGCCCATTGCCTCTTGTCCTATTGCTTGGCACCGCTGAGCAGAGCCTGGCTCCATCCTCCTGACACCCTCCTGCAGACACTGACAGACATTGATGAGGTTCCCTCTCAGTCATCTCTTCTCGAGGCTGAACAGGCCCAGCTCCCTCAGCCTGTCTTTTAACAGAGATGTTGCTGTGCCTTAACCATGTTCATAGTCCTCCCCTGCACCTGTTCCAGGAGCTCCATGTCTCTCTGGTACTGAGGAGCCCAGAACTGGACACAGCACTCCAGATGTGCCTCACCAGGGCTGAGTAGAGGGGCAGGATTGCTTCCTGTCGGCAATGCTCTTCCTAATGCGCCCCAGTACTTGCCAATTTAATTCAGAAATAATCCTCCACAAGGTTTTATGCATTCTACATTGTATCATATACATTAATGTCAGTCAACAAATGTTTGACATATCCTTCTAAATCATAAATTAATTAAATACTCAAATATCTCATAAGCCTAATTCAAATAATTTTTAATGGTAAAGTAATTCAGCATTAAATAAGTTGTAGCTCTTAGAAAATATTTTTTAAACAAAGAAATATATATAAATTCTTTTAAAAATAATGAAATTATTACCTATAAAAATAAAACTATTATTCTCCTCTTCCATGTGTGTCCTATATCTGGTTTTGTCTGCATTTTTTTGGATTGTACAGTACATATTGATTTTACATCTATAATACCTTCTTTAATTCTTCTCAGTATATCAAGAGCAATATTTGTAGCTATATCTATATATTTATATATTATATATATAAATATTAGTAATATATTACCTCTCTGTCTTAACATGTTTTCTCTTTGTCTCTCTAGGCCTGACGTTATTTGTCTTTTAATCTATTTAAATATGAGTCATTCTATGAACCAGTGCACTAACTGTACACATGAAAATAAATTCCTGTAAAGCAGTTTCTTCTTTATCATTTGGTTCTTAGGGGTTTTGTTTTCTAAAGGCAGTAACTGTTCCTGCCAGAGTTTTGGTCCCCAGACCAAGTTATTTTTCAAGAGTAGCAAATGTTTTACCCAAAGCTGTAAAATTACTAAGAATATTTGAAAAGTAAACTTATATAATGTCCCTCCTTAATCCAAACTCACAAAAGTGTGTAAGAACTAAAAATGGCAAGAATCCCACAGAGGAGATCTTGCATAAGTGAAAAATCAGTTAATACAATCCCAAGACTAATATCCATCATTCATCTGTTAAACAAAAAAGTTTGTAACCGCATAGTGGGATTTACTTTGCTTATGCATTTTTATGATTCTACTACTGCTGCATATGATGAGGTCAAACAGACCCAAAAAGGCTAAGATACAAAAAGATTGACAGATACTAAGGCTAAGATCCATATTAAGGGATTTTTTTTATATTCACATATGTGGAAATATATGAAATTTCCTATATTCCTATATAATTAAAAGAAGATGAAAGTGTGATAGTGGCTCCTAATAATATACATATTTTCAGTGTGAGTAGGCTAGATGGGATAAATGACAAAGGATGACATATTAGCAACCCAAACATCTCACAAAATTATGGCCCTGATCTTTATCTCACGGAGATGTCATAGGGCTCATGGTGATCATTTTTGAGATGGATGAAAGTTACAAGATAACATTTTGAATTGTTGAAAATGTGATTTGAAGAGAGAAAAAAAAGCATTTCATAAAGGATGCAGGGTCTCCCTGAGTGGCTTCATAACATAATGAAAACAGGTTTGATGTACCACTAATAGATCAGTACAACAATTATGAATGTGACTATAACGTCTCCCTAGTTTGTATTTCAATGTTGATTTTATCTTGTTTTAAAACTTCAGAATCAGCAAAATGTTTTATTCCTAGAAATTACTAATGTTTAGCAGAGCAAAGTATATGGGAATGTTAATAGGGTTGAAAATGTAATATTTGTCAGCATATTAAATATATTTTAATATAATGTTTATTTTTTTTTTCAAAAAGGCTTTAACAAGACTTATTTTATGTAGTGTGAATCTTTACCACACTTGTAAAATCTAGAGCACATGCATCATTATGGACCAAAATAGGAAGTACTATGCTCATGATAAAACAGTGGAGTACTGCACTGCACAGCACAGGTTGAGCTTGACATATGAAATGTAGGCTCCTTTTGTAACTTGATGATTGTTTCTATTTTTAGTAAATAGGATTTAAACACCTGCTTTGCTCCCTCATAATTTCAACATCTGTGTAAGGCTTCTTGTGCTTTGTCATTCAGTTAGACGCACTAGTGACAGTCTCTGACTGCTTCATTTATCACTGTACATTCTGTTCCGCATTTAGAATTGATTGTTTCAAAGATGCAGCCTACTTTGAGTTCAGTAGGCAATTTTATGCATTGTCTGAAATGTCTTGCTTCATGCTAATAATAAAATCTTTTTGTAAGATATTTATCAAGGTCTAAGTAATAAAACAGTTTGGAGTAGGCTTCAGGCTCTAAATTAAGATACATTTCTTTTTTCAACAGAGACTGAAAACCTGTATAGTGTTCCTCAAAGGAGCATCTCAGTTGTTTGAACTGTAGTGGTTAATTTGCAACAGAAGTCAGAATTTCTAAATTGCAAAGGAGAAACACTCACTACAGCACTGACTTAATAAAATGTCTAATGTTCCCTCTTCATAAAAATAAAAGATTTCTTATAACTTAATTGACTTTGTCATCTTTTTAAGCTTCTCTAGAGACTGCTTTTTAAACCTTCAAATTTTGCCTGCAGGCTGCTGCAGAGACTGTTCTTTGTATATTACATACCACAGAAAAATATATATATTTTTTAATGTACAATGCAACATTTTGCGTTGAGGTGAACACTTAGAAATATCAAACCAATAATGGTTCAAAGTGTGAGAATTTTACTGCTGGGAAGGTTATGGATATAGGAATTTAAATTCATTAACCTTGAAGAAATTTATTTTAAATTCTGTCATTACTTTCACAAGCCAGTCATAATTTTCAATGCTATGAAGAGCCTTTTCACTTGGGTATTAGAAGGTTGTTTTGTGCCTGAGTAAAAAAGATGGATCCTTCTTATCCACTGTCTTTCCTTGAGCCCTGGTTTTGTAAAAAATTACATGTTTATAATGCATTTTTTGCATTATATATATTAAAACGCATGTTTATAATTGCGTGTTTGTAACGAAAATTGATGTTTGCATGGTCTGAAAGCTAGTTTGCCAGTTTGAACAGCAAATATCAATATAAATTTAAGATGGAGGATGTAAGACTCTTTTTAATATCGAACTTCTCTGACCCATTTTTAATTATATACAGTACTTAAAAACATGAATAATATTTTTATCTTTGATGACAGTTAACAGTTGATTTCTTTGGCTTTAGGTTAGCACTAGTAATATTTACTATGGAAGCTTCAAAGTTGTGTTGATTTTATCTTGAATAAATTTTCTTTCATTAGTAGCTCATTATCAAGCTATTGTAGAGACAGTCTCTCTGTATGATGTATGATTTCCTAAGAAATTAAAGTCATGATAAAAATTCCAGTAGCAGGAACACTACATTTGCTCAAGTCAGGAACAGGAAGAGTAGCTTGAATTATCTTTCCGTACACTGTCTTTTTCCTGATGTCAGAGTGATTAGAATATGGATGAAGAACTAAGTTATTTCTGGGGTTCACTATTAAAGAAACTTCAGAACCATCTATAAGTGATAATGAATGACAGTGAGTTCAAATGAAAATGGATCTGCTAGGTCTAACATGAAGGAAAATATTTCTTTTTAGAATAAAGGTCAGATTGCAGAAGAACTCTAGTTTCCTTTTATTAATCTTTAATCCAAAGCACCAGGCTTTGTTTTCTGGAAGCAAAAAGAAATAATAAATTGGCTTTTATATTGGAAGAATTAGGTGTTAAAGATAAAATACTTCAGTACTTTTTGAGAAGTCTGTAGTGTCCTATGGACATTGGAAAACACATTTTGTTCCCCAGTGTTTTTGTCCCATACTTCACTCTGGGACATGATATGGTGTTGTCCACCCCTTCCGGCAAAATAATGTCTAAGAGCAATAGGGTAAAAGGAATTCTAGCAAAAAAATAAAATAAAAAATTCTTCCCAAGACTGTAATTGCAAGAATGAGATTATTTCCAAAGAAAATAATGTTTTGTAACCTTGATCACTCTAATTTACCTGGGATATCTGCAAAGAATCCTAATGTCTGATTTTCTGTCTATGAATGAGTCCAAAACCTTCTATATTGGAGAGGCAAAGATTAAGAAAAAAAAAGTCATCCAGGAAGAAAAGATCCAGATCAACTATTTTTTTCCCTGAAACTCTACAGAACTGCACCAAGTTTAACGTGTTCCCCCCAAAAGCTGTTCTCTGTTTTTACTGCCATCAGGCCCACAAAAATTCTGAAGTACAAGCTCTGAAGTAACAGGAAAATAAACACTAAATAAACACCTACTCAATCAATACTTGTTATTAAAAAAAAACCCTGAAAAAAGTAAAACTTGGAAAATACAATAGTAAAGAATCTCAGTCATTCTGAAACAGGGTTGTTTTAATCATATTAGAGTATTAGCAGAAAATTTCTGAATCCTTTGAATTCTTGTTATACAATACACATTGATTTTTGTCTCGTCCTGATGCTAGATTTGTATTATATCCACTGTCATACCTTTTATTAAGAATTAGAATTAAAAGAATACATGCATTTTCTTTCAGATATTTCCTCAGTTGTTTTTTCATTCTTTTTTTTTGTTCACAGTTTAATTTAGATACATTCATTATCTCTCTTTTTCTTGTTCTTTCTTTTCTTGTGTCTCAGTACTGTCACTGAAATTTCTCCTGTATGCAGGTTATTGTAACTGCACTCTATGATTAGTTTAGTTTATTACAGGGCAAAGTTCCTAGAGCTTTGACCTTTTCCTGTATATTGAGGTACAACACATATGAATTATATACTTGGGGGAGTTTTTTTTCTCTTGTTTGGAACAAACAATTGTTATGATTAAACAATTTTTCACTGATAGGTTTATTTGTTCTAGTAGCCTCATTTCCATTTATTGTGGATTTAACAAAGGGCTAGAGGAAAAGTATGTTAGAAAACTTAGCTGTAAACCACCTTTGAAATTTCCTGATCTTCCTCTTATAAAAAACACGCATTCAGGAAGAAAAAAATTAAAATTTGTTTACTCTGTATGGAATCCAAGCAGTAACTGTAACATTCTTAAGTATGTGGAAACTAAAGCAACATCTCATTTGGGTGTGTTACTGGAGTGGTCAACAACCTTGTTTTACCCTAGCCCATACTTCTAAAAAGAGAGAAAATGGTGAGCTTCTGAGACAGCAATTAGCCTTAATATGATGACTTAAAACACTTCATAAGCTCTTATTTTATATTTCAAAAACAGCTATCGTTTTCATATGGAGAGTTCTTCAAAGATTTTTTTTGCAATTTTTTTTCTGATTGGTAACATAATGTCATTTCCATTCATGAAAATTTCTGATGGAAAACTTTAGCCTTTATCCTTATTTTTGCTAAATGTTGGGCACTCACCTATTGTGTATCATTGGTTTCTTTCATTCCAAGGCAGACAAACAAGTCACATGCTAACTCTGTAAAATTAGCAGTCCTTCAAAATTATTCCATTATTTTAGCTTACTCAGTTTAAAAGTAACATACCAAAAAAGCCTACAAGATCTACATAACCAATCTTTAATCCAAACCATTATTTGTTTAGCTTTATCTAGATGTAGGGGTGTAAAGCTTGAATATGCACAGGTAAGCAGAGAGATAAACTGGAGGAAGAGCTACACCCAGACCTGTGCACTGACTAAAGCCAAAGACACAGACCTGCAGCTTCAGAACAGCTTATTTGCCCTGGTAGAATGCGAGAGAAGAAGAGCCTAGAGCAGTGCCAGAGACAGCCAAGCCTGGAACGCAAGTCAGCATCAAAGGAAAGAGGCAGGTGGTAATACCTGGAGACTCTTTCCCTTGGGGAATGGAGGCCCCCATCTGCCAGTCCTGTTTGCTGTCTAAGGAGACTTGTTGCCTGCCTGAGGCTCAGATATCAGATGATATGGACAGACTTTCGAGATTTGTCCAGCCCTTGGATTATTTTCTGCTGCTGTTCATGCACATGGACACTGGTGGTGCTGTGAGGAGATATAAACCTCATCAAGAGTGGTTTCATAGCTCATAGCTCTCATAGTGGGTGTGAGACAAGGCCGCAATAATCCACTCAATCCCGATGATTAAAGAAAAGGGCTTGATTGGGAGCAAATGGGTACTGCAGGTCAATCACTGGCTGCACACCTGGTGTCATACAGAGATTTGGCTTTTACATCACGTTACCTGTTTTGAGGATTGAGGACTGCAGGGCAAACCTAGTTTTTAGGGTTAAAATGTGGAAAGAAGTAGCAGTAGAAGAAGACGGAAAGAAATAGGGACCCCATTCTTATATTATGCCACTTTAAAATGAAAATTCATTAATAATTTCCAAAACAGCAAGGATTTTCTGGTTTCATAAAAAAAATTTATTTCCCAAGAGTTACACTTTTAGTATACAATTCAGTTTATATTTTTTGCCTTTTTTGTTCCCTTTTTCACATATGTGATGCAGAGACCTTGTCTTCCAATGAATACCTCAATGCAAGTGTATGTTACGTGTTTTAAAAAGATTCAAGGATAGTATCACAATTTACCCTTGATGAACACTGAGAAAGTCATACATATTGGTAATTAGTGAAGATTCTTCTTCTTGAGTATATGGTAATCATAACTGCCTAAGGCTGGATGGTGTGCTGATAATGACAGGAATGTCCTTTATACGAGAAGAGAAGAAAAACAGTAGAGAGATGAGAAAGAATGCAGATTTAGAGAACTGTAATGACATGAAGGAAGGTGCATGTTTTCATCATTTGACAAGAGGACGTGTACTTTTTTAACCTCATCTCACTCACTCTCTCTGCTAATTTGCCAGCGGAGGGTGCTTGAGGGGAGAGTGGTTGCACTCCACTCAAGACTGTATGGTTCAATTTGTAGGTTTTATTCAGAATGTCATGATATTGCTCTTTTCATACATATTTAACATGTATAGTGCACTATCCATTTAAAAGTAATATATCTGTCCCCCTATTTGTACCCCCTAAAGGAAAATCTCCCCACCAGATCTCTCAACAATGAAACCCCTTGTGAGCTTTCAGTTACAGAGGTTCTGGCAGTGGTGTTTCAACAGAATATTTATGCTTAGAAGTGACTGAGGGCAATAAAGCAGTGGGTACAACGAGTTATCACAGAATTGATCTGGTGTAACCATAGGATCTATATAGATGACAATATATATTCATAAAATTAGACAAATTCATTTAACAACTAAAGATAAATGATCATGTAAAAATTGACTGAGCCACCAGAATCAAAGGGTAGTAATCACTGGTTTGACATCAGCAGTGACCTGTAACAAATGTTCACTCAAGGGTCAACACTGGGAAATTTTGGGCTTCTTAAAGTGTTCAATATCTTAATCAATGATCTGGATGGTAACATAGAATTCACCCTCAGCAAATGTATGAATATTAAAATATAAAGAGAGTGACTGATACACCAAATGTCAGAGCTATTGTCCAGAGGGACCTGTAAAAAGCTGACAATTGAGCCAAAAGAAATCTATTAAATTTCAGCAAGGAGACTGTACATCAGTTCAGTTTAGAATACCAAACAGCTAAATAACAATGTATCATGCACCTACATATGATTCCCTCTTATCATCTCCCTGTCTCCACTTACTTGAAATTTAGAGATTATGTCAACCAACTGTGTAATCTTTATGTAAACCTCCTGGAAAAGGTTGTGACACACTTCCAGGAGCAGACCTACCTCTGGCCAAAATAAGTCAACAACATCCTGAAGCTTTTGTTCTTTTTTTGTTCTGTAGAATTGGAAATATATATGATATCATAACTGATGGCTCATATCCATTGCCATCACTGGTTAGAGGAGGTGCTGGTCTAGGCTGATCTTGAGGGGAATTTCACAGAATTCTTATTAAATTGCAAATTCCTTCAGTAAATTGCTAATGCCAGCAGTCTGATTCAAAGACCACTGAAAGCAGTGCACAAGGAATTGGAGTGAATTATATTTCATATTAGTGTCAATTCATTGTTTGTATACATGGTCAGTAAATCTCGCAGTAGCAAGAAGGTGTAACACGTATATTCATATGCACAAGGAGGAACATGTTCCTTGTGCATATGAAAATGAGGAATTTACTGAGAAATTATGATGTGAAATCAAAATAATCAAATTACATCTATATAGCATCTCAAAAGTAGAATAGTAAACATAGGACTTTTAGTATATTTCTTCTGAGTAATATTTCTTCTGAGTTCCTTATCTGAATGAGTTTTGGCCTTTTAGTTGCATGATAGAAGCTTTTATTCTGAAGAAGTGAAGAAGGCTGCTGATTCATGTACACTGATCTATACCAATGAATTAATGAGGAAAGAAAATTATCCAGTATATATCTACTAATGTGTAAGCTATAGCTCATGACAGGGAACTCCACACATTGTTTCTCAAAAGAACTTGAAAGTGCAGGAAAAAGTTAACAGAATGTTCCCAGTATGACACTAACCAAAGATGCTAACACATTATATGAACAGGGCAATACTGAATATCAGCATGGTGATTATATAATCTGCATATTTGCTAGCATTGAATAGGATGGGTTATCTGTAGCTCATAGGCAAGAATTATGCGGCAAAATTAAGAAAGGGTAGAAACAAGCACAGAACTGAAGATTTACTCTTGAATTACTAACAAAATTAGTGTAATCATTATGCAAAATGAATTGGTGGAAGAAAACCACGACTGGTATAGGTTATATTTGTTATTAAAAAGTTTTGGCACACAACGATCTGTTGCTAGATCAGTGTTGATACTGGGAGTCATTTTATTTCTATCATATGCAGTTTGGAAGATTTCACTTCACATTAGTCTTAATTTAGTCTCCTCATGTACCCAACTTTACATGTATTTCAGAGCTTTCTGAAGAACTATCATGTCGTAAGCCTTTGCTTTTTTGAGTGTGGGCTCTTTGGGGAACCTCTCTGGATGCCTCACATTCTATTTTCCCCTGTCTCAGGAAGATGAGGACAGCATATCAAGAGGTCAGCTGTCCCCACCACCATTGCCTATACAACTACTAATGTGCCAAATCTTTAAATCAGGTCCTGTGACATTTTCAAGTGCTGCAGTGTGCCTGCTATCTCCTCCATCTTCCCACTAAATTTAGCAGTACTCAGCACCCTAGATTGTGGCAGATTTATTCTGAACACCCAGTCAACACATACGCCAGAAAAGGAACAGGCCAAATACTGACTCCAAGGTCATGGGACACTCTCTTTCCTGGAACAGGGCAGATGTGTGGTATAAATAAGGTAACTAAAACTCAAACAAGAAACTGGTGCTTTCTTCCTGGGCTACAACAACATCTGTGACATTTTGGTGGTGCTGTTCTGAATTTTGGTAGATGTTTTTGGCACTTCTGTCACTGGGTCCTGAGATTGTCGTCTGACAAGGATAAGTATATAAATGATGTAGGAAAAGGGGTAACATGGAACAAAATTAGTAAAAGTCAGGAACAGAAGAAGAAAGCTGGGAGAAAAATGTGATGGCCAAAATCATCATCATCATGATGTTAGTCAACATGATTTCCTAGAAACTAATTCTGGAAAATCTTGCCCATATGGTCTAACTTAAGGGACAAACAATACACTAGTAGTGGTGCTAAGAATGAAAGAATCCTTAGCAATTGCTACATTTTCCAGATCCAGCAGTCGCCTCTCCTCCAGGAGATCTGACCATCTAAAGAACTTGTAAAGCTCTGAAGTTGGGAGTGCGTATTAGCTGATCAGGTTGATCTCTGCTTCTTCCTATTGTTGCCCTATTATTTTTACCTGGATGTATGATTTGGCAGCTCTGTCACCACAATTGTCACTTATCCAGTGCATCCTGCTCCTGAGTTTGCATCTTATCTCTAGATGGCCCCAAAATTATTAATCCTGTTGAACATCCTGGATAACACCTGTGATGACAGGCTCAGCCATCTCTCTCCTCTCTGTCTTCTCCTCTGTCCAAATCCCCATCTGGGTAGTGGGGCACTACATCTGTTTCAGGATGGCTTTTCTGGTCCAAGCTATTGCTCTTCTCTGGTAACATTGGAACAAATCAGCTGGGAGCACACAGATGCTGCAAAGCCTTGTCATCAGAGGAGAACAAAAGAATAAGCCTGTCAGTCCTTAAGTGTCTTTGAAGACACAACACATTAACTTTCCGCCTAATGTCATCTTTTCCACAGATCACAGCTCCTGAAGAACACAGCTTCTGCAGATCATAAACCTGATCAGTTCCTGTGAGTGATGGTTGAAAATGAGCTCTGAATAAAATAGGTGGATGAGGAAAGATTACTGGTACCTCAAAGACTTGAGGGCTGGAAGCACATATGAAGGCATTCTCTCTCTATTTATCAAAGACAAGCAGTTTTTGAAGTCCAGAGTTTTCGAAGACTCAAGTACACTTGCATAATAGGTGTGAAGTACTTTGGTATTCATTGAGTGCAGGCATGTTGTGGTTTAATTTCCTCTGGAAGGGGGTGGGTGTGTGGGTGTGGGGGGTGTGTGTGAGTATGCTGTCTGAAGTAGTTTTGAGAACTAACTCAGCTCATAATAAGTGAAGGGATTTTCTTCAAAAGCTCATTACTACTCCCATCCAGACTGCAAATGTCTTACACAACTAATTTGATTTTGGAACACTTAATACTTGTCTTCTACTTCCAATGTTTCTAGACTGCCCTTTTGTTCCCATGGCTTTTCTATCTACTGCTGTGAAAGCAATAAATGATGTTTGACTTTGTGATTTTGGTTGATTGCTTGTTTATTGTGAAGGTGGCTAGAGTTCATGCAGTTGGATTCTAATATCAGGGCTTTGGGAAATGTATAAAAACCATGTTATCAGGCTACCTTTGCAGAGAATAGATAAGCACTGTAGTTCTCCTGGTGACACATCATATCATTTGAACTAGTTCATCCCTCTAGTGCTCTGCTGGTGGATGGCTTTATTGATTTATGGCAACTATAATTAAGCAACCTGTCAGTATTCAGTTAAAAATTTAAATGGTTTCTGAAGAGAAAACAGAGAAACAATAGAAAAAAAAAAACCCACAGAAAAAGAAAGAAAATCCCATAAAGAACCCACTTTGCTAGCTTTAACTGCTTCAGGGGGTTGTTATTTTGTTTGTTTTAATGTTGAGAGTAATTAAGCTTTTCCTGCAGTGCAGTTCTGTCAGCAGATGTACCTGTACTAAATGAAGGTGGGGTGAAAAGGAGTAATCAGAAATAGGCAGGATGAAATTAAGTCTGCCTCTAGGCATGTTTATATACGCAAATTAAGCAATAGAATATTACAAGGGCTTTCGGTAAGTGTTTTTGGAAACAAAAACTTGTGGACTATTTTGTAAGGGTCATTTCTGAATGAGGCATTAGAACACACAAGTTTAGTGCATTTCCAAAACTCAAGAACCCTTATTTTTCCATATTTCCTTCCAAAGAATGCATATCAATTTTAAACCATTGAAATAGGACATGCAAATATATAAAAATGAGTGGAAATATTCAACATGTATTGAAAGAGAAAACACAGCCTAGGATTTGGCTGGACAGGGTGCTGGACCATCTTGTCTAGACTATATTTTGGCCAAGAATGTTCGGACCAGATGATCCTTGAGGTCCCTTGCGACCTAGTATCTTACATTTCTGTAGTTTGAAAGGGTGCAGTATTTACTATTTAACAGTATTTAACAGTATTTAGTATTTTAACAGTATTCATTTATTTTGCATTCTTAAATAATATAGTTCTCTGATAACATTTTTAAGAAGGGATGGAGAAAGCTGCAGTGCAGCTGCAGTCAGAGAAGAGAGGAGTGAGAATATGTGAGTAGAGAAAACCTACAGACACCAAGGCCAGTGAAAAATGATGAGGAGGAGACGCTCTAAACCCCAGAGCAGAGCGGTGAAAACCACGGTGGAGCAGCTGCGCCCCTGCATTCCATGGATATCCATGTGGGAGCAGACATCCGCCTGCAGTCCCTGGGGGACTCTGCCTAGGGTCAGGGAGATGCCCAAAGGAGACAGTGAACCCATGGGATGCCTGAACTGGACCAAGTTCCTGGAAAGACCTGTGGACCTTTGGAGATAGGAGCCCATGCTGGAGCAGATTTGCTGTCAGGACTTGTGACCCCATGGAAGGGACCCACACTGGAGCAGTTTGTGAAGAACTGAATCCTGTGGGAAGGACTTACATTGCAGGAGTTCATGGAGGACTGTCTGGGGCAGGGGAAGTGTGAGAAGCCCTCTCCCTGAAGGGAAAGGAGTGGCAGAGGCAACATGTGATGAACTGACTACAACCCTCATTCTCCTGTCCCCCTGCACTGCAGAAAGCGAGGAAATGGAGACAATCAAGAGGAAAGAAGACAGGCAAGGGGAAAGCACTTTAAGATTTGGACTCATTACCCTATTCTGATTTGGCTGGGAATAAATTAAACTAATTTTCCCAAGCTAAGCCTGTTTGGCCTGTGATGGTTATTGGTAAGTGATCTCTGCCTGTCCTTATGTATGCTCTTACGTCCAGCCAGGGTCAGCCACCACACAGAATTTACTGAGTCCAAACAAATTCTTTATATTTGAGGGGAAGGGACAAATATGAAAGTAAAGCAAGACAGTGCTATATATTGAAAAAAAAAATGAAGAATCACCCCAATTGAAAAAGTTTTAAAAGCTTTAGAGCTTTGCAGCGACAGACCTCATAGGCCACACAGCCTGTGTGAAATTGGATTCCATGTGATTATTTCTGGGCAATAATTCAGAGCAAATAACATCAAGAAAGCCTTGCATAAATCCTGACAGAAAAAGTGGATTTAAATCAAACTAATAGGTTGCAAAACATATGAAATATGCTTTGTACTGTGCCTTGGAGACACATGGCCAAATCCATATTCAAAAAGTAAAAACAAACCAGAGTGATTTGAAGAATAAATCACTTGTCATCGTGATCTTTAAAAATGCCAGAATTTAATGCAAAAATATAATCCTAACATTTATTGCAGCAAAAATAAATGTCAACATATTAGACTTAACTGGCTAAGCCTTGTGGTAGCATTTCTACAAAGTGAAAGGAACATGACAAGTTGTATTTCACATTTATTAGAATAAGATTTGCTCTTCTTTATCATAAGCAGTAGATTTAAACACTTTATTTTAATTTACTTCACAGTATTGAGAAAAACATTGACTCAGATAAGAAGTGGAATACCATATACACTTTTCTCTGAAGCAATCAATCAACTTTAGAAGCTAAATATGTAATATGACAACACTAGAGTTTTACAGTGAAATACAAAATGTAACATGAAATGTTTGTGACATTTCACAGACACTACTTAGAAACATATCTCTTATATCTAGAGCATCATAAAAGTTATAGTCTACTATTGGTTATAACAGATATATCTTCATAAACATGTAAATACACATGAGTATACAGGAGGGCTACAACTGAAAGCATCTTTTAAGGGCTGCTATGGATATATCCAGACATAATCATTGTTCTAATTCCTTCTCAAAACTCAATTTTGTGTAATGCTTGTGTGCACGTCCTCTCCCTCTATTACTTATGATATTATGCTTTTCAAAGCGTTTTCCTACACATTACTAACATAAATACACATAGGAAACATAGGATCATAGAGACTAGCAGTTTTTAAAACCTTGTACTCATAAGAAATAATCCAAATTCATTGGAAAAGAATACATTTCTTCTTGTTAAAGCAGTGGTAGATTAACCTTCAGGGAATTTTAAAATATTTTTTGTTGCCTCACAGGTTAAAATGTTTAGATCATTTTCTTTCATATGACAAATAATATTTACATAAGTCTAGAATAATAAAGTAACATAAATATTAAAACATCAATATGATAACTGCATTAAATATCTATATGAAGTAACACTGTAAAAAATTTTATAATTGAAATACTAAAAACTACTTTATATTTAAATTTGCAAAACCAGCACGTGGAAGATGACAGATTTGTACTTCTTCATTCAATATTACCTCAACCTTTTGGTGTTTTCTATCTGACAATGTTGGAGATAGTTATCTCTTTAAGAGAAAGAGAATGGCATATGTGGTCATGTAATTAAAGAACAAAAGCATATAGCATTGTCAGAATATAGTATAGTAATCTATATTAGAATTACTTTTTAGTATAAACTGTCCATTTTACAGCCTTTAAGTTTATTTATGCAGTGATACATAACAATATAACATCTCCTAGTTTTGCTTTATGTTTTCTTTTAATGTTCAGAGTTCAGTTTTTTCTGAAAAGATGATGACAGAAAGAAATGTATCTAATAGTCTCCCCATGACTGAAGGAAGATTGTGTATGTTACATAAAAGAATCTACTGCATCTTTCTTGCACCAAGAGTGGCAGCAAAACAATCCTGCATATGGCAGAGCTGCCAGGAGTCACTGATGTGTCTGACTGGTGTTGCTGCTGGTGCTGGTCTTGTTGGAGTTCCCAGGGAAACACAGATGAAAGAGAAAAACCTAGTGAGAGAAAAGAGAGCGCTGGAAATGGTATGAAGTGCTCTCTAGTAATATAGGTAAGCCCATTAAATGTGTCCAAAGTGACAATTGGTTCTGTTTACTAAAGCTAATAGGTACAGGTAATAGAAACAAATTGAACAAAAGGCCAGTTTTTTACCAAGTAGGTTAAAAAGACTCTGACTTAGAAAAGAGTATGATCGTAATATAAGTTCAGAAGATCCAAGGTTATTTTTAAACACTTTTTTTCCTAATATCAGACATAAACATTTGTCCCAGTCTTTTCACTGAAATAAGATAAATTACTTTAGTTTTCACCTGGTTTTCAAGCATGCATCGGTTTGGTTCATAAGAGGTATGAGCCAACTAACTTGTTATGGATTTGTCCAGGGAAGTGGGTACTTTCATTATCCTGAGTAGAGGCTGAGGGAAGCATTCTCCTTTCTGGTACACACAGGCAGAAAAGCTGGTACAAACTAAGTGCTAGGTCTAATGGAAAGCTTTACAGCCTCTGCAAGTCTCTATTTTTGAGGAGACTCTCATACAGATCATCTCCCAACACTGCTTTGGCAATTGACACAGGTCAGCTTTGGCTCTCAGGCATTTTAATTAATTTCACTCCCTCGGAATGCAACTTCTAAAATGGGCCCTTTGACAGACACATTACATCCTTTGTTGTTGTAGGGGGCTTTAACAATCTTATAGGCAAATGCCTCCTTTTTATTCACATAAAATACTATATGACATTTAAGTGTATGCTATATACTTCACATATCAGTAGAATAAGAAGTTGAGTGTTCTTTCATTTGAATGACCAAATGTACAATTATACATTTAACTCTGAAGTATGTGCTAAGAAAAGGAGTTGTAGCATATATTGATTATTGGATTTAAATTTGAAACTAATCAGCATTTTTGATAATAAATAAGGCTCTCAAGTGTTTAAGTATTACACTGCTTTGCATAAATAATAGAAATAACAAAAATCTAATTACATATTAAAATTATGCAGCAATCAAAGAGTGATAAGATGGTATTTTTTTTTTTTTTAAGAGGAAATCAAGCTTTTCTTTCAGTGGAATCTTATTTCTGTCTAGATTTTATAGCCTTCAATTTACAGATACATAAAGGTGTTTATAGACCTGAAACTGGTAGCCACTTAAAACTGTTTAAAAATTTCTATGGAAAAAAATTTATTGAGCTTTTTGACTTATCATAAACTACATATACTTCTGCTCATATACTTTTGTAGGTTGCATGAAAAATTCTCCTTTTCCTCTCAAAAAAATCCCCATTGTGTTTTTATCTCCTCATAAAACATTCACTAAAGCAAACAGAATGTTCAGGTAGTAATATTCTATGTTTCCACTACTTTGTAAAGGAGCTTTTTTTTATTTTGATTTATGTTTCATTGCCCCCTGCTGTTTGATAAAGAATTTTTTTTTTAAAAATCAACATTTCAGTCTACTTTCTTTACTAATGAAAAAGCAATTTGACTTGAAATCATCTTCTCTAGTTATGATCTCAGATTCAATAAGGTGTTTTTTTTTTACCTCAAAGACCGGAGCAGTCAAATAGTGCAGTCATTCAATTAAACTATTGTGGAAATGCTGCAAAATGAAAAAATGCATTCAAATGCCATTTCCTGTCTTACACAAAATATTGAGAAACTGTAATACTATTGTCATATGCAGTGTTTATTCCTTTTTTAGTTACTGTCTTGAGATACAGAATGCCTCACGCCAAAAAGGAATTTTCCTTACATATCCACATGTATTATCCCCTACTCCTTGAGAAGGATTCTCTGTTGCATGATGAGACTTTTCACATAGTTATTCACATCACCTGTCTCAACATAGTTCTTTTGATTTTCAAAAATATTTACCTGAAAAAGCTGAAGGCCTTAGTGATGTTTATTTTTTCTTCTGAAAGTTACACAGAAATTTTGCCCAAGCAATACTTTTTCACATGGATAAGAATATCTGCAAGACTTCTCTAATGGTATCTTAATATTAAAAAGCTAGATATGACAGATATTGACTGTGTCCACCAGCAAAACATCTGTGTACCCTATGAATGGTTCCCTTCTTCAGTTAATCTCTCTCATGCTAGGGGAGCTCTACCAAAATGAGATTTTTCTTTTTTTTTTTTAATAAATGAGCTATATAGACAAGGACAGCAAAAGCCTGGTGCAAAAGGCTTCCACAAGTCACAAAATTTCATCTATGTCATTAGAATTGTGGAACTATATTTAGAGTTGTGGGTTCACTTTAAAAAATGAGTTTGGAAAAGTTACTTGGGCTTCCAACGCAGATCTACAGATATTCTACAAGACAACTGAAGCCCATGAGGAAGAATAGTGACATTTGTACCATTGCCACTACACCTAAAGGGTAGATCTACTAACATGAAGGGGAGCCTGAAGACGCAGGCTAATTTCTGGCTTTTCTTGGCTGATGAAATAGCCTGAATTAAAACCTCTGGTATCTGACTGCACCAAACAGAGAGAGCATGACTTACCTACAACACTTTCGTTCAGTAAGATGTCATTCTATTTCAGTTTGTCAGAGGCAAACTAAAAACATAGCCAATTAATTAGCTCAGATGACTTGGATGACTTGATCATTTGTCTGAGCCCTGAGGCTTCTTATTAAATATCCACAGTTTCTAATGTAGTACAGAGCTGGAATACCCAAGCTAGATCAGATGCTGTGTAGGTGTGTTACATCAGTATAAATGCTCAGCTCTGTACAAGTTAATTTGGAATGCTCCTTGCTTAAGGGAAGAAGCAAGGGATAGAGCCACAAAAGCATTTTTTTCTGCTACTCAGCTAACCAGAATCACAAGCCCTTTTTGTAGAAAAGCTTTACAGCCTCTATCTGCCCACATCACAGAAAATTGAGAAACTAAGCTGATTGCACAAAGAATCACTTCAAAATTACCAAATGGCAGAAAGATTTACTTCAAAAATAATTTTTGTGCATTTTAGTAAGGCTTTTTATACTGACCCTCAAAGTATCCTTCTGAACTAGTTGTCTGACTGAGGGATGAGCAAATTTGTGGTGTGCTGGCCATGACTGAATGACAAGGCTCAAAGGGTTGCAATGTGTGGGGTACAGCTGGCTGGTGACTGGTCATTAATGGTGTCCTGCAGAGTTCAATTCTCGTGACAGGTCCGTTCTAGGGACAGGTCAGAAAGGTGGCTGATGTCCCACATTGTCAGCATTTAAGAGGTATTTGTATCTTAATAACATACTTTAACTTTTGGCCAGCCCTGAAATGATCAAGCAGTTGGTCTAGATAATCACTCTAGGTCCTTACAACTGAACTATTGTATTCTATTCTATTCTATTCCATTCCATTCCATTCTATTCTATTCTATTCTATTCTATTCTATTCTATTCTATTCTATTCATCACTCACCCACCCAGCATCTGTTTTGTCTGCAAGGAATGAAAAGGAACTCAAGACAACAACAAAACAGAAAGACTCTGGAAGAGAATGAGAGGAAAAGTTTGAAGGAGATAAAAAGAGTATTTAGGCTGATGGAAGACTATAGAAACATGCTTTTGTGGAGGAAGGTAAAAGGAAAAGTGACTTTGGAGAAATAGGAAGGTGACAAAGGAAATTTGGGAAAGGAAGAAGACAAATGTGGCAATACAGAGGCATTTACTTCTTCATCAGTAGGAAAAATAAACTGTAGTCCAAGGTCTAGCACTGGAATCTTTGATAATAGTGTTATGAATTTATGAGTCAGTATCCTGTTCCTCTTGCAACACTCCCATCCACTCATACATAACCATATATTTCAGCTCTCTTTGCAAACACACTCCACTGGATCCAAACCTCATATCCATAAAATAAGAAAAAGTGTATTTACTTCTCCAGAAATTCCCCCTACAACATTTTTTCTACTTCAGTGTTGCTTTGTTTTTCCTGCAACAGAGCACAATGTGCTATAATCTTTTCAATTTTTGTTTAAAATAAATCTATAATGTTACCAAGACTTTGTTTGTAGTCTTGTCCACAGCTGGAAATTGTTGATGGAAAAGCCTGAAAAGACAAATTATCATTGTTATTATATAGAAAGTTCTAGAATATTAGTACAAATCAGTGGTGTTAATGTTTTTCCCTTAACATTCTGGCTGCAACATTTATTGTTTTGATGTTTCTTGACTCTTATTTTTGAGTTCTGGAATCCATTTTTGCAATTATGTAGCAATACAGCTATTGGCTATGAAAATTACCTCACTTGCATAAAGACTTCCTTCCAGCTCATTCATAACTTAAAAATTACTATCATGCTGCAGAGCCTAAGATAGATCCTAAGTATGCATTTTCACATTTGGGATTATTTTTCAGTGAGATCTCTTCCTCGGTGACACATTGCTCTGATTTTCCATCCTGATCATTGCCTTCATTTGTTTTGTAAATATTTCACAACTTTTTAGAAATGTGTTCTGTATGAGTTTCTTCCTAGATATTTGACAGTTTTTCCAAGAACTATTTTCTTAGGAAATGCCTTTTTGTGCCACTTTAACATTCCAATATTTGCATCACTTTAACACCCCAATATTTTTGTTTTGCTTAAGCATCTATGCCTCTTTTAAGAGTTGTCTGTTCTTTTTACATTCATAGTTGTCTGTTCTTCATATATCCATACTTACTGCTATTGTTTTTTACTCATTCTAGATTATAGTACAAGTGTCAGAGATCATTTCCTTTGATCAATACATATATAAAATAAAGTAGGTCAAATATCTGCCAAATCTGAGGCTAAGCTATGTAGAGGATTGATGTCAGCTATGGGTTCTATACAATACCATGTAGACTACTGATTAATTTTATAGATATAAAGAATTCTATACCACAGCCTTTCTTTGATGGTAGTGGTAAATTTTTCTGTTCTCTAAAAAAGCCAGTTGAATGAAGAAGAAAAGCTTTATATTTTTAATAGAAATGGAAGAGGTAATCGGAAGAACTGTTTCTGTACAGGTTTTGTTTCTCAGTCACATTCTTCTCTGTGGCAGCACACCTGAGGTCTGGTGATCTTCCCTAACAATGCCAATTGTTCCAGCTTATTGGGTTGCTCATAGAAACAATAACAGAAGCTGTTTCCAGAACATAATTTGGCAGAATATTTTATTATCAAAATAATTGTGTGAGTGTTCGTCATGTACTTATGAGACATAAGGACATATCTGGAATATTTCTCAGCTTACATAAGCTGTTCTTCCCAAAGAAGAAACTGTACACAAACAACCATATATAAATATGTGAAAAAACTTGATGACATACAATAATAATAAATTAATATAGACGTATATCTGCTATTGCAGGTTGCACTTTAGAGATTTCTTCTTTCTTTCCTGTTATTTACAATAGAAAAGCCATTCTTTTCATTAAGACAAGCAAAAAAAGTCACAATAAAGCAGCTCATCATAGCAACAGGTTTGACATGCTAGGTTAAGGACACGTTTGAGGCAAATCAGAACCAGTCTGTGCTAATACCTACTATTTTAGATTCTCTGGGTAAAAATACATACATACATTGATACATTCACAAAATGGGGCAAAAGGCAAATACACTTCTTATTATTGTTTTCTAAAAATTCTGATCCAGATCACAGCCCTACTATTCTACATAAACTCCAAACAAACATTAAGAAATATTCTTTGTTTCAACAGGTCATAATGAAATCAATATGGGAAAGAAAATGAAACAGAGAAAAATCATTCTTACATGTGAGGTTAAAGAGAACAATAGTTCACAGAAGTCTAACAGAAAGCTGATAAAATAACATCTTACTTCCAAAAGGGATTCAAACTTATTATTAGCTAGAACTTATACCTATATATAAGGAGAAAAACTATCTGCCTTCCATACATACTAAGAGAAAATACATCACATTGTTTATTTTTTTTCACTCTTGTCTGCAGATATTTTAGTTCTGTAAACAAGACTAGGCTCTGTTTATAGTGGTCAAACAGCATTATTTCAAAGCCAAGGGGGAATGATTTCAAACAGAAAGAAAGCAGGTTTAGATTAGGTATTAGGAAAAATTTCTTTACGGTGAGGGTGGTGAGGCATTGGAAGAGGTTGCCCAGAGAAGTGAAAAGTGAATGCTCCACCCCTGGAGGTGGTCAAGACCAGGTTGGATGGAGCTCTGACCAACATGGTTTAGTAAAAGGTGTCACTGTCCATGGCAGGGAGGTTGGAACTAGATGATATTTAATATCCCTTCCAACCCAGGCCATTCTGTAATTCGACAAATATTGACTTCCTTATATGCGTCTTCTTATTGTTTTTTTTCTTCTGCATGACAGCTGTAGGGTTATGAGAAGTAATAAGCTGAAATAAGCCAGGACACTGAAGCAGTCTTGCCTCACAATATACTGATGGAGAGAAGACTCCCTGCTCAGAGAGTATTTCCACCAGACGATTATAGGCAGATAACCCAGATGTTCAGATTTAACGCATAGACTTTGATTTTAAACCATTCAGGTTGAAAGATTAGAAGCCCATTTTACCTGGATTGTTGTTTACAGTCATGCTTGCCTCTCTTTGCATTATTTGCAGGATTGGAGCAGATGTGTGATAATAAAATTTGAACCAGAATTCTCTGGCAAGTTCAAGCACAGAGCCAAAACAAGAAAGTCTGTTCAGAAATCTCCGCTTATTAAGTTTTACTTAAGCTTCAAAATTTCATCACAAAATCAGAGAATTCTGAGGCTTGACAAGGACTTCTGGATATCATCTGGTCCAACCCCCTGATAAGGTAGGTTCATGTTTGTTTATTTATGTGTTTGATAGTAGACCTCATTAGAAATTTTTAGGGCTTTTTATTTTGGACTTGGGGTGAAAAGCTGATTGACCTTTATCTCTGGCAGATATAATAAATGCACAGCCATGTTATGTGTGCCAAAGGAAAAAGGAGCATTTGTGGATGTTTATATATATTTTTATTTATACATATGTATCTATGCATATATATAAAATTTGTAGACATATATAGATATACTGCTATTCACCTGTGTGTATAGGCACCTGTAAAGTGAAGAAAACATGGTTTCTGTGTAAATTTAATAAAGAATGTAATAAATATTAAGAAAGTGAGGCAGCTATATACTGTTTCTCATTATCTTCACCATTCAATGCATAATTCTAATATGTATTTCTGCTCAGTGTCAAAGGTCTACCCTGAATATAAAATTATTATTTTATTCATGAGCTTCTCCATTAGCATAGTACTATGTAAGTTTTCACCATATCCTTTCTGTGAGGTGAAATACTTACTGCAGTTACAAAACTGCACAAGACTTTCACAAACTCAGCCACAGTGAGAATTAGTCTGTATGACGGTCTCCTTCCCATATCTTTATTGATTCTTCCAACTGTCAGTTGTACAAATCATTGGCTCCACCCCATGGTTTTGTTTGTTGTGTCTTATAAAGGAAACCTTTTTTTAGGTGGATTAACTATTCATCCAGAAAAAGGTATCACATTTACAAATTGCAGAGGTTCCATTTTAGGTGACTTGACTGGTCTTGAGGCTGTGACAGATTTTTATATTTCTGTGTGATTTTAACAACTGGATCTTTCTGTTGATTGGTCAGTTGTTATACACACACCACCCTGTCTGTATAATGTTCTAACTTGAAAAGCAAAACCTTTAGTACTTAGTCGTGAGAGCTGTATATTGAAGTCTCATTTTATCTAAATTTTCTCACTGTTACACCCTGATACAATTCCAGAGAACGAATTCTGTGATACTTAGATCCTTTCTTTTGTAAATGTGGCAGACTGATCTTGACCAGGAACCTGAGGTGGGTTGACCTTGGTAGACTGCCAGGTACTCACCAAGATGCTTTAGCAATCCCTCCCAAAACAAAACAGGGGAGAGAAAATATAACAAAAAGCTCATGGCCTGAGATAATGAAAAGGAGATAGCTAAGCAATTGCAGTCATGGGCAAATTAGACTACACTTGAGTGAAGTTAGTTTAGTTTGTTACCAGTTAGTAAAAGAGTAGGATAATGAGAAGAAAGAACAAACCTAAAAACACCTTCCCCCCATCCCTCCCAGACTCAGCCTCATTCTCAACTTCTATACCTCCTCCTCTGTGGTGCTACAGGGCAACTGGGAATGGGGGTTGTGGTCAGTTTGTCATATGTCCTGCCAGGAGCCTGCTCCAGCAAGGGCTGTCCTTGGGTCACAGTTTCCTTTGGGCGACGTAGACCTGGTCCAGTGCAGGGTCCTCTGCACACTTCAGTGTGGCGATGTGCTCCACTCTGAACATCCATGGGCTGCAATGGAACAACCTGTGTCACTGTTGCTTTCTCCTTCTTTCAATTTTTTTAATGGAATTAAGTTCCAGAAAGTGCTAATTAATTTTTTACCACAGTATTTTTGAGTGATTAAAAAAAAAAAAAATCAGCCAAAGTTATTGCTGTATTCATGAGAAGGAATCACAGTCTTTGCAACTGTCCCATAGAGAAACTTGTATTTACAATGATACTCCCTCGGTACTCTGTACTTTGCTTGAGGGATAGTATATGTTACACTGAAGAAGTGATTTTCCAGAGCCTTACACTAGCTGATTTCAACAGAAATCTTCTTGTAAGACCTACTTTACAATTTAGATTATCTGAAAAGAAATCATTATTATTATTCAGGAAAAACTAAAATTGAGACGTTTCCTTTTCTTTGGGTAGCTATTTTCTAGGGCAAATTGCTGATAACTTTCATAAAAATGAGTGTTTCCATCAAAGTGTTGCATAATTGGGTCACTTTTCTAGTTGCAGTGAAAATAATTAAGAATTTCACATTGTCCTTTGTTAAGTAATTTATTGAGATATGGAGGTTTTGTTCAGAAAAAGAACAACAATTACTTGGATTACTATGTTGAATTACACATTATCACAAAAACGCAGTATCACCACATTTTTTAGAATTAAACTGACAATGGCAGGTGGACTAGTTTTTAAGTACAGTTTTTCCTTAAAGATATTTTTAAAGTGACTTACCTAAGCTAAAGAATGATACAGGACTTAAGGTCATGGCTGATAAAGAGCTAACCATTTGATCTCTGTCTGATGCTGTAACACTGGAGGCAAGCATAATTTATAAATTATATTTTAAATCCCTTTACATGAAAATAGAAAAGTAGGAATTTTGAGGCTGTATTACTTTCGTCATTAATGAGACCATTGTGGGATATATGAGCTTGAGAAACTAGAGAATGTTAGCCATAATTTGAAATGAGGGAAACCCTGTTTTATAGCAAGAAAGCAAGGCTTTTACTTTATATGGTTGACTTGATCAATGTCCACAAGAATCCACAAGCAGACTGCTGACAACATAATGGCCTTTGATATTGAAGAATTGAACATGACAAACCCACTTGCAGAAGATAAATTTCGTCAGCATCAGCTCAGTAAGACCAAATGCTCTAATTACTGAAAGAGCTTAAGTGGGAAGCAGTGAAGACTTAATAATATATGTTATTTGAAGATCAGGACATATGTAGCTGAGGCACATATTACTAAAAGGGAAAATGAAAAAATCTCTAAATGTGTCAGAAATCTATGTAATACAGAAGGTCACTATTCAGCAACCATAGCAGACCTTTTTATCCTTTCAAAATGTAATAATCCTCATACTTTAATGGTCTTTGCATTACTAAACAAAGATTTTATTTTTTAGCAGTTTTCAAGTTTTGCAGTACCACAATACTTCAGTTTTTCTAGTGCTCTTGAAAAGAAAAATAAGAGTAGATGCTGGAAAAAACCCATGTCATGGCTTAACCCTATATCTTGGATTTTCTGACACTTGCTATGCCATTCTGCTTCATATCATAGATGATATAAATAGGGTAGTCTTCTCCTAGGATTTATACACAGCTCCTCTTAGTATAACATCACCTACTAGCCTTATTTTGCATTTTCCTATTAATTGCATTGTATGTATGATTTAATGCTTTTTGAGCTCTTTATTTACTGACCCAGCCAGAAATTATGTTATGCGGTCATAATTTACTAGTCTTTACTGACAGCTTATATGCATGCAAAAATCGTCTTCACCATAGTGATATGTTTCTAGATCTGATTTTAAATAGCATTTAATTGATTTCCTTTCATTAATGAATGAAGTCAATGTAAGTCTCTACACACGGAAAGCAATCAAGACGTTTTCATCTCTTTTTTTCCAGTACTGTGGCATGCTGAAATCTCCAAATCATGTGTCACTCATCAGTCAACTAGAAACAACTGTTATCCAGGAAGAATGGGATTAAAATAGAGATAACAGGAAAAAACAAGATTGTCCCAGTATAAAGGTTCATAGAAAGTGTGGGAAAGCCCACAGTCAAGAAAAAGAGGGTGTGTAAGGTTAAAAAAATAAAAAATGTTATCCGGCTACTATCTTAAAAGACAATGAAAAATTGTTTCTCTTAATAAATTAACAACAAAAGGAAGGCTAAGGAAAATCTCCAGCCTTTATTGGACACTGGATGCAGGGGGAAACACAGTGAAAAAGGATGAGGAAAAGTTTGAGGTAATTAATGGTTTCTTTGCCTGAGTCTAATAGCAAGACCAGTGGTTCTCTGGATATCCTGAGCTGGAAGACAGGAAAGAGGAGCACAATGAAGCCCACATAACCCAAGGGAAAATGGTCAGTGACTTGCTACAAAACTTAAACACTCACAGGTTTATGGGGCTGGATGACATCCACCTGAAGGTGCTGAGGGATCTGACATAAGTGCCCAGCAATCACTTACCCACAGCTCTGGCCTTGCAACGAGGTTCCAGTTGACGGGAGGTTTGTAAATGTGGTGCCCAGCTACAAGGGGGGCCACAAGGAGGATGCAGGGAGGGCCTCTCAGCCCGACATCAGTGCTAGGGAAGGTCATGGAGCAGATCATCTTGAGTGCTGTCATGCAGCCTATGCAGGACAGCCCTGGATCAGGCCCAGCCAGCACAGGTTTATGAAAGGCAGCTCCTGCTTGACCAGCCTGACTTCCTCCTTTGACAAGGGGACCTGCTCAGAGGATGAGGGAAAGGCTGTGGATATTGTCTGCTTGGACTTAAGCAAAGCCTTTGACACTGTCTCCCACAGCTCCGGGTCTGGAGAACCTGGCTTCCCATGGCTTAGATAGGTAACACTGCTTTGAGTTAGTCTTGGGATTGTGATATACATGAGTACAAGGAGAGTGATTTTTGCCTCAGTTGCTGGTTCAGGAGCAAGATATCTTCTTCTACCTCCCTTGGTTTTCAGCTGCTACATGACTTGTCAGCTAAAAACTACCACCAGGTTCTCTCTTCTGCACGTGTTTCAAGAGTGCCTGACTGCAATGTCTCCACTGCGCTCCACCTGCCTTGGACTGTGTGGGGGAGTCAGGCATGCTGACCGGGCTCCAACCAGCCAGTAGCAACCACATTTTCCCCCTCAGCATATGTTTTGTGTGGTGAGTTAGGCATACTGATCGCAATCTCCGTCTACTAAAATGCAATTTTACCCCCAGTCTTTTCCCCGCAGGGTCTTTTTCCAACCTAAATGATTCTGTGATTCTATGATAACTGTTCTAGTCCCTGGGATACTCGAAGTAGGTTATATGACCCAACTGCTATGGAAAATAATAAAAATACTGAAAATGTTTTAAGGAAATATATTAGGTGAGCTGATACATCCTACATCTAGTGTTCAGCTTTGTATTTTTCATTGAGGTCAATACGGAGTGGTGCTGGCTCAGAGCACAGCTGATTTAGATGTGTAACACTCTGTATAATTTTTGCTCTATTGCTTCGCTAGAAAGCTCATAAGATAAAACTGGTACTGATTTCCCTGAGATGAATCTATAACAACTTTCAGTGACAGCTAGGAAAAATTTGACTTGTTCTACTAAACAATTTGAGAACTTCAAATTCAAAAGAAATTTCTTGTTGGATCTGTCTGAAATCCACAACAAGGCGGTGCTCTAGAAATGTCAACTGTTATTTTTATTTTATGTGGAAAAACTGAAACTAATTAACAGTACTTAAACCACTAAATATAAATGTCTGTTGTGGTTAGAGAAAACTAATGTAATTGGTCAATGGTCTTTAAACCTGCTGGAAACTGTTAATTCCAGTTAATTATAAAAAAAAAAGGAAATTTTCTGACATATAACATTAGAATTTAGTCTTGACATTACTATTTAGTCTTGACTTAAACACATTATTCTTTCCTATATGCCAAGTATGGAAAAATCCCCACACAAACATAACAGATACTGCATAGACTTCTTGTGTTTAAAATAAATGAAGACTATAAAAGCCACTTTGTTGCAGTCTTTATTTAGAGGGACTTTAATATTATTTTAAATTGATTCATTTCTTCCCAGTATCTTTGGGATGAAGTCTCAAGTGAGCAAGGAGAAATCAATATGTATTTTTTTATTCCATGCTGCCATAGTTCTTAGAGAGTCAGCATTGGCCTTCTTAACAAACTCACTATGCTGTTATTCTTGGTGCTCTAGGCAGAACCTCATGTCAAAATTCTTAGTTGATATAGATGAATTTATACGCCTTCAAAAAAAAACCAAACCAAAAAAAACCCCAAAAAACACAAAAAAAAACCCAAAAAACCCCACCAAACAACAACAAAAAACCCAAAAAAATCCCAACAAACCAAAACAAATGAAAACCCCATCAAAAAACAGAGAAACCAAAAAAGCACCAAAAACTCCATTCCAACCAAGTTAAATTAGATGTAATTAAATTAGATTAGAATTAAATATTTTTTTACACTTTAGAAGTAATATCCTTTAAGTTTTAAAGCATACTAATGTCTGAAATAGTTGTAGACCATAGATTACAGTGTACTCATTCAGAATAAGGAAACAATTACTTATAAAATGAAGGGGTTTTATTCTTGATATGAACTCCAGACTTCTGTTAAATGCAGTGTAATATTTTACAGGTGAAATAGGGGTGGAGGAGCACAATATCACTCTACCTCTGAAAGACTATGTTAAACACAGACATTTTCTAAAAATGCTGGAGCAGAACCTACATGGTGCTTTCTCTGAGCTCAGAATACATCTATGACTTTTTTGTTGCACAGTTTTAACATTATTTTCTTTTCTTGCTCAGTAGATTCTGGAGATTCTTGTTATCCCAAGGTTCCTCTAGCTCACCCTAGTCATGTATCCATTACCTTGCAAATGTATTAAGGTCTGGTTTGCACTTAAGTCCTAATCTTTTGCTCATTCATGCTGTATAAATAGAACATAATTTTCAAGCATACATGTGAGGTTTGTCTCAGAGTGCCATGAAGCACTCCAAAGATTGTGTACCCAAAAACTTTAGAAATCTCTAAAGGTCTAAAAAGGCCTAAAAAATTAGGGAAAGATCAGTTATATTGTGCCAATCCACATCTCGCCGGGAATCACATCCTATTTTTCAGGAAATTCTGTTGGCTGCTATTAAATAAATCAATCACTTTGGCTTCTTTCTGGAAGAAAATTGTGTGGTGTGAGCAAAGTAGAATTTATATGTTGATGTGGATGCAAAAGACAAAGCTAAGAAGTGTGAAGGACTGTAGGCCACTTTCTCATTAAAGAGATGACATATGGCATAGTTATTGTTTTGGACATGCAATTTTTGTGCAATATTACTTCTTTTGTTATTCATTGCTCAGCTTAGCATCCAGTGAATTACCATCTATATGCAGAAGACACCTATGAAGCTAATTTTTGGGATGTATACAGAAAATCTAGTGGGTTCCTTTGCACATGCAAGTGAGACTGCAGCACTGAAGGTAAGAAAACCGAAGTTTAAAGGACACTGAAACATTTAACTTTTAAACAAAACTTGAAAGCATAGTCTGTAGGTATTGCAGACTTTCAGATGCACAGTTGTAGAGCAGCTGAATTATTACAGGATACCTCTGGATGACTGATTTAAAACCTCTCTTGAGACTGAACTAAAATTGACCATGATATATAGTTGTTTGGGCTTGAGATAGGTAGGTGATTTGGAATATGGTACTGTTCATAAAATTGCCATCTAGGTCTGAGCTGTGTGCCACTTTGATAGTTTAATTATAAATCTATCACTTAAATCTTTCTGAAAGATGGGTTGTTGTTCAAGCAAATTCTGATTTAATCGAGAAATACAAGATGAGGTTCTGTGGTTTATAAAGGAGAACAGACTGGACTGCTATAATGTGCCAAAGATGCTTTATTTTCCCCAAATTTAAATTGTGGAATGGCATCCAGCTTAAGAAAAATAAATGTACTATAGATCAGGCTGCTTTCTAAAGTGCAGATTAAACAGCTTTTATATGTTTTTTAAAATCCATTTTTCTTTGGACTCATTTTAATTTTGGTTTGTCTCATGGGATTTCAAATTAGGATAGTTCTACTCCTAGTGATCTGACATAAATTCAGCAAAAATTCTTGTGATTTCATTTTGACAATATCACTTATTTAGAGTCAGGTTTTTTATATTTTTGCAAAACTAGGGCTCAGATTTCCTATAAAACTTTCAAAAGGATCTGAACTTCTGAAGGATTTATTTAATCATTTGTAGCTCATACTATCCTTTAAGGAAATCAATGCTTCCTAAGTTAATGAAGTTAAATTAGAACTTTGAACTGGTACTAATTAATATAGAAAAGACAATGCATGACGTCCTGGATTTAGTTCAAGTCTGGTGGGTTTGTGAGCACTGTGTTACAAGAACTAGGTTACTGAAGAGGACATGCTTGGATGATGCATGCTGCTCAACAGATATGGTCAGTGTCTTCAAGACCTTGTCTCAAAAGTTGTAAATCTGGTCAAGGTGACTCAAGCAAAACAAGTATTAGAGAAAGAAAGGTATTTATTAAAATAATATGTCTGTCATGTTATAGATATTTCTTTATATCTAGCACTACATATTTGTCTGTATATGTATGTAATTATATACGTTTATATACACACTTACTGAATTTTCATGTCAATTATTTTTCTGAAGCCACACTTCCTCAAGGCTATCTGTTAAGTGCCTACTAATAGACAGCTCTGCTGTTGGCTGCTAGACTACTGACAGCTCTGCTGTGTAATCTTCTGTGTGCCACACATATTTTCATGTGCTTGGGAAGTGTTGTAATTGCCAGAATTCTGTTGACTGGAACTTTGATCCATGCTTTTCATTAAAACCACCAAATTTTCTCAGGTGCTTTCAAGGCTGCAGCTCCAAGTCTTCTAGAATTCTTTGCATTTACTGGGTTTAACAGGCAAGCAGTTATCTGGAAATTTCACTGGGTCTTATACCCACCCCAGACTGAAACTCCTTAAGCTATTGGATTTTTTTGAGGAACTGAGACAACAGTCCTAAGATTCTCTGAAATTCCTGTGGCTTAATGCCGTTTTAAGTAACAAACAATAAAAGTTTTCTAGGACAGATCTTCATAGCATAAATTCAGTGAAGTTTTTCCCATGATCCTTTCCTAATTTCTAACAATTTTTGGGTTAGACTTTTGGACCAGGACTAGCCAGCAAGTAAACCCCACACGTTGGTCACTCACACAAACACGCACACAAAGTCCTGATGAGATTGGGGCAAGAATCATAAAATAATAGAATTGTTAAGGTTGGAAAAGACCAGTAAGATCATGGAGTTCAACTACCGGCCTTGTTGACCCACCACCATGTTCACCATTAAACCGCATCCCCAAGTGCCGTATCCACACACTTTTCTAACACTTCCGGAGATGGTGACTCCACCTCCAGAATCAGAAAAGTCAATAAACTCATGGGTTGAGATAAAAGTTTTAAAAGGTAAAATAGAAGCTGTGCGTGGAAGCAAAGCAAAACAAGGGATTCATGCACAACTTCCTATGCGCAGCCAGGTGTCCAGCCATCCCCAGAAAACAGAGCTCCATCACAGGTAACAGTGACTTGGGAAGACAAACACCATCACTCCAAATGTCTCCCCTTCTTTCTTCTTCCCCCAGCTTTAGATGCTGCTCCTGATGTCAGGTGGTGTGGAATATCCCTAGGGTCAGAGGGGTTCAGCTGTCCCATCTGTGTCCCCTCCCAATTTGCTGTGTACCTGACTCCTCACTGGTGGGGTGGGGTGAGGAGAAAAAAAGGTTTTAACTGTTCAAGCGTGGCTCAACAAAAATAAAATATCAATGTTTCCAGCACAAAGCCAAAACACAACCCCATACCAGCTACTATGAAGAAAATTATCTCTATCCCAGCCAAAACCAGTTCAGAAAGGTTAGATACCATTTAATATTAGGGGATAATATATATCATTATGAGTTCAATAGTAAAATGAACCATAAATTTTAGCTTAGGAAAGCAAACTCTCCCAGGACAAATATTGTTTCTGTTAAAGCCCCTTCATGTGACCCTTTATTGTGAGCAGTTCTTGTAATGCCTTAAAGCTAGTAGAAAGGACAAAAATGTCCACTGTGTCTGTTTCATCTATGATGAAATGCAGCAGCAAAACCTAAGTAACAATGAATTAATTTGCCATGCTTTCTGTAGCTCTATGCAGTATTCTTTACACACATAACCTTTCAGCATGGTGATACCTTGGAAGAGAGTGACATTTTTTAGAAAAATGAAGACTTAACTTCATGATTTCAAAGAAATGCTGTTGGTATGTTGTATGTATTGAAAACACTTTATAAATGTCTATTTTTAGTACTTTAAATTGGAACAATCACTGTTTTTACAAGCATGAAGTACAAAATAATGACTAAATGAAAAAGAAAAAAGAGAAAAAAAAAGACTAAGATACTTTTATTCTTTTTTCTACTATTCCCCTTTCCTTCACAAAGGAAAAACTGTATTGATCATTGAAATTCTTCTCTCAAGCGATGCTTGAAATGACGGTGTCCTTGAGAGCACTTGTGCTAATTTACTGTCTAATTAAGAGCCACATATCTATTCTTTACTTGCTCTCTCCTACAGTACTTTTGGTGGTCAGGGGCTCAGGATATTGCAATTCTTCATGACATAGAAATATAATTTTTTTTAAAGTGACATTTTTAAAAAAGTGCCAACAAACCAAACCAAAACAAAAACCCCCAACTCTTGACTTCAGAGAAAACACACTGACAAAATAGTAGTGGAAATCTCTGCAAGCAGCTCAACTTCATCCTAATAAAGATATTTATATTGCTATGTACCATGATGCTGTGATTATGATCCTGTATGTACACAAACTAAAAAAAATACCACTTCTATTGGAAAATTAGCTTTTCAGAGTTTGTTTCAGGTCAAATATTGGCTCAGAGTCACATCCCTTGTATTGGTTTTAAGTGACAAAATTTTGGTAGCTGTCAAGGGGGTCTGTGGGGATGACTTCTGTGTGAAAACTTTCCCACACGTCAAACAAAGTCAATTCCAGCTGGGTCTAAGACAGAACCATCATTAGACAAAGCTGAGTCGATCAGTGATGTTGGTAGTACCTCAGTGAAAACACATTTAAGGAAGGAGTAAAAATACTGTACAACAGTAGCTGGGAGAGAGAGAGGAGTGAGAACAAGTGAAACAGCTCTGCAGATACAAGGTCACAGAAGAAGAAAGGGGAGGACGTGCTCCCAACACTGGAGCAGAAACTCCCCTGCAGCCCATGGTGAAGATGACGGTGACACAAGTTGTTTTCGTAGAGGTGGATGTGTCCCAAAGGAAGCTGTGACCCCATGGAGAGTCCAGGCTGGAATACGCTCCTGGAATGAACTGCCACCCTCTGGGGAATCCACGCTGCAACAGTCTATTTCTGAATGACTGAACCTGTGGAAAGGACCTACACTGGAGCAGTTCCTGAAGAACTGCAACCCATGGGAAGGACGCAGGTGTGAGGAGTTCATGGAGAACTGTCTCCTGCATATGGCATCCCATGTTGGAGTAGCCAAAGAGCATGAGGAAGTAGAAATTTATTAGTTTATGCATTCCTACAAAGTATACTCAGTAAATGTATGTTCTCAGCATTCTTTCTTTCTTGATATGAAAAAGAGAAAATGGTGTCTGATTTTTTTTCTCCCCAATTTTGATTAAAATACATACTGCAGGTGTCTGAGTAAGGAACAATGTATAAAGAGGTATTTATTATATAGGACTGTAAGTTTCTGGGTCGCTGTATCCAAATAGTTGAAATGATCAACAATATAGAATTTTAATCAAATTGCATAACTTGATGAAGTATCACAGCAAAAAGCCTGCTTAAAACTCACCATTTTTATCAAATCAGATTAAAAATAGTTTATTGTTGGTTAATTATATATTGTCCATAATTCAATCAGTAAAATACACTTTCTGAATCAATGTGTCATATAACAGAAACTGCAATACTAGATACTTCCAAAATGATAATAAACACCTACACTTTTCTAAATACTTTTTCATAAATAATCCCCAAAATTATATCTACACACAGCAGGTATACACCCTCCCATAAAAACCCCTGCCTTGGGATATGTGGGTGGTAAGCATATACACCCTCTGATCAGTACTCTTCTAAAGAAGATGCGATGGAATATAAATGCCTGAGAAACAAATGTCAAAAACTACAAAAAGAGATAGTACTTTTCTAAAACAAAATGGTCTCTAAACTGTAAAAAAAGAATGAGTGGAATTTTTGTAGGAATACTCAGTACAAGAATCACATGTCTTCAGAGCAGTGAGTGGGGATTCTGCTAATATCCAAAAGCATATGGACATAGGCCATGTTGTATTACCATTATTTTCTCTAAACAGAGGCTCTAGAAGCGTATGGACTCAGAAACAAAGCTGAAAATTCTGAGTACCTCAGTGCTATAGCTTATAATTAGCTATAATTAGTGAAACTTTAATCTTGGAGAAACACTGAATCCCTAAACCACAAGGTAGATTGTCCTAACTTTTGACAATATTTGCTGTATTTCTTATTTTCTTTCTGACCACTCTCAAAGATGGTCTTATGCTCATGGTTACTGCCCAATGTATAAAAAGGATACTTTTTTCTCTCTCACCTTGTCAAACTTCCTCTCTTGCTGCTATGAAAGGTGAGTTTGGACAGAAGAGATTATGCTCTAGGTCTTATGACTTTCTGAGGCCATGTAAATGTGCAGATGGCACCTGAAAAACAGAGTCTGGAAAACCCAGAAGAGGAGCTGCAAAATAATCTCTTCCCTGTGCGTGTGTACTACTCCTCTCCTCTCCTTGTCACTTTGCGTAAAGCCAAAGTGTGTAGAAATATTTCCTGGAGGTAATTCTGTGGCAGACAAATTGGAAATCATGCAGTCTACTACAGTGGTGGAGGCAGGGGATTAAGATTTCTGAGAAACATTTTGAAGGCTTGCAGGGTTCAAGAGAACTTCAGGTAAGAGAGGACTGGAGGGTTCAAGGTGAGACTTGGATTTTGGAAGACATTGGTTATAACGGGTGGCTGTGCCGTGTACCGAGAGTGCCTCACGGGATCCATTTTACTGTGCTCAAAATGATTTACAGGGTTTTCCTGTCTTGCTGTCACATCTCTCAACACACTGAGAAAAAAGTCTGGCCAAACTTTTTAGAAGGGCCTGTTGCCTTAGGACAAGGGGCAATGGCTTTAAACTAAAAGAGGATTGATTTAGACTAGATGTAAGGAAAAAATTTTCTACACTGAGGGTATGGAAACACTGGAACGGGTTGCCCAGAGAAGTGGTAGATGCCCCATCCCAGGAAACATTCAGAATCTTGTTGGATGGGGCTTTAAATCGCCTGGTCTAGTGAAAGGTATAATTCAGTGCATTTGACTTCAGGTTAGTTTAAGTATCTGAATACCTGTGATCATTAGATGTGCTTCTGGAGCATATCTATCAGTTTGGTTCCATCTGGAAGGAATCTAGTTTGTTTAATCTAAAATTCAAAGCCAAACTCAGTAAGAATGATGAAAAAACTTGTTTCAAAAACACAGTTCTGATCTGAATTCAGAAATGTTGTGTAGCTACACCTTGACTGTGAGGGTGAATCTCAGTTTATAGGTTGTTTCTCAATGTGTTTTGTATCTCACATTTCTGTGATACGAAGTAAGGTAATATTTGCCTTTCTAGAGGTATCATGGTGAGATGTCAAAATACAGCACACTCTATTAAACATTGAAGGGACTATATGGTATTTCATCTTTCATATTTATCTTGGCAATTTTGCAAGGCCTGATTTTACCACTAAAAGCTGAGTAGCATAAAAATGGCGTGTAAATCTTACAGTGTCATAATATTCTACTGCCTTCCTCATCCTATACTTATATTATACACAGCTATTCTGTGGGTAGTCTGATTGCTTTGATTACAAGGAGATTATGTTATCTATATGAAGAAATGAATTTTTACAGCTCTAAACTGACACTCACAGAAGTGGAAACTCCTGGCACGGTATAGTCATATCCCATGTTCATAGAAGACATTAAAGCTTTCTTTGGCTGATAAAACACAAGTCCAATTTAGACTACCAATGCAATGCATGAGATATTTTTTGTGTTCACTCTAGTTGCATTGAAGCAAGTCTATGTCATTCTACACAGTAAAATCTTACTTCTTTAACCTTTCCTTTATTTAAAACAAATTCTTTTATTCTATAAGCCTCATTGAATAGCTGCTTTCACACAAAGCAAAATTAATACAATACTTTTGCAAAACATCTGGCAGTTTGAAGCCCAAGACTTCATTCTATTAATGACAATAAATATAACTCAGTTACATTACACGTTCATGATGAATAAAAGACACTGTTCAATAAGGATGAAAACATTAAAGCATACCTTAATACATAGGAACATTTTCTTATGTCTCCATATAATTACTTCAGTGTTCTTACCTTATAGTTTGGACTAGAAAGTTTTACCCTACTTCTCCTGTCTCAGGAGTATCTCTTTCTTATTTCAATTGCATTTGAATAGAGGGATTTACATTTTGTTAATTTGTCCCTTGACTTTTTTTTAAGCTTCTTGATTCTCCCAGTAAAGAATGGCAAGGGTACAAATTGGCAGAGGTTTGAGAATCTTCTTCCAAAAACTGGAGATTTTGCAATAAGAGAATATAATCAAATAATACCCTCAGGGCATAATGTTCAAAACTTCTTTTACCAGCACTATACATGAATTTACTCTTTAATTAAAAGCTTGGAGTGTGAGAAGGAAATTACATGATTGGTAACATATGATGGAAATGAAGTATGAAAAATTTTCTCTGGACCAATACTGCTGATACATGGAAATCTGGTATTATAACCATTCCTTAGTCTGTATTCTGCAGCTGCAGGATGATTAAAACTCAGCAGGAAGAGCTATAATAAACAAATACCACCTGCTGCAAGAACAGGTGTTTGTGTCTTCATTTAGAAACCAAAGTGAAACAGAAGATGCCAAGGGGCTGAAGTAGATCAGTATTTGGATTGACATAATTTGTTACTACTTGTCCTTGAACTTAAAAGCATATTATTTGGCATTCAAGGCCCCTTGATGGGGATTCAACACTAGTTTCTAATAATTAAAAAGCTCTTTGCCTTCTCAGCTATCCATTCTCCATATTCTGTGCATTCAGTGAAAGTATTTGTTTTTCCATTCAGTGATGTATAGCATCATGTCTTTGACTACGATCATTCTATGCACAAAAACAAGTAAAACCAGCATCTGATATTTTATTTAATTTCACTAACCTCATCAGTGTTATATTTGACATTTTTAGTCCAAACAAATCAATAAAGTCATGGGAATTTATCATGATTGATCTGTTCCTTGATGGATTTAATACATGTTTACAAAAGGAGATTAGTATTTATAAAAAAGTACAAACCATTCCATTTCTGATATTTGTCTCAGTGACACTTCTGATGCAGAAAAAGCTGATGAGTATCTTTCCCAATGAAACTGAGTGTCTGTTCAGTGTGTGTCTTTCAGTGTGCATCTTCTCAGTGGTTACTTCCAATTGCTGATATTTTTCTTCATTGTGACAGCACTTAAGCAATAATAACCAGAGTTACTGTCTAGATAAAAGCATAAATTGACAGGCTATGTAATTGTTCATGTAAACGAAATGTAGTAGAGCACAAAGCAATGATTCTGATATACCTTTAACTAAACCCATAATCAATTAGACTAAATGGATTCATCCTGTACCAGGAAAGTTACTTTCATGTTATAATAAGTCTCAAGGTAACTTGGCAAAGAGATTTTACTTTTTTCTGATTGTAGTTTAGAGTGGATGACTTCAAGATAGTTCATAGTAGCAGATAAAACTTACAGCCAGCAGGCAAAGAACTCCAAGGTAACAAAGTTTCTGAAAGCTCTATTATTTTTTTCTTTTTTACAAGAGATGTTACACATAAATAAGTGCTGAAATCCCATAATACTTAAAGCGGATATGAAGAGTTATTACTGGGAATACAAGCAATATCACAAAGTCATTTAAAATCTGCACACTGAAGTGTGGATTATAAAAAGGAGAAGCTGAGAACTGGAAAGCTTTTGGGAAGATTTAACATATTTAGGATGTAAAAATTACTTTGCTGACTTGTTTAGGGAGCCTGCATGGGTTGAACAGGAGCTGGAGTACCATGGTGCCAAAGGTAGGATTACCTGAGGGTTTTTTGTTTGTTTTTCAATTTCTGACAGTCCAAATACTTAATAATCTTGGAAGTAAATTACATTTAAATCATTCTTAGATCACTATCTTAGAAGAGGGAGCAGAAAATCTGTTATTTGCTACAATGGTCATAAGAACATTGACAACAAAGTGACTGCATCTCTTTTATGTTATTGAGTATGGCAGAATAAAACTTCTCCCTTTCAAGAGGAGGACACAAGCAAATCTCATTATGTCTGTAAAATTGACTTGCACTAATATTAAAGATGTCTGGAACTTATTTTAAATTATGTTTGCTATATTAAATATAATGAAGTATTAAAATGAGATTTAATATACATGAGAATACATTTTCTAATAGAACTAAATATCACTTCTAACTTTGTTCACAAAAGCCTATGCTTTAGTGTTACTTTTTTTTTAAATTTAATAACTATTATAGTTGAATGAGTAATATAAATAAATTTTTTGAAAATAATTGGATGCAAGTATGAACCAAAGAGCTGGGAAAGAACTTAAATACATTTTGAAAATTAAGGCAGAAAAGATTATAATTTTTTAAATGGCTCTGATATAGATTATAGAAGGATGTATCTAAATTGAGTGAATATTCAAATATATATGGAAACATAAGCTATAAGAATGAACCTTTGAGAAGTCAAACTACATTTAGTTTAACAAAATGAAAATTAAGAGAAATCTCAATTAGCCTATAGATTCATGAAAACAAATAAAACAGATGCTGTGGTAAAACCTTAAAATAATTGGGTTGCAAATATGAATGAAACTTTTAATTTTAGGTGTAGATACCTATTGGCTTCATAGTTAATTTGTTTTTTTTATATATATAAAACTTTCAGAATTATATGTAAAGTTATTGCAGAGCTTGAGTTGGATGAGCACTTTCTTAACTTATAGTCTATAGAAATTTAAAATAATTTATTAGAAAATGAAGGTGCTATGAAATTGTAAAACTATATCAGTAAGTAGAGCAGCGTAATGTCTTACTAATTGTCTATGATGTAACAGACTACTAAGAAATCTCTCGGACTCACCACCAGAATTTTCCTTCAACTTTTGTATATTCTAATATATTTTTTTATTCTGCTTGCAAAGGTGTTTGTCCTGATTAAAATCTCTCTTTTGTTTTTTTAAATGTTCTTGTTTATTTCAAAAGTTATTTTCCATTATATCTAACAAAACAAACAAGACCAAAGGTCTGCCCATACTGGGGACACTGCCGTGATAAAACCTGCACTTTAATGCTGAGAAATAGTGCTACATTTTCTTATTTCCCCTTCATTCAGGCTGAGGCTTACAGAACTGATCTTGTTTCTTCTTTCAGTATCACATGAAGGTCCTATCACACCCCATGCCTATTATTTCCCCGTGCTTCTGCAATATATAAGCTAACCGATGCATAACTGATATGCTAGTTATTTCTTTTATTTTTTTTTTTTCTAGTGGTCTTAAACGTTAAAGCATTTGCTGTTGAGAAGTGTTCAAAACTGAGGCAGCCTAGAAATGTAGCATTGCATACTTGTCACATTGGGACACTGTGAAAGTGCATCTCAAAGGGTAAACAGACATGAAGTGATGTGGTGGAGTTTCCAGCCCCAAACTGAAAAACTGATCACAAGCAATCAAAGGTTATCTTTGCCTACCTTGATTTTTGTTTACACATGTAATTTCTTATTTTACCTCATAGCTGACAGTTTTGGGACAAACCAGAATGAGCCCTTCTGCCTGATGTTATCTCCAGTGATGTAATTGGACTAAGCTATAAAGGTTTCTTATGAAACTACCCATATGTGTAATGTCTCGACTAGTTAGCTGTCTTATTTTCACTAGAAAAGCTGTAGCAAATTTCATTTTCAATATGATGGTATGAAGTCTACCCTAAATCACTGCTCAGATAAAGGATTTCAGGTCTGAATAGATCAGCTCAAGATGAGCTGGTAAACAAAGTGATAGACACAGTGTATATGTTATGTGATTTTTGCTGACTTGGCACATTTATAACATATTTGAGACAGAAAGTTAGTGGGTGAGAGAAAGCCTGATGAAAACTGTGACAGTTGCTAATTGTTGTTGGATACAGAGCAAGTCAGAGATTGGCCTCAGGCTACTTGATTAGCAAGGGCAGTACTGACGTTCTGGTTCATAATCTTGTACTGATGTTCTGGTTAATAGTGCAATAAAGAGAGAAGACAGTTGCCCGCTATGGGGAGAGATCAGCACAGCACGTGTGCCCCTCGGACACCACGTCAAAGGCTGAGCCCAACATGGAACACAGCTTCACACAGAGACCAGGCCACCAGGTGGGAATCCATCAGTCAGCATGAGGGTCCTGAGCCCCTGGATCTGTGCTGCCAGCCTGACCTGGACCAGAAAGACAGGGACCGTGGCTGTAGGGTGTACTACGTGCTATGTAGGATAAACCCACTCACCTAGATATTGCTATCCGACACTATACTAGAAATGTTTAGTAAATAAACTCTAGATTATGTCAGAATGATGATGTGGTTCTGTTCTCAGAGGCACTGCACCCAATTACCTCATCACGAGAGTTAATCGCTCTTTAAATACAAAATGTCATGGTAAAAGTATTTTCTTGTCCAGCTGCTTATGTGTCATGATTCTTTTCTTCAAGAGAATGTGAAGCATTAGAGTTTGAAAAGAAACCACAGACAAACAAGCAAACAAAAACACCCTATGAAACCAATCAAACCCTGCTTCTGCACCAAAAAAAAAGCCCACTGCTTGAAAGAAAGTACTGAGAGGTATGTAGCTGATGCAGAAATTTTCTTCTAGAAAGAAATATGTTTCCTTATTGTTGCTCCAAATTTTAATGCACCACTGCACATCTAAAACCAAATCCTATAAAAATGTCTTCAATTCTTATTTTCGTATTTTCATAGGACTGCGAAAGAGATGTACATAAATGCCCAAGATGTTACAACTTCAGGATTTTATATATATTTTTTAATTGTTAAATAATAAAAAGGATGGAGAGTGGTACAGGGAATTTCTCAGCCTTGGGTTGTTTTTTTTCCCTATTTTGTAGCTCTGGAAGCTTTCTTGTACTGGATTTATTTAAAAGACAAAGCAATGAACCTATATCAGTGCTTTCAAAAGCCCACAATGATAACTGAATATCAGGCAAAGGTTTTCTGAAAGCTTTGTTCAGATTCTTCAGATGTTCTGCAAAGTATTCCTTCCATTCTTCTTTAACTGTGTTTATTACATAGCTCTTAGTCACAAATTGTTCCCTATGCCTTCAATGTCAGATGTACTGTTTATTCTGGAAATGCCTGCAGTGTTGCTGGTATATGATGTACATTCTATTAGTGACTGTTCCACCCCCAACAGCTTCTGTGAATTATTTGAGAGAGAGTAAAAAATAAATTATTATTGAGCTATCTGTTATTAGAAATAAGTGTTCAAGATGGTGAATCCTGTTTTCTTGTCTTCCTTTGGGAAGCAGACTTTGTCTGTTTCACTGGACTTTAAAGAAAAAACTCAGGAAAGCTGCTGAAAATCTTCAATGACCATATAGTATGTACATGAATCAAATCTAGAATCTATTTCTCAATTATTAATATTTCATATTTTCAGAACTTGTGTTCATATTGATTTTATTCTGTGGTTCCTTAAGCCCTACTCAATTCATCAGTGCACACAATATGGATTTTTATACTCCTACACATTTCCTCTAAAGCTAATGAAGAAATCCTGGTTGTAGAAGTCTGTATTCATAATTTTGTTTTAAAACTTTAATCAAACACACACTTTTGCAGACTACATGCAATGGGTTTTTGAAACCTCCAATTTATGAGTCCAAGAATTCACTTATTGAGAGAAATTTTCACCAAGTTTTCCTTATGATGGAACACAGTGAATGGATAAACAAACAAAAGGATTCAAATCTTTGCTAGGAGATTCTGTTGTTCTGTAATATTAGTTCAGTAATGTCAGCCATGTCCTTATGTACACAGTGTGGCTGTGATTATGTTAATTATCTTCATACCAGCCCCTATGATGATGAGCTTTGGATTTTTGGCTTAAACAATGTTGGTAGAATTTCAATAATTTGGCTATTGCTGAGTAGTTCTTGCAAAATGTTCTATCCTTCCTACTCTGCCCTACTACCCAACCAAAGTGAGTAACCTGAGGCTGGGCAGGGGCTGGCAGGGACAGAGCTGGGACAGCTGCCCCAGATTGGCATTCCATACCAGATGATGTCATGCTCAGCAATAAATGCTGAAGGAAAGGGTGAGAAACAGGAGTGAGTGAGTACCTGTGTAGGCATTTAAAATTGACTATTTAAATTTTAAATCCCTAAAATAATTTTAAAAATCAAATTTAAGCAATTTCTCTTTAAAGACGTCCCCTTTCTCTGTTGTTTTATTTTCAGTCATCTCTTTTAAGAAATCAAAATATTAAACAGGAACTTAGAAACAGTATTTGCAAATATTTGCAATGTTTTCACAATCAGACTAGTCCTGTTTTCTTACTTGATATAGTGATCTCAAATACTGATCTTATTTCATATTTCATATTCACTCATTTTCCATAGTTTACAGAAAGGTTTTGACAGTAATTCAAGAAGCAATTATTCAAATAATTGTTTTATAATATATAACTGTCATGAAACATAGAGTTGAAAACCTTTTTCCTTGTCCTCAGAAGTCCTCAAGATGGGACTAAAATAAAAGCATAAGGATGTAAAAGTTTTACATTACTGAATCAGGTTTTTTACCTGTATGTCTGTCTTCTATAGCATCTTATAAATATCATTACATATGAGTGATAATAGCCATTAAATGCCTCATATGAAGCTATGGACCATGATTTTTGAGAAATGAATGTTCACATATTTTTATTCTAGTTCACTTGTTTTCTGAAGCAAAAAATCATGATAAATCACCCAAAGATATTGTAAATTAATTTAGAGATATCCTTTTATTTAGAGATATCCTTTCTCTCAGGCCAAAACAAAAAGAAATCTTGGATATTGGTGGAGTTACAATTCAAGGTAATTAAACCGTATTGTATTCGCTATTTGTACACATTATTTTTGAAAGAGATGAGTGAATGTTTTTCAAGGGAAATTCTTTAGATCAGGAAAGCAGAATTGCAAAATTTTATAAATGACTATTTGCAACAAAATGGAAAACTATAATTAATGTATTAAAACAGTCAAAACTATAAACATGCAGTTTCCTAGTGTGTCCTCTCCCAAATCAATCAAGTTGGTTTACAGCTTTGATACCAATTTTATTTTTTATTACATATATATTGTCTGAGAACTGAAGTGCAGCCTCTGTGCAATAAGAAATAATTTGACTGAAACATAACATTGGAGGGGAAGGGAACTTGACTCATTAATCTTTCTTGTAGGACAAATCTACAGGTAAAACAGTAGCCTAGACAGTTCTAACATGCATGCAGACTGTTGAAAAATGACTTGAAGCTGCTGCTGCCAAAAATGTCTTTGGAAACATTGCATCTCAAAAGCCTTTGGCCTAAATACTCCCATAAAGTAGACTAGAAACTCCTGGAGTTTTCTATAAACCTGTCTGCATACATGTGTGCCACTTCATTCAGCTAGCAGGTGGTTTGATCCCTACCCGAGTCACAGAGACTCGGAGATCTGAGCCTTTTCATTGTCCCATTTCTTTGTCAGTGATGAGCCCAGTAAAAATGTGAACAGAAAGATAGATGTGGAGAAGTGTAGCTCAGGTAGAGTTATTACTCCCCATTAACCTTTTCCTAGAGAATTTCAGATCACAGCAAGAGAACTGTCTTCAGTTTGATGTTAACCTAGAATCCCTGTGTTAATAACACTAAGATGAGATAGTGGATTGAAAACTTTTTCCCAGAGCTCATGGTCCTATTTTTATCAGTTGAATAACTACCAGTATGTTGTTATTCTAGATACAAAGGGATGGATAAAACTTCCATTTCAATCCTTGGAAAGTCTCCTAAATATTTCTGTGGATGTTAGTGCACACCAACAGTGCATACATCAAATTCCACCAAAAACAGTTTTCAAGGGAGTACCAAATCTCCAACAAAGGGAAAATATTTGCTCTTATAAGTAAATTGTTTCTCATAAGCAGGATTCATTCATACATAATTATAGAATATTATCAGTCTTATGAAGAGGCAAGAATCAATTTACAGGACAGTACTCATTCATTATTTCTCTATTATATCTAGGGCCATATTAAGTTTAACAGCACTCACCATAGAATCATAGAATCGTTGGGGCTGGAAGATTTCTTAAAATCTATTTGCATCAAGAGTATAGGCTAACAACATTATGGAGCTGTAAAAACAAAAATCTGTTTATCCTAGGTTGTATCAGAATATTTCCTGTAGTAAAAGTCCCTCTTCTTCCATGATAAATCTGTAAGAACTTTCAGAGATTATTTTCAGGAAAGGTTTTCCATGAGCTGCTGCAACTCCTGGTGCAACTATGTCCAGATTTTATCTAGTTTCACCAAGTGGAATGTTGTACCAGCAATGTGTCCCTGCTGCCAAGAAGGCTAACAGTGTCCTGTGCTGCATCAGGATCGTTCAGCAGACCAAGAGTGGTGAGAAAGCAGCACTGGTGAGATCCACCAAGTCTGGACTGCTAAAATACCAAAGGGCCAGAAGATGTGTCACCTGAGGAAAGGTTGAAAGAAGTGGAACTGTTTACCCAGGAGAAGACAAAGCTCAAGGGGAAGTCTCATCACTAAATATCAATATGTGAAGGGAGGGTAGGAATAAGACAGAGACAGGCTCTTTTCAGTGCTGGACTGCAATGAGAGGCCATGGGGACAAGCTGAAACACAAGAGGTTCTGTCTGAACATCAGAAAACACTTTTTCATTGTGGGGGTGGCTGGGCTCTGGCACAGTTTTCCCAGGGAGGTTGTGGAGTCCCCACCCTTGGAGATTTTCAAAAGGCATCTGGACATGTTCCCAGCTCTAGGAAACACTGCTTGGGCTGAGCAGCCGGGCCAGAAAACCTCCAGAATTTCCTTCCACCTTAATAATTATGTGATTGCATGAGTTCTGTGATCTTAAATGTAGACCCTTGTTCAGAGATCTTTGGGTAGGAACCTTTCCTGCTTTATTTTAAACAAATTTCTCTGCCTGGTTCAATTTAGAGCAGGCCTCTTCACGGTCTCAGTTTATTAACTGTTGACTGCCTATCTTGAAAGTAAAACTGGCCCTAAAAGCATTTCTCATGTTTGAAACTTTAACTTCATTGTATATTCTTGTTCTTTTAATGAACAAACCTTTTTATAAATCTAGCTACACATAATTCAGCTGCAGGCTGTTTTCTTAATTTTGTATTTCTCTGACAAAATTCACCTGATTAAGCAAAATCCATATTTTCATTGACTGAAATTCTCAAAATGTTGTACTTGCACAAGCTTTCAAAGAAACATCTGTTCAGATGAAAATACCATTTTTTTCTACCATCAAGCACTTGCCTTTCTGCTCTGCTATTTTTTGCTTTGCTCTTTAGAGCTAATACTTTATTCATGAGACCTACAAATATGCTTTAAAGCAATTTAACGTTTTGTTTTGAACTCCAGTTGCTTAAACTACTATTTCTACAACTTTTTAGCAGGCTTTATTATGTTTTTTGAGCAAAACTAAAGTAATAAAAAATAACTCATGACTAAAATGGACTTTTGGACAATTTTCTCATGTTTCTTTATAATGAACAGCAATAGAATGATACTCTGCAATACTGTATTCTGTAATTTCTAGGCCTATACTGATGAACGGTACTTTATAGCTAAAAATTATCCAATCTCTTATCTTTTTTACTTATAATATGTTTTTTAATGGTTTTGGGGAGTTGGGGGGGTGATATGCTTTTTTTCAAGGTTTCAGAGACAAAGGGGTTTGAAGGTATAAGGAAAACTTTTCAACTTCTGATGTAATGCCACTGTCAGAGCCTTGTTTTTTCCTAAGCCTTTGATATAGAAAAAATGCTTGTTCCATAATACTTTGGAGACTGAAGCATTGTGGTAGTATGGGAGAGAATCAAAGTACTGTGTTGTGTAAGTAAAACTATTTTTGAGCAGTTTATCTACTTAGTTTTCCTTTCATATGAGGAAGTCAACATTTCTTGCATGTTGATTAATTCATATTGCAGTTCTAGGGGAAAAAAAATTCCATAAGTTGTTCCATTAGGTAACTTTTTGCTTAATTTTGCACTTAGCAATAAGATTTCTTTTCCAAAGGGATTCCTGTAACGGTACTTACCTACTGTGTCTGGCCACTTTACAAAGTACAGTGCACGTTGTTTCACACAAAATTTCCTGTTGTGATGGTTTTTAGCCTAGATTTTCCTTTAGGAAAATGTCATGTTGAAATATAAATAACTTTCAACCATTTTGCTGCTTCTAGTTCCAGTTTTGTTATAAAATGCAATCTTCACTAAAAGGGTGGGTTTTTTCCATGGAAAAATAGAGAAATTGTTCTTCTGTAAAATCTTATGCAAGTCTACAGTTGTTTATGCTTGTTTGGTTGGTTTTTTTTAAGTTATGACCTACAAAAATATATCAAATAATTTGTCATCGATTAAGAACAGATACTGGGAAATCATGGAAACCAGAATTCTCTTTCTTTCAGTGAATAGTTTTAGAAAATCCATTCTGGTGTGGGACTGTGGATAGAAAACTCTAAGGCTGTGTAGATTAATATCTGTAGATTATTTATTTTAAATTTTGTTGTTTGAACTATTTATATATGTAACAAAATAGCCTTACTGTGATGATTAAGAAAAAAAAAAAAGAACAAAAGGCCATCTGTAAAGTTGAAAATGAACAGCTGAAGTGGAATATTTACTGAAACCCTGGAAAACCTCTTCCTAGTTGCCAGGAACCAGGATACCTGGACCCAGATGCCTATTGCTGCATCTAAGCCTAGCAAACACCTGTCTTTATACTCTGCCATTTCAAAGGTCCTAAAGAAGTTTGGTTGAGCGTGTATCTACAGTCGTCTTAACTGTGTGAGTAGCTAGGCACATGTTGTAGGCCATTTGGTTCCTTTCACTCTTGAATGGAATTGATTAGTCCAGTAATCATTTTAAAATCACAGCTGAAACGTTTCTTACTGCTTAGAGAATAGACTTTTCTGAACTGCTTAGAGAATAGTCTTCAGAAAGAAATTCAGCTTAAAGTTGAATATAGATGATATTCCTGTGTCTGGAAGAGGAAGAATGGATTCAGAAGAAAAGGAAGTCTCTCCTTCAAGCCAGTGAAACAGAACCATGCGACCTAGTGTTTAGGAATTGCTTTGTGATGGTGAAAATTTGCATTCTATTTATGGAAATTATAGCATCCTATTCATTCCCATTTGATCCTAGTACTGTCTATGCATTATACAAGACATTCTTTTAAATGAGTGAGTGTCAGAGCCGAAAGGGTACAGTTACAGGCATTTATTCTTTCCTTTGCTCTATGAATCTAGATTCTTTTCCTTATGTAACACTGCAAAGCCTTACAGGAAGAAAATGGAGAATGTATTTCTCTTATCCTATTCAAAAAATATATTTATACTTCTGGCAGGTATCCAGAAAAGTACACATTTTGTGTTGGAATACTCTTCAGCAGATACAAATCTTTAATCTGTATTTTTGTATAATGCAATTATACAAAAGGCTGTAACTATAGTATTCTAGAAATACTCCTGTGTAGTCATCTGCTTCCATGAGGAATTCATGTGTGTAGAAATTAATCTCCCTGAGACCCAGTTTTCAGTTTTCTTAAAATTCTTATGAATATTTTGACTTTAGAGAGTCAAAGTGTCTACCCTGGCTTGTGCTCTACTTTAAGGGCAGACTCTTAGCTCTAGATTCAGTCAGGTTTTCTTCTCTCTCCCTTATTCTGAAGAAGACATGTTTTCTACTTCTAGCAGTAGTAGCTTTACTATTACAAGCAGCATAAAAACAAAATTATCAGAATTATAATACCAGGCCCTAAACACTATTGTTAAAAATGTCACACTAGTAAGTGTTAAAGTACTGTTACTTGCACTTAATAGGCATAGTTTTCACACAACAGCAATTGTGGTTTGTTCCCATTCTGAGTATCAATTACGGATTGAATACAAACAAGGGTCTTTGACCATTTTCAGAGTGGGTGTTTCAAACTGAACATGTTCTTACACATTTGGGCCTGCATATAGATTCTTATCTTTTTAGGTGTGCTTGACTGCAAGTTCTTTAGGATGGTTAATTTACCATTTTAGTGTTCAGGGAAGATATGCATTTACTTCATAGCACCACTCATGAATAGGTGACTGCTAAATAAGAGTGTACAGCTAACATAAAACAGAAGTTGAAATTGTGATACATGAAAAAAACCGCAGCTTGTCCACTGAACTTATGGGATTGTACCAGAAATGCAGAGGATTTGAGGGAATTCTTATGTTTTATGTCCTTTAGGTTTTATAAAACCAGCATGACCCAGGGAACTTTCCTCCAGTAATTGCTCTTAAAATCACTTCATGAAATCACTACTCTTCTGTTCAACATTTGCGGGTCAGGACCTAGTTATTTCTGATAGTCTGACAGGCTTTGAAATACAGTTTGCAGTACGTGAATCTAGCATGAAGTGGGAGTGAATTACAAATTTCTGCAGTATCCCAAAGTACTAGATAATCCTTTTTTTTGTAAACATAGCATGATAATTACTCACCTATAACTTCAGCAGTTATAGGTGAGTAATTATAATGTGAGGCTGCATTTAGTCTGGCTGAGATGGAATTAATTTCTCCACAGGAGCCCTCATAGGTGTGTGCTGTGCATTGGTATCTAGAAAGGTGTAGGTAACACCCCAGGGTTTGGGTACTGCTGAGCCGTGTTTCCACAGCATCTGCAACATTCTACCTCCCACCAGTAGACTTCAAAGGGACGTTGTTGACCCAAACTGACAAAAAGGACTATTCCACACCATATAACATCTGCTCAGATGTAAAAGATATGAGAAAGGAGGAGGAAGGAAAGGCAGTCATTATTTTGGCATTTCTCTTCTAGAACAGTTATGCTTGCTAAAGCCCTGCTTCCCTGGAAGGGACTGGACATCGTTTGATGATAGGAAGCAGAGAATAAAATATTTTAATTTTTTTCTTTTCTTAGTGCACTCAGCCTTGCTTTTGCTTCATTAAACTGCCTTTGTCTTGACCCACAAGTGGTTTTTCATCTTATTTTCTTCCTCCTTGTCCTGCGGAGGATCAGAGTGGTGGAGGAGTATGGTAGGGAACCGGCATTGAACCAAGGCCAACCCAACACAGAAGCACAGAGAACAGTTCTTGGGATTCAAGGTCAGAACCTTTAGTTGGAGGACTACTAAATTGGGATGCTATCCACAAGCTGATGTGATGGGTTATACCTTAGAAAATGTGTTCTACAAACTTCTGAACTAGCAAGAATTCTGTAGTCTATCACTGAATACTAAGAATAAAATTCTGGGCAGGAACCAGTATTAGTGAGAAATAACAAGCTTTGTTCAATTTTTCAAGGCTTTAAGACTTGTCAGTTTTATCTGTTTTTATCTTAGCCTGTCTGAATACAATTAGCTTGTTTAACCATATTATCAGTTTTCAAATGAATTTAATTATTACTCAGTTTCTTAGTTTTAATTTAGATTTATATAATCATGTGGCATATTTCATCAATAGATGGTAGTAGAAAGTAATTATCCTATATAGAAAGAAATATTTATCACACTAAAAGTAGTAGAAATATAAATACAGATATCATAGAACAGCAGAAATCTGGAAAGGGGCACAGTGCAGTGTAAAAGGGTACAGATATATGATATGAAAAGGAGGGCACAGGATTATACAGGAGATCCCATAGTTATAAATAATTCACCAGTGGTCATTTAAGAAAATATAGAATTGATTGCTGGGGAAAAACAATTTTAAGTTCAATAAAGAAAAATTAAAATCATTTTCTGTCAAATGGAAGAAATTCCATATATTTGGCTATAAAGTATAATTTCAATGAAGAAAAGCTAAGTACAAAGCCTTTGATTCTATTTTTTTTTATTTTCTTCTTTTTCTATAACTAAATGTGGGCCAATAATCGATTAGTCTTTGGGTTTCAACAAAAAATTGGTTTTACATATGAAAGCATGTTTCCTGTGTTTCCTAGTTCCTGCCAAGCATTGCACTTAACTGATTTCAGAGGCGCTGTGCTGCTTTGTCAATTAGAAAAACAGTTTATGCTGATAGAATTCTTCTAGTGTTTTCAGTGTCAGAAGTTGATTTCTGTTGTCCACAATTTAATGCATTCTATCAATTCAGCATCTTGGGTTCTTCTCTCTGAAAACAGAAAGAACAATTTCTGCCTCCCCCAGCCTTTCCTTAGAGGAGAAAGCGAGGTCTTTATCATTTCACATTCAATTGGACAAATGTAAAATTGCTGTCCTCCAGTACAGAGAGAGTATATTTCCATTCTAGTAAGAAGCCACAGCCTTGCAGGCCACATGCTGTGTCAGAGGAGGTTCAGGTTGGACCTCAGGAAGAATTTCTTCACTGAAAGGGCTGTCAAGCATTAGAACAGGCTGCCCACAGAAGTGATAGAGTCACCATTCCTGGAAGTGTTGAAGAAATTACTGCCCAGGCACTTAGTGCTATGGTTTGGTTGACATGGTGGTGTTTGGCCAAAGATCTTGGAGGTCTTTCCCAATCTTAATGATTCTGTTATAGACTACATATGTATTTGCAACTGTAACAGCTGTTTAAAAGCCATATAAACTTTAAAAATATGTTACTGTATACTACTAATTCTAAGTTACTCTAATGTAGATGGTGCAAGATAAAGCTTTTAACACTTAGCGTGTTCAGTAATTTTTTTTCTTTTTTTCTTTTCCACAGAGATATTATTGTTTAAAAACAGAATAAGAAGAAACCTATTTCAGGAAGTACAATTATCACACAAATATGGTGATAAATTACCTTCTATCTGTGAGCCTTTATTTTTGAGAGAAAGTGAAAGCTGTGAAAGAAAGTGTATCAACTTAGCCAAATGAGTGGTTTCTGAATAATATTCATTCAACAGTAGATTTACATTAAATGCTGCACTGCTGCATTGTATGTCAAAGTCTTGCCTTTGTTCAGATTTTTAATATTTTGAAAAGTTTAGAGACTTTGTCTAAGCTTTGCCATAACTGACAACTGAGATGAAATAGAAGAGATGAACAGTTTTCATATGCAACTGGCAGAACTGCTGAATACTGGGGTTTCTTTTCTGAGGAGAATGCATTGGGAGAAGAATGAGAAAGGGACTAGAGGGATCTATACAATGCAGGCAGACAAAGGACTCATGGCTATAGAATATAATGAAAATACAAAACATCTTTATTAGACCTTAAAGGCATTGCATATATTAAAATACTTTGTAAGTTACGATATCAATTTTCTAATCTTATTCAGGATATTGCTTAATAAATGAATTTTGCTTACTTGAATGATATTATATCTATCCTTTTGTAAACCTTGAAGATATAGTACCAGCTACAAGAAGGAGTATAGCCATATTACTGAATTTTGTGGTTCAATCAAATTACTGGGAGACACAATTAATTAATCCAGTGAAGCTGCTCTCTCCCTCTGCTATTTTGGTATAAGATCTTTTCTTGGAATGGTGCTCCATTGCACAGATTCAGCAGTTCACAAGTGTTTGGAAGCACCAGAACTTGTTGCTGAATGAGTGTTGAAGTTACTCATTCAGCAAAATTAGTAACTTGATCACTCTGCGGGATAGTTTTGTTTGAATCCGGCACAGTGATCACAAATACTGAACACAAGGAAAATACTGGCTTATTCTTTTATTACTGAAGCAAGGAGGTGGGTGGAAGAAGAAGTAATTTGTTATTGTCCTGCTTAAATATTGGGGTTTGAACAGCTTTATCCAGTCCCTTTTGTAAATGGTGTTTGGAAATACGCTTTCTCTAAATATCACCTTCAAGTATTGGATTGCACTGTCCTTCCACTTTGTCAGAGATGAATTTTACGGTCTAAAGATCCGACACTGCTGGGAAGGCTGATCTAGCTCCATCAGCTTCCATTTCAGTGGGCTCAGTGATCTTCTAATGTCACTTTAAATCGGGAAGGAAACTAACTCAGGTGGGAAGGGAATCCTTAGCAATCCAGCCTTATAACTAGTAGTATGGATTGAATACCTACATTAATAAAGGACATTGTACATCTAAATGTTAGTTTATTGTCCTGTGAAAGATCTAATTGTTTTTCAGTTCTTTCTTTCAGATGCAGTTTAAGTCTTTTAGTAGGCTTATCAAATTTGGTAATTTTTATTCAGCAAAGAAAGGATGCATAACAACAGTGCTCATAAAATACTTCTGAGATTGACAGAATGTGTTGCAATGCAGTCTCTCACCTGAATGTCTAATAAGCACATCCTAAAAATGTCAAAATCTTACACTGAAGATTGGAATAGCTTCAGGCAACCTGCAGCATTTTGGGAAAAGCCATAGAGAGATAGATGGAAATAGTTGCATATAATTAAAAATTACATAATTAAATAATTAAATAGTAAACTTAGTTAAATAATAAATGTACTATTTTGAATCTATTATCACAGTTAAAATTTATTTGTGTATTTATGTATTTATTTATTTATATAATATATTAAAATCTCTGGAAAGCCTCTCTTTCAGAGATTAAAAAAAACAATCACTACCAAAAACCAAACCCCCCCCCCCCCCAAAAAAAAAACCACCCTGAACCAACCCCTCAACATATAAAAAATTACAACTTGTCTATTTATTTGGTGGTAATACATGCTTACTGAAACCAGAGATTTCAAAATGTTGTTCTTCTTTTTTTATTATTTCTCATGCAGATGTGCAAATATAGACTAGTGTGTTTTGCTTTCTTGTATCTTCTCTTTTACATGTTCTAAAAATACTGAAATAAAGGATCATTATTTGAGGCACTGAATTAAAATAATTGGGACCTTACAAACTTATGATAATAAGCAAAAGGGAGCAAAAATGATCAAAAGATGTGAAAATCACCATCAAACAAAAATAACTTAGCACATTTAGTATTTAATATCAACAAGCATTCTAATGAGATAATAAATAATTAAATTAACCTCGTTGTTGGAGAAAATAAAAAAACCCATAACAGATAAAAATGGATCTTACCTGGGAATAATAAAAAAAATTATGAAATTGCAGCAGTCATAGTAATCATGCATAGTTAAAGCAAACGAGTAGAAACACTTATGTGCATTAAATATTGCTTCATTATAATTACTATACATTTTATCCAAAACAGAATATTTGACAAAATTGTATAACATAATATTTACTGTTTCTTTTACTATTTACTATAATATTTATTATATTTCTTGATTCATAAAGGGCTTTAGTATTTGATAGCCAGAAAGAGAGTATTTACCTATGTTAATGATTCAGACCAATAGCTTGAAGAATTTCTTATTGGTGGTGATATATTTTACATAAGTCTGTTTAATTTTAAGAAAGGCAGCAATTTTTCAGTTGGAGATTTGTTAACTAAACAATTTAAGAATTAGTTCATTATTGACAAAAACACATCATTCTTGTAGAGTTTGGGGGAGGTTAAAATAACTGTGGCAAGATCCATACCTGTGTTGAAGGTGACTATGATCATTTCAGCAGCCACAGTTTTAACTGTTGATCTTGTGCATATTGGCAGAAGGAAAAGACATAATGATGACAGTAACTAGTAGTAAAAACCATGACAAGGCATGATCCTAGACACCAAAACTCATATGTTTTATTTAAAATACCATAATATTCATCATTTTGCTTTGGCCCAGAGCTCTCTCACTCAAATTAATTTCTGGCAGGATTAAAGGTTTAGAATGGCTAAAAAATCTTTCCTATTTACATGAAGCCACCCTGTTTTCACAGCTCAGTTTCAAAAGCCTGGGGAATGGGTCATTAATCTCCTAGTACACCTGCCATTAACTGGGGCATTTTTGTATTCCTGTTGACACACAGTGCTCCCTACTGCTTTAAACATGTACACAATATATACCCATAGGTCCCATTCTATTAATTACCATGGCAGGAATTAATCTCATCCATTTGTAGATACCAGAGTTCTTCAGTCCATATACAGGCTTAAGTCAACAAATCAGCGACCCTAGAGTACAGCACCCTAAAGTCAACAAATCACCCCCTTGAGTATAATGTGGTAGTGGTCTTGATTTACCTGTGCAGGTACTGCCCTAGGTATTGTCAGCATTAGTTGTGATAAAATACCTACAGCCTGCTATCTAAAATGTAGTTCAGTTTTAGGTGAGAACATAATGTGCATCCTTTACCACCTGAAATCAGTACAAAATGAGAAAGTATTTATAAATTAGGAATTTAGGAAGCTAATTCAAGAGTACTGGAAATTAGTCTGAAACGTTTGCTGGATCAGGGAGAGATACATGCATATGAATGACTGTACTTATACACAGACAAAAGACTCTCTTATAAATAGGAGTTTTTAAATGACAGCTTATTAAAGGCACAAATCTGTTAATATTGATTTTTGGGAACCAAATATGCTTTTCTACTCACTATGTTTCCAATTTTTTTTTTTTTCAGTTGAAATACTTCATCATGAACCTTTGTCAATCCATTAGGGATTTATGCAAATGTAGGCCTTATTCAAAAATCACATTTTCACAGCTTCTGTGTATTTGTTAATATGTTTTCAAACAACCTACTTAGTAGGGAAATTATACGTATGATCCTTAATAAACAAACAAACATCTAATTCTTGCAGCTGTGATGCACTGTCTTTTAGGATTACATTTTTACATGGAGCAAGTACGCAAAATTAGGAAAAAAGAAATCTCATACAGCTCTCCAAATTTTCAAGGTTTTTCAGCTTGTCTTCTCTCATTCTTTTTCCTTTGGCTTATGTGCATTTTCTCTCCGTTGTCTCACTTGCTATGAATAACATGTTTTGAGGTAAAAACTGTTACGGAGACTCTGATCCAGGTGTCAATGTGAGTTGGTTGTGAATTCAGATCAAATGCAATGTCAATAAGATACTTCAAAACAGGAAGCCTAGAAACTTAGAAAAGAATATCTTCTTTTTTTTTTTTTTTAATTCCCAGGTCTTCTACAGCTTGTGTATTAATGTGCATAATAATTAGGGGGGAAGAAAAGAAAAAAAGTCATTGTTGTTTGTCTATTGACTAATTAAGTACTCCATAGCTGCACTTTCAGATTAGCCTTAAGACTTTGAATTCAGTCTTTGAATGGCTGGAGTACATAGAACTCTGGCATGCAACCAGCCCTCTTTGTGGAGAGGCTCTTTTATGCAAAAACAGCTGCAACTTTCATTAAATGCTTGGAAGCAGCCAAGCAAGACAGAACAGTTAAGATGTAATGAAAAAGTGATAGAAATTATGATCTCCATTATAAAATAATCACCCGGGAGAAGGAGTTGTCTTCTGCTCCTGCAGTGACATTCGCTGCAATATCTGTATCTGAAAGTAACAGAATTTCAGAATTAAATTGAGGTTACACATTGTTTTCACAACTGCTTGATGTTTTCTGAGGACACAACACAAAGAGACAGTAGCCTTAACTTCAAGGCACTGGTACTTTTGGACATCATCAGGTCTTTGTCTGGTGAAACACAAAGCAACTCTTTTGAGCAGCACGAACATTTAATATAAATACAATAACGAATCCTCATGAAACTGAAGTTACATTTTAAAATGTAGTTAATTACTTGCAGTGACCTATGTCTAATAAATTTACCCGTTCCCAACAGTTTGTAATGATAATTTATTCAAAACTGGATTTTTCTCTATGACCTAATTATATTATCATAAATTCTGCCAAACAATATTTTTTATTACAACTTCATTATGTTACATGTATATTTTCATCAATAAAAAGTGTTAGAATAGCTGAGCACCATATACTCCAGATGGTTCCTCCTACATAGATATTCCATTCCTCCTACATAGAAACTGTGGAGATTCCATGTACTGTAGAATAGTCAAAATAAAGGTCTTTTACTGCAGTGAGAAGCCCTTATTCATTATACTCAGCTGTAATTAACAGGGTCCCTTTTAAAATGTTCATATTTTTTCTCTTCATTATGATCAATTAAATTAAATTCACTACAGAAAATTGTAGCTCTATTTCAACAGAAATCAAGAAGCGAAGTTTACCGACTTTATTCTCACAATCCAATTTCACTCTTCTGAAGAACATTGTGTTTCACCCCATGATCTGCAAAACAAATTGCTTCCAAATATTAAAGGTATCATCTACCTTTAACAGGCTCTGGAGACATCGCATCATATGTGTTATGGCAGCTTTAACCTGCATAGTTCCACTGTCATACCATGGACTGAAAGCTCTTTAGCAGTTAAGATATTTAAATTCAGTTCTAGAGCACTTCTTTGAGTTTGGTTTCATTTAAAGGGAATTAAGTCTGTACAATCCAAGGTTAATCTACAGTGAACACCAAAATTAAGTAAAAGGGATGATGTGGAAATCCTGCTCAAAAGCACTCTCCAGTTCTGAATTAAAACACTAATGTGATCATTTTACTTTGTGACTTTTATCTACACAAAGTAGTGTGGCTTTGTATTCAAAGAGAATAAAGAAGAAAAACACAATTTATAGAAAGATGTGTCACCTAGGCCTCAGACTATTCTGGTACTGAGTATAATGGTAAGATACTTACAGGATGAGACAATACCCAAACAAATAGATAATGATTTTGTGAAGGCAGTAGATCATATGTAGATGAGTAAGAATATCCATATTCAAAGTAGCTGAATTTTAGATATATTTTAGGACTTTTTTGAAGCAGCATTTTCAAATATGGCTTTTTTTTCATTATGCTAAGGAATCTGTGAGTGCTTTTGAAAAATATTTCCTACTCTGCTTATTACTTTTTGCTTTGATTTTAATAATAATGTCAGCTCACATCTGGTATGGTTTCTTAAAACATAAGTACAGAATTACAGCAATAATTGTTCTATAATTGTTCATAGGGTGTACCTCATAGTAGAATCATTTTACTTTCCACATGTATCAAGTCAGTATATTTAGTAAGAAAGGAGTTCGTTCTGCTTTCATTAGGGAAAACCCTATATAATCAAGCTGTATGTCTCATGTGTGCACCACTGTAGGGTGAAAATTCCATTAAACCTCTCCATAAAGTTTTTGTATATATTTCCCTGTGAGTTCTTATTTACTGTAGAAATCTCACATGAAAAAAAAAAAATTAAATAAATATTAGATCTACCATTGTGACCTTGACATACAAACAAGCCCACAAAAGTTCTTTCATTCCATTCAACACTTCTATGGTATACAGGCAGGTACCCATTCGCCACATTATTTAAGATTAATTGATTGGTCGTTGTAATTCTTTGGCCTGTATCTTGTATCTTTTTATTTGAAATTCAGCTAAAGCAACATAAAGTAATGGTATGTTATAGACAATAACATTCCCCTTTGGTGTTATGCTGTATTGAAGATTCTACATATATTAATGAAACACCTATTAAACCTAACTTACCTTTATATACTATGACAGAATCACAAAGTGTTTGGGGTTGGAAGGGACCTCCAGAGGTCATCTTGTTCAAATTCTTTGCTCTTGGGCTCCCAGAGCAGGTTTTTGAGGTGCATGTTGTGAGAGACTGGAGGGATTGCTGGCTCAAAACATTTCGGGTGCATGTGTGAGGGGAAGGGGCAGGTCAGGCCTTACCCTGGTAAGGCGATGCCCTGTTCTGCACATCCCAGCCCCCAGGCCTGTATCCCAGCCTGGCAGCAGCCACCAACCCACACTGCTCCACACCTGCTCCTGTGGCCCCAGTCTAGCCCCACACTGCCCAGAAGAATGGAAGACCCACCTGGAAGAAGGGCCCAGGAAAGCCAGAGGATATTTAATTCAGGACATGAGGCAAATCTCGACCTTACCTCCTCTTGAAATTTCCATCAGCAGAACTCCACAGGGACTAGGAGTGGTAGCTATACTTGTTCTTTTCTATATATACTCCCTCTTCCTCTTTCTTCTTCTAATTCACTCCAGAGTTTTGAGTAACTTAAAATCAGATGGGCTCGGGGCTTTGTGGAATGTTTTATGTTGACTGAATGCTGCCCTAAGCTTTTGCCAAAGTTCTATGATTTTCTGAAGTTGCCAGTAAAGTTTTTTTTGTTTTAACCTCTTCAGAATATCTTGTCAGTATTTTTGTAGTGCATCTGAGTTAAAGTACATGGACAAGCAGTAAGCTCTTTTAAGAGAGTCATTGAGCAAGTTTTTTGGTTTTTGCATGTCTAGACAGCTTTTGAATTTCTCCAAGGACAGCTTGTAGTTTTGCTTATCTGCCCAAACTTTAAAAAATAATTTCTTTATGTCCAGGTAGAAAATCCTGTACTTCATATTTTGACCATTGCCTCCTGTCCTGTCACTGGATACCACTGGCTCTGTATTCTTGTGGTGGGTCTGGGGTTAGAGTTGGCTTTTGTCATGACAGCCCATATGGTGCTTACTTTGCATTTGTGGCTAAAACAGCATTGACAACACACCAGTGTTTTGTCTATTGCTGGATATAAATAGACAGCGTCGAGAATTTCACTTTAACTTCTCTCCAACCTCTCCCTCCTACAAGGGTTAGCAGGCTGGGGATAGGTAAGAGGCTGGGGAGGACGTAGCTGGGACAGCTGACCCAAACTAACCAAAGCGGTATTGCACACCCTATGCATAGCCACAATAACCTATGACATAACTATAAAGGCTGAGTGGAAAGGAGAGTATACAGAGACCTGTGGCTGTGTTATTTGTCTTCCCAAGAAACTGTTACTCATGTTGAAGCCTTTCTTTCCTAAGAAGTAGATGGATGTCTTCACGTTCATGGAAGGTAGTGAAAAAAATTCTTTTTATATTTGCTTCCATGTACAGTTTTTGCTTTTCCTTTTAAATTGTCTTCGTCTCAATCCATGAGCTGTTCCATCTTATTTTTTCCCTTTGCCCCATTATAAAGGGGATGCAAGAGAGCAGCTGATTGAGGTTCTGGTAGCCAGGCACCTACCCCAATTTACACCCTCCCTTCTGACATTTGTACGCATTGATGAGGTCCCCTGAGCCTTCTCTTCTTCAGGCTGAATTAAAGAAATTAAAAGAGTAATTTCTTGTGGTTTAAGATTAAAAAGATAAAACTTTCAGAAAGAATAGGCAAAGACTCTGACCTCAAAGACTTCCTCCTTGAGCAAAATGAAATTGACTTTCCCTTATGTAAGAGAATATGTTTTGGTTTACATATTATTTTCTACACACATAATTCTTCTGTGCCTTCCCAAATACAACAGCTAGTTGATAGTGTGAAACTATCTAGAATTATTGTGCATTGCTGCAGTTTTTCCTAGCCCATATTCAGGAGAGCTCTATTTTAAAAATAAACCTTGAGAAATATTTGCTTTCTCAGTGCATTGAAATGGAAATCTAGTCAGAAAAATATCTTTAAAGCAATCTTCAGGAAACATTTGCAGAGAAAACATAGCTCCTGTACTTGCATTAGGTGTGGAAGAAACAGATTTAAATAAATAGACTGAACTGGACAAAGGGCACATTTCAGGGAAAGGTCTTGATTCCTGAGCTACTAATTTTACTTGCTTGCTTTCAGCTTCTATTTTAAGATGACTTAGGTTACATGCTGGGATTGTAAGCTAGACTGATCAAAAGGAAGTAGTTTACCACTTAAAACACATTCTTGATTTTCGACACTGTAAGTCAAACCAGAAAACTACATCGGTCTAAATGTTAGGTGATTTTAGTAACTGCATACACCTGAACATCACATTCAAAATTAACAAATTGCTTGGAGGCTGTAGTAGGCAAAAAATAATTCAGATTGTGAACACTGACAGGGACCAGGTAATTGTGTGTATAAATGTTCAAAACTGAACTTCTGATCTCTCAAGCAGAAGCCTGCTTGCTAGCTGCAATTGGTTTAGGCTGGCTATACGTTTTGGGTAAAATGTGAGCTAAAGAAAAAAGTCCTGAATCTCCCAAATAACAAAAAATGAGACAATTATCAATTAGAAGGCTGTTCATAGGTTCTGCAGGTACAATATTTAGATAGAGAAAACTCTGATCTTAAAGTCCTGGAAAGGAGGTGAAGACCTGTGTTGAAGAAGAGGTCTGGGAAGTGGTGGAGGATCTGTGAAATCAGGGAGATTTGTCTGAATATGGCCCAGAGCTTAACTAGTAACACCTGGGTCTAGTAACGGCAAACAGGTGCACAACAGAAGCCAACATGACTTTCTGCCTGACTGAAAACAGTCTCTTCACTTGGGGAAGAGAAGGCTAGATCTAGGGAATATAAGTCTAGATCCCATCTAGGAAGGTGAACAGCCTAGTAAAATAGCCTAGTTTCAGAATTTACAAAACTGTAAAACTAATCTACCACCCATGTTCACTGCAGGGTTTTACTTTGTTCCACCTGTGACAAGGATTTAGTTTTGTTTTTAAAAAAAAAGAAGGTTTAAAGGGAAAAAAAAAAAAAAGCTAAGCCACAGATTGCATATCTTCTTTAACAATAATGTCATAGATAAACTTTAATATTTGAGGTATGAGTGGCTCCTGCTTATGGGTTCCTTTCTAAGACAGACACTTCTATTGAATTGCCAGAGAAAAAAACATATTTTTGTAGTGATTTCTAGGGACTAAACCTAAAAAGTGACTGTAAGGCTGACTCTTGGCCGGCGTGGATACATTTATGAAACCATTATAATTGTATCACTTTCCTATTTTGCAATTAATATTAATAAAAAAATCTTCAAGATTTAAGATAGTGACACTCTTGTCTACGGAGGAATTGGTGGGGCATTTTCCTTGTTACATCCAGTTGTTTGGAGGACTGATTAAAGTTTTTTGTTAGGGAAATTAATCTCCTAGTGATCGTGTTCATTAACATGTTACAGTTAAGTTTTCAAATTAGGTTGTTCAGAAGATGCTGTTAATGACCTGGTGATACACAAAACATTTCTAGACTATTCATTACAAACAATGATATGACTTAACAAAGGGAAAAACTTACTAGATGTTTATCTTTGTGAATACTGAATATTCATATTTATTTATTTCTCTCCTTTCATAACTTCTTCTCCAAAGTAATATTTCCAATTGATGACTTTACCAAATTTACTTCATGTTGGATTTTTGATGGATCATGACTGGAATTTAGCCAGATATCTCACACAGATAGACATATATAGCACAAAAAGGGAGTACTTTACCGAAATCTTAGTACAGTTTTTTGCAAGCATAAGATGTCTATTACTATCAAGCATACTAATCTTGCCAAAAAGAGCTAGTACAAATTCTTAGGAGGGAAAGTGTAAAGGAAATACATGAAGACAAGTAGGGCTTGGAGGAAAGAGGCACTCTCTAAAACTGCTGACTAAAAACACTTTGTGAGGAAAGGGCCAGAATTATGTTCTAAAACAAACAAAGAGAAAATATAGCAGAACAGTTCAAAGAAAAATGCTCTGAAAGAATTTACTGCCTTGTGGCTAGAGGTGACATTGAAAGTAACATGGACACAAGTTGATTAAGCTGCTGTCAACATATTTGGCCCCAGGAATCAGTTACTATTGATTTACAGCTTACAGTAAAGGAAAAATGCAGAAACTTACAAAAAGAGCTGTATTCAGTAAATTCTATTAGCATATTCACTGCAAAGGATGAAAAAAACATGTTGGAATTAATCTAAGGAAAAATTCACATCAAAAGACTCTGTTAGAACCAAAAGTTCCCTTTGTGTTGCAAGCCCCCGAGAAAAATGAAAGCACAACAGATATTTTTTATTATTTTTTACTTTCTGCATGCTTAAAACGGTAGACTTTTTAAAAACAGTATTTAATATATCAAATCAATGTGTTTCTAAAAATAAAATATGACTGTTTCATTCATAAAACATTCACAGCATATTTATTTAGACATTGTGAAATGCAAAACACGACCCCTCTCCCCTGAATAAATGATTGGCTTCTCTATTGTTTAGACCCAAATATGAATAGAAGCCAGTGAGACCTGCAGAACATTTTGTGCCTGTCACATGGAGAGCTAGAGCTGCCAGGAGTATTGTCAAAGACTATCACCAAGCACCTTGCAGAAAAAGATACGGATAGTGTTACTGTAGAAATACAAATGGAAATACAGGAGCTGTGAGCAGCTACAGGTCATGTAAATGGGCTATCAACTAAATTGGAAGTACAGACAGCATAATTTATAATACCAAGACTTGATAACCTGATGCTTTAGTAAAATTTAATTAGGTAAATTCTATAGACAGTCACAGAATGAAAGGAAAAAAGACAGGTGCTTCTTTCCTACATGATATTATATGGAAAAACAACTTTTACTCTGGAAGTATGTATTTAAAGATATCATCTACCCCTTAAGCACACCACAGAGATGCAAACCCACCTATAGTTCATATTCATGTATCTAATTTTTTTAACAGCTACAAATAATACTTCATTTCCTTTTTTATAATTTTTGCTGGTTGGATGTTTGACCTGCAAACTATGTGAATCATTCCGTAAGACCTTTACTACTCTTTTTTTCTTTATCAAAATAGAGGTAATAAAAAGAAACTGTTCTAGCTTTGAATGTATGTTGTGTTTCTTGATTGCTTAATTCAGTTTTGCTTAATACAGTTTCTGATTTACAATTGTACTACATTTTCTTTCCAGCCCAGCATATGCAGAAGACAGAAAAACATATAGTTGTCTGTTCTTTTATTTGAAAACCAAGAAACGAAGCAGCTGAACCTATCCAAATGAGAAGTTGTAACAGAGAGGGGCTTGGAACATTGGCCAGATATTTTTACATGTTTGAGACAGACGAACTCAAACTATATACTGTGAGCTGTGAAAATTAATAAGGTGCTCAGGAGAATGGATAGTCTATCATGCAAAAGAAGAGTAAAAATACTCATTTTGTGAAGCTAATAAATAATGTGTGAAAGAGGATATGGTAGCAACTCTGGGATAAATGAGGAACAATAAGGTTTTATTAAGCTTCAGGATAGTACTGTGGCAGCACTGTCTTATAAGATAAATAGTCCTTCCTGAAGTTTATCAGTCTACCCTTCACCTAGTATGACATGTCAGATAAGAATAAACGAGTATCTCTGAGGAGAGGAAGTGAGCATATGAGATAGGAAGGTGGTTCCAAGTATCAGAACTGTAGTGACACTATCTTAGACCACACTGCTTTCTCAGTTACTAAAGTTGAGCAGCTTTGATAAATATAGCCTCCTAGAGAAGTGAAAGTGCTAGATAACTCAATCATTTTACTATACTCAGGAGATTTTAGGTAGTGTGAGCTGAGGAGATTTTAGGTAGTGTGAATCGTGATCTCATCCACACATGCAGTCCTGCTCCACATAACCAGCTGTCTGAAGTAACAAGTTGCTTTAACAGATTTATTAAATAACATGGTTACAAGTTTAGCAATCTGCTTGTTTGTTCCTGCAGGCTCAGTTCTCACTATTCGCTGGGAAGTTTTTACTTCAGAAACTTGCAACTGTAGGAATGATTTTTCTCTTTCTGCAAACTCAGGGAATAGTTTCTGCTGAGCTTTGTAACGCTACAGAAATTTAACAGACCTTTCATCCACCATGCAAGTTTCTTCTTTATGTGTAGACTTTTTATTTTGGGGGAATGTTAAAGTAACATGATCTCACTCATGTTAGCAGAAAACAATTTACTGAATGAAACATAAGCATATAAGAAGCAATTTAACTTAATACTAGCAGTCAGAAGATCGTTTTTATTTAAGTGTTCTAACCTTTCTAAATGAGAACTGTGAAAATGGTCTCAGGGAAGTATTTCTGGACCATAAGGCTTTACATTGCATTACCCTATTCAAAAACATGTTTACAGTTTGTGTTAGCTTTGAAGGCACAATGGTACATACAACTATAAATATAAATATAGAAGAGCCATAAGCATTTAGAAACCTGGAGGGAAAATCAAAACAATTAACTTCTGATAATAGTAATATATTTTGTTCTCCATGAGTATTGACACATAGAATACTTTTTTTTTTTTTTTTTTTTTTTTTTTTTTTTTTGTGAGAACAGGAAAGTGTATATTTCAAACAAAAAGGGAAAACAGACAATTACTGAAAATAAGAAATTGCTGTCAGGTTAGGGTAAAGGAGTCTTTTACATTTCCCTTTTATGTACACTAAAGACAGAGGCCATCTCCCCTGAAATCTGAAAGTCATATGCCTAAATTTGTTGTTTTCTATGATTACAAGGGAAAAGAGAGGTAGATGGAGTTCTGCTCTTTTTCCTCCATAAAAACTAATATTCTTATACAAACTAACACCAATTCCTCATTTTTAGAGAGAGATGTTTTATTCAAATAAACCCATTTTATTAAATCACAAATTTTCATCAAAGATTGACTCTCTTTTTAGTAAGTGATGCCGAATGACTTTGCTTTTGGATATATAGCTATGTTTGCTTTACCAGGCCTAACTTATCAAAGAACCAGTCTAGTTTCATATGATTGGTGTAAGTTACCATTTTCTTATCTATTAATAACATGATTTTCTGTAGCTAAGACTTTGGTTATGGAGATGCTGATAAAAATTTTGAAACATATTTGGCTTAGTAACCATCCTGGTAAAATGCTAGGAGCAACATCTTTATTTCATTGGCATCTTTTATAGAAAGGCATTTCCTGAATTATTTTGGTTAGTCTGATTTTAATTTATATGTTGTTTGTCAGCAGAGCCAGATGATCGTATCTTTCAGGCACAACAATATTAAAAACAGAGCTTAAGCCTTGAGACTGGGTTTGTTCTAAGAGGGATCACTAAAAGCTGAATGATGGGATTTTCTGGAAATGATCAGATTGCTTGGACAAGAAATGTGAAACTAAGGGTATCCTACTGCTTTCATCACATTTACTCTGGATTTTTTCATAGTTGGTCTTTACACTTTACACTTGACACAAATACAAAATAAAAGGCCAGTTTACTATTCCAAGCAGTGCAGTGTGTAAAACCAGCTTTAAATTTATTAGAAAGTACATCAAGCATACATAGAACAGAAATTAATAAACAATGTAATCAGAATATATGATATATTAAAAAATTCAATTCCTTGTGAGAAGGCATAGGTGAAAGTTGTGTAATGGACTCATTAGATATACTACATCTTGGCAGATGGCATTTCACTAGTGCTAACAGCAGCACTGACTTTAACAATAAATTTCTTATATAATATTTTGAATGTAAATTTACGCAATAGCTTGTACTTTATATGGCAGCAGAGTATGCTGTATTTTTTAATTCGTTTTTTTGATATAACAAAGCTAAAGTGAAGTCCAATGGAAGCCTTTACCATTGCTTTCAGAGACTTTGAGCAACCCCTATATGAGATGTTAAAAGCAGCCAAACGAGAAAAATATATTTAATGCAATGTCGTGATTGTTTTAAGGAATACTGGTAACAAAAGACAAAGAGTCATGGTGAAATAGAATGGGCAGGTAAGATTAAGTTGTAGAAAAATTTGAAACAGGAGTTAACTACAGAGTCAGCTCAAGTAATAAATGTAGAGAGAGAGGGATCTTATGATGAGGAATTTGGAAAGTCATGCATTGAAAGTATCAGGTTTTTAATTTCTGATGATTTATAATATGGTGGGAAAAGACTGCAGAAAATACTATGTTATACTCCTGGGTGACGAGGAAGGTAGTGAGATTTTCAAATAGCATTACTGATCATTTGCAATAATGCTTAAAGCCTGCAAGTCAGTTTTTTTGATTGTACCCATACAATGGCTAGGGCAAATATAAGCGGAAAAGGCACCACAATTCTATAATTTGAACCTGAACACCAAACAAAGCATTTATTTCATGCCACAATAGCACTTACTTCAAAATTAATACAGTGTAGTTTAGAGCTGCCCATAGAGTGTCATTATATGAAATTGTGACTTACTACTTATTGGTGTCAGGAAATAGCTCAATATTTATGAATGAGTCAAGTACTTAACATAAGAATGGAGCAATTCTTCCTATCATCAATCACTGAATGGTTAGCAGATTTTTTTAAACTATATTATAATGAAATTATTAAATATATATTTTGTTACAAGTTGAATATATAATATGTATATAATTTCAGGAAGAACTATATTAAAGGGAAAAACCAAACGTCTATATGATAAGTTTTCTTCCTAGATTTGTGTAATAAAACTAAGAGGCCTGACTCACAAGAGTCTCCTGTATGCCATTGTTTATAGTTACTGATCTGATCAGAACTTACATATTTAATAAAATATCATAGTGAGATGTTACTCACAATGTGGTGGAACCAGTAGTATCAATATTTGGCTAGGTATCTACTATCCAACATGCAGAAAACTGTTGACGTTGATTTTTTTTTCTAGATCCCTCTCAATTTTAAGAGCTGTTGATCATTTTCCTTTCAAATAAAAGAAAAAATAAAATTAAAATCTAGTTCAAACAAAATGATGCAAAACACTCACAGATCAATGTATGTGCAGTAGTTCTGATAGGTCAAGATATCTCAGGATAAAAACCGTGGAGTCCATCTTGACATCTTAAGAAATCCAGTGACACAAAACTTGTGTGTGAATTAATGAATTTGCTGGATTATGATACTGTTTGTTTCTCCTATATGTGGTAATTTTATTTTTACACGTAACATTTTTTATAAACTGTAGTAGATCTTTATGAGGAAAGAGGTTTCAATTGAAGCATTATTCCATTTGATCAGTTAATCCTAATGCTCTAAGGACCTTCGTGTGCAATTACCATACATCCTCCATTGATACAACTGAAGACAGAAAAAATCCCTAAATGTATAACTCTCATATTCATCTCATAGAACTGTAATGATGTAGAACTTACTTCAAATAAACCTTAGGCTTGTGATAGTATTTTCTCCAAAGTTTTCTAAAGATCTATCAAAAAACAGTTGAAAACAAATCAAAATAAAAGAGTTTTTGAGAATTTTGTACTTGGTATTTCTGAGCCCGTATAGATTTTTGTTGTTTTTCTTTCAAAAATTATTCATTATTCTTCAGTTAAGGTTCTAGCTGTTTTGATAATCTAAGTTAAAAGGTTATTAATTCTTATTTAACCACAATGAAAAAAAAATATATTTTTGAAATAATTAAGGAAAATGACAGTCCCTCTAGGGTATACCCACAGCTCATATTAATTCATTTTAAAAGGCTAACATTATTTCTCTATCCTGATCTCTTGACAGGACAAAAAACAAAGAGCCACAGTTACACCACATTCATATCGAATAGCAGCTGCTTAAGTGACAGCCGTACTTATTTGTGTTTAACGTATCATGAGGGATATCCACTCACTTAGCAAAGAAAGTAATAACCTAAAATGATTCTTGGTTGAAATTCTATATTATGATTTATACTTTTATATTTATTTATCTGGAAAATGTAAGCAAAACCTTTTATAAATCTTGGGAAAAAATCTAGATTATGGTACATAACTGTTCTGTGAAAGACTATAAGAGGAATCAAAAATGTGAATGAAATCACTTCCTTCTGCTCAAACTAAAGAAATAGATTATTATCAAAATTCTAAGAAGTTGGAAAAAACAACCTGTGTAGTTCATATATAAACCTCTTTTTTGCTATAGGTCTTGTTAATTTTACATACCCTACTAGCAAGAGCAATGTACTAATGGAGGTTCAAAAGTAACCTTTATTAGTCCTGGTTTTGATCTGTGTTTCTGCACAAGAAGAACCTGTTAGGTGCTGTCCATTGCCTCATCTTGGGAAACTCTTGTCCCATAAATGTACACTTTCTTCTGAAGTGGAATCATAGAACAAGCGATAGCATCATTCCCAGAATTTACAATTGAAGGTTAGTTTGCAAGTATTGAAAATAGATATATGAGTGAAATGGCAGAGTAATGTTAATAAGGAAAGTGATGTATAACATGCACAGCACAATGGACTAAGCAATCTGTGTGTGTGTATATGTAAAATGACCTCAATGCCATTTTGTCAGTGGGCTTTTGCTGCTGGAGAACCTGTTTCTCCTCCTCTATCCCTTTGCAAAGGAAACTGTTCTCCTGCAGTGTCTGAGATGAAAACCAAAGTTTATAATCTGATGAAGAAGTAGAGAAATTTTTAACTTGTAGATCATCCATAAGTTATACTTTGTTGTATGTTACTCTTTTCACTGATAGCAAATGCAATTTAGTCTGTCTAGAGCTTTTATTTTTCTGGAAACTTGTATTAAATATTAAACTAATACAGCCGTATAGCAACTGAAAATGATTAAATCTACTATAGTAATTCAAACATCTTATTCTTTCCAGCTGAATAAAATCCTAATTCTAAAGACTGCTGTAAAGAATCCTGATATATTTGCATTTCAAAACAACAATAATGACAGCAGTGAAAAATATTTCACAATTCACTTTTTTTGTAAAACCAGATATGGCTTTAATCTTTATTATAATGTCACCTGCTGCTGCCAATATGTTTAAACATCTTTCATAGTTTTCCCATATCCTCAAAAATTGTTATGCATATCACCTGTGAAAATCATTCCCAGCTTCACAGGGGTGTGACATCTTGTGCAAAGCAGAAAACATTTTCTTAGCCTGTTTACTAAAAAGATTTGTTTAATCTGACTGTTTTTAATAACTTTCTGAGACAATTGGTTAATTTCAACCAATACCAAATAAAATTACAACATAATCTTCTAGGAAATGACCACTTACATATAAAGACCCAAGTTAGGCATCCCTGAAAGGGAGAGGGCAGAAATCTGTTTGCATACTTCTTTTAGTATTAGTTCGCTATCCAAAGGCACACACATTGTCATCATCTGATTAGCTCAAATTTGGCTGCAGACTGGAATTGATGCTGCTGTTTCTTGCCTAGGACAAGTATTACTGAAATATAGAAGGACTTGGGGAAGGGGAGGGGAAACACTTTGACAGAACAGCTGGCTAGGTGACAAAATGCATGAAGTCATAGTTATTGCTTTCACCATTGCAAAACAGTTTGGGTTTCTTTTCTGCTTTATGTTCACCATTTTAAGTTGTGGTAGAATATAGGAAAGATTCACATTAAAGAATTCCTTTCTTTGAACAGTCTTTATTCTGAAAACAAAATAAAAAACCTTCTTGAACAAAATGTGTAGTTTGAAACCACAAGAAGAAAACACATAAAAAGTTCAATGATTAAATGTGAATTTGACCCTTTTGAAAGAGCTGAGGGATCAAGCTCCTCACATTCCTAAATTCAGTAAAATTATTGTCAGGTTTTCTAGAAATATATGATTATTCCTTTAGCCAGAACACTCTGAAACAGCAGCACATCTCAGATTCTTCTTCTCTGTTATAACCAGAGTAGATAATGTTTGTACACATTTATCACAGTCCCAAACAGACAACACACTTTAATAACTCATCAGGATATGCAAATATAGGCTCAAGGGTCCTGCCAATCCTTCCACAGGATTTCTGCCAGAGCTGGCAAACATCTGACCTACTGAGACGGCGCACAGGTACAACTGCCTCCAGGTGAGCATGTATACCTACTCTTTTTGGAGGCAGCTACAGTGACAATTGTTGAGCCTTATAAAAACTTCTAGTTGCAAAATATACTTTATTAAAGAAGCCAATGCTGGTTCGATTGGAAAATTATATATTTCAGGAGTACAGATGCTGTTAATATCCATAGTTTAGTCAGGATAAGCTCAGATTGAATAGTAATTGAAAATTTATCCATGAGGTTGGCATAAAATATTTGATACTTAGTTTTTGAACCCAAATGAAATTCATTAGTTTGTTGCTGAAATGTTCAGTTTAGCCCTGTGAAAAAAAATGTTGCTTTTGAGAGTAGGCATTTTATTTTGGTATATCTTAGAAATTCAATCTTTTAGAAGGCCAAGTAGTTAGGTAAAGACCCATTTGCTCCCCTCAACTCTCAACCAAAAAAATCTACTTTACTTTTACTTTAGGCATTGTAGTGTGTTTTTTAAGGTCCATTTATTTTCCATAGACTTGATCTTACATTGCACATATACAGATGAACAGACATCCTTAGAACTGTAATGAGTTCATAAATGGTCACAATTCATAAATGAAATAACTTTTCATCTCAAGCTAATAAATATTCTGTAGCCATCTTCCAAATTTAACCCATTAGAAAATTCTATTGAGATAGAGGAACACTTTTGCTGCTTTCAATCCTTACTTAAAGCAATTAACCCTATATAGAAGAAACTTAAGTGTCTTGAACTTTTCCTCCTTTCAGCAGTGAGTAGATTCATTTTAGGACAATTAATTGTTCTTATCATATCTCAAAGGCTGAAAAGTTTTCACCACTCTTTTATGAAGTAGTTTTCAAATACATAAAATATCTCCTTTTATTTTCCTCTGCAGATTAATGCAAGTTAAAAGGTTGTTTACAAAATAAAGTATTTCCAATAATTAAAAAAAGACAGAGGTATTGACTACTTAGGAAAATCCTTTCTTACTGCTCAGTGAGATCAACTGTAAAAATAGCTACCAATTTCATAAGATGGGAAATAATCTAGAGGAAGATGGATGTAGGATGATAAAGGAATAGAATGAAGATTCAGCCAGCATAGGTATAAATCACTAGATTAATTTCAGAATCTTTGCATGGTCTCTTGTATCTAATGAGGAGTATGATATGCAGAATTAAATCCTAACATAAACTTAAACAAATTTCTGATAAAATAAAGCTCAATTACAAACTATGAAGACATGGCTCATTTTATACTTCTATGTTAGCCATTAAGTTAATGAAGGCATAGCAGTATGCGTCTCATGATTTACATGATGAAAACATGTATCTGGACCGCAACAAGTACTTACACAAACACAACCCTATTTGACAGTGGAATCAATTGCCTAGTGGATTACGGAACAAGCCACATTTGTGTTGTGGGTCCCTTATACATCTTTAACATGAAACCGGAAGTTCCATTTGCTTTCCAACTCTGTCATATAACGAAAATTCATTGTACCAAGTAGTTTGTTTGCATTTATTTAGCATGCAAGATTTCTTTTTGTCTTAAAACACACCTCTATTGCAAGTATATGAACTTAACTAGGACTCAAGGAAACAAAGAATAACAACCAAGGATGGGTGTTTACATCCAGCCCAGGGATGACTTGGACATACAAACAGAATAAAGACCCTGTGGATTCAGAGACGCAGCTCCACCAAAAAGATTTTCTCTTCTCATCCATTCTTACTGATATCTTAGTACTAAAATGCATAGCAGATTGTCCTATTTGGTAGTTTTATATCTGTGAAATGCAACTTTGTGTAACTTAAGGAGTTCTCATACTTGCTGAGGTGAGTTTTTAGGATTTTTTTTAAAGAAAACTGTCAGTCATAATAATGTAAGAGTCAGTGAGCCCAGGATCAGATACACTGCTTAAAGGAACTAATTAATTAAACAAGGTTGAATAGAACAGCATGAAACAGAAGAAATATAAAGTACCTTTTTTTCCTCCCTGTTTCTGCACCGTGGTGACTAATGTTTATTAAGTTCCCATAGTGAGATGCTGAGAGGTTTTTCTCAAGATCTCGTGCTGTTTTAAAAGGAAACAGTGGTTTGTGGTAAAGTCAACTCATGCTGAGCTACATTAACTGCACCGAGTTATCAGCTGATAATGGTGTTATTAACACATTACCCACTGTGTATATTTGTGGAATAGGATATTTCCTTGTTAATGGAATTGAGCCATTTTCTTTGAAATGGCAAGTATTAGGCGTTTTGACACCATTTTGGAGAGGTTGAGAATACAGCCCCATTTACCGGGTGGCTCTTTTATTTCACCGTTTAAACTTCAGGAAGTGTGTTTACTTTTACTCCACTGTCTTCTTTTGAGATTTCATTGAGACTATTAAAACGGCTTAATTTTTACAATGAAAGAAAAATACAGAAATATGTTATATTGGAGAATACTCATACTATAAATTCTGAACATTCCAAAAGGTCACCCAGTAATACAACAATAAATAATGATTCTTACATTGCATTATTGAAAGGTTGTTGCTGAAGTATAGCAATTGTTTTTTCCTAGTTAGGTAGCATTGGCCAAACTCCAGAGTGCAGTAGAAAGTCCAGTTTCTTGCTCATTAGAGGAGAGTTGGAGGTAAACACATTTTCTGCAAATTCGACATAATCAGTAAGCCTACTCAACCACACATTTGTTACACATGACCAAATAAAACAAAATGTACTCTTCCTAAAAACAGTAAGTCAAAACATGTTGCTGCGATTTTCATGCTTATTTTCTCCCTTCTGAATCTAAGTCCATGACATGAATAATGAAGTAATCATTATATAAATACAGGGAAGCAAATGACACACAATTATGTGATTAAAAATGAACTTTATTTGTGCTTTCCCATGTAAGGAAAAGTACATACTGTTCAATTTGTAAACATTGGTAAAAAACAAAGCAATACCTTCCATCTATGATCATTTCATGAACTTGCAATAGGAGGCAAATTAAAGCATTTTTTTAAAAAATTGACAAGTGAAAAGCCAAGGACTAATATTTCAAACTGGGAAATCCTGAAAAAATACTATTTCTTCTATATTTTATGAGATAATGAAATTTTAGCTCTCTCTCTACTCACAGCTCCATAATTGCTTCTGGAAAATAGTTCCAGCTGAAAGTAATTAAATAATTAAATAGTCTTAATTAAATAGACAAAGGTGCATCTTGCTGGAAGCCATAAATTTTCAGGTTAATCAAAAGGTTTCGGTCTTTTAATTTTGTTATGCAAAGAGGTTAAAGACTCAAAATGAAACAACAATATGTGTTGATATAAAGCAGTATTATGTAATCTATGACATTCAGTAACATAAGCCTATGACCATAAACCTCAAATGTCTCAAATATGTAACTTAATTATTATCTTCTAAAGGTTTTGTGAATTAGTAGTAACTGATATTAAGAAAATATTGGATTATCTTCCTAGTTCTATTCTGCATATTTTTCAAGCTCTTGGGTTCCTGCTTTATCCTCTCTGATTAAGCTCCTAATTTGTATCATGGATGAATTAAATTTTTCATTTGTCAGACCCATCTGTATTTATACTTGTTTTTTTTAATTCAGTCTTCCTCTTTCTGTATACTTGATAGTAACAATTACAGGGCAGCTCATCTCTACACAAGCTTCTAAATGCTTCTACAAGGAAAACATATAGTGAGATAATATCATTTCCAGTGCAGACAGTTATATCTAAAGGTCTTGGGTTTACCTGGGAGTCCTAAATCTCCTTGTATCTCCTGGACCACTGAAATGGAGATATGAAAACTGTCTTTATACTTTCGAGAAAATTTAAATGGAAGTCTTCTTGTTTCCTTTCTCCAAGCCAAAGGTGGCTAGATTTTAACTGGTTTGGGTTTTCTCCAGATTATAAAATCCAAATGCAAGACAAGACCATCTTTCTTCTATGTGATTTTTTTTCTTTTACCTGAAGATCTCTGCTGCAGTATATATAGTTCAACCAATGCTTTATGCTAAATACAAACATTGCATCACGTGATATTCAGCATTGTAAGGCTCTTTGTAGCTTTATAGCCTTTTTCAAGCATATAGCCCATAAACTATCAAGGGTTTACATTTTTTCATTCTGTGTAGTGAAGCAGTCCCACCCAAATTCCACTGTTCTCTAAGTACAAAAACATGTTTAGAGAACAATTCATAATGACTTTAATATATAAATATTTAAATATATATACACATTGTATGTTAATATTTTTATATACATATATGTATATAATATATTCTAAAAGTAGACCCAGCACTGCAAGAAACTTCCAGTTTCTATAGCTTGTATTTATTTGTTGCACAAGATATAATACAATGTTTCTAATTGCTTTCATTGATAATGCCATAGTATACACATCACCAAGAAAACACAGTGCAACAATGTGCTTTCAGAGGAAGAATGCCCTCATGAAATATTGGTGCTAAGTCTGACCAAGAGAGAAAAGATACTGTTTTAAATACAGCCTTTTCAGGTTTCTGCTTGTTTGTTTTTCTTCTTCATAATCAAAATAAATCAATGGATATTTTACGCAGATAACACAAGCACTGAGGAATTTGCAACATATAACTTAGGTTAGCATCAGTTAGATTGCACAAAGTTATTATGCCTGTGAGAGGCTGTGTATCTGTAAGAGTTTTAAGCCGAAAAGTAATAATCCAGCAACTATTTCAGAGTTAGCTTGCACGTGTCCACCCATTTAAGCTCTTAGAAAAGGTTTTACCTTTTCTCTTTGCTTTATACCACCTTTCCAAATGGATTTTAAATAGCATCTTTAGACAATGCTCTTAGGACAAATCTTAGAGCTCATAGACACTGAATACTATACAAAATGATTTTCCAGTAACCAATAAAAGTCAGGTAGATAATTCAGAGATGGAATTAGAGTTAGGAAAATAGCCCAAAATGAGAGATTATCAAGGCTGGCAGTAATAAAAATATCTGATTACATCAATCAAAAACAGTTAAATTCAAGTGGCAGTGATTTCGCTAAATATATACTACTTCACAGCCCACCTTTGATTATTCATACATTTTGGTAATCTGGAAAAAATATCACTTTTCATGTTGATGAATAAATGAAGGCCAAAGTATTACAAGTGCAATGCTGCAGTTTTGCTGTATATCTCTTACGCTGTATAGTTTCTTCTTGGAATGCTTGGTATGAAAATCCATTGCCCACTCCAGAAAAGTGGAACAGGAGCTACAGGAAGATTTTTATTGCCATCTCTATTTGCTTTTGTGTTTTCCTCTCCCTATTTTCTCCACTCTTATCTGGCAGGGAACTGGAATGATAAGACAGTGTTTTCACACGTAATCACATTTTTAATAAGTAAACTGAAAATTCTCTTGTTATAAAATATTTATTTCTAAATACATTTATTTGCAATGAAGCAAAGAACAGGAAAAATGTATTTAGTTTGCAATTGAAACAATATAGTATTGTTTTCTAAATGTATGATGCTAGTTAATTTTGCTACTATATTTCCTTATTAATTTATGCAGTTTATTAAGTTTAACTTGCATCTACAGAAAAAATGATCTTACAGTTTGATTTGCAGCAGGGGGAGATGTACTCATAATGAATATCTTGGTTGTGCTTTCCCCACATATTTTTAGCTAGGAAAACTGTATTTCTAGAGAAGCGTCCTCTGAACAACAACAACAAACAATTTCTCTTTGCATTTGTATTAAAATAAAAATAAAAAATTAAAATAAAATAAAAAATAAAATAAAAACACTGAAATAAAAAAACATTGAAATAATGAAAAAATAATTATGTGCCTTAAATTTTAAGTATTTAATAACTTATTTCTCAATACAAGTTCTGCAATTTTAAAGCTATTCTGAAATGAAAAAGAAATGTAATTGTTTTTATAACTAATGTGCATACATATCTTGGGGATAGAGGACTGACTGGAAGAAATGGGATCCACTTGAGTATGAAGGCTAAGTGACTAAGGAGGGGGACTAAGAATTCCTCATACGAACTAAGGAAAAACAACAACCAGTATGCAACTGATAAAGTCAAAGTATGTACTGAAACAGAGATTGCTATAGATGAAAATTCCCGTTTCAGCTGAGTTTCTTTTTTATTATATATTTTTCTTAAAATCACCTGAAAATTTAAAGCAAAGGATTAGCTTGGCCTGTGTATACATTTCAGAATGACTGCTAACAGCAAGACCATGAGGGGGAAGTGTCTCATGCAGTAAAAAATGACATGATTATTTTAATGATATTATCAATGGCTAAATGTAGCTTCATTCTACTAAAGCTTTTATGAGTACGTAATCAAGGTAACAGTAATTTGGTCAAGCAATGTGTGTAGTAATAGGGGACATCTGGCAAAATGAACATTGTTTTGAGATTTAGAAACCATGGCAACTATTTCTTGTATGAGAGTTACTCTAGGAGTATTTTGAAAGACACCACTTATAAAGTTGAAAAGGGTAAGCATTGGGAAAGCTAATACGTAACCTCTAAATCATGATCTTCTTTGTAGTTAAAGGGAAAAACAAAATAAACAGTAACTTTGGATATGCCTTTCTTTTTAAATGAATACTCAAGTTCTTTGCTTTAGACATGAAAAAATCAGGAATAAGACTGTGAAAGGAAGAATGTGGCTTAGGTAAGTCACAGGTGGAACTATGTTTGTTTAAAAGTCTGAGACATTATTATTGTATTACAATGTAAGTATGTTTTGTCATTATCAAAGACAATTGATGAAAAGCAGTCTCATGTCCACAGGTGTTACCCTATAAAGCCTCTGAACAGCGGATGCTTGAATGAGCCAGGAGTCTAGTAATTCTAGGACAATTCTAGGCAGAAAGACAAAATGCTTTATAAGTGAAAAAAAAAATTAGTCAAATTTTAATAGTGGAAATGCAAATGGATATGACTGTTAATTCACTTACAGTGATACACACACTCACAGTCCAAATTTTCTAATTAGTACAAAAGAAACTTCATTAGCAAAGCTACAGTTAGCAGCTGTTATATCTTAAAAAACAAAACAAAAACCACGAAACCCTTATGACAGCTAAACCTGTTTCTCATTTGCCAGGTTCAGAGACAATGGCCAGGGTCAGACACAGCCCAGTGACTGCGCCAGGCTGTCAGTGCCAAGGCAGGGATGAGGTCAGGCCAGGAGTACAGCTCAGGGTCCATGTCTGGATAAATGAGATTAGTGGCCCAGTCATGCTGTTAAGGGCTGAGGATTAGTCTCAAATGAAAGCAGTTCCCACAGACAGAAGCCCTGCCAGAGTCTCCCTGCTGGTTGTCTGGGAGCCTCCACTGACTCCTTTGCTAGATTGTTTTTCCAAAGACATCACTGCGCCATCCCTAAGTGGGCCATGACTCTCAGCCACAAATCCACCAGAGGAAGGATGTTTTCATGGCCATTCCCAATATTCTCTGAGACCCCAAGCCAATTCTTTTAGCATGGATTCTGAGGTATTGTGGTAAGTTGCTGACATTCTCTCAACATTCCAGGAATGGGTTTTCTTTGTCCTCACTCTAGGGTCTACTTGGGACCATTTTTGTCTGGTTTTGAGCAGATTTTATCCTTTGCTCTTTCTTTACTCTTCTCTAACTCTGTGTTACATGTGACTTTGGCATTAATGGTTCCCTGGGCATATGTGGGACACATTTGCTTTTTCTGTTATCACTAAAATCTGTTTTGCTCAGCTACTAAGTCTGTATTATTAACAGAGGAGGTATTGATATCCTTTTAAGTCCAATATGATATTCAGTATCCATACGCTAAAGGCCTCTGCTGTCACCCCAGTCTTGTACTCTTAGATGTTTCTTGAATATTAGAGGGCCATGGATGACACATTCTCCACAGAATAACGAAGTGATGTTCCTGCCTATGTAGAATTTGTTAACAAGGTTGTAACACAGACTCATATAAAACCAAAGTAAACAAAAATTAATTCATAGCCACATGGTCATTGGATAATTGCTCTTTCAGCTTAACTGATTAAAACAAAGCTCCAGGCAAGTCAAGATTGAGTCCAGAAAAGGCAAGCCTCATAGCCCAGCCTGAGGCTTTACAAAGTTAGTAAAAACTCTTATTAGCAATGGCAATACTGAGTTTGCATGCTCTAGCTATTTTTTAACTAAAAAGATACATTTAAAAGTTAGGCAGTCTTGCTCATACTTTCCAAGTCTAGATAGAATCATTTAACCCGTTATTTACCTTCTGGGAAGTTAAGAAAGGTAATAGTTTTCATATTTCTGGTTTTCTAGGACATGTCTCAGTCCATGACACCACCTAAACTCAGAAGCTATCAATGTGAATGTAACAACTTAAACAATAAGTAGCACATGTTGACTATGTTCTTTTTTTTGAAGTGTTTGTTCTTGTTGAAAACAGGACCAGAATGGAAGAATATAAATGAATTATTAACTTTGTTAAATAAAGATTAATTATGCAATAATATGTCTATCATATATTGGAAATAGGGAAATTCCACTTGTCTTGAAGTATTTCTGTGCTATATCTAGGACTCAAATGAATCATTAACATTGTTTATCATTGATACCATCCATGAAGGGTATTTGTCTGATCTTTTAAATTTTTCAATATTTGCTTTTAATAAATATGTCAGTGACCCATAAAGGCTCCATAAAACCTTTCTCTGTATTTGTAACTCTGTTTAGGAGCTATTATTTCACTGTACTGAAACAATGCTGGCAAATCTTTAAAGCCAGTTATTGGATCCAAACCTACCTAAATACAAGAGAGCAGTCATTTCTATAAGCAATGCTGTAAAAATCATTCCTTTTTGTATCAAAAAAGTATATTCCTCTTTATAATTCACATGCATATGAAAACAAGCAAAAAGCAGTCATTCTTTATGGAATATGTTGAATAGCAGAATTGTATTAAGAATCATGTGTGGATTCAAAAGTTTTTAGCTTCAGAAGGTGGTGGATAAGAGAAAGTGTTTAAATATGCACACAGCATTTACAGCTCAGAAATCTGTGATCCAGTGAGACTAAGAAAGTATCCAGGGGAAGTATTGCTACATATTTTTATAGTCTTGTGCTTTCTTCTTTGTGTCTGCTTTTGGCTATTATCAAGGAAAAGGTTGGATTTGATATACCTTTGAGCTAAACTAGTATAGTCACCCTGTTTTTCTGTACTACTTGTCACAAAGGTATGCCTCATTTATAATCATATCTAGTTATTTGCCTGAAACCAGACAACACAGGAATAAAGGAACTCTAAAAAAATCACATTTTCCATTCCCTATCAAGTGATATTTAACACTTTTGAAAACCAGATCAACACATTGTAAATTTAGATAAAATATCATTTACAGTCCTATAATCTCCTAAATTAGAATCACTACAGGTATACTATTCATCTTGTCTTTGTGGGCCACCTGAAATTTTCTTCAGATGAAAGACTCCAGATAGAAGATTCTACAAAATGTACAATCTGTCCTCCAGAATAAGGCCTATTCCAAGAATTTCACAAGCAGCTGTTGTACTCATGCATACAAAATAATTTTTTTTGGCTGGAAAAAGACATGGTATGAAAAATCTGAGGTAAGAGAAACATGGTAGCATAATTGATAAGTGGCAGTAAAAGGGACAGTTCACAAATGGAAAAAAGAAAGTATACAAAACCACAGAAAAAACACTGACCAAAGAAAAAGAACCAAAAAAAGTTAGGACAACCAAGAAGTTGTCACATTAAGGTCAAAGCTATCATAATGATGAGGCCATTGATAGACTAGGATGAAAGGGGATAAAATGAACTTTAGACATTAGAAATAGTAAAGAGAGTGAAGAATTAGTGCTAGAGTGGCATGGGTGCACAAAAGAGGAAAGACTGACTGCAGAACAGGAAGATGATGCAATTTTGTCAAAAGATTTTAGAAATTTTAAAAAAGACCGTTGGGAACAAGAGTGGAGGTTAGAATTAACTAACAAGGAGAAGTGGAGTCATTGGGATGGACAGAATGAGGTGAGGTATTGTGGTGGTGGTCCTGTGGAGCTGCACTGCCAAAAAATATCATTTAGGCCAAATTGATTATTAATATTCAATGAGAAAAATCATGCATGATCCAGGTGTTATATCCTGTTACAGGGCAAATCAAGTTTAAGAACTTCAGAAGTTCTGTTATTTTAGTATAATTGTGGAATGTTATAGGAACTGAACTGGATTATTTTTGTGTATGTGTGAGAAAATAACAATGTGAAGAAATTAAGGAAAATATGAATATCATAACATTCATAGAGATTTCATTAAATGTGGTCGCTCTTGAGATGCACAACTTCTCTTTCGTGCCTCATTGTGTATCACATTAAGGAAGTGATGGCTCGAATTCATTTTGTAAATAGATAGGTATCAATGGTCAATAAATTCCTTTTACTGCTTGACTGTGTGTATGCATCTGTGACATCATTCATATATAATTTTACAAGCAAATGATGGAAAACTCCAGAGGTTGTTTTATTCCCTTTTTCCTTTTCTTCTGTTTCCCTGCTTTTCAAATGTGAAGTTTCAAAAGTGGTTTTGTTCCAAGATAGTGGGATAGAAAGAAAACAACCATGCAACATCCAAAAGTATTGACTAACTTTGAAGACTGTACCCCTGGCAGTATCCGCCTACCACAATGCAATATTAGCTTAAACATGTACCTTACAAATAAGTTCCTTAACGGGACTGTACCACTGCAGGTACGGAATTCCTGTAGGCACACTATGCGGCTCTTTTATAGAGCACCTTGAAAATTTTATATCACCTGGTAATTTGAATTATATTCAATCTCTACTCAACAAAAAAGTGTTTAACCAAATAACAGTAAAGGTCTCATGTAGCAAAAAAATTCCCAAAAATTCCATGTCCATGAGGGATATAAATATTTTCTGGCAATTCATGCCCCATATCTGACAATTTGCTTACCCAAAAAATGGAATACATGTGCAATTTTAAGAAATGGGAATCCAGCTGTGCTAAGTTCACATTTAAATTCTAGATCTGTCAAGTCCTTTTTACAATGACGTAAACCTGTCAATTTTATTTCTGTTTATTTCTGCAATATCGTTAAAACTTACGTAATTTTACATGCCTACATGCCTATGTTAAAACTTCTCTGTTTTCAGGTAAAAACACAATCTAATTCTGGAATTATTTCTTTTACTTAGTATTTTCTCAGTGTATGTTTTTCTCTTCTTTATGCTTCTCCATTTAATTTCATGACAGAATTTGAAACACAATTATATAGAATAGTCACTGAGAATTTATTTCTAATAATGAAATAATGAAAATGATACAGCTCTTTTTTTCTTCCCTTCTTGAGAAAAGGTAACTGGTTCCCAAATCCCATTCTCAAACTGAGATCCCTCAAGTTTTATTTGCCACCCCATTGACTTGAAAAAAATTTATCTCTGGTAGCAGTACAAACTATACTTTTTGAATCTTTTCTTTTTCCCTCCATTCTGTGACCTTCTCATTCCTCTCATCATACAGCTTTACTAAGGACCATATATTTGTTATTCTTTAAGACAGAAAGCAGCATTCAGGGTTGCCTGGCAGCAAGTTTGTAATATTCCCAGTAATTAGGTCATGGGAACTGGGAGACAGAAGAAATGGATCTTTGCAGCCCAGAGGGAAATCTGCTACAGCCTGACTGATTCCAAAGTTTTGGCATGGAAAACTTGTCATTTGATGATTAGTTTCCAAACCTCTCTTATGTCAAATAGTGTTGTTTGTTCATAAAACATGCTACAATGGTCTGTCCCCAAGGCTCACTAGAACAAACTATGTGACAACAGAAAGTTGCTGGGACTATCAGTAATTGCAGTCAATATGCTTTAACTGGCAACACAGTTTAGAAATTCTTTGCCTAACTGCACTTCTCCTGTGCATAGAAGTGAAGCAGAAGGCCTCTGATCAATACGTATATGTGTATACACGCAACAAATATATGTATATTTAAACATTATTTATAGTGTATTATATGCACTATAAATGTTGAGATGTCTGTTTGAAATATAGAATAGGTCTGGAAGTTGTACATATGTATTTTATAAATTTATACATTAATGTAATCTTAGTGATCTTCCAGGCTAAGGAAGTTTCAATATTACAAACTTCAGGAAGACAAAAATAACTCGAAAAATATTTCAAAGGATTACTTGGGCACAAATTGATGGCTTGAATAAGTCATCATTGAATGCTTCTTTCAGATTGGTGCACATCACTACATAAAACCAGGATATTATAGAGTAAAACAAAAGCAACAAAAAGCATTTTCACTGCTGGTATATTCTAAACCAGAGCGTTTTCAAGTTATTCAAAATATCATAAGACTTACAAACTTATCCACATAAATTCAAGGACAAAGTTTAAAAATTTAACTATGCTGAAAATTCATTTGTATAATTTGCTTCTCTCAAATTTACACAGTAGAAAGTTTTCAAAAAGTCCTACATATTTTTAGGTTTCATACTAATTAGCAGTAGTGTGAGGCAAGGATTCATTGAGTACAAGCATAGAATGATTGGATGAGCTGTGAAAATACAGTGATAGTATGGAAACCAAGGCTGAGTAAACCTGGGTGTCACAAGTGTGAATATGAAATAATTTCTACAGTGCAACAGAGTACAGACTAGATACTAGATAATTCTGATATTACAAGCTGATCTCAGGCCACTCTGTTACTCTCACAGCAAGAGATTAAGGTCTGAAACAATATCTTCCTGCATTAAGAATATGAACGATGATGTTAAAAGATGACAAAGTTGATATACTCATGTACCAAAATAAAAAAAAAGTCACTAGGAGATGGAGAACCTGGTGTAAGGTGCTAGGAAACCAAGTAGAAAACAAGATAGGAACAAACTATGGCATTAATGCACAACCTGACACAGATCAGCAAAAAACGGGCAAAGGGGGCACAAGTAGATTTTGTCTGTTAACGTTCCCAGTAATGGGAGTGATGCTTGCTAAGAACTTAAGTCTGTGGTGTTATATGATTAATAAATAATAATCAAATACAATAGTAATTATAATAAGGTGAAAGCTGAAATGCTTTCATAAGGAATAGCAAAGAATGATCATGGTGTCTGAAAGCATCAGATGCCTTAGCATATTTAAGGACTGATTTCAGAGATAAGACTACCATAAGAATTGTCATTGGCCTGCTAAAGCAATAAGGGAATATCTCAACTGTTCTAAATTATCATAACTCTATTGAAGTAATTGAGGAAACATTAGTTTATATGAGCACAGTTTATGTCACTTTATGTCAGTTCTAGACTATTATTAGGTAACTGACACCGTAGATGTAACAGCAGTAGTAAAAAATGTTAGCAGTTTTGATCTTATATCCTGCTATTATCAGACTGAATTGAAGGGGAAGAAGAGATTAAGAAAAAAAACCAAAAAACTTTGTTATTTCAAATAATCATAGAATCATTAAGGTTGGAAAGGACATCCAAGGTCATCAAGCCCAAGGTCCATCAAGTGCCAAGTCCTGGGATTTCTTGAATACTTCCAATGATGGTGACTCCACCACATCTCTAGTCAGCCCATTCCAATGCTTAACTACTCTTTCAGTGAAGAAATTCTTCCTGAATCTCTCATGGGGAAGCTTCAAGCCATTTCCTTTTGTCCTGCCACTGGCTGCCTGGGAGAAGAACCCAACCCCCACTTGTCAACAATCTCCTTTCTGGTCATTGTAGAGAGCAACAAGATCTTCCCTGATCCTCCTTTCCTCCAGGCTAAATAACCCCAGCTCCCTTATCCTCTTACCTGAGCTTTCAGTCTTGGATTCCGTCATGCTAATGAATGAGCCCATACTAATCTGTTAGGTTGTTACAGAGCTAAACGAGTCTAGGGAATATTAAAGCTCCTCACACACTTCCAAAGCATCATGATAAGATGTTTAGGATGCCAGTGTGGATTGTCTGAAAATGAACAGTAGGGCAAAGGATAACATGATCTAGCAAATATCCTTTTTGGCAAGGAAGGCATAACAAAAAAGTTACCTGAGACACTGCATAGAGTAAATTGTCAGGCTGTAGATATCCTTGTTTTGCTACAGAGGAGTATTAAATAATGCTACTGTAATGCTGCTAAACAGGTCAGACATCGAGGGAGAACTATTTGCAAATCTTCAATATTTCTAATATATTGACCATTCGTATTCATATGCACAGTTTCAAACTTTTTCTCTGTAACAATAGTTAATATTTAATATGTAACAAAATTGTTCTTAGACACACATATGATTTTGGAAGGACGCAAAATAGATAACTAGGTTTTACAAAATACGAGGCGATTGAAACAAATTTGTCTGTAATAGCTCGGGAGGCCTTCGAATTATGTTGCTAAATTTATAGAAAATATGGTTCAGACAGGCAGGCAAATGAAAGAGATTTCCCACTGTATTGTGCTTTTGTGGCAAGATTTTGGTAGTGGGGAGGCTACAGGGGTGACTTGTGGAGCAGGGGAAGAGTTTGAGGAGTCTTCCCCATGAGGAGAAAGGAGTGGCAGCATGTGATGAACCATCACCATTCCCCATCCCTCTGTCCTGCTTGGGAGAGGAGGAAGAGAATTAAGTTAAGCTCAGAAGGGAGGGGTGGATGGAAGGTGTTCTAATATTTGATTTTATTTCTCATTAATCTATTCCGATTCAATTGGTAATAAATTAAAATAATTTGCCCAAGCTGAGGGTGTTTTACTCATGCTGATAATCAGTGAGTGATTTGTCTCTGTCCTTAACCCATGAGCCTTTCATATTTCGTTGTTCAGCTGAGGAGGGTAGTGATAGGGTAGATTTGGTAGGCACCTGCTATCCAGCCAATGCCAAACCACCACACCTGTTCAGATTAGTTTGCTTGAATACCAAACTGTTTTTTTCTGTTCACGTAACATTAAAAAAGGTGACATCTGGTAGGACTAAGAAGCAACTTTTTAATTTATCTGATGACAGTTACCTTGTGCACAAAGAAAAATGGTTTGTCGCATAAGTAAGGTCATCAGAATTGTTGTGTAATAAACACCCTATTTAAGCACTTCTATATTTTAGCATTCTCAGTACATGGTGAACATTAAGTAATGACTTCATGTTTTTAGCATCATTTTAATTAGATAACATCTGGGTGGACATTTTTCATATTCAGATGGATTTTTCTGCTAGTTCACTTATGAGTGAAGATTGATGCTATAAATTTTGGGACACATATAAGAAAGTTTATTGCTCAGCCAGGCTAAGCTGTTGTATTACACTACTAGTTATCAATTTCATGATTGTCAGCAGTCTAGTGTAAAGTGAAAGTTCCAGAAAAAGAAACCCACAGAGTTATATTCTCCTGTAACAGAGATAAAAATCAGAAACTATCTAAATGAAAACTTTGACGAGTCTGTGTTGCTGTCTCTGAGGTCAGTTTTTTCTGGTTCTGAGCTATTCTACTAATACATACCTTTTGAACAATGCAAAAAAAATTATAGTTTCACATCTTCTAGCAAAATTTCATATAAATACCTGGTTCATTACATACTACTCAAAATATTAACCATTAAATTAAAAATTAACAAACAATGTAACATCAGTGTAGCAAGCAGGGCAAGGTGCCCTCAGCAGCAAAATTTCTCCCATAATAGATTTTATCTCACAGCTAGTTCATCAATATTCATTTTGTTACCTAACACAGAGTGTAATGATTTTGCATTAGTTTCTTACATGTTTCCAAGAGCTCTGGAAGAATGTTATAAGAGAAAAACATATACAAAAGCAAAAACCAAAAAGGCAGAATAACTAATAGATAAAACATCTGCTGAATAACTTTGAAATTGTGATGTTTGCAATGCTAATATGTTTTTCAGAATCATCCCACAATTCGCATGGCACATTTGCTCCTGGATTATCATTTCCAGAGCGATACTCACTTCCAGGATAATCACAGGATAGTTTAGGATTCAGTTGTTGTGGCAAAATTATTATGAAAGACCTGTCAAAACTAGTTCTCTCCTCCCTAACATTTTTACCAGGAGAAGTACATAAGGCCTGATTCCAACTTACTCTAATTACCTTAAATACATGGGTTTTTACTGATTCAATAGTTTGAAATTATATTGCTCTTCCACATTTATATATGATAGATTAGGCAGGTGTGTTACAAACTAGATTTCACTAAGTCATTTAGTCATGATCCAAAATCTCCTGAATACACTTGCCTTGTTAGTTCTCTATCTTTCATACACAAATCAATGTTTTAGTCATACAACATAATTTAATGCTGAAACATGGTTGATAACAGAATACCTCATAATTTTTTTAATGATGTCCATTTTTAAACTATGAAAAGTTAAGTCCCAAGTAAGCTCATGCATAACAAGAAAACTAAACAAAGGAGATATTCTAAAAATAAAAAACAATATTTTCCGATCCAATTATTTATTAAAAAAGATATTATTTATTTAAACCAATCTATTTTCAAGCTGTAAATTAAACTTTTACTGCCTTTAACTGATAAAAGAGCTATACTCATTTCCAAATGAAACACAAATGAATATGGCTCCTAAGAAACTGATTTGTGGATACGATTTATCCACACCAATAGCAGCAATTGTCATGAATATAATTTATCATCTGTCAGCATAATATACTATATACAAACTGTGAACTGACAACATTACATTTACCCTGGCAAAGTTCTTTTTCAGATGTAAACTAACGCATTACAAACTGTCAATCTAGGTCACAAAACTAAACATTTGAAGACAATGGAATATATAAAATATTTCTCTAAGATATTTTTATTTTGAATGGTACCTTACCTATACCTGATTCTGTTTATTAACTCAGTTTTAAACTCATTTTTGTTTTAAACTGTATAATGGAGAAAATGGGTGTAATTTTAGGTTTTTTAAAGTCATTCTCAAAACCCCACATATTTACCAGAAGACAGTATATAACTGAATAAATACATATATTTCTCATATGCTTATAGGCACCAATAGAAAAGAGAAAGGGTTTTAATTAACTAAATACTTAGGTCTTCATTATTTAGAAATTAAATGCATTTTTTTTTATTATCAGATGATACTGGCAAAATGGGCGAAAGAAATAAACTATGTATATGCTCCATAGTTTGTACAACAAGCACAATGCTTTTGTCACATTATGGACAATTTTCAGCCTGTGCTACAAGCATAACTGACATTATACTCATACCTTAAAAATAATATGTACTTGGAAGCAGAATTTTTTCAAGTCTCAAAACTGATATACAGTATCCCACAACATTTAATTATTTTTTTGTTATTCTTGAAGCATTCACTGAGGAAACGATATTCTCTAGTCTTTTTTCACAAAATAACTCTTATTCATTGTAGTTGCACTGTTTTAGAACTCTTTCTGTTCTTTCTCAGAGAGAACAGAGATAAGCTGCATTCTTTTACTTTCTAAATCTCTGTGTTTGGTATTAGGTGTTATTTGGCTGCGACCAATGGTTTTAGGAGGTGGATTCTTTGCTGACCAATAGTTGCTAGAATATTAATGTATATAAAAGAGGTTTCTTGTAAATAAAGTTCTCCTTTCGCCATCTTGGATTCGTCTGCCTGAATTCTCTCTGCCAGCTCCTGCAATCCTCGGGGAATCTAAAGCCACAATTCTTTCTAAAGGACACTGAATTGTTTTAACACAACTTCTTTTAGCTTGCATTTGATTGCTGATTCTATCTGTTCTATATCCTTTATACCTGAAACAATAACTTTACAGGCTCCAAAGAACTTAATGAGGCAACACTAACATTGTAAGTACAAATTAAAGAGTAATGATAATATAGGCTATGTTCTCATCCCTTCTAACATCAGTCACTATCTATTTTGAGAGTGAAATTTGTTTTTGAGTAGAATAAAAGAATACCCAAGAATTGGACCCTCTTCTCCTAGTGCGGGCTCCATTTACTTCCTTTCCTCTATTTATCCTTTTCCCCAAGCAAAAGCTTTAATTTCACTCTGGCATAGGAAAAGACAACTTTCAACAAATATGATCTAGTGTGCTACATGAGAGTAGAGGTATAAAGCTAACTATTAAAATATGGTATCTACCTGTTATGACCTTTTGCCTGGATACTCATGCCAAAATAATGGATTTTTTATAAGTTTTCATCAGAAACTATTTGTACTGCCAAGTTTTCACAAAAGGTGAAAGAGGTTTTTCTCAACTGACTACCCTGTTAGACAAATTTTGTATTACTTCCTCCTCAGATTCCAAGCTCCATTGGCTCTGACAGTTAGCAGACTTTTGCCAATAGTCTTGTGTATTTCATTCATGTTAGTGTCTTAATCAAGGTCATTGTCTTTTCTACAGAAATTGATATTGTTCCTTCTTTTTTTGCCCCCATATTTCCAGTTTCTTGCTGCTTGTAGCAAAAAAAATACTCTGAAGATTTTTTTATGCATTGTTGCCATTGCCTTATTTCTTCTCTGGATACCAGTAGATTTTTTTCTGTATAAGAATAGAGGAAAAGACAAGCAAGACAGTGTTCACAATACCCAGCTATCTTGTCTACTGACTGACCTGGTGATAGGCCAAGAAAAAATAATATTTGCACTGGAATTTTTCTGGTGGTGAGTGAAAATGAAACCTCCAGGCTGTTGGCAGAATTGGTCTGTTAATTCCCACATGCAGTAGCGTGGTCAATGTGCCATGTGATGGACCACAAAGTGATTTGTAAATCAGAGCTGACTCTGTGCAGTGTGTCCACCCTTCTTTAGTTCTAAGAAGACATATGCTTTTTTAGGCTTAGGAAAAACTAAACCTGCTCTGAGGAATACTAAGCCTAAGTTTTGCTTGTGAATGTCAGAAATGGAAGCAAAGCACAGAGTAATTTGTTCTGTGAAAAGAAAATCTCATTGACTGTAAGATCTTTTCTACTTCTTTGAACATCCTTACCCAGGTTTGCCTAGGTTTCATCTGGAACTCTTCTGTGGCATTGCTCAAAATTAATCAAGTCTAAAATATTTTGAAAAATGTTTATGATTCAAATAATAATAAGTAAAAATTAAAAAATCTCCAGAAAGCTCCTGACCAGCTTTATTCTTCAATGTCCAGTAGAGTTGTTTATTTCTCCGAGAGTTTTTAGCCATGAAAAATCTGCTGTTAATGGGCAAGACACAAGAGATAATGCCTTAATACAATTGTTTTACTGGTTCATAATTAATTTATACTTGCTTGTCTATTTGGGGTTAAAATTCAGGAATGGTGCCAATATTTCATATCTACATCCATTTTGCTTACTGCATGTCCCTTGAAAAGAGACTTTAGGCATGAACATTAACTGAGAATTATGCTTTGGCATTGACTCACTCTGCTATCATGTTGATACTGATGTGGACAAGCAATTTTTACTTTTTTCTAACCAGAGCATATCTTTACCTGCCCATGTGGTATAAATACATCTTGTTAATCAGTCTTCCTAAATTAAGCTTTTTTAATAATCTTGTAATTTTTATCATGCTTTTTTTTTCTACATCCATAGCCATGTTATCATGATTTCACATATCACCCTGGATCCCAAAAGATATGACAGTTTAGAACAGTTAATGATCTGTTTCATAATTATTCAGAACTGAATACTGTGTATGTTGGCACACTGCAATAAATTTAAATACTCAGAAGCTAGGAAGGCCATATGTTTGAGTTTTCTACTTAGAGGTGTATCCTGGTGGAATTTCTTACATTTGCTAATTTATCTCAAATTTTGGATTTTATAGGTAGATTAGAAACAATGCATTTAATTTTGTCTCAGGATATGTTCACTTCAGTCTTTTATCTGGTCTCCACACCTTCATCACTTTCCCTCCCTTGAGTTAGCAAGGACGGCCCCTGAGCGTGGAATAAGAAGATGTAGCACAGCTTTAACACGTGTACATGTGTCTTGGCGGAGCCTGGGCACTGAGCACGTGCAATCAGCTGTGAGTTCATAGAAATGAGTTGCACATAAATCAAGTCAGAGATTCAAGTTGCATTGCAAACTTCATGCTTGAAAACTCGAAACAGAAAACATTGGAGACTGTATTTGTTGTTTTGGCAAGAGTTTGAGTCTGCTGAAACAGGAGCAGCTAGGGAAGATGAATAGGAGTGTAAATTATATGAGACAGTTTGGTTGTCATCATGAAGTTTCCTCTGCCTGAGTAGTAGTAATATGTTCTTTTGGGGGCACAATAACAAAGCTAGTGTCTGTTCCCAGCTCTCCTCTCTGTCTTTGCAAAACCTCTGCCACTAATATCCTTCCCCAGCATTTGCATATTTTATTTCTTTTTTAGGTCTCAGTAGTATACTCGTGCTGGTAAATATGGCAGCTGCAATCACTGCATACCAAGGACAAAATTGTGTAAGTGTGCTAATTAGAAATCCAAGACTTTCTGAGAGCTTCACATGTGAGGCAAGGCTTTGTCTCCACAAAATTAGCACTATTATCCAGTTAAGTAGAAGGGAGATTTATTTGGACCTACATAGACAAAATGACTTTCAACTTTTAATGTCTTCATCACACATGTACTGAAAGCAGGTTTAATACAACATGTGAATCATATACTGAGACATAGTGAAGTTTTTATCCAAGAAATAAATAAAAGAACAAAGAAATTATTGAAAAGCTCAATGAATATCACCTTATATCTATGCCTCTACCATCACTATATGTTGTGTTACAGAAAGAAAGCATGAAGGTTATGAAATATAAGTCTCTGTTCATCCCATGCAAAGTATTAAAAATGCAAAGAATTAAATTTCATGAATATTAGCAAACACCACATGAGAAAAAAGATATAGATTTTAAGAAATTCTTTGTTCTGGGAGATACTTCTGTCTATTACTTTCTCATTTTTCATTTTAATGGATAAAACATTCTTATATTACTTTTATTCTGGATTGACATGTAATGTTGGTTAAGCATATAATTAGTCTTCCTTTTGCTATCAAAATTATAGCACAGTAAACTGATTAAAACTCACTTTTTTTTTTTCTGTACTGAAATACCTATGTTGAATCTGATTAAATTAAAACCAAAATAAATAAGTGGGAAAAAATACTTACACTATGATGATCGACAACAGCCTCCATATTGTTTGAATTTAATCTGTTTCTTAGTTCATTATTACAGAGCTTTACATTCACTTTATGTTTTATTTTATATGTGCTAACATTTTATTTCTCCTAGCTGGTGTATACTGATAAGATTAAAGTCATGGTGTCAGCTCTGTAAAAATGTAGGAAACTCTAAGGGTATGTGAATCCCTGGGTTGTAGGGATATCTGGTTTGAGTGAGAGTATGGGATGAATAGTTTACTCAATAGTAAACAGAAAAGAGAGATAGGAGATGTACTAAGTAAATACACATAATGAATCAGGAGATAACAGTGAGCGTAATAGAGATAAGAACTCCCATGCCACCAATGGCTGAGCCACTGACGGAGTCGCTCAAGTGTCACCATGAAGAAGCTCAAATATAACTTTGTAACTGATAGGAAGGGGGAAGCTAGATTACCATGGGACTCATGGCAATGAATAAACTTTTTATGGGATTGAGACAGACCAATTTGATTTTTATTTATGCCTCAATATGTGTTACACATGAGGTGACAAATTACTCTCGGGGCTATACCCGTGCTGCTTCCGTGTCCCTGGGGAGGCTTCGCCTGGCAGCGATCAGAGCAGAGAAAGCTTCCACGGTCAGGCTGCAAGCGACCCCCCCTTGCCGGTGGGGCAGATCCCGGGATGCCCTGGAGAAAATGCCTGGGAAATCGGGCTATGGAGGAGCCTTAGCACACAAAAGCAGCGACCTGCAACACCACCGGGGCCTTTCTCTTCGGGTTTCTTAGAGGGAGCGTGGCCTCGCCCGGAGGGTCAGCTCGGCCCTCCTCCCCCCTCGCCTTTTCCTCCCTGCGGTGCTGCTTCTCCCCTGGCTGTCTGTCCTGCCCGCCCCTGTCCTGCGCTGCTTCGCCGCTTCCCTGAGGCAGCTCCGTGGCCGCGACAGCCTCGGGCTCCGCTGTTTGCCCGACGGAGCTGCTGCGGCCGCCCGCAGCCGCCGCGCCCCGGCCCCGACAGCCGCAGCGCTCCCGAGCGCGCCCGGAGCCACGGCAGCCTGGGCCTGGGCCCGGGCCTGGGCCTGTTCCTCGCCCGCGGAAGGCACACGCAGCTGCTGCTGTTCGGAAGTCGCGCCCGGCCCGCCCCGGGAGCCGCGCAGACTCCGCGCAGCGCGCAGCGCACGCGCTCCATCTGCCGCGCTGCCGCCGCCGGGGCGCCCGCGGTACAGCGGGAACGATCTGTCCCGGGGCTCTGTTTCTCTCTCGGCTCTCTTTCCCCTCTCTCCTTCCTTTTCTATCCCAATTCGGTAGGAACACTTACCTCTTTATCGATAAACAGTTCTCAGATGTAATATTGCCGTGTTCGCGCTTTATTTTCATCCGAGAAATCTACAAAAGGAATCCTCCCCAGCTCCCCTTTTACAGCGGGATGGGACGGGGCTATATCAGGGGCCTGGTGGATTATCCAAAACTTGGTAGGAGATGTTTTTAAAGGAATGTGGAAATGTGCAAAACTATTGTGGGATGCTTACAGGAAGAACCAAAAGTCGGGAAATGGAAGGAGAAATTTGGATCAGGGAGGAGCAATAAGGAAGTAGGGAGAGGGGAATAAAATATCCCATTTAAGCAGGATCCTAACAGTACATTTTTTTGGCCAAATGCCTGTGCCAGTAATATTAAATTTAGAAGTTTTTAAAGACCCATTATACTCTCTTCCTGTTTTCTATGTAATTTAGCCCCTATTTTCTCTGTGGCTTAGTTCACTATTCTGTGTGTGAGTATGTGAACTTCAAGGTAGACTAACTGGTATGTAGGAGACCACACTTGAACTCAGGTTGCAGGGGAATGCCTGCTATGGCACATGGAGCACGTCCTGCTCCTTCTCTGACTGTGGTGCTCCCTCTGCTGCTTCTCACTCTTTCTGTTCTGCCTGCTTCTGCCTGTCTGGCATTTTCTGCCCTTTCTGAGACTGAGGTGCCATCACCCTGTCTGAGGGGCTCAGCTGCGCCCTGTGGTGTGTCCACTGGAACGGGCTGGAGCTGCCTGTGTCCAGCATGGGGCAGCCGCCACATCTCCTCCCTGAGGCCATCCCTCAACCCCAGCCAGCTTGCTACGTATGGCCAGTAAACCTTCCTAGTTTATAGCAGGTAAATACAAATCCCATTCCTGAACTTAAATCAGATGCCTCCTATATTGGAATAACTGAATACGTAACACTCTTTAAGGAAAGCTTCAAGCTTTTAACTAAGACATATCTTAAAATTGTGTCTAACATAATTTACGCAGTGCCGCATGAAGTATAGAAGTATTTCAACTGCAAAATAATTTTTAAAATACTTGTTCTGTATTCAAATTTAAAAGACAATTCGTGAGTAAAATAGTCATATTGCAAGGTATAGATTATCTGTAAAGTAGTGTGTGATTTTATCCATAGAGACGAAAATGCTTTTACATGCTCATGCTTGGGAATTTCCAGTTAAGAAGAGGTGCAGCTATGCTTTCATTTCTCAAAAGTGAGAGCCTAACTGCTGTTATCTTTCCCCCTGTAGCATGGGACAAAATCAAAACAAGGAGATGCTAAGCATATCCTACTCCGAGTTCCCCTTTCCCCCAAAAGGAATTCGCATTACCGTGTACCTCATGTCCAAGATAAAATACTGAGATGTTGTATGATAGAGGAAAGTATTTTGATGCCACCAACAAAGTATTTTCAAAGTCCTTTATGAATGGTTAAGTAGGCAGTATCTCTTTTTGAGCTAACTAAAAAGTGAAGGGAGAAAGAAAGCATTTGTTTCCCAAAGGTAAGCACCTACCTGTAGCTGCAAATAAGACCCATGAGATTATAGCTCCAGGTACAAAGCAGTCTGGGATTTACTTTCTGAGCTATTCCATGGAAATTGAAAGGCTGGTTCTGTTCATGTCCTTAAAATTAAAAAAAAAAAAAAAAATTTGAAAAAGACTACATTAGTTCACTTGTGTAGTAATGGGGAATTCTGCCTCCTGTGTCTCACCAGCCCACATTTGCAGCTCACCCCATCTGGGACAGTGCCGTGGTTTCCCCCATGTGTGGATAGGTCCTCTGGGCTTCTCTTCAAGCTTTCTTTGCCACTGCATTGCCAAGAGTGAAAAGAGTAGAGACCCTGTGAGATTACAAGCAGGCTTAATTTATCTCTGGAATTCTAAGGTAATTGAACATCTTTTACTCGTTTCTGTTGAAGGAGAATAACCTTCTTACCACAGGTCATAGGTGTGCAAAATGAATATTTCCAGTACTGTACTTTTGTACATTTTTAGGGATATTTTTCAATATTTTTACATTTAATAGGCAAGAATTTATTTTCTTTTCTCATTTATTTCTAATGAAACCATCAAAAGAAAGGCTGTTACTTTTCCTTTTGAAGACAACTTCATATTTTCTTGTGTAGTGTTAATAGGACATTATCTTTAAAGTCACATAAAAGTAAACACTAGGCATAGTAGCCAAATTATAGCTAAAAGGAAAAGTTCCTAAACCGTTATTTTACAAGCCTACTTTTAAAATTTACAATTTTTCTTTCGTGATAGAGAGCAATAGTGCAAAAATGTTCATTCAGTGCATATTATCATTAACATTCATCAATATTCCTTAAATTAAGCATAACTTTGTTAACCATAACTATGGTTAACAGAGTTAACCATAACTTTGAAGTAAACATGATAAAAAAGGAAGATTCTCATACCTGGTTAAGGAATATGTTGACTGAAACAATGCCTGCAAAATACTAAAGAACCTGGAATTTTCTTTTTTAAGTCAATTAATAATTGATTAATATTTTAAACTGTGAATAAGAAAAGTGTGTTTTCTGTATTTTATTTACATGCTTGCACCGTTTGAAATGATACAATTAGGAAAAGGAGCATTCATGTCTCTAATATTAAAGCAATAAGCAACCGAAAGCTAGGACCTCCTCTTTCTATCTATTTAATAAATGTGGCTCCCTCTAATGACACCCCGTAAATAAATAATGTTTTTTATGTTAGGAATTGTTATTTTCACTTATTTATTCAAAACTGAGTATTACATGTTACAGGGGATTTTCACAGTGCTTGCACTGCTGGGATGCGTTACCCCTGACATTCACCTGTCTGATTATGTGTTGGAAATGTACACAATCAGTCAAAATATTTAGGTTTGGGCTTTAAATAATTGGATTTTTTTTTAATATTTCAACCTAAAATTTGCAAGTTTTCATTTCTTGGCTGACATGCTTGATACAGTACGTCACCCCAGATTGCAATGGTGTGATAAAAAAAGTAATAAGGGAGGAGACAGGTGATGCAGCATTTCTTTCCATTCCGAACAACAGCATGATCTTGGGTGATATCTAAGGCTGTACTACCAGAATTTATGAAATGCTTTGGAGGATCCTTATAGCAGTGAATTTGAACACAAAATGGCAAATACATGTAATTTTAAATTGTGCAGAAAATATATAAAGTCTGATGACTAAATATAATCTTTCAAAGGTGAATAAAAAAAGAAGCATATTAGTATAATACTCTTGTCAGTCTAGGTATTTCACAGCTATGTACATTTAACTCCGATAACACTTATGTGTCAGTGCAAAGCAGTTAATAAAAGAATATGCAATGAGAAGATTAAAAGAATGCCTACTAGTATAATGAAAGGTAACTTGAAAACTCTACAGCAAACTTAAGACCATTAAAGCAAATTTCAGTCCTTCATTGAAATGACATTTCCTTTTTCTGATCTCTCTAGGCCAATAAATTATATTTATAATAATTTTGTTAAATATAGCACACATAATAAAACACAGGAAAACAATAATTTCTATTAAAAGAAATACGAAAAGAAAAATCCATAGCAAGCCCTAAAAATTCCATTTAAATGTTTGTTTGTGTTTCATGGCTGTCATTAGACTGGATGGACATCTGCCTTATTTTAAAAGACTACTGCAGATGGGCAGTTACTGAGTCCTTTTGTTTGTTGCTTTTTAATTTTTCAGTCTTACGTATTTTTCTGTATGCTTCTGTTTTATATTTGAGATCATTTAAGAATTATGTGTTTTCTCTCAAGATACATACTGGCTTGGGCCAAAACTCCACCTTGATACAAAGCCACATCCAATGCAGAAGGTTCTAGATGCCCTGAATTTACTGTTCATGTATGTTATCCTGTGTGCTGTGACACCAACATACAAGATTTGCTGTATAAAATTCTCCAAGAAAAGAAACTGTGTGCTCCAGTCCTGAAGTCAGTGACTTCAGTGATTGACTTCAGTGGATGATTACTCAAGACCCTTTTAAAGTGTGAGACAAATGTAATGTATGCCTATCTCTTTCCTAAAATCTGTTACGCAGTGTCAACAATATTTTATCAAAATTAATTTCACTTTTTGTAAAATCCACACAAAAATGAATCATAATACAGATTAGCTACATATTGATTTTAACTGAAGTTGAAAAAATTTGATGGAGTATCCACTTGGCAGTACTACAGTAGACTATATATGTGACAGTCAGGCAAGTATTTATCTGCAGATAGAAGTTCTCAGGAGAAAAGTCACTGAGTTTTCAGTGTTTAGCTCCTTTCAACACAGATTTTTCCTCCCCTTTCATTCTCCATAAATATATTTTAATGAAAAACATTAATTTCTAAATTTTGACAAGTGTCTCTCCTTTCATCTTGCAGTTTTCTTTAGTTATAGCATAATTGCAATGTTCAGACAGCACAAAGAAGAAATAAAATCTAGCTGAAAATTGAGTAGCTAAATTGGAGATAACAAGCTCCTCTCTAAAATAGGACAAAAATCTGAATAGGTAAATGGATAAATAATGGATAAATTTGCCACTTTTCAAGGACTGATCCACTACAGGTTAAGTACTGTAGTATTTTCTCTTTATAGTACTAACTTGGGTATTGCTATCCCTTTAAGATAATAAAATTGTCAGTTCTTTAATTTCAGCATATAGTGATATTTTATTGTTATACTTACTTTTCCGTGAATAATGAGTCTAATTATCCAGATAGTATATGTATAGACCACTTGTGTATTTTAAAGGTTCAAGCTATTTCTTACTCTAGTACATAGTATGGTTTTTTTAATTATATTGCATATAATTATTTGGTAGCCAATATACAATTATAATAGTGACTGTGTCCAGCAGGTTGGGGAAGGTTATCCTACCCATCTGCTCTGCCCTGGTGCAGCCACATCTGCGGTACTGTGTCCAGCTCTGAGCTCCCCAGTTCAAGAAAGACAAGGAACTACTGGAAAAGGTGATTAGTGGGACTGGAGCATCTCTCTCAGGAAAAAAGACTGAGAGAGCTGGGCTGGTTTAGCCTGAAGAAGAGACAGCTGGGGGTGGATACTATCAATATTAAGAAATATCTTAAGGATGGGTGTCAAGAAGGTGGGGGCAGACTCTTTTCAGTGGCGGGACAAGGGGCAAGAGGCACGAAGTTCCATATGAATATGAGGAAAAACCTCTTTATATTGAGGTTGACAGAACACTGGAACAGACTGCCCAGAGAGGTTGTGGAGTCTTCTTCTATGGAGATATTCAAAACACGTCTGGATGTGATTCCATACAACCTGCTCTGCTTTACTGAGGAGTCGGATTAGATGATGTCCTGAGGCCCCTTCCACCTGCAACCATTCTGTCATTCTGTCATTCTGTGATAAATGTAGATCAAATTGTTGTCATTTGTAATTTATTAGACCTAGTGAGTCAATAACCTTGGGTAGTGTAAAGCAAAAAGCTTGTAGAAGAGTAGGATAATAATAGTTTTACTTACATTAAAAAGCTACACACTTTAAAAGGATTAGATACTTTGTGATATTTTGCACAGGGTATATGTTCCTTAATTCCACTCTTTTGTGTAAAACAGTAACCAATTCTCTATTTCAGTTTCTTATTCCAACTTTTAAATATCACTGAGCTCTTCAGTGTCTACTTACCTGCAGTTCTAAAATATCTGGAGTCAGTCTTGCTGTCAAGACTGTTCATGCATTTTATATTAATAGTGACTGAACAAAACCAGAAATGACCCTGGGACTCCCAAAACTAGTGAATAATTAATTTATTTTAAAAAACTAATTTAAATAAAAAGTGAGAATCAGCAGAATGGATTTGCTTTAACTTACAGAGAAGAAAATGAATAAGGATAAAATAGAGAAAATGCTAATACTAAGGTCAGTTGGAGTAAGATAGGGATATATAAAAAACTATGCCCAAGAGACAGACTACTGGGAGAAGAATAGCTCATAAAGACATTTTTTAAATTGAAAGTATCCAGTAAAAAAATAAAATAAAATTGAACAAATGTAAGTAATTAATCATTGCAGGGCCAACAGAAACATGAATATTACAGTTAGCGAAATGTCATGACTGAAAAACAGTATTAAAGTATGTGTTGTGTGTTGTGTCTATAAATAAAAGACAAGAACAACAACGTGTTATAATCTGTAGTGAAATATGGACAGATAATGTCAACAAAAGAGAATACATTTGAATTGGATTGGCCTGAGCCAGTGTGGTGGTTTGACTTTGGGTGGCCACCACATACATGTTAAAATCTTCTATCACCCCCCTTCTCAGTAGGATGTAGAGGAAGAAAATAAAAAAATAATAATAAACTGCCCTATTTCTAGTACTAAATGAAGTACATTAAAGTGTTAGGTTAACTGGCATTACTGAATCTAGTTCCTAAATTAAGTATTTAAGTGAATCTCTAAAAGTCTTCAATGTGAACATTTCTGATTAGCAAGATTTTTTTGGCTTATGCAAGATTTTACTTTTAAGTTTCTTATGTAGTTTCAGCTGACACGCATTTGTTTGAGTTTCCCTTTTAAAAAGAACTTGTAGTGAAATTACTATATTCCAAAACATTAGGGCTGTCTAACAATCAGCATTAGCAAGTTCATTGTTTTCAAGACAAAAATATTACGATCAAATTCCAGGTTAGAATTAAGATAATTAGAAGCTATAACTTCGGATAAAAGAAATTCTAGAAAGATATTAAGCAACATAATGTTTAGCTCTTCCACAATCTTTCCTCCTGATAGATTTTTAATTAGATTATCATCTTTATCTGATTTAAAACATACGCTGAGGAGGCTGGTCTTGCAGTACTCAGTGCAGTATTACAGGTTTGACAACACCATTCCCCTGCACGGTCCCAGAATGGACAAGAAATGACAATATTTTGTAACAATCATGAAAATACCTATTCTACTGAATAACTTTAAGACCTAAATAATCTGGAAAGTGTTTCCAGAACACCACTTTGAAGCAGGAACAACAGTTAAAGTATGAATTATACATTATACTGTTTCATTAGTTGTATTCTTAAGAATGAGAAGAAATATGTGAAATTCACGTAGCGAGTTTAAACTATATTAAATGCCACAAAACCATGGCACTACAAATGTTAACAAAATAAATTAAGATTGTTCAAATCCTGGTTTTCAGTGAACCATGGTGTCTCAAACTTCTCAATCACGAAGATTCATCAGAATGATAAATTGTTCACTGTTATTTCAGTGAGGGGCATTATGCAAGGAAACACTATGTTCTTTTTTAATGGTGTGTAACAACAGGTTATCCCAAGAAAGATGCATCAAGTCAAGGAATTTAGAAAATTCATGGTTCACTGAAAGTAGTGATTAAAAATATTCCCATTTCCTTTCATAAAGAGTGGAAAGAGTTTAATTTTAAAACTTTTTTTTTTTCCCTTTCTCTCCCCATAGAAATTTTCTACACTGGATTAGGAAATACAGAATTTGCTCTGTGTTTCTTATTAACATTTCAAAGAGTTTTTTTTTTTTCATTAGTTTGGTCTGCTTTCTCTTTCAAGATTTCATGATGATCAAAGAAAAATCTTTGCAAGTATTTTTGCACCTTATTAGGTCTGATTTTGAATGTTTTTGGATTCATTCCTTCAGGAATATATTGATGCTTAGAATATGGGTGATTTAATACATCTATAACCATAAGGATATTCCATTGACCATACAAAATAAATCCTAAGCAGTTAATAAAAGGTTGTACATATAGAGATGTTTTCATGCAAGAACTTTTTGTTGCATGAAAATTTCTTGTTCAACAATTTAATTTCAATACAATTCTGTTATTTTCTGTGATGTAACCTGTTTGTTTTAAAGTCTAGCTGAAGAAGGAGAAGATAGGAAGTCTTAGTTTAAGCAGCATACCCTTCAAGGATTATCTAATATACTATGACAGTACCACTAGTCATACTCCCTTTAAGAATTGTCATGTATGTTTTTACATGTCTTTATGTGTGAGCTTCATGTGTGTTTAGCCTCCAAGAACAAAGACCAGAGTTAGCAAAGCACTGAACAGATGCAAATATATCCAGCCTTGGCACTATTTGCTAACACAGAGGTTAGTGATAAGTGCTGTGTTAAAAATTTTTCGCACATATGTGGAGCATGGACTGAACACGACCCTGTCTGCCTATGAAATTTAACAGTTACCACCACTACATGTTATTACTCTTTGGAAGATTTCCATCAGTCACAGACATCTGTTCTTTAAAGGAATGTAGCAGTAGTGCATGTTCATCACTTACAAGGAGATAAAGAAGAATGAACTTGATGATATTTGCTCATAAATTTCACAGACACTTGTTCACAGCAGAGGAGTAATAAGATTTCAGAATGCTGCTTGCTATTGTGCATAACAGAGATTTTCTTGAATGTGGATTCTTCTACAAATTTATTTTTTCTTTTTATTCTCTTTGAATCTATTCTTTGTTCTCACAGACACATCTTCCATCATCCTACTCAAATAGAAAGTCCAGTTAAATAGTTTGTTTTTAATTACTTTTATACTATGTGGCTCTTCATAACTCATTGTTCCTTAGTGTATAGCCTTCATTATGTAATGTACCTCTACAAAAAAGGGATAAAATTAGAAAAACTAAGAGACAAAATGAGTTTTTTGTAATGAAAGGAAAAGATAAAAAGAACCTTTTATGAGTGTATTATAGAACAAAGTAAAATATATAGGTTAATTATTTATGGGAAAGAGAACAAATTATGATTTAAACAAAGGAGGTTTAAGTAGAATTTGCTTCAGTCTTTACAAATTTAATTGTGTCCAAACACATTGCAACACTAATCTTAGCACAGAAATAGGACTGTAGGCCAAAATATGAAAGAAGACACTGAGGAATACTTTAATTCAAGTCTTCAGTGCTTGATGAACTGAGGAACTAAAAGAGCTAAAACTACTCTAAAAACATTGAAGTAATCTGAACTCCTAGTTATGCCTGAGTCTTTCCTCCTGAAAGAAAGAAAAAAGCACTTAAAATTGGAAGGAAAGGAAAATAAATGGAAGACAAAAACTGGAATAGTCTTTTCCTTAGAAGGTCTGTAGTGCAGTTATTTCATTATTAATAATTTAATTATTATTAATAAATAACTAGAAGTGGTAGAAAACACCTTGATTGGCCAATAATATGCCATATCGATCCATTTTCTTTTTTGTTATGCTAACTGTGTAGTGAATAAGGGGGAAGAAAATACTGCAATATTTACTAAGGCCGTAGTATGATCTGGGGACTATATAACACAGTCTTATGAGCAACTTCACAAACTATGGTTCACATTTTATCAGTACAAGATTGGTGTACAGTTGGATGAAAACCTACATTTAGTATTTAATATTATTGATTCACTGTCCGTTGGAAGGATTTCAAGTGAGGTACTTCCAAGTTTTTTTCTATGACTGATTTTATTTAATATTTTAGTTCATGATTTAGATGTTGATATATATAATAATGTGTACAGATGGTGTTAGATAGGAGGGGTTATGAGTGCTTTGGAAGATCAAAATTCAGTGTGATTTGGAGAAAATTGAAAATTGACCTGAAAACATCAATAAAAACAAAGTATAAATGTCACAATTAAGAAGCATAAATAAAATGTGTACAAATATGAAATTAAATTGTCTAGGCATTAATGCTGCCAAAAATAATATACAACTGCAATGGGGCCACAAATTAGAGAAGATTAGATGTATTGCTGTGGCAAAAAAAGCAGTTGCATTCCCAGATTCACTTACGTTTGAAAAGTATTTTACATCACATGTGGATGATAACATTTCTGCTTGCATTTGGTCCCTGGCACTGTCTAAAAAGGAGTTACTATTTATGTTGGGCTTACCACATGTGTTCTAAATAAGCAAATGGGACATGCACCCTTATGCCTGGGACTGTCTGAAAGAAAGGGGGATGTACAAATTGAGATAAAGGAGCATGAGAATAACCTTCCAAAATCATAGAATTGTAGAACAGTTTGGCCTGGAACGGACCTTAAGGATCATCAAGTTCCAATCCCACTGCCAAGAGCCAGGCCATCTTCCATTAGACCAAGGTGCTCCAAGCCCCATCCAGCCTGGCCTTGAACACTTCCAGGGATGAGACATCCACAGTCCCTCTAGGCTAAGTGTTCCAGTGTCTTACCAACCACACAGTAAAGAATTTCTTTCTAATATGTAATCTCAACCTACTCAGTTTAAAGCCATTCCCTCTTGTTCTGTTGCTACATGCATGTAAACAGTCCCACTCCAGATTTCTTGCAGGCTTCCCTTAGGTACTAGAAGGCTTCAGATAGGCCACCCTGGGTCCTTCACTTCTCCAGGTTCAAAAACCTCAGCTTTCTCAGCCTGATCTCATAGGAAAGGTGCTCTCTCCCTCTCTCTAATCAATTTGATGAGCCTCCTCTGGAGTTGCTCCAAAGGTTAATGTCCTTCCTGTGCTTGGGACCCCAGAGCTGGATGCAGCACTGCAGGTGGGGTCTCATCTGAGAGGAGCAGAGGGGCAGAATTGCTTCCCTTGGCCTGCTGGTCAAATTGCTTTTGATGCAGCCCAGGACATGATTGGCTTTCTGGGCTGCAACAGCACATGGCCAGCTCATGTCCAGCCTCTCATCCACCAGCACCCTCAAGTCCTTCAAGGCAGGGCTGTTCTCAGTCTGTTCATCCCCCAGCTCGTTTTGATACCAGAGGTTACCCCAACACAGCACTTGGTCTTGTTGTAATGTAATTTGTGCTTACAAAGATGTTTTTGCAGAAAGAGATAAGCTTGCTACGTGAAAAAATGTATTTCAGTTTGCTAGTAAGAAGAAACGGACTACTTGTAATGTTGGTTCAGAGTGCAATAGGCAACATGACATTGCAGAGAAATATTCTTAAATAGGACTTTAAGGAAAGATTAATTGGATGCTCTCGAGTTTGATTCTGAATATAAGCAATCTTGCCTTAGTGAAGAGGAATTGACCACATGGTCTTTTCAGGTCATCCCTAGAGGCCTCTTCTTCTAATTCTATAATAAAATTATATATTTTTTTTTACTACTTCATAACACCTGGGAGGCTAAATTGAACAGGAACCCTGTTGAGAGAGTTTTAATTTTTATTAGTGTGATTTATAACTATATCCACCTACAGAAATTTTCTTTGATGTGAAAAATAGAAATTGTTTCTTTAATTGTTAATAGTATTTGGTTCCCCCAAATGCTTTGTGATGGGTAGCTCTAAGAGCCTTTTGTACTTCTATGTATTTTTCAATATTGTGTTAATCTTAAAAGTTATTAGTTGATTTAGAGATAAAAAGAGAGTAAATAAACTCAGTTTTAACCTGCAAGTTAATTCAACTGCTCATCATTTTGAAAACCAAAAGTTTCAGCTTACATCAGTTATTTCCTGTCTTACTTTTGAATTGTGGGGTTTTTTTTAATTTATCTCAATAAAATTAATTCATATATTGTTATACAGACTCTAGTTCCTGTTATAGGTATTGTAGATAATTCTGGTTTTCTTTTTATAGTTGTTTTACTGTGTCCTACTGGAAATTACACAAAAATATTTGTAATCTGTTTATTTTTGATTCATTAACCACACACTGATGAATAGGCAAATTATTTAAAAAATAATACCTTCAGGAGTAGTACCTTATTTCAATTTACCAGTGATCCATACTGGAAATCACTAATAGATTATACAATAATGTATTCTTTAAAATATAGGTATTTTCTTCCATTTACTGTTTTATTAGGCTGTGGAGGCCAGACTTCTGGCAGAGGCTGGAGGTGTGATGTTACAGGTGAGAGAACAAACTCCCTGACAGCACCGCCCTGACACTGTTACTCATCACACTATCCACAGCTTATGTTAAATGAGTTACTAAAATGTTCCCAAGGGAACTCTGAACATTGCAAGCTTCCTTGGCAGCCAAAAGTGCCTACAGACAGCCCTGCCCATCACATTTTATAGTCTTTCTCTTTTCACATCATCTTGTCACTCTGAAGCCCCAGTGCAGTGTTCTTCCTACAGGGGCATTTTGCAGTTCACAGATAACACAGAGTATTTTGCAGTTCACTGCTGTCTTCTGCCTCCCATTCCTGTCTTCTGGACTGTTTTAATTCACAGACTTCTTATGAAATCTTCATCCTAATGTGACAAATACTGCTAAAAATGGAAAAGAGGAATTTTGCCTGTGTCGTTTGATTTTGTTATTGATGGAAAAGACTAAGGTTATTACCATACAAATGTCTAACTGCCATTTTGTCCTTTTTATAATTTCAAAACTGTTCAGAACTTTTGATGTTTGACCTGATTGGATGGCTTTGTGATTCAGGACTTCAAGGATATTAATTTTATAGAGAATTAATTGCAAAGATAGTTAGCTTTTGCTGCAAATATTTTGCTCAACAAAACTATCTGGAGATTTGAAATATCTGAGGATCTAATAGACCACCCAAGAATTCATATTCTTGCTGCTGAGCCTTAGCTCAACTCCTGCCTAAGTGATTCTGAGTTCCTCATACTATGTCTTCTTTTTTTTTTATTCCCAAATCTAGGGTGCATTTCAATAAATCAACCTGTGTGGAAAAAAAAATTAAATTATATTTTAGTGGTGGCAGTACTAATTATATACAATAGAGCAGCAACAGCAGTGATCCCTGGGAATTAGAAAGAATTGCATATACCTCCCACAAGCAGTGACCGCAGCACTTATTATTGGGTGTGTGGACATTCTGCATTGAATCAATTTTAGTCTCTTCTGTGATGTTTTCCGATTTTTATTAAAATAAATCATTATAATAGATTAGTTTTCATTGAAGAAATTAAAGAGCTTTAGTGAGTTTATGTTGGACTTTTTAAAGGGAAAGTCTGGGTTCTGCATTCAGCTTCAAGAGTTGACATACTTTGTGAGGATCCACTCTGAAGAAGGCGATTCAGGTGCCTCTGGACATTATGGAAGATCTGGAAACCCTCAGGATACTCCATTGTGCAAATCTCATTCTTTAGATATATGGTTTGCTATAGTCAATCTCTACTTCGGAACTGTTGTTGCCAATAGTTTTTAAGTCACATAAATTGTATGTGTTCTTCCCGGCATGTTGTTGCTTTCTTTAAAATGCAGTTTTAATAATCTGCACTTATTTTTAATGGTACATCTTTTGTTTGGGTGAACCACTCCATAGTTACAATTTGTAATGATTTTCTCTTTTTTATTAAGGGTAACAGTACTTGCATTATGACCTGAAAGGTTCAACTAAAGCTTACTTTAAAAAAGCAGTGAAAAGACGTAGTGAATTGTATATTCCATTTGTTTTATGTATCAGATGCATGAGGAGTGTTATGTTCATGAAAAATTGTCGAAGAAATCTTTTTTTAACATTATATCTAAACTGTTTCACTGAGGTTTTTTTTCCTGAAATTTGTTTTTTTTAAATTTCAGCCTGCAGTAAATCTTTTGACCTGATTTACAAATATCTGAAAATAAAACTAATACGATACATGAAAATACTGACAGATCGTCAACTACAAGAACACCAGGGAACACTGCACAAATTAGATCTTGATATGTTTTCCTACAAGAATGTATTCCTTCTGCTCTCTGCAGAAGAAAAGAATGTTCTTGTTTCTCTACACTGCTGGAATTGCAACATTAAGTGTTTGAACATGTGAAAGGCCTTGTGAACACAATTCCTTGTGAACGATCTGTGCAGCAGATGGTAAAACACCTAGATTGTGTCTGAATAAAATATGTAGATTCTGTCTCCAGTTGAAGTCAGTGGTGAAAGGTTGTTTTTACTCTTATAGGACACTTCTTTTAGTAGAAATCTAACATTACAAGAAGTTATTTAAAGAAAATTTTTCTTTACAAAGAGAATTATGAATAGGATTTGGAGAAGTATAATGACACCATTTTTCCCACTGAAACAATTTCATAATGAATCAAGATTCTTTGCTGTTTTGAAAAAATTTTCCATCAGGCTGTTTCATATAGGAAGATAAGTTAAAAGCATCTACAGTTGCACCTGTATTTGATGTATCATTAATTGTGCATGTATATATTTAATCTGTGCATGTATATTTATGTGTGCATTATAGAAGAGATAGAAATACATTATAAAAATATATGTTTTATGGATATCATTGAGCATTATGTTATCAGGGTTATCATGGAAGTTACTGAAACAATAGTTCATATATCACTGATGGTGTTTTTTTTCTTTTTTTTTTTTTTAACTGAAGTAGAGTTGAAGACAGTAAAAATGGTGTTTAAAGAGCCTGAAGAAATTTACGGGCACTGGACTACAGTGGAATATATTCCAGGTGATTTAGTTTGGCTCCTTCATCCTTTTATACCGCTATCATGTAACACTATTTTCATAAAATGCTTAAACTAAAGAGGAACTAGTTAGTTAGTCAGTCAGTCATTTATTATTGCATCCTCATACTGGAAAGTTTTTTCAGAATGTCTGAAATTTTTCATAATTTCTTACAACTGCTGTTTTCCTAAAAACTTCATTTTCCTGGGAAATTAAATAATTATTGTGCAGATTCAAAAAGCATAACAGAAAAGGTCTCCAAAACTTTGTAAAAGTTATGTAAATATTTTCCTGTCTGTCCTGGAGCCCTACTCTGCATAAAACATGCCTCCTACACCACAAAATTGCACTTCCCTGCCAAACAGGTGTATCCTGCAAGATTCGCAAAGTGAAAATGTGATCAGACAATAATCTTATATTTTCCCTTCATCTTCTATTTTCAGCAGGTGAGTTACACATCACAGTGAAAATTATTGTTATTAATCCGGAGGCAGATTTCCCTTTTTGAATTTGTGCTTAATTTATTTATAAATGAATTTCAGGTAATTATTATTTTAGTTCTCCATGCCATACAGTTATTTCTTGATATTCTATATTAACAATAACTTTATGCTTCTCAGCTTTCATTGTTACACTCTATTATCTCATTATAACTGATGAATTTATTAACTAAGGTTCGTCCCAAGACTAATCTTTAGCAACTTCATCAGTAATCTCATCTAAGCCTGAAAGTTCCTTTTTCCACACTGCCTCTTCCTGCTTCTTTTTTGATCTACTTTCCGTGTTAAAGATGTTGGGCTGGTCTCTATAACTTTAGTTATATTCTCATTTCAGATACTAGGTTAAAAAGAAAATTATATCTACTACATTCCAATGCCTAAAAATCAAAGAAGGAAAGCTAACATGTCAGTTTCCATTAACCTGAGAATTGTTCTGTCACCGTCACTTCAATAGCAAGTATTTGTTTTGCAATATTGCTTGGTAACCAGGCTACATGCTGTAATGCATTCTGATGAAAAAACAAAAAAACCTCTTTTTTTTTTTACAAAGTTATTTTGATTTTTCCTAGTGAACCTCCACTTTTACAAAAACCAAACCAACACAAAACAAACTAAGCTCCAAAACTCCTTTCTTATTCAGGTGTTTAAACAATCTGTGTTACATTTCTTTTCTCTGTATACCCATTCTGCATGATGCAGAAGCTGAATCAGGCACTTTATTGGTTAAAATTTATTGTCTAATATTTTGAGGTTTGCAGCACATTGGAGCAAACAGGTAACAGAAACTAGTTTTCTAAAAATAGAGTAGAATATGAGAAGATAAATATCATTATCTATTGCTCAGATATATTTTCTCTCGTACTGACTGCAGGATATTTTTGGTATGTTATTAGTGGTAGCTCTAGAGGACTAAAACCTGAAGCATCCTACCTGGTTTTTTTGCCTCTCTAAGCTTTACTTTACTGATAATTTGCCATCCTCTACAACCCATAATAGAAAAGAATACATTTGAATTTTTCATATAAAAATGATAAAGTTTGGTGGGGTTTTTTTAGTTTTGTGTAGAATCTTCTGCAAAATTGGTGTTGAATATGTGGGGGACTGAAAGATAAATAAAGTTTGGCTATATATGTAAGGAAGCTAACAAATAAATTATGGTTTGCAAATAATCAGAGGTGGTCGGAAGGAGAAATGTGTGCCTCAGGATGAAGAAACTTGAGGTAAGGATTATTTTGGTAATGAAATAATGAATAAAAAAAGGACAAAACATGGACAAAACCCCACTATAATGATGTTCATTCATTCCTCAAAATTTTAACTCATTAAAAATCAGATTTCTATTTTTTTCTTATCAGAAAGCTGGTATAATAATAGTCTGTTTGTTGACATGTTGAATGCAAATAATTAGTCCCCTAAAGTAGTCTACATTTTAATTTTTAAACAACACTATAGAAAGAGTTGCATGATATTCACAATGCTTAAATAAAGGATCATTTTATGAGAACATTTTCATTGATTTCTCCAGGTTTTTTTATGTTGACAATCTTTTTCTTTTAAGATAGATAATTAATATTTTACCCTCCAGCATATCTGATGAACACTCTAGCTGTATGCACTGTTCTTTGGTTAAGCATTGTCAAGCAAAGTCATTTACTGTAGATCACACTGGAATAGGGTATGTAGTTAATCATATGGTTATCTGACTTCTGTAAAGCAAACAGTAATCTGGTGACTAGAATGTAAACACCAGACTACAGACAAATATTAAAATAAAAATATAAACATATAAGTGTATAAATATACAAATAATATGTATTAAATACATTAATATATATATTTTAAAATACCTTCATGAAAAATTGTTTCTTTATTGAGATGATATGTGGCTCAAACTGCACCAAAGATCCAGTTTTTTTTTATTTTGAGGAAGATCAAAAACAATATATTCAAAGGAGAATAGCCACCAGGAAATTCTGCTGTGAACACCATTGAGGAGGAGAAGCTGCACAGAATATTTTCTGGAAGCAAGTTGCTTGCTAGTAATTTTGCAGAGGCATCAGGCTTGACAAGAAGGGATAAAAAAAAAAGGAGGCATTGGTAATAGTAATTTGCATGTTTCATTCCAATATTTTCCTCTCTTGGTAATAGAGAAAATAGTAAAACTCCACATTGAAATGTCAGGACCTTGGACATTAGAAGAAATAAAGTAAATTCACAAATCAGAAATGATCACAACATAAGTATCTTAACCACATATCTCTGATATGTCCTTCTCAAAAGAATTTCAAGGAAGAAAGGCATAAGAAGCAGTTAATACTGTGCATGCCTGTAGAAGTCAAGGTGTTCTTGTAAGGAATATTTCTGACCATTTCTGCTCATTTTCACATGGGAGTTGCGAAAAATAATAAGCATAGAAAACTTCTAATAGAATATGACAATTCAGTCATATTTTGAAAAAAATATATTTTGATTTCACTTTACCTACACAAAAGCAGGGTGAGTATTTCACTGGAGTTCATTTTATGGTGGGAGATGAGTCATGCACTGAAGAATTCAGAATCTAGAGTCTTCATAAATTAGAAATTCTACTATACTAGGTGCCTAGTATATTAAGACCAAGATTTTTTTAAACCCTTCACTGTGGAGATAATGAAGTAAAAACATTATGAAACTCTAGTGGATGAGTCACTACTGCGAAGTAAAGTGACTTCTATTCAAAGAGACTTCCTCAGGCATTTTCGTTCCATGACATGTCAGTATTTCTCAGTTCACATATGGTGTTAAATTAAGCTTAGCTGTTTATGTCTGCCTAGTTTGACTTTTTGACTCTCTCCCTTTTCCATCAGATGCAGTGGTTTTGCCCAAAATGCTTAGATATTTCAAAATATGTGTGATGTAGTAGAGTACATTTTTAACATCTTAGTATAAAAATCACTTTCGCTTTAACTTGATGGGTTGTGTTGAACTTTCTAAACTCACTAAGAAAAATAAAGTGTAAAATAGGAAGATTTTAATATATTGCTGTTAGGTTAGGATGATACTAACAATACTTTCATTTATTGAAGACTCTATCCATGGTTTGGATAAATGGGATCATTTACACATTTATTTATAATTCTAGAAATCCAGGATTTAATTTATAAAACACTTTAACATATAGAGAATTTGAAAAAATAATAATAGTATATTTTATTATATTCAAAATATTACTTCATATTTTGATTAAAAATATGCACACTTAGAGGTGTAATAGTCATCACTAATTTAAAAAGAAAACCCTATGAACTTCAGAGAGTGAATGATAGCTGTAAAAGCTGCATGTTTCAGAAGTTAGCTACTTCCTCTACCAGTTCCCTCAAAACCCACAGACGCAGCTTGTCGGGTGCCATGAGTTTGTACACCTTCAGGCTCATGGCCTCAAACCTGATTTTCTCTTACAGTGGGTGATTCTCCATTCTCCCAGTCCCTTCCTTTGCCTTCTGTGACTTGGGTGGTGTGGCTGGAACACTTGCCAGTGAAGAGTGAAACCAAAAATTAATTCAGTACCTGAGCTTTCTGTATACCCTGGTAACCAGGACTCTCATTTCCTTCCAGAGAGGGCCTACATTTTCTCTAGTCTTTCTTTTGTCACTGACAGCTATTGCAAGTTTTCTTATTTCCCTTGATGTCCATGGCCAGGTTTAATTCCATCATGGTTTTAGCATTCCTAACAGGATCCCTGTCTACTTGGAAAATCTCTCTGTATTCCTCCAGGCTGCTTGTACTTGCTTTCAATCTTTGTAGGCTTTCCTTTTTGTGCTAAGTTTTTCCAGGAGCTGCTTGTTCACCCATGTAGCCATCTTGGCATCTTTGCACAACTTCTCTTTGATGGGATGCATCACTCCTGAGCTCATGGAAGATGATCCTTGAATATTAAGCAGTTTTCTTGGGCCCCTTTTTCCTCCAGGGCCCTAACACATGGTACACTACCAAACAGAAGAACCCAAATTCTGCTCTCCTGAAATCTACTGTGAGGTTGCTGTTTGCTCTCCTCACTGCCCTAAGGATCTTGAGCACCACCATTTCATGGTCACCACAGCCAAAGCTGTCCTTGAGCTTCACATTCCCTACCACCCCCTCCATGCTGGTGAGAGCAAGGTCAGGCATAGCACCTCTCCTCCTCTATCACCTGGAGAAGGAAGTTTTCCATCACAGCATTCCAGGAACCTCCTGAAGTGCTTATGGCCTCTGTATTCTCCCTTCAACAGATACCAGTGTGCTTGAAGTCCCCTGTGAGGACCAGAGCTTGTGAATACGGGGCCACTTCGATGTGTCTATGGAGGGCCTCATCAGCATGGTCTTCCTGGTCAGGAGGCCAGTAGCAGACTTCCACTATAATGTCGCCTGTCCCTGCCCTCATTTTAATCCTGATTCATGAGCTCTAGGTCATTTGTTTTTTAATTTCAGAACACTAAGGGTAGCCCTATGGTTCTGAAATAACTCAGCATATTTGTTAATTTTATTGAAAGTATATTTTACAAAACTGGAAAAAATACTCATTTATGGTTACATAAGACACCTTTCCACAAGACGCAGTACTAAGGAAGAATGGATACAATCACCGCACTCCTAAGACCAACTATTCATGGCAATAGTATGTTGAGAAAATAGTAGCTACAAATGCATGGGCAAGATAGAATCTGACCCAAAACTCTAAGGGAATGTTTGCTGCTTTCTTTTTTTTTTTTTTTCTTTTTTTTTTTTTTTTTTTTCTTTTTTTTTTTTTTTCCTGGAGAATTAAGCTGCTGCGCCAAAAACTAATAGAGGAGGAGATCGGCTTGTGGTCACTTCAATGTTACATGCTCAGTATGAGAGGTGTTCCCTTGTTAGGCATTATCTCTGACAATGTTTCAAGGAGCATTCTGCTTAGATAAAGAAAGTATGGTTGTTTTATTAGCAGGATCATCTTTTAGGATTTAGGAAGTCCTCTAAAACCAAGGTGCTGATAGGTACCTAACAGCGATTACAGGGTGTACACTTGCAATGTTGGAAATGTACAAAAAGTTGATCTAGCAATAATAGATGAATGTTTTATTCTTTAAAACCTAGAAACACAGAAAATTTTACCATCTGTGTTCATTTCTGTTTTGAGCACTTGGTTCATGGGTCAGAATGCCCACTTAGCCCAACCAGTAGAGGTGAACCATTAACATGTGGAAGGTCGAGGTTGTCATGTTGAAGAACCTCAGTAAGATGGAAGAATGGAACAACAGGTTCCTCATGGATTTCAGCAAGCATGTGAAAATCTTGCATCTGAGACAGAATAACCCTCTGCACTAATGCAAACTGCAGACTGGCTAGAAAACAGCTCTTCAGAAAAAGACCTATAAGTCCTGGTGGACTAGAAACTGAAAAAGTCAGCAATGCGTGCTTAAGATAATTGCCTACTGGGCTGTGTTAACAAGAGCATAAACAACAGCTGAAGGGAAGTGCTTATTTCCTTCTACTCAGCATTCATGGGGTCAAATCTGAAGCACTGTCCACTTTTGTGGCTCCCAGTAGGAAACATATAAACAACCTGCAGTCCAGTGGAGTGCTACTAAGTCTGTCAGGAGTCTGGATCACATGTAATATGGCAAGAAGCTGAAGGAGCTGATTTTATTTATCCTGCAGGGATAATTAAAGGAGGACAAACCAATTACAGGGTCCAAAAAACTGGAATCAGACACTTAAGTGCATGGTGAAAGGGCAAGAGACAATGGTAACAGGCTGCAGCAAGGGAAATTCTGACTGAAGGAAAAAGCACAACGATGGTGATGTAGTACTGGAGTAGGTTGTCCAAAGAGGCTAGAGAACCTTCATCTTACAGATTCTCAAAACTCAAATGGATATGACCATGAGCAACCTGATTTAACTTTCAAATCAGCACTGCTTTGAGCATAAGGTCAAACTAGATGATCTACATAGAGACCTTCCAATTTAAATGCAATTCTGCGATCAACATAAAAAGTGGCACGTTCATCATCTTCCTTACAAGCTGTGCTGCAGCTTTCAGTTAGATACAATAATGGAACTGCATGTAAAAAATGTACATGCATATACCTTCTTTTAGACATTGCTCTTCATTAATTTGTCATTAAACATCACAATTGGATCTTGAACAAAAAGTACACTTTTTTCTTTTTTTCCTTTTAGCTAAGAAAATAATAATTTTAATTCCTTTAGAAATAAGTGGAAAAATTTGGATAGCAATGGATAAAAATAAAACTGTTAGGATTATCAACTAATAAGAATAATATTTGTATGTATCTAGACATACCTTAGAAAGATGGTTGGTACTTCTACTGCACTGTATAACTAGTAATAACCAAAATGGACATATCATTGAGTAATTAGTTCTGATACTAGTCAAACAGAATAGAAATGTTATTATATTTTCTACCTCCTCAAGTAGACTTTATCAGTTATTACTCAAATGTATTTGTCACTTAAATAGCAGGAAGATCTTGAACATGCAACACTGTAAGGGTACATACAATAATATGTGTTGTAGACAAGAATTAGGTTGATGGTCTTTCACTGCTTAAGGGCAGGGCTATATGATGGAAGGAGAGGTAGGAAAGAAACCTTTACAAAATTGTATCCAACTAAAAGCAGACAACTTTGACTAAGTGAATACAGAAATATGTTTTACAGGCACTAAATCTCATTTGTCTTCAGGAACATAAAACATTTCAGAGATACAGATTCTGATTGAATAGATGCCATTAGAAAATAGACCATGTGTAATGAACAGGTTCAATGGAATCAGGTAGATTGCTGCCTGATTTCAGTATCACAATACTGAAAATGAGTTTTCAAACAGATGAAACCAGACAAATTTCAGATATTAATTTAATTATTGGTGTGTCTGTATGGCAGATGCCATTAGCTCCATGTAGGATGTTGACACTCAAAACATTTAATTCCTTTTAGCTTCAGAGTATTCATTTGCATCTATGATCTGTAGAGAAGAAACACAACCAAGTTCTATATGCAATTCAACACTGGCATCATGGGAGTATTTTCTATAGACTTTAATCTGTGTGGTTTTTCACTGTCACGTCAGCATAGATATTAAAACGTCTGTGTCACATGTAATTCTCAAGAGACTTAAATGACCTCAAATGGAAAAGATTCTAACCTGAAAATGATGGCACTCCCATGATCTTTTGTAATAGACTGGTTAACCAGATTAGCAGTAGAAAAAGCCCTGAAACAGTTGGGATACAGATAAAAGTGAAGGAAATAATATATCACCTTTCTCAAAGATTTCATAAATACCAGCTTGAAACATTTTTTCTGACATTTTCCTGTTACATTTCTAAGTGTTAATGTGTAGCCTCAGTGTCCAAGTCCTGTCACAGCTGAGCATCCTGGGCTCAAAGTGGGCTTGCTCCTGAAATACTGGCTGCATACCATAATATATCTAAGCATTAAAAGGGAAATCCAAAGAGATACAGAACAATGTAAAATTATAATGGGCTTAAAGCATACTTAATGACTGTTGCTCAGGAGGAGATGAAAAGTTGTGTGTATTTTATTAATTATTTTAAATACATAGGATATTTAAAATGTCTTGACATTTTAGCCATTTTAGGTTCCTTTTTTATAGTTCAAAATGTTATGTACCTTAAAAGAGAAAAGAATCTTTCCACAAAGTCTTTCATAGATATTGAACAAAAGAGGAATGTTTGTATATTAACAAAAGAGGAATGAGAAAATATAGAAAGAAACAGTCCTTCCTGCTGAAGGGCAACCAATCATATCTTAAATAGTATTCTGTGCTTTTTGTAACTGTACAGATGTAATTTATTGTTAAATTGATAAATTGCCATGTTTATTAGTCTATTATGTGTCCAAAGGCATTTAGCCAGACTCCAGTTATTATTTATATGACACTGATTGAAAATTTAACAACTACACAAAAATCATCCTAAATTAAATTAGAGTTTGCTTTCTTTTACCTTCAAACATTTGCTGTCTGACTAAAAGGTCTACCTATTCTGTGCTCTGCTTTACCAATGGACTTTTTTTTCAATCTCTTGACGGAATATTTCTTATTACCTAAGAAATATTGCAAGGTTGACATCCTTGCTTGATGTGAACAACTTGGAAAGACTGGTAAATATATTTGTTACTTCAGGGGTAGATTATCACACATTTCATATCTTGGCATTTCTAGTCTATAGCTCATCTAAAAGGCAGCAGTTTAAATCTTTGTCATAGCCATCTGTTAGCTGTAACACTTCAGTTGCAACATAGCAAACTTTGTTTCTGATAAATTATTATTTTTATAATAATTTATATTTATTTATAATTATATTTTTATATTATATATAAAATATATAATATATATAATATGTATTTTATTTATAATTATATATTTATTTATAATAATAATTTTTATAGTATGGTTTATTTATAATTGTCTATTGCCACTCCACCATTACTGCATCTTTTTGTGTTTCAGTGACATCCAAATTAGGATGACATTAAATATTTTCTGCCTCTGCTCTCGTGGAAATCACAGGATTGCTTTTTAGAAGATGTCATAACTTTCTGCCTGATCATGATTTAAAATTTCATTGAAGAGGTCTAGACTTTACAGAGTTTATGAGTACCATTTGTTACAAGAACTTCTATATCTCTTGGGGAAAATATAAATATATATAGGGATATTTTTGTTTGGAAATTATGACAGCCCTCCTTTGGAGCTATCCACTGTGAAAGTAGTACATATTCAGAAGTACCTTTGAGTAATATGATATGAATTCTTCAGACTGGTTATTGTCTTATGTAGGTTTCAAAACACAGGAAGGGAGTTTGAATTCCTACTAAGATCAGCTGAATTTTTGGAGCTAATCCATCATACTTTCTAACTGACAGTTTAACAAACACAGAAAAAATATTTAAAAATTCATGAACTGCTAATAGTCTTCACTGAACTGTAGCAATACCATATATACTCTATGGTATATTAAATTTGCATTATTTAGTGTTTTCATTCTCTTTATTCCTTTACAAGCAAGGCAATAAAATGCTAATTAAAACCTGCATTTGCCACCGAGGAAGCTCAAGATTTGTCTACAGTTTCAATGATTAATTAACTTCTGTATATCCTTAGGTAAGTTGTGCCTCCAGACATACTAATCATCGGTATAGATATGCATTTCCAGTGATGGGTTGCATTGGTGGGAATGTGCAGAAGCCACTTCAAAAAAGACACAACTAACTTTTCTGTCATTGAAGCAAGATTTCTAGAAACGATACCTTGGTGATATTTTTATAAACCATATAACATTTGAAGAATTGAAGTTGAATGACCCTTTATATCTGGTTATAAAACAGACACAGTGCTCGAGTCAGTCTGTGTATGCATTCTGAGTTTGGACTTGTTCCTCTGGGGACAGGAACGTAGACTGGGACAGGGTAATGATGTTTAACTGAGGTTTTTACTGAGATTTTACGTATTTTATTTCTCCTAAGACTCTCTTTGGCATGTGTCCAAGTTTATCATTCTCTACTGTTCATTAGTTTCTGTATTAAGAAAAGAAAATATTGTGCACTAACTAAACAGAAATATAATATTGCTGCAGTGAGAGGCAAGCTAAGCAGTATATAAAGAATGGCTCTCAAAGGGGATATTAAGGGCAGAGTAGAGATTGGTTTATATTTCTTCAGAATCTGTTTGGCTCTGTACTGCTCCATTTTGAGATTTATGTTTTCTCTGGGGAAGTCATAACACTTGTAGTTAAGTACATATGTGCTCTATAAAATAATCTTCAAACTAGATATCAATAAATCAGTCAATTCATGTTGAAAAATTTTTAATAAAAGGAAGGAAAAATATACAAACTTGCCGTTATTTTACAATATTCATGGGTTGAAAAATTTAGTTCAAATACTTTTGAATTTCTTTCATTTAACACAAATAAAACAACTGCAAAAACACTTTGGTAGGGTTTTTTACAATTCAGAACCTAAGCATGTGTATTTTACTATAAAATTGATTTGGCATTTTGTTTTTAACTACCCGTACAGACTGAGAGATTCTTGTGGTTGCTCATTCCCTTCCTAGTCCTGGGGGGATAGGGTGGAAGGTGATCAGCAAGAAATCAAAATATTGAAGAAAAGCAGTAATGCAAACCAAAACTGTGGTGAGAACATTTCTGTGTATGCATCCACTTCAAATTACAGACCCTACCAACTAATACCTTTTGTTCAGGTAGTAATTGCAGTTAAAGCTGATTAAAAAAAATTGTTAAGGTCTTATATGTTGATTTGGAGAGAAGTTATTCTTTTCTAGCCAAAGTTTTGGTTTAGTCAAATTACTATTTCCTGGAAATAGCTCAGGGAGGCATCACATGGACTGCATTAATTACTGATCTACTGATTAGTAGGTCCCATATGAAGAAATAAATCTGTGGATTACTTAGACCACATTGCAAGTATTCTTTCTTGTGGTATGTCCAACATGGTGTTTGCATTGTGGATTTATACTGTACACTAATCTTCATGCAGTGTCTTGTGCTTTATTTTCGTCCGAGAAATCCATCAAAAAAACCTTTCCCCAACTCCCCTTGTACAGTGGGATGGGACAACATGTTTTTAGGGTCTCATTGCCCACTGATTGTCCTTCAAAAGAAATCTGCACAGGAGGCACCACAGAAATGTAGGTTTAGGTTTAGATTGCCACGTAAATCTGCAAAGGTTCAGTTCTTCACTAGGAGACCCAAGATAGTTTTTTTTCTAAGTTGTGGAAATGGGGCAGTAAAATCTTAGCTACAAGTGTGGAGTGGTTCCTAAAGAGCAAATCTGATTAAAAAGTGACACTGAGATCAGGAGCATAAAATCTTATTGCCAATAATAGCACCATAAATGAGATGGGAGAGTCAGCAGGTGATGGATGCAAACAGAATAAATTTGTCACACAGAAAAATGTGCCATCATCACACTTATTATGTTATGCTCTTGTTAAACTAAAATTAGCATGAACATTAGAAAAGGAAAAAGATTGCTTAACTATTCCTTACCAAGTAACCCTTTAAGGTGTGGCAAACCTTTGTATAGAAAGTACTCTGAATTGTGGTCATTACATGTGAATTTAGAAATATATCTTTAGATCTGTCTAATATATATTTTTCTAATATGTATTTTTCTAATATATTCTTCTTTGCAACGTACTTTTAGAAAGAACTGCTGAAGTCTGCATTTAAGAGAGAAGGTATGATGTAATAGCTAATCCAGAACATGTAAGCAAACAGGGCTTTTTACTGTTATGATAGCTAATTATAAAAGAGGAAGTATTTTTATATGGCAAGCTTAAGAATTGTTTCAGAGGGGGAGCCAACGTTAAGTATAAATTACAGTCTGATTCAAGAGCCAATGTGCACAGAATATCTTCTCAGGACTCACTCCTGAAGAGCCAAAGCTATTTCTTTAGAAATAAAAAACTGTATGTTTTATTTCCTTTGTGCCATGGACAAAATGCATTATTGTTGATATGAAAGTACTTAGGTATTGATTTACTGATAATACCATTGATGCAACAACCACTTTGGATTACCAAGTTTTGTGTGTGGGGACTAGCCTATGTTTAAGCATGTTGTGATGATCAGAAGGTTATGCAGGTTTGTCCATAAAGGCAAAGCACAACCCTAGCTATTATTGGTTAGCCATAGTAATAGAAAAAGAAATTGGAATTTTTGTTTGTTTCTTTTAGATTTCAGAGTGCTTTAGAATGGAATTTATTTTACAGTGAAAAAAATAATTTGTCTCATGTCAAGATCAAAGTCTTTTGTGGAGAATTAGGCTCCATTTGAATCAAAGCATAATGTATTTTGACATGAATAAAGTCTGTACGTGTAATCCTGCACTCAATTAATTTGAGTAAAACCACCACAGACAAAAGATTTTACTCAGCTTTCAACTGATAACAGCACTACTATTGTGAAAGTGATATACTGGCAGCTCTAACCCATTTCTAGGCAGCAGGTACTGTCTGGGTATGAAAAAAGATGCTATACAACCCTCTACATTCACAGTTACCTTGGTCTTTCAAAACTGGTTTGATTCCACCCTAATTCTAACAAATAAAAACCAATCAATCATGCATACAAAAGCCCAGGTAACATTGGCAAAAACAACAGAGAAAATCTGATAAAAATTTATTAAGAAATACTATTTGTGGACTTGCATGAACCATTAAACACTAGGAGTTATACCTTAATTAAAAAATGGTTTCTTTTTAATTCTCAGTACCATAGTAAAGTTAGTTAAGGGGCAATGTCAGCTGCAAAATCAGGTTTTTGTTGGGTTTTTAGTGGTTTGTTGTCAGTGGCAATAATCACCTAGCTGAACTGAAAGTTAAGTCTAAGTAAACCATGGCAGATCTTTCAACATTAAGGGAGAGATAGAGGTATTTGTGGAAGACAGAGGTATATCTACCTCAGATATATGCAATGAATGTACAATTCCTGCACTGTAATTGACAATAGGATTCATCTTACTTAAAGGTGACCATAAAGAAGTTAGATAACTAGAGCAGGCTAGTCATTGAGATCTCCTCAGCAGAGGAGACAGATAAACACTTAGTGCTTAGTTCCGTATGAAGACAGGTAGGTTGAATGACTCAATTTACAGAATCACCACTCTGTCTTTGCTGTCTAGAGAGAGATTCCAGGTTTGTAGCTAAGACTAGGGGCTCAGCATTAAGTTACACATGAGAAAGGTCTCACCAGACACTGCTTTAAATGGCCTGGTCAGAGGCTGACCTCAGTTGATGGTTCTGCATATAGATACGTATAAGGAATATACATAATTCCATATAGAAAATTCTGTTTATTTGTGAGAAATATATTGCATTTAGATCATCTATAAAATGCTGACAAGTATATATCTTTTTATTATTTTCACCTCTCTCTCAGCTGCCTCTCTCCCCTGCCCATGCCAACAAAGTTGATAAATTAAGTCAATGACAAACTCACTGACAATGCTCATTGTCCACCTTCTTCCTAGCAGGAGAGGCTTTCAATCCATTGACTTGCTGAGTTTTTAGAGAAAAATGTAGAACTTTATTTCTAACAATAAGCTTTAACGTCCCTTCAAAAGTCCTGTCAAAGTTCCTCTTTCAAACTTTCCTTCAAAGTTCAAAGGTGAGTTTTAGACTCCTTTTGAAAAAATCCCTAAAAAAGATAAATCTAATCTTTTTTCCTACACTATTGTGTCAAGAAAAAGAGGAAAGGAGTTTTCCTGAGGAATGTTGGTTTTATTTTCCTTCTTCATTGTTTTTAATGCTGAAGAATTGCTCAGTGACTGAATAGGAATGAGGATCAGATCTGGGAAAAAGACCATCCTCAGGAGATGTTTCTTCCAAGAAGTTCCAAATTCAGTTGCAGTAAGAAGGATGAGGGGCTTATTAGCATGCAGTTGTATTACAAGAATGTATTCAGACATGAATCAGAGCTGTGTTCAGCAAAATATAAATAATGCAAAAAAACCATCCACATCTTTTACTTAAAAATTACCCATTTTCTATCCTGTGGAACTCATGTAAGGCTCAGAACAAAGAGAAGAAACTGAGAGACAAAGGTGATGGATAGAGAACTCTAATTAGAATAAAATTGGAGTTACCACTGAACAAGGACACAATTACTTCGCAATTTATTTAGTTGCAATAAACTCGCAGTTGGTATCAAAGTAGTTCACTAGAGAGAATTTATTAAAGGACAAAACTAGTGGATTTACTGATGTAAATAAAAGTAAAATGTCAACAACATAGGACAAATTCAATCCCTCTCATGGATACCATGTCATGAATTCATTTTTGGACTTAAGTGCTCAATCTCTCTTTAAGGGAAATTGTTTTAAATGAGTTTGTATTAGCTAAATTGAAAACTATGTCTTTGGTTCCTTTGCTTGTAATTTTTTTGCTTATATTTTCAAAACTTCCTAGATGTTACTGCTGAGAGCTGTCAGAATGCAAGAGAAAAGCAATGAAAAGATTTGCAAAGTTACTGCTAAAGATGCTCACTGTGCTAATATTCTAGAGTCCCCAGTAGTTCTGTCCTCCATCAAAAGTTGTATCAAGAGTCACTTTGTGAGTAAATACCATGAAAGACATTTTTTTCATTGAGATTCTCACTGTATTAACTGATTGGAGAAGTAAAAGCAGTAGGAAGGAGTTAATAACAGGACTTAAAGAGCAATAGCTGCTTTAAAAGCTGCTGTTTTGATTCATGAAAAATGGATCCATTATGATTACCCTGAGAAATGCCCTTATTTTTTCTTGTATGCTTATGTGTCCAGAAGAAAAGTAATATGCTCTTATGCCTATAATTATTGCCTACACTAACTCAAAATGTGGGTCTTAAAGCAGAAGAACAATTCTGTTGTAGGTAAATGAAACCTTAAAATGTTATAACTTCTCCATAGGCGGAGATTAGTCAGATTTTGATAGGCAGTGGAAACAACACAGAAAAGTTTAAAGACCTATCTAATAAGAAAATGGGCAATGTTAGACCTCAGGAGTTCTCTTGTCAAAGTAAGAGTTAACATCAGCATTCAGGAATTTCTCTGTGAAGCCCTACTCACTTTAGAATGGTTACATTACTGAAGGTCCCTCTGAAATAATCTGAAAAATTTCATTAGAAATGCAAAATGAGTTGTGCAATATGGCCAAGACAAGATCTGGTTTTTTTGGTAAGGCAAGAAGCTGCTGCCTGTGATGATTTGACCGTGGATGTGAAATGCTATTTGTGCAGAATGTGTAAGCCACAGAGCAACAAAGAAACAGAAACATAGGGCAATGTGGGCAACAGAATACTCAGTCTTGAGCTAAAAAATCAAGAATTCTTTTAGTTTTAGCAAACTAATCATAGCTTGTACCTCCTGACATATAATTTTATTGTTCATATATTGAATATTTTAATAAAACAGTTAAAAAAGAATATTTTAGTATTTCACATCCTTTAAAACCCATCTCCCTAGTTTTCATCTGGACTCATACACAGAACACAAATACACAATGCATCAGTTTTTAATAAGAATAAACAGAATAATAGATAAGCAGTCGCATAAAACTATGGTGTTAGTCTGTCTCTGGATCTGGTGACATAAATCATTAGCACTTTGTTTTTTAAGTTTGGCTTATTTGTTTATTTCTTTAATATTTTAGATTTCTAAAATCTACATATAACATTCAAAGAACTACAAAAATAGAGATTGGTTTTCCTTTCTTTTTTATTCTTGGTGATTTTTCAGCCTTCTTACTTTCTCATAGCACTCTGTCCCATCTTCCTCTTCAGAACAATACCCTTTTGTTAACAATTTAATTATGGTGATGGCCTAAGGGACAAGCACTTCTGCAGATAACAGTGGACACTGACTTTTTTCATCTGTTCACTCCAAAACAATTCTGACTTCTCCTTTGTTTCCTCACTTATGCTTTCCATCATCTACTTAATAAAAAATTTGGGAATGAGTGCTGTAAGTACTTGTTCTAAACCTCTTCCTTCTCCCTCTTCTGGTGGCTGGGGATCCAAGACTCCAAGGATCAACTCTGTTAAGACACAGGTGTTCACCCTTGATTCACACAGGAAGAGCTGTGAGAAAGTCTGTAGAGATATAAGAAAGGTAAGATTACAGAGCTGGGTTTGTTAAAATGGAATTCTTTGGTGCAGAAGGATTCAGAAGAGAAAATACCTCCACAGAAGGTTATAAAATGTTAAAGAAAGGAAGGGTAGTTGAGCTAGTGAGGAAGTGATGACTGGGGCCAAGTTATCCGTGTTAACAGAGATAGTGGATGATGCCAGCTGAGCAACATCGAAATATTGATCTGGGGGTTGCAAAGGCTGATCCTTCTTCTCCCAACTGATGCCAGTCAGGGCAGCAAAGACTGCTTGGATACTTCAGCAGGGTTAAAAATTCAGTAATCCTAAATCCAACTGTTTCCTAAATATTGAAATTTTTTTGGAAGAGGAATGCATATTTCTGTTTTTCTGATCTTTACATGTGCTTTTTCTCCCAAGATTTCAAAAGTGTTAAATGCAAAAAATTGCAACAGCTGTCAGTGAATACAACAGATTATTCATAGTTATCCAACTGTAAACATTATGCCACTGAAATAGAGCTAAAAGGTTCTAAAAAATATAGAAACTTTATTAGAAATTAAGAAAACAGAAGAATCTCCGATTATTATGCTTAGGAGATTGCTGGCTCTTCTGAGTCTTTCCTAGGGCATTCCTTCTGGGTTCATTTGCTTTGCTGATCCACCATAGTCTTTCATTTAACTAGATCACCTTCCTCCTGTAATCACCAAGTTTTTCTGTCACATCCCTTTCTGTATTAATTACAAGGCATATAGGTAGCTTTACAGGGTCTCAGAATGGGTCTAAAAATCCTAACTATCCCTTTACAGGGTTAGGCTAGACCTGGAGGCATATATAGAAATTATTAGAGATTCAACTTTCAAAACCTGAAAGTCTTCAGCTGTTCCTATGGTAACCAATTGGATCATTGGATTGAGAGGTACAGCTTGTTCTGAAAAGGGAAAGTTTTAAAAACAGGGACTTCATACCAGTTTAAATACTGAAATAGACTGCTATCACAAACAGAAGGCAAGTACTCTCCTCTTTGTTGCTTTCCGCTCCTTCTCCTTTTGAGTATGTTTTCTCTCTGTTTAGTGTTGTGGCTTCGCGTGATTTGGTCAAGCAGCCATGTGTAAACTTTTGGACTGGGCTGGTCAGCTTTTGGTCTGCATATATAAAACTCCACAGATCAATTATATGATTATTATATTATATTGCCTTAGGTGAGTATTTCAACAATTCTAAACCTGAAGGAAACAGTTTTAATAAGATATACCTTTGCACATAGACAGGGCTGTAATTTAATAAATTTAGCCTTATGTCATTCAGCTATACTGAATTGCATTGCAGCTTTTGTCTCCACCATTGATTAATGAACTACTGCAAAATATCTCTTCACTGCAAGCCTATGCAAACCCATGAAGGTAAGAGGGTTATTTTTGTGAAAACAATCTATTTAAAACCGTAAAAGTATCTTTTAATACATAATTTATGATTAACAAAAACTATTAATATTTAAAATATGAGATGATATTGTAGAAAGATCAGAAGATTAATTTGTGTTTTAAATACAGAAGTCTCTTTCTGTGTATCTGCAATTAAACAGTCAGGCTTGTTCACTGTGTGTGTATGTGAGAGAGAGGATATTCTCATCCATATGGTATAATCTTCAATGGCCCATCTTTATCAAGTAAACAGAACTGTTGAATCACACAGTACAATAGTAAAACACAAGAATAACTCTGTTATACTGAATAGCAGTTTTAAAGCTTTTTACTCCTTGCATATTACCAGAATGTTTCACTGTTTTGGTAATACACTTGGAGAAGAGTATTCTGTCTAAGACCACATAATTGTTCCCTCAACTTCCTTTCATGCTGAGTGGCCTCACCAGCTGCACCTATGGGTAGGAATTTTAGGTGAAATCCAAAGATGGATTTGGAAAAGCACATAAAGTTGACCTGGATGCTTCTCCTGAAATACCTGATGAACACCAGTGGCTAGCAGGCAGACACAGTGAGCCCCTTCAGGGAAAATCAATTGTCAGAGACATAATGCATCTATGCTAGGGAGATACTCAGTTCAGTTAAGAATTAAGAGGAAATTAAGAGTAAACAAAATTAGGTTTTAAGAATATAGTCCATGTGATCACTTTTATCACTTCATTGGTTTTATTGCTCTCTCTGCACCATGGTTTTGATAATGTGAAATGAGCAGAGCCACACAGGTGTGAAACTGGGTTGAGATAATAGAATCACTTGCCCAGAGCCCTTGTGTTATTCTGGTTTCTTAAAAGGCAGGACAGAAAAAAATTAGGAAGAAGTTGTACTATAAGGGAAAATATCCTGCTGTTTCTAAGTAGTGACCTTGTAGATAGCTTCAGCACTTCTGTGAAGAAATTCTGTTTAATGATTTCATGCTTTTTTAAATTTCATAATTAGAGTTTTTAAATGTTTTAAGTATTGTATATATGGTAAGTCAATCTAGGAAAAGAAAACAAAAGTAGAAAATTAGAAAGCAGACCTTTTCCATCTATAAGGAATTTGACAACTGATAAAAGCTTACGCATATGAATATATAAAAAAGAAACACTAATGAATATGCAGATTTCCTATTGGTACATTTTTCTATTTCTTACATGGCACAAAAGGAAAGGGGAAGGCAATCTCCTATTGTAGAATCTCTTTAGTGCAAAAGATAATCTGCTGGGTACAGGAGTGCTCATAATATAAGCAACCCTTTTTGTGACTTTCTTTTGCTGTAGGTTTGTAATGGTCCAAGGCATTTTAATAATTAGTCTACAGGGAGCCTTAATAGACTAGGGCAACTCTTAATTAACTTAATCCCCAGTACATGAGCTGACCAGGAGACATCAAACCACATTTTAGCTTGGAGGGTGTGTGAACTCAGAGGAAATCTCATTTTTTTAACTACTGTGGTGCTGCATCTTTTCCTTCTAGCATAGTGTGGTTGTAGCTAAACACATTGTGCGATTCTGTCCCATAGTAACCAGAAGCTTTTATTTTCAGTAGAATTAATAATAAATGAAGATGGCAAATTCAGCATAAAAGGTGCAAAAATTATCATAGGATGATGTTCATATATGGTTAAAATAGGCAATTAAGAAGATATTTTCCTTAATTTTTGCTACCTCTCTGTTGTATATTTCTGATGCTTAAAAAAACCCTGGATCTGTTTAAAATATGTGAAAATATACTGAGAATCTTTTTAGCTAGGTTTTAATTAGAAATGTTTTATACTCCTATGATTTGGTACTGAGGGAAGTATTCTAGTATATGATTATGCTTCAAGCATGCTTGATATTTATAAGGATTCAGTTTGTACTTTATATTCTATTCTTGCTTCTTATCAAGATTTGTGATAAGTCTTAATAGCAGAAAAAAATGAGCTTCCTGAAGGAGTCTTTCTCTTTTCATTTTTATGTTACTATTCACATATTCAGTAATACTTTTAATGAAGTGAGTGTTGCTTTAGGAATATGATCCTGAGGTACCTAAAGCTGTGTAAAAGAAATGATTATCACTGCATTGCATGGTGTGACACTGTGGGCAGCCTAACAGTGATGAAAGAAAAAATGTCGGTATAATCACAAAGCACCCATGTGAAAGACAAAGCTATTCTATAAGGTACATATGGTTCTGAATAAACATTGTTAGCAGCAGTCACCTATTTTTATTCTTTGAAGTGAGTTGTTTTGGTGTTGGTATTATTAGCGTTTGCAGCTATTTCCAACTAAATATATGAGAGGTATATTTAAATTAAGTGATTTAACAGAAAAATCACTGGGCAAAGAATTTTAATCTAAGCTATGGCACTAAGATACTGTTTAACTCTTCAGGGATGCAATTTGTCTGTCCCAGTTGCTGAATGCTTTGGGGAACACACTTTCCTTAAGATGCATTCCATTAAAATCTTAGCCAACATCTCTAATGCTACAAATAAGTTCAAAAATAGTCATATTCAGGTTAACCAAACCTTCAGCTGAACACTTACACATCTCACTGTCATCAAGGAAAGGATACTGATATAACAATGGTACAGGATCTGAATCAGTGAGAGAACTGAGAACATAGATGTTTTTGTGATATAAAGTATTAGGATATTTCCTGACAAGTGATTTTTTTAGCATTATGGAAAGAATTAGCTATATATATGTGTATTGCATTGTGAAGCATAATAAGAAGTCAAAATTTTTATCATTAGGAAAAATGCTTACATATTTGTTCCTGCTATTACAGTCAAATTTAATTCACCTCATTAAAACATTTCCCTTTTATTTCAATACTGTTGCATGTATTCAAAAGCACTGCATTTTATAGTGAATTCAATTTCTTATATTATTAATCCCCTTATAAAAAGGAAAATTCAATCTCTTAAAAAATCTTGATGTAGTCAGTTTAATTTCCATAACTATAAATCTTTTATAACAAATGAGTTTTAATTAGTTGCTGTCCTTGGCCATGTACAAGAGGATAGAATCTTTCTTTCAATTAATCTATTGTTAGGTTATACTGAATTAAAAAGTCCCATATGCTTAGGATGTTCAGACTACTATCTTTCTAACTTAATAGACATTGACTCATAAATTTCTAAGCAGCTTTCAAGTGTTTCGCTTTGTTGCTGTTTCAGAAGAGAGTCCATTACTTTTACCTAGATGGGCTGACAGAACAGCACTAGAAAATAATTCCAGAATAGTCCATAGATATACGCAGCTATAAACTGAATCAAAATCTCCAAACAAATATCCCCAAACAGATTGCTTGAAAGTTTTCAATTTTTCAGTTGACTTTGATTTGGAGAATAAAATTAATTGGTGTTGGCTTGATATATGGTCCAACTGAATTCAGGAGTTAAGGAACAGACTTGATTAATCCCCATCTTTACTTCATTTTATATTTTACCATTCTAAGTTTGTTTGTAGTTTCATAGAGTAATGCAGATTAGAAGATACCTCAGGAAGTCATCCAGTCAGCCTTAGGCTCAAAAGAGGGTCAGATCAGGTCGCTCAGGTGATTGTGCAGTCACTCGTAAAAATCCCCGTGGATGGAGACTGCACAACCTCCCTGGCAGCCTGTCTCACTGTCCCATCCCTGGAAGTGCTCAAGGCCAGGTTGAATGGGCTTTGAGCAACCTGGTCTAGTGCAAGGTGTCCCTGACCATGGCAGGGGGGCTGGAAGTCGATGGTCTTTAAAGGTCCCTTCTGACCCAGGCTATTCTATGATTCTCACAAGGAAGAGGTTTCTCCATTCTCCCCAAGATTTATCTGAGATTTTATGTTTGGTTTTGTTGAGAGCACAAAGAAGGAAAGGGACAGGAAAGATATTATATGTAATTTCATCCTATGACATTGAAAGAAAAATGAAGTTTTTATAGTGAAATTTCAAGAAAAAGGTGTTTCAAATGACCTGGAAAAAGAATGATTAAATATTTATTATCTAAAATTCTGTGCATCTAATGCTTTCTTTTACAGTTGGGGTGACTGTTTTAGTGGAGGAACCAAAGACCATGTTTGATTTCTAATTTAATTGCATTTACGTTATTAAACAATGACACAACAGGAGTCATAATATTTGAGTTGGTGGTTGTTGGGCTTTTTTCTTTGTGGAACTTCCAACAAGCTACCCCGATTAGATAAGCTATCCGTGAGCTAGAAAATGTAACATAATGTACTACAACTACAATTTTTGTCAGTGTGGCAAGCGAGATACTGCATAATTAGGAAAGCAGCACAATTGTCACTCTTTCTTTTAAAGGCAGCAAGCTTTGCCTGCATGGTGCCAATGGACCCCATGCAAATGCTTGGTTCACAGCCACATCATTACCACAAAATATGTCTGAGATCTGAAATGAGACAAGTAATGTTTCAGGAGTTCTTCATATGTGAAGAAGTGAACAAGGATTAGTTATGTAACTTCTATTAAAAATTATTCAGAAGCTGAGACTAACTTACCCTAGATTGGTGTCTCTGCATTATTCATCTTACCTCCTCTCTCATGATCCTGCCCACATCCAGCATCAAGGAACCTAGCAGAGTGAATTTTATATACAAAGATCCCCAGATGTCTGAAGTACCTCTTCTCTACTTGGACAACATAAGTCACTTAAGAAACCAGGGCTCTCACCTATTCCCTGTTAGTATTGGAATGTAGTGCTTCTTTTCAAGAGATTTCAAGTTGGCAGTGCAACCTTGTGACCATGGAGGATGAGGCCATATGGGGCTCTATTACCAAGAATGCAGACAGACCATCAAGAGAAGTGGTTATTCTTCTCTATTGTGCACCTGGGGAGGCCACACCTGGAGCACTGTGGGATTTTTGGCTCTTCAGTGAAAAAAAATTAATGTCCTGGAGACAGTCCTTCAGAAGGTAAGCAAGATGATAAAAGGAACCGGACTACATAAACAGTAAGAAGATTCTAGGGTAGCTGGCTTAAGTAAAGAAGGATAAGAGGGGAATCTTATTGTTCTCTTTGTCTACCTCGTGGGAGGTTACAGGGAAGATAGGATCAGCTCCTTCTCAGAAGTACACAGAAATTGAATTTTTGAGCAATAGACAAAATTGCAAAAAAGAGAATTCTCAGTGGGTATTAGGTGGAAAAAGATCACTATGAAAGTGATAAAATACTGAACCAAGTTGTCCGGAGACATTAAGGAATATTTATCCTTGGAGATATTCAGAACTCAACTGGCCAATGCCCTGAGCAAGCTGTTCTGACTTTTCAATTGACACTGCTTTGAGGTAAGATCACCTTACAGGATCCTCTTCTAACATTTTTATATTTATTTTCTTTTTTTTCCCTGTGAATGCTTATTACAACTCCATGATTAAAGCCTTCTATTTTTAACTGTGTTTTTAGCCATTACTGACCCTTCATGATCCAGCTTAATAGGTTAGCAGTGAGGCTGCTGCAAAAGTTAAAAGGTTCACAAAAGATTTATAAATCTATTGGTTTCACGCAAGCTTATTTGATATGTTGAGTTAGCAAATAGTTAGCAAAACTCTTTGAGAATGCAAAGGCTTTTTCCATGGGAGCTCTTGATGAGATTGGCATGGACCAGCTGATGGAAAGCAGCAGACCAAGGAGGGAACTCCAGTAGTAAGGGAGGAATAAGAATGGTTTAAATAGGTATCCAGGAAATAGGAGAGCAGCTAAGGTCATTTAAATAAGGGATAGTCTAAGTGTGGGGAGAGCACTGGGAAGACATACTACCACCACTTAGGGTGAGAGAAGCACTGCATGATGGGCTGACAGAGCTGAAGGAAGTCACAGAGATAACTTGAGGAAAGGCTCATAAAGAGTAGCAGCAACAAACCAGGTTGTGTACTGGGTGACACTGAACTGTGAATAAAACATGAAGGTATCATAGCCATTATCACCCTGCCACAGGCAGTTTTAGCTACAAGGGGCTAAAAAATAGCACAACTGTGCTTTGAGAGCTATGCTAACAAGAACAAATAGCAACTACATGGAGATATTCTGGGTTAAATCATCTGAGCAGCTAAATCTAAGGTTAAAAAATTGTTCAGGTCACAGGGTGACATGACCTAGAGAGATAATAACACAGAGTAAATCAATCAAAATCCCATTTATGCAGAATTTTTTTCATGTAGCACCTTCTTTCTGTTGGTTAAATGATGTGAAAAGGGAAAGATGATGCAGAAGAATCTTAGAATACAGCTTAGAAAGGTGACAGATGGCTTTCAAGGCAGATAAATTAATAATAATGAAAAAAGTATCAAGTAATGTACTAAATTAAAAAGAAAACCATATAATGATTTGGGTTGGAAGGATCATCCAGTCCAAACCCCCTGCCACAGGCAGGGATTCCTTCTGCTAGACTGGGTTGCTCAAAGCCCCATCCAGCCTGGCCTTTAACATTCAAATGATATCTGCTACTTCCCTGGACTGCCTATTTCAGTATCTCACCACACTCACAGCAAAGAATTTCTTCCTAATGTTCAATCTAAATCTACTTCTTTGAGTTAAAAGCTATTCCCCCTCATCCTATCTCTATACGACGTTGTAAAAAGTCCCTCTGCAGCTTTCTTGGATGCCCCTTTAGGTACTAGAAAGCTGCAATAAGGTCTCCCTGGAGCCTCCTCTTCTCCAGGCTGAATAATCCAAACTCTCTCAGTCTGACTTCATCGGAGAGCTGCTCCAGCCCTGTGATCATCTTCTATTAGAAGTGCCACTAAAATAACAACTCTGGATACATGAATAAATCGGTGGGAAATAAAAGAACAAGGGAATGGAGTACTAGTCTCAGTATTAGTGTAAGGGCAGAAAACCTTATAATACTCATGTTATGTATGGACCAGTATTTAGATACTTTGAGGCAATGGTAATTAAAGATTCATTCTTTTGTCCCATAATTCATAGTATAGATAGGAAAATAAGGAAAGAAATAATTTATTCAGCTATAACTGACATCGATGCTATTATTAATACATTTCAACCCAAACAAGAAAAAGCTACAATTAAGTCTCAGCAGTCTATAAATCCCCATGCAAAATTCCTTTTTTCACTAGATTTATTGAATCACCTGTTAGGAAATGGCAGTTATCATTACTACTCCAAGAGTTGCTTGGGCATTAAACTATATGAAATTTGGCAATTCTGATTTATTAAATAAGAAATCTGTTTCCTTCATTAAAATAGAGGCACAGGAACAAAAGACTGCATTAAATGGAGAAAGGACCAAATTTAAAAAAACAGAAAAAAATTCAATTTCTCTGACATAACATGCATGAAAAAATTACTTGCTTTCATCTATTGATAGTACTGTTTGAGGTGAAAAAACATTTAATAGATAGACTTAAAATATATACAGACCATATTAAAAAAAAAAGCAAACCAATATCTTTCAGTTAAAAAGAACTTTTGCTTTAACTAAAATAGTTATATCATTCTAATTGTAAGCATATGCTTCAGCTAGAATCAATAATGATTAACTACATTTGTATTGGCAAGAACATGCTAATAATTAAGTTATCAGATTTTCACTGTATGAAATAAAAATAGGATGTCCTTATTCACTTTTACCAATTCCTGTGCTTAGCAGCGCACATATTAGACTAAACACCATCAATAATGACCTGCCATACTCTATTCATTTCTTTAATATAATCTTTGTTCTGTAATTAAAGGTTAATATACTTGTATAGTCAGTAGTGGAATTGTGTAATGGAAGTATTTTATTCTTGTAGTATGATATTTGTCTTTTCTCTGGAGGAACAATTCTAGACAAATATTTATATAACTGGAAACATTACTTGGTGAATTTTGAAACATTTCAGCAAAATTCTTCAGCTAGTGTTTTAGTTAGCAATTCATCAATATTCACCTTGATCTAATTGTGAAGTATATCTATGCATTTTACTACTAGTAATAAGATTTAGATTGCTTTTTTTCTATTAGAACTGTAGAAGCAATAAAGTTATAAGAAAATGAAAGTAGAATTTTTTCTCTCTCTTACTCAGTCAATGAAGTGATTTAATTAAAATGTCTTTAGTCAAAATAGTCTTCTCAGCCTATTGAGAGATGAACAGCTTCACTCCCCTTACACAGAGTTAGGTCAGTTAAACTGGTGATGGGGATCAGCTGGATACAATGGAGTTTATTTCAGATTCAATGAAATAAGAAATGTTTTGATTTATAAGAAGTATTAACTGAGACAACAAGTTAATCGAGTTTGTTCAGTATTGCTCAAGAATGAGGTCTGCATAGCTTGGATCAAGATCACGGTATTACATGTGAGCTGGATTGTGGAATAATGGCCATATTTTAAAAAAATTGAGGTAATAAAATGAAATTACCAAGACACCGTTAAGCCTATGCTTTATCTCATACAGTGGAAGTAAAACAACTAGGAATTCAAATGTCTGGTCTGTTACAGAGGATTCTGTACTCCTACAGTCCTAATAATAATCTCCTAATTCATAGATCTTGGATCTCTGATCCACTCTGAGCCATTAACATAAAGGTATCAGATTAATTTTGCTTTTCTTCGGGAGGATTATTCAGTGGGAAATGGCATTTCTGTAGCTCCTCCCTATCTTTTCTACACTTAATAGCTTTTCTTCAGATTATAGTATTAATCATTTCCATAAAATCATAATGTCTATTATAACTGAAGTTATCTGAATAACTGAAGAAAAGAAGACTGAGTTTAATATATATTCTCAAAGAAAAGAAAAAGCTACTATTTCTGGAAATGAGTTTATGTTCTTTATACAATTTAATGTACTGTAAAGAAATATATTCAAATAATTTTTAGAGGAAAAAAGTTAAAAGAAGGACTGTAAAGAAGTGGTTTATTTTATTTGATTTATGAAATGCATATTAATTTTTTTCAACACTTTCTGTGTCATGACTGTTAATATTTCAAAATTTGGGGATTTTTTCCTCTAATTTAGCCATAAACCCCGTGTTAATGAAGCTACATGGAATGTATTTCAATAGAGGGGAACTGATAAATTTAGTAACATATAGGTTGGCACAGGTGAATGCTGCCCTAAGCCCTTCTCCATCTGACAAAGCACCACCCTGGCAACAGACATGGCTTAGCAGAATGTATGTTTGCTCTTGGGTCATCACACTGCAGACAGAATATTAAAGTAGCATTGGTCTTTCTTAGTCCACCAGCAGATTTATGTCAGCTTCTTAATTTTTTGTAAGTAGCTTATATTAATATTCTAGACTGTAAACATGTCAGGAGTGAACAAGTATCCCACTCAGGATAGATTCAAGTATCTATTCAGGATATATTCAGGATGTCCTTGTGTTTGGAAAAATAAAATCTGTCATATGATCAAGGTAAAGAGCTAGGACTGCTTACCACTTTAGTCACCCCTGATACATCTTGAGGAGAATTTGCACCTCTGCAAAGTTTCTTTTCATAAGACATAACATCAGCAAATTTTATAGTTCATTTTCAAAGTAACCAAAACCCTCTTAATGCTAAAACCAGAGAATATTAAATCTACAAGTTAACTCTTAGGAACCTAAGTATATGTCAGAGAGTCTAGTTCTGCACTTAGACCAAACCAAAAGTCCTAAGGGAGTGAAAGACATGAGTTCCACAATCAAACAGCCTTTGAAAATTTATATTAATAAAAAAGATTCATCATTCTACTAGGCTGTTAAAGAATAACACCTAAAATGTGCTTCATTTTGTAAACTGTTTTGTTTCTGAACAGGGTGCTAGGTTAGGCATTTAAAAGTGGATATGCCAATAATCATTAATCCTTTAAAAAATCATGTAGGATCATGCTAATGAGTTTCTAATAAAAATTTTCCATGGGTAAAATATAAGTTGTCTTAAAGCAAAATGGTTCCTGCGCCACACAAGACCATTTTATTTTGTACTTTAATTCAAGGTGTCAAAACATATAAAGTGGTAGTGAGATGCTGGGGGCAGATATAAGACTAAAGGATTTCTTTTTACTCCATAACCTCTCATCTGCAGGTGACAGCCTTGTCACTGTAAGAAGGCTGCAGTGAACAGCAGCATTATTTCCCCAGCTACTGTAAAATACCACCTGGTATCTTGCATAAACTACACAGTAAATCATGGCAAAACTGCAATGTTATTTTACAATAATGCTCTAAATAACCTGTGCCTTGATCATAAATCTGTATCACCAGCAACAGCCCCAATCAACAATAGCAACTTTGAGACTGAAAAGATCTTTCACTTTGCCTACAAAACTGTTCTTGGTATTCTGGCTTTGCCTAGTGTTTAGTAACTATATCCTCACCTGCTCCATGAAAATGAGCTTTGAATAAATACTTGAGATGGGTAGTTTAAATACATGACAACATTTGTACTCAAGATTCACTATATTTTCTGATTCAAAAATGAATTCATGCAGGGGTATCTTCCCATACTAATTTTTAGTTATTGCATTAGTGGCTTCCAACAGTACAAAAGCAACCATCTACTCAGCTTTAGTGCAAAAACAAAATTTTGGCCACAATTTATTCCTGAAGTTACTCAGAGGGTCAGAGAAATAAAAAGAAAAGACAAAAAGCAAATGGATGTTCATAGGTAGAGCATGTGGTTTTTTTCTATGCAGTGCATTATGGCCTACTGGGACACTAGCAGTCCTGTTGACTATCTTTACAATCTTGTCCAGATTGCCAGTACTTGAAAAATAATCACCTCTACACAAGATACCGTAAGCAGGGGATATGACTTGTTCATATCTAATTTTCTGTTGTGTTTATTAAAACCGGTATATAAAAAACTCACACATTTTTCAGCAGGAAGAGTTTTAACTGTCTTGTTCAAAATTTAATGTGTTTTTCAATGTGCTCCTCAGAAAGCTGTTAAGGGAGTTATTAGAGCAGTACCTGCCACTTTCTTACTGTCATTTTATTCAGTATCCCTTAAATACTATAAAAAGTATCTACTAAAAATTCAGAACTGTGATAAAATTGGCATATCACCTTCTTCTTTACCTCTTTCCACCACTGTATATTTTATTCACAGTTGTCTCATCACTAGTCATTCCAGAAAGAGTTAAATTTTTAAAAAGTACAGAGTTTTCAATTATTTCATGTTTCAATTTGCACATAAGGAGATTTTTTTCTTGTACTGACTTTAAAGATTCATGCATGCTTTTACTGAGTGGTTTGTTTTTTTTTTCTTTACTTTCAGATTTAGCAAAGCCCTGCCAGAAGACATTTAATGCTGTCATCGATATTCACTCTACTGTCAGGGATATTAAACTGAGAAGAAAGACCTGGCACACTGACTTCCTCTTGAAGCTTTGATAGTATGTTGGCTACAGCTTAGGAGTGTGAAAAATAGTGTTGCACTGCAAGCAAAACCAGGGAATTTTCTTCTTGTCAATTTAGAAAAGTTGTGAGGAAAAAGTCAGCTTTAGACCACATAGGCTTTGCAGATTAGAAGAATTGCAGTTTTTGTTTTATTTGCTAAGTAAAAAGTTACCTCATTTCTTTTGTCAATATTGACTGTACTATTACAGAACACTGTACTTTGAGAGTCTATTTTAGTTTGTGGGAATCCCAAGGGCTCTTGTCCAATTTCATCCCTTTACCTATTCAGTAGCATTAATGAGAAAATGTGAAAAACATCTAATTTTAACATGCTCAGTAGACAGCAATGAACCTGAAAGAAAGGAACTGATTTATAAGGAGTGTATATATGTGGAAGAGTTCTAAGTATTAGCAACTGGAAAGATAACAGATGGAGACAGGTGATTCTGTCCCTCTGTTCATCCCTGGCAAGTCCCCATCTGGAGTGCTGTGTCCAGTTCTGCAAGGGAGACTTGGACTCAAAGGAGTGAATCTAGTGTAGAGCCAGAAAGGTGATTAAGGGATAGGAGAATTTGTCACATGAGGAGAGGCTGAGAGAGCAGGGACCCTTCAGCCTGTAGAAGACTCAAGAAGGGGTCTTATGAGTGTGCATAAAGACCTGATGAGGGAGAGAAAAGTAGGTGGAAACAGACTCTTCTCCGTGGTGCCCAGTGAAGGAATGAGAGCCAATGGGTATGAACGGAAACACGGGAATCCTGTTTAAACATTAAAAAATGAAAAATAATCCTGAGAATGATCAAGCACTTGAACAGGTTGCCAAGAGAGGTTTTGGAGATATCCATGGAGATATTCAAAACCTGACAGAATATGGCCCTAATCAATCTACTCTAGCACACTTTTGTGCAGAGGGGCTAAGGCAGATGATGTAGGTCCCTTTACACCTCTGCCCTTCCACGATTCTGCAATTCTTTTTAAAAGGGATATGCTTGGGACTTACTGAGTGACAGTTTTAAATTATTACTATTAATGTGGATTTTCTGTCAGTGGGAATGAATGAGTTTAAATACTGCAAATCAGCAGAAAGAAGTGTACCTTGATTTAAAGGCTAGAGGGTAGAAATATTCCTTTAACAACTTGACACATTTTCTTGACAATTTGAAAGATAACATTCTAAAATTCTAACTAAATTGGGATGAAAAGTATGTTGGCTGTATCACCTATCTTACCACTCAAAAATATTTGAGAGTCACATCTAAGCGGAAGCTGAAAGCCATACAGATTATAACAACTAACCAAAGACAACTAAACTCCAGAAATCATCTTTCCTTAACCTACTGTCAAGCTTCAAATACATCTGGGGTTTTCACACACACTGCTCAATGTTCCCACTGCCTCTCCTCACTTCATATTTCTATTAGACATTGGTCATTTTCTCGCTGTTGATAAAACCTGGGACATCAGTCAGAAAGTTTCTCAACGTTATGGCCATGTTTTGTTTCCCTGCTTGGAATTCATGAGGGAAGTTTCCAGAACACACAAGTTGTGCTGACTGGTGACCAGGAAGTTGCTTCTTTCCATGCTGCATTGGCTAGAGGAGGTGATTGTCTGTAGCGTTGGTTCAAGCCCAGAGAGTTTCTTCCCCCCTGAGAAATCTCTGGAGACCTAGGGAATAACACCCCCCTGGGTCGAAGGTGGGCTGCGCCCCAGAGAGGGGTTGAGCTCCCCTGTCCCGCAGTTCATAATGGTATTTCGCGTCTCCCTCTCCTCCCTTCCTCCTTCCCAATTGGTCCCTGTCCCTTTGTCCCTCCCCGGTTCCTCCCCCATGCCGTTCAGAGATTGGGTGTAACCCTCAGAATAAAGTCTGATGCCCGGCTGAGATCCGGGGTCTCTCGCCCTTGACCTGAATGCTGACCACTGCGTGACTAGCTGTCTGAATAGAGTCCGGGCGGGAGAACACTCTCTTCTGCAGCACTCCGGCTTTTGGGACGGCGTGGCTGCCATCCTAGGGGGGAGCAGCTTGTGGCTAGGGGACACAGTCCCTAACTGCAGTGGACTTGAGACCCAGGGACACTAGCAGACACCGCTGACGAGCTGCTGACCGACCCTGGCGGCCAGCTGGTCCTGCCCACGCAGCCGGCGACAATTGTCATCTGCTTTTTTGCCATCTGTTCTCTCATTTATACTCTTTAATACACTGACATCAATCTCTTTTCATGGACTTTAAGTAACTTTTAATAACATTGCAGTCACTTCTTTGACTCTTTTCACTCTTAGAAACCAAATGGTTGGCTGGTGTAAACTGCCATGGCTTCACGGTCTGTTAAGAATCATAAAAATTTGGTCCTGAATTTTTTTACTACTTTAAGCAGAAGACATTTTGTGAGCTTTATATTTTGTTTAAATAAGAACTGTGAAATACAGCTAGGGAACTTTAAGTTTGCACTGGCTTTATAGTATTGAGTTTTAACTGAAAACTCTTTAGAAATATGCTGCAGCTTCTAAGGCTATGGTAATATATATCTTAGCAATTGTATCGGAATGCTAACAATGTCATAGTTGGAGGACGTCAGAAACCGAGAGTAAATACGGGTATTAGTCATCCTTAGCAATTAATTATATAATTAAAAAGCCATAGAATTAAAATTAATTTGTTACATTAATTAGCTAATTGAGTCAATTTTTAAATGAAAGCTGCTAAAGTGTTTAGAAAGAACAACAAGGTTGTAATACCATAATCATACCAGACTACAGAGGATTTCCACTTTTTTTAGTTTTACCAGAAATAAATGTGACATAGTCTGATTGGTTAAGGTTCTAAGTAATCTGAGTTACATTTTCGGATTTGACTCGATTGTATCCAGAGATTCCAGCATCATTATTTACCCTAATTAGTTTAGGTTAGTACTGAACAAAAAGGATGACTGAGCAAAGAATTGGCAAGCTGTACAACACATTTTTTGCAGACATTTTATAGAGTTGGTTGTGGCAGTCAATGTGTTAATAGCATTCAAAACCAGAGCTGTTTAGTTTGGAGTTTTTGCAATGCATTTTCATATCTATTTCATATAAATGACAAATAAACTCTTTTACAGGATGGGGCTCAGGGGAGCCAGATTCAGTGTGGCAGAATTATTTTGGGAGGCATTTGCATTCTAAAGGGACTGTTTTATGGAGAACAGTATTTGGAGATCATGTGTATGCAACAGAAGCTGAAAGTTCAGGAAAAAAGATAGAAGGAAAAATTATTTCCTTCTAGCAAGACAGTCTGAGCCACTATCTAATCAGGCCATTTTAAGTTGCAGCTGAAGAAGCTATTGGGAGAGTGGTAGAATTTTCTCAGGTCTTACTCTACTGCAGAGAGCTGAAATAGTTTGAAAGTATCTTGGATTTCTGTTAGTCTGCATGTTATAGTTAATATCTGAAGAAGAAAATGTGTACCATTTCTTAAATCTCTTGAAAAATTAATTTTGTTTTGGTTGGACAATATAGGAATAATACAGAGCCTTATCTTTACAAAGATTTTTTCTCCTATGTCCTTATGGAGTCATTTCACTTGCATATATACACCACCACAACTGAGAGATAAGAAACTGATATCTACACACTGGAAAACAGAGCAAGAATTATGCTAAAAAATTTGCCTCTCAGCCAGGGGTAGGAAAGCAATAGGGAAACTGAAAATATAGAAGCTTAGGATCTGTCTTGATTCAAATTCAATCTGCAAAGGTTTAAATGCTCCCTCAGCTGATACCCACTCAGTTGTAGATACCCAAGCATCTTCCCACAGGCATGTATATAAGCTGGTGTTAGGTTGCACAGTGAAAAGACAGTGTTCCCTTCCAGATACTTTGTTCAGGCAAGGGTTTTCTTTCTGTTGTAGTAGGTCAGAGGGACAGTGGTAATTAAGGAATGAAGAAGCTGGCATTCCCTATAAAAAAAACAAACCTATGGGAAAGAGATACTAACAAATGGAAAACGTAGGACATCACTTATTTAGAAAGTATCTGAATGTTAAGAGACAGTGAGACATAATTCCCAGTGCTCAGACAGAACTCTGTTTCTGCTGTTGTTTTAGAGAGATGTCAAACTACAGAGGAAGGGAAAAAGCAAGGACAATAGAAATTATAATCCAAATTGCTTGTGTCAGCCCAAGCCATGTTCAGTTACTGAGTTTGTATAAGATCCCCACCAGGACATGAATAAACTCTAGATGGTACAAGTTTCCTGAGTACACAAGTTTCATGCCTATGACCAGAGAGTTTGACGTTTGTGCATGGGCAAATATTCTTCCTGCTTTACAACCTGATAGTGTTTTCAATTAGATTCAGGAGTGCACTGAATGGGAGTGTGAGTCATATTTATTTTCCAATAAGTCATGAAAATAGCTTCAGTTCAACAACAATGGTTCTATAAAAACATAGACAGTTTTCAGCTATGGACAGATCATAACTTTTGGATTTCCATAATGCTTTGGGTGACATACATTTTAATCACAATTAACTCATTTGGCATAGAAAGAGAAGAGTTTCACCCAGAAATTACAGATTGAGATCTAGAAAAGGGGCCAGCCTTTTACATATGTTCTTGAATTTTCCTTACATACAGTGAAGCTGAAAGTACTTTGCTTGTTACTCATCATCCCAAATCCCACAATAATTCATCGATGCATACTAACTGTTCTCATCCAGAACTAGACCTAGAGAGTGAATCTGTTCTTATGGCATGCTATGCTCAACACTTAATGATCCATAGCTGACAGTGACTGAAAGCCACTGAAAGCAAAATGACTGTAGTGTGTGTGCCCAGAATACTCCAGAGATGGTTACTGTAGGACGTTGCTAGCATTTCAATAGCAGGACATAAATAAATGCATAATTGCAATACAATAATATTTAAAAGTGGAGAGAACAGGTGTCTGATTTGGTTTCTGAACCACACTGGCCTTTAGTAATGGCAAGCATTAATTTCTCCAAATATATCTGAACAGATATTTTTCTAGACAATGGTAATACCAATTATTTTTAAGGTAGTCTGATTATTTTCATTCTAAGATTCTACTCTCATTTGTTCAGAACATCAATAAACTTCATCTATTTGGGTATACATTTTTCCATTGCAAGTGATTGCTTCAGATTGATTTTCTTTGTGGTTTTCCTTTTTTGTTTCAGTTTTAATGTCATATAAAACAGCTCATTTATTTCTGAGAATTAAAGCAGAAAATAATATATTGTTTGCCAATGTTAAATAATTGCCTGACATATTTTAAAAACATCACAAAGCATCATGCTTTGGAGCAGTTACTTAGAAATTGTTTGGGAGTGGCCTATGTCTAAAAGATATTTTCTTAGTCTTCTATCTGAAAATCTTCTCTGTTAAGTATTTTCAAAATCAATATTAATATACAGCATAAAGATGATTAACAACAATTACCTCATATATCTTTGCTTATGTAGGACATTTTCTGTTCTAGTACAAAGGTGGACTTCCTTTTATTTCCAGCTCCAGGACCTTGCTAAATAGCAGTTGTAGATTAGCTAATGGTATTCTTCTAGAGATGTGAGAGAAAGAAACTGACCAGTTCAAGTGAAATACAGTCCAGTACAGACCAGACAGGGTAAAGAGGAGAATAGACTGGAAATAAAAGTGTGAAGTCAGCAGTGAAACAGGCAGAGTGAGAATAAAACTTCCAATCTTATGTTTCCACTTAAATCCGACCTTGAGTCTCAGCAAATAACTTGTCACAGAGACTAAGGATAAAGGTGGGAAAATTGTGGAAAGCCAGAGATATTTTTTCACAGGTAACTTTGCATTTCATATAAAACATACTGAACAGAAGACCCTAATATTCTGCAAATAAAGTTATTGCTAATTGTCAATCCCTATTTCATCCTTCAGCCATGAAGCAAAAGTGTCACGGTGAAGCCTCTTTTAAAGCATAAACCAAAGCAGACCAAAATAAGATTAAATCTGCAATTGTCTATAACCACCTGGATGTTAGAGGGAGAGATGGGGCAGGATAGAAAAGACAAGGTTTCACTTGTAGGACCTAGTATGCAGAATATTGAGGCACTAAGAAAGGAGGAACATACTTTCTAAGACAGTACACTAGTACCAAGTTCCACAGTCCCTGCCACTGGTAGGATTTACCAGTCTTGTTTATATGTAGGGCTGGACAAAACTGGGGAGAGTTTAGGATTGAGTAAGAGTCAATAAGTGAAAAGTTTAATACACCTAACATTCAATAATTACTTGAATTAGCAGCATAAGTTAATAGGACAATTCAGTCCAGGAGGAACCTGGTGAGTTTTCTAATGCAAGTTCCTGCTCAAATCAGGATCAACAGATAGATCAGACCCTGTTGCCCAGGCTATCCAGACGGGTCTGGAAAACTCTCAAGGATGGATACTTCACAACCTGTCTGGTTGCTCCAAATGCTTGACTCTCTTACTGAAAAAAAAATCCTTAATTTTCAGAATTTATATTCAAATTATGACTTTTTTGTCATACTTTTAGACAGTAAATGATTAAAGAACAGAAACATTTTATAGAGATAAGCTACATCTGGAAAACATGAAAGATTTCAAATGTCTCAGAAAAACATATGTTTAAAAGCAGCAATCTAAGACGTTGGTCTCATATTACATGTAGATGTTATCTGTCTAGATGACAGCTATGCTGTCTGTAGCTAATCTCTAGTACTTTATTTGCTATATAAGTAGTGGTTTGAAACAAAATGAGAGTATTTGGGTAATAAGGTATGGGGGGTAGGGGGGAGCATTATAGTATGTAACATTTAAAATCAGGAAAATATTTCATTATGTATTAATCAAGGTGATAGAAAACTTGGGCAGACTATAATTCCTTTTGTTGTGGAATAGTACTCTGCCCCAAGAAAAAACATCTTGCACAAGTGAACGGAATTCATTTGACCTCAGGGAGATGTGGGGCTATTACGAGAAGGCTTGGATCATCAGATACAGTGGTATGAGACTCAGTCCTTCATGGGCAAGACATGGGCATTTAGCCCTGAGAATGACCTCCCTTTTTCAATGAAGAATGGTGCATTTAGTAGATGTTGGTTTTACCAACACTTACCTGCAGGTTTTATGTTTTTCTTGTTCTTCCTATTAGAAATATCTCAAAGAAAAGTATGCCTCGCCCTCCCTAACATGTACTGGTCAACTGCAATGGTACCCATGCTTTATCATAATTAACAGAAAGCAGAAAAGTCCCTCAGGTTTCTAGAAATTGTTATAATTAGGATAGGTTTATACTTCTGATTCAGAAAAGGAAAACAGAAATTCATAAAATGGAAATTATTAATGGATTCAATATTGCCATCTTACTGTTAATGGTTTAAATAAATTATTGGTATAGAGATTCCCTTAGCTGTTTAAAAATAGCACGAGTATCTCCAATTATTCATGTTTAACGTTGCTCAGTGAACAAGGGTGAATCTTTGACCCTCTTAATGCCTTGTTAGAAATGAGATGGATGTCTAGAATTTTGGGGATCACACAGCTCTATTATAGCAGCTATATAAGAGTACTGAGGCAGCAAGAGTTATATAATAATTAGAAACACTTAGTGCTAGGACTTTTTATTGGTGGGGTACAAAACAAAAATTTTGAAATAGTCTTTGTATATGTGTATATGTGGATGCACATGTATGTCCATGCATACAATACAAGAGACGTTAAATGAACACCATACAAAGTAAGATTGGTAGAGGCTATTCATTATCAAGATAATACTAAGAGAGACTATTGTTATGTGTTGGAAAAGAAATACTGGCCTCTTTGTTGAAGGATCTTATAGCTTGATCCTGGGTGTCAATTTTTACACTGTGCCTGAATTGCTAAATGCCCAATTCTGTAAGCTTAGGTATAACCAGCAAAATCCCAATGCAGACCTACTGCATAGGCAAGTTTTTTTGCATTTCGTATAAATTGTGGTAATTTGCAATAAAGTATTCTTCCCTATATCCTGTACAATTTTTGTGTTTGGTTCTCCTAATACTCTAATTTTTGTCAGGCAATCATTCTCTGAGCTGTGTCTTTTGATTGAAGTGTAGTTCACGAAGTGGCTTGATATATAGAGTTGTATCGAGCTGTGGGAAAAGCCAGATCTGTTTTGTAGTTGCTACTTTAGACTTTGAACTGTAGCTGTAACCTTGGCACTGCTTTACATTTTGGAATCAGGGTTTCAAAATCAAGGTTACACGCTGTCCTGCTAGGGGATCCTTTCATTATTTAACACTTTGATCTGATATATAAATATGTGAGTATTCATGTGAAATTGTGTGATGATACAGATAACATGTTTAGGCTACTGAAGAGAATTACTAAATACATTGACAGGAGAAAAGAACAACTAATTTCTCTTGTTTGTATTTTTTAATCTTTAACCATCCCTGGTTATGACAATTAAATTCAGAGATGAAAATATTCTTTCCATGTTTGATTTAACTGACATCTTAGCTGTAGGAAAAAGAATGAAAAAAACTTGTAGTGTTGCTGGGCTCACCAGGGAAATAAGCCTATGTGACTTGCAGAGTTGGAAAAGTTTTTTTAACATTTCCTCTCTGTCTTCACTCTTGATCCAGTTCCCAGGATGTTTAAGACTCCCGGGATGCAGATGCAGGCATAGAAATCCCTCAGCAAGCATAAACTTTGTCTGCTGTAAAACCAAGTGGAAGGAATAGAACCATCCTGTTCCCCAATTCAGAGGGTGCTTCTTTTTTTCATAATTATGCCGTGTGCTACAAGTGTCGATCACCAATTTGACCAGCATGGGAAAACGCATGTCCTCAGATTTTAATAAATGAAGGCAAACCCTAGTTTCATATTTTGTCCTGCTCCATAGTCATTCTAATGATGATCACAAAAACTAGAAAGCATGAAGGAATTACTTTTTCTGTTAGGTGTGGTACAATTTTTGTGGCATTAACTATGTTGCAAAGTAAGAAAAACTTCCCAAAGAATGTTGACTAGCTCTGTAACTAAAAAGATTTTCAAACAGAAAAGTGCTTAGAAGGCATTTACTGGCATTTGTGTTGTCTTTTTTGTGTCTATAACATAAAATAACAAAGTGAGTATGATAAGAGCTCTTTTAAATGGGGCTTATTTCTTTTTTTTTTCACCTACCTGAATAAGGTAGCATTCATTTATCTTCTGGACAGGTATAAAAAGTATGTCAAAAAGTTATCTGCAAAGGCTTACCAAATTTCTATGCATCTGCATATTTCTCCAGCACTGCAATTCAACAAGTAATTAATACTCTCGGCAAAGTAACTGGTTGAAGGGTTAATAGCTTCTGCTACTGAGGGAATATCTAATGTGGTTTTTAAACTATAAATGAAAAAACATAGCTATCACAAATTTCATTACCCAATACTTTTCATATTTTCATTACATTTTATGTAGTTTTAACCGTTATACAGTGATAAGATGTTTTATTTTCTTAAGATATTAATATTTATGCACTTTCATTATTGCCAGAAAGCCAGCATGTTCTCAATGGTCAGATGAGGTTGTCTCCAAATTTTAGAACTACAACATTAGTTCATTTATTATTAATAGAGCTCATAAATACCCATGCCATCCAAAATAGCCTTAAACAATTTCACTTGAGCACGATCTGAATACTCTTTTTCCCCAGGGAGTTCTATTTTCTGGTATATAACTATGTGTCATCAGCTGTGACTGCAAGAACTCTACTCCACCCCATTTCTTACAATAAATGACAGATATTATAGCCTACAGCTAGTAAAATATTTGACTAACTAGAAAACAAAAACAAGCAACATGGAGTGGTTATTATTCTTGACAAAAATATAACTAGATCACTAATTTTAAGTCTGCTTTCTATAAAATTTGAAAGACTGTTTTTGAAAGAGATAGAGTCCAGCAAAACCCCACAGCAAATTTAAAGTCATTGCAGAGAAGAATGTAGTTAGTGACCTTTAAAAGTATTTGAACTGTGAATTATAATAGCTCTTGTATATATGAATGAACAGATTCATAAATAGCTAGAGAAAACATTATCCACAGCTGTATACTCTGCTCCTAATTTGGAGGTTTGCAATCCTTTGCAATGAGAGCAAACTACAGACTCCTAGAAAGATGGAAATTTTCACTTGGGTTGTTTTTCCTTAACATACCAAGCTCTGAAGTGAAGACATTTCATAATTTTTGTTGACTGACCTATTCATGCATAAAGGAGGCAGAGCAAAGCAGGCCACACAATGGGTTCAAGACTTTCTGCAGCAACTCAGGTATGTTATCATACCTGTGAGTCAGTCTCCTAAGCTGTGATCCACTGGACAAACCTCAGTTTAACTGCAAATATAGACTTATTACTCTTGCCCTCTGTACACTTCTTTGTTTCTTTAAAGTGGCTCTGTTTCAAACTATGAGCTATGAATTAGTAGTACAATGGATCATCCACATGGAATGTTTGCTAAGTATTTCTTAATTTGGCATTTAAAAACACATACGTTGTAGCTAAGACAGGAACAAATGCTTGTCATACACAGAAAAAATTAAGTCAGACAGGATGAAAGTAAAAATGGCTAAGATTAGAGCTGAGGGGGTAAATATATCTTGACAAGGTGCTAAAAGGAATAGACCACTGTTATGGGTTGATCTTGGCTGGATGCCAGCTGCTTACTGAGGTGCTTTGTTACTCCCTCCTTCTCAGCTGGGCAGAGACAGAAAATAAAATGCAAAACAACTCATAGGTTGAAATAAGGCAGTTTGCTAAAGCAAAGGTGAAAGGTTGTGCACACATAGGCAAAGAGAAAAAAAATTTATTCTCTCCTTCCCATCTGCAAGTGTTGTTCTGCCATTTCCTGGGAAGCAGGGCCTCAGCACAAGGAGCAGTTGCTCTGGAAGGCAAAACTGCAAATAACAAATGCCCCCCTTTCCTCCTCCTTTTCTTAGATTTATATCTGAACTGGTATCACATGGTATGGAATATCCCTTTGGCCATTTTGGGTCAGCTGTCCTGGCTGTGTCCCCTCCCAGGATCTTGCCCACTCCCAGCCCCTTGATGGGAGGGAAAGCTGACACAGCGCTGATGCTGTGCCTGCTGAGCAGTACCCAAAATGCTGATGTGTTATCAACACCTTTCCAGCTACCAATGCAAAACACAGCTCTGTGAGGGCTGCTATGGGAAAAAATAACTTAATCTCAGCTCGGCCAAAAACAACCACATACAATATTGACAATTCAAAATAATATTTAAAATCAAATAGATTCCTGGAAGGAAAAGAAGTAACAAGCTCAGCAGTGGAATAGCGACTTTTAACCCTGACATTGGAATAAATATATGAGCAGTTTTATTCCAGAGTCATCATGAAGCCTGTCTTTTAAGTACTTGAGATGAATGTACATAATCTCTTGAAGTGCTAAGGTTGCTTGTATACTGAGGCTCAAAATTAAATGTGCTTGTTTTCAGACATTTTGATATAAAATGAATTTTACTTTTAAAAAGAAACAAACAAAACCCCAACTTGTGAAAGAATGACAAATCAATAGGGCACTACTATATAGAAAAGTAGATACAGGTTTTGTCCAATCATATTTTCAAAAAATCAAGATACCATGCAGATGAAGGAGTAAAAAATACTGGAGAAAAGAATGACTGAAAAATAGATGTATCTGACTTTGACTGGAAATGCTGAAAAACCTCTTAAAAATAAATAAATAGCTTCTCTTACTGAGATTAAAAAAGGAAGACATTTGAGATTGCTCCTTCACAATCCACAGACTCCTTTCTGCACAACTATACTTGTTATTGTATTTCCCTTGTAAAGAAGCATTCAGTGACTAAATTTTAATAAAGAGGATCAATAACATTTTTTCTCTTTCTCCTTGGAAAGGATAGGATTTTAAAACTACGATCTTAGAACAATTTGGGTTAGACTTTAAAAAAATTACCGCATCCATCTCTTTTAGTAGGATCACAGAATCATGGAACACTGGGTTGGAAGGAACCTGTATTTTGCCTGTCTTTACCTGTATTTCGAAGAACATTTTTTTCAGCATTACTTTGTCTTAAGGAGTTCTCATCTATCACTGTAGTTCTTATGCCATTTTCTCAGTTAAGGTAGCCCAACTGTTTGCAGGTCTGGACTGTGATGGAAAAATTGATCCAGGGTAAAAATAAGCCATTTTTCCTAGTTATTTTTAACAAAGGGAAGTGAAGATAAGGAGTGTTAGAAATGTAGGAACTGCCTGAGACAGCACAGGTGCTGAAAGAAGTGTTTATCAAACCACAGCCTTTCATATCTTATTCTGACACATATGTGCAAATGCTTGAATTTAGAGGTAATTCAATCTCAACTGCTCACTGACTGCAGTAAGGGAAAATCAAAAGCACAAAAAATATAATTCCTTCATCATATCCTTTTTTGGGTTTTGCCTTCTGGCTATTACCAGGGCATGAAGAAGGACCTTAAAATAAATTTGGGGGAATCTAATTTTAAAATATATTTAATACAAATTTTATTTGGGCTGCAAAGCATTGTAATTCATAGAACATCAGGAAAACTTCTCTAAACAGAAACAGAGACAATAGAAATCCTGCAAAACTATAGATACAATGATAAAAAGAGCTGTATCAGTGTAGCACACAGCAAACAGAACTTAATTATATTTTCAATGTATCTGTTTGTCCATTGTTCCAGAGCTACAAATAGGTCTGGAAATGCTATCTTACACATTCTGAAGATTTTGACAAAGCATCCTCCTACTCTCAAGAAGTGTAATTATAACTCATATGGTATGAAATTGAGCCTCAAAAATCCCTGAAGCAGAGCTCTGTGTCAGCCTCCCTTAGCGCTAAACACATTCAAGGCTGTGGTGATGTGACAAAAGCAGCTCTAATACAAGAAGTGCAGACTGCAACATTTGGTAGTCTTTTAACATATGAGTGCTTCAAAAAAATCTTGATAGTATTTTAAAGGGAGCTTTTATGTGTTTTCTATTTCGTGCACACAACACTTGCAGCCACACTCCAATTATAATAACCAGGAAAAGAATTAAGATTATTTTTTGCTATTTTGTAACATGTAAACTTGGTGATTAAAAGTACCTATTGCCTGAAATCTAATTTAACTCAAAATAACACATGCTGTTCTCATTGCATACTTTTGGCGTGGGATGCTAAACAAACAGATTGCAATAGTTTGCTTAAAACTAAATGATAGATCTCAAAGACAGCATGAATAACAGATTAACAGTATGTAGATATCGATAAATAAAGATTACTAGCCACCATAAAAGAACTAAAAATCCAGCAGGAGTGTATATGTAAAAGAAATTTTCAGCTCTTATTGTTTCAAATTTCTCTGAAATTTGGTTTCAAAACAATTTGTGAAGGATTGAATGATTATGGCTTTACCATAAGCAAAGTCAATAACAATTTTGACTTTGCTGACCGGTCAGTGTGGTTGTTTTTGAAAATCCCATATGATGATATTATAATTACACTTTACGAAAGTAACATCTGAAACATTTTTTCTGAGGAAAATGCATATTGATGTTCAAAAATTAAAATAATTGTGAGACTAGATAGGATATATGGAAAATGGTATATCTTATTCAGCTAATAGGCATAAAATATATTATTTTTATTTCCCCAATTTTTAAAATTTATTTTCATAATTTTGTTTAAGAAGTCAAGTCATATATGCCTTGATAACAGGGTTTTTTTATTCTACTATTCTTTATCTGCATAAATTGAGTTTTAACGTTGAAGAAAGATATGAAAACACTTGACATTTTCATGGATTCAAAAGAAGTTCCCTCTGAACAAATACTCTGTGCTCAGGGTCCCATGTGACACAAGTGAACACCAAAGCCTGGCAGTGATGGCAGCCCCAGTCCCAAGAGCAGCACAAGTGCCTCATTGAGCCTCCGTCTATGGTACTCAGCATTGTTAATTAATCACATTGACTTTAGCATCTGAATTAGTGTCCTGACACTTTTTCTGTGCCAGGCAGCTATCCTGATGAACTTGACTTTAGGTTGAACCAGTGCATAGAAACATCCACCAGCCATAGAATGTTTGCTGGAAACATCTGTGAGATCCTTGTGGAACTGTCCTCCCTTGGAGCTGCATCTCCTGAGTCTCCCTGAACAGTCAGACACTGCACAGACAATCTGTATAAATGAGTCATTTCAACCCTCCCAGGGACTGACACAAGTGCTGGTTAGTCAGTGGTTTTATGCTTTCATCGATTTTTCTATGATGTCTATACTCCTATTTGATTATGTAGAAGAAAGTTATCATTCATTACTTAATAATTAAATAATGTCTTATAAATGGAAACATTTTTTGAAACATAAAACTTGAAGGGTAAATACAACAGTCGTAAAATACAATATTATGTAAATACAAAATATTTAAATAAAATACAAAATAAAAGTGGTAAAATATAATATTTATTCCCCTCAGAATCTAAGAGGACTAAGGGTTAAGAAGTGAGCTCTAAAACTAATATTGGGAAAATGTATTTTAAATTAATTTTGAAATTATCCTTATTTATGTTTCTTTTACGTTAATACAGGGAAAAGAGGGGAATCCTATTATGACATGTTCCCTTTATTTCAATGACATTTTTGAAAATATTTTGGCAAAAAGTCAGGGGTTGTAGATGAAAATGTTTTATGTCCATTGGGTATGTGCTGCCCAGACTGAGTTCAAGAAATAATCATAAAAAGCAAATCCAAAATTAGGCTGCATCAGTACTGCTTGGCCACTCTTAAGTGTCTGATTAGTGACAGAACCTGTTAAGATGACAGGTATTTCCAAGGGACTCCTTAGAGAGTAAGGCAGTGTAATGAATTATTTTTCATTTTGATTTAACTCAGAAACAAATTGTGAGTACACTAAAAAGTGTAAGGTGGTCTCTGTTCAATGTAAGGAGCTTGAGTTTCACAATCAAGGCAGAACAGATCTCATCCTGGTGGAGGTGGCACATTACAGGTCAGGGTCAGAGACTTGCATAGTTTAGCTGTGACTAATTGAGAGAAGTCAGAATAATAATGAAATTATGTCTGACTCTAAATATCCATAAATACCAGGGATGGAATGAAAAGCACAACTAACTACAACTGAATGTAAAGAATATCACACATTCCAGTGTCATTATCAGGAAGTATTTGATATATATGTCGTCATGGTATTTTCTATACAAAGTAAGAAATACATTTTTTAACTCCTAAAAATTGAATTTTTTTTCATCTTGGACCATCCCATGCATCAGAATTCATTTCTTCTCATTATAATGTCACCAACACAAAACCTAGTTCATTTTACCTTCTCACATTTAGATAAAATTTTATTTTATTTGTGCAACAAAAACACCTTTAAAGGCATTGATGAATCCATTCAACCAAATCAGCATTACACTGACCTTCAGATAAGTTTTTCCAAGATTTTATCCATTCTGATAATCCTTAATTATTTAGTGACTAAAGATTTTGATCAAAGATTTGTTTCCCATTTGCGCACAAGTTAGTAAAAGTCAATTCCTGTCTCAGTGACCTTTAATATGTTTGGAGACTGAAAAGAAGTTTTAAGTACAGATAAGGTGTAATTTTTTTTAGAAACCTCAAGATCCAGATCACTCAGAAAAAACCTTCTATGCTGAAATAAAAATAAATATAATAGAGAAGATATGCTGAAGCAATGGCTGCTTCTACATTTGCTATGTTGTAAGATTGTGTCTTCTTTTCAGCACAGTGCAAAAAAAAAGGTTTATTAAACTCTTTTACTGAAACTTTTTTTGCTATAATATATGGAAAATATTATTCCTTCATTATACACAGTGTTACACTAAATAACCAAGTAGAACAACTCCTAAATGTTCCAATATCAAGGCTGCGTAATTTCCTTTTTTTTTTTTTTTTTTTTTTTTGGTGTGTGTGTATAAAAGACAATTGAAAGCATCTGTAATTTAATACTTATAAATTAATTTAAGATGGAAAACACCTCTAAGATAATTGAGTCTAACCTGTAACCTGGCACTTAAATGTTCACTGCTAAACCCCACCCACATCTACAGTTCTTTCAAATACCTCCAGGAATAGTGACTCAATCTCTTTCCTGTGTAGCCTGTCCCAGTGCTTGATGGATCTTTCTGTGATGAAGCTCTTCCTAATATCCAATCTAAACCTCCACTAGCATGGCTTGAGGCCATTTCCTCTTGGCCTGTAACTCATTACTTCAGAGAAGAGGCTGACCCCCACCTGTCCCCAGCCTCCTTTCAGGCTGTTGTAGAGAGTGATGAGGTCTCCCCTGAGCTTCCTATTCTCCAGGCTAAGCAACCCCAGATTCCTCAGCCACTCCTCCCAGGAGCTGTTATCTAGATTGTCCACGAGCTCCATTGCTCTTCTCTGGACACACTCAGCACCTCAGCTCCTGAAGGGAGTGACCCAGAGCTGGACACAGCACTCAAGGAATGGCTTCACCAGTGCCAAGAACAGGTGGATGATCACTGCCCTGGTCCTGCTGGCCACTCTATTTCTGACACAAGCCAGAATGGCATTGACTTTCTTGGCCACCTGGGCACACACTGGCTCATGTTCAGCTCCTGTCACCAGCACCCCCAAACAGCTTTCCAGCTCCTCCTTCTCAAGACTGTAGCATTGCCTGCAGTTGTTGTGACCCAGGTGCAGGACCCAGCCCTTCACCTTAAACTCAGCAAACTGTTCTTGGCTTACCTTCCCTTTCCAGATCCCTGTGCAGAGCCTTCCTGCCCTCCTGCAGATCAACACTCCCACCCAAACTGGTGCCATCTGCAAATCGGCTGAGGGTGCACTTGATCCCCTCATTCAGATCATTGATAAAGATATTAAACAGGACTGGCCCCAATACTGAGTCCTGAGGAACACCAGCTGCATGGAACGCCACTCACCCCCCAGTCTCTGGGCCCAGCCATCCAGCCAGTTTTTTACTCAGTGAACAGTGCGCTCATCCCAGCCATGAGCAGCCAATTTCTCCAGGAAAATGTTGTGTCAAACAGCGTCAAAGGCTTTATTAAAGTCTAGGTAGACTGGAGAAGTAGACAGGCAGTCCACAACTGATGTAGGTAAGCTGTTCTTAACTGCGATATAAAGGTGTTCCAGATATAAAACACAAATCCCTCCTCCTGCGACCAAAATTATTTTTGTTTTGTGTCTCATGGCAACATTGACAAATGATTGTTCTCCTTACAACAATTTGTGTATTGGAAGACTGTTAACAGAACTGCCAAGGTTCTCTTTTCAAGACCAAATAAGAAAGGCTTTTAATATTTTTCGTTCGTTCTTTGCTCAGTGGTCATATTTTCCACATCTATTAACCTTTTGTTGCCTCTATCTCATCCCCTTCTTTCCTTAGGACTTAAAACTGCATTCAGTAATCCTCTTAAGGCTTCACAAATGCTGACTAGAGTGAAATAGTTACTCTGTATGTCTCAGGACTTACATATTTTAAATCATCCTTTTTCTGCTGGTTTTGCAATATTGGCTAATGTTCCATTTGCAACCCATTGTAATCCTGAGCTCTTTTTCTGCAGTATATCTGCCTAGTGAGCCATTCCACATTTTACATTTTCCTTCCTAGGCAGTTTGCATGTCTTTGTGATATCCTATTTTATTGCTTTGTACCATTTCTCCAGTTAATCAAAATCATGTTGAATATAATTCTACCTTCCAGAATTTCTATAACCTTCCTGGTTAATGTTATCCACAAATATCTACAAATACTGGTCCTTCAATTGTAACACAAATATTGCATAATGCTGCACTCAAGTTTTTTCTTTCAGGCTGTCAGTGAACAGATACTAAAATGTTTCTACTAAGTGATTCACCTGATTTTACAGTAATTTTCAATGAGAACATACTACCATATTCTGTAAGTGCCATACGGAATTGTCACATGTCAGCAAAGAAAAAGTATGTAAATACTTCCCCATTGCTCACTGAATTGTGCTGCCATGGTAGGGTATCAGATTGACCTGACATGATTTGCAACTCCGTAGCAATTTCAGTAACTCTCTTGAGGTTGCTTTTAATAAACTTTAGATTTTCTAGGTGCTCAGAGAGAAAAATCACTGATTAATTTTTTATTGTCTTAACATTCTAAGTATAAGACAGGGATAATACAATACCCTTTTTCTTTTCAGTTTACTAGTTGTATTTTTCCTTTAGATGTCCCCTCAGCCTTTATCTGTTCTGAAAAGTTCTCAAAGGTGACTGCTAATGGTTCAAAGAAGATTTCAGATCATAAATACTTTAAGGAAAAATGTTGTTACATTGTGGTGATCTAAGAACTCTTCTGTCTGTTAGCCAATCCTGGCTTATAGTTCTAGCACTTAGTTGCTAATGTTAATTATTTTGAGCTTCTGGTCACAATTAACCTCTTTGGTGAAGAATGAAGAAAAAATACAGTGAAGATTTTGCACTGCATTATGACATCTGTTGTTTGGTCCTCATTTCTCTTAAATAATAGAAATTTTATTTCTTTCATCTTTTCTTTATTTTAATGAATTTGAGGAACTTTCTTGTATTCTTTTTATCCAAGTTTCTTATTGTGTATACCTGCTCCTCGGCTTTTCTAATTTTGTTCTTGCACAATTTCTTCTTTATTGTTAGAGCACCATAATACTTAACCACTTATTGGACCAAATTCTAAAACAGGTCAGACTGAGTTCTGTTAAAGGTAATAGGAATTATTGCCAGTGACTTACATGGAGAAGGAATTTCATCCTAAAATTCAAAGGTTTTTCTAGGGCTTGGATTTTTCTGGGAGAAAGTTAATTTTCTTCATAGTAGTTTGTATGAGTTCATGTTTTGGATTCTGTGCAGAAAACACTGTTGATAATGCAGGAATATTTTCATTACTGCTGAGCAGTGCTTGCACAAAGTCTTTTCTGCTTCTCATTCCACACCAGCAGCGAGGAGGCTGGGAATGCACAAGAAGTTAAAGGGGACACAACAGGGAGAGATGATCTAAACTGACCCAGGGGATATTCCACAGCATATATGCTCAGCATATAAAGCTGGAGGAAGGAGAAAGAAGCACGGTGGTGACATTCAGAGTGGTGATATTTTCCTTTCCAACTCACCCTTCTGTGTGATAAGACCAGGCTCTCCTGGAGCTGCCTGCGTGCCCATGGGAAGCAATGAATTCCTTTTTTTGTTTTCCTTACCTCCACAGCTTCTGCTTTACCTATTACCTCAACTCATGAGTTTTCTCACTTTTCCAGTTCTCTTCCCCATCCCACTGCAGGGGAGTGACAAAGTTCCTGAGACAAGTTGGGTTGCCAGCTGGGGTTAAATCACAACAGCCCTCGGAGCAGAGTGCCATGCAAGGAATCCCAGAAAAACACACTAGAATTGAAGGCAGCTGTGGAGGGTTGACCCTGGCTGGATGTCAGGCGCCCACTAAAGCTGCTGTATCACTGCCCTCCTCAACTATATAAGGAAGAGAAAATATAAAAAAGGTTTGTAGGTCAAGGTAAAGACAGGGAGAGATCACTCAATTGCTGTCACAGGAAAACCAGACTTAACTCAGGTAAATTAATTTATTGCCAGTCAAAATCAGAGTAGAGTAATGAGAAATAAAACCAAATATTTAAAACATCTTCCCCCCATCCCTCCCTTCTTCCTAGTCTCGAATTCACTCATTATTTATCTACCTCCTTCCCAACCAGCAGTGCTCAGGGAATGAGGGCTGTGGTCAGTTCAGCACATGCTGTCTCTGCAACTCCTTCCTCCTCAGAGGAAAGATTCCTCATAGTGTTCCCCTGCTCCAGTGTGGGGGCCTTCACACAACAGACAGTCAGTCCTTCACCAACTCCTTCCACCTGAATCCTTCCCACAGGCTACAGTTCTTCACAAACTCCTCCTTGCAGGGGTGCAGTACCTCAGGGACAGGCTGCTCTGGCATGGATGCCCCAAGGGGTCACAAGTCCTGTCAGCAAACCTGCTCCAGCCTGGGCTCCTCTCTCCAAGGGTCCACAGGTCCTGCCAAGAGCCTGCTCCAGTGTGGGTTTCCCACAGGGTCACAGCCTCCTCTGGGCATCCATGGGCTGCTGGTGGGTCTCTGCTCCACATTGGACCTCCATAGGCCATGGGGGCACAGCTGCCTCACCATGGTATTCACCATGGGTTGCAGGGAAATCTTTGCTTCAGTGCCTGAAACACCTCCTCCCCCTTCTTCTTCACTGACCTGGGTGTCTGCAGAGTTCTTGCTCTCATATTCTCCTCATATCTCTCTTCTCACTTCTGTTCCACTGCAGTGTTTTTTCTCTTCTCAAGTATGTTATACCAGAGGCTTCGGTCAGAGTGGGTCCGTCTTGGAGCTGGCTGGCGATGGCTCTGTTGAACATGGGGAGAGCTTTTGGCAGCATCTCACAGCAGCCACCCCTGTAGACCCCCCCACCACCAAACTTTGTCATGCAAACCCAATACAGCAGCATAGCCATGTTAGTGCAGCTCACCACCTGTCTAATTAGGCTGCCTCGCAGTGGGAAACTGATTCATAGTTGTCAGTGTCTCTGCATGAAGCTACTGTATTTCAGAAAACTTTTTTAAATTTATTCACAGAAATTTATTCACAGCTAATTAACTTTATTCAGAGCTAATCTCTGAAAGCAGTGCCACTGAGTAGCACATCTTGAACATATTCAAAAATCATCACTTATGGCCCTAAAAAGCTTAATGTAAATGATAAATACCCTTTACTGTTACTTCCTGTCATGTTTTACTGGATGTAACTTTCAGATGATCATTTTCTTTCTTTTGAACACTGCAAACATTAAGATCAGCGCTCATGTCCCACAAAGCTAGTCAGCTCTTCATTAACATATCTGTTCAGACCAATTCTTTTCCTGTTTGATTATCTTAATGCGTAGGTTCTCTATTTTTGTTTGTGAAAAGAGTCAGATAGGCATACATTGAACAAGCTGGAGTTTAAACCATCCACATGCTGCCTTAAGAAGGCATGTTGTACAGGTCCAGTTTTCTGGAAGACTCACTGAGAAGTATCACACCTCTTGGCCCCCAACAGTATGTTGATAAAAAAGGAATTTGTAGTTTTATATACTACAAACACGGAATTTGCTCCACATGATCAGCTAACTTCCAATAAACCCTTTTGAGATGGCAATATTTAAGTACAAACCTTTATTTATTTACTCTGATGCTACTGAAGAATAAAATATACTTATAAAGTCGAGCTCCATAGCTATTATAAATTTGCAAGCCCCCAGGGGCTCCAAGAGAGTTAAATGTATTGATGAAAGCTGCAATATTGCCTGAATAAGAACAAAAGGCAGTTGGACTTTTCCTTGATTAACCATGCCCCATAAGGAAACATGGACAGTCAATATTTGCCACTATAGTACTGCACTGCAGTATAAAACATGGTACGCAAGAGTTTATATAAATATGAAAGAATAAAGATTTCCCTCCTAAAATCTGATAATCCCAGGGTTTTGGTGCAACCACCATCCATTTATCTTTTTGTGGTATCTTTATCCTTATCAACTTGCAAACAGCATCAGAATGCTATACATATACATGATGGATTATTGCTATTATGCTCATGAGAATGGCAGGCATGAAGTACAAGAGCAGAGTTCAGCCAGCAAGTATGACATAAATTATGTATAAATAGCTTTTAGTGTCAAGCACTTTGAAAAGTTCAGTAAGTGCATGTAACTGAAGTAAATCACCCTATGTCACCACAGGACTGCTTCTTTTAAGAGTGCATGTAAGGTATTTTTCAACATGCTTAAAAAGTGTATGAAAATAACTCATTTTGATTATGTAAGCAAAACACTTCTCTGGACATAGAAGGAGGAAGTTTGCAGGACCATTGCAAGGCATGAGAACCTAATTACCACTGAAGTCTGATTTAAGATCTAATCTAAGATTTTATAACTTAAACTAATGGGATTTGAGTGTTTGAATATCAACCCCATCTTTTTCTATATTGTTACTGTTAGATTGCACAGAGATTCTTAGCATGCTTCCCCTCAGCTTGAACTTTGAGGATGTGCAACCTGGGACAGGGAACAGAACTAAGATTTTAAATTTCCCTCCTTCAATTACTGAATCTATACCTACCCACATTGCATTTGGACATGCCTCAGAATCTGTAGACTACTGATAAGGTAGGAAGTGACAGGTTTGGGATTGTGAAGATTATGAGAGCTGAGAGCTCTCTATCCATCACCTTTAGTGTAGGGTAGATATTATGCGTTAAATTATAATAATCAAATGTTGTTTGGCTAAGATATTTAAAAACATTGAGGTAAGATTTTACAAAATGAAGGGAGTATGGGTACATTAATTGTTGAAAAGTGAATAAAATTGCATTACCCTTTCTTACAGTTTACTTGGCTTTTCTTGTTTTATTTTAATAAAATGTTTGGTAACAGTTTATTGTTGCTAATTCTTTACAATATAAGCAGGTGGACTGGCTAAAATAATCACATATCAATAACATATCCTTCCTTACAGTCTCCATAATGCTCAGAAATGAAAGGATTACCTCTCCCTCTAACATACATATGGGCACAGACACACCAGCGCACACACACGCACACATGCACACAGAGCCCAGTGGGATTAAAAGCACTGGATGTGGTGGAAAATCCGGAACTACAGAGGAAAGTATTTTCTTGTTTGAAGATTTGAAAGAACCATTCTTAGAGGAAAGGGAGGAGGCTTCTGATGTTAGGGATCTTGCCCCTTTCATGTTTTAAAAAGACTAAAGGAGAGCTCCTCTTTCATCAGCCTGAGGTAGAAAAGAAGTGGCTTTCCCAACTCTAAATATTTAAAGAAGCCCTCATAAAACTTGAAAAAGGTTTGAGCTGTTTCTTTGTGGGACTAAATTCCTAAGGGTATAGGAAGACATACATTGATATTTACCTCATGATATTTTACTTCTATAATAGATGTATCATGGGACATTGGTATCATTTTCTATACTTCAGAGTAATTTGTTTTCATATACTTTCAAGGAATCTATACAGTGTAAATTCTAAATAGAAAGGTTTTCAATACTCTTTTCTGTGTGAACAGAGATATATAAAATCAAAGGTGAAAGACAACTGAGATATATCTATGGTTTATGTTTATTGGTGATTTCCCTGTTGACCTGAGACGGCCAAGGTAAGGTTTATCATGTAGCAGAGCTCACCCAGCACATGGAGTCACACGAGGGATGACACAGCTGGGTTTGCATGGTTACAGAAATGGGGTGGAGATAGCTGAATTTGTGGGCTAGCTCATCTCTAAGCTGAAAGACATCAAACTAAACATCACAGAGCTTAGCCTAAAAAAGTCTTCTTTGTGTTGAAAATAAATCACTGAAAAAGGAACGAGTTTGTAGTTCTTAAAAAACATTTTAAAATATTATCATATGACCATTTTAAAGTTTTCTTCTTAGAAAACAAGGTCTTTGAGGTATATTTTTTAAGATTATAATTTTCTAAATTTTTAAGCATATCATTCTGTCTTGAGTTGCATAGATGTTCTGTTCATGATGTTGATTATTCTCAGAATATTCAATGTTTGTAAAATAAGACAGCTTATTGCTTGAATACTGAGGAATATTTTTCTTGCTCCTATATATGTAGTCTAACTTATTTATTTGCAGTACAAGGGTACCTAAAGGCACCAGAAAGTGTCAGACATCCATTGCACAAAGCAGTGCAGAAATACATGGGAGGACACTAGCGTATGTACCGGTTCACACGCCAGCTGACAGCCTTCAGTCCTTCAGGCACACATGACCATCATCAGCTCTGTCTGTGGCACCCTTACGTGCCTTGAGCAAGTGTTGAACTTTCAAGGCTGGCTCCTCAGCTGGCACAGCTGAGAAAATGGAAACAAAGCCATACTTTTATTCCCCTGACTTTAGAATCGGCCAGGGGCAATCTAATCCATACTGCAATTTACAGCAGCCCGGCTGCTCAAGAAGTTATTCTGGCAGCTGAGAAGCACCAGAGCCTAAGGTCATTCTCCACTTCTCCCAAAAGAGCCTGTATGCAAGGGCAAGAAAGTGAACAATATTAAGCTTTGCTTTTGCTTTTTCAGCTGGAGTGTCTCAAAGCAGCTGGAACAGAATTGATGATTGTCTTATTAATGTTGTGACTTCTCTTAGTTTCATTATTGTGAGAGCAGCCTTTGAGAAATAAAAGGATGCTTTATTTTAATCATTGATTTATTTTTCCTAAATGTGTAAATGTCAGTCTGTGGTAATTCCACATATGGATATTTGCTTATTTGTGAAATGCAAACCAATTATTTCACTGCTTGTTAAAAATAATATACTGCAGCCATTTGTCTCATATTTACAAAACATTCTTACTGCTTGCTCCTGTGTGACAGTTCGGAAAATCTCTCTTAACAGGGGATGATTTCTGGTTGATGGCTGGAAGCTCTTTAAGAGTGCTTGCGTCAGGATACAGTTTATATTTTAAATGAGGAATTTCTTTTTCCACTCTTTCAAATTACAATGTTATCAATGCCAAAGAAATTTTAAGCAGAAATTCTTTCAGCTCCAAAATATTCACTACTGTACTTTAATGTTCAGCTATCTTCTCAAAAATCTAACCACCCACAATCCCTCACTGGGGGAAGAATATATTTTTAATCAAGGTGATTCGGGTAAGTAGTGAGTCACACATTTCAGGGGACTGGCAAAAAGCTCTCACAATGGATACATCAGAATGAAGGAGCCTGAGGCCAAGCCCAGAGCAGAAGGGAGACAGTGGAAATAGTGGAGGAGATAATATCTCTTGTTCATCTGATGAATATAGTCTCCAGAGGAGCACTACTTCACGTGAGACAATCTAAGCTGAAAAGACTGGAGAAACTTGTGAGACAGAAGTTTTAAAGATTTTTCTTATATCTTCAGATTTGATTTACCAGCAGAAGCTAAGAGTTGCCAGCTCATGACCCTTTATGGCATTAGCTATCATGGGCCCTAAGGCGGCATGAATAATCTACAGGTTTTTGCAGGCATAGAGGTAAATTTCTTTATAGTATCTTGTATGGGGCTATGCTGTGGATGTGTGACTTTCCTGGCTACAGGGAGCAGACAGAGCTCAGTGCTGATGGAAACAGCATTGATTTAGTTTAGTAAACAGGGTTGGTTTAGTTACTGCCCAGCAGCACTGACACAGAGCCAAGAACTTCTCTGCTCCTGTCCCCACACTACCAGAGGAGGCTGGGGGTGCACAGTGAGCTGGAAGGGGACACAGCCAGCACAGCTGACCCCAACTGACCCAAGGGATATTCCATACCCTGTGGCATCATGCTCAGCATATACAGCTGGGGGAAGAAGGAAACGGGGATGTTTGGAGTGATGTCCTTTGTCTGCCCAAGTTACTTTTAGGACTGGTGGAACCCTGCTCTCCTGGAGGTGGATGAGCACCTGCCCTGCCATGGGGTAGTGGTGAATTAATTCCTTGTTTTGCTTTCCGCTCCTTCAGTTTTGCTTTACCTATTAAACTGTCTTTATCTCAGCCCATGAGTTTTCCTACTTTTATTCTTCTGATTGTTCCCACATCGCACTGGAGAATACTGAGCAAGAGGCTGTGTGGCGCTTAGCTGCCTACCAGGGTTAAACCACAACAACCCACACATGAAAAACTCTGGAAAAGATCAGGAAGGAGCTATTGAAATGCTGTTAAGGTAAATGCCAACCAACCCACCCCCCCAGCTAGATGGAAACTGAGCAGAATTCTTGCTGATAAAATTCAATACCTAAATCTAGAGGTAGGCTTCCAAAGACAGAGATTTTAGACCACCTGAGGATCAATTCCATTGAAAACCAGCATAAAAACCTTCAGCTGGGCAACTGATAATATCACACACTGAAGTGAATTGGAAAGCCTAAAGATGCAACTGCAGGTACTCTCAGTTATGAAGTGGAATACATTGTAAAAGGCCTTTGGACACAATTTTTCTTTCTTTATCCCACCCCTCCTTGACTTTTCAAGTTAAATATCATGGCCACTCTAATTTGGAGAAAGAGGAATTATTTTATGCAACTTTTTTTTACAGAAATGCTCCTGGTATTTCATTATGGTTTCTTCTGCAAGATGGAGTTGATGTACATTTGTGCTTAGAGCAATTCTGCAAAACTGAATATTCAAAGACTGTAATAATGAAGAAGATCACAGGATGAGGAGTAAATGCAAGTTGTTGTTGCCTCTTTACTGAGCAAAAGTAAGAAAGTTAGAGATAATGCTCTAGGAGCCAAGGCAGAATGTTGTCAGTGCAAGTCTGGAAACAAGGATGCCCTGATGTCACCGCAACATCACCATGACTGCAAGTCTGTGCTCTTTTTTTTTTTGCAAAAGAGTTTTTAATTCATTTATGTAAATTAATAATATTTTAATATAATATCTTTCCCCTTAGAATAAAGAAAAACAAATTCCTGCTGCATACATAAAAAATTACTAACCCAAAAAAATAGGTTAGGTGACTCAAAAACTAAGAAGGGAAAAGAAACTCCAGAGCTCTCGATGAAGATGAGAGACCCAGCTTTCCTGCGTCCCACAATTGTGTGATTGTCTTTTAGTGAATGCCAGTGTATTTGACACAGATTCTGTCAGAGTAATAGTGACCAATTTACAGTATTTCCAATTTAAAAACTTTATTTTCTGCAAGGACATACCACTGAATACTTCTAAATAGAAAATGAAACCACTCTAAAACTTCTCTTTTTCTTAAATATTCCCAGACTGTGTATGTTATTGAAAAAAATACTTGCTTCATATCACCGGGGACAAATGTGGTAAATTATTCTAAATCCATGGAATACATGTATCTGCCTATGTGGTTATGGCAATAGAAGGGATACAGAAGTGTTCTTCCTATAATGAACCAAGAGGTGTCTTTTTCTGTTGCTTTCTTCTCTGAGGAAAATGGTGGAAGTGCTAGAAGGCATATCAGAATATCAATGAATTCAGATCCCTGTTGTTTCCCATACAAAGTTATTATCCAAACAGAAAATCTTTATATTCATAGTCTAAAACACACATTTTATTCCTGTTCAGTTCTTGGCAGATCTGAGTAGGTTCTTGCATAATTTTCCAGGATGAATAAATCCCTGTGTTTACAGTTTTGGCTGCTGTCTGTTGTGCTCTAAGATAGCAGAAGCTCTGTGCTACGCCAAAAGACATTCATTAAAATGAAAACACAAGCAAGTAGCCTCTATCAGCTGATGAAATGGTACCCTGTGATGATGGTGGTGATTTACCTATTGTGAAATTAATCTTCCCTAAAATGTCTAATGACATCTAATACTAATCTAATACAGTTTTCTTGTCATAGCAAATTGAATACATCATTAATATTTCAGCTTGGGCTTTTTTGGTTACAACATCCATTATTGTACATTGTAAAACTAAAATGAGAAGTGTTTTGTAGGGAGCAGAATGTGAACAAAGTCTAGGGTCTGTGAAATACTTACGCGTCTCACATGAATGACAGGAGTCTCCAGAACTGTTTGGTGACTCTTTCAAAGGCATACTAGAAATAACTCATGCAATGAGCTCTGCTTTTTCTGCTTCTGAATATGACTTCTGGGGCTACAGCAATGCTGGAGGAAGCTGAAATACCCTACTTTTGGCTGACTGATGGGGAATGAATATTATACCAGTTTATCCACATTTGTTAAGGCCAGATCTCAGCTCTTCCCAGGATCTTTGATTTTGACACTGTTTCCTGCAGTAGTTTTCATGGACTTGCTCTCATGGAAAAGGCCAACAACAGTACTTTTAACACCTCAAACAGCAGCTTCAAGTGTGCATGACAGGAAGATGAAAAACTGGGAAGGAAAATATCATAGAACCACATCTCTCTGCAGTGACACTTCTCCAAGTCGGGTGTTCAGAGCCTGCAATAAAGAGCTGCAATAACAGCATTGTGCATCTTCATTAGTACCAGCCCCAGCTAACGTTAATACAAAACTGAGCAGTTCCTAGACCTGTACTAGCCTAGATAGGAGCAGCAGTTTGATCCTGTATCACTGTCAGTTCTTTCCAACTCATAATGATGCCATCAGGCAGAAAGAGCAGTTATTTCATAGCTTATGGAGTCTGGAGTCTCTGATAATTAGCCCAGAATTTCTGGTGTGTGACAACAGATAAGGCTGCATTTGCAACAGTCAGCAAATTTCCTGTCTGTTTTGTACACTTTCTCTATGCTTGTTATTTCAAGACTCTTTAATTAATTTCTGCACTACCACAAAAATATTCAAAATATTCTCTTTGAACAGTTGTCCCTTGTGGTGGGTCAATCCGCGGTTCCCGCCCTCTCCAGGACTAGCTCTGCCTCCTCAGGTGGGGACAGCTTTGGGGGGCAGGACACTGCTGTATAGATCCACCCCGGGGCGGGCCCTGGGAGTGGTTTCTATCCAGACTCCGCCCTCACTTCTAGCACCTTCCCAGCAGTTCCACCCATGAGGCGGGCACTGGGAGTAGTTTCCACCCTAACCCCGACCTTCTTTCTGGCGCCTTCCTAGTCGTTAATCCTTTGGTTGGTTTGTTCATATTCGTTCCCGCCCCCACCTGTATTCTGTTGGTTCCTGAGAATTGTACCAACCCCTCTACTTCTCCCTGGTTGGCTGAGCTAGTTGGTATAAAACCTTGTGACCAAGACTGTTCCTTCGGATTTCGTCTCGGATCCATCCCGCTCCACATCCCAGTCACCTGGTTCGTTAATAAAGGGATTTGTCCAGACGAATCTCCTCTCAGCCTCTTACTTCCTCGGGCCCCTTTAACCAGCGGCTTCTTGAGTAGGCATCGCTCGTCCCGGACAGCGGCACCTCTGGGTGAAACAGCCACCCGATTGCCTTCGTGGCTGTCGCTCTTGCCTGGAGACGAGGACTGCCAAGGAGCCGGGCCTAACGCCATGGGTAGCACTACAACAGTCCCTCACCAATAGCTGTCCAGTAGCTGGACTTCATTTAAAACACACTAACTTTGAAAGAGAAGTGAGCTGAGCAAGTTGCTGGGTTTTGAGTGATGGACTAAGTGGTGCCCATTTAGAGGGTGGTAGAGGTGTTAGATTTCCTAAGTGCATCCCAAACTAGCTCATAGGCAGAAACCTACCCTATTTTTCTGATCCAACACCAAGTACAAGCATTAGTATGCATAAAATGGACACATTAATCTAGGCTTGATATATTTTGTAAAATACCATGTATATAGGAGAAGGGATCATCTGCCCATCTTAAGGTCTTGCACTACACACTGTGGTACATAACACCTACCAGTCAGACAAAAGCAATCAGTCTATTCAAATCATGATGCAAATGTGTTCCACCTCTTCATACATGGAAGGGAAAAAAAAGAAGGAAACAAAGAGTTTAAATTTTCTTTTGTTGTAATTCCCTAAGCCTAAAACGTTGAATCTTGTCCTTTTCCTCACAGTACATAAGGTTTGCTATGTACAGTGAGGGATCAGTGAGTGGTGAAGCTTCCTTTTTTAAAACCATTCTTTCTTTGAAACCCTGTTCTTAATTTATCCTTTGAAGAGGTTAATTTAAACATGTGTTAGTGTATGAATGAGGGGAAAGAAAAACAAATGCAACAGATTTCTATTTTATTTTTTAGCTCTATGCCTTGCTTTCCCGTATGCCTTCATTAATATTGCAGGCATAGTTTTCCAGATTGCTCAGGCTTTTATATTTGTTTTTCAAAGTTCTATCAGCTTATTAAAGGAAAAAAAAAAAACATAAAATTACCACAGCTTTGCTGCAGCTAAGAGATAAGTTTTGCCTGATAATCAGAAGTGACCATCTTAATTTAATTAGGCTTTTCATTATTTCCGTGAAAACTGATTTTTTAGTCTCTGTTTTTATTTATTGTTGTCTATCTCTCCTTCCCTTTAATATATTACTTGGCTTTGTTATTAATCTGACCTTTTTGTCTGCTAATTAATCTTATTTTAAGCTTTGATTGTAAAGAGTTTACATCTTGATGAGAATTATATGTGCACAGTTTTTTTCTGTGTATATTTGCAAAAAGTCTGGAGGTTTTAAAAATAAAAATAATCTTTTAAGTTTTGTAGAAATTGTCGATTTCCTACTTTTCTGACTTTGATGTGGAGAGTCAACATTTCAAATAGTAAACACATTTCATTTTCTCTTTAATGTAATTAAAACATACATCTTAATTAAAGTTACAGAGATTTTTAAGTCTCTTATGAACCTTACATTAGAATATGTCTTTGTTTGAAGATCCAAAGCAGTATTCAAAGGACTGATGAAGGTGAAGAGCTATAACTGCATCTTCATTTTAAAGAGAAGTAAAACTCCAGTAAAGATTAAAAGATAAGGACATTTTGGACCAGAAACCACACTTCTTATAGTACTGCATAATTCACAAGTAAATTAAATGCTAAATATAATGAATTGACATGTCAGAGGCCAGTTTTCTCCTAAGATCAAAAAGGGGCAAGATGAATTACATGTTCAAAGTTGACTTCCTTTCCTTGATATAGGAAAAAAAATGCACAAATATTAGAGGCCAAGGCAGAAAGGAAGACTTTTGAACAAAAACCTACAGATCATCATATATGTGTTGCCACAATATGGCAGAACAATTATCACAGAGCTCAAGTGATTTCTGTATTTGCTCTCATTGTTCCGTTGTAATGAATAGGGTATATTCCAAATTAAGAAATTACATTTTGAGACCTGGGATATTAATGTCTTTCTTCTTGAAACAAACTGAAATGCTCAAACTCATTTTGGCAAGGTCTAAGGAAAAATGAGAATTACAGATACAGATTGTTACTTACACTGTGCATGTGTCTGTACACATATGTAGATGCATGTACAGTATTTTGGACTTTGAAAGAAAACCTTTTCATTACCAGTGGTTGTAATCATGTTGTCCCAGCTCATGGGAGTATTCAGAGACAAACAAGAGGCAGTGAAAAGCATTTTAAAGAAAAATGACTGAAGCAACAGAAGATACTTCACCCTGCTTTTATGAAAAAATACTTCTTTTCAGGTCTCTTTCACTTTTTACGAAATAATACCTCTTTTCAGGTCTCTTTCACTGAAGAACATAAGCCAAAAAGTATCACGAATACTTCTCAAGTCTCATGGAAAAGTGTATTTTGTCAAAAAAAACTGGCAACTGTTTTGAGACAGCAACTTTGGACTTCTCTAAGGCTTTTGCAATTCTGTCACGTGGCATTTTTAATTTTCTATAATGTAAGATTTTTAATCAAGAGGAAACACATTAGATGAATTAAAAAATTATTGGCAGATATCAATGAACAGGGCTGTCCAAGGAAGGTCTCCTGAGAGAGATTCCTGGTCTAACAGTATTCAGTACATTCTTAGAAACAATCTAGATGATGAAATAAAATCTTAGCTGATTAAATTTGCATATGACACAAAGATTAATGGGCTACTAAAAAAAAGGAAGGCAGTTTACTGTTAGAATTTAATCTAAATCACTTGGTCAGATTTTCAGAATACAACAAAATACAGGTACAGATTAATACACTTTGCAACAAGAACCACAGGTTATACTATCAGCTAAAGAATTCTTGCCTCAGAAAGCAATAACTTTTAAAAGATTTGGAGGTCACCTTTTAATGCTGCTTCACCATGAGCTCTCAGAGCAATGCTGTGGCAAGCATTACTGGAATGAAGTCCCTTGACCATGATTTAACAACTTTAATCTTAAAGAAAACATAACAATGATAATTAATATTGGAAGAGCATGCAAAGGATGGTAAGGGAACAAATGAAAATTTATGGAAAGATGAGGTAACTTGATACGTAAAAATATATAGTTTCAGAATAATTTTACAGTTTCTAAAATAGTTTGTTTATTCAGCTACCTTTATGATCTCTAGCACTCTTTAGTCAATGAATCACTGTGGAAAATCCACTGGAATCAACCTTTTTATGCCTTTTTTCTCTTTAATGGCTAAAGATATATTTTTGCTTATAACAAGCAAAGCTACATGTGTATCTGACATACAGAATATATGATAGCTGTTGTGCAAATCTGTCTATTTATGAGTGTGCATATATATGTGTAGAGATATATTTTTATGCATGTTCATATGCCCACACATCTAATCTCATTATTATTAAAACATTTTTTTTTACAAATACAATATTTGTATACATTTTTAAGTGAGAAAATATTTTATTTAGATATTCTAGTACACAATCTGCAAATAGATGATCTCTTTTTTCCCTTTACGCTGAATGTAGATACAAGAATGAATTTCAGAGAGAACCACGTGGTGAATTAAAAGTCTTGTGAAACTTCAAGTCCTGTTTTCCCTACAGTATGTAGACAAAATTAACAGGATTTTGTATTAAACCTGCTCTACTGAGTTCACAGTAGTTCTGTAGTTTCACAGCCAATAATATAAACAAATTTGTTTCTTCAAAGTGAAATATCAGCAAAAAACACAGAGTTTTAAGATTATCATGAAAAAGCTCTGACCTGTTCTGCTCCTTTTAGGACCTTTTTGGTGATGGAAAATTGCACACCATGGAATCTATGTCCTTTCCAGTAGCTAATCCTGTGAAGTCAATGTTGGGTCTTGGAGATGCCATATGGGAAAGAAGGAAGGAGGTGTCATTCCACCCAATTGTACTGCGGTTATATCAATGTTTATATCAGGAAACCCACCAAGGACCTTTCCAGGTCAGAGCCTAACCCATGATGCGTTGAGCTCTACTATTAGGGGGCAGTAGAAATATGCAGGAGAAATCTGTGAGCCAGGACTCAGGAATTTGCCAGCAATCACTCCTACCCACCTCCAGTATGCGACACACTGTGTATATAAACTGCATGTGCTATGCATTACAGACTGCTATTAATTTAAAGAATATTTTACATTTGATTTCATAAGTTCTGTTACCATTTTTATTTTGGTTTAAATGGGGGAGATTGAGTATTTGTTTTTTTATTTTCTACTAGCACGGTCTTTGAGTAAGTGATTGAGAGCAACTATGTAATTCATGCTAATGAACTAATGAATCAATATATAATTTTTACTTTAAAGAGTTTGACCAAAAATTTATATTTATTACACATGAGAAGAAAAAATATTCAACAAAAAATTGCATATCACACAAAGAGGTGAAAGCTCTAGGGTTTTATTTGGTTGAAAATCTTGTTTATTTGGAAGAAAAGAATGAAACAGTTTTTTCTCTGGATATTGTGCAAATGTGTAAGCAAGGACCTGATGTCTCAGTTTAACCTTAACTTTTGGGTTGTGAGCCAGAGAAATCTATAATAAATAGCATAAGCTACCAGGTTTACATTTCATCCATTTATAAGATTATATGTTTGTTTATTTTTCCTCTGGAAGGGTAGATGGGTAAATCATATTAAAATCATACCTGACTGTCATCCAGTAAACCCACTCTTCCAGTTATGTAGTTCATTTTTCTCTTACCTCTTTGAATGAGTTTCAATGTCTAATAAAACTTTATTTACTGGGAGTGCCAAGAAGTGAGTCAATAAATTTATTGAGCAACATATGAAATAGAAATGTCAAAGATGAATAAATTTTAGCACAGTGTTTACTTTATAATTGTATTTTTTTCATAGAATTCAATTTCTCTGTAGACTCTGAAGCATAACAACAGCAGAAAATGAAGTCAGAGTACCCAAGATGAAAAAATGTAAAATACTAAACTTCTTTTTAGAGCAATAGCTGAAAACATTATCAATGTTGTGAGTATTTAATAAAATACAGCATTTTTTTTATTGCAGTCTAAATTCTAGTCTGTTCACCTCCATCTGTACTTTCCTGGGAGAATATTTTGTTTCTTTTTTTTTAATTTTTATAGCTAAATAGATAATCTGGAATAGTCTGCTTGTCCCTGTATGGCCTGAGTTTTTGTAGTACTTTTCATTTGTATTTTACCATAGGCAGTAAGAGCCAAAGCAGGAACATAATGCCTTTAGCCCAAACTACAAACAAAAGCGTTTTATATTCTGATATGAGAACTTTAATAGAATCATTCACTTCTTGGTGATTTTGAAAAAACAATGGCTTCTGGGATACAAATTGATCTATTTTCAATCCCTATTTTAACCACAAAACCTCCTGCTTCATCCAATAAAAGCAAACTATCATTTCAACTTTTCTCTGCAGAGCTGTGGCTCGTTCCTTCATCTGACTTACTGCATTACCATCTGGGATTTTTCTGCATACATACTGTACGCTACACACAGTTGAGCCCCAGCTTTTCCAGACAGCCTGGATTCACACAGACAAGTCTCAAAATCTTCTTGGACAGCAGGAAGGATATGTATGAACTTTTGCCACCAGTGTCTGCAATACAGCTGCCATAATTACAGTGAGATCTAGACAGATTTGAGTTAGCAACTAAGCAAACCTGTCAAATACAAGTTTGAGTCCATAGCCTTCACTGCACTTTGATGTTCTGAGGACTCAAGTTATCTAGCTAAAAATTAGTACAGATTTCGTGTTACACAAATCATGGTGACATCTACAGTGTAGACACACAATTTCTTACTGTTCAGTGCTTTTTACACAGTCTTAAGTCTCAGCAATTCCCATTACAGTGCCCACATACTGAGCACAAGTTAAGACCAATGAATTCTCAGCTAAAAAAAAGTCTCAGCCTCAAAATGATAACTGTTTGACAGCCTGTGAATAGACAACATTGAAACTATGTTATCTGACCCTCCAGCTCTTTTTGTTTCTTTGGTCCAAAAAGATGGATATTAGAAAATGCAATAAGAGTATTGATAGATCTTTCCTACAGGCACAATGAAATTCTGTTCTTGACTGAGCTTTGTAAGGGCAATAATTACAACATTATAACTCACACAATATTTAAGCAAAGATTTTAAATCAGTCACATGTAAAACAAAAGGAAATATTTGACTCTTTAGCTGAGATTCAAATACATCTACAGAGGTTATAGACAGGTACAGTACTGTGTTATCACTGATCAGCCTTATCAGGTTTTGCTGCTTAGAATTAGACTCATTTAGAAAGAGCATAAAAATAAACATGACAATACCATTAACACCATTTAATTTCCAATTGCTTTAGCAAAGAGAAGTGTTCCTCCTTTAAAGAATGAGGAAAAATCATGGAATTTTTATGCAAGGCTTCTTAAAGTAGACCAAAAATACAGGATTTATTCTTTATGTGAATGTATGGTACTACAGAAGTGCTGAGAGAAAATGAATGGAACCTATTGAGTAGTGCAAATATAATAGTATAATATCTGATATTAATTGCTTACAGACTATTTGCTCTTCGTGATTCATTGTTTCTGAACTGTTTTAGAGCCATTTTATTATGGTTAGCTTTAATGTCCTCTTGATCTCAGTTATTTTCCACATGCTCTACAGTATGTATAATCTTAAAACTCAAGTTTATTTGCAGTTTAATATTAGAAAAATAACTTCGGACAACCAATAATGTCTCAGGCTTAGCCCCATATTGACCCTTTTACAGTCAATATTTAGACATTTCAAGAATATTTTTGTATGAATAAAATATTTAGTATCAAAAGTCAGATACAGAGATGTAGATCTTGCATTAAAAAATTTATTCATCTCGAATACAGTGAAAACAAACAATGGTGCTATCTTGCTAACAAATCCACACCTATGATTTTATCACACTTTGATCTCAAATATTTTTCTTTCTGATGCCTCTAATGGTTATGTTCACAAATCCATCTCCAGGATATATGCCAAATGAAAAATCCTGGGTTAACAGACAGGGAAATTTCAAGTCCACAGTTTTTGCTTCTGGTCAGCTCTGGGCAATGGTCACCTATGATAACCTTTGCTGGTGGTTTTTTTCCTCTGTTCACTTATACTGACAGGCTTAAAAATGAGATAAAGGATTGCTATTTATTTTACTTCCATCTTCCTGTTGTTACCAAATACAAAGGACAAATTACATGTAGGAAACCTTCACATTCTGCAATGGGACTGGGGATTATTTCAGGTGATGGTGGAGGTTAAAGTGTTAGAGGATTTGACTGCTCTTTTTGTTAAGCACGACATGCTTTAAAAGCCTCGTAATTTTATTTTTTTAATTCACACTGTTTGCAGAAATTATAACACTTCAAGATTCAAAAGTAGTGACAATCAGACAGGTGTTTCAATATAAGGACATTACTATTGTTAAATCCATGTTACCAGAAATCATTAGGAAATCATCATTCTGTAATCACACACAGTTGTTAGTAGCCTGGCTATTTTTATTTGCATTTGACTTAAGCAAAATATCTCTTGGATGCAACTTCCCTATTTACTCTGCGAATTGTTAGAACAAAAGAATACCAGTTATATAGCAGAATTGTAGCTCAAGTATTTAATTTTCTGTGGAATTCTGTATTAGGTCAGAAACAATGTTTGTAAAAGTAGATTTAGAACAATTTAAAATCAAAATTTACAAGCAATGAGGTTACTTGAACCTCTCATTCTTTGCACCTGAAGAGATTTTAATAACTTTCTGACAGTTCAACCTGTGATAACAATAATAAATCATATCTAAATTAGATATTTGCTTGCTGATTAATAAATGCTGAACTTCTTGTGTGTATGTGACATCCTTAAACACCCATAAAAGGAAAAATAACATTTGGAAGCTGAACTAGATAATTAAAACAGTTGCATTTCCAGGCAAATGTTATGTTCCAGTGTAAATGAACCCTCTGCTACAGCAAATTACCAAAATTGGTCTAGGTATTTTACTAAAAGCAGAGTGTTAACAGGCAAATATAGAGCCCTCTGAAAATCCAGTTCCCAAAATGTGTAGTTCCTGGTAAAAAAAACACTGAGAGGAGAGGAAAAGTATTAAATTCATCTTTCTAAACTATGAAAGCCCCTTTTTGATGCAGGAAGCTCAGTGGTGAATTTTCACCAAAGTAATAAAGCCATTTCTCTGATTTTATTGAGTCTGTTTTTGCCTTTTCATCAACAGGTGTGCAGCCTGGGAAGCCATTTGGAATATGAAAGGCATTAACTCTCTTGGTTTTGTTGCCTTAGTCACTGTAGGTATAGAAGCCTGGATTCAGTTTGATCCCTTCTGATGCTGCCAGATTATTATAGCGCTTGCGTACTGAATGTAGTCTGTGAGGTTCTCTCAAGTTCATCTATTGAAAATTCACCTCTGAAAGTTCTAAGAACAAGATGGGCAACTAGATTCATTGTACTCAAATACCAGACATAGTAACTTTGATTCTCTACATTTGAAAATGTGCAAGAAATCTAGCTTTGTTTACTAGGAAATATCCTGAAAGGTAGAGTTTCCAATCTACTTGTAATTGGACAAAAGTAATATTATGAAGTCCCTTGAAACTCAGGTAAGTTCTCCAGCAACTGAGGTACTGGAACTGACTTAAGAAGAATGGATTTCCACCTAGCTGTGGTTTGTATGGTCTAGTTAAATATGTGTGTTCAGAAAAAATATGTATATTGAAGTTTTAAAGGTTTTTTTTCACCCTGCTAGAATTAAACAGCTCTCAGTATTTGTGAGGTGATGAGCAGAAAGATAATTTACTAATGAAGCTTTAGGTATTAAAGAAATTTAGAAATCTCTAAGATTAGGGACTTCAGGAAATCCATGTTATTCTTTTATTTTGGACTGGGAGAATGTTTTGGAAACAATCTCTCAATTTTACCCTCTTGCCATCCTTTGGTTTACATTCTGACTGCAGAAATGTGATTACATTGGTGTAGACATGACTGGGAGACTAAGTCAACCTCCACCCCTAATATGCCCCTGTGGATTCCTGGAACCTGGACTGTAGGTTAAGCCATCTGATGGGAATTTGAGATAAGATAAAAGGTGGTATTATTGTCCAGGTGTTGTCTCAAACTTAGGGGGAGGTAAAGAAAGCTGAGGGAGCACTGATAATGATCAAAAAGGATCCACAAAGAAAGTCAACTCAGCAACTGTGCTGAAATCAGCTCTGACAGAGTAAAAGGTAATTCCAGCAGGGGGGAATTGTGCAGATTGTCATTGAATTCTCAAATACTGAAATGTTAGTTAAGTGATACAAAGAATTCATCATCCACACAGAATCCTTTAGACATAAACCATTGATCAAGTTCTGGAAGCAAGTCTGAATCCAAACACACCTAAACTCCCCTTTGAGAAGGACAAACAAGTGTTCAGAACACAAGGTGGTCCTTTCTGAATCTCATGACTCCACAGGTCTCCCTGACAGTTTTGTTTGATACAGTCCTCTGTGCAGTAAATAATTTAGTGTACCTTGCCTTAGAATCTTGTTAAACCACTGTTTCACTTGTCACCAAACTTTGTTTAATCACTAATTTATACTAATAAATGTATTGCTACTTCTGTCTTACAAGTGAAGTGTATCCCTCCATCTGTAAAAATTTGTCACATAATTTGTGTTTACAAATAATATGGAGAAATATGTGAATAGGTAAATATTAACAAACTGTCATGGCTTCTTATGGGAATTTTGTCCATGGAAACATGCTGAAATGTGCCCTGAAGCTTTCTAGAATTCAGACTTCTAGCCACCTGTGACTGCTTCAGCTGTTATTTTCATACTTAGGAATAAATGTTTCACTTAAAAACAGACCAGTCTCCTGAATGTCCGGACAAATATAGGATACAATGGGAATGTCCCCACTTTTTATGGACTTGCACAACATACAGTTTAGGTTAATCAGGCACTGCTTTCAGCTGTTTACAACTGGAAGGTTAAGGGAGAAATAGCTTTGAATCTTTTCTTGCACCAGAATTCACAATAGACTGAAACGGCTTTGGAGTCTTCAAAAATTTTCCATTATAAGAAGTAGCAAATGCATAAGTGCTGTCATTTTCAGATGAGCAAGTGCACAACAGAAAATTAGTTTATTTTTCCGTATGGAAGTCATCCCTCCCACCAGCCACTGTCTCAGGAAATTCAGAAATGCAGTGAGTCTCAGATTGTCTCAAATTTCTTCTTAAACTGACTCCACTTAATGTAGGAGGGGGGAAAAACCCCAACGTGTGCATAGAGTAATTAACGGAAATTTTTTAAGTCATCTTTGGAAACATTTAGCGGACTCTTCCTTAAGAGAAAGCAGTTGTGTGTTCTGACCTGGCAGTTTCTTTGAACCAAATAAAAGATTAAAAGAGCACATACTGTGAAAGAGATTACACTAACTGTGCTGTGCAGCTATCGCTGTTTTCTATTAGACAGCAAGAGCACTTGCTTGATTACAGTTTTCTAAAGGCAAGATTTGTGTTTACAAGCAAAATATCTAAAAAGGAAAGCAGCTTATGAAATGATTTATCAGTAATAACCAGCATCTGGAGCCAAAGGCTGAGAGAGACTTGGCCTCTTATTTAGCCATTTCCAAAGCTTCTCTAACCAGAAAATCAATTAAGTGACTTTAAACTAACACAGGCATATCTGCATAGCAGAACAGAATTTAGCCCAGAGGTATTGCTTTTCAGCCTCTAAGATGATGATCATCTAAGAGTTTGGCTGAGGGAGAGAAGTCAGCAAGACAGTGAGACAATCAGACAGTAGGCAGAAAAAAGGAAAAATAATATTAGTAAGAGTAAAAACATCTGGTTTAACATTAGAACTGAGTGGGTAAGTAAGAGCTAAAAATTTTATTCTATTTTTTTTTTTCATGGAACAGTGGCTTTAGAAAAGAGACTATGAGAAAAATAATTTTAACTGTGTCTGAGTTTGTCTGTGTCTCAGACCATTAAACTGGAGTGTCTTCTCTGTGAACTGAGGTGTGAACTGAGATAATTATACTAATTCTTCTGACTGGGAAAACTGACTGTAATGGGAGAAAAAGAGCAATTTTTAGAGGGTAGAGAAGAATCCAGGTGACACAAATCTTTTCCACCTAAAAGGATGCCACATTCTATTATGGGAATTCAAATATGTGTGGAAGAACAGTAAAAAAGAGAAGGAAGAATGGTGTTTCTTCCCTACCTTCCACTGCAATTGTAGTGCTTGTCCTGTCCTATAAGCATCTCGGAGCATTTGAAAACCTCCTTTATATCTCTTCCTCCACTGTATTTATCACCATCCAATACTGCTTGTCACAGTAGCTAATCAGTTACATTAGTCTGCCCTGACAACTTTACTTTCTGTTTCTGACGCATTCCATTCAGCACAAAAATTAACATGACACATGGGACAAAAATGCACACCTGCCCAAAATATCTTGAATCTACTACTTCAGGACTAAGAAATGAAAGGGTTCAAAGGAGACCAGAGGGATGAAGGAATATAATGGCACTGCTGTAGTTACTATTGTGATCACTGAATATTATTCCATTATTTTTTATAACTTTTACTTAACAATAATGCTGAAATAAATGGTCCCACACATACCCATATCTGTCCATGTGCTATTACTTTTCTTCTAGTACAAGCATTTGTAGGTCCATTTAAAAAAAGTGGGTGGAGGGATTAATTTGGAGCATAAATTAAAGTTTTTTCAATACTTTTGTATTACTTCCTTGATGACATTTTTTCCATCAGACTTCATTTCTTCACTGCTTTCAAAAATAAATTGTGTTCTATATATAAAAAAACTTATATATGGTGCTTCCATAAAGTATTATGGCACTTGAACTCCTCAAAAATACCTCAGTTCCTCTTGGTAAGGGCAGGAGAGACATGAAGAACCACATCTTTTGTTCCTGCCAGTACTGGCAGAAAGGATACATGGTGTCCAGACACTCACCAGGAGTTATCAACTCATATACTCTGACTTTTCCTCAAGTTAATGCAAGTAGCAGCAAGTTAATGTTCCCAGGCAGTGGAGAAGCTGAGTACTCAGCCCATACTCAGATCTGCCTCATAAACATTAGAGCTTTCCAGTCTTATTAACCAGGGAGAAATTTTAATGGTGTGGATTTTTGTTTTTTTAATCTAGGAGTTTTTCACTTCCTTAGGACTTCGAAGAAGCCTCCTGTTTGAAGGATGTGAGCACAAGATCTGAAAAGAGCGAAGGGTCAAAAATCCTATTTTATTCTTAAAAATCTCAGAGTCTAAGCCTTGCTAGTTTAATATACTTGAAAAATGTAAATGGATATATTTTAACATCACATACTTACTTGATGCAATGGTGAGTTGAATAAGCTGGAACCTTTATTTATACAAATCATCCAATTAGACAGAAAAAAAAACCAGCTTCTTTTTTTTTTTTTTTTGTTTTGTTTTGTTTTGTTTTGTTTTGTTTTTGTTGGTTTTTTTTTTTTTTTTTTTTGCCATAGGCTAAATCACGATGAGAATTTTGTGCTCTGGAGCATGAGTCAAGTAAATGCACTGCATTATGCAGAGGTATGTATATGGATGAAATGAGGGAAAAACTGAACAGTTCCTTCTCCACTCTACATTCAGAAAGACTTGGTAGCTCTTTGAAAACATTCTTACACTGAGCAATCTGTATGAGCCTTCTTAATGCTGTAGCCTAGAACAAAGAGGTTTTTTATGTGCCTATTGCTGATTTCACCCTTTTGTAAAGCATTTGGGACTAGGGAAGGGAATGACAAAAACCATGGGGATAACAGTGATAACTGCTAATCAACCCTAGATGTAAAGAAAGTCAAAGTGATTGGCCTCAGGCTTCCTGATTAACAAGGCCATTAGCAGCTTGTCCTGATGATCCACTTTACAATGTAATAGAGAAGACAATTACCCAATAGGAGGTGAAATCAGTACACCATGTGTGGACCTCAGATATAATATCAAAGGCTGAGCCCAAGATTAAACTCTTTTGCACTGGGGCTGGGCCATCAGTCAGAACAAGGATGAGGGCACATCCAGCAGTCAGCATGAGTGTCCTGTGAGCCTGGATCCTGCAGCCAGTCTAACCAAGGCCAGAGGGACAGGGACTGTAGTTGGTGTGGGTATGATGTGTAGGACAGAAACACTAGACCAGAAATTACTCTCTACCTGAGCCATCCTGCATAATAAATGAATTCCCAATCCACAGAATGATTTGGTTCTTCACATGACAGAGAGAGGTGTGATTCTCTGGTTGTGGCCCCCTACTCAAATCCTTAAAGAAATTATTATTTTCATAATAATCAGGAAAGATATGGTTATCGAAACAATTTTTCCAAGGTAAAGCACACAAAGGTAAATTATTAGCTTGTCTGTTTCCATGGGAGAAAATACATATGTATGTTGAGTACCACCTACCTACAAAATATGAATGAAATTACCTGTGAGGGTAATATGTATTTTTTACTCAGTAATGTGATTTTTCTTATACTGAGTCTTTGCAGATGTCGCATTGCAGAAGACATTCCAGTAGATCTGCTTCTGCCCTCTGGTGCAAAAGGGTAGTGGTCATGTGCCAGAATGGCACAGGAGATCAGCGCGGGCAAGGAGCAGCCGAAGCTATTACTTATTCTTTAAGATTTTATCTCTTGTTTCACATGATAAAAAGAAATGCACTTATCCTCAATCCCATTTTACATTCATATTAACCATGTCGGCTGTCTATATTATCAAACATAGTTTGGTTGAGTTCAACCACCCTTCTTGGTTCCTTCTACCTTACACTTACCCACCATCCTCAAGGCTATCAGAGTCCTTCAGCCTTGGTAACATCCAATCATCTGATCTATCTTCAGCTTCACTCTGGCCTTTCCTTCTAAGGCTCATTGCCCCCACAAAGCAGTGAGCCTTAGAAGGAGCACCACTCTAGTTTTGGGATTCCCATCCTCATGTCATACATTTATATTAACTGGCAGGGGTTTATATGTATGATTAGAATTAACATGCTTATATATAACAACACTGCACATTCATCAGATACCATCTATTTCACATAAGGAAGGTGGCACTTTGAGCCAATTCTTGTCTGCTGACATGGCAATTCAAAAGCTACATCTTTTGGTTAAGAATTACTTTCACGTCACAAGGAAAACCATATGCATAATTTTGATTATTTGTTTTATTATGTTAGGAAAAATCTTGCATATTTTAAAATGAGGTAGTACTGACAGTTTTCACCTGAAACAGCTGAAAGTGAGGACTAGAAGTAGTCTCAGCATAAAGCTATCTGCCTGGGAGTTTGTCTTCAACACCTGGAATGCCTTTGATAATATCCCAGACCTTGCTGGAACTTTTTCCCTCCTGAAATGAAAGAATAATAAAACTACAAAGTAGTATAGGGGTTGACTAATCAAAATTCTGTTTGCTTCAGGATTCCTTATGCTCAAAATGAGGCAGGAAATACTGTTGACCAAACTTTACAGACAGAAGTAACTGATCTGGGTTTTCCCTTTGTTGGCTTTGAGTCAATAAAGATAACATTTAATTGCATGTCACAAATGGAAACAAAAAGAAACTTAACTCTTTGGAATTATCAGATTCATTACTCTGTGTTAATCATGTTTATTTTAAATTCTTTTTCTGGAGATCCACCTATCCTGTATGCTGTTTACTTTGTCAGTTACATTAATATCTGTAGAATTACCTTCTGGGAGAACATATTTTCAACAAAGACTGGTTGTGAGAACTTGCCACAGTCTTCTGTGTTTTAGAGTAGGTGTAACTGATGATTCCAAATTGCATGTAACTAAATCATCTGTCAGCTATAGATATGCATTACTCGCACTGTTACTTGATAAGATGTCAGTTTTACAGTCTACTGCTCTTCCTTTAGCTACCAGCAGTTTGGATTCAGACCTGTTCCTCCATACCCCATAAGAATCAATAAACTTAGAGTTATTTAAGAGTAAATGTAATGCTTGGTTGCAGGCAGCAAAACTGTGAAAATCTGAAGCAGCTGAATGCAAGAAAATCTTTGCAATTATATTGTTAACACTGGCAACTAAACAAAATTAAAGTATTTCCTTCTGGACATTTGAGTACACTTTGACTATACATTTGAGTATACTTTTGAGTATAGTTTGGTATCAGTTATGAAAAACAAGGATAGTAAATAACACCTATTGAACTTTTTGTATTTTTACTCTGTGTATATTAAAAAAAAAAATTCAAGTCCAATCTAGGGACCAGAAATTCCACCACTGCCAGTGCAAGGACTGTCTCTTCCTGAGCAAAAATCTTGAATAAAAATAAAAACTCATGACTATCATTGGCTTATCTAGGGACAAAAAGGGATGGATTTCAATATTTACAGAAGTTAAAGTTCACTTGAATACAGAACAAAATAAAGCCCAAGGTGAGGGAAGGACCCCAGGATTTGCAGTGCATATTATCACTGAAAAATATTGTTTACTTCATGGAATCACATTGTTGCTCTGTTGGGATATAGAAGAACAGGAACAGGCCCTTGGCCTGCATGTTCAAGTCACTGTCTCTAATTTTGTAGTTGAAAGACTGACATTTTTTCTGATAAAATTTTACCAGCAAAATTTTAAGAATAAAATCTTAAGCAAGGAGCTTTGACTGTAACATTGTGATATTTTTCTATTTTGGTCCTTTCCTCTGTCTAAAGGCATTTATGAATATCAATTCCTTTGTTATTACTGAGAAAAAAAACCAACTCAGTTTCTTTCTCAGACTTATGTAATTCTGGAAAAATATTATGTAAGTCAATAGACAGCGAAGGAAGGTAAGTGAAAAAAGGGGCAAAACTGTCTTGCATATTTTGTTATGCAATAACTTAAACATAATGTAAAATATTTCTAAGATCACAATAACAAATTACAGTACCTTAGAGCATTAATGTTTATACAATGATGGATGTACCAGTGCAGTCCCTGTGGGAAAGAAACACCAAGAAAAGGAATAAACACTTCTGAAGATGTGTCATAGAGAAAAAAGGTCAGGATTCAGCTAATCTTTCACTGTCCAGAAGTTAAGCATGCAGTCTAAAGCGCTTGACTAAACTCCTTTATGTGTTAGAAAGGAAGGAGATAGACTTCTCTTGAGGACACTTTATCTTACCTTCCTTACATGTTGGTCTTAAGACTGGATGAATCACCCTCAGGAGTCATCTCTTTTTGTTTCTTCACTTTGAAGAAAAAGTTGGCATGAATGACAAGCTTGGATTAGGCGTCTAACTTTGAGGACTGAATTAGGTGAATTGCATCTCACCTTTATTCAGGGCATTACTCTTATTCCAAGGAATACAGGCATTAACTTGGTCTCCTAAAAGCATAGTTTTCAAAGGTCTTTATTCAGGTGCAGATAGGCCCCTAGAGGATTTTAAAAGTGTATAAATGTCTAATATCCTCAACCTTGAAATTATTTGGGCCCAGAAGCACAAGGACTGTTAAACTCTTGACTCATATATATAACTTAGTTCTTCCTAGATTCTTAAGAATTTGAATGGGACTTTTCTGTTTTGCTGTGTGTTTGGACTCTTACATGGCTTTGAAAAGTTGGCTGTATATAGATACAGAATAACTGGGTTGCAACATGATGTAAAATTTTTTAGGCACCCTCATTTATTTTACTTCGTGTGTCATAAGATTATTTAGGTGAAATAAACTCACTTCAGCTAATCTTAGGTTCACTTTTTATATGAGGGTGCTGAGGCACTGGAACAGATTACCCAGAGAAACTGCAGATCCTTCATTCCCAGAAATGTTCAAGGCCAGGTTGGATGGGGCTTTAAGAATCCAGTGTAGTGAAAGCTGTCCCTGCCCGTGGCAGTGGGGTTGAAACTAGGTGACCTTGAGTTTCCAACTCAAACCGTTCTGTGATTCTGTGAAGCTGCCCCATTTCTTAATACAAATTAGGTATTAAAAAAAACTAAAGGAAAACCCTTCTGGAAGGATTAATCAACCCATATGGACATTTGTGCTCCTAACACTTTGGAATTTGATCTGATTTATTTAAAGCCAGAATATGTGTCTACACACCATACTGCCAATAAAAGAACAGAAACACTACAAATATTCTTAAACCAAAACAAATTACTTTGAATACTTGCTTTTCTTGAACTGCAGATTCACACTATTTCATCAAATTATGGTAGATAAAGCATAGTTGTGTAACTTGAAACACAAACTACAATACCCTTTATGTAGCATGTTGCCATCATCAAAAACCAGAAGTGTTTGAAACCAAGTCTTAGAAAAAGCAGGCATAGAGAGTTGATAAATATATTGTACTTGGCAAGGAATGACAAGTTGTTCTCTTATCTACACAGAGAACTTCAATCCACAAGCAAGTGCTTTAGAATAAAAAAATTATGCATTTGTTTGACTTTATTAAAGACAGACAGATTGCACTCAAAATTAAAATTTCACATTGCAAAAGAATAGAAAGAAGTAAATGAAGAAAAAGTGCATTAGTGTATCATATATATGTGCACAAAAGAAAAAAATCAGACAATTCAGTATCCTCAATAATTCAGTTATAAAGCAGGTATGTTGGATAATAAATAATGAAGATTTTTAATACTCTACAATACCACAATTGTATTTTTTTAGACCAGTTTCATTTATCATTCAAACAGATGTTTCTGAGACTCTTTCCAGGGGCTACTCCCAAAATGCTAATGCATACATGTCACATTCTTTTTTGCATTTTACATTTCTTTTAAAAGAAATACCCACCCTTTCAACTTTGAAGAGTTAGCACATTTGCAGGAAAATTTCTTGTTACTTTATTGTTGTTGACATTTTCTTCACAGATTGTCCCACAGATACAACATCAAAGAGACTGCAGAAATGTCCTGCTCAAAGGAAAAGTAAAAATTAATAAAATATTTCTTTATTTGGGGAAAACAGTTATTGAGAGAGGAAAAAACGTGCATGCAATTATTTTGCAACTGGAGATGATAATGGCACAATTGAAAATGTAAAATTGCAAAACTACTATCATCCTTTGTAAATGCACAGGTTGAGATCCACTCTGTATTACCTAAACATTCAATTTATGTCTACTGACTTTCTACCTTCTGGGGCAGACAGTGGATATAAATGCATGTCTCTTAGTATTTACAAAAGGAAAATTTTTTACCTAAGATATGGCAATGAAATCAAGAAGAAAAATCTCCTCTTTTGATCTTCAAAAGCACTTTTCTCATTTCTTTAATTATAAAAGAAATTCACACACTGTAGTCTTAATTCAGTCACTTTAAGATGGGTTACTAATGGGCTACTCTTGTCTTTTGAGATGGGTGTCAGCAATGAGGGCATATTACCAGTCCTCCAGTTGCTGAGAACAGCAGGTCCCCTAAAATCTTGTTATCTCGTTATCTGGTAGTCTCATAGCACTGTCTTACATATTGTAAAGAATTTCAAATGGTGCTTGACCTATACACCCTTATTTTTGAGCAAGTGGATCAATATCTTTAGGAATGCTAGGTCATTCGAATTTAAATATGAGTGTAAATTATATGCATTAAGTCCACTGAAATTGTCCCTCAGTAAGTAACTAACAAATGGAATAAAAGTCCTACTGTAAGTGAGCATTAAATGAAAAAATACAGGTGATAGATGTATCTTTTAATTTAAATTAGCAATTTGATGGACCTTAGAGAAACTTACATATCATTTAATTCCATCTGAACATTTTCTAAGTCTGTTGGTGTACATCAAATCAGCAACACACACTTTACAATGCAAACGTATTGTGTCAGTCCGCAAGTTAGCAGGCTTGCTTACACTTTATTGCCAATGAAATACAACATTCAATACCCTCTGTAACAACTTCCAGGACAGAGAAACTCCCTTTCTCTTAGATTTTTCTTCTGGAACCTTAATTTAAGTTGACAATGTTAAGCTATAACAAACTTAACTCTTAACAGATGCCATTCCAAGAGAAAATCCTATACATTATTCTGCACACCTAAATGTATCTGCTAAGTCAGAGAAAAGGCGTCCTTAAAAATCCTTCTCAAAGAGCTGTTAAGCGATGGTACAGACTTTATTCCATATAATATAATGGATATTTCACCCCAATGCTCATTCTGGTCATGTTTTTTGTCTCTGTCATAACCTCTGTAATAAAGTCAGATCATATGGATACAGTGTAATTAGTCCTCAGTTTTATTTCCCAAGTCAGATTTGTTTCAGATATTCAAAAATGTAGGCAAAGATGAACACTATGGCTGTAAGGAAGGGTAGAAAGGAATGTTAAACAAGAGCTTTGAGAAAAAAGACAGTGGGAGACTGAGAGTGTATAAAAGGGTCTATCGAGTTTCCAGGGGTACTTAGAAACCTTCAAAGATTCTGCAAAGCTGAAGGTTTTGCTTGTATTTCTCTCTTTTAAGGATTATTTGTTATTCTGTTTTAAGTATCTTCTGTGTTATAAGTTTTAGACACTGATTATTATCTCTAGGTTCCCTGGATTTTAGATGAAGTCAATACTTGCCTCAGAAACATCCAAGTGCCAATTAATATTAGACTGAGATAAGACTGTTAGTTTTCTGTTAAATTAGCTTTATTCTAAGAGCATCATATTTATAATACAGCCAATTTCCAGCCCACTGGTTTCTTCCTTAATGTCAAGGAAACTTACAAGGCTGTAAGTATCATCAAAAATTCAATACAAGAATCAAAACTAGCAGCAGTATAGAATATTTCTTTTGTGTCCTGAAAACAAAGCAAAAGTAAAAACATATGACAGGGGAAAAAAAAAACCGTTTATTTCTCCCCATTCTAGCTTGTATTGAAAGACGTTGAAAATATGTGACTACTTAATATGAGTATTGCAAGTATTTTTTGAGTACTTACTTTTGTGGACATAGATAATAGTGTGCTGAGTTTATGTTAAATAGTAATTAGTATATTGCTGATAATATTGTCTTCAATAAGGTATTATTTTTAAATTGTATTATTTGTCATGTTATTCATCTGTGACATATCTACAACATCTAGGAATCAGTATATTGACACACTTTGAGAAGTTTTTATATAGAAAAGTATGTACACAGTTGGCCCTCTTACGGAAAGAAAATAACTATCAAAATGTCTGTCTGTTTGAAAATCTCTGCTACTATCTTACTTAAGTGAAGACTTGATCTAAGATTTCTAATAAAACATAAACCAGAAAGAAACCAAAAAAACAACCAGAACTAAAACTTGAAATAAAAGAGACTAATACCGATCTATGAAATCATTTGATATTTTCAATGAGTAAAGATCACAGATAGGGTTCAGAAACTCAGAGAGGAAATACTTATAGAAAAATCATTTTGTCAGAAGTAAAAGCACCTGTAAAATGCTTAGTCTGGAGACTTCTTGAGCCTCTATGTGCACCCTAGAAGACTGATCACCTGATTTACAGAGTCTGCATATTTCAAGCTAAAGGCTCAAACCAGCCTGCCATCCCTTTCTTCAAATGCTTCAGCGGCGTCTTATTCTGAATATTCAAAATTATCATTAACTGTGCTCTAACAAAGCAAAAAAGAGAAGGAGAAAATATGTTTGTGTGCTCTCAGCAGAGAAAGCTGAGAGTGCTGTCATTTCCCTGTGATTCTATCCGTCAGCAATGATTTGAATTTGTTTTTCAACTTCTTAGCCCTACTCTCCCTTGTTTGCCTACCCAGAAATGCTTCCCTCTGTCTGTGCCACCAGGCTGTCCTCAGTAGTGCTGATCTTGGATGCCATCCAGCGAAGAGCTGCAGAGTTTGCTCGTGCCCTACCGGGGGGGAATCAAGATCTGGTGCATATGCGATGTGCCATCCAGTTCTCTCAGAACTTGTAAAAGATCCAGCTGTGCTGCTAATTTGGTCAGGCCTCAGGCCTTCTACAGCACATCAGTTTCACTTGATTTACATTCTAGAGTCTACATTAGATTTCTAGGAATCAATGGGAGATAGATTCTTACCAAGGTACTCACATTGAATGGAAAAAAGTAAGAGTGAAAAAAAATGTAACTGATATAATGCATTGTTTAACCATATTTTCTGCATTTTTTGGGGGGAAAGAATTTTTCTTGTGGTATATCTCTGCAAGAAGAAGGATCAGAGAGAAAATATTTTTCAGCATTTTTATTTTTTAAGATATTTTTTCAAAAAACAAGAACAGAAAAAAACTGGCTATTTAGCTACTTGGAAAATATTTTTTTAATTGCACTGAATATACAATATTCTTTTTTTCCTGATGTTTTAAAGTTATCATTAATATACTGAAATAATTCTGTCAGTTGTTTCCGCTTTTTTCATATCTTGAAACCCCTCCTTGCAAGCAAAACATATTAAAACAAGAAAATTTAAAACACAAATGCTGCAAATTCAGATGGTCATTACAGAAAGCTTTTACTGAAATAGAAAAGTTACTAGAAGCATGGCAGTAAAGTGAGATGACACAGAATCACAAAATCACGGAATGGGTCAAGTTGGAAGGGATCACAGTGGATCATCTGGTCCACCCTCCCTGCTCAAGCAGGGCCGTCCCAGACAACATTGCACAGGATTGTGTCCAGATGGTTCTAGAATATCTCCATTGAGAGAGACTCCACTACCTCCCTGGGCAATCTGTTTCAGTGCATGGACACCTGGACAATAAAGAAGTTCTTTCTTGTATTCAGGTGAAACTTCTGTGCATCAGTCTCCACCCATTGTCTCCTGTCCTATTGCTTAGCACCACGGAGCAGAGCCTGGCTCCATCCTCCTGACACCCTCCCATCAGGTACTGACAGACCTTGAGGAGGTCCTGTTTCAGTTGAATCCTCTCCAGGCTGAACAGGTTCTCGAGGTTGAACTCCAGGGAGTTCTTCTCTGCCCATCTCTTTGATATTAAAATTCAACTATATTAAAGTTTAAAAATAGTGAAAGGATAATTTACTCCCTAAAGCTTCTAGTGTATATTTTAAATATATGAAATAGACATAGTCATGCATATATGTACAATATTTACAGCCTCTCAATAACAGTGGTATGAGAGTTAAATACATTTTTTGTAAACATGTGAGAAGCAACTGGAAGAAACAATAAATTACAAGAGGAGGCATATTAAAAATATTGATAAGGTACCTGATAAGGTACTTGTTCTTGACACTTAAGCAATTCTGCAGGTTGATGGAAAATTTACTACAGTTTTTTAGGGCAAAATGTCTGAAAAAAGGTCCAAATATTTTTAGTTCACTACCAGAATACTCTGTTCCTTACAAAACTATAGAATGTTTAAAGATTATTTGTGAAAATATGTGGATGACATAATTATGTAAGTTTCTGAAATTTTGAGCAGTCTCTAGAACCAATACATTGGAGTTACCTTTCTTTTTTTTTTTTGCAGTGGCTGCATTTGTGGCTTCACTGTGATTCAATATGGCCCTTTCTCATTGCCATCCACCAGCTCCAAAACTGGAAATTTTAGTCACCATTTAACTACCCACACATTCTGATTGAATCTGCAAAACAGTTTTGCTGGAAATTATGAAAAAAGTTTCATACTTGTTTCATAGAAATAAAGATGAGGTGACAAATTTTTATCTACTGATGCATTTTTGAGGAGTGTCTTAAAGAAAATAGGAAGGCCAGGTACAATCTTCACTTTATCCAACTGGATCTGAACCCAAATTTCCCAAGGAACAGAACTGATCCTATTTCTGTTTCTCCAGCTGTTGATTTTTCCCTTGGGGCATAATTAGGGTTTCCATATGCCCAGTTCCTACTTCATGCCATATGTGTTTCCTTTATATCTGTACTTGATATCTCGGCATTCTGATATTTAAAGAACCTTGAGCTCATTTGACAAAGTATCAAACAGGGGTAATATGATTAAAGGGGAACTTCAGTTTAAAATTTTCCAACTTGTAATAGGAATCTAAATACTCAGTTCTCATTAAAGTCGTTGATAACTGTATATGCAAATGATTAGAAGCTAAAATTAAATTCTGTAGGATGAGGATCTTCCCTTTCCTTCCTTCATTCCTGTCTCTGTCACTGATCTGAAGTTCTACTATTTATTTTATTCCCGTATGAAGAGCTGTGGCTAGTAGATCTTTTGAGGCCAAATATTTTACAGAAAGTTGTAAAGTCATAAAAAATACATTGTCATGTTAAATAATATTCTTTTTAGCTACAAAAATATAGAATATATATTTCCATAAATCAAAGTTCTCAATATTAATTCATGCTCAGGTAGTGATGGGCAAAATCTTGAAGAACAGCCACTTTGTACCAGCAAGCATCAGGGCCATTGTGTTTCAAGAACCATATTTCTGAGAATAAGTTTGGAAAACAAAGCGTAAGGACCATTTATTGTGATCCAAGAAACATATTTCTGAAAACAGGCTTGGAAAAATTGCTGATCACAAAACCTCTTACATTTTGATTCTATGCTTCATGTTGACTTGACTATGAGGCATTATTTACTTTATTTAACACAGTTTCAGTAGAAATATGTGAATAATATCTATGAATGCATTCCCAGGCACTTACAAACTTGCCAGCATTCTCACTTTCCACTCACTTCAGAAATCATCTGTGCTGTAGGAAGTGCAAAATACTATCTCAGGTGGATAAAGGAAATTTATATTTTCTTTCTTCTGTTGTTTCAACAGAAGTATTTGGATGAAAAATACATCATGTTGGAGGCTGTACTGTTGTCTGAATTCAAGGAGTATTTCTGACTCCTTATAAACTCAAGTACTTAAACCTCCCATCAGCTGATGACATGGACACAAGCATGAAGACATAGAAATAGCCTACAGTTCTTTTGTTCTTGCTATGACTCAGTGAATCTCCTAGTTTTAAAAAAGAGAGAAGATACTGGATTTTTTTAGTACAGTTCCAATAAAAGACTTATGCTGCCTTCATAGTATCAGAATAAAACTGCCAAAACCCATGTGAACGACTAACTAAAATTTTTCATATTAAATGATCCATTTATATCCCTCTTCTGTAGCTACATACTGCTAAACAATGACTTTTTAAAAAGTAAGCAGTATTTTTACCCACTTCATGTAATTATTGATGCAATTGATTTTATGCAGAAGGTGCTGAGATACTACATAAATGCATAAAGCCTGAGAGTATTAGGCAGTTATGACCTGTCCCAAAGGATAATGCTGTGTCCTGAAATATGAGAAAGGCCAGTCTGGAATATTCAAATCTCCTGAGAATTTAGGACTCTGTTCCCTCAGTAATGCACAATATATTAGAGTTTAAATGAGTTACAGCACTGATTCACTGCACATTAATGCAACTTAAGTTCCCTGAGGTTCTTTATTCATATTTTGCAGAGTTCTGCAATATGTGAGCTTCCATTAAACAAAGAAAGGACTCTAGCTCTTCTGCTTCTAAAAAGGACTTTAATTCTGCAAATAAGTGTACTTATATGTTGTTTACTCTATTCCCAGATGGGTAGGCATAACAATTCCAACAACAATGAAGACTTTACTTATTCATCTTCATGTTGTACTGACAACAAAGCCAAGTATCAGGCAGTTGAAAGCTAGCATTACAAGCGTATATTTCCAAACAGAGGAAGTAAAATAAAACAGAGGATGCTATTAACTTGTAATACAGTTCACATTATGAGAACAACTTTGTCTTAGATAATATCTTTCAGGAAACTGAATGGCTAATATTTTTCTGCGTGAAAAAAAAGCTTATACTATTCTGTCAGTGTTTTAGAATCGTAGAACTATAGAACTATAGAATGGCTTGGATTGGAAGGGACCAACCATCTTCCACCCCCCTCCAACACAGGCAGACACCCTCCTCTAGATCAGGTTGTCCCATACAACCTGGCTATGAACACTTCCATGGATAGAGCTTCCACAACTTCTCTGGGCAACCTGTTCCCATGCCTCACCACCCTCACAGTGAGGAATTTCTTCCTAATATCTAATCTATACCTACTTTCTTTCAGTTTAAAGCCATTCCCCCTCATCCTATCACTACACGCCTATGTCAATGTCCATGGAGTACCTTTAGGCACTGACAGGCTGCTATAAGGCTTAGCCACTCATTCTGCCAGTTCCCACAGTTCTCCATATCCCAGGTAATCGGGTCTCCCATTTCCTTCTGGGAGGGCCCTCTGAGAGACTGGAAGGATTGTTGGCTTGAAATGTTTTGGGTGTGTGTGGAGGGAAGGGGTAGATCGGGCCTTGCCCTGGGGAGGTGATGCCCTGCTCTGCCCACCCCACTGCCCAGACCTGCATCCCAGCCCAGCAGTGGTAGCCAATCCCTGGCACACTGGAGGCAATGCTCCACACCCCACCCCTGGACCCACAATCTAGCCCTAGAGTGGCCAAATGAAAACCAAAGAATACCAGGTATGTTTTCATGCAATTATGGAGTCAAACTTCTATACCATTTCCTACCTCCTCAGAGCAAAGCAAGAAATTACTATACCAAGAGAAGCACATGTAGTAATGGTTAGCAATGTGTAAAGCATGATTGTGCAGAGGAAAGGGATGCTGAAGTGTTGGTGGCCCCTGGAAGGAGGGAGAAAATGATCTGACAGAGGAGCAGAGGTGGGAAGATCTGGGAAGATCTCTCCAGCTGTAGATAACACATAAGCGGTCAAAGGAACAAATAGAAGAAGAAAAATTTGGGTTTTGAGAACCGGTGAATGGATGGATAAAGTTGGAAAGGTATTTGGTCTGAACCTGGGACCCTGATTGAAACAATATGCTGAGGAGGTTGGAACACCTCGAGTTTTATTATAATCAATGAATACACAGTAAATGTTCATGTCCAAACCAAATTAAAAAAAAAAAAAAAAAAAGACAAAGTCAGGACATCCTTGCAGCACATCTCCAATGATAATAAAATCAAACTCTTGCAGATAAAAGCTTAACATACAATCTATTGAAATTCATAGGAAACTTCTAGTAAATCGAAAGTTATCAAGTTCCTCTTTTGAGCAAAGATGTGAATAACACTGCAATGTAGAAACACCCAATTTAAACAATGGTAATCTTTACTCAGGAATGCGTTTACAAGATTGTTTTCCAAAGCATGTAAAAGAATGGACTCCAAACTGTATAGTGTACAAGAGGGGGATACGAATTGCCAACAAGATGTTAGGAAGATGGGGGCACCAAGTCAGTGTTAGTGAGGGCTGCTTTACTTATTGTTCTCAAACAAATACTATTGTTTTACTAATATTGTTTCCCAAATAAATTATGTATACCTTTTGGCTGCTATAGCTGTTTCATTTTTTCTTCCTCTATCTGGTTTTATGCCTTTTCTTGTGGTAAAAGTCAAGACTGACCATTGATTTGTAGGGAGGAGATGCTTCCTGGGCTGAGAAGATATTGGAAAGGAAGAAGCTGAAGAAACAAGGAGGAAAATGGGACATGAGCTCATGATGTTTTGTTCACTGAAAAACAGATTATCTGAATATTTAGTTGTGTTATCATTGTTCCTGACAGTAAGCAGGAGAATGATTAGCCATGTATAATTATGATTTGACTGCAGAATTAACATTATGTGGTAAGGGGTGTCTTTTGTTACATTTTGATGCAAAGCAGGAGAGGGCTCTTGTAAGGTGATGCCACTTGAAGGATGAATAGAGATAACGATTTTTTTCAGTTCAAATCTTTGATCAAAATATAAATAGAACATCTACCCCTATAAGGTGCTTTTGAGGCTGATGTGTAATGGTGTTCACTGATACTTTAGATAATTCATCTCACATATATTTCTGGGTCATACAGTGTACTTGTAGCTGCTTCTGATGGTCTTATAAAGACTCCGTACTTTAAACTCAAGGTCTAATGACCAAAGCAGCTTCAAAACATGAGCACTGTGTGATTATTCCAACTTGTGGAGAGATACTAGGGAATCTCCAGCTGCTTTGGGACTTGTTAAAGTCACTGGTGCTCACACACCCTGAATTTGCAAGAGTTTATGCATTCCGTTTACAAGAGAACATTCTGATTTCAGCTGGAGTTAATTTGCTTGTCAAAGTAGCACAGCTATGAGTTTTACTCATTTGAGATTCTTACCAGGAACTTTTCTTCCACTCCAGAAAGGTTTAATAAAGTCAGTAATAGTTTGAGAAATCCAAGCTTTTAGAGTATAATGACAAAATTATCTCAAAAGTGTGAATGCTTATAGACTAGTGAAAAAAATTAGACAATCTCTGAGTTAAAAAAAAAAAAAAATAAATAAAGCCAGACACCAAAACCCAAAACAAATAACTTTACTATCAGTGCCCTGGCAATCAGCTCTCCCTCCTTCAGGAGCTGTGCACAGAAAATATGCCGTGAAGAATGAGAGTAACACAACAAAAAGCAGTATTTTAAAAAAACCCAACAAACCTGCATAACTGAATATTAGTGTTTTGATTTTTTCATGTGCATCTTGTCTGCAGTGCGACAAGGTAGATGTAGCATAGCTAAAGTTCCTTTGTATGAAGAAAGACTCAAATTATTTGAAAGCAGGAAGATTTGAAGCATATTTAATTACAGATAGAGTAAAGCTGAAACATTTAGTGGTTATGCTAGTGAGAAAATTAAATTCCCACCCCAATGTATGAATTCCTTTAGTTTCTTCAAAATAGGCTTTGAGATCTGCTACTAGCTAGTGATTTGTTATGCTGCTATTCATAGCTATTTCCAGAACAAAAATCAATGGCTTTTCAGGCCCGTCAATGTTTGAGTCTCAAGAGCTACGAAAAGGTAAAAAATATAGAGACATGCATAGGTATAGACAGAGCCATTGTGTTCCCCCAGCTCTATCAATAAAGCGGGGTTAAACTAACAGTGAAATTTTCATTTTATTTTAAGAATGTACAGTTTGATAAAGGCTGACTCAACATCAATGTATAATGTTGATGTATGTGCTTATATTTTTGCTTTTCTACAGAAAAAGGAATACAGGTTGATTTAAAAACTGGAAGAAAAAAATTGAAGCTTTGGATTTATTTGCAAAATATATATTTTCTACATTAAATTACTGGATTGTTCCCTGTTTTTCCCCTTTGTTTAAATTGTATATTCTTTGCAATCATGGCAGAAATAAGTGATTTTTAGCAGGCCAATAGTCTCAGGGTTAAAGTATTTGAATGAGTTAAGTAGATCCCACAGACTTGGTAAGAAATAACAGGTGGGAATGCACTGGGATGGGATACAAGTGCCTTACACCTATACAAATACTTACAGTGAAAGTTCATATCTCTGAAAGTGCTAAAGTTTCTGTATTATTTTGTCCTTGTATAAGAATGCAGCATGAGAGACCCATACAATAGTATGCTACACCTAAATTATGTTTTATTGGAAATAAATACTGTTTAAAGCAGAGTGGGTTTGGCCATCAGTAGGTAATAAAAATGTGTTATGTACTCTATTCAAAAATAAAGAAAGCTTATCTTATGAAACCAAGATAGTAAGGTATTGTTTTTTCATGTATGATTTTTGAGTACAGTGTCTTTGTCATCAGCACTAAAATAATATATTAATTGAGTATTTTGGATGTAGAATATCTACTTTCAGAAGTAGAATATCTGAAATCAAACCAAAGATTGCTTCAGTTCTGTCTGTGAGTCAAACAGAACTGAAAGGAAGAAATAAACCAAGTCATTGGAATGTTGCAAGTTACAGAGATAACTTGGATAAAGCTGAACAAGGATTACAAAGAAATGGTAGAAGACTGAGCTGGGGGCAAATTTTGCTAGACATTTAACAATCCACTGCATTTGAGAGTGTAAATTCAGTAAGAGCACTTTGGGTTTTTATCATACCCTTTTTGTGCAACACACATGAGAGCAGTATTTTAGGAAGAGATTGCAATGTTTGAAGTGAAACATAGTAAATAGTAATTCATTAGGGAAAACAGTGCGGAGGATCACAGAATACAGACCATATTCAGCAAATATTACCTACTTCAATAGCTGTGTCTAAAGGGAATGCTTATTGGTAAGCTTGATTTATTATCATAAGTTTATATTACTTTCAAAATCTTAGGAATCACATAGGTAATTTGAGCTTTATACCTATGTGAGGGAAGACTGTGTGTTCATGCTTGGGTATGTAAGAAGTCAACTATTTGTTGGGGTGCTTTAACCATAAACACCTCTCATCTCTGTTTTTAAAACCTCGTTACCCCGGAGCATCATATCTGTTACCAACGTGTTACTTTAGCCCAGTCTTCAACTCTGTCATACACCCCTATAAGATAAACATCCAGCATTTCTTCCACTTGTTGACTGCAAACCAAATACCAAATACCAAAGCAATTTAAGCAAAATGCAGAAGAGCAAGGAAGGTTGCAGCATGCTGAGAATGGCAAGCCACAATTCAATTAGGCAACTGCTTTTTGGTGAGAAAAATTAACTTGAAAAACACTGGTGTGTTGTATACACGTTATTGTTTCCAAAGATAGGTTGAGGGTTAAAAAAATTACTTTACAAAACGTGAGGCTGACATTTGCTACTACGTTTTCAATGCAGATTTTAAAAAAAATCTAATCAGCCTTGCTGTATCTAATCAAATGTTTCTTTCTCATCCTTGGTCATGTTTAGTCTACTTACTTGTAAGTCAACTCTGCATCTGATATACAGATGCTCAGTGCGCACTGCTCACATTGTAAATTTTGTGTGATTATTCTTCTGTAGGCAATTGTAGTTGGAATAGTGAACTCTGAAGACGGTCTTGTATGAATGACTTGGGTAGTTTTCTGTTAGTTTTTCTTTATGTATATAAATTATTTTTATATAAAGAATATTTTTTCTTCAAAGGACCAGGATAAACATATTTAAAAATAAACATATTACAAACCCCACAGAGACTGCATGAGAACTGACTATGGTAAAGGTGAAATCATTGATTTTACCTAAGATCAGCAGATTGCTCTAGCAAAACTCACTACTGTGCAAGCAGCTCCATCAAGAAGGGCACATGAAAGGTTGGTAGAAAATCTGCACAGAATTTAGATTAGCTACTTTAGTGTACTAATATAAGTTTTAATATCTTCTTTAATAATAAAATTCATTTATATCCCAGACGTCAGGTTATTGGTCTCTTGGCCCCTTCGAGGAAGTAATTGAGCACCTGTATGGGGACAATGGGAATTGAGGAGTTCTGATTAGTTTTCTCTAGTTATAAATTATTTATCACCTCATTCCATTTTCCTCTTACACCTATTGGGACATTTTCACAGTTTTGTTGCATAATAAGAAAGTGAACATCAGGATTCTATTTGCTATGGTTCACCCTCATGAGCCATTTAGCATTTTGTAATTCCACAGAAAAAGCTATCAGATCAGCGGAAATGAAGTGAGAGTTTTATAGCTGTTTTCTGTTATATGATTTCTTTTTCAAAAAGCTAATGACTGACTCATTTAAAAATGAGTGAATTGGCTAACAGATCTTAAGGTGTGATGTTATACACGACACCTACTGCTGATAGAGCAAATATCTTTCCTACTTCCAGAATACATACATCATAAAATACATACAAAATGCTTATATTTATTCATGTTGAAAGTGAACGCCACATTTTAACACAGCTTAATACATTTAAAGTGCACTTCTGCATTTTCCATTTTGGAAAATGTCTTTCTTAGAGTGGAGTGTTATAAAATGGTAATCTTTAAACACATGTGATTTTTCACACTCTCTTCCTTCTGTACACCTTTTATCTTGAAGGAATAGACCACAGTTTCTTTCCTGCCATCTGCAAGCGAGACAAGATGGTGATGTAAAATTTGTGAGTATATATTAAGTTTAGTCCAATGAATAGAAGATAGCCTCCGTACTCATTGATTCCAGTCCATCAGTTTGGACTAGGAGCTGTAGACTAGTGCCTTCTCTATTTATCATCTTACTTTTCACTTAAATAACCTCTTATTTATCACATAAAATTCAGTAACATAAAATATGGTATCACATATTTGGGTTTGCATATGAGAGAACATGCAAAAGCAAAAACATCTATAATCAAGAACTTGCTAATTGGTGGCTGTAGCATCTGTTCATAGCATGGCTATGACCTGCCACTGTGCTGTAATTAAAGAAAAAGCCAATACAATAGCATTTAGTTTACTAAAATACAGAGTAAAGTTGCAAAGAGATCATAAGCTGAACACTGTGTATGTTTCTAAGAGTTCATGTTGCAAAAGAATGTACTTAAATACTACCAAGAGGAAAGAAGTGGTAAAGAAATATCACCAGCTTCAAGGCCTACTTCGACGGTCTGACCACTCCAGCTCCAGCTTCTGCAGAGGCCTTCCAAGGTGGGAAAGACACCAAATTCCCTGTAATTGCAAGTTACAAGGTGTGGGATGAATGCGTGTGATAGCAGACAACTTCATCAGGGAGCCCTCAGCTCAATCTTCCTATGTTCCTTTAGAATTATTCTTATGAATTGCCATTGTTGCATGCCTGGAATACTGGATATTCTTAACTTCCTCACATGGGTTCCTGTCTGCTGGACTCAGCCTCTCTTGTGTTACCTGCAGAAGGTGACTAGTTTCCCCCCAGACACAGACTTGTTTGAGACCTAAGAAAGGCAGCTTAGCTGCATCTTGTGTCATGTGAGTTTCAGTCCAGTAATATTTAGAAAAAAAACCCCTCTTATTCTGCAAGGTGTGAAGTCAGTTGGAAAAGTTACAATGACCTTAATAATTAGGCCAGGTTGTGGCACAATCTCACATAGTAATTATTACTCTGGTTTAAGGGTGGCAGGACTCCTCACAGATTAAAGTTTCACCTAAAGAGAGTATATGAACAGTATGTTCCTCACCTCCTAAAGAAACGATGCCTCCCTGAGGTCTCACTCACCCCCCACTTCTTTTTGGGTCTTTGTCATAGTAATTGTAGGAGGCAGTATAGCACACGATGACATCCATTTGGCTTATTATAACTAATTTGAATAATTTGATGCTTTGAACAAAACTACCTTCTTCTATATTGTCAATAATGTTATATATATTCAGGGAAAATAATAAATTTCATGTTAAGTTCCCCAATCCAGTTTTATGGACAAAGACTGGATGGAAAGCACTGATGATGTGTGATATATTCAGTAACTGATCACTAGAAAAAAGAAAACAAATTGAATAATTCTACACCTAATTTAATTTGTCAGAACATATTAATCATATAGGGCCAATGCTGCCCTCAGACTAGTAAATTAATTTTCAACTGGTATAATAGGGATTGTGATCAAATGTCTGAAGGCAAAATTAAGCTCCAAATTTGGATATTTGCTGAACCTGAGTAGTGGTTTGACTGTCCTATTCTTTCTACGATTCTATAGGAAAATACTTATTTTTAATGGATTACATAAGGAATAATCTCAATTGTTTTGCAGAAAGAACAGACACACAATTTGTAACACCAAAAGGCAGATTTTCAGAGGGAAAATGGCAGGTCAAATCTTCGCTTAATGCACTGCAATACTGCCAGGTAGATAAAACCTGACACATAATATTTTTCAGTACTCCTGTTTTTCATTACATCAAATTCAGGTTTATGGTCTAATAAAATTCCAGGAAGGAACTGTAAATTCTGAAAGTAAAGGAGATTCAGGTAATTTCTAAATTACAAGCCAGAAAATGCTTAGTTTTAAGAAATTACTCACTACTATTACTATATCCATAAGGGTCAGTGCGCATACACCCTTTATAGATTGGATTCATGAAATCCATCTGGAAGGAAGAATGTTGAATAACAGAGGTATCTAATTAAAAAATATTATATTAACTGTGAAATGGACATAATTGAAGACTGAGGAAATAGAAGTACTATCTATATTTATATTAATTGTTTGCTCTAAGTGTTTAGGTAATGTTAGTCCTTATTCTGACACTAAAAATTCATACAACATTCATATAGAACTGAAAGATAGTTGAGAAATGCTGTTGAAAGATGCATTCCACAAACTTTTTTCTGATGGAGATTTCGGGGGAGTTCTGTGGGGGTTGTTTGTTTTGTGGGGATTTTTCTTTCTTTTTTTTTTTAATGCAACTAAAATTTAGATTATGTGTCAATTTTGAAAATAAAAGGGAGTAGGCTTGTATATTGAGTAAGGTTCAAAACAAGTTGTGTCAATCGATTCATTCCTAAACAATATAATTTGATTCAATATTCTATGCAGATTTTTTTTTGTCCCAGTTGGTAACTCAGCCCCATTAGGCCAGAAAAACTACCTCATTTTTTTGTGTGTTTTGTTTTCAAACTAGCCAGCCAAGAAAGAAAATGCATCAACTTTCCATTCTTATCCAAAGTTGACCACTTCCAATATTGAACTAGGTTTTTTTACTGGAATTGGAGACCATGCCAAACTGTCTGGAGCATCTTGAGAAGAAAAATGCTTTTGTTCTTAAAGAACCCCAAAAAACCTCTCATAAAAAAGACACACACATAATAATTTCTGTTCTAGAATGAAATGCATTATCACAAATTGTGTCCATAAGCATGAACTGAGCCACAATCCTGGCTCACATGGTATGGTACTAAATGAGATTTTTGATTGCCACATAGATAACTCTCCAGTCCTGTGCAAATGAGATCTTTCTTATACCTGTAATCGGATCAGGCTCCATTATGATCCCTTTTTGTTCTTTACATTCAAAGGAAACAAAGGTGAACAAGAATGTTTTTCAAGATACAGTCAATATTTTATTTTCTTGTTTCCCAATTTTAAAGAAAATTTTTTTTTGCTGTTTTCTGCCAATTTGGATTTGTTTCTTAGGGTTTTTTAAATCTAACACTTCAGTTTAACCATTAAACTGATAAATGAAAAATTTTAATCAACTCCTTTCAGAAGTTCCCTTCACCCATATCTACTGCATCCTGAAATTAGAGTGGATCGGAGTCATCCAATGGTGAGGAGAATATTGGCAGAGAACTGATTCATCAGTACATTAATTTCATCTTTCAAATAATTTTATAATATGTTGGGTGAACTTGATTTCAGAGGTCTTTTTCAATGTAAATGATCCTGTGATTCTCTGGTTCTGTGATATGAATGTGCTGCTACTTTTTAAAATAAAACTGTTTGTTCATAAAATATGTTAGTAGATATAGGTAAAGAAGACAAGAATCTAGTTCTAAAACTCTCTCTTTTTTGTGGGTTTTGGTTTTTTTAAATTATTTTCATCATATTCTTCCAGTCTACCATATTTCAGATAAAAAGTGTAGACTAAATTAAATTTCTTCTATTGGTTTTCTTTGTGCAAACTGTAATTATGTGGACTACCACTAGAAATACTTTTTTCCGAAGGATTGCCCTGAGAATTACTTCCAGTGTTATGGCTATTACCCCCAGTATCAAACACCCTGTGTAGAAGGAGACTTCTTAGATTCAAATTGCTTATTTGTCAGACTGCACTATAAAAAAACATGAAAAGAATTTCTTATAAAAGAATTCCTCTCTTCATGAAAAAACATATTAAACAGCAATTAAAAATCTGATAGCTCTCTGTGCCCTCAGAGAGCAGATGAATAGGATCACTAGAGAAATATTAGACACTTTACTAGTATCATATTTTAATTAACATTGATTAAAACAACATTTTATATAAACCAAAACATTATTATCCTCACAGGATACAGTAAAAAAAAATTCAAAATAAATTGTGGCATTACAATAGCTATGAAAAATAATAGTTTATCATCGAATTGGCCAATGCTAACAAATTCCCTTTATCTACTCACTGATGACTTCTCCCTGCTCTGTTTTTCCTGGTAATTTTTTTTCCTGTGTCTTCTTATCCTAAATAAGGTAAGTTTCGGGATTATGTTACTGCTTGACCCAGGCGACTTCAGTATAAACCTGGTTATGTTCCATCCTTTAGGCCTGTGCTGTGAGTTTATATTGAAGTTGTGAATGCAGAAAAAGCAATGATTAAGGATGGTTGCTTAAATAGTAATTCATTGTGTAATTTTTCTGTTCTCTTTAGATAAAATTATTTTGCTTTCAAACAAAATATTCATAACATTTGTTCTGTTTAAATTTAACAGGTGAAGTTAAGAATAAAGATAATGAGCTGAACACTGAAATATTTAGAATTTTGATTCTGAAATAATGTATCATTTTAAATTTTTACAAAATTAAATTATCAAAATAAATATTGAAAATAAATTTAAAAAAAAATTAGACAGAAAGTTTTAGCACTAATGAAAAATGAGTTATCTCAGGTAACATTTTGTTTAGAAGTGTGATCCAGAAATTCTAAGGAAGGTCTACATTTGTGTTTTAGTCCACATCAGCAGCATACTTTCAAAATAACATTCCTTAGCACCCCAAGCACCCCAATAATGTGCTCTGCTTAACATTATATAAGAGATCTCATGTTCTGATTTCCTTCCAATGACTCTATGCCAGAAGGCAAACCTTAGGAGTGTATCTGATGCACCACAAAACCTAATAAGCTTTTGAACCACAGAAATTCTGCAAACTCACCAATAGTGTAAATACTGTACACCCAGCACCCTAAAGGTACATCTTCTAGTGCCACACTTTTTGCTAATGCAGACACCAGCTTTGAGCTCTTACCTTAAGATGAAATGGAAGGAGGGCAAATACAAGTGATATCTAAAGAAAGATTAAAGAGAAATTCTACCCAGAGGCTGACTCTTTCTCCCTCCCAAAAAAGATATTGGCCATTCATGAAAATGGTAATTTCTGAAAGGAAATAATGGAAGAAAAACAATACAACGCTATCTTCCACAACGATTATTCTTCAACAAGAGCAAATAAAAATGATCCCTGAGAAGATAACCAGTAGAATATGTCCAAATTCAACACACATGGCATAGGTAACATGAATTTTGGAATAGCCTCCTTTTTTATTTTTCTTAAAATTTCAATCTGTTTTTTAAAAGAGCCGTAGTCACTCAAAATATGTAGAAAATGCTATAATGTGAGCAAATAAAAAACCCATAAAACACCCCAAAGTACCTCAATGTATGTTGTTCTTAGAAAAACAACTGAGAAGTGATTTTGTTGCACTGTGTAGCTACACAGGAAGAAAATGCACACCATTACAGGCCAGTGTAATCTGGAGAGGGAAGGCATGCTAAAAAATAATGTATTGAAGCAAAAACTTAACTATACTGAGATAAGAAATAAAGCACACAAATTTAATAGTACGTCTAATGAACTACTGGAACTAATTATTAGAGGCGTGTAAGATTTTCTGTCTCCTTGTATCTACAAAGTACAACTTAAAAATGCTCCACTGTCTTGTCCCTTGGGATGATTGATGCCTCTTTCCTATACTTTGTCAAAACTGTGAACTATTTTGTCTCATTTCAGCATAAATAGATCACGTATGATGTGTGAAACTTGGTGAACAAATTCAGTACATTTTAAGTTTGCCTGTATACATCTAGTTTTACCCTTACTAGTATTTTTTCTAAAAGTTATTTAAATATAAATAATTCTGTATAGCTTTTTGTGAGATATATAACTATAGAACTAAGAAAAAGGGAGTAGCAGAAACACAGTTTAAGCCTTAAGATTTGTTGGCTTGTGTGGACAAAAACTCTTGAGCTTTCTACATTGATGAAGTGGGAAGATTAAACATATGTTTTACTTGCTGCCATATTTATTTGCATATGCTGCCTTCTAGATGATCATATGGTCCTTTTACCTTTTGGCAAGATGACATATTCCAAAGAAATACTACAATGTGATCAAAGTTTGTAAAATGTAGCTATCCCATATTATGCTTTCTTCATCTGTTTTTTGTATAGAACTGCAAAAATTATTCACAGATAGTTAAATACATTGCAATTCGTTTTCCAGTGATGTCAGTCCAGGCATGCTGATATGGATTCTATGGTATGTCAAGCCCCAGATTTACAAAAGACATGGGATCCTTTGAAACAATACCTTGGCACCAGAATATAGACTAACCTCTATCTTTGGATCTGTGCCTTTAATAAGATAATCACTTTCCAAGCCTTCTGGTTTTAAAACAACAAAAAGATTGGGAATGGTCAACTAGGACCCAAGACAAATGGAAGGAGCTGACTAACTCTTGTGGTGTCAGCTTTGACATGGAAGGAGGGGAACTAACTCAGTCTGGCATTAGTAGATGACATGTTCCCTGTTTCCCATACCTTCAAACATAACAATAGCTCTTTTAATAAATCGCACTGTGTTCTCAGCAATGAGCTCAATTCACACAAGACAGTGAGTATTACATTTGCCAAGTAAAATGAACAATTCATATTTTCATGTTTCAGTTTGATTTGCTTTTATATAAATGAGAAAATTAAAATAGCCTTTCTGAGAAAACCCTCTGTGTCTCTTTTCTGTTATTATATCTTCCCTGAGCAAGGGCAATTGCACCAGATCATAAAACATAATTCCACACAGAAGATAAGGGAAGAAATTACTCAGGCTCATTTTTTATATAGTAGATCAAAACCATAGCATAATGACTGCAGTAGCCCAAATCAAGGATTCATTTAGCCCACCACTCTATCTTTTTGGTAACCTTTTGATGTTCTCTTGTTCCAGAAGAGACTGTGAAGGGCTGGTGCCCTTTACTTGTTCCTTGTCACTCAGAAAATAACAGAAATATGTCCCTTCTACTCCCTGCTATCTCTATTGTAACATTAAGAGCATGGGTCTTCTTTGTTTGGTGGTGTGGGTTTTCCCCCCCTTATATCACAGTTATCTATCCCATTCTATTAGTCTTATCAGTCTTTTGAAGTTTTTTGTTACCTTTTTTTTAAGCTTTGAACAATAACCAGGTTTACACAGAGAAATAGATATACTTTCTATTTTATTTTGTATTCTGCTCCTAATAAATTGTAAAATTTGATGGGGTTTACTTGTTTTTAGTTTTTTGGGGGGTTTTTTTGTTTGGTGGGGTTTTTTTTTTTGTTTTTTTTTGCTTTTGAGACAATACTCTCACAGTGCTATCTATCACAACATCAAGGTTTCACTTCTGGCTAGTTATGGTCTGTTCAAAGATCATCAAATTAGGTAAAAACAAGAATATAGGTTACTATGGTTGAGGGTTTGAGGTGAAATATTCAATCAAACTAAATATAGATTATTCACTACAGTTCCTCCACACAGTCAATGGAGAAAGTCTATTTCAGAGATGACTCAGATCAGATGCCTGAATAGGCTGCCTTTTTTTCCTAGCAATATGATTGCTTAAGACACAAGCTGGATTAATAATGGGGCTGCCTGAGGCTGTCCTATTTTTAAAGAATGATCATTTACAAAACATATTTTGTTGAAACAGAATCCTATTGAGTGAACAAGCGATGAAGCCCCAGCCCTATAATTAACTTCCTCTGGACATCTTGTCTAGATATTGTTACTAATATGTAGATGTAGTTCTGCTGGTTATGAAGGACAGGAAGGTTTCCCATTTTCATGGCTGTCTGGGGAATGGAGTGTTCAGGTGACATGATGCAGCTCTGCAGAGGGCTCTTGAGCCCCTATCACATCTGATTGAGGTCACTTTGAACCACAGTGTCAATATGTTACTTTCATCATGTAGTGTCATGTGTCAGTCAGGTGTTGTGCCAAGGAACTTACTTCATAGCTGAGAAAAGAGATATGGATATTCTGAAATCCATTCTTTGTTATTCTTAGGTCCTGCTACAAAAATAAGTTGTCTCAGCTAAGTGGGAAACAAAACATAAAACAACTCTGGTAATGTTCATTGTCAGTAGGTTTAAAAGCTACTTAGCCCCTACAGTCAACAAAATTATGAATTAATATGCTTAGGTAGCTGGGCATGATGCAACAGCTTGACGTTGTATCAGATTTGAAAATTCTTAAAGCTACCTTGTTTCTTATGGATACAGCTAATGATCTCTCTGCTTGGTTTCTTGTGCGGTATTTTTGTTTTGTTTTATTTTGGTTTTTAGTATTCAAATTACAATGCCTTAAAAAAATAAGAAATCTGAAATAAAGGTAATCTTCAGAGGAAGATGTTGATTTAAAAAATAAACATGGCAATGAACAGCCAGAATTCTATCATTGGAGAGGTACAAAATAATGCAAAATTTGATGTGCTCTGTTTTAGCAACCAGACTAAGTATTTAAATGCATTAGACCAGAACAGACAATAATAAATGAACATAATGGTGCCTATACATACTAATTTCCAAAAGAACAGAGGAACAAATAATGGCCTTAGTGACAATAATATTATATAGATTTTGCTTAGGGGAGGAAAATCTTAGCTGTGCCTTGAAAAACAGTTGTTCCAGTTCTGTTTAGGTGATCACAATAGCATTATGATGCAAATAGAGTGGTCTCTGACTGTCAATAATACAGAACCTGAAATGGCACCTAAAAAAGTCCCCCAGGTTCTATGAAAAATAGAACTCTTTTGCTAATAATTAGAAGTGATAATTTTATTCTTTTCTTCATGACTAACATATTTGTATTATATGTGCCTTTTTGTTCTGGAAACATTTTTATCAATAGCAAATTTCTCGTATGCCCATGGAAGATAATCAGATCCATAGACTACTTTTAAAAAGTATTTTTCCTAAGGTCAATTACTCTTAGAACTGAATGTGCATTCTGTTTCTGATTCTTCTGTCTGTGTAATAATACAGAGTAAATGATAATGTATTATGCTGTAAGTCCATAACCTTAGAAAATAAGAGCCCAGTTGGTGCTTGACTTACAAGAACAAAACAAGCTTACAGAGCACAGGTCTGTGTTGTTTGGCAAGTAGTCAATAAAACTGTACCTTATGAATTTCTTTCCTAAAGGTTCTAATCAAAACAATTTATTTCAGGCATGTAAACTCTGCTGTTCAGGCTTCAGCTACTGTCAGTGTACGATATCAGCATCCTCAGGAGCTTCAACCACGCTAAACCGAGTCCCAGAGCTCCCCCATCTGTCTCAGTAACAGACAGATTTCCTGCTAGATCAATGTAGTGTGTCAGCTACGCTAAAAGAGATGTGGCTTTTTTCCAGCTTTTACTACCTTTTACAATAACTACTTGAATAACTGAAATCTTCCCTATTCCAAGTACTGTATTTCAGAGACCTATACAAAGGAAAATAATTAAAAGCATTATTCCATCTGAGTAAACTATGATGAGAAAGGAATGCAAATTGAAAGCCCCACTATACATAATGAAATTGGACAGAAAATTGTAGGCAAATATTTAGCAAATTAGAAATCTTTAAAGTGAGTGTATGCAGTCACAGGGAACTGTTTTTCACTGTTAATCTGTTTCTGGTACATCCTGAACTATGTTTATTTAGGGCTGAAACAGAATGTATAAACATGTATAGGTTGGCTATTTTTCTTGAAACTTCTGATCATTTTATTTTAGAATATTAGCTGGATGTTTTCTTTCATGCTAGAGATAAGCTCAGATGGCATATATTTTAAATTTACTGATCACTGAAGCTATATTTTGATGCAGCTTCCTTGATGAAACCTGCAAGCAGATTTCAGTCTCAGGAACTCTTTTTTTTTTTTTTTAAATATATATCTTGTTTTTCTGAAGCCCCCCTAAGGGAAACATACTCAAAGAAAATGAAGTCTCCTATTTTAGATTCTTGTTGTGCAAACACAGTGGGTTCCCACCTGCCCTGTCACACTGTCAAGCCTCAGAGGATGATATCACTTCTCTAAATGAGTTCAGTTCTGATTTCTCCCAGATTAACAGCAAATATCTTTCAGGAAAGATAACTTTTTTTGGAGATTAAAGGGAAAAGCAAACTAAGTAAAACATAAAATACATATGGAGGAACACCTAATATACAGCTGTTGATATCACCAACTGTGTCAGCCCAGCTCCTAACTCATGGCTCTGCTCTTCCAACAGAGCTCGCTTCACTCTTAAAGGGGTAGTAAAAAGCAGAACTTCTCTTTCAAACTGACTGACTTTTTCCAGTTAATCTCCTGCCAAGGAAAAAACAAGAACCTTATTATTGCTGGACACTCCAATTATTGCCACGGGAACACAATAGCTTGTAAAAAAGGTTTTTAAATAGCTAAACAGTTGTGGTGGATCTAAAAATAACATTACTAGTCAAAATATTCAGTGTTTTATGTTTTATGTTTTGTTAGGGACACAACAATCATGAATTAGTATATACATGTGCAAGGGTTTGCAGATTTCAAGCACAGGAATATTTTTAATAGGAATATCATACTAAAGAGGCAAGTAACTACTCATGTCTGGTCTCCCAAGGTAGTCGCTAACATCACAGGGTACCTGGGTACTCACAAATCTTGTTTTCTTCAGTTAAATTCATTCCACTCTTTCAGAACAGACCAACTGATATATCTATCCATTGTTCTGTGGGTTTTGGAGTGTCCAGCCTGTGGTCATCACTATCCAGCTGTGCACCCTGTGCCAGAACCAGCAAGGACTGATGCTACCTGTGTCACCAGAAACCTGTCAGAAAGCAAGCACGTATTTGCCTTCCCACTTTATCACTTCTAACTGGATTTTTTATCCTCATTTGATTTTTTTTCTGGAAACTGTATTCTTCAAAAAGGTGAGCAGGAAAGTTGTTGTAAAAATACAACAGTGTTAATTAAGGAAATATATATGTAATTATTTAACACTTTTATTTAAAAAGTGCTTTATTATTTTTTCCTATACAAATTAAATCAGACTTTTATCACAAGTATGCAGTTGACTGTTGAGGGCATAATAGTGTATTTTTATAATTAGAGGTAATTTGAAACTGGTCAAAAATGTTAGTGCAGTCAGCATGGATCAGTTTAATACATCCACATTATCTCATGAGTAAGCCTTAGAAAGGCTACATTTATTTTATTTCTGACTTATGAAACAATTTCAGTACACTTTAAATTTGTGCTAAGGAGGCAATTTCCAGAACAGAATTGTTATGACTTCACTGAAATAAGCTACCTAGGCTTATATATTATTTTATACTGTTCTTTCTACATCAACAAATGTAACACTCTGTGTTTAAAATTGTTTCAGCAAGTCAAATCATTATACTTCAGTTTCTTTCCAGACTTTTCCTTTGGAAGGTGCTCTTTGCTTCTTTTAATGTGAGTGATCATGATATGTTAAGCTCAGGTTTGACAATGAGGTGTCCACTATTTCAATTGCATTAAGAACAAAATAAACAAGCAAAAAATATTAGTAGGAATGCTACAAAATAAATGGAGTTGTTACTCTGTGTCAAAAACAAATGAGATAAATACTGCTATGACACAAAATCATAGCATCATAGCATAATTTAAGTTAGGAAGGAGCTCTGGAGGTCATTTAGGCGAACTCCTGCTCTAAACAAGTCCAGCTAAATCATGCCTTGGCAACCCTAGAGGTTACTAATTTCAGTGATAAGGGAATGAAGAATACCTCAATCTGTGCAAGAGATACAAATTCTAAATGAATGTAAACTTACGTAAGTCAAAACCCCCAAAATTCCATTCTGTTTTGTTTTAACAAAAGCAGCCAGATAAAATTTATGCCAAATTTAGGAACATATCCTATTTGGCAAAATCTATGGAAAAAAATTAAGTAGATATGTATTGTTGTTGTTTAATTTATTGGAAAATTAGACTTTTAGATGCTTAAAGAAAGCAAGTATTAAAGCAAGAAAAACCCCAAAACATGTTGGATCATTCTAAACCAAGACAGCTAATGGTGACAAGCACTCATTTGTGATGGTGGGGGAGGGCAGAGCAAGAGAGATGAGAGCTTTCCTAGACCTTCATGAGATGTATGTTCACTTTACCACAATATATTTATTCTGCTAATGCTGGAACTGTAACAGGCAACAAAAGAATCTGATCTGGTATTTGGAAAGGTTATTTCCACCTTACCAACTTGTGTGCTAGAGTTGAAGCATCAGGGACAAAACCAACTGAAACTGAGGATGACACCTATCCTAAATGTATCTCAAAAGGTTTATTTTAGACTATCTCCAGTCAAAGCTTTAACACCTATTAGAAATTGCAGGCTCACTGGAAGCCTCCTTGGAAGTGCAGTTGAGTTTCATTTGAAGGGAATTCATCTTCTATGCTTTGAAAATGCTCTGCAGTGCAAACAGAAGGGTGGTAAATGGGAATGACCCTTTTGCTTTAAAAAATCATTCATCTTATATCTAAAACCCTGACATAGGAGGATCAAAAGAGTCAGAATTACAAATATGCCTTCTTAAATGGAGAATTAGGAACCTAAATTTTTTCTGGGTCCCAGAGGGCATCCTTGGAAAACCATTTAAATCTTAGCAGCTGTATCTCCTCTTCTGTTGGTGTCTAAAGTTATTATCTGGCTTGGAGTGCTAGGCAATGCTGTGCAGGTCTCTGCAGGGTCCTTATCACGGTTCTCTTCCACCTACTTGGATATAAAATCTCGGTGTGATCTGATTCCACCACTGATGTGACTTGCATACCAGAAACTGACACCAAGACTGTTCTCATTAAAAATTACTGGAGTGGCATTTAGTAAAACAATCGAGATGTTAAAACTGAGAAGATCCTTAAAACTGAGATCCTTTCTTGCAGATACTTTAGGATGGAAGTTGTTTATCAAAGTTTTTACTGGATTTGATCAATTTACTACATCTCTTTTATAAAGAGAGACAAGATGTAGACTTTCTCTGATGGTTTGGGCTGTTCTTTGCCTATGCTGTGATTTATACAAAACCAAATTTTTCTGAATATATTCAATGAATGTATTGTATTGCATATTAGAATATAATTCTCCAATCTTGCAAAAAGACATGTCTGGTAGTAAAAGCAGTGTTATGATACCCATGCCAAAGATGTTTGCACTCTTTGCTTGATGCAAAATACAGGACTTGGTTTAGGAATAATACCTTTCTCTGTCTGGGTGAGCATCTAAATCAGAAAATTATATAGACTGGTTGTTATTGTTCTTCTGTGAGGTGGGATAACATTAATAAGAGAGAGATGAAGACTCACTCATACCCTCAAAAAGAAATGAAAATCCAAACCAACCTTTATCAAATTCAGTGATTCTTCCAGAAGGATTAGTGGACATAAGGACTTTTATTTAGGGCAGACGTACATAGCTGCTTTTCCTGATTCCTTACTGGCTGCTCACCACTTTTCAATTAATTGAGAGATGTCAAATAAAGACCATCTTTTGTACTGCATTTAAACAGTAAGTTAAACTTGCTCTACTAAAAAAAGAAAACAAACCAAGGAAACACAGTTACCTATCATAGCTAAAAGATGGACACTGATACAGGGAAAATACCTGGTTTTCCCCACTGTAGTTCTGTTTCACTAGTTTATTGATTCTGTCACCTTTCTTGTTGCTTTGCCTCCTATTCTGAGATATCTGATTTCTTTTATCCTTATTTAGGAAAACTGGGCTGCATTATGGATTGTAAACCTGGAGGAAATGTGATTGCTGCTGGCATATTGATGTTCATAATTACAATCTATAAATCCTTTGATTAAATCAAACTTACCTTTCATTCTTCAGTATAAATTTTTTTGAGTCTAACAAAAAAAAAATACATGCATCTCCCTCCCTCAGTCTTTTTCTAGTCTTCTTCTTCCTGTCAATAAAACCACCACAAATGACCTTATTTTCCACATTTTTTTCCCCAGAAATATCATAGTAGTGGAATGTTATGTAGATGAGAGGCCACATCAAAAACTAGGGACAAGTAATGCTCTCTGCCTTGTACTGCAAGCATTTCACGTTATAAGTTCATTAGTTAATAAAAAAGAGTGTCTAGTAAAATCTAGTTTTAGAATTGTAACTGCTCCATTAAATCAGTCTTTATCATTGCAAAAAATGGCCTTCTAAGCCCTGTAGGATTAAACAGCAGATCTCTCCCAAACACTTTGTCCTTACTGCTGCTGCTGGAACAGCTTAACACTGTGGAGAAACACGGGTATTCAATGTATTGGCTGATACACACACGAACAAGACAGTCTTTACTGCCAACTCTGCAGTCTTTCCAGAAACAGAGAAGCAGACCTCAGGATGTGCAAGTGTAATAGTCTTTACACTTATACATTCCCTCTCTGATGCACTGTATATACAGATATGCTGAACTGTTCACTGCTATTCATGTTCTCAAATGGGAGCTTTTGCAAATCAGTCACGGCAAAAATGGATGATTTTTTTCTTAGCCCTACATTTTAAATGTAGCTGCGCTTTGCTCAGTGATACAGAGCTCTCTCCCCACCTCCCCACATCCCCAACCCATACATATATGGGATACATATGTATATATTTCAGACATTTTTGCCATTTCATCATGTGAAAAATCTGTGAGGCTGGCTTGTAGGAAACAGTGGGGAAAATTTTCCTCATATATTACCATCTTCTTGTCAATAGAGACTTCGTTATTTTTGACAGAGATAGTAGTACGTACATAATAAATCTACATGTAAGCAAGAAGAAAAGAAAATGGTGTTTTCCTTCTTCACAAATATGTAGCAAAGCTGCTTTCCATCTGATTCTTCATTTTGGTTGTACTCTCTTGTAAGGGTTACAGGTGTTGGACCTATATTGCCACCTTCTCTTGTAGTTCCAGAGACAGGACAGCTTGCAAAAGAGCTTTATTTTGCATTCCCGCAGTGTGCTGAATCCTGTGGAAGGTTTCCAAGTAGTTTGTCAAATCTGTTATGATTGTATCAGTTTTTAATGCTTCATAGTAGGAAACAGAATTAGACCCAATGTTATATGTGTGTGTGAACGTTTAGAGACACAAAGGAAGACAGAGGGAGAGAAACAAAAATAGTAGCAAAAATAATATAATCCCATGAAATCACTACATACATAACCTCTAAGGTGCAAAATCGTAATTATCAGTAGGTGTACAGTGAAAAAGGTGTAGCACTTCCCACCATCCTTGGGTCTACAGGTCATTCCTTTGTTACTGAATGCTTCCTTAATTGCTCATGTTATTAGCTGACAGAACCTGTTCACTCTAGTTAGGTGAAATTCTTTTATTTTAAAGGCAGAAAAGAAAAGGAGAACAGAAAAAAAAGGCAGATTAGAAAAAATTGGTCACAATCATGAAATGATGCTTGCAATAGAGGCATTAGCCATTTAGAAACTCAAACCTGTGGAAGTCACTTGGCTGGGAAATTAAAACAAAGAAACAAACAAACAGAGCCTCTCCTTGACCTTTAAAGCAGAGAGAATCTCAGAATTTTCTTCCGTCTTGCTACTTGGAATGCAAGTTAAAGAGGAAGACTTGTTTCTTATCCGGCGAGAACTAAATGACCAGCAGTGAAACAATGCAACAGTAATTGTGTTTTTACAAGTTAAAATTCCTTTTGGAAACTGATCTGGTATTCTGTTTAAGGTAAAATATTTGGTTGGAGTCAGTGAGTCGTTGGACTGTAAAAGCTCATCTCCGGGATTCTTCACTGAGTTCTTTGCTTTACTAAGTGTTCTTGGATAGGTCCAAAGAACATTGTCCTGAACAGAAAACCAGATGATTTTATTCTCAAGTAGTAATTATCTTCCCCAAACCTCAGATGGCTCTGACACAGCTCATTAATATGTCATGCCTACCAGTTTCACTCTTTCACCCAGTCCTACCTCTTCTTTCCCTGAGGAGCTTTTCTGCTCAGCTCAGCTATGCACATTACTTGCCAGCTCACCATGGGTCCTTCACACCACCAGTGCTGTGAGAACATTTCTGCTGTGTCTGTGTGCATGAAGCTTCGCACATGTGCCTTTTCTTTCTGTTCTAATTACTCGGATACAGAAGACTGGAAACTCCATCACAGCAGACTTTGGATTAAGGTTGATTTAGGTCACTGAGTAGCAGTGATGGGATACACACTCTTCAGAAGCCCTCCACAGTTTCCTGATGTGTTGTGTTTAATGAAGAGTAGTAATTAACCATGACCAGCCTTGTAATTTTTAACGTGCTATTGTTAATGAGACTATAATTTCAGCTATCACTTTGTGAACACCGATTTAAACCATAAAAAAAGAAATGAAAAATATGATGAAAAATGTAGGTATAATGACCATTACAATCTGTATTATAAAATTACCTAATCTTCAGTAAAAAATAAGTTTGAAGCAAACTGACACTGTTGATGAACTGAAATTTTAATTCATGGCAATAGACAATAGTTGCTTGAATTGTTTTGCAAATGTAGGTAATATTTTTAAAGCATGCTTCTCTTTTGTTTAACCTTTTCTAGCTTTCACATTTGAAGTTTATCTGTTTAGATGTTGACCTTGATTGCTCTGTTGTCTTTTTGGGTTAGGTCAGTTACTCATCCTTAAAGTAAAATTCCTAAGATTTTTGTCTGAACTAACTAGATGCATATCTAGGAAAAAATAGCATGAAGCTTTGATTTGGAATTCAACTTTTGCTTTTTTTTCTTCTTTTCCCCTAAGCCTCGTTTTTTTACTTCCTCTTCAAGTTTTGATAATGGTAAGCATTGCACTTCAAAGTAAAATCTTCCTTATAGAGGTAATTTATAGTGGTTATTTTTCAAAATGACAACTATTTACACATTGACCCCAGTAAATATTCCATCCGAGTATCCAATAATCGTCTGCCCACCTTGGAATAAAAAAATATTCTTTTTAAAATTTTTGTTTAATCCATTTCAAAAGTATAACTAAAAATAAAAAAGAGGAACTTTAATGGGATATGGCAGGAAAGAGAATTAACACAGAAATGTGCCTACAGTGGTATTCTGGGCCTTTTTCTAACACAGACAGGCCCAATGACTAGCAATGGGGAATGTAGAGGCCTAACAGAAGAGCTCTGATTTCGAAAGTACATAGTACCAGAGAATAACAGAATTATTTACTGGGATTACGTCAGCAGTTCTATTTCACCTATAGTATTCACCTTACAGCCTGTTTCAGCTGCCTGGTCTTACTCTTCCTAAGTTCTTTCACTCTCAGGACTGACTTTAGATTGCAAGTGCTTTCCTTTTTACTAAGCGCGGGTCTGCTTATTATTCTGCTTGCTGGGCTACAATAGGAAATTCAACTTCTGAGTTTAGCTATGCCAAATATACATCTGACACTGATTTACTGGAATTTTTGTAAACCTAGTTTGACATTGTCTGTGTTCCCAAAGAGGAGAAAAATCACTGACATTTAGAAATTGCTCCCTGTTACATGATAATGTTCTTTCTCATCAGAAAAAATAAACAAGACACAGGATGTCAAACAGATCTTTCAAAATGCCACTCAGAATTTTCATTTCAATTTTACTTATTCCTATCTTGAAACTAAATATTAGCCCCATTGAAGTCAGTATTGAACTCCCTTTTTTTAAGGTCTTTCACAAAACAGTGTGTGGGTGGTTTATGCCTCTTAATGTCTTTTCTAAATATCTGTCTCACCAAGTGCTGTTATCTTGTCACAGAGGCTCTCTGAGACTGACCACAGTTGACTATGTACTTCTATTCAGAGAAAAGGATTTAAACTCTTCTATTGCAATGTCTTCCTCAGAATACACGAGCTGCAGAATGTGCTCAGGAATAAAAGAGATTTTTTTTTTTTTTCCCTAAAAAGAAACCCTTGAAGTTATGCATTAAACACAGACCCAAGAAGTCAGATTTAGTATCTGTAAACTTCCAGTAATAGCACTTCAGTAAAAAAAGAAAATCCAATATCTTCATTTATATAGCTTTTCAAAGGGATGTTATGAAATTACTTCATTTGAGCCTACAAAGATTGACAAAAAGCATCTTTGCAAGTAACTGGTTATTTTGTTTAACTAGCAAAAGCAATAGCTGAAAACTGAAGCCAATCAAATTCTGAGAGGAAGACATTTTCTTTAAATTAAGGAAGCAATGACATTGCAACAATTTTGCTCAAAGACTGTTTTCTTCTTTGAAGCCTTGCTAAAGAGCCAGTAAGTCCAGGCTTGTCTGCTTTTTCAAGTGTGTCTGCTGGTTAATAAAAACTCTTGTTTCTTCCCACAAGCCCTGCTTTCTTTATGTCAATATTCAGGTGCCTTTCTTACATATACACTACATTTCATCGAAATAAAGACAGCTTCCTTTCATAAATCATTGAGTAAAGCACTATGACCTTGGTAAGGATTAAGTGTCTTAAGTGTCTCCTTGAACTTGATTTGTGTCAATTATATGTTTAATTTTTTTTTTTTTAATTAAAAACAATTGAACAAATCAGCCAAAAAATCTTGATAGTGAGAAAACCAAGAATGGGGGAATCTATGTGAGCAACTTATTTCCTAGTCTATCATAAAAAAGTTATAGGGAAGTGTTTTTTTTCTGAAGTAGCTTTCATTAGAGGAATGATTGTGTGCCAGACAGTTCATGGCCTGTCTCTCCATTCTTCGTGAAATAAGATCTATAAAGTCTAAGAGAGTTTAGATTTCCACAAAATGCACACTGTGCTTCTTACATTTCTAAAATTCAAATTTTCACTATTAAAATCCCACTATTTTGAAATTTCTTTGGAAATAACAAATAAAGAAAAAGTTTTCTATGAAGTGTCCCCATGTACTTCAAATGTTACACATGTATATAAAAAGAATTAGAGATGAAAATTAGATCAGACTTTCCTTGTGTTCTACTGTAGTTTTCAAACATTTCACTTTCTCATTTGGGAAGAAAAACCCAATATTAAAAATTTAAAGTTCAAATTTTCAAATGTGTCTCACAACAGCAGATGAAAACTACCAAGAACCTGTGGGGTACCTCCTTTTCTCCCAGAAATGGAAGTACTGAAGTTGATACTACTGTCATACTAGTAAACTGGAATTTGGGATCTAGGATCTGCTGTTCCAAAGCTGCTCCTGAAGCAAGGGCTTACAGACACCTAAAACAGATGCAACAGCATGCCAGGTGCAGTTTTGTTGAACCCATGCATACCCAGATGGCAGGGAAGACATTGCATGATCAACTGCCAAGCCACTCAGCAGACCTTGAAGACAATGTGGGAAGGATGTGCCATTGCCTCTGCATTCAGCAGTATCAACAGTGTCCAATTTAAAAAAGAGTTTAGTGGGAGTTAACCTGCAAACATGAAAAATTATTCCCAATTCAGTATGTAGCTAAGGCTGGCAGAGTTGAGAGTGAAAGGGAAGGCCATAATGGATTTTCTGCATGTTTTCCAGAGTTTAAACTCTACCACTAAAACACTGAACGAGGCCTCTAGTTTACGTCCTAATTTGAATACACACTCTAATACTACTCTTGAGCACAACTAATGACTCAAGGTCCCTAGAAGCACAGGTATCACCGTCTGTGGTTTCTTCCACAGTTTTGTCAGGCCTGTATGGAGAGTTTTCAGTGGGCATATTAATATTAATATTAGATCAGGATAAATCACAGTGTAAATATTGAGACTGGAGTGGCATTTGCATTTAAAACTATGGTTTGTTTGGAAGCTGCTGTCTTCATCTTGCTAAACTTCTGAAGTCAGAGTGGGATGTGTGGGCAGCCTCTTGACTGGATGCTTACCAGAGTCTGGCTATTAAGAATGGAGACAGAACTGGTTTAAGAACAGATGTGAGCACACAGAGCTGCATGAAAAGTGCCCATTCACCACTATGCAATAGCCAGATCACAAAACTGGCTTTCACAGGTAGTGAAAGGCAAGGAGAGGCTCAGTATTTGCTCTGCAATGAGCCCCTGGTGTTATAGTTAATATTGAGGGTACAATTACATTTAGTCTTGGGAGAAAAAGATGGAATAGGTTTATTGCCAAATTAGAAAAGGCTAAATTAAGGACTGTTGTTTGACATCACAAAGGCTTTATTGTGGGCTATATTTCGGCTGTGACAGTAGGTTGTTATTAAGAGTCTTAAAGTTTAGAAACAGTACACATTCTGGAGACGAAGACCTTGATTTACTGCTGAGTTCTGCAGAGCCCACAAAACTAATCTGGACATTCAAGTCACAAAGAGTAGTATTAAACTATGGAGGCTATGGATAGGGTCACAATTAGACTAGATAAAGGTTAGGTATAGAGACCTAGCCATCGAGAGAAGGAGGGTTTGCTACATTTCCAAATTCTGTGAGGCCTGTGAGGATATTGAAAGATAATTGCTCCAAATCAAAAAATCAAAAATTTATGAATCACCACATTACAGTTCAGTACAGAGATAAAATTAGGCCTAAAGCCATTTGTGATTGAAGAGCTCAGATTAATGTCCTCACAAGGCTCAAGATGTACGAGAGAGTACACCCCACCATAATATGTCATATTACTCATTCCTAGATTTCTTTTTGGCATGTATATGATAATATGTTTCTATAAAAAATGTAAATATAGCACAAAGAAAAACTTCACCATTATGCATATATCTGTATAAGTCTACAGTAAATCAACTGCACCAGAGCTGATGGAAAAAAATGTCTCTCAGAATAGAGAAGAATTCAGCATATATTAATTCAACATATGTTAAATATGTCTCACAGTTTGATTACTGAGTTCATTTAACACATATTTCTGAGCTCGACTTGGCTTTCTTCATTGCTTTGCAATTTTGTTTTACAAATTTTGTGCTTGACACTTTATGTAAGATGGGAATCACACTCCAAGACTTACAGTAGTACCAGTGTAAATTGGGCATAGAAGCATGGAGCAAAACAGTATCTCTGGATATATACTGATGCCCCTGAGATCAAAATATATCCCACTTTCTTGGACAGAATTATGAGAAACACTGAGCTGAGAACAACCTAGTGTACATACAACCGTCTGCTCTTCTGAATACGTTCTCCCTAAATCTTGTATACTCTGACAGATCCACCAAACAGTTGTTTTCCAGTGGTGTCACTGGAAATATTTTCCTTCTTTTTTTGGCAAGTCGTTGCCTTTCCATTTTCATGTAGGTGTATATTATGTTTTTGAGATAGAAAATGAGGTACTGAATATTATGCTACATTGTTAATAGTTTTGAATATTTAAATGGGAGCTATCCACTTGTCTATGACCTTCCAAGTTTAAAACAAACTTTTAGTATGTGCTTGAGACTTAGTGTTGTTTGTGCGTATTCAGAATTGTGATTCTGACATGAAATTTTCATTAAATTTTCACCACTAATGTTTGTTTTTAAAGTAATTAAAATTCATTAAAGGCTCATTATTTTTATTTTCTTGCTCAAAACTACTTTTTCATTTAAATTGATGAAGAAAACTAATAATTAAAATGTCTAGCCACACAACATATATGATGTCCAGTCAAAGCAAATAGTTTTAATTCAACCGATTGGTGGAAATATAATTGTAAAAGTGGCTTAAAAATTCAAAAGTCTAATATATTTCCAGGAACTGCCGTTGTAGAACAGCATAAACATTCATGCAATGAAGGTTTCAATTCACAACACAAACTGAAAACAGCACTCTATAGAATGCATTAGCAAGTGTAAATAATCACATACAAGACTAAGAGCCAAGCATGTGGCTCTGTGCCACGGTGTGTCAGTGCCTCAGTGCCAGCCCAGAAGAGGCACTGATGCCAAGGAGGATGGCACCGCATGCAGTTCTGTCTGTACTAGTCAACACAATACAAGAGAATATCCCAGTATGTTATTTTCAAGCTTGTTCTTCCTCAATGTCCAGTATAATTTAACCCTGTACAGGTCATGACTTTTTTTTAATTTGCATTTTCATGCTTATATTAATATAAAATGAAGTAAAGAAGTCCTAGTAAAAAGTTTACATTGTACTTGTAGCACATCCAGAAACACACTGAAATTCTTTCTTTCTTAATTTCTAGAGCGGAGAATACACATTGGGTTCTTTTTCTCTGTTTGCATTGTCTGAAACCACACAAATTGGTAGTGAATAGTTTACTTTGTGTATTGAAATTGCAGTGGTTACTTGTAATTGAGCAGATAACCTAAATTGCACTGTTTCAGGTTTCTAACTGGATGGATATATGTCACAAACAGGAAGAAATTTTGAAAAAGGGATACCATTACTGATTTACCACAGGTTAGGCTCTGAATAGGGATTCTTAAATTTAACTCCTTTACTTGCCCATATTTTTCATATGCACTTATTTTTTTCTCTGGCATTGTTACAATATGAATTAATAGAAAAGACAAGATGAAAAACATAGTACAAGAAAGACACATGCCCTATCATAATGAAATTACTTCTGAAAAAGAAAGCTCTATTTTTATTTATTTTAAAAAGAAAAAAGGTTAAAAAGTACTTTGCAAGAGTGCAAAGTCACCCATGACTCACCCATGAAGTCAGGGGTAAGCCCCAGAATCTCCTTGATGATTAAAAAAGACTGATAAAAAAATTATAACTCTTTTTCTCCCTGTGCATGCAGCTAGCACTGGTGTGCATGCAGTGCACAGTTAGCACTGTGCATGCAGTGATCACCCCTAGCTTGTGATACAGTGAAGGCCTATGGTGGCTGTCTGAGTCCTTGTTTATTTGCTGCTGTGCTCCAAGTTATTCCTCATATCCCTAAGGTGAAGAATATTAAATGACCTCCTGATTAAGACAAACGTAAAAAAGCACATTTATTCGTACCATCTAGAATAGATAATAGAGTAACAAATTTTATAAAGACACAGATGAATAAACAAAAGGAAAAAAAATCACATTTAATTTGATCATGTCAAGATTACCTCATAAAAATATCTCTCTCAAACAGCTGATTTGTCACCTGCTTCTTACAAGATGGCAGTCACGATTTCATGCTTCATGCTGTATTTCTGTTTGGAGATTCTGATAAAAGCACCCGTCCATGAGAAAGAATGTCCTTTCTCTCACAGAACACATTTCAGGACTGGGGCCTCAGGGATTACCCTCAGATATTCATCGTGGACAAGCCTGCTAACTCATTTAACCAGTTCTACCTTCAGTTCTTCTGGGAGGTTCAGGCAGTTTTAATGTCTTGTCCTAAAGTTAATTTTTTCTACTTTCTTCCAGGGGTTCCTCTGACTGCACTTCTTAACTAGGATCTGTATTGGTCTTCTTCACATATTCAAATGACACAGTCTAGACTTGATAAGATATCCTGTGATTTACAAAACAATCCTGCGATTTACAAAACATTCCATTGACTCAACAGAGGTTAAAACTCTTCCTGAGAGAGTCCTGAATGCATCTCCAGTTCCATGAATTTAGTTAAGGTAAATTAGGGACTTCAGCTAGCCAAGGTCAAGGTCAGCTTCTTCACTAAGAGCTTTTGGGAAGTGAGCTAGAAACAAGGGATTTAATCACTTTTTCCATAGGAATCTTGTTTAATCAGAGGCTCTGCAGTTTGAGCCTGAGCTGCACCACAGCTGTGATGTCTACATCTGAACATCTACTTCACTTCCCTGACCCAGACCTTGACTCATCACAATAGGCCTGCTGAATTATCACTGGCCTGAGACTTGCCCTGGTACCTGTTTCCAGACCTGATTCTGACCCTGAATTTCCTTGTTCAACATGCTGACACCTTGCAGGTGAGCCGAATTCTCCAGCTGCCTTGCTGCCATCCTTGTTTCCTTTGGGGCACAGCCTTCCCCGGGATTCCCTGCCATGCCCTTCCCTTCAGCAACTGGAAAGGCACGTTTTGCTGTGAATTGTGTTTGGACATTTTAGTCCACGTGAATCTGTGAACTATTACCTTTGATAGGAACTTCAGATGCAAATAGTTCAACATTACTTCTTAACTAAGACTGGGCTTTGGCCTTCCATCTTTGTGGTTTCAGGGTGTCTGCAATTACTGGGTCTTAATGATTTCCTGTAGCAACGAGCAGTGCTGTGCTCTCCATCACAGCATATAAGCACCAAACGGGGTTTGGTCCCTAAATGTCTGTGCGTCTGGACCTCATCTCCTTTAGCAAGGGAGCCTTGCTGCTGTAGAATACAAGTGTCAGACAAACAAAAAGATAAGTATGTCCTGAACCTTTTGGTATGAGATTATGTATTATTCCTTGTAGTACAGCCACTGGTATTAAGTTTATCCCAGTTTACCATATCTGAACATTTTGAACAGACATGAGAGAGATGTTACAGGCCATGTTCACAAGAAGATGTTAGTCTAGATTTGCATCTAACCTCAGAGATGTACATAATGCTATTCATGTTAGCCTGAGGACAGCACAGCACAGGAGTAGAGAGAAGTACAATGACACAGTGGGGAATAGCATAGATTAAAATAGCAAATGAGGGAAGAATTTTCAAAAATTATGGAACTAGCAAAATGTATAAAAATAAGAATGCTAGGAAGTCAAAGGAGATATAAGCCATTTTCATGAAGGAAAATTACATTAAACCAGAAAAGCTTGATAATCATTACCACCAATATCTGGAAGAGCTGCAAGGGGACAGTTTAATAATTTATTATTACAAAGCAGAGTTCAGCTTCTCAGTCATCTCTGCAGTGAGTGCTAGTGTGCTTCATCAAGTTCAAGGATGAAGGATATGATTGTAATTTCAGATTTTATAGTAAGTCCTCTAGTAGCATCTCTTTCTAATGACACTGTTTATAAAATAGAAAAACAAAATGCTTAAAGTAAGTCTGCTTTTGGCTGTTTGTGCACACTTAAGAGATAATAAAGTGAAATTTTAAAAATAAATGTACATAAGAAGGCTAAATAGGAAGAGATAGGATTATATCCTGGTTTATAATAGCTACATCATAGTTCCTAACAATTGCTAGAGAAAAATCTGTATTTTCCCACCTTTTGTTCCTTCTATCATTTTACAATATTTCCCAAAATTTCTCTGTCCTACTTTTTTCCCTAAGGCAACTTTATGGAGCAAAGGCCAAGATTAGTGTTTCTATTCCTGCTCTGCTACCTACACTTAAATACATGACTATAGATGAGTGAAGAAATCCACTTATTCAAGGGTCACATCAATGATGCCAATTCAGATTTCAAATAAAGTCACTGATGAATCAGATAGCCACTGATTTTCTACCTTGACTTCTAGATAAAGACTAGGATTTTCTGCTGCAAACCACTTTATGGGTCCTTTGATACATCTATGAATACTTCTGAGAGGAATTCTCTTTGTTTTCAGTAGTTCTTCTTCTTCAAATTAAATATATCCTAAAGAGATTTGCAGGTCTGAGCTGTATAAGCAGCTAAAAGTTCTACTTTATATTTATATTTAGGCAATCCCTACTTTAATGGCTTTCTGATGGAAATTCATCTTCATGGCTCTCAAGAAAATACGAATTGAAGAAATCATATTTTTTGGTTCATTTAAGTTGAGCAGGAAGGACTTTTCATTTATGTGATTTTTGGTTCCTTTTTTTTTTTTTTTTCCCCAAGAAGTGAAATATATGACTGGGGATGGTTTGGACTAGAGGTCCCTAGAGGATTCTATTGCCAAAGAGTAAATCCTCATGGACACCACATTAGAACTGCCTACCTATGTGCAACATATCTGTCACTTTTAATGACTGGGGAGTACAAAAGGGCATTATGCCAGTCATATATTTCCTGAAAACACTTGCATACTGCATGCATCGCCAGGTTTTATGGCATGCATTCAGGACACTGCAATTCCTCTCCTGACTGCTGGCAGCTCTACTTCTGTTGCTGGATTGGGCAGAGCCTAAGCATGGGAGAGACTTGGCCTTAGGCCATCTCAGTATCCTCAAACCTTTGCAGGCAATTAAACAGGAAACAACCTGGATATTTCTAATTTACACAACATAGGAAGGAAGCTGTAGTTAAATGTGACATCTTGTGCTCTCAAGTAGTGTGCAGTACCATTTAAAATATGATTCAAAATGGCAGATTCCTTTTGTCTTCCAAAGGTGAATAAAAAACATGAACAAAAGATATGTGTCGTGTGTGTATAATTACCAGGGCATAAGCTATATATGCCTTTTTCCAGATAGTTCTTCAAAACAAAACTTAAATATGAAAAAAATGAAATAGTAGGAATAGCTCTTTGAAGATTACTTTTATATATGCCTCAGAAAAATATAGAATGGAAGATAAATAAAAATAACACTGCAACACAGTATAAAATCTGACACTTCAAAACAGTAGGTTCTTTTATCCCCAGGGAGATAAACAGAACAGTTGAAAACTACATTAAGGATACTTTATGGTATAGTCTTAACATCTAGGAAGAAAGTTTGGCTGTCTGCCACCAACTTCTGAATTAGACAAGCAACTTAGAGCAAGAAAATTCATGCTTATTCAGCAGCACTTTAGGGATATTCCTCTAATATTTTAGCTTGCAATGAGAGTTTTCTTCAAGATGTTAATAAAGTCAGATGTGATTTTAAAACTTTTTAGTAGAAAACAAAATTGATGTATAGTTTCTTTTTGGTTTAGACTAGTTTCTTGTTTCCTACATACCACTACTTGTCTCTCAGGTTCTACCTTTCAGATTTGAACATGCAGGTGAATTCCAAGCACATTTCAGCCTAAATTTCTACAGATTTTATGAAAATTGTAATTTGGTAATTAGATGAGAGATGCACAAAATAAGTCCTTTGAGGTAAAGGCTTCAGCATGTTTGTACTGTATTATTGTTATTCTTGCTGTTATTATTTTTGCTATTATTCTTGTTGCTGTTGCTGTTATTATTATTATAATAAATACATGAGCAAATGCAAAACAGAGATGTTATGATCTCCACAGCAATTAAAAATATTAAAACTTCAGTGTAAGTGAATGCAAATAGAAAGCACAGAATCAATTAAACAAAAGTTTGCATTGTTCATGAACAGCCTTGTATGTATGTAAATTTCCTTGGAATTACATTTTCAGTTTTTTCAGTTTTTATATGAATTCATGGATTGCATGATGAGATTTATAAATCAATACAGAAGCAAGCAGGTAAAGAGGAGATTATGCCTTCATATCAGTTAAACTGGTGGCTCCATAGAATAGAACTAAAAATGCCTTTAAACTTGCTGGCCCAGGTACCGCAACTTGTGTAGAGACATGGTCCCCGAGCACACTGCAGGTTAACTTGCTCTCATTCCCTCTGTATGCCACTGTAAATTAGGAGTCATGCTAGAAACAGAATGAGTATAAAATTTGCATGTAAACAGGTTGATTAAACACATCTACCATGATCCATGAAGCATTTTAGAGCCTTTGAAATGGCTACTCTTGAAATAAAATTTACAAGCAGGGTAACCCAGACCTTTTATCCTCATTCCCTAACATAGGGTTTTTCCAGTTATGATAAAGGACACAAGCACTGTTACTAATTTGCTCTTCCATGTTACAAACGAAACATATGAGATAATATTAAATTACTCTTTCCACTATGTTAGCATTCTTGCAAGAAAGAGAGGTTGATTACTGTTTATGCTGTAATTACCCAAACAGGGAAGAGACTTCTCTATGTAATATGCCTTTCTTGTACTAATACTATATTCCACACCTTATAGTGTAATGGGTGTCTGTAAGAATGTCCAGTTATTTAAAATGTCTTCATGTCTTATCTTTTTTCTTTTGTTCTTTCTATCTTTTTTGTGTGTGTGTTCGCTGGATAGCTGTCCATTTTATCCATCTACATGTGGTTTTTTAATAGGTTTGTTGCATTAGAAAGGACAGAGCTGAGTGGCTGAGTGGGCTGAAACATAATTGCAGATGGGATGCACACTGTGAAAAAGCTGATGTTTTAAATGTCAAGTCAATTTTTAAGGGGAAAATGGCCCAGAAAAAATATAGATCTATGATTTAAGGACACTATTTTTAAATAGCTGATTGCCGGTAACTGAAATAATGTTCTAACTTCAAGCAATTACGAAGTAATCCTATGATTTTGAAATTCAAATTGGTACCTTTAAGGGAGAGTCAGCTTTTCTTTTTAATATTGCCAGATGCCTGGCTTTGGAAACTATTAAAAATATTTCAGTAAATAATAATTTTAATTGAATAACCCCCTTTTAAAGAGCTTTATTTACGTGCTTCATACTTACATACTAATTTAAATTATTTGATTCTACTCTGTAAGAATGTTAAAGTTGAATTTGAGCTATACATAGATGAAAAAAGGTAAATTCTTAACACACATTTACATTTTCCTACCTATGTGTCAGTTGAATGTAATTATTGCTTTCCCCTGCATACACTAATTTAGTTTGTATTTTTCTATCATATTTTTTAGGATTTTTTTAAACTAGATCTTATTTATTGTGTATTATCCAAAACTGCATTTAATGTAAAAATCATTAATTTTTAGTGTTTTTATAAAAAACTTTAAAAAAACTACTCTTATAACATCAAAACACTTCTTAGATATACAAATGCATTCCCACAATGACCCTTGAAATTAGGTGGCACTAGTTTTCCCTTTCTTGTGTTTATAAGTAGACATGGAAACCAAAATTAAGAAAACAATTCGCTTAGTTTCACTTGTCAAGCATGGAAAAGAAGGAACTCAGTTTTTTAACTCTAAACATTGTAATACATCACTATGAATTCAAAGCACAGGTTCAATTAGTTTCATATGCAGTGAAAGAACCCAGAAATTCTGAAAAGATGGCTTCAAGTTGCTTCTCTAAGGCAAAGAGCATCGCAAATTCGGTCAGATAGAACTTTGTGCCTAACAGAATCACAAGACGGGAAAGTAGTATATTTCTCCCTAGTTTTTTTTTTTTTACTTTAATCGTAAGAACTTTATCTCATTTTCTCTTTGCTTTCAACAGAAATGCATAAAATTTCTGCAACCATAACCACTGAATGTAGCAGGGAACCCTAAGTGTGTGGTCAGGTCTTAAATGTCATTCTGTATATGTACAAACAGGTGAATTTACATTATAGAAATTTTTTTCAAATTTTAAAAATCTTATATTTCAACTCTTTGATTTTTTTTTTATTATGCAGTAAAGCATTATAATTTTTGAATTGCAAAGGTTACAGGAGCAATAACCTTGCATGCTCCTGATTCCTATGGAAATACATTTAAGGTAGTAACATTTGAAGCCATCTGTGGTTTCTCGACTTCATGTCTTTGATTTTAGCCAAGTTGGGTGTACACACAAACTTAGTTCATACAGATTTATGGGATATAAGGCACTGATGATAGAGCAGGAGGGGCAGAAGGATAAAATGTGCCATTGACAGCTTCCCTGCTTGGGCTGGCTCCCTGCACCAGTCTGCCAGGAGCCGTGGAACCCACTTGGGGCAGGCTGGGCAGGTTTGCCGTGGATCTGGAAAGCAGCATCCTAGCACACCCTGGAGCAGAGCCTGGTAACCCCAGGCTGGAGGCTGGAATGGATCTCCCAATGGGATGGGATGGGACGGGACGGGTCGGGACGGGAAGGGATGGGAAGGGACGGGACGGTACGGTATGGTATGGGACGGGGTGGGATGGGATGGGACGGGACGGGACGGGACGGGATGGGATGGGATGGGATGGGATGGGATGGGATGGGATGGGATGGGGTGGGGTGGCGTGGCATGGCGTGGGATGGCGTGGCGTGGGATGGCGTGGTGTGGCATGGCGTGGCATGGCGTGGCGTGGCATGGCGTGGCGTGGCGTGGCGTGGGGTGGCGTGGGGTGGGGTGGCGTGGCGTGGGATGGCGTGGGATGGTGTGGCGTGGGATGGCGTGGCGTGGCGTGGCGTGGCGTGGCGTGGCGTGGCGTGGCGTGGCGTGGCGTGGCGTGGCGTGGCGTGGGATGGGATGGGATGGGATGGGATGGGATGGGATGGGATGGGATGGGATGGGATGGGATGGGATGGGATGGGATGGGATGGGAGAGCCAGGCAGCCTCATTTGTGCCCTCAGGACCCCAACACTCCGGAGGGGCAGTAAGGTGAGCCCCTCCCTATCCCACACCACCACACTTCTGTCCTTGAAGGGTGCTCTCGCATGGAGCAATTTCTCCTATACCTTCTTTTCTTGTTTAAGAAGTTTCTCTATGTGTCTGCATTTATGCAATAGAAGTTGTTTTCAGCCCTGTGCAGATGTTTTAGGTTCAGCTAAGCAGAACGTTTAAACACAGGGTAACAAGTTTGCAAACTATTATCAACCATGCAAAAGACTGGCTGGTCGGAGACAGGAGACAGATTTTGCACATGTTCTCAAAGCTGCTTTTGAAATAATGATAACATGGACAAATAAGTTAGAGAAAATCTAGCTTATGTTCATACATTCTGGAAAATTTAGAGGAATTAAAATATATAAAATTAAAATCAGGAACAATTTAATAACATCTAATAGCTAAGTAGTAATTTCCTTGCCAAGTATCCTAAAGCACGTTATGTATTTCTGTCTAGCAATGAAATCCCAGTATTTTGTAGATGAAATATGGTGTCTGATTTGCCATAGCCCAATAAACTAGTTTGCAGAGAAAGAAATGGAGAAATATTTCTTCCTTTGCAAGGTTAAAAGTTTGCAACTGTAGAATATAAAAGGAAAATGTAAATTGGTATCTGGCCAGAACGAGAGCATAAACATTTCTATTCTACTGAAACCTTCCAGAGAATCTCTTTCCTGGCTAGGAGTGGTCTCAGTGTATTACTCTCAGTGCCCATTTGAATGATGTAATTATAATGACAAATGTCTAAACAATGCATGGCAACAGGTAAAATATTAATTCTTTTCTTCCCAAGTATAAAAAATATTACAAAAGCACTTAATTTACCTTGATTTTATATTACAATTTTTTATGCACAATAAGAAAAATTTGTCTGTAGGTTCTTTGTGCTTCACTGATTCCTTTTAAAGTTGTGTATGCCTTTTGTAAGTACTTTCATTTCAGAACCAAGATTTTCTTTGCAACCTGATGTGTTTCTAAATGGTCTATGTCTTGAAACAATTTGAAACTATGCAAAGCAATTCTGAAGGACAAAACTTTACAGTCATTACAAAAAAATTCATTGATTTTTCAGTTTTAAAAATCCTTTTTTATATACATCCTTTTTTAAGGACACATCATTTGTAGTACATTTTCTCAGAATGATTTTTCTCCACATTTGTCCTTCACTAATTTGAACTCGTAGAAGTTTAATAAATTATTTTGAAGCTTAGAGAATTAATTCTGGCTTCTCTGGTGATGTTATGAGACAGTATTAAAAATGTCTTTTTCTATTACACTCCAGTTTTGGAGTTCATTTCTTCTTTAAACTGGTCTTTGAAAAAAGTAACAAAGACTACATGTTTTAGTTTGCTCTGGACAATACATGACATGCACTCCACTGGCATAGAACATCATCAAACTTCAAGTGGTTTTGTGTTTCATTATTTATGACTACCAGCAAATACTGCAAAGTTGCATACTACCATTTCCTATGTAAAATGTGAACAACTGCTATTTCTGAGAGGAACTCACAAACAAACTAGAAAACCTATTTTGCACAAAGCATAAAATTTATACTTATGTAAGAAGACAAATACATTTTGTCCAGAATACTCTTCAAACTCCACTTTTTTTTTTCTTTTTGCCCTAGTTTGAGTTTAATTTAAAAAAAAAAAAAAAAAGATGCTGCCAATGTCATGAAAAAAAAAATAAAACAAAACAGAAGCACTCTTGTTCCTCATTGACTAACTTATCTTTTTACTGATGAAGTTAAGGAAGAATACCATAATATTTCCAGCATCCAAATGTTCTGCAAGCCTAAAGGTCTTGCCTCTATGGCCCCTGCAACAGCTGAAGAAAAGGAACAACTATGAGGCACTGGTATCCTTAAATTCGCAGCCAAATTTGTTTCTAAGGAAACCGTACTAAATAAAGTTTGACACTCTTTCATCAGGGCTACTGTATCGCTCTGTCCTGGGGAGACAAATTTAGTTTCAGTTTTTTCATTCCATCAGGATGGTAATAGCAGTAGTTTAAAGTCATTTTAACATCCTCTCTATGTCACTTTTCACTGAGTCCTTAAAACTGCTTTGGGGATTATTTTTTCTTTGTCTACTGGTGGTTAATTTCCTTTAATCCCAAATCTTCCAACCTCTGAAACACTTCAGACGTACAGAATTAGCCTCTCTTTCTAAATTACTCTTCACACCTTCATATTCTGTCACTCTGTATATTTCACAAAAATAGGTTCTCTTCCAGAAGCATATATTTCCACATTTCACACCGTTTATATATATGAAAGTGCTGAGAGCCTAACCTCTCTATAAGTGTAATTTCAGAGAAGAAGGTATTGACACAATGGGTTCAATTCATTTGCTCCTTGCTGACTCCTTGTTGACAAGAAGTCAACATCCATTTGAATTGCTTTAGGATATCCTGCCCGATGTCCATCTATGAGTCCAGAGTGGCACATATCTCCTGTAGGCTCTTTGTCAGATATGTCAGCCCCATTTAAATCTCTCAGGTCATCTCAGATGGCACTAGACACCTTTGTTTACAAGGCAGAATCAAACACTCCACTTCAGCACATCATTTTTCTGTGGGACCTAGATAAATGTTTAAAGTTAAACACAGCTTCAGGGCACCTCTGAATGTGGAAGGTATCCCTGCACTGCTGGAATCTGTACAGTAAAACCCTTGATTTGTCCTCACACAACTGGTAATATAAGCTCCAAAATAGCCACTTGGATTTTTTTTTTTTTTTCCTCAGGAAATAAAACAAACATTGTTCTCCTAAATCTACAATGCAGCAATAAAGCCTACAAACCATAGGTCAGAAAAAGCATTCAAAAATAAGAAATGAGATTACATGATCTAATAAGCGGGGCATTACACTATTCAGAAATGGTGATTGGTTTTGTTCATTCCAAAATAACAGCATAAGTAAGTAGATAGGTATTCTGCTTTTAGAAGTTCTCTCAAAATCGACAATTGCTTAGGGGATGGTTCGCAAATGCTTGTGGTTGCACTGTTTTGAAATTCTTTCTGCTCTTTCTCAGGGAGAACATAGATAAGTTGCATTCTTTTACTTTCTTAATCTCTGTGTTTGGTATCAGGTGTTATTTGGCTGTGACCAATGGTTTTAGGAGGTGGATTTCTTTTCTGACCAATAGTTGCTAGAATATTAATGGTATAAAAACCCTTCTTGTAAATAAACTTTCCCTTTCGCCATCTTGACGTCGTCTGCCTGCCTTCTTCTCTCAGCCAGCTCCTGCAGCCTCGGGGAAACTAAGCCATAAATGCTTTTCTTTTTTTTTTTTAATTCATAGCTTTACTGCCCTGGTGGTGGAGCAGGCTTACTCCAAACTGGAAAAAACCTTCAATTATATTTCATTCACACTTTGCCTTCAAAGAATCATTTATTCCTGTACACATGTTGATCACACTTTACAGTGCAGGAAATGTCAATAATTTTCAGTAAGAATGGTGGGATACAGCCTCAGAATTTCTAACTTTGCTAATACAGACCTGTAAAGTGTTCCTGCACATGAAGAGCAAGACTAAGTATTTGGTGTGCTGCTCACTTAAATATATTTGATTTGCAGATTTGCATCAGCAGTAAGAAACTCCTGTTCCTTTGTTCTGCAGAAAAACTTTCAAGGAGCACCTGTTGACATTTTCACCAGGCAGTCCTAAAGAGCCAGAAAAAAAGGAGAAAATTAAATGAAAATACAAGAAACAAACAGAGACGGTTTTTTCCTCTGTAGACAAGAGTGCACGTTTAGGCTTCCTGGAAGGTTAGCTTAGATAATAAAAGGATAAGGCTGTACAGAAATTGATTCTTGTCTAAAAAATTTTAGATGCACAGTATATTTATGTAGAAGTTTAAGTTGTACTATATTTTAAATGAGAAAACTGAAGCTTAAAAACTAAAATCAGAGTCCAGCTTTATCAAGCAGCAGAATCTTCCTGACTCTCCTCTGCAGTAAAGGGACAGGGACAGGGTCACCGTGAGCCACAGGCTGTTTGGTACTTCATTGCCAGCCAGAATTAAACCATGACAGAACAACAGGTACTTTTTAAAGCTGTAAGTATATAACTGCCTGAATTTCAGTACAGTGTTTCTTACATGCTGTGCTACAGTGTATAAGAACAATATGCTGTACAATATGTTTTGTTTGTCTGTCCTAATGAGGAAGCCTCAGAATTTTTGTGGTGTAATTTGATATTTCATAATTTCTGGGAGTTTTAAATGTTCTGAAGTGCTAACTAAAGCTTTCTATTCATTTGCCCTTTTGGCACAATTTTATGGCATTTCTAATGTTTGTAGCGGGCTATATCAGACAAATCACTGTGCTTGTCTAATTATCACCTTTATGATTTTAATTTTGTTTTCCCCAGATGTCTTAGGAAAACTGTTTAGCTTATTAAGGACTGCAGTAACAGCTTCACTGCCGTCATCTTAAAAAAAAAAAAAAAAAAGGATGCTAAGTATTTTTGTAATGATGTTATTCTCAAAAAGTCAGAAGCAACCACTGATGTGAAATACTTGCAATTTTTTTCTTCAGATTTCTACTCTGCCACGTGCCTTTTTTACAGTTACTAATTACACATATGATTAGTGCATCATTTTATTAGAATTTCTGTTTGCTTGCCTCCATTTCACTGCTCCCTTCCTTTCTCTTTTTCTCCATTTCATAAAACATTCTCCTTAAGGTTTTTTTTCTTTTTGCTATGTTTTAGTTAGAAACTCTGTTTTTTTTCCCATTTTCCCTATTTACTTATGTGCTTATCTTCTTCCTGTTAGTTGGGATCTACTTTTCATATTATGTCTCCCACAGGATTTGCACTGGAACAGAGCAAAGATTTGAGGAGGTAGGAATGACAGAGAGAAATTACTGTGTACTGATCATGAACCCCTCTTCCTGCACCGCTTGATTCCTTGCCAAAATGACCACCAGCTGGCCAGTAGCAACAGTAAGGTCGGGAGCAGAGGACACTGGAGTGAAGGACTGAAGATGAAACTGGGAAAAGGGAGAGAAAAGGAAGAGATTTAATGTTTGTCCTTTTGTTTCCCACTACCCAAATCTATAACTAAATATTTATTTTAATTGACAATAAATAGAGTCAATTTTCCTGAAGTGACATCTGCTTTTCCTGCAATGTTAACTTGTAAGTGATCTCCCCATCTTTGTCTCAACCCTTGAGATTCCTGCTCTCTCTGTTTTCTCCACTATTAATGTCTTCTTTCCTGGAAGTGGGAGGAGGGCAGCTGGGTGGGAGTTTGGCTGTTAGCCAAGACTGAGCAACCACACAAAATCAGATCAAGATGTGCATAAGCTTTTTTCTGCACCCTGCAGAAGAAATCATAGTAAACCTTCATCTCAGTTACAATCTTCAAAATCAAGGGTTATCCTTCACTAGCTCTAAAAAAACTGGTGGAAATACCTCTACTGTAAATGTTCGACCTTAAACTAGGTAGGAACAGATCAACATTCTAAATTTTATTTATTTCCTTTTTTTTTCCTTTTTCTCCTTTCTCTCTTCTTTCTGTTCTGCCAGTCTCTTATTTTTTAGTTTTTTTCTCGTACCCTCTCTTCTCATTTTCCTGTGTCTTCAGTACCGTAAAGGAATTAAATTTTACCCTCATGTACTTTCATGGACAATATTTTAGTCATATGTGCAATAAAACACATTTTTAAGCAATGTATGTCACTGTAGCTCCATTAGTATTTACGATATTACATAGCAACTAAGATTTGGTTCAGAATTCCTATGGTACTTAATGGTACCATTCTCTTTTTATGTAAGCAACTGATAAATTAAATTATTGTGTTCAGACTGAGAGCCTCTGAATAATAAATAGCCACTGGTCCTTTTTTTAGTTATCCCATTATGTAATTTAATAAAATCATTGTTATTAGTTTTGTCATATTTAACTTATAGCTCACTAAGGTGTAGCTCTTTAGATAATTTTGAAAACTACTAAGAAAAAATGAAAATTAACTTTTGCTAATTAGAATAGTAGATTTTTTTCCTTCCATTTCTTCCTTGTGATACATGCTGCAATATGTGAAATGACATTTCTACTATTAAAATAGTAAACACAAGAGAATGTAACATATATTTATATAGAACATCAGATGCTCTTTTACAGATTACTGAAACAGATGATGGGTTATTGTCAATGCCATTACCTGAATTGGCTGCCGGTGTCATTGCATGAACAGTATGGTTTGAGTATGCATTGGCATAAAGTACTGCCAATTCTCAGAACAGCAGTCTTCATAAACCCCAATTAGAGATTGTAATGTCAAATAATCATAAATCTTTACAAAGATTGAGAGACAACAATTTGTGTTTTAACAGCAGTATGACAAAAAAGATTACAATTAATATTCATTGGATTACATGAGAATGAGCTAGAAATCTTTTGAAGAACAATAAATCTATATAGGTGTCTGTCTCAGATGATTTGAAAGAACAGAGGGTCCTACAAAATGAAATTTGACATGGATCCATCATAGGAACATTTTTTGTGCCTGTAATTATTCAGGATAGATTTTTGTACTAAAGATAAATTTTGACCGTTTTTCCTTTGTTCTTTTATGATTTGCAGTTTTCATTGTGTTATGTTTGTACCATGAATTTGTTCAGACCTGAGATCTCTCTACAGAAAATGTAAGCAGATACCTCTAAGGAATAATAAACTGAAACACAGTTGGCATAAACACATTTGGTACTGACACCCAAATGAGTGTGTGGGCAGCAATTTAAACAGCAGCTTGCAAAGCAAAATGGCAGTATAACAGAGCAGGAAGGTGATCATCTTTCTCCATATGGCTCTGCTGAGACCACACATACGACCCTGAATGCTGAAATTTCCTGGGTGTTTCAGTATGAGGGTGATATTGACTAATTGTATCTCTATTCTCTAACATATTCATTGATATAGCACAAGGTCTTCTGCAAACTTTCATGAGAATTGCTCTTCTTTATTTCTGTCACTGACATTCCACACTATTACCCTTGTGCTTGTATTTCTAAGTGGGCATTTTTAATATTCCACTGAAGAATATATAATGAACATGTGTCAAAACAGTTCAAGCATCGTATTCTTTTCGAAATTAAGAAATGATTTCAGGAAATATACTTTTCATTGAAATAAGAACAAAGTTTTTAAATAGGATTCATATTGAGCTTTTCACAAAACACAAGCCTCTCTATCTTTGTCCAAGTTTTTCATGTCCAACAAGAAAACATAAAGGTTCCACTTCTAGCTATGTTTTTCTCTAAACACTATACTTTCCAAAATGAGAGAAAGTTAGGGAAAGGCATTTGCCTATGGTGTACTTTACTTTCAGAGTTTCAGAGTTGGGCTTACCATATATGTAAGTAGCTCCAAGTCCGTTTTGACCTATCTACAGCTGCTGTAAGTGTTCTTCCTAATGTGAGGTTATTAAAATAGAAGAGTGAACCCCTGATCTGTTGTTTTCTCTTCTGATCTACTTGTATTCTGGCCTGGTCAAATTTAGTTTCTATTTTTTTGTCAGGCCAAGGGTATATATAGTCACTTCTTTAGAATCTTATCAACTCCTTGATGACTTGTTTGTATTAGGATGGTTTGTACCATGAGATCAAAATAGGCAGCCACATTGCTAGGTATCTTCAGATAAGAATGAGTGCATTATTAAGGATAATTACAGTAGTAGTGTTGACATGACAGTGTTATCTAAACAGCTAGTGAAATAAGACAGGTTTCTGTATTTTAGCTTTTACTTGAAATAATTTAACTAGAGTCTAGTCACTTTAACGAGGTGGCATCTGTACTTTTCTCAGGAAGTATAACTTCTTATTTTGTTCAGAAATATTTTAGTTTAGTACTTATTTCATCATTCATTCCTGCTCTTATTGATTCTTTTTTCACATTATTTCAAGCAATTCACTGATTTAGAATTGCTGCTTTTTTTTTTTTTTTTTTGGTGAGGAATACATGCTTTTAGAAATAAATTTCTCCCTTTAAAATATATGGGTGATTTTATTTTTTAATAGCAAGCAAAATCATCATTAGCCTTGTCCTTATTAACATGTTATTAAGAAATAAATTGAAATTTCATGCATTCCTCTTAATAGAAAATATAAAAATAAAAAATGTTGTTTAAAAATGGAACACATTGATAACACCTGTCTCAGCCATCTAGTGTGGTGTAAATCTATGTTGCGGATGAAGTGATGCCAGCATGTGGCTTGGAGGACATTGACTCAGAACACACACTACCAAATTTATGTAAATGAATCTTGTACTTGATCAGCCAATATCGAGATCCAAAGAAAAACTCTCCAAATACTTAGGGCATACAAATCACTATTTTAACTTTCTTGAAATTTTATTGAAAACAAAGCACTAAGATAGAAAATGTCATTATATAGTGCAAGTGACATAATTTGACAAGGGTGTAAGCAAGTGGTAGCAAGTTTCCAACCCTCAGTACCCTTTGGACCAGACTAGATCATCATCTACTTGCTAAGTATAAAGTTCAAGGCATTGGGAAAGAGAATGACAATGTAAAAACATTGAAGTACTACATAATACATTAGTTCAGTTTTATGGCTAAGATATCTTTTGGTTATGCCTGAGGTTTTTCTACAGCTGTCCTGACACAGAGGCACAAGTGCACACAAGGTCAATGTTGTAGTACAAAAATCCCTGAAGGAACAATTTCAATTGTAGAATGCCACTCTACAGGGCAAGAAGACATCCACATCCTAGATATTTGTAAAATTAGGTAGACACATGCAACATGGAAAGACTCCATTATGACAAATCAAAACTGTGTTTGGAGTGAGATAGAAAGGTAGAATCACATGCATCAGCAGCAGCTTTTTAATAGATTGCTCATTGTGGTGTTTTTGCTTGGCCCAGTTTTTGCTAGTGAGTAGGGGTGGGGTACAAAGATGGCTCTTGTGGGTCCTGTGTGAAGATTCTGAAAGTGTTTCACCATGTCCAGAAAAGCCAATCTCTGATGGCTCTGAAGACGATGGACATGCTGCTGGCCAAACCTGGGCCAATTAGAGATGTTAGTTACACCTCTGTGAAAACATATTTAAGAAGAAATCAAAACAGTGTGAGCACGCACTTCTTTTTAGCCAGAGGAGGAGGAGGAGGTAAAAATATGTGAGGGAAACAACATGGAGGCACCAAGGTCAGTGGAGAAGGTGGGGGAGGAGGAGCTCCAGGAGCTGGAGCTGAAAACCCTCTGCAGGCCATGGTGAATGAAGACCATGGGGGAGCAGGTGGTCCCCCTGCAGCCCATGGGGTCCAGGGGGATGCAGAGAACCCCCCACAGCCTGTGGGGATGTGCCCATGCCAGAGGAGCAGGTGGAGGCCTGCAGGAAGCTGTGATCCAGTTGGAGTCCCAGAGACTGAGAGTTGCAAAGGCCTTGCAGGAGAGAGAAAGGCCTTGCTCCCGGGATGGAAACAGCCTGGCCTCGGCTCAGCCTTGGCTTGGAAGTCTGCACCCTATGGACAAGAACTCATGCTGCAGCAAAATTCAGATGGGTGCTGCTCATGAGATTGGACCCACGCCAGAGAAGTTTGCAGAGGACTGTCTCTCGTGGGAGGGACCCCATGGCTAAATAAAGGACTCTTCTCCCTGATGGACTGACCCTGACCAAAGAAAACCCCCATGCCCTGCCCCCACCCCAGAGCTGTTGGTTGGAAGGAGGGAGGGGGGTGAGCTGAGAAACAGTGCCTTAAGAGGGAAGGGTGATGAGTGAAGAAACTGTATCTTAAGAGCTTATTTTTACCTCTGATTTATCCTCTGACTCTGTTAGGTTAAGAAATCACTTTGCAGCTTTAAGTTTTGTTCCCTGCTTTGCCCTGTGTCTGTGCATCCTGCCCCCAGAGGTTTATCTCAACTCATGAGTCCGCAGGAGAGAGCACAGAGAGCAGATGTCATAGGTGCTTGGCATTTAGCCAGCGTCAAACCTCGACACTCATCCTTGTGACTCTGCTTGCTACCAAGCCACAGTTACACAAACATAAAACCACAGTTAGATTAGCTCAGGCTAAGCTTGACCCAGACATGTCCTCAAACATGCGCTGCCACATCGATGCAAGTTTATGGACTCATGTTAGCAAGTCAAAATCCTACATACTAGCTTAAACACAGAACAGAATTTTAGCAAGACAGAGAATAACCAAATAGATTCTTCACTGAGACAGTGGTCAATCACTGGAACAGGTTTCCCAGGGAAGAGGTTAAGACTGCCAGAGTTCAGGGAGTGTCCGGACTACACTCTTCATCATATGGTTTAATTTTAGGTAGTCCTGCAAGGAAGAGGGAGTTCCTTGCTGATCCAAATTAGTCTCTTCCAAATTGAGATATTCTTTAAATCTAGGAAAATAATTGAAAATTGAAAATTGAAAATTTTTAGTTCTCTATTCAACATTTTAAGTTCTTCATTGGAAAACAAATCTTTCAGGTATTCAGACTCCAGCTGAAGCAGATAATTTTTAAATAACAGGAAAAAAACACAGTCTGGCATCATTCTTCTCCTTTCCTCTCCTATGAAGTAAAACTGAGTACATGTTCCTTTGTAACTTAACACCACATTTCTCTCTGCTTAGGGTTGGTCAGGTGACTTTCATTTTGACAGAAAATTGGTTTTCTTAAGGTAATATTTCACATTAGAAGATCTTTAGCTTTGTTACCTATCATATATCTCCATTTTACTCATTCAGAAATGGTATTTACTACAGTTGGTTGTAGTGGCTTTAATGATTTTTGAGAGTGTAGCAATAACTGGACTATTTACACTTGGACAAAAAATTATCTGGCAAGTGACAACAAAAATATTATGTTGGTTGATGTCAGCATCTCCATTTGGACACGTTTTTGATTGTACCTGCAATGTGCTTCTCTGAATATTAAAGGCAGGCAAGTAAAAATATTAATTTGAAATATTACTCATGGTTATGCTTTAGACACTGATGCAGTGGTTACAATATTGGGCAAACAGCCAAAACACTATGTTCCCTTCCTTGGTCATGCATTTTGTGATAAATATCTTCCAGTTAATTCAATATGAGTTTTTTCCTATAAATCTGGGGGTTTATGTCTGCACTACCAGTAAGTGCAACAACATCAAAGATCTCTAATCTATGATTTTGTAATATTGCTAGAGAAATAAGCTAAATTATCCAGAACTGCTTGAAAGGATCTCTACATTACATAAATTACAGGAATATTAAAAAAATATTAATTCTATTTTCTTTCTTACCTGTTCTGCATCATTCTTTTTAAAACAATTGATTATTATTTCATCATGCATATGTGATTTTGGGTAGGACTGATATCTTCTGCAGTAGTAGAAATAAAAAATAATAACAACAGAGGAAGGATCCAAAAATTAGCTGGTGGTTTTCATCATTTTGAAGGCCAGAACACTTTGTGAGACATAAAATTTTATCCAGTGATTTCCATGGTGTTTCTGAGATTTAAGGTTTGACTTCAAACACTTCAAACAGTATCTTTTAAAAAAGACATATACTTTGAATTAAACATTTTGAGCAAGACCAAGCCCGTCATACAAGATTTGTTCCAGCAACTAATTCTGTGTGCTAAAGAGTTCAACTTTATTTGGTAAATCTGTCTAGCTATAGTTCTTAAATTGTGGATTTTTATCTGCTGCACTCATGTAGTACCATAATAGGAATGGACTGTGATTAGACATTATTAACTTCCTGTTAATGAATTAAATTAATAAAATACCTCCAAATAGGACACACTTCCCAGAATTCATGTGTTTGAATAGTTGCTTTACTTACATCCCCGTTTTCCACATTCTCTATGAAGCATGTGACACAATGCACAATTCCATTAACAGTTTCACTACCATGAACAAAGCAGAGGAGTTATTACTTAATATCAGCATAAGAGTTGAGAATTCTCGGCCTGTATTTGTTATTTTCCTGTTCAGATTTTAAAGTACCTCACAATTTCATCATGGTATTGAAGTGAAAACTCACATCCAGCTAATGCTCTCCTTGATACATCCTGCCATTCCATGATCTCATTCCTATTTTTTTTCATCGTTTAATCCCAGCAGCAATTTTCTTGTTTTCAATTATTTCGAGTTTATTGAATAGTGCTGATTGTTCCACTGCCCTTAATGATTGACCTGTTCATATTTTTATGCTTCATTTTACTATTTACTTGATAACAATGAGAAAAGCAGGTCCTTAGTATATAGGTGGGGTTAGTTACTGCCTAAGATGAAGGAACAGGATGATCTCTCAGCTCTGAAGACTTTGGTTTTGGAACATACTGACAGACAATGGAGATGTTGTTTGCTCAGGAATTGAAGAATATTAGCCCAATGATATGATCCATCAGATATATGCAGGCATAAATGACCGTAAAAATTGAAGGCAAGCACGGAATTAGACATTTTCAATTTTATGTTATCTCTTCTACAGCTATATTTTTTAAATTTTTTCTTCAAAGATCATGTAAAGAAATAAAATCACTAGAATTTTTTAATAACAAAACTCTTATTGTATTCACAAGCTGATGTGGAAGTATCATCCTTATGAAGTATTTATGGATATGTTTTATTTATAGAATGCTCTGACAGTTATATCATACAGAGTACTGAAAAAATGGCAAGAAATTTTTATATTTTATAAAAATGTAGCCCTTAAGACAAAGTCATTATGCTATTCTAAAATTGATAAAGAACATAAAAAACTCTATCACCTGCTCATTTTCTTAAAGAAACATCAATTTATCTCAATATTATTCAGTTATAGAAGTGAAAAATATGCATGTGGAGGACACAAGACAATCCTAACTGCATCGAACAGATGCTTCACGCTTTAGTGTTTTAAATTATGTATGATGCATGAGTGTTTCTTTTCATTAATGTGCAAATTGGAAGTGAAATTTTGCACAAGATTTGTGTGTCCTGTATCCCAAGGAATACGGCCAATTAAAATGTGATTTTTTTAATCCATTAAAAAAAGCCCATGCATTGGATGCTGTTCATTAGAATGTCAGTGCTTTCAGTAGATCACACTTTCCCCGTAGATACTTTTAATGTGGCCATTCCTAATTCCTGTCTGAAATGTTACTGCCTACTCATTCATAACCTAGGGCAAGATTTAGTTTCCTAGAGCATCAACGTCAAGTTCCCTTCCTTCCTCCCATTTTAAAATCTGAGCCCATTAAAGACCTGCTCCCTTGCAGAAAAAGAGAAACAACAACAAAACAAAAAACCCAGAAAGAAACAAAGAAAAAAATACTCTCCACACTAATTTTTCTAAAAGCAGTACTTTTGAACAACATTCACTAAGGATGGTAAAATTTCCTGTGGTTTTGAACCCATTTAGGTCAGTGGTAACAGTATCTGTCAGTAACAGATCATTCACACCTACAGTTGCTATCATGTAAGTAATTAAAAAATAACACGAAGTCCAATTATTATGAAGTTATCATACATATTTTCAGCTAATAGAACATTTCAGCATGTAGGCAGGCATTTTTTTAAATGGTTAAATTATTGGTTTGTGAAAGGGAAGACAGTTACCAAAAGCCAGTTCTTATCAACAAGAAAACCTTTAATCCTAGTTTAACATTATTTCACAGCTATTTACCATTGCAAATTTTTGTAAAATTTAATAGCACCTCCATAACTTCCTGAAACATTTTGAAGACATGCCTCATGGTGACAGTTCTGTTTTCACTGAAACTGTAGTTATGAAATGAGAACTACTGAATAATTGCTGTTTTGTTCAGAGAGTATCTTTCTCTTTTGTGGCAAAAGTTTAGTACGTACCTACATCCAGTCATTTCTGGAAAGTATTTTTGATGTAATGGCAATTCACTAACATAAGTTTTGTTCTTAAGAAGATAAAATATAATAATTTTCTTTTAAGATTTATTGTAAGCTGACAATAATTGTTACGATATTTTAGTTGACTTGAGTTGCAAACTTAATGATCTTGCAGAAAAATAATCATTAAAAACATTTTTTCTTAGCATCTGTAGTCGCGATAGCGAGCTATATAATATCAATATGTTTCACGACTAGAATTCTAATTTGGTCGTTCCTATATGACTTTCATAGTCAATATACACTATTTGGCTTTGAGATCTCAAAAGCTTGCTGTCTAAAAGAACAGATTATTCCTTCCTCACAAGAATTAAAGTATCCTTTCTATTAGCTGAAATAAGAAGAGGAGAATGTATTTGAAGAAGTTTAACATAAAGCTTGTTAAAGTCAATAAAAGAACATCCCATGATTCCATGCGTACTTTCTGATGCCTCTGCTTTTTTATATCTAGGGCATTTATTCTTCTTGCCACCTAGGACCACACACAACCTTGAATTACACATCTAGAAGTAGTTATGCAATACAGAGAAATGTTGAATATCCAAAACAGAGGTTCCGAAAGTGCAATACACACTATTTAAATTAAAAGGCAATTGAATGAATTGGGGATGGAAGGGAAAGGCAAGACAATAGAAGCCTTGGGTGTGCTAGCCTGGTGAATGACCAAGGCATGCTGAATGTCGCTGACTAAGCTGAAGAGTAGGAAATAGAGACCAGCAACAAAAACCACAGATTTGTATATTCTGGTTTAGTAACAGACGTGAATTTCCATGACAACCTTCACTCAGCATTTACAGTTATGAATGACTACTTGCACACAAAAGATTAGTGCAGGGGTTTTCTCATACATTGTATTCACTCTATTTTGCACTTAGGAAATAGTCCTTGAAGCTATTCAGTATAAATCTGTGGCCAAAGGCAGAATGTCAAAATAACTCTGCAGTTTGTCAGTTCAGTATTCATCTGAAAGGCTCAGATTTCATGGTAATTATGTTGTAAGGATTGTGTTCAAAACAATAGCTCTGAATAAAGAATACACCACAGCTTAGGTAAGTGAAGGAAAGGATCAAAGCAAGTGTTTGTATTCAAAGTCTGAAAATCTGAGTTTTGTCAGTGAAGAGGTCACATTTAAACTGCATCCCTCACAGGACAGAGACCATCAGAGATGCTGATGTCAAGATTGCAGTGACACAGGTAAGGTCTCTGATCCTATTTAAGAGCATTCGGGCAACTCCTACATTATGAATCCTTCTCGTCTGTTGAATGGTGGACACTGAAATACCAGGCACAGTCAATTCCTAGAAATTTTTCTGTGTACAATCCAACACAGTCATAGGCACCAAAAGAGTTTTCTAGCCACAAGGAAAATATTACTTTTAATTTTTTCTATCAGTTGTTTATATATTTGCCTAAACAAAATATATGGTGACAAAATATATAGTTATTTAAATATTTGTTTAAATATAGAAGGACATTTAGAAACCCATCTAATTCAAGAATCCCACTCCTCCAAGAATTTAGTTTTTCTTCCTACAATTTTTCTTGGCTTGTATATTGTTACTCTGATTTTCTGATATTCGTGGAGATTCGCGGAGGCTCGCAGGGAAGTCAGGCAGGCAGCACACAAGATGGCGAAAAGAGAAACTTTATTTACAAGAACTTCTTTATATATCCATTAATAGTCTGATAATTATTGGTTGATAGTTTTTCCACCCCCTATAATGATTGGTTACAATGCTGAAGTGTCCAGTACCAAAGCAATGAGATTAGAAAGCACAAGAATGTAACTTATCTCTATTCTCCATGAGAAAGAAGAGAAAGATTTTAAAACAATGCAACTACAGTATATGAATATGGGAGATGATAAAGAGTTTTATCTGTGAATTCATATAATCACTATGCTGGTGTCAGGTGGGATAGAGCTAATTTCCTTCACATTGGCTGGTATGGGGCTATGTTTTGATTTCTGCTGAACGCAAACTATTTTTATGAACTATATCTTCCAGAAAAAAAATCTTTATAGGCCAGTGTTTTTTAAAGAACAGTCATTTTCTATAGGAAAACAATTTTCTATACTTAAATTCAGCAGATCATTTCAGTTTTCAACACAATTTACTTCATTTTTGGAATGCACTCAAACTGAGCACTCATGCATGCGGGAAATGAAGATGGCAGACAGGATAGCAGGCTGAAGCACTGCACAGTATGCATTATCTAAGAGAGTACACAGAACTCGCACTTACTTTGTGTAACCAGTGGTCCAGGATGTCCTGAAAAGGTCATGCAAATACATGTGGAGAAAAACCAAATACTTTGAAAATACAGTTATGAAAATGTGAAATAGGAAATAAGGCAGCAGGCTGATGGGCTTTATATACAATGGCTACAGCCAGCTAACTAAGATTAAACAATGTCACGCTGAAACTTCCTGTGAAAATAGCACCTACCCCTGATCTAATTTTTTTCACTAGTTGATAGATGTTCCATTGGTACAAAGGTATAAATTTATCAAATAATTACATTTATTTTGGATGCAGGGCTATATGTCAACAAATTTTGATAGCAGAGATAAGCAAAATGTCTTCTTAGACTTTTTATTGAAGACTTTAATAAGAAAGTATTATCGGGGCTTTTCTTCAAAAATACTAAAAAATGGAGCTTGAAACATGGAATTGGACTTGAACCTGTGACTCCCATATCCAATATGAACATCCTAAAAATTGAAAAGCTGGGAAGGTTCGAGTTGTGAAAATCTATTTTGTTTTCTGTGTAGTGACCCCTTTAGTACTTTCCTGTAAAGCTGACTGGAGCAGTCCAAGCAAGCAAAAAGGAAGTCTGTGCTTAATCTGCACTTCCCAATGAAACTTGTGTTGCACTGAGTACCTCACCTCTCATTGCTGTCAATGCTCTCTTTAGGTGTGGAGTGAGCATGATGCAGAGCACTGAGGCTCTCCAGTTCCACACATTTTGTGCATCTCAAATGCTGGGAAGAACCTGAATAAGAGCTCTTAGGATCTAAATTTTAAAATTCATTGGAAATTAAAACATTCACTCACAAAGTATTTTGGGACCTAACAACCCATATATTTCAATAGGACAGTCATTATATTCTTCAGGTATATTCTTCAGACTTTTTGCCTTAAGGTAGCTAAATATTTGGGAAAGAAACACCCACTGCTTAATCTTGTACACTTCACTGAGTCTTCATTTCTGGCCATTGCTAAATAGGCCTGAGGCTAAATGGCTCTTTGAACCAGCACTCAGTATTTTTTCTTCAGGAATTTGCACTACTTCTATTAAATACTAGTATCTACATATTAATCTACAATTTAGTGTTCTGTAATTTTTCGCTAGTACATCTCCTTTGAATGAATAAATAAATATTTTAGTAGATTTTAATATGTCTAATCTCAAAAATCTGAGCAAATTGATGAGAAATTATTATGGTTCATTTATAAAAGGCATATTTATGCAGGGCACTCAGGTATTGTTTTTCAGCACAGCTCCTCAGAAAGTACTTTTTTGATAATAACTCCTTTAATGTTTATATATATTTACATTTGTGTCACAAGATTTTAGGGTTGTGAAATGTACAAGGAGTTTAGAAAATGTTTGGGGAGGAGATTCTAGCACACAGATTCCCCAAATACTTTAGGAAGCTGCTGTGGAAAGATGAAATAAGAAAGCCATGCAGTGAAAACATCTGGCCTAACTGTAAGGAAGAACTCTGAAAAATTCCCTGAAGGATTTCTGTGCTGGCTTACAGACTTCCAGTTAAAGTATGGATTGTAATGAAATACACACACACAAAGAAATTTTACTCAAAACTCTCTGCAGAAAACATAGTACATTAAATAAAATAAGTAAGTTATTAATCTTTGTTTTGCTTTGATGAATACCTCTTCAAAAGATGAAGTATCTCTCATGTCCGGTGCATTCATTCTACAACTCTCCAGACCATAACCAAATGTACAAATTTGGCCAAGAAGTTAAATTCAATATATAACAAATATGCAACCTATATTATTTGCAAGGGAGCTTTGTCATAAATTCACGTTGAGACAGCCTTCAAAGATGACTAGAAACTTAATTTAGGTTTGAGGTCATTTTAGTTCAAGGTGATACATTTGAGATAATTTGCTTTATCTCCTTGTAACATGTACTTTTTCTCCAGAACATGCTAATGGTGCTATAATTTTAATTCTGCAGGTGTTCAAATTTACCTCTATGTAAAGGGCTCAGCAAAAGAATAACGCACTTTAATTAAATTTTATGTGTCTTTTAAAAGGTTTTCATGTTATTTCTCAGAACAGCTACAATATTCAGCTCTTTTTCTGTGTGTTCTGGTTAGTGTACATTCATAATTGCTATTGGCATTTGCACTAATTATAATACTCATTAAAAGAAAGGCTACTTAGCATTTAGCATAACATAACAGGTTTAAGTAATTTTTTTTTAAGAGTCCTATACCCTTGCAGTGACATTCTTCTTTTTTATCCGGGTATGCAACAGAACTATGCTCTTTGCAAGATTATTCTTCCCTCCTTTCCTATGTTTCAATTTCTTCAACCTGACATGAGCCTCCTTGCAGAATACCACACAGTGGAAGTGCTAGACTGAGTTTTGACATATGGCATCACATAAGTGTGTTCGTGAGCATCAAGAGTTTGAAAGCTGTGTCCTCCTAGAAATGTTGAGTTTTATCACAAGAACAATCATCTGCAACATGGCAACTTGGAGGTTGTTACACGACCTGAAGCTTACTCTCTTAAAGATTACCTTCTACTGTGTTTCATCAAAATAAAGTTTTACAAAAAAGAAATCAGTAGAAACAAAATCCAAAATACACAAGTATGAAATTGATGCATGTGAAAAAAAGGAAAAGATATTTCAGCTACAGCTGTGCTTGCACTTGTCAGTGAGGTTAAGTGAACACTGTTGTCCTGGTTTCAGCCAGGACAGGGTTATTTTTTGCTGCAGGTGGGAGTGTGTATGGCAAAGGCCCAGATGTTGCTCTGTACCATCTCACATCATTGCCTGGGGCAGCAGAGAACGGACTCTGCACTTCCAAGGAGAAGGGTTCCCTCCAGTCAGGCAAGCGTGGCGGCTGGAGCACTGGGGTAACATGGTTTGGGTGGTTTGGCTGCCACTGGGTCGAGCACCACACTCTCTATTTTGTATTCTTTTGTTATTAACATTGTAGTCATTGCTGTTTGTTTTCTTATTTTTATGTCTCCAGCAAATTGCTTTTACCACAACTGTGATACTTGTTTTTTGTGCCTCCAGTGCTCCTCTCCAATCCACCGTAGAGAGCTGTGAGCCTTTGACTCAGCCCTCTGCACTACCTTAGCCTGCGGGCAAAAGGACTCAGAGATAAGGAACCCATCTCTAGGTCATGGTGACCACCCAGTGTACTACCCAGTGTACTCTGCTTCTTTATGGTAATGTCCTGTACCCAATTGGCTAACCGACTCCTGTCCCACCCCCTGCCTTCCCCATAAAAGAGTCCCTGCCTCGGTCTTTGGGTAGGGTCGCAGTGCCGTTCCTGGCCTTTCCTTCACAAGAGCTGCTGACAATAAAGGTTATCTTGTGGAACTGCTATACGGCGCCCGCCTCTCCTCTCTCGGTCCCTGTGTTGCCCTTCGGGTGTTTTCACAAGAGCTGCTGAAATCACTTGCAGCAGAGAAAGCTGCTACACTTGCTGAAATCACCCTGGTGCTTGGGGGGTTGCTGAAGCCTCTGGAGAAGCTGTTCTTGAGAGGACGCTTCCTCCAAGGAGGCTGCAGCACACCGGGACACCCCAGCCCCCATCAATTGAAAGCAACAATCCACTGCAGGAGGGAGGGAAAAGGGAAAAGTAGTTCAGGAAGTGAGCAGCATGTGATTTTGAAAGTCTCGGTGGGAGCACTGAATCAGGGAGAACCATTCCTAAATCACAACAAATGTAAAGGCCAAAAAGTAATTTCTGAATTGCATTTAGGAAGTCAGAAGGCAAAGAATTAAAGTAGCTTCTTGCTTAAGTTTCATATTTTAATATGGAAAATCTTTAACCTAACAGTATTCAATTCTTTTTTTGATTCAAGTTTTTACTGACTTTTCAAGTCTCATCTTTGATCAGCACAGACTTCACTTTATCTGCTAGGTAAGCAGAGGTATAGTGTGAGACACAATGAATCATACAGTATCAGAAAAAAGATTTATTACTATGATCCCAAGAAGGTATAATTTGCATATGAAAGGAAAAAATAAGGAAAGTTTTATGTTACTTACTGTTTGTTTTCTTGTTGGGTGGCCAGGGAGAGTTGATTTTCAGAAGATCTTTACCATTTATGTTGGTTGTAGTCTGACTGTGTAAATAGTAGGGTAGCTCAGGCAAAGAAGACATAAAACAGTCCCTTTACTTAAGTACGAGAAGAGCAATTTATTAATTGTATCATCACCCTTCAAGGGAATCTTTCTTTATATGAAAGAATTAAACCTACACAATGTGTGTAACAAAATAGTTTTAATACAGAAGTGGGAAACATCCTTGAAGGACACAGGAAATGAAGAAAATATAGAGCAGGAAGTGTGTCAGGTGTGGCTATTTAAATCCAACAGAAAGGGAACTTATAATTTTCTCATAACAATGTGGAACTTCCTACTCATTCCATGTGACAAAAGTAAAAGTGAAGATATAGCCAAGATATTGGCAGCCAGCTACACAAACCAAGAATTTTTTGGCTTAACTCAAGGCTTGGTTTAGCTCAAGGACTATTTGGCTGATCAGGGGATGATGGTGATAGCTGCAATGGCAGTCTGTGAACTGCAATCTTTTACCTTTCAACAAGGTTTCTAATTTTGCTACAAAAAGCTTTTTGCTGTTCTACAATAAAAGAAAATTCCTGCTCCATTCCAAGAACCAAATCACTGTGTCCACTTACCTTGAAAGCTGGCACTTCAGAAAAATTCATGGCATCCCAGCAAGGAAGATACAAAGGAGCACATAAAGTGACTCTGTACCACGAACAGACATCATACTTGCTCCCTTTGGTACAAAGAAATATGCCTGGGCACCTCTGTATGACTTTACTTGTATATCAAAACCATATGGGCAGAAGATCAGACTTTTTCTGTATATTAGAGAATTTTACGTTCAGTATAAGGTTCTGGAAGAAATAAATGCCTATTAAAGAAAAATGTACAGCATACAGTCTTACTTTTGAGAATGGTTGTTTCTGCAGCACTAACTTTCTACTTATTTTAAATCAGCTTACACAGACAACAATAGTGGCAATAGCACGCGACAGAAGTTAAACTGTAACCCAACCCAAAAATAAGTATAAAGCAGAGGCATGTTTAACCAGCTGAGAAGAAGGAAAGACAATACCTTGTGAATACCTAGAAAATTATATACAGGTATATCTTACAACACTGAACCCAATAACTGATTCACTGAGATACCAGGTCACTAAGGGAACTTGGGGCAAAGGTGAAGAAAAGATAATTAGGAAGATGGAGAGTGTTGGAAGAAATGTGTCCCTGACTCAGTAAGTGCAGAATCAGGCCAGGCTGGAGAGAGAACAGGAGTCTGGCAATATGAAGGAAAGGCTACCCTGAAACAAAAGACTTTCAACATTACCGGTCAGAGTTAAAAAAAGAAAGAAATCTTGGACTTACAGTGATTGCCAACATATTGACAATAGATAGAAGAAATGCAAGATTCTACAATCTTGGAAGAGTTTGCAAATCCTCAAAGAGTGTGTGAAGCAGGGATTATGAAAATAGGTTATGCTTTGAGTGCACTCAGCAAGCATAAGCCAAAGGGACTGTGAAAGTACTTATAAATCATTAGGGATTTCCATAGGAATCCTTGCAGAAGGTTAGTAATACAGTGTGCTTAACATCACTCTTGTTGTTTTACGATGTAAGCTTGCAATATTTCCTTTAATAATTTCAATGTGACTTTTAAGAAGGCTGAATCCAATTAAAAAGCATGTATTTTATGGCCTGTGTTTCTCTCATACTAAGCAAAAGAAATAGAATTTGAAATGATCTTTAGAAATTCAAGAAATTAATAAAAAGGAAACAAAATAAAGATAAAACTATTAGCACAGACCAGGAGAAAAATCACATACAAAGATAGTAAAGCTGAAATATTTTGCATGACATAGGTACCGGAAAAAGACTGAGGAAGGATGTAGAAAATTGCTATTAGAATCTGCATCACCTGCATAGTGACTTAGGGCAAAAGTCACTTTACTGGGATTTGACAGAGGTGTAAAATGTAAGATGCAGATGGTAATTATTCTGCTCTACTTGGCACTGGTGAGGTTTCAGTTGGAATGCTGTTTTTTTGGTCACTGAACTATAAGAAAAAATTGTAGACAAAATTTGAATCCTAAATGTGGTGGCAGAAATATTTAGAAGCTTTGAAAATCATCCACAAGGCAAATACAAACCCAAAAATATTGGCTTAAATTGGCCTGGAAAAGACTGATAAAAAACAGATAACAGCTGTCAGATATTTTAAAGGAAGCATGTTCTTGTCCACAGAGAATATACAGAGAATAGCATGCCTAAATGACAAGGTGTTCTTCCTGTATATGTCAAAAAAAGTTTTCATGTGGGTCAAAAATATTTAGGTCTTTTGATAAAATATTTGATAGGACAATAAAAGAAGTTGTGATTCTGCATGTCTACCATTATATATATATGTACATATATAAGTTCTAATGAGAAAGTCGAAATTCAAAGTGAGTGAAGGTTCAAAAGGATTAATGCCTATCTCCAACAGTGTTCCTCCAGGCTATATCAATATTTCACTTCCATTGCTAGTAAGGCTGAAACGGTGCACTAATGACTATAAAGTGATATTGGCATGAAAGTTACTCTGGTCTTATCTGCAAACCTATGGCAAGAATGTTTTTCTTTTTTTAAAATCATAATAAAACAAGAGATTCCTATATAAATTCCAGTTCTATTTGTCGTCACAACATCTTTGAACTTCTTTCTTAGTTGTTAAATTTTAAGCAAAATTCCACGATTTTGCAAATGGTTTTCGTAACCAGTCATTCTGTGATTCATTACAGTAACGCAAGTGACAGTGAAATATTTGCTTCAGATTTTTACATGAGTTTAGAGTGCCAATATTTTTCAGCCACAATTTCTGAAAGGTTTTAGATGTGTCAAAGCAGTTTCAAAGCTGTCTTCTCTTTCAACATGGAGTTGAAGCTTATGGATAAAACTCTTAATTTTTTTTTCAGCTATATTATGAGCCATTGCAGTTTTTTCTTGCTCTACTAAATCAAGTTTATTAAGTCACAAGAAAACACCAGAGTTGTAAGTAAACCTGTTACGCAGGGTTTCACTTACATACGACGTTTTGATAAAACATTCATATGATAATTTTAATAAAAGTTCAGGAAAGTGACTTGCATTTCTGAACACTTTGGAAAAAGTTGGCAAGTATTTTTGATAGCTAACTCTTATTAGAATGCAAAGCAAACCACCATGTTCACAATCCAGATCATCACAGAAAGTTGAAAATACATGTAACTTCATCTGTCCAGCTTTGATAAGGCCAATTTCTTTTCACAGCAACATTCAAAACACTTTTTGTATAGCCTGTTGTTTTGTTTTAGCCTGTGGATGGGTTTGTTTGTGAATACTCCAAAGCTCTTAAGAAATATTAGTGACCATCTTTTTAATACAGAAAAACTTCTTGTCACTGACTCCCCCTAGTCCACATAATTTTTCTGTACATAAATTATCCACATTGTACATAATATATCAGTAGGACAAGGGTGACAAAACAAAAAATTTCCATTAGTTCACATTCTAATTCTTATTTAAAATAATGCAGAAAATTATTGGCAGTAAAACCTCTCTAGCATCATCTGCCTGCAAAGTAAAGTAGAGGTTATTTTAACAGTAACTAGAGTCAATATGTTTTTGACCAGGTCTTGAAAATATTTTGTATTTGTGTTATCTGCAAGAGCTATTAATTTAGCTTGCTGTAATACAATTCTTCATCCACCATAGGAGTTTCCTCTTTTTTCCTGCAAGGTAGTTTCTGGTCTCCTGTGCTTTTGTGATTTTTTTTCCAATATTCATAATTTGGTGGTTCCTACAAAGAGATTATCTGAGCACAGGAGCATCTGAATGGAAAATTTTATTTCCTGTTTTCATTTTTTCCCAGTTAATTTATGCTTGAAGGAATTTTCCCTATTGACTTTGAAACGAAGGTGCCTTCTTTCAAGGTGGTGTCAAAGATTAAACAGTTTCATTTTTCCATTAGCAAATACTTTGTAACACAGCTTTGAAATTACTGTTCATCAGTTGACACAGTCTAAGTAAAGCCCATTTAAACGTAATTTGATCTATATGAGCTACTTTTCCTTTAGAGTTCTTACACCATTCATCCTTTGGCTTTTAATGATAATAGAATTTAAGACATTATTTCAGGTTGGTTTTTTTTTCTGAATAGTACTTACAGCTAAGAGTTCTCTGCTAAAAGATAGTAAAAGTGAATTTTTGCCTCACTGCTCCTTTTTTTAGGCACTGGCCCACTGTTAGTCACAAGTTGTACAACCACAGCTTTTGGTAGCTAAGCTACTGTACGTGGCTTAAAGTTGACAGCCTTGTTATCATAACAGGAAATATATAGTTTTGTGTTGGAATACAAGGAATTATGCCTACTGCCATGATGTCATTGGTGCCAGACAAATACAATAAATAGCTGAAGATGCAGAAAACCATGGTTATGGACTCTTTAGTTCTAAGCAATTCCTTAAATGTACCTCAAACCTGGAGCAAAATAGTGGCCTAGACTTAAAGCTGTGGCAACTGTGTCACAAAAGAAGGAACTCCTTCTCTTATCATCACTGGAGTTGAACTGTTCCATTGATCTGTCCTTTCCCCTCATTTATCCCAGCAGTTCTCTTTTCCTTAAACCAAAAATTAACAACTTTTTGGACATCTCTTCTGAACCAAAGAGGCACATAAAGGGTCATTTTTAAAATTGCAGGAGATATTTATACAAATCTTAGATGTGATTGAACAGCAGAAGTACAAAACATCTTCTGCAGCTTCAGACAGTTAAATTTTTATTGATCTTCTACACATTCCTAAGAAATAGTGCATGCAGTTTCTTGACTGGTTAACAGAATTTGAAAACTATAGGACTGTATGAATCTTTAAAGTGCCCTGCATGTCTACTGTTTTATAACTCTATTTTTAATGTTCCACTCAGTTTTACCGGAGGATGTTATAGCAAAAAAATGTGACTACCTGCAAGTCAAAACTGGTTTTGCATTATATGACAGGTTTAATATATAAATGCCTAAGATTAAGTTGTAGATTACTCAACATGACTTCAAATAATATGTCATGAAATCTGGCCTTAGACATACAACCAAAATAGTATGGGCTACTGGAAATCAGTGTCAAAACAATAAACATATATTGAAAGTCTGCAGGGTGAAGTAGTAAGGTATTTAGTGTCATTACCTTGTGGGAACAGTACCAAAGAATAACTGATTGACGCCTACAGATATTTTCTTTAACAGACTTTAGAGATCAAGACTATCTGTAATGTGAGAATTGTGTTAGCTGGACTGGAAATTTACCAATGTTTAAAAACACAACTGAAGACAAACAAAAGTTATTATAATGTGAAGTGCCAGAAGCTGCCACACACATGATTTATAGTCAGACTGAGGCACAACATCACTATTGCTATTCATCACTATATGAAGTTGCCCAGCTGTTTTATGAAATGGCTACCAAAAAAGCACATAATAAGGAGAAACAGAGGGTGCTGAGCAGCTTTATTGTGTGCCACTTGTTTTTCCTGGGCTTTGTCTTTCTCTTCCTTTTATTATTATGACCTTTTTTTAAAACAGTTTTTCAATTGTTAAAATGTTTTTATCTCAACCCATGAGTTTCACCATTTTTTTTTTTTTTTTTGCCTGATTCTCCATCCTGTCCCACCAGGGTGGGGAATAAGCAAGAAGCAGCTGCATGGTGTTTACTTGCCAGTTGGGGTTAAGCCACAACAGTGCTTCAGTTTCCAAGAAGCAGGAAAAAAGTCTCCGGGCAATGGTAATATCACATCTGTTGCCATATATTCTTATGGCAATCCATAAAAATAATACACTTTGCATTATGCAAGGGGCTGTTATTCCACAATATAGCAGAAACCCATTAAATATGTTTATGATTACTATATATTACATAAATCATAGCTACATAGCCAATTATAGAGTTTCTTCCATGGAAGAAACTCTAATGTGAGACTAACACTTTCTTCTGCAGTTCTGGTACACAGATTAGTAAAATACTGCTAAAAAAAATCAGCAATTTCTATTTGTAGAAGATAAACTCTGATTTCTCAGGACTTCTCAGTACAAAAAATCATTTGAACAATTCTATGACCAAATTGCTTATCTGTGAAACTCTAGTTGCAAGCATCAACCTATGTGAAACTCCAGGCACCATATCTATGTATACATATATATGTTTACCTATAGATGCATTCACAAAAACATAGCTGAAAAAACTATATGTATATTTTTATTTTCCATGTGCACCTCATATATACATTTTCATACTTAAATTTGTAAATTGTTAGAACTTGCCAGTTTAATAAGAAACAATAAAGGAATTAAAATATTTCTATTTGAAATTTCTGACTTATTTCTCTATGCCATACCATTTACAGACATTGATTCCACTATGTCTGAGGCACCCAGAATATTTTCCATTCACTGCAAAGTAGTCACCTTTATGATTTTCAAAATAAATCAAGGTCAAGCACAAATTGGAATCTATCAGGTTCTAAGATAATTATATGTGTATAGTGGCAACTTGGAGAATACTTACTCACTTCAATAGTTTAAGAAGCATCATTTCATATACCATAGAGAGTAACAGGTATGTTCCATCTCTAAGAAAGAGTCACAGTGAAGAAAGTGTCTTAAATTTCATAGGTTAGGACATTTGAGGAGTAATGGAGAACAGAGAATAGCAAGAAGGCAGAATTTTGTCATTGGGTTGACTGAAACACAATGGAATTCTTACTTTCTTGGGACTCATCCCTTATCATTTCAGGTCTGTGCTCTGCTATGCTTCATACTGTGTCTGCTTCTCAAGGCCTTTGCTATCATACAAGACATCTATTTCTCTGGGCTACATCAATATTTTACCATCATAAATATCCAATTTTATATAGAATAACCTCTTCATCTTTACAAAACTATGGTTGGACCATAAAGAGAGAAATAAAAGTGAAATTAATTAGCTGTGGACCTTGTCAATTAGAGATATTGCTTTCACAGAAAGATCAAGTAAAACAAAACCACAGGCAGGTCAAGAAAAGTTCAGACAGAGCAAGTCTGACAAGTCTCAGTCCTGAGGCTCTCAAATATCAGTAACAAGTTTATGGCCTGTTTCTAGGAATGGCAATATGGCTTTGGATTCTGTAACACAGAATTTTGTTCTACTCTCTGCCTGTTTATTTCTGTTTCTACCCATTTGCCAAGTCTGTTTTATCTGATCCTTTTTCTCATGAATCATACATTGAGTAGGGGTAGCAATTTGCAGAAAGAATGTCATGGTGTATAAATATTTGTTTTTATCAACAAAGCTTATGGGTGTAACAGTGTCAATCCAACATTCATTATGTTTGGTACCACACTTTTAAAGCTACGTGCCAAATGTTCCCTTCCATTAAAAGTCACGGAAATTCCACTAATCCAATGCAAATCAGAGTAGGGTATAATCATAGCAGCCTGCAAAAGGAAGCAAGTGACACCAGGTGAGAAGTGATTTCCATGAATATGTTGTATTCACCAGTATTCATCCCATGGCAGTAGCTCTTGGTGGATTGTCTAAAGAATAGCTGGAGTGTGAATAGCTGGTAAAGGAAAATGGCATAAAATAACACTTAGGAGGCCAAAGTCTGTTATGCTAGTTTTACTGCCAGTGTTGGAAAGACAAGGAAAGGTAAAATTTCAGAGCTTTTTCACAGGTTAAGCAAACAATACAGGAATTTCTTTTGTTTATGTCCTTACAATTCATTTCTTCCATACTTTTCCTGCTATGGGATCCTTTTGCTGTAGATCTACTACAGTGGAATTCCAAGAAGATTTGCCACAGCATTTTCACTCTGGACTCAAATTATACAAAACTTCAATTTCACTTTGGAGAAGTACAGAAATTTGCATGTGCTTTCACTGAAATTTTCTTGAAACCACTAAAATACTTTTTCCCTGTAAATAACCACTTAAAGTTTGAAATGGTAACTTCACAAACTAGATACTTGGAGGGTATTCCTAACACACAATTTTAGCATATTTATTTTAGTTTCAATTTTTTCTTATGTTGTTTTTGTGGCCATTGAGATGGTCATCCCCCTCTATCATGTTTTCCATTTTCTAAAATTGCAGCTATGCCTTATCTCATTTTTGTCTTATCTAGACTCAACAAATGAAATTCTTCCTTTGATTCTTATAAATCCAAGTTTCTTTTCATACTGTCACACTACTGTAGGCTGTTGTTTTGTGTTATTGCATTTGTAGTATCTTAAATTGAATGGCATTCTATAAAAAGCATCATTTATACTTAAAACAATAAAATAATATCTTCCTCTATCTTATATAAGATTGCTTCTCTCAAAAATATTTCATATTGTGAAGAATATATGTAGTTTCACAGGAAAACCTGCTCAGTTAATATGGTTTAAATCAACTTTACAGATCTGTCTCTTCCAATGTGCTGAAAGACAAGGTGATGGGGAAGCAGGCCAGCCTGGCTGAACAAAGATTTAACTGGAACTCAGGGAAAAAAAAAATAGGAGAGTTTATGACCTATGAAGAAGAGGCAGAATGACTCAGGAGAACTCAGGAGGACTTACAAGGATGTTGTGAGGTTGTGCAGGGAAAAAATTACAAGGGTAAAAGCCCAACTAGAATTTAATCTGGCTACTGCTATAAAAGACAATAAAAGTGTTACTCTAAATAGATTCACAACAAAAAGGGGGGCTCAGGACAATCCCCATGCCTTTTGGAATGGGGGAGGAAATATTGTGACAGATGAGGAAAAGGCTGAGATACTTAACACCTTCTTTGCCTCAGTCTTTCATACTAAGACCAGTTGCCATAAAACACCCCGAGCTGGCAGACAGGGACGGGGAGCAGGATGAAGCCCCCAAAATCTAGGAGGGAGTGGTCAGCGCCCTGCTGCACCACTAAGACATACACAAGTCCATAGGGCCAGATGGGATCCAGCAAGGGCACCAAGGAGCTGGTCACATTCTCACTGAGTCCCTTTCAAAGGCCAGAAGGAGTATGAAGGGAGCTGCAGGCTTGTTAGCATCATCCCTAGTGCTGGGGAAGGGCATGGAGCAGAATCCCTCGAATGCCATCACATAACACATGCAGGACAACCAGGGCATGAGACCAACCCAGTGTGGGTTTGGAAAAAGCAATTTCTGCTTGATCAACCTGATCTCTTTCTATGGCAAAGTGACCCACTTAGCAGGCAAGGAAAATGCTATGGATATTGTCTACCTGGACTTCAGTAATGCCTTTGGCACTGTTCCCCACACCATTCTCCTGGAAAAAATGGCTACTCATGGGTGGGGTGCACTGGGTAAAAAATCGTCTGGATGTTCAGGCCCAGAGAGTGGATGTGAATAGAGTTAAATCCAGTTTGTGGCTGGTCACCAGTGGTGCTCCCCAAGGCTCAGTATTGGTCCAGTCATGTCTAATATCCTTATCAACAATATGGATGAGGGGATTGAGTGTCCCCTCAGAGCTGGCAGAGAACACCAAGTTGTGTGGAATTGTTGATCTACTGGAGGATCAGAAGGTTCTACAGAGGGATCTGGATAGCCTGGGTCAATGGGCTGAGGCCAAGTATGTGAGCTTCAATACGGCAAAGTGCCAGTCCTTCATTTTGGTCACAAAAACCCCCGGCATCTCTAGAGGCTGGGGGCAGAATGGTGGGAAAGCTGATCAGCGGAAAAGGACCTGAGGGTGCTGGCTGTTAGATGGCTGAACCTGAGCAGAGGCCATGATGACCCAGAGAGACTCTGACAGCATCAAAATATGTGCTTAATGTTGCTCTGCTTTCCATCCTCTCTCTTGACACTGCTGCACATTTTAATGCTTCTGGTTTGGTTTCTTTTTGAATTTTCTTATCTGATTCCTTCATTATTTATAAAGTCCCCTGATAACCCCTCATTACTGTATCCTTTCGTCATAGTAATATATAGCTTCTTTTTTAATATATTCACTTTTGCCAAACACCATAAGAACAGAATGCTTTGGGTGTGGTATAAAAACACAATGTGTAGATTTGCATTCCTGTTATATCATCTGTTGCTTTCCAGGTCCCTTTACCAAGAAGGGAGGATGTGCCAGCAACATGAACAGTATGAGCTGCTGTTTCATAGGTGGCTCATGGTCATTTTCAGGCCTGTTTTTCTCCAACTCATACTTTTAACTTTATTTCTCTTGTTCTAATTTTAAACCAAGCTCTTAGTTTGTCAAGGTCACTGTGCATTTTGATTCCGCCCTGCTTCTTGCCTTAGTGTATGAAGTGACAAAACTAGCTTAGTGTCATCCACAAATTTTATACAGAGGTTCCAAAGTACCATCTCTGAAATGCCCAATTCACTTAATCAGGAAATGTTGAAAAAGAAAAATTTTTCAAACAAATTTATATCATTCTCCAATCAGCTTTAGTTCTAGCTTTTATTTCCATAGTTTTAGGCAATTAACAGATAATTTTTTATCCAGTTCCTGTATTTGCATCCATGCAGTTTTTCACAGAACTCTTTTATGTAATACATTAATTTGATTCAATGTTATTTTTACAAACAATGTATAAAACAATTTTTACTGAAATAACTGACTGATTAGAAAGTGCTTATTTTGTTTGGCCTCTAACTGTACCAGTGTATGAATTAGAACAGCCTTTTTCACCAGCAGAAGATCTCATTAATTCTCTAATATTTTTCCATAAATCAGTATGTGCAATTGATGCCAATATGAAAGTAGATTGAGTCTCATTAAAGCGCTTTCTAAGAAATATGGGAAGAGTTTAATTATTTTCATTTAGGTTCTCTGAATAATAAAATCTATCCAGGTCATATTTCTCTTAAAAGCTTCAAACTCCGAGAAATGAATCTGCTGTAATTTTTAGCCCCAATTAGTATTTGGGGGATATTTTAGTGTGCTTCTGGTTCAGATAATTTTTTTTCAGTTACAAGATGGATTTTTTTTTTTTGCTTATGTATATGTGGAAAGCTATAAAATATTTGAGTAAATATAAAAGGGTTACTGATACTATAAAATTAGCATTGATATTGTGTTATCGTTCAAGTTATCATTTGTAATTCTGATGTTCAATTTCCATAATAAGAAGGGAGCTGAACAATAAATTGAAGCTTTTCCTAATCATCTGTTACCTACATTATAAACTAAATATAAATCTTAGTAATATTTTTTAAATAAGACTTTTCAAACATACATAAATAAAAAATAATAATGTATTGTAATATAATTTACTTGTAGGTGAATGCACTACAGAAAAAAAAAAAGAGATGAAGAGATGAAAACATAGCCAATCACCTAAGACCAAAAAAATGATAGTTCAAAATTGGGACAGCAATTTTCTGGATCAAACTAAATACTGATTTATATAGTCACACTTTCATATCTCTAACTGGCATTTCATTTGCTTCAGTTGAATATGGATGAAATTGTTATTCATATAATAATATAAATAATAGAGTACATTAGGCTAATTTTACAAAAAATCCTGTGTATATTTTAATATTTTAGTTTATCTGTCTTTGCAATAACATTGTGTTAATGCCTATATTTATATACTTTACAATTGTTTCTTTGTATAACTTTCAATATTAAATATCAGGTACAGTGCTGAGAACAATAACACAAAAGAAAAAAAGTAAACCAAGTTTGCATTAGAAGTCATGTAAGAACAAGGGGTGAATGACAAGTTATTATATCCCATGAATTAGCCTAGATGAGTAGTAAAAATTTGTAATGAAATTTCCCATTCAAAGCATTTGTTATCAGAGATTTTGAGAAACTGGATGATGTTAAAAAACTTATTTTTTTAGTTTAACTTAATTTTTTATTCGTTATGATATTTTAAGTGTCATTGTTAACTATTTAATCTCCAAGAAATTTCAGCCTGTAAAATGATTGTACTTTGGTTGTGATTTGCACCTAACATGCAGAAAACACTACATTCAGTGCAAGTCTAGTTAGCTGAACCAAAACTGTGTAAGGGCAGAAAGAGTCAGGAATATTGCCACTGAATTAATTTCAGAGACAGTTATCTCCCTCTCAAGAAACTCATTTGTGTAAAAGAGTTTACACCACTATTCAATATATAAACTGGGGGAGTTACCCCTATGGTGGACTAATTGTGGCTTGGGGATGGGTTTGGCATTGGTCAGCAAGTGGTGAGCAACCATATTGTGCATCACTTCTTTTCCTTGGGTTTCGTCTTTCTCTCCTTCTTCTTCTCAATTATTGTCATTAGTGTTACTATTATTGTTATTATATTTTACTTTGTTCCAGATATTAAACTCTTCTTATCTCAACCCACAAGTTTTAGTTTTTTTTCTCCTCCCAATCCCACCAGGCTGGTAGGTAAGTGAACGAGCAGCTGCATCCTGCTTAGTTGCCAGTTGGGCTTAAACCACAGCATAAATCTACTTTCTAAAGTACCCAAATACTCAAATCAGTCTACTTATAACTTCTTTTGTTACCTCCAATCAATATGTGAAAGGAAACTGATTTATCACCTTTTCCCACTCAACACATTTTAGTTTTGGATTATAAAAAATTAAAAAGACAGCCTCTACTTGCTGTTGTTTTGAACTAACTATGTCCCCCAAATTGCTTAACACTTATGTCCTGGTATTTCTTGCATGAGAAAAATTAGATTCTTGGAAAGCAGTTGTTTTAAAGAATAGCACATATGGTTTCAGACAATGACATAAGGAGGGGGTGCAAAAAAGGCATAAGTTTGGGAATGTTGTTTAGACCACGCTACAATAAAATGAGATTATCTTATTTTGTAAATACACCTACAGCATTTTAAAAGAATAGGTACTTCAAAAGATAAATAGAGCATCCAATGTAATTGGAACTGTGTCAAGAACATCAGACTGACATTAAGATAATTGTTTTGAAAGTGTCTCTTACTCTATTGTAAATGACAACTAAAGACTTCTATCCTCCTTTCAAAAACGTAAAATTTTTCCTGACCTTGATGAGCTGAGACTTAAGTACGTCACTGGCCTTGGTGAGAATATGACTGGAAATTCTATTTGAAAAGGAAAGGGAAATCTGTCCTTACTGAGAGAGAAAAAGTGTTGAAATTCATCAGAACTTTGACTGAGAGGGTAAACTTTTGAAGACTTTTATTAAGTACATTATTTTCACTAGTTCCAGATTATCTTGTCCTCATCAAACTTAGTTATTGTAAATAGGTGATTTTCTTTTTTCAGAGAAATTTGGAAAAACTCTTCAAACATTCTCTCTTTCCCTTAATTTGGTTTTGCATATGCTTAAGAGATAGCTATAGAATGCAGCAGAAAACAAAAGACTGAAGAAAAATCAGGGAACAGCAATTGTCCATTGTTTTAAAGAGAAATATTGTGAGTATTTCTTGCATTTTTTCATGTTGAAATACATACTAAATCATTAATTGCACATTCTTGTTTCTTTATGGCAAATTACCCAATGGTGTAACAGAGTGCAAGTTACACTATGTCTTTGCAACACATACCAAATGCTACTAAACTGAGAATTAGATTGAGAACAATAAACTGAGATGTAGGTCACTGCAGAGAGATAAACTGTGAAAACTCAACCTCTGATTTCCCATTTACCCTATCAATGGGTAATGAATATGGCTGAATATGTCTATCTGAAACAAATTTTCTAACACGTATAAGAAAGACGGTGGGGGAAAGAATAAAATTATTAACTGTGCATTTTGAAAATTAGCCTCTAGGTTTGGTATTGTGAAGGTTGTGGACTGACATTTCAGACACTCTGCCATTCATGTTGAGTATTACTGCAATAGCCTTCAACTTCTAAGAAGTAATTGTCAGCCAAACATTTTCAGTGGTTAGTGGCCTGGGATTTGTTTGGGGTTTTTTGGTTTAATTTCAAGTAGAAACAGAGCAATCAACAGCTGAACATATTAGCCACTTACTTGTCAACACTTTTAAGAGTACCTATGTTGTGCTGATAATCCTCAAACAAATAAATATCATGAAAACAACAACAGATTTTGCAAATAGGTTTCACATTAGATGTTTTGGGCTATATTGAATGTTAACTAATTTTATGTCTCACCACTGTACTTCAGTAGGACTTGAGTGACCTTGCTTAGTTTTAAATGGTTCCTTGTGCTATGGGCACTGTTCTGTCAGGTGATTATAATTTTTTTTTCCTAAAACCTTGGCAACACTTAGTAAATGTTAGACATCTGGAGAGGAAGCAGAAAAAAATCAGTGCAGAAATGACCAGAAATAATTCGGCAAATTCACATACCACTGCAGAATACCTTTCCAGAAAGAGCACTCACGGAAAAATTCTTTTGTCAAGGTACTTATTTTCCTGCTTCCACTCATACACCTGAAAATTCGGTTTCTTGGCATCCTGAAAAGCTCGAAGTACAGTTTAATATTTTCTGTTCTTCATCTCTTTTCATTCATTCCTTTCCAATTGCTCTGAAGTATATGACCTGGCTTGCAGTGCCCTTATTTCAATTTATGCTAAATTTCAAAATTTACATATCTGTTCCTAGGTACCCAATGAGATATTTTACTCCTATTCGTCTGTCTGTCCACCACATCACATTTGTGATTGCATATTTCTATTTTATGCACTGTCTCTCTGAATAAATATTCATTTATGAAGACTGATAATTCAGAGGTTTCATATTGGATGTGTAGATTTAACAGATTAAATTATTGTAATCTGGATACACTCATGGGAGAAAATAATTAAGATAATAATAATTAAGATAATAATAATTATGTTCACCATTAGTCTTTCTCCCATTTCCTTACTATTGTTTTTATATTTTGTGAGGAAGGGGAGTGAGAGTGTGTTTGTAACTGCTCAATAGCCATGCTGCCTCTATTTTAGCAGTCCTCCAGTCCGTCCAGTTCTGAATTTGCCATGAAGTACAAAGACTGCCCTCTCCTAAATTACATTTGGGCTGCATTCAGTCTTGAAGACATTTCTCTTAGTACAGGTGTTTCCAGAAATGTTTTAATCTTAAAAGTAGTCCCTTTTAAACAATTAAAACTGGATAGATTAGTAGTTTGCTTGAAAGAACTCCCATACTGAGTATGTAGAATAACCCAGAAAATCTTCATGCAAAACAGAAAGAAGTCCATGACTGATTATCTACTGTCAGCAAATGGTAGTAGAAAGGAAAATGTTACAGTCAACATTCAGACATCACTTAGTGCTGTCTGTGTCAAAACCAATTATTTGAACTTCAGTCTGTAGTAAGTAGCTGGCACAAATGGCTTTGTAACAATATAATGAACTAATGTGCCAAGCAAAAAGTCCATTTTTAAGGCAGATGGTGCAGCAATTATAATTGCAGTTACCTGATGGATGTCCTGGTGTACATATGCTTTCTATCCAAAATTTATATGATGATACTGTAAGGCACCACCACTAACATACAATAATCCATTGTATGGTATCAAAATCAAAAAGAGAGAACCAAAAAAAAAAAAAACCTGTCTGATTGAAGTACTGTGGTGAAGAATGGATGTAGAATGTTCTGTTTATTAGAGATCTTTGCCACGACAATGAATTTGTAAAGGAATACGTGAGAGCATTTTCTTGATCTGTCAGCACATTTTTAGATTTAATGGCAATCAGTAAAATAATTTACCCTACAAATAAATAAAGCTAAAATTATAAATTTTCTGTCAGGCAATAGGCATCTAAGACTAGTGTCTTCAGATGTTTTGATTATGCTGTCCTCTCATTCTGAGCTTTAGTAAACACCTATTGTACAGGTAAGTAAAAAGTAACTCTTCATAGACACATCTAACAAGCAAGAAGTACAGAACTGAGCCAACAAATATTTGATAAAGAAGCTGAATGGCAAAGGTATACTTACCATTTATTAAGATACATTTCTTCATGTATTTCCAACAGTTTGCTATTCCACTCCCTATATTTTCTTTGCACTTAGTGTTTACTCTTAGTGCTCTTAGTGAATACAAAATAACTAATCCTAAAACCATAAAATTTAAATGTCTATTAATTCAAATATGAACTTAGATAATTTTAAAGCCTCGCTTGGGAAAAAAAAATTTAGTTACTAATAGCAATAATTCTGAAAAAAATAACTTAGACATATAATAGCATATCATATATTTCATGCTGAATCTATATTAAATAAAATCACTGTTTAGTACATTGATTTAAGCATCTAACTCATCTATAGCTCAGGGTATAAGGGACAACAGAAGGCAATAAGAACTGTGACGGTGGATGGATGTTACAAAGAAAAGATTTAAAAATATATGGTGTTCTGGTTTCAGCTGGGGTAGAGCTAATTTTCTTCACGGTGGCAGATATGAGGCTGTGCTTTAGATTTGAGCTGAGCACAGGGCTGATAATATAGAGATTTTTTTTATTGCTCAGAAGTGCTTACACTGAGCCAAAGCTTCTTCTGCTTTTTTGTACTGCCAGACTGGTGAGGAAGTTGGGGCTACATGGGAGGTTGGGAGGAGACACAGCCAGGACAGGTGACCCCAGCTGACCAAAGGGATATTCCAGACTGTGTGACATCATGCTCAGTATGTAAAATGGGGGGAAGAAGGAGGAAGGGTGTGGCATTTTTTGTTTGTCTTTCCAAGTCACCATTATGCATGAAGGGGCCTTGCTCTCCGGGGGACGGCTGAACACCTGACTGCCCATGAGAAGCCCTGAATTAATTCCTCATTTTGCTTTTCTTGTGTGTGCATGGCTTTTGCTTTCCCTATTAAACTGCTTTATCTCAACCCACAAGTTCTTTACCTTTTACCCTTTTTATTTTCTTCCTATTCTCACTGGTGAGGGAGTGAGTGAGCGGCTGCATGGGGCTTGGCTGCTGGCTGGGGTTAAACCACGACATGTGGGAACTGAAAAGATGTGTTTTATGTATTTCTATGGTGATTCATGAATAGAGTAGAAGATTCATGAATGAAGTAGAAGGGTAGACACTAGTTTGAATATGATTGTGTGACAAGACAGGAGGTAGCAGTTTTCCAGTGAATGTTTCTGCTACAGGAATGTAGCATGGATAAAATTACAAGCAACTAGAAAGAGACATCAACAGCACTTAGCAGTAGAGAAGCTAGAGACATCATAACAGCAAACTGAGATGGATCTTCCATGGTGGGTAACAGCACTCCAAGCAGACCATTAAAATGTGTTATACATGGGGCCTTAAGAAGGTTTTTCCAGGAAAGAAAATAAATCGTGAAATTGCAGTGGTCTACTTTTTGTTTTAATGAGGAGTCCTTAATTTTTCTCTCTTTCTCTGTCCACCGCTCTTTGTATCAGCATGAGAAATCTATTTCAGTGTTCTTAGTTCCACTGTGTTGCGTTGTTCTTTCACTGGAGACTTTACAACAGAAATATTTGCATGACTGTTCAAAAAGAATTAATCCAAATCACCAGCAAACCGAACTCATTTAAACAAGTGATGAAATCGAATTATATATTGTTTTTCAGTATTCCAGTAACTGTGTTGTTCTGCTTCTATTTTTTTGCTAGTACATTTAGGTTCATTTCAATTAATCAGTTAAACATAATCTAAAATAATTTGAAATGCTTCCAACTAAGCTGAACAAATTCCTGTTTAATCAAGAACTCTTGAAGTGCTTTCTCCTTTGTTCCCTAATGGGGACTTGCCAGATACATATTCTGTTTAATCCACCAACATGTGATGTTACAAATATATAGATTGTTAGTATTTTAAAATCTAATTTTCTTTAACCTTTTTTTTTTTTATTTTAAATTACCTAGCTATAGATCACTACCAGATGTAACATCCCAAGCTCTCAGGAATGAGCATTGCTGACTGCACATATTCTCAGTATACATAGTGCACAGTATGTGTAGTTCATTCTGAAATAAAGTATAAAAATTAGGAACAGATTTGACTGTCATTAAGCAAAAATATAGGACTGGATTTGCAAGAAATATTCAGTAGTCAGATAGACCCTTCTTTGAAGAAAGGGTGTATCCATTCCTATTCTTAAGGTTTCTTGCATCATATACACAGCAAAATGTGAATAGAGATGGCCAGTCTCAAACAGAATGCACATAAACCTATACCAGCATCACATAAATTGCAAAGAGAGTAGATGATACAACGTTTGCTACCAGTTTTATGTCTCTCTGGGTGAAACAACTGCCAAGACAAAAAACACATCAGGTGTGAGACGTTACAGTGGAATAGCATTATGAGGGAGAGGAAAATAAAATATTTCTGTTCCAGAATCAAGGGCAGAAAATAGGGTGTTTGTGAGGCCTCCATGTTCTTCATATGTGGGTAACTGCAGGTCTGTGACACACGACACAAAGATTTAGAGAAATTATCTGGGATAGTGATGTATATAACTGTAGTTAAAGAGATAATTGGAAGACAAATGAACTAGAGGGATTTTTTTTTAATTTGAGCAATTGATATGGTTGGACAAAATGAACAAACTTCTGCTATAGAAAACTAAAATATAACTACTCTCCACAAAACTTTTCTTTTAGAGAATATCATAGAATCATACAATGCTTTGGGTTGGAAGGGACCTTAAGGATCATATAGTTCTAACCACCCTGACACTTTTCACTAGACCAAGTTGCTCAGATATGTGGAAGTTTAGTTCATCACTTGGTTTTGATATAAGAATAGATGATACAGAACATCTCAAACTTTTTTGTAACATACCATAATATCTTCTTTATCCGCACTTGAACACACAGGTATAATAGAGCCATTTGAAATAGTCTTGTTAACACACAGAGATAAATTGGAATTGCAGTAGCTCTCCTAATCGATATACCTTACGACAAAAACTTTGCTCATGATGTATTGCTCTGTATTTAAGAATATATTCAAGTAAAAGGGAGCAAGAATATATACCTGAGTGCTAAATATTTGGTATTTGCTCTTAGAGTGATGAAAATATATACTTAAAGATATTTTCACTAGTCTGCCTCAATATGTTTTGCAAAAATAATACAAAAATGAACTTTCTATTCTTTATTTCCCCAAAATTTTTAGCTCTTTATTTATCTTTAAATTCTACATAATTCATATGGTAACTTTCTGATATTATTCTTCCATTGATATTTTGGATAATTTTTTATAGGTATAAACGGATTCAAACTTAAATCCTAGACTGGAAACCCTAGTTCAGTAGGAAATATTTCTTCTGTTAATAAAAACCCTCCAAACAACCACAAAAATACTTAACCGGGGCTGTTTTAATTTTCTTTAAAATTGAATTAAAATTTCAGCTCTATTTACTCAGAAAATTTGGCAAAAGTGGCTGCAGATATAAACAGTTACTTAAAACAGACAGAGGAATTGAGTGCGCCCTCATCGAGTTTGCAGACATTCCAATCTGAGAGGTGCAGTTGACACAGCTGAAAGAGGGGATGCTATCCAGAGGAATCTGGACTAGCCCAGAATTGGGCCCATGACAATCTCATGAGGTTTAACAAGACCAAGGACAAGATGCTGCACCTGAGTCAGATCAGCCTCTGGTATCAACGCAGGCAGGGGCATGATAAAAACAGATAAAAAGCAGGCCTGTTAAAGACTTGGGATCCCTGGTGGGTGAGAGGCTGGACATGGTCTGGCTATGTGCATTCACAGCCCAGAAAGCCAAATGTGTCCTGAGCTGCATCAGAAGCAGCATGGGCAGCACAGCCAGGGAGGGAATTCTGCCCCTCTGCTCCCCTCTCCTGAGACCTCACCTGGAGTAACTGCATCCAGCTCTGGGGTCCTCGGCACAGGAAGGACAGGGACCTGTTAAAGTCTAGAGGAGGCCATGAAGGTGATCAGAGGGACACAGTGCCTCTCCTATGAAGACAGGCTGAGAAAGCTGGGGTTGTACAGCCCGAAGAAGGCTCTGGTGAGACCTCAGAGCAGCTTTTCAGTGCCTAAAGGGGGCCTACAAGAAAGCTGGGGTGGGTATTTGACTAAGGCAAGTAGTGGTATGATATGGAGTAATGACTTTAAACTGAAAGAGAATAGGTTTAGATTGAGACAGTCTTTGCTGTGAGGGTGATATGGCACTGGAACAGGTTTCCCAGAGAAGTTGTGGATTCCCTATCCCTGAAAGTTGTGTTCTGCCCCTGCAACTCATGTTGAGTAGAATCGTTTTTTTTGTTTGTTTTTTTGCAAAAGATAAAAACTATAACAACCAAGAAATGAAAATTTTTATTTGATGGACCTGTACAATAACTAGTTAATTCACAATGTCTTTTAATGGCATATTAGCTATGGATTCATGACACAGGAATTTTACTAGTTATAGATCTGAATACAAAATAAGATGGTTAAGTTTTATTTAGATAATGTTAATACTGTTTTGCGTTTAAGAGGCCCAGCACAAAATGTCTCCTTTTTATGTAATGCAGAGAGGAAAAGAAAATATAATGATCATGTTTGATATTATTATGGATGAATCTGTATAACGACAGGTTTAAATCTGTTGGTCCTGCGCTAATGAGACAAAAGACTGTTTGCAGTGAAGATGTTGCTAAAAGCAAAATGAGTGCTGCAATGGTCTTTTAGCTCTAATTGTATTGTGCTGACATTTGGTGTAATTATATGCAGTTGAGTATAATTTTATCTTTCATGTCACTCTAAGAAATTCTGGAGTAAATTGAGGTAGCTATCTGTTTTCTGTTGAATTTGATCACTTTATTTTAGCCCAGTCTCAGAGTTTAGTTAGAGAGGTCTGAAACCCGGTATTTATCATAATCTGCTTCGTTTGTTCAGTCCCCATGCGGCAATTCCAATTAGAATTTTATCAAAGTCATGCTTATAGCAATAATGATAATCCTTTAGCATCTATCTGGATTAGGTCTCTGTTTTATTCTACTAATGAATACTCTAGAGGGGTCTGGGCAATTTTACAGAACAAATTAACCTTAGAGCATAGCCATTTAAAGTGTTCATTATACTGGACACCTGCAAAGTGTACTAGGCTTAAATGCAATTTAATAGACCCTTCTAGGCCTGTTTTAAAGTATCCTGAAGAGAGTATGAATAAGATGATATTTAAATTACGATGGTTAGAATGGGGTTTTTTTCTAGCATTTTCAATAAATATCAGATGTGCTATGTATGAAATATCACTTTTGGAATACATCAAACATCACCATGTAATTGCAGCTTTTGAAATCTAAAATGAAAAGTTTCAAAACACTGAAATCTGAAATGAATGTCTCTTCAATTCCACTTTTGTGTATAGCATGCTCAAAATGAATGTCCTACATGTGATACATTTTGTTTCTGATTCAAATACTCCTATTATTGCAAAAATACATGAACTGTAATTCTTAAATAGGCTATAATGGAAAGGGATTGTGAAAGAGAGGGCAAAAGAGCAGAGGGAAATGGAAAAGCTAATTGGTATTCTCTGTTTTCAACTGTTCATATCCCCAAGCCTCTCTCTTTCTTTTTTTTTAATTTAAAGTCAGTGTCTCTTCATTATCTCATTACTCTACAATTATAACATACTCCAGTGCCAAGGACCAAGAATGATTCATTTACATTGTTCATCAATCTAAATGTTGCCACTAGAACTAAATGCAAACTCAATCTGAACACATCAGATACTGCTCGAATGACTATTGTTATCATACTAATTCAGTACGCAAATAATGTGGTCTTACTAATGGTCATGAGAGTTAAATAGATAGACTTTATGAATTTTAAAGCCTAAAATATTAAAATATATTTTCTACACCTTTACTCACACATGGCCAAATTTTTGTAATTCCATAATTCCGTATTATAAATCTTGCTGCCAACACTACATTACAGAAAGACTTGTTGCATCCTTGGTCAAAATGAGACAGAAAATGCAAACAAAACCCAAAAACATTCAACTTTGCATATTTGCTTAGTTTATTATGGAGCAGAAAAACTTTAGCAAAAACAGAAGTATATTCTTGGTGTGTGGAAGCATATGTGTAAAATCAAGCCAATAAGTGTTTTCCTCATTGAAATCCCAAATAACCTGCTGTGATAGAAGACAGTGACAAAACTGAAAGCACAGACTAGGCTAGATTTTCTAAATTCAGAAAGCGCTGGGTGGGCAAACAGCAGTGTTCCAGGACTGAGAATTTCTGAAAAAAAACTTATACCGTTATTCTAAAATCTCTGCTGGCAATTTTGCTTAGGCCTGAAAAAACCTACTGTGTTCTCAAAAAGGTTTTTTCACTCTTAACAAATTCTCAAACTTTGGTGTATATAAGCAATATAAATTTTCCACGTTATCTTTTGCCTTTTTGAAATATGCTATGTAAGTATATTTTAGCTATTAATTGGTATCTATTAATAATTTTCTAACAGTTACAGGGTTTTTTTCAATGTGTTCTATAAGATTATTTGCATCCTCTGCTGATGATGAAGAAATGAAATAGTTCCTACTACTTTCATTTGCCCCGGTCACAGTGATACAACAACCACTATTCTGCAAAGGAAGAGTGTACTGAAACCTGTTGCTAAGAAAATCTGAATTCCAGTCAAGATTACAGTTACTTGTAAGTATTTTGGTTTTGTGACTAATTTGACATGCTTGTAAAGTCCTAATATAGACACAGCTGAGTTAGCTCAGGTACTGTGACATGTAAATTAGACAAGCATGAAGATGAGACGGCTGTGCTGCTGCGTAGACATGACACGGAGTGGGGGTACTTAGAGTGGGGTTACCGAAAGAAAAGAACCACATTACTCAGTGACATTACCTGAAATTTATTTACTAAGCAGGATGTGTTTAGCAGGTGAATAGCAGTATCTATTACAAAGCTTCTTATAAAGTAAGAGATTTCTATTCTATGCCACTCACATACAACCCCTCAAGGATCATGTCTCCTTGGCCCAGTTTAGATAGCCAGCACAGATCAGGTAAACAGCTCTTACTGATCAATATGTTTGAGTCCTGGATAGTATTCTGGTCCCTACCAGCTGCCCATGCCAGTGCACAGAGCCCTTTTCCTCCCACTCCCAAAGGCTATTGTCTTAACAGTATTTAAAATTAGATAATTAGAGTAAGTTACTGATGATCTTGCTATTTTTATAGCTCAAGGCCAATTTCTTTGCCTTTCCCTATATTTAAAACCAATTAGTGGTTGTTTTCAAAGTTATTATCAGCTTCTGGTTTCCTATTCCAGATCTACTAGAAAGATGTTAGGTCCTTGTTTCAGTGCTATTTCAGCTCATACCAGATCATAGCATGTCTTCAGAGTTAGAATTCAGGTGATATCTTGGCCTCATTTTATTACATTTGAATGTTCAGGAAGTTTTTAGTTCCTAACAATCCATAACAAAGATACAATCAAAAGTGGAAAACAACTAAACCCATCTTTATACCACAGCTGATCTATACATTTTTCTGCAATAGACATAGTCGCATGCACATGCATAGAGGAATTTGTAAAGTTAACACTGTTAACTGTTAGCTGTGAATTTCTTCCTCTTTCTAGGAAAGTTGCTAAGACTTTTTCGTACTTGAGCATGCAGGCTGCTGTTTCAGGGCCATGTCATCACACCACAGCAACTGAGAGGTAAGCTAGAAAATTTTAGCTAAGATCTGACACAATATTTGAATTTTTTCAGGCCAGGGTTGAACTCCTGTTGACTGTTTTTCATTTATATTCAGTTAAAAGTATCATTTCCATGTTATTTTGACCTAACCATCTCTCCTATTTTTTTCAGTTCAGAAACTGTTTAAACAAACCTAAAAACTCAAGACCCACACTTCTTTCCCAGATGCAGATAATTCCTTATTTATTAAATTTTATGGAACTATTATATAAATCTGACTAATAGCATACTAAAGGTATTAAATATCCAAGTTCTGATTTTCTGAGTACACAATTAGTGGGAAGTCAGTTACCACGTCTTTCTTGTTCTGATCTTAATACACATTAGAAACACATACAGCCTACTCCAGAAAGTAGTATAATGTCTAAAAAAGCAGTATGATATTAGGCATTTCTCAGTTTTCTCACATATTTACTTTTCTCACACATTTACTTTTCTTTCTCTTTACACCTGGTGTTCTTTCTTTTATTTTCTGCAAATTTCATCAGAGCATGGATTGTTATCCTTATTAATTTTTTTTGAGGGTGAACGTATTCCACCACCCATGTGATAGTTTCTTGGTGATACTTTTATGGAATACAATGTCTTTAAGTGACATTAGAACTTGTCCAATTCCCACTGTTTCTCTAGGTGGCAAATAAGTTCTGATTTCAAACAACTTACTCGTCTCTGGGCTGTGCCTCGACCGTAAATGTTTGTTCCCCAGTGTAACATAGAGTAAAAAAGAAAAAGACATTTTGGAGGGACTTATACTGATATGCTATGGCCTGTTTTCAGCAAGAGTATAGTTTTCAACTGGGGGACACTGAGTGGAGAATTAAATTGAGTAAATGTAGAGTACATGAGATGCTCTAGGGTATCTGAAATTAGGTCAGTGGGTATGACACAAGACCTATGGGATGACTATACCTTTGTAAGCTAACAGGTGAAGCAATAATGGATCTGAAACTTCTGAAGTTGCACTAGTTACCCATGTTTAGGCAGCTGACTGCCACACTCAAATGATCTAAAAAGACAGTGCTTGACAACTGTCCTGGTCTGAGTCAAAATGAGTTGTAAATAATGAATAATAACTTCTTAATATTCAGATCAGAGCTTTTATTTAGTTTTTATTTTTCTTTAATTAAGGAAATAATGTGAAGTATAAAAATCACAGAAAATGTACCTTTGTCATGAGTATGCTGGAACAGTATTTCTTTCGAATTTCTTCACATGCACCTTCAGTTTTCTTAGGCAGTCTGGCAGGTACAGCACTAAGATCCTCTGTCACTGCATTTCATCAGAGACTTATTAAATAATCCCATCTGCCTGAAGCAATAACTACTACAGGAATAAAGTGATTATCTATTGTTACCTGATTTGCACTTCCTCTAAATCTAATGAATTTAAACACACTTTACTTGGTGTAAAATATCACCATAACATTAAGAAGCTGTCATTTAAATATGATCATGTAGTATCTACAATTCAAACTAATATGTTTTGTGATATAAAAAATGGTCACTTAATGCAGCATGGAAAATCAATTTGAACAAAAATGAGAAAAAAAATTAAAATGTTGCTTTTAAACTGACTTGAAGGTACAGAGGGCAGATAACAAATGAGAACATGCTGCTGGTCTAAAAGTTTTTCACATTGTGCTTATATATAGTGGTGTTGAGCCTAAAGCACAGATAAAATCACCATTGAAATCATATAGGAAAAATAAACAATTACATTGGAGCTTGAAGCCTACAATTCTGAGGAGTCTAGGTTCTCAGAAACTGCAGAAGATAAATGTTATTTCTGTCACCTAACTTGCGATTGCATGAGAGTTAAAGTGAGTTTATTCAGTCACTGGGGTGCATGTTCATTCTGAGGCCCATTTGAAAATCCAAGAATTTTTAAAAATTTTTCTTGGCTTGTGGTAGAAAAAAAAAGTAGTCTTCCTGGAGTACAGAGTGCTTGGTTCTGCTCACATACTTACTTGGTTTACCCATCAGATGGGCCCAGCTCCACCCATATCCTACTAACTGCTTCTACACACACATTTTGTGATCGACCGAGCATCACTATGTTTGTCCAAAGATGCCTTTTAGGAGGAACAGTGAAAGTATGTGTCCATGTGTCTAGGCTGTGGAGGGGAAAAGTATTTACACTGCAGCAGTGCACATGAAGTGCAGTAATGATGCATGTTTGGCAATGTCCATTTGAGAGAAACAATGGATGCATATCTGATCTCTGAAGGACAAGAGTGACATGGGGCAGAAAATTTGTCACTATTTTGCACTACTTACACCCTTGTTCCAATTGAATGAATAATTTCAAGTTTTTTAAACAATGTTGAGTATAGTGAATTGCCATTTAATTCTAAACAGCTACTTAGTTAACTACTACCTGTATTCAACATATACCCAACCAAAGTTGGGATAAACCATTGTGATAAACTCCAGTAAATTAAATATGTGCACAAAATATTTACTAAGTACAAATACAAAAGGAGTGCAAGAAGCTTGCTCTTTACCTGACTGAACACTATAGACGAACTCAGGAAGAAAAGATTTAGGCGTCATTAAAATATCTAGTCCACACATCAAAATACATCAGAAAATTTACTAAACCCTCCTGGGACAAAACTCTGGAAAACATGGTAGAAGAAGGACTGGAAACTAAACTCTGGTACTGACATCACTATTTTTTACTATGGGGCAAGGAGCTTGTCTCTGATCTGCCCCCCCCACCATACTTATTAGCTACTACTAGTAATGAAAACACTCTAAAAAACAAATTAACCCACTATGTATAGTGCTTCAGAAGCTAAGATGAAGAAACGAGGAAGAGGTGAATTGTATTAGTCATCTGGCTCAGTATTTCACAGGAAGATTTTCAGATCCAACTATCATTTACAGTACAATAGGCTACACAGGTAACAAATCAACTAAACACAATTTTCATTCTGAAGATAATTCTTTGGGTGACTCATAAAATCCAAGAGATTTGACATGTCTGACTGCCTGTCTCTCTATTTTAGTAGAAAACTTTCATCTCCATCTTAATTTGGGCTGAGACATTCTGACTATTTGTTGTCATGCTGATTGAAGGGCTATGCAGGAGTAGTCTACAGCAGGGTAAAAAAGAAAATGTTTGTAACAAATTACACTACACTATATTGCTTTTCTGCACCCATCTATGAAACTTTTACTTAGTAGTCTCTCTAATATTGTTCCAGGAGATTTATAATTACATTTCAGTCAATGCTCCAAGCAGTGCCTGAAAACAATCATTTACATTTTCTTATCAACTGGCTTAGGGTTTTGCTTTTAGTTAATTCTTACTTAGCAGCTGATGCACTCTTGAAGTCAAAATAACATTTCTGACCAAAACAAAAACATCTTCAAAGCTATTTAATACACAAGAGAACTTTGTCAATCCTAGAGAGACACAATAGAAACTTGTATTTGAGAAGAACTTAAAATTTAAGGAAAACAGTCTATCAGCTATCAGTCCTAGGAAATATTATTCATTTGGTGCACATTCCGTTTTCAGAAAATAAATTGTATTCAAAAGATGAAGTAGATAAATGCTTTATTTATAAGATAACATTTTGGCTTTCAGCAGCTGCTTTCCTTATATTGTACTCTGAAGCTGGTGAAAACAGTAATGTTACAGCATAAATAAAATGTCTCTTAAACCTGCAGAGAACTTTGAATAGCATTTTTTCTGCTAAACAATGGGACACGTGATAATATTACTTGCAGAAAATAAACTTGCTGCTGTTGAATTTCCGACACCAATCTTCTCCACAAAAGGGAGAGAAGGGAAAAAATTTAATATGTATTTTGATTGTATGCATACAAAGAGGAAAAACAGACAAAGAAGAGCCAAGATGAGGCAGTTAAAATTACACATTGAAAAATATGCATTACTTTCGCAATCATATTTTCCAGTAAACCCTGGATTAAATTAGTCTGGCACTGCCAGAAGCTAGTGCTTAGTGCCAGCGTCTGTGGCTGTCTCAGTCCAGCATAACTGCTATTTCCATCCCTTTTAAGTTTCATGTGCATTACTATTAGGTGCTTTGCAGTTCTTCTTTTCTGCTTTCCTCAAATCATCATCTTTTTGGTCACTAGACTGCACACATTGTGACTTGACATGGCCAATTGCAGTTGACATTTCCAGTCGCCCAGGGTTAGCCCAATATTAATTAAAACATTGTTCTAGACTATTATCATTTTTCTTCATCATTGTAATGGATTTTATGCTATTTTTAAAATTCTGCTCCTTTCAGATAGAAATAAATCCTAATCTTGCATTCCTAAGCAGAAATAGCAGGTTGAATTAGCAATCTTAGTGCCACTTAATGAAGTTCTTACATTAATCTTCCCTCTCCAATTCCATTTTCAAAACACCTAAAGCTAACATCTACACAGAAATAGCTTTTGCAAATCTAAGTCTGATTAAAAGCCTAGTTGATCATTCAGTGCACTCAGAAGACACCTGGAGTGGCTGTTATTTCTCACAAGCTCATGGGTCTCATTACCAACCAACATATACTTCTAATAAAATTCCCATGTTAAAGAGTAGATTTACTGTGAAAAGCCACTTCTCAATGATTGTACATTCTGATATGCCCCACTAATTCCCTAGCCATATCAGATCAAGGTCATGCTTGCTTATCTTCATGAGAATAATTAGAGTTAATTGCTTATTGCCTCAATTACAACACCAAACCAGCTGAGAGCAAGAATTGGAACTTATTCCATCTGGTACCTCACTCCCTTAACTGGGCCTATGTGTAAACAGAGGAGATGTTTCTACACATGTCAGTGACGCCATGATTTGAAGACACTGAACCAAATCCCCTCAACTTAATGTCAGTATAGTTTGAATTTCTTCATTACTAATGAAAATCCATTATCCTGTAACAGAAAGATGTCTGACAGGTTCAGGTGGGCCATGAGTCAGAGCAAACTATTGTCTAAATTTCAAGAGATATGCATGTAGAGACTTTGCTTTTTCTGTTCTGAATAACTGGAAATCTCTTGGAGACAGAAAACCTAGAACCTCTAAGGCCATAACATCATTTCTGCAGCAAAGACAATTTAAATTTTGATTTTTCTTGTCTCTTTGTACAGAAGGCAAAAGAAGATAGTATGTGACTTAGAACCACTGAGTCTTACAATACACTTTATTCCACCCCCAAAAAACATATGGGTTTGTTCAAACAAATTTGTATGTACAGTTATTCTTGCACTCGTGTGCTTACAAAGTGCAGGCACTAGCAAAATGGAATTTACTATCTTGCAACTACAAGTTTGGTGATACTTCACCAAATAATCAAAATGCAATTGTTGACCCTTGTTTTCAATAACTAAAATATGGCCAAAATTCTCTGCAAAATCTCCACTTTAGCAGTTTACATTATCATTTTCTCAAACATCAGTATCTCAGAAACACTTCAGGTGTGATTGCTTTGCAGTACCTGCCTTCAAACTAGGTTATCATTGGCTTTGTTCATGAATTAGCTGCAGAAAGATGCCATGTATGTTGTTTAGTAGAGAATACAAAATTAAGAATTGTTTAGTTCAGGCTAAACCAATTTTGCCATTATCAATTTTTATAACGTAAATGGAAGAAAATATGTCTGACTGCAAATCACTTTTTCTCTTTTTCTGAAAAAAAAAAAAGATATTCTGAGTTTCTTCTTTCAAAATCTTCTGAAGATTGTGTTCCTATAAAATTCCCATTGAAGCACATCTTCACCTAGCATTTCTCTGCTATACAGCTTATCTGGAAACGGTTATTATTTAGGACTCAAAGTATTACTTTGGAAATCACCTAATGTGCTGGTCTTTATGGATTTTTCATCTAGTTTCATCTGGTCAACAAGCTATGTTTTTTCTACACGTTCTAATAAATTTTGTTGTACCCCACACACAACAAATCACAAAATTACTGTTTTCATACCAGCTTCCTACAGTACTACTTCAAGTTTTGAGCTTCTGCTTTTAATGTGATTTTTTTCTAAACTATCATTAATGGTAACTCAGAGTATTTTTTTTTTTCCTAAAGAAAAATTGGTTGCTTAGAAGTTCAATTCTTTTCATAACTACAAGTAAATAATATTTACTATTTCTCCTGATTCTAAATTTGTATAAGCCTAGTAGTTAGTGCTTACACTTGGAAAGGTAAAACTTTTCAAGAGATATTATTAATTAAAACTAATTAGTTTTATTAACTGACAGTAATATTTTCAATTTCTAGTAGAAAAATGAGTTTGCACTCAGTCTGGTTGCCATGACAACACTATGGATTAGTTGTCCTCCATCAAAACATTCTTAGAGCCTTTCATCATTTTACAGGTCAAGTTTATTTGATAGAAAGGGTCACTATTTTAAATTCCTTAGTTCTTTAATTTGGTTTTAAAGAGACTTTTTATATCCCCTTGGGAAAATGTATGATGGGAAGAACCTAGTGAAAGATGGTGACAATTTATGACATACAAAGCCTAAACAGAAATTTTGTGTTCTTAAACAAAGTTCTAGTAATCTTGCATAATTATTGCTGTATCTTTTAAATTGTGGCAAAAGAGACACATTCCGTGTCATACGCATTTTAATAAGATTTTTTTAGAGAATTTAGACGTTAAACATGGTAATGATCTTTTTAATTGAAGCAACCAGAAGAGAACATTACATAGGCATCAGGAGAAGTGCTCATAAAAATGTGACCAAAAAAGAAAAAATAAAGAAAGACAAAACTGGCATGAGTCTCTATAACTTAGAGATTTAATGTGATACACAATTTAAGAAGATTTAATAAATTAATTCAAAAATAGAAAAGCCATTACTTTCAGTTGTGCTTATTCTATGCTCAGAAGACCAGATTTAGATGCATTGACTGTACTGTTATTAAGAAATTTTAGATTCAAGAAGTAGATTTACAAAAGTGTTGACATGGTGGTGTTAGAAATTGTGCAGAATAGGGTGCATGCTGAAGGGTAAATATTAGGCAAGGGGTAAATATTACGAAGGATAAATATTATATGCAAGTTTTAAAACAGCACATTAGGGATTTACAACAGATTCCATTTTGAACTGGTCAATAGAAAATGAGAAATCAGAATGGACCCGAAACCCTATATATTTCAGGGTCTACACATTTAATTCTGAGCCGTAAGAAGTTATTGTCAGATTTGTATTACATCCTGAGATCCTCTTTTCAGGTTAGAAGTGTAACCTTTTCTTTTTGTAAAACGAGAAGACACTCTCTTTTTCTTTTAATACTATTGGTGGTTGTGCCAGTCTTTTTATGTATCATCTCAGAGATTAGACCAGTGATCCAAGAAGTAAAAACTCTGGATTCTATAGAATCATCAGCTTATAGAATTTTTACCCATTGTTCTCAAATCCTTGAAGACAATTTAGCCTACTCATGGTTTCTTCCTTGTGCTGCTGAACTTTGCCATCCTGGGATGCACTTTAAGACTTAAGGGATCAGAGGGAGAAAAGCATGGGGATGAAAGAGCCTAAAGATCTGAGACACAGGTTTGGCAGAACGGATCCTCTGGTTCCAGCTCTGTCAAGGGGTACTACAAGAAAGATGCAGAGGGACTTCTTACAAGGGCATGTAGTGATAGCACAAGGGGTAATGGCCTTAAACCAAAAGAGGATAGATTTAGAAGAGACATTAGGATGAAATTCTTCACTGAGGATGGTGAGACTGAAACATATTGCTCAGAAAAGTTTTGGATGCCCCATCCCTAGAAGTATTCAAGGTCAGGGTGGATAGTATTTTGAGCAACCTGATCTAGTGGACAGTGTTCCTGCCTGTGGCAGGGAGGTTGGAACTAGGTGATCTTTAAAGTCCCTTCCAGTTCAAACCATTCTATAGCTCTATGACTTCACGTACTTCCTTTAATAACTGCTTAATTTCAATGGCATTGTCTGAAACTTCTGTTCTCATGCCAGGAGAAACTATCATAACAGGGTTTTCACTGTGCTTAGGGGCCAGATAAAAAATAGCAGAATTAATTTTTAGCAGGAACAATAATAAATGTAAGCATGGAATACAAATACTATAAAAAGAAAAAGAAAAAAGAGAAGGGAAGGGAAGGGAAAGGATACCACTTGCTTTTCATCAGAATGGAGAGTTGCTTTGTCAGAAAGCAATACTGCAGTCTCTGCCTGCTTGGAAGTATTTTTCCCTATTCATAGGGATCCTCTTTTAGAACTGACAAGCTACTTTTAGACTCTTAATTCTAATCCATATTGACCATGCCACTTATATAGTGCCTGTACAGTTCATCCTTTATTTTCCTCCAAGACTACCTTCTCCATCTCACTACAGCAATGCAGCAGTTGTGACATTCTGTTGCAACGCTCTGTTGCTGCAATATTCAAAGCTAATTTATTAAATAATCTCAGGGTAATATATGTGAGTAGCAAAAACTGGTCTGAGGTGTTATGGACCTATATGTGACACCCGTTAGCGAATATCTCATTTCCACCCTATGCTTATTTAAAGATGGCATTATAGAAAAGTTGTTGCTGTGGTACAAACAATATTGATGTACGAGCACAGTTGAACAAAATGATTCCCTCACAGAACTGGAACTGTGGGCATTAGGGGAACTTGAGCTACAAATGTGGAAGCACTTCACATTTTAGTTAAAAGAATTACAACAAAATGTTTTAGGCAATTAATTTTTCACTCTCATTCTACATCACCAAGATTTGCACAATTTAAAAACCATTTGTTGTCATGGAAACATCAGCTTAATTAAATATGGATTAAACTAATTAACCTAAAACATATCATACTATAGACTGTTTGATTTAGAATGCATTAAAGGAAACAGAACATTTTTCATAATTTTGTGTCTTTTATCTACTGAAAATGTTTTGCTTTCATGCAAATTTACATGCTTGATCTTCAGGCTATCTCCTGAAGGTAAGGGCACTGTTGACAAGTAATGTTAAAAATTCCTGCTTCAACAAAGGTGGACCCTGTGTGTGTACATATTGTCTATCCCTCATGATAGTTTTGCTTTTTAATTGTCTGTCAGACACCACCATGTGCAGTATCATCTTCTTTCCCAGCAACAAATTTTATTTCAGATCAGATGTGCAGACACACCAGAAATTGATTGGGTTAATAAAAAAATGAAGATATAAAATAGCAAAATGATCCATACTTTTCTGTCAATCTGTTAAATTGCAATATGACAGAAGAAATCAGTAAATATTTAGCTAAAAACCTTCCCTGGAAAAAGATTTAAAGATTCAGAGATTCTTTCTTGTAACTGGCTTCTCCCTGTAAAATCACATCTTCGCTGTATGATCTTCCACATGTATTAGGCTAAATAAGAAATTATTTCTAATGCAAAATTTTCTTTTTATTTGGAGTAGCAGTAGTCAGAGTTTTCAAAGGAAATATTAATAATTTCATTCAGTGCCTGATATTACATCAGTGGTTACATCTGCCTTACTTCATGGATCTACAAATATTACTTAGTGAAATTCTGGCTAGATCCTTAATTGCTCACTATTAACTTCAATAGGGAGGTCAACACTTAAAACAGTCTCCAGGCTTCATGAAAACAGACTCCCTTTTTGAAAGAGCAAAAGAATAATGACCTGGAGGTCACGCTGAGAGATCAGAGTACAGGATCAGTCTTGTGAGTTTCATTGTTTATATACAATTTAAAATAAAATAAAAGTGTATTTGCAGATATTTTTCTGCAATGAAGCAGCAGATTTCTATTATAACAGATTTCTATTGTTTCTTCATCATAAAAATCTTGTAATCCAACAAGCAGCTGCTGCTTCATTCAAATGCAGAGATTAGGTAATGTCAAAATGTCGTATCTATGGTATGTAACATGACTATCATTCTGGAGTCAAAAACCCAAATATCTCAATGCTGCTTGAATTCTTGGATTTCGCTCCTCAGTTCTTCTTGCTCTTCTTGTTCCCAGATGAAGGTTGAAGGAGATAGAAGGCTGAAATTCCATTTTAAAAATATAAATATTTCAGTGTTCTCTTGGGTGATTATAGATGCTTGTCCTGAAACACTGGAGTTTCATTTCTTGCAGGATGTGAAAGATCTATTTTATTGAGGAACTCAGTGTCAACCCTGCCATTCAGGCTTTGATATGGCACATAGTGAATGCTACTATGCCTAGCAGGTGGCCCGAGGCTTCCCTGTCAGCATTTTTGTCATGTACTGCAGGAACAGTAAAACCATTCACAGAATTCTGAGAACTCCAAACACTTTAATATTGCTCTGAATTTGGGCTTAAAATATAAATTTCAATGACTTTCAGAAGACTTTCTGTTAATAAAAAAAATTATTTTAAAAATATCTCATTTGCATGACTGGTTGGTGAAGTGACATCCGTGCTCAAAACAATTTAAGGCTGGTTTCGTCTTTGCTGGAATAAAGCTTGTTGGCTAAAGCGTCATAATAAGACATCAGGGTCAAAAGTAATACACAAGTTCAGAAGCATAGCATAAGAATTTGACAAAGAAACACAGGAAAATCCAATGTGCCTGAGCCTTAGGGAGGTTCAGATGAGGCTTCCAACAAGCAGAGAAAATCTCTCATACTCTATACCAAAAAAAGTAACAAGGTAAAAAACATTCTAGACACTTAATAGTGATTTTATCTTCCATGCTCAGGTCAAATTCTGCTTATGGCCCACTGAGGAAAAACTGAAAGCTTCTGAGTCTCTATTTTGAAAGGAAGTTCCAAACTCTAAAATATATTAGATGAGACTCAGTTCTAGTTCTTAAGATTTAGGGCAAAATATTGATACATATGTCACCTGAAACTATGACTGTGATTTTAAGTGGAAAAGTTTAAAGAACCAGAAGTTAAAAAAAAAAAAAAAAATAAGCATCTAAGGTATAGACAGTAACTTAGCGGAGTTTCACATGCATCTTGAGATCTTGAGCACCTGGTATTTGATTCCCACATGGAGGTGTCTAAATTCTATATCACACCAGCACATTTTTTAATATGACTTAAGCTTTTATATCTCAGAGATACCTGACAAAATACCTGAGAAGAAAAAGAATTATATACTAAACCCTTTCTTCAAATACAACATGAAGCCTTTAGGTGACAAAAGCCCCCAAAACTGATACTAATTGTGAAAGAGAAGCATTAGCAACATGGTAATGCTTTGTCCAGCATCTGTATCCTTCACAGCCAACTATATATTTTAAAAATGTCACTGCACACATTTGTGTTACTCTGTATATTTCTGAGACTTTGTCCCTCAGGGGAAGAAAATAACTGTTTGCTTCTATGGCCTGAGAAGTATCTGGTAAATAGTTAAATATCTGTTACTTTCACTACAATATAACCCCGCACCCCAAGTAATGGGGACCAAAATTTCATGAAAAAAATTTTTGTCTGTGTAACCAGCCGCTTCTGCAGGTTGTTGGATTCTAAGCCATATTTTTCTGTGGCGTTGTACCAAGCAAATTCCTTCATGTAGACCTTTCCTTTGCTTGCTAACCAATTTGGAATGAAATTTCATGAATACTGAAGTAGGAATGACATAAATGAAGAGTACATGCAGAAAAAAAAGAAAAAGTACCCTTATTTGGCTAGGTTTTTACCATTTCAGAAGCCTCCTGATTTGGTGGAAACAAAAATATCTTTATTTTTTAATTAAAGAATTGGTTCTATTTCTCTCAAAAATTCTGATTCATTGAGGAAAACTAGAATTCCTAACCATAATGTCTATATTTACTTTATGATTCAGGAAGGTTTCCATTTTTTACAGACAGACACACTTTTACGTACTATGTTGAAGGGATACCTAAGGTCATGTTCTTGACCTTAGAGAAATGCCTGAAATAACTATGGTGATATAGTACATTCTGTCCAAGATGCAGAGAAGATCTTCTTTTGAGACAGAGAGACAGATATATAGAGAGATTGCGCTAGAAACAGAACATGCATGATGAAATTAGGTACTATAAAGACAAGCAAGTGGTAATTTACTACCATATAAAGCATATTGCAACATTCCTTTAAGTTCTCACAACTTTTGGGGTCTTCATAAGATGATACCACATGTTTCAATAACACTTTTATCAGCTCAGTGCAGAAACTCTTTCCTCAGGCTTTTGCTCAACCTCTGCCAAAAATAGGGCCAGAACTCCAGGCCCATTTACCTCAAAATAATTGTTATTGGTAAGATATTTTCCTTAGATGAAGCATACTAAAAATCGTGAGGCGAGAAAAAAGGTGCAGTTACTGCATGTGCACAATAAAAAAAGTTGTCTAGAGGGGAGTATTCTATACTTATCATACTTAACAGAAAAAAATTGGGAAGGATAATGATTCCTCCAGATATGTTCCTTTAATTTTTTGTTTCAGCTCAGCATTTGCGCACAGTATCTTTTTTTGGGAAAGATGGACATTTCATTCAGTTATTACTCTGGTAATAGTCCTTTGACAAAGCATTTCTCCTAGAACAGATTTGACAGCTGTAAATGAAAATAAAAGGCAGAGGTTAACGTTCCCATTCTTCAAAAATTTTTAAAATCTTCCAAGAACATTATTTCAAAGGTTAAGTAAACCACATGCATATGAAGGAACAGACTCTGGTCGCCATGAAGAATTAAACTTCCAAAGCAATCCATGACAGCATAATTTAATTATCAGTCACTTAGCTACAGACAGGAAACAGAACACAACAAACTTAAAACTACATTATTAATCAGTAGAATCTGGTCAAAATCTGGATATAATGCACATTGCTCTTTTTGAGGTGAATGATTTGCAAAGACAATCAGGAGGGGAAGACACAATTTTGCCAGAAGCCCATTATCAAATGTCAAAGCAAATTTTATATTTCTGTCTGTGGCCTGACAATGTTCCGGCTTTTGACTGTGTTTTCCACCGCAGTCTGCCTCTAATAAAATTTCACTGTGCAGAAGAAACAGAAACCAGTTTACGGTCTTTGTAAGGGTTCAGACTCTTTTTAAAATAAGTTTAAACACAATGTTGGACACAGAATTATTTGTTTGTTTGCCAGCTTGCTACCTTCTTTGCTTCTTTTATAGTAACTTTGGTATTTGTTGCATGCTCATGCCTGTAATTTTTGTACATACACATAGTTTTGAGGAAGGCAATGAGATGAAGAAAAAAATACCCTAAGGCAAGTGTAAAAGTTCACACAACCCTCATATTGGCTTTGTTCTTTGCTGACTTATATATGACCTTTATACTCTCATTCTGACCTCACCATAATTATTCATTGTTTTGACTTCAGTAGCATTATACAAAATTCTAAAGATAAGACAGAAAAAAATGTATTATTTTGTGTTTTCAAGGAATATTAAAAGAAAGACTTGCTGTAAAGTAAGAACTGTATGCTCCAAAAATTGGAATTGTATGCCTTTCACAAGCAGTACTTCATTTCAATTAAGCATTAATGTTATGAAAATTGCTGAGGTTTTATTGTACAAAGAAGGACAGGTAGATATTGCTGTTTGTCCCATGATATAATTCTCAGATTACTGAAAATTAATAAGCAGTAACTTTCAAAAGGATAAAATGATCTCTCTACAATTTGCTATAAAGCTTTAGTGTTAAAAGAGTACAATACCTATACAGTGCTTTGGCAATACACTCTATGTAGGCTGGAGGTCAAAGGCACATCTGTTTTTCATGTCTTCTTGAAGATTTACATTCTGCTACCGATTTTGCTAAGTAGTTAATAACTGTAAAGTAGCCCTACAGTCACATTCTCCTTTTTTCTACCTATTGAGCTTTCAAAGAAAAAATTATTCACACGGGGGAATAGGTATTTAGGAAACGGAGACTATATCTACATTATCAAGTAGCATTCCCTGTAAAGAGAAGATCTGCAGAGCAACACAGCAAGATTCTCTATACATTTTGGAGTATTCTTATTTTCTAGTTGGGCCAAGAGGACTGTTTTCCTCAAAATGCTTAAAACAATTTCTTTTTTTTTTTTGCTAACTGCTGTACAGCCTAATGATGAAAAACATAGAAACACCTTAACATTGTTGACATATAGAAAAGTAATTATGCATAAAATCAGTGAGATTATTTTCCAATAACTCCTTTGGGGGCCAATGTAAAATTTCTTACATACAGCACCATGGAAAACTCAAAGTTGGAAAAAGAGATGTATGCTGCCTTTTACAGAGGACAATCATTACGACCCACCCGCATGAAGGTGAGACTAACCCAGATTCCTGTTCAATAGATCCCTTGTGACAGATTAGAGTGAAACAACATTGAATGATCAGTGCTTATAAATATATATATATATAATATGTATATGTAGGGTTTATTTTATAAAAATTTGGTTGCAATGGAAAGCAGGTATGTAGCTTTATTTATTATTATCTATACTAATATAACAATATAAAAGCATAAAAACATTACTTAGGAAAATGTATAAAGGAAAAGAAAGAAAGAAAGAAAGAAAGAAAGAAAGAAAGAAAGAAAGAAAGAAAGAAAGAAAGAAAGAAAGAAAGAAAGAAAGAAAGAAAGAAAGAAAGAAAGAAAAAGAAAGAAAGAAAGAAAGAGAGAAAGAAAGAAAGAAAGAAGGAGGGAAAAGATGAGTAAAAGTGTATCACTACCCATATATCTTTCACTGAGACTTGTTTGTTGCAATTTAGTTGTGGGTTGGTCAAAGTGATGGTCTTCAACCATCGGGGTGGGTGGAGAAGCCACAAAACACAAAGTCCGATGGGTTAAAATACGCAGTCTTGGTGGTAACACCCAGGAATCTCCCCTGGGAGGGGGAGCTTTCAGTCCTCTGGTGGAAGTCCTCAGAAATGAGTCTAGGGGTGCTTTGGAGGTCTTTCATGGTTTATGGTCCCTTCTCAGCTGCCTCTCAGCATAGCTGAATGAGTAATGCCCCATCAGACCTTCCCGGAGGGGTGGGAGGGTGCAGGTGGAGGTGGGGAAAGGGGGGAGTTTTAAAACTGAATGAGTTCTGTCAGGAAGGGCAATTAGCCTGATAAGAAACAGCCACTTGCCTTGCAGGATTTGCGTCTTGATAGTTCACCTCCTCTGTGCTATGCAGACTAGAGATTACACACCCAAAAACTCACCTCCTCCCTTGGGGGGCACAAACCTGGCCTCGACAAGGCACCCTGGCACCTCCACAAATAGGCAAATGTTTTGTGTCATTAATCATTAATGAATCAGTGTCTCACAAGTCACCATATCTGCAACTTGCTCTGTAAATTCCACATCTCCCCATTTCCATCCTGATAACTTCCACATTATCTGAAATACAGAAAGGGGACAGTCCGTACAAAATGTTGAATACAATAGCAACCTTAATAATTTCATAGTGCTGGAATTTACTAGATACGAGCAAAATTTCTGAGTGTTCTGCCATTCACTGTGCATTCAGCACAGTGGGTCTCATTCTCGCCTTTCTTGGTATGCTCTCTACAGTTATCAAAGTTTTAAAAAATAATATTCTACTTAAACTATTAGTGTACCTTCAAAATCACAAATAGATGAGATAATTAACTTGACTGTCATGTCTACAACTTTTTTAATTCAGTTTATACAAGATAGCTTCTTTTTAATTAGTTCTTGGCAGACACTGCAACTTTGATAGCAATTCTAAGCCATATTCCCATGAAGAGTTTCAATAAGATTCTATGTCTTAAAGCTGCATTATAAAACTTGCAGTAAAATCCATTGTGTTGTTTCTGCAAAACTATCTCTGGTGGCTAATCCACCAAAAATAAGGATCATGTGTATGTGCAGAATTATGCAGGATCATATTTGTAATTGTAGGTACTAATTTCAGGCATTGAGATGCTTTGTTACATTATTACTTCTGTTTTAGCCGCAATGCAGAGCAGAAAATACAAAGTAGAACACTCAGTGTGCATAGTTTCTTTTGATTTTTTTGTTGGTTTTATTTATTTTCATTTGTCTGCTTGCTTTATTTCAGTTTGGATTATTTTTTGGGGTTTGGTTTTGGGGTTTGTTTGGTTTTTTTTTTTTTGTTTTGTTTTGTTGGTTTTGGTTTGGTTGTTGTTTGTAGGAAACTAGTATACTACTAGCGTCTTACCCTGGAATTTTTTCTGCTCTCCAACACCAAGAAAATCAAATCCGTTTTAGCACAAATGCTGACTCTGGCTTGCCAGAAGCATAGATCTGTATTTTTAACAGTATTTCTTTTGCACATATATACCATCATAAAACAGGAGCCAACCAGTAATGGATGTCAAGAGAAAGCATGGAAGATTCCTCTACCCTAACCCAGCTGTGAGATACAGATTGCTTAGGAATTTGCACGATCTAAAATAGAATGGCAAGCTGCACAGAGCAGAATAAACCATCACCCAGTGTGAATTACTGTGTTCCTTAGGCAGTGATGAAAGATCACTGTTACAGCTGGAATTTGATTATGACTTGGCTTAAACCGGTTTCTATATTGAATTAGAGGAATTCAAAAAGGCTTTCTCATTGTGCAGACAATCTCTACATTACTGGGCAAACTCACAAGGGTATGAGATACTGAGAAGGTTGACTCATTTTGCTCATGTTTCAGCTTCTACTAGTGGTATGTCCTGCCTCTTCAAGCAGAAAAAATGAAGTCAACAATTCACGGTTTCATTAATTTAAATTTCATTTCATTAGAAACCAAGAAAATATGATAGCAAATAGAGACTTTAACCTATGTGATTATACTTAGTGTAGAAAAGCCTCAGGAGTACACTTGAGTTACACCTGGATAAAAAACATTCCTGTCTTTCAGGAGCATGTGCACATGTGGTTTTTGCAGTTTTCTGCCATACATAAAAGCTTTCTTGTATGCTCCAAGTCATATGTTAATGAAAGTACACTAATTTGCTAGTAAGCAACAATCAAAATACCTAATAGTCATTTTATGCTTCTACTGCAATCAAAATGGACTCTCATTGGTCCTTTTTCTACTCATATGATTTGATTGCCTTTTCACAAGAGAACCCATCAATACAAAGAGCTATTGTTAGATTTAGCATAGATCTTAGCAGAGAATGTTTATATCAATGAAACTTGCCAAGTTTCATCAGTTTGTTTCAGTGTTTTCATTCTATTTGTATGACCCAATTTTTAGCTCATTGATGATAACATGCTTTGATTTAAACTCACTTTGATGTCAAGTCAGTTTGATTCAAAAATTCTGTTGTATTTAACTCATTTCAATTTTCCTGATGTGATGTTCTTGTACATCAGTAAGTAAAGTTTATCTTTACATTTTTCTGAACCAGCAGAGAATGATTACCTATAAAATTACCAAACATAAAATTTTTATCTAGCCATTTTCTTCTCACTGAGGAGTAATCAGCTTCAACTCTCCCTTGAAATTTCCAAACAGTTTTAACCTCATTCTTGACTTACCAAATATATTCTTTAGTTCTCACTTTCATTTTAATACATTCCAACACTATCTCCTGACAAGATGCCATATTATTTAGACACCAATTTCTTAACAAACAGAAGGAGAACATGCAAATATTATGTGCCAAGGATGTATGTTAGTGTCCTGAAAACTGCCAAGTTTCATAGATGATGATTTGTCTTCTTGATTATTTTGACAAGACTATCCACCGCAATAACCTTACCACTATTTTTTCACTTTCTTAGATATCCTTAAAACTCACACCTAATATTTTCAAATAAATTTCAAACTCTCTTCTGTCTTCTACTGGCAGAAATACATGAAGCCTAAGGCTCTGGGATTGGCAGTGAATTAGATAAAGAGAGTTTTAGTGCTGCAAGTTTAGCTGTAACCTTTTGTCTGAAAATGATCAAAACAATTTCTCAGGAAGAAAATGTTCTGCATTAAAAATCCTGTTAGACACAGCCAATAATAATTCTTCATTTTTTTCTAATGTATATAACATATTCAATGTTTTAATTTAATAGAAAATGTAACTCAGGGTAATATGAAAAATATAGAACATTTAGAAGATATAAAAGTCTTCTAAAATTAATATGTTCTAGGAAAATTGATAATGCATATCCTTGATTTTAAATCAGAACCAGTGTGGGGTTTTCTACATCATAAACTTATTAATCTTATTTTCTGAGCAGTTCAGAGTTTCATATCTGGTTTGGGATAAGATAGTCTACCCTTTAGATCAAATATTTGACATCCATTATTATTGTTGTGGTTTAAAAATAGCTGGAAATTAAGCTACAAGCAGCCGCTTCCCTGTCTCCACTCTCCTCCCATGAGAAAGGAACAAAAAGACAGAGGTTATGGGCTGTGATAACAATTTACTGGAAAAAACCAGAAATAAAATGAGGAAAACAAACAGTAACAGCAAAAACACTAGTAGCAACATTATATAAGAGAAGGTGATTACATGCAAAAAGCATGAAGCCTACATTATAGCGAATATTTTTCAATATTCTAATCATTCTTGTGGACTTTTGATACATAAAGTCCCAGTTGGTCTGCTAGTCCCCATTGATATGATCTACTTTTCTTGTGTAAATGGTACATGCACATTTTTACTCATATTGTTTGCACCTTTTAATCAATAAAGATGATTTGTAACAGTTAAGAATGTAGAATAACATTCACAGACTGTTCTGAGTTGGAAGGGACCCAGGAGGACCATCAAGTCCAACTTCAGTGAATGGTGGGTCCAGAGATCAAAGCTGAAACCTTAACACCATGTTTTATCCAGTTGAGTTGGTTTCATAGGCTTGTTAAAGTTGGTTTAATCATGTATTTTTTCCTTCATATTCATTTTGATTCTTGATGGTGATTTCTTCAGGCTTAAATAATGATATTAAGGTACAGACTTAAACTGTTTTAACCTTTGAGCCTTGTACTACAATTCCTTGTTTCTTGAAATGTACTTGCAAACTTGGTCCTAGGTAAATACATTGGGTTTTGTACCTTCAAAGCTGAAATGATTCTCAAGGCATAACACTAGTTATAAGACAAAATCTTTATTCAAGGCTCAGTGGCCAGGATAATGTTTGCTTCTAGACTTTCCTGTGTAATGCATTAGTTGTGCCAGTAGTCTGTGTTCAAAGGTTTAAATTGATGTGTTAACGTGCAATGAATCCAGATTATGAGATTGCCACTTAAATATTTTTCAATGTCAATTTGTAAGAGGGGGGGGTGGGAATCAACATAGTAGTACTTCATTTACTCTTTTAGGTATGAAATTCTAAAATTAAACTCATCTGCATGAGTATTATTATATTTTTAGGCAGAGATTCAGATTATACTACCCTGTTTCTTAAATATGACATGCTTACAATACACTATATGAAAATATAGGCAATTTTTATTTAAAGTGCGTGAAATCCTTTTGTTATTAGACATTGCTGTGAAAGCATTTTCTTCCAGGATTCAAGCTCAGAAGGCACAACGCCTGAAAAACAGTCCTATGACCTGCTTCAAAAGACTCCAAAGCTTCTTGCTGAAACTAGTAGCTAAATTCACCTTCCACCTTAGTTAATGATGAAACAGTAAGCACTGAGAAATCATTTAATCTAAAGACGGATATTGGTACGGATACTCCAATTCCTCTCTGTCCTCCATTGATACAGGATAACACAGTACATTCAGGATACCACCATATCCATAGCATAAGTCCACTAGAATTAGCGGATTTGTAGCAGTGGAGTAGCATCCTACAGTAAATCTGTGCAAGTGGGGAATTAGTTACAGTTATTGATCATTTGTTTGTGCTGCCGTTTCAGCTGATAATCATTAGTTGTATGAGTGGTCCGAATACAGTTTTGTGCTGTTAACTCTGACTCTCTTATTTGATAGATTTCCTTTGATATGTAGGTTTTAAGATATGGCTGTGTATTGACCACTTACCATCCTGATTAAAAAAAACTTGTAGCATTATTTGATATGTCTGTCAAGTGAATTGATTTGCCTTTATTGCTTTTCTTCCTAAGTTGTCAGCTTCACTGTGAACACGCTAAGTCGATTATTGCTAAGTTCCTTCAAATGTTTTTGACAACATGATTTTGCTTTTTCCTGAAATTTCTCACAATGTAATAATCAGTTAAATGGATTTCTAGAGTAGGAGGAACTGAGTTCCCCTAAACCTCACCACAAAGGATCAGACAAATATATGGAGATAGGGACCCTGAAAAAAATCTACAAATCCCAGCTGAAATTAAAGTGGGCTAAACCCCAAGATAGTTTCTGGAATAATTAGTTTTTCTAGAAAGAAAAAAATATCAGAAATTATTGTGCAAACTTCTAATAGGTGGTCAACCAATGGGAAACCTCTAGTTTATTTTGTGTATACGTAGGGTATAGCACCATCCAGAGGTAAACAGGGAAAGTCAGTTTTTCAGAATCCTGCAGTCAAATTCTCTGAATTATGGAATATGAAATTGTAATGGTGAAACATTAAAATAAAAAAAATTATAAAATAATATATCTGAGGGTGAAAATTAGGACATGTACTTTTTTCCTTATCAGTGCAGGGTTGTTCCTTAAAAGCCTTTCATAACAATTCTGCTGTAATCAGGAAACATAATGATTGTTACTTTGACTGAAACCATTGCCTCTTAGCTTTATGACATAAAAAGCTATGGCAGAGGTTTCAAACATGTAAGATTACTTGCACTTAAAGAGAACCCCACCTTATAATATTAGCAGTAAAAGACATTAAGTCTTACCATGGAATCAGACTCTTTCAGTAAGGGCAACAGTTCACTTGCCTATTAGAAGTTAATCATGTTATTCTTGAGAACTTTTTGGACCTAAAATCTATAACCAGAATGACTGGAATTCTTTATATAATGCATATCTCCCTATCAACAAGCTATGTTCCCAAAAGAAAGCAAAGCAAGTAAGATCATTCATTCACTTTAAACACGTTTTCAAAAATGTATGGCAAATGAAAACATAATATATTGCAGTGAAACTGCAGAAAGTTTATAATTCTGCATCTCTAAGCTTGGATCATATTTCACACATATTTCTTACAAGCCCAGCTTTCAGTGTGCATAACTGCTGATTCTGTTTCAATTCAACTGACTCTTGCAGCTTGAACATAAAAAAGTGTATAATTTGGGCAGAAAATATCAACATTTCTTCTCTCCAGTTCTTCAAGGAAACAAACAGATAAACACAAACAGCAGAAATTAGTCAAGCAAGTGATCTATTAACCTAATGGATATAGAATGGGGAGTTCATGTGCTGCAGTTTAAATCTCTGGGGTAAAGCTCTTTGCAGCTCTAATTTACCAATTTGTTAAATTTCAAACACAACTAAGAAACATTACAGCCAATTAGTTCCAGTAAGACTATGAGACTGTGTATTTAAATGCCCCACTTGTACTACTGTCCTGATAAACTGAAATATCTCTCATTTCTTTCCAGATTCTTCCACTATAGCAGCTGTTCTTAAAAATCTCATTTGGGACAAAAGTTAAAAGTCCTTGAAAATTAAATTAAATTAATTCAATTAGGTTAGAGAAATATCTAAACCAACTATTAATAAGAAAAATTTATTTAGTTTATTTCTGTCAAAATGGAACTTTAAAGGGACTTCAAACTATTAGAACTGCTTCTATTTGAACATAAATGACAACTCTCATTTAACTCTGCATTTCTTTATCTATTTATTTTATGTTCATGCATGTAGAAATATGAGTTTCTTGTGAATCTGGAAAAAATAACTCAAAAAATAAAAAATACAGGTTTGCTTAAAGACCAACAATGGTAAAGTTACCAAGTACATTGTCACTGTCCATCCAGTGAGGCTGTTAGTCATGACTGTAGAATGAGATGCTGGAAAGCAGTGCAGCAGAAAGGGATGTGGGTGTCCTAGTCAATGGAAAATTGAATATGAGTCAGTACTGCCCTGGGAGTCAGGAGGACAGCCTGGGGGGCATCAGGCACAGCATCTCCAGCCAGGTAAGGGAGGGGATTGTTCTGCTCTGCTCCGCACTGGGGTGGCCTCACCTCAAGTGCTGGGGGCAGTTTTGGGCACCACAATATAAGGATAGTATTAAACTGTTAGAAAGTATCCAGAGGAGGGCAAGATGGTGAAGGGCCTTGAGGAGAAGCCATATGAGTAGCTGAGGGCACTTGGTCTGTTCAGCCTGGAGGAGACTGAGAGGAGATCTCACTGCAGTTATAACTTCCTCGTGAGGGGAAGAGGAGGGGCAGACACTGATCTCTGTGGCCTGAAGTTGTGTCAGGGGAGATTTAGGTCAGATATTATAATAAGGTTCTTCACCCAGAGGGTGAGTGGGCACTGGAACAGCTCCCCAGGGAAGTGGTCACAGAACCGAAGCCTGACAGAGTCCAAGGAGCATTTGGACAGCACTCCCAGATACATGGCGTAACTCCTGGGGATGGCGCTGTGTAGGACCAGTGTGGAATTGCCATCTGAGGTGTTGGTGCGGTTTGCTTCAGACGGTCGGGACAGAGATGAGAGACCTCTGGAGTTTGGTCTTAGAGCATGAGGTTTATTGTGAAAAAGCGTTAGTGTAAGAGACCTGCTAAGAGCCGCCAGACGCAGGTCAGAGCAGGTCAGAGAAGTAAGAGGCAGAGAGAGAGAGAAGTACAGAATACAGAATATGGAATGCAGAAACCCGTGGTTGTCGCTTACAATACAATAAATCATCTTCTGTGCTGAATATTCTAATTTTCACTAACCAATCTAGAACAAGCTACAAATCCTACAACATTTACATACAGCCTATGAGAGTCATTGCGTTACCATATGACGTTATATTTTAAACCCTAAAAACTGCTTTTTGGACCTTCTGTTAAGTTGGTAGGGTCTGCTCTGCCCTTTGGACCTGACTGTAAGCAGAGGGTATTGTCTAATCAAGGGCGTATTAACTTCAGTCGGCCACACCATTGTCCTCCAGTTATTCAGTAACTAAGGTTACTCAAGGCTTGTCTTCCTTTCAATCTTGCTTATAGTTACCATATTCTCAGCATCTTTTGCCAGGTAATAATATTTGTAAGGCTTTCCTATTTCATCCTCCCCAACAGACCAGGAGTTGGACTCAACGATCTTTGGGGGTCCCTTCCAACTCAAATTAGTCTGTGATTCTGTGACTCTGTGATTCTCCACACCTCACAGAGCAGCAGGGCCCAGCAGTGCTTGGGCCAGAGCACTGGAGGCATCGGGGGCTCCCTGGGGGTGGCAAGGCAGGGTGTCACCAACCAGTCCACCCCACTGCTACCGCTGGGGAGCAGGACAGCCAGAGAGGCAAGTAGGGACATCCCTGGGGATGGGACTGGGAGAGACTGGGGGAGGTTGGCCTGCTGGGGGGTCAGGATCAGGCCTAGAGGGTGAACCCAGGGTCAGGCCAGCTCAAGACAGCGAGGCAGCCTGGGCCTGGAGCAAGGACCATGGCTGGCCACAGAAGAGGCTGCAGCTTGGAGGGGCTGCTACTCCAGCAGAGCCAAGCTCCGCTGCCTCAGCCGAAGTCAGACTCTGTGGGCAGGGGATTGTTAGATCAGTGCTGAGCTTTAGGGTGTGCTGCATGGGTCAGCTGCAGTTATTTCTCTTCTTGATCTGAAGTATTGTGTAGTGCAAGTGATATACAGGTTGTTACCAGAGTCTATAAACTCTTTTTGACCTGGAAAAGTTACCTTAAATATAAAAAGACCCTAACTAATTTTTTTTCTCCAGATGACATACTTATTATGAAAAACAGTAACTGATAATCATGATACAAATTTCCAATACTCAATTTTTTAATCTTGAGAAATTTCGTTCTCAGTTTGTTTCAAAATTTACAAAATTATCTTTGGTTCCTTTGATCTTCTCCAACTATGCATGAAGGCAGTGCTTTGCTCCAAATCAAAGAACAAAGCAAGCAGTAGCATCTGCTTCTGTAACTGCTGATTCCTACCTGCAGAAGAGAGGAAAGAGCTTCCTCTGACAGAGCTTGTTTGCATCTCAGCCTCAGACAGACTGGGGACTATGCCTGCCTGATGCAATTACACGCCAGGTGACAGTAGTTACATGCATATCTTGTAACTGAAAAAAAGAGCATACGAGAGAGTTATTTTTATCTCTTCTCATATTTTATCCCTCTTTTCTAATTTCTTCATTTAAATGAGAGATTTTACTTCATGGTCAAAATCCCTGTAAGTAAAATAACTGGTTAATGGTGGAAAAAATAATGAATGGAGGTTAGTTGCCATTAAAGTGGAAAGGGTTGTGATGATAGGGGTTGGTCTGCTGGAAAGCAGCTCTGCAGAGGAGTACCAGGACTAGATGACCTCCAGAGGTCCCCTCCCACTCCAACTATTCTTTGATTCTGTGGTAAAGAGAAGTGAAATATTCTCTAAAATTTGTACAAGTTAGTGTTTTCCATATGGTCTTGAGGTTATCAAATTATGAGAAAAAAAAAACCTGTGAGAAATATGCCTTACCAGGAAAAAGTCGCTAAATGTTTAAATTATTCCAGAGAAACAATTGTAACACACCTTTCTGGAACATTTTTAAGTTAATAAAAAGAGAGGGATTGTTTCAGGTATAACCAGTAAAAGAGTGAATCATGCAGAACAAATGATGATATAGTTGAAAGACATCATAAGATGCACTAAGCAGACTTTTGTAAAACATGGAATATCTAAAGTAATCCAAGCAGTTTGATTTTTTTACATTTGAAAGTCTATTCAAATACTACTGAGAAGGTGTGGGTTTGGTTTTTGGTTTTGTTTGGTTGGTTGGGACGTTTTTGTGAACTTGCATGTTTAGGATAGTCTTTAAAAAATTTATTTGTAAAATTGCTGAAAATATCCTCAGAGTCTTGTTTGATTTCAGTTTTTCAGCCTTCTAACCTGGATGTTCAGCATGATAAATGGTTAGTTTAACAAAGTGTGCATGAATGAGTAACTGACGAAATGTTACAGTAATTAGATGCTTGATAATATGCATGGAATTTTTCGTTTGAATTTTATTGGCCTTTATATGGACATTAAATATGTGCTCAAAGAGGAAATAAATGCTATGAGTTTATGTGCAGGCATTATGTAAAGTAACCATTACAAAAATCCATAGCTACAAACAAAGAATTATAGAAAACCATTAACAAAAAACAGTGTTCTGTAATGAGGTTGTAGCTTACACATAAATTGAACTTAATGGTGTCACATTGTCCTGGTATTCCTTTATCTCCATGACAGATGTATTGGGAATTGTCCTTTTCAGTCTTCTTTTTTCCGTACTAAGAAAACCTTGTTCTTACAATTCTTATGTCTAGGTCACTTTTACAAAATTTTGATCATTGCTATTACTGTGTTTTGCCTTCTGTCTAGTTTGTCTTTTAAAGCTTCCTGTAGTGTGCTGGTCAAAACTAAATACCCTGTTCTTGCTGTTATAATAGTACCATGTGGTAGGTCTCAACAATGAATCCTGTCGTAAAATGTAACACTGTATGTTACACGACAGTGGTGTTAAAAGTATCCCAGAATTACATATTTCCTTTCTACAAGAGCATCATCAATTTGTGATCGGTTTAAAAAAAACAAAAACCTTTCCATTTGAATATTAGTGAAATATTCCTTATATACAAATATTCCTTATTTTGTATTTGTATGTGTGATGTTTGCAAGCAAAGTGTAACTGTTTGTTGTGTCCTTATTGCATTTCATAGTCTTTATTCGAAACTGTTTCTCTGTTTTATGAAGATCATACTCAAGTGCTTTGAAAATCTCATGTTTTCTATCACCCATCTACTTTGTACTTGTATTCTCAATGCCATCAATGAAGTTTTCCATGAAAATACCAAATAATGCTAGTTCAGATTTCTGTGATTTGTGGCATTTATAATGAAATTTGGCAACACTGTAATAACTACAGGTCTTTGCACAGGTTTGAGTTTTTGTGAGGTTTTTGTCAAGTTTTGTTTAAATATGGCTAAATAAAATTTAACACTAATTTAAAGAGAGCACAGATTTAACTTATGCATGTTATTGCTCTACAGAGAACATTCTGTAAGGAAAATGCTCTGCTTACACACACCAGGAAATATCTTAGCTATATATTAATGCTAGTGTCTCAGAATGATCCCTTGGCAATAATGGGTTATGCAGTAGTAAAAAGGAACCATTTCTCACATACTATAAGAATTAGATATTCTATATAAAGTGCTAAAAAGATTTATCTTTAATTTATGATTCCAGAACTCATCATAATGCTACAGCTTATAAATTTGAACTGAGAAAAGAGCAACTGGTAATGGAATACATTCAGAACATGATAGGTAGAAAATTAACCTTATTCTACTATTAAGTTTGTCATAATCAATAGCGTTCACAAATACCATAAAATGTTCCTGGTTTTCAATCTACGTTTCCTTAAAATTAACATCTAAAATAAATTGCTTTTTTATTACTACTATTGTGAGGCACCTTCTCCTTGGAATTACTATTAAGGTCATATACAATAAAAATATGTCTTTAAAGTACAAAATTATTTTGATAAGAAAGGCAAAAGCCAGAAGATAATGGTTTCAGATAAGCCAGCATTTAAAATGTGTTTGACGTACTAGTAAATTGTCTGGATAGCTCAACTGCAAGTGCTGGGGAAGTATTTCATACTGCAAATTCATGGCCTTTTCCTTGTTGAAATAGAATTAATGACAATCCCATAGATCAGATACACATTGTTAATTTCACAAAGAGACTAATAGTTTCTTCATTTATGAAAATAGGTTGCTTTAGTACGCACAGCCTGAGCCTCATTTTACATCCACAGGTTCTCAGGATCTGTTCTCTTTTACTCAACTTTAGGCATTTTTTTCAATGAAAGACACCAGAACTACATCAATTAAAGAGTAATTTAAATATATATGCACACAATAGAGAGAGAAAAGAAGAATCAACTGTGAGCAGAATGGAGTCTTTTCATCAGTAAAATACAATACATTATTTCTTATAGGATAAAATTCACTTTGCCCTGAAAGCCCAAGTAATCATTGTGTGAGATAAAATGTGTGAATGGGATGAAAAGATAAAAATCAGACACTTCTCAAAGTAAGCTAGGGTAGGGGGTTGTAGCAGAACTTCCCTGTGATGACTATAACAACTAATCCAACAGAGGAATTAGGGCATCATTCATACTATGGCACTTAGATTGTTGCATTTTCCTAGGTTTTATTGCATGGTTTTTAGGCAGATCTGCTCAGGCCACCTAGGCTGCTTTTCTTCGCAACTTAAGCATTAGATAATATATCTCTTCTACCCTGGGCCCCCTACTACTTCTTTGAGCCACGATTGCAACACCATTGCATTATTAGATATTACAAAGGGTTTCCAATTTTGTAAGTTATGTTTCTCTCTACCCACTTATAAAACTAGCAGTTCAGGTTAGACCTGAAATTATTCTTAAGCAATTGGGAATCACTCTCAAATTATCAAAATTTGAATGTGATCTTATATATATATATATGTATGTAGGTAGGTATGTATGTGTGTATAGGTGTGTATATATATATATATATATATATATATATATAATCTCTATAATTCTTACAAGAAGATGACATAGGTAAACATGCTAATTTACAAGCCAGATTTTTTTCTTGGAATTATGAAAGGAAAGTCTAATTATCTCATGTCTCAATTTGTCATGGTCTTTTTATATAGATGGAAATATCACAGTTACTCAGCCAAATGCAGTCTTCATGTTTTACCAATTTATTCCTATTAATGTATATTGTCAATAATAATGGAATTTGGTCTATTAGGATAAATCAGAGAACTGTCTGAAAAGGAGTTTAATCACCAGATTAATATGGTACATAATAGATGTTTGTGAAGAATCAGTCTTGTAACAAAGACTGAAAGGTCCTCCACTCACCACTCCAGTCCTTATTTTCCCCTTAATTTTCTTTTTGCTTCCTCAAACGTGAAACTGTTAAGGAATCAGTAGTACAAAGCTACAAGACATCATCTAGGCAAGGCAGCTCGGTGTTTGATATGTATCTGCTAGTGAGTATGTGTAATTCTCATAAATACATTTAGACATAAAGTTCAGTTTCTTTCTCATAATCTCAGGAAACCCTTTGGAGAAGTGTTTGAATGTAGGTTACCTGTGATCAAAACAATATAAAAGACAATGAAGTTTGAAGAAAGGTAAATGGCTGATTTTTCTTTTGTGTTTTTAGAAAATTCGATTTTGATTCAGAGTACTTCTTTCTCTATATTCCAGAAGCCATATATGCCAAAAACCAGGCTTTTGAGCTGTGTGAATTGTACTGTAAATTGTTGTAGACACAGATTGTCCAATGAGTATGTTCAGTATGTTCAATTTCTGTATGCTTACTTGATTTCCTGTTCCTGTACAAATGAAAGGCATTTCAAAGTCATAATAATATTTTTTCTAAAGTAAGTTGATATTTAATGAGCAGGTTGGATTGGTTTTCAAGTTTTTTTCTCAAAAGAACACAAACTGCTGTGAATTTAGTATAAAGGATGTGATAAATACCTGGCAGGATATGTCAGGAGTAAGAACACAAAGTCAAACAGGAACTGGAATATGAAGTTGCATACATTACTTGAGCAGACATTTCTTTATTAAGCAACGAAAGACCATACGTTAGACAGCATCTCTGCCATGAGACTCAGATCTAAAATGTCTTGTTTCTCACCCCAAAGTATCCTGAGAAATCAGATGCAATAGACAACATTTGTAGCCCTCTACCAGTTATTAAATGGAGAACCTGCTGCAGGAGGGCTGTCCATGGCTTTGAGGCAAGGCAGGACTTCAATAATTTCAGTCCCTTCCCATCTCCAAAGTCCCTCTGGAGCGGAAGGACCTGAGTCTATGGAAGGTATTTCCTGACAAATCCATTGCACTTCAAAAACTACCTGATATGAAAATGACATGCACAGGTATATATACTGCTATTTGCCACTTATGTGTATCCATATTTATTTCAGCTGTTAGCACTTTGAAATTCTAGCTCATGGTTCCTTGTCCTTTGATGTACCCCATCAAGTCTTGCCAGACATAAGATCTAATATATAGGTTTGCTGTTTTGTTGGTTTGCCTTCTTGCTTGCACTTTGATTTTCTAGCTTGCTTGTTGTTGATGGCATTGAAAGGATCTACAGAATTTGTCATTTATACAAAATATTTCCAAACATGAAATAATTTACTCCGGAGGTCCACGTTGTGAAAATGCTAGTGGCGTTACATTTGATGTAGTGAACTAAAGAGAATTATTGAAACTTGACCTTAATCACTTAGGACACTAGCTAATATAGAGAGAAGTAGTTCAGAGGTTTAGGCAAATTCCCTGTGAGAATTCAGTGCAGGAAATTTTCTCGTCTGATAGCCCTCAGTGGACTTCTTTTCATTAACTTTGTACAGACAGCTATGCAACGCCCAAAAGGTATTTGACAGTCTAATTTGGAAGCATAAATGCTGTTATCATGTGACTAATTTCCTTCACCTACTGATTATGTCTGACATAGCACACTTCAAAAAGTCACAGTGCATGCAAATAACATGACAGAATAAAAGTACTTACAGTATTGCGCTTACTTTGATTAATTATGGTGTAACTTACTGGAAATAAATTATCAGCAAATGCAGCAAAAGGGCATTGCTGTTGTAATAAAGAGAATCTAAACTGAATCAGCAAACAAGATAAATTGCTATTGTTCTTATTATACAGAAAAATACTTGCTTTTAGTTGAACTATATAAAAAAGCTTTGCATTTGCTTCTATGTGTTTTTATTAGCACTCATTAGGATTTTATTCTTTTCTTTGATGACAGATCAACACCAGATGCATACTGAGAGAAAGAAAGAAAAAAAATTAGCTATAATTCTTAACATTTTTTTCACTAATTGTAGATAATTGCAGATATTTTTTGGTCCCTGTGATTTTCATTTTTCTTCATTATTCAGGGAACAAACCCCAGGAATCATTAGAATTAAATAGGAGCAATGCCACTGAGCATTCCCCACATTATATACAGTGTATCTACTGATCTCACACAAAGAAAAATAAATTTCCATATATATTATGTAACTGAATAATGACACAATCAGTAACTTTTAAGAATTAATTCATTCATTTATGCCATTGCTTACAAACATATGCCATATGTATCACACACATTATGTGTGTCACATTATTTCTTATAATATTACAGTTCTTAAGTGCTTTTCAACACATTCTGCAGTTTTTAGCATATGCTCAAGAGGCCCAAGAAAAGGAAGAGGTAAGAGAAACAAAGAGTGGCACATGAGAGAAAAACTCATTCAGAAGGCTTTATGGAGGTAAATTTCTATCTGCATATTTAATAATATCGGTAAAACCTGATACAATATCTTGCTTTCAAAATGTCAGCTGCTGCTGAACAAAAATGCTGAAAAAAGCCCAATATAGAATGCTAAAAATAATCATGAATAAAGACATAAATTAATTTGTGCACATATTAGTGTTGTTATTAATAACATTGTAATGTGAGGGTTTGTTGTTTTGTTTTGTGTTTTAAACCAGATAATTCTTTTTAGAAGAGAGAATGAAAGAATGTGCTCTCTTTTAAAGATTGGGTTCTGTTGGTGTTTCTCTAAAATGCAGGCATGGCACTTCTTGCTCTGCTGTTTAGGGCTGAGAAGGAACCAGCAGTTTGGAAGCCAAAAAAAACCACTTTACAGCAAACATTGTAGGCCTAGTGGCCTACATCTCCCAGCACATCATTTGACAAGATAAAAATATTTTGCTGCTCCTGGGACAATAGTTCTAAATGATTTTAACTAACCTGTATTCAGTTAAAAGTAATAACTTTTCTATGGTATGGTATGTACATAAAAACTTCAATGGTAAACATAATCTTTGTTATAAAACTGATCATTTGAAATACACTGATATATGAGGGAAAAGTCCCAGATTAAAAATTCGTACTAAGTAACCTTCAACACTATAAAAGTGTGTTTAACTCTTCTCAAATTCCCTGCTGATTTTATTACCATCTTTTGAAGAAGGAATGATATTTGATGGTGGCTGGAGTGGCACATTGTACTGTTTTGTGACAGATTTGATGCTTACAGAAATAGTTTTTTCTAAAGTTCCAAAAGTTCATCCCACACTAAAATCCAGCTATTTCAATTGTACTAGCAGTATTTCTTGCAGCTATCCTTGTATTGTTACATAAGTTTTTTAATACAATAACAGTACAAGGACTCTCAGCTATTCCCAGTGAACAACCATCTCCTGAGAACATTATTGTTGTTTGAAAAAGCATAAGATCTGTTCCAGCCTTTTACTTTAAACAGTAATAGACATTTCTTACTCAAGAAAGAAAACAATTTTTTCAGAATTCATTTTTCTACTTCCATATTTTTTGTCCTTACATTTCAATCAATCCATTAGACCTGAAAACACAGCTATTCAAAGGAAGTTATCACATTGCTGACTTGTAGATATGTTTAGGGGTGATTATGGTCATGCTGGGTTGACATTTGGGCTAGATGACCTTGAAGGTCCTTCCAACATGGGTGATTCTACGATTGTGGGAATAAAGTACATTCAAAATTTCCAATATCAAAAAAATATAAATCCCTGTCAGCATGATAAGATGAAAAATCCTTCTTTTAAGTTCAAATCTGGAGATCAGTTTAACTGTGTGTACACTAACGTTGTTACAATGCACTAACAGGATACTCTGGCATATTTTGATATGATTTATACATCAGCTCTCTCCTTTCTATACACTGTCTCTCTGTGTCAGCTGACCTCAGAAACACCTAAAGACAGCAGTGGCCCTAGCTTTGGACACTGAAATGACCCTGAAATTATGACTTATGACCCTGAAATTCCATTGCCTTTTATATTTTCTGGTGTTTAGAATCTATTGTGCCTTGAAGACCATCAGAAGTCATAAAAAAAGGAATTTTTCTTCCTGTCTTCTATTAACAGGGTCTGATCTGATAAAAATGCTCTGAGAATATTTCAATTTAGGGCTTCTGAAATATAGTACCTTCTTTAAACATATTGTGATTCCTGTTTCTGCCAAGTATTTTAGCTTCAGAAGATTTCTGTAGAGTTTAAAAAATGTCATTTCAGTCTCAGTATCTAAGAGTTTCAAAAAAATATGTCCAGTTATTCAATATGTCCAACTGCAAACCCTAAGATGAAACAAATTCAGAACAAGGACGACTCAAATTTACAGCTTAGTGTATTACTTTGGGACATGCAGGTTCAGTCTTTTCACAGAGCATACAGGATTCAAGTCCTGAAGAGGAATTAAAGAATTAAGAATTTAAGCAATATTCTGTCTTTGGGGGAGGGTTATGTATTTTATAGTGGGCCCCTGTTCATTTTATCACAGTTTTAAGCATCTAATTTCTACAAGCAGATCAGTCTGGATAAGTGTTTAATCTAGATGCTGATTAGCAAGTTTGAAGCACCAAGACATTAAGAAAGAACTGTCATAAATGCAGGAGACTTTTGACATTAATCTTTGGGAAATAAACAAAAAGGTGGTGTATAGTTATTTTCTTGGAGGGATTGCAAGGCATTTTTACCTAGAAGCAAAAACCAGTTTAAAAAAACCCAAACAACCAAAGAAACTGTGATTTAGAAAGGCATTAATGAGCTTTTCTTATCCTGGGTTGTTTTCATCAAGTATGGTATTGAAATCTTTTACTAATCAAACTTAAGTGAAGGACGTTTTTAACACAGCTTACTGGATATTCTCCTAAAATAAACAGCACAAACTCCTTTTTGGTTGATCTAAATTAGACATTGATACAAATTGCTCCTTTTTTATATTGTTGCCTTTTTTACTCTGTGTCAGCTTCTTAGGTTTTATGAATCACATGGTACTTTTTTTTGTTTTCTCAGGAAACCTTAAATCCCCAACACGCAGAGATTTCATATACAGGACGTCTTTCCCTTTAGTTTTAGGTCCTTTAAATAACTTAGGTATTCAAACAGTCACACAAAAGAAGCAACGGAGTTGTTTCAAATTAATATCTACAATTAGATTTGTATTTTATATTGAATTTCCCAGACTTCTACCTATCTGATTGTCTTATATTCACTACAAACTTTTCACTCCGCTAAAAGCAGAGAAAGGAGGAGGGAAGAGAAGAGGCAGAAAAGTATCTATTACTGCCTTGTATAACACCTCAAAATTGCTTGCTGAATTAGTAAGATTGATTCAAAATCGGATTTCAGAAACCGAAGTTATGTCTGATCTCTCTGACACACCCTATTCATACACCATTTATGCAACACTTACAAGGTTGCTATCATTGAACACTTGAAGAAAATCCCATTTTGTCCTGACAGACTCCTGTTCAACAGGTAATAGATGGCAATGTGCCCTCCTAGTCATACAGTTTTTTAAGTTTAATTACTTTCTGCCTTGTCTCATCTTGCACATTCAGTACTACTACGTTTACTCTGAGAACTGATTTGCTATTCCTTTTATTTGTACCTAGAATTTGGCCTGTGAAATAAGCCCAGCTTCTTGTATCCTGTGCCAGCTTCAGATGTTATGAATATATTTCTCTGCACGTCCATTCCAGAGTCCACCCAAAATTCTCACAGAAATCAGAACTATGGGGTTACCCCATTCCAGATAGGAAGGGAAATTATTTTTGTCTGGAAGATAATTGTCTGTAGGTACAGACAATTAGGATTATCTGTACCTCATACAACTACCTTCTGTAAAAGATGTGACCCTGTAGTCATGTGTAGCTTTGGAAGCATTTGTGGTGAGTCCAGGTTCTTTTGGTATGCACTGGCTCTCTCTTCTAATAACTACTTTTCCAAAGAAATAAGAAAAAAAATTTCAATCTGCATTTTTATGAACGTGAAATAATGAGCTAAACACACTAAAGCAGTTCTGGGTCTGCACAGGAGAAGTGCTGTAAAACACAACAGTTCTTTGAATTGAAGATGGAAGTTCCTAACGTGTCTATGCAGCAGATGAAAGGATGATGAGGGATTCTGAATCTTTACTTCAGGTTCAGATTACTCGGTTATCACTGCAGATATGTAAAATCCCTTCAGTTACCTAATTCTTCCATTGAGGTACCATTCTGCAAAGAGCAAGTTTGCTACTCTGCAGAGCAACACAAGTCTTTATTTTTAATGATTAAAGATAACCTCTAGCTCTAAGTAATACCGTGTTCCATTTCTGTGTGGTAAGCTAGCTTCTAAAAAATTCTTGGGTCTGTTTTGTGGATTAAATATTAATTTTGAAACTGCTGAAACTGAGGCTTAACTCATTTAGATACACATTTTTTAAGATACTCTAGGGTAAACAAGGTATCTGCATGAGGTGACATATATTACAATGCCTGTAGGACACTTCCACGCTTTTGAGGTTGGCTCTGGGGATCAGAGAGATTTTATGCTGTCAAACGGTATTAGGCATCTATATTTGACCAACTGACTCAAGTCCTTAATGTTAAATAATATTTTAATGCTCTTTTATCCCATGCAAAACAGTCGGTTACAAATCCTGTTATTCTAAAGGGCTAATTTAGAATGTCTTTCCTTAGTAGTTGTTAATGATGAACATCTGTTATTTTACTTCTAACATGAATAAACTATTCCATGTATAATGATGTATGATATATATATAGTCCTGTTAAAATCTTATCTATCTTCACATTGAATGAATATGGAAATGTTGTTTATGTCTGTTAAAACAGTTGAAACAAACTGACTGTGCTTTAAATAATTACACTACATACTTGTGATGAAGAAAAATAAGATGGCACTTCCTTTCTTGCTTCTTTTCATTTTATGTTTGGGGCTTTTATGTGGACTTCTTCCTTGATTGCGAGGCAAGAAGAGTTCTCCGCGAGACTCTCCAGAGACCTCTGTCCTGCTCAAACAATGGCACTGACACTAACATGGAACACTACCTGTTGCAGAAAGTACCTTCAGACCAGCCTAATCATGAAGGAGTTTCAGAAGTATTTTGTCAGGATCCAATAATTCAAGTTATAATTAGACTGAGTTGCTGTCATTCACTTAACTGGTATATGTTGAATATAACAAAGGAAATTCAGTGCTTTGAAGGGTTATGTAGTATATACAGTTTCTTGTCATTATGAATATATTGTTTCACCATTATATGATCAATTGAGATCCTGTAGATATCTTTAGTGTGGAATATGAAATACCCTCAAACAGAAAGGTCCTCTGTTTCCAGTGAACCTGCATATGGAATTCAGCACCACAGGCTCAGAAGGAAAAAAGCAGAGATGTCTCTGCATAGTATAAGCCTGAGTAAATACCACCTTTCCAAAACGATGACAAGTGCTTAACTGTAATTACATACATTTCTAATGCATTTTTTTATCTGCTGAAAACCCTGGTGCAAGGTTTTTATTTTTTTACTTATTGTAAATCTTGGGCTGAACTTTCCTCCTTTCTACAGTGTGATAACTTCAAACTTATCCTCAGTGCCTTACTGATATCAATTCTGACCCAACTGCATCCTGCTGAATTGCATGAGGCCCTGCAAAGTAGCTTTTATGTTTTAAGGTACAACTACCATAATCTTCTAAACTATCTGATAAAATTTTAATCTCTCTGCCCTCCTTTTTAGAAGTCAGCCAAGGAAAGATGCATTGACAGCATCTTATTTTATTTACTTCTCACAAATCCCTATGTCTGCCATGTTTAATCGTTTATCTTCTTCCTCCAGTTTTCTTCCCCCCTCCCTCTCACTTCAATCTTTTCTTTCCATTCAGCTTGCTGTGGTTGAAGTCCAGCTTTGCCTTATTCTAATTATTGTGCAGAGTATATTCCTTTATCTAAACACTCTTTGTTTCCTAAAATGCTCCTGTACTTTATCATTAGATTCTCTCAATGTCATCACTACCTGTGCTTTTCCTGTCTTGATTATTTGATCACTGATGACAGAAAGGATGAGCCGCAGTTTATTAGATTTATTCTGTGGGGCACGTTGTTGCTAGGTGATACCTCTTAGCCACCGCTATAAATACTTAATAATCTTAAGATTAAATTTCCCTGTTACTTTACATTTAAACAGTGTAAGGTACCTGAACGGTGATGATTTAAAGTGCATTAGAAAACTATTTGGATTAAGGGAGGATTCTGATTGGCTGGTAGATTATTGCTAAGGGATGGATTAATTTGTATGAAGCACACGGTTCTGCACCGCTGTTCAGTATTTCAAACCGCAAAACTCATTCCAACAGTTTGACATAGCTTTTTTTCAGACTAGAACTGTTAGAAGAGAAAAATCACAACTAAGCAAGCTATTTAGTAATCATGAAGTAACATTCAAGAGGGATTGAAAGTATGAGGCTGCATTGAGTTGTATTATTGTTCTGTGTTAATCACATTCCTCATCTCACCTTGCTGCTTAATATTTATCCAACTAAAATTAACTTTATGGCACTATTTAACTAGTGCATGATCTTCCAAGAGTGCCCACATGAAACACAGTACCATGAGTATGCTATGGTTGTTGTTATAAGAGTGTCTGCATAAAGTCATAATCATTTTAGTCTGAATATTTTTGTAATTGTCAAGAGAGTTAATCTGGTTTCCAACAAGATTTTAACCAGAAACTGGAATCAGAATGGAAAATTTGCATGTGCTTATCTAAGCGAAATAAAAATTGAGAGACTAATGATTTTTTTCTGTTCCTTCGATACCTGGAGAGTTTGGCTCTAAACTTCAGCCATTCAATGTGAAAGCCATATACATTTTTTAATGCCTATTATTCTTAGCTCATTTCAACCTCCGTAATCAACAATTTTATCTGTTGATTCCTTGTGGTTGATTTCATTAATGAAACCTAACACTATAGTAGCATTGCATAGGATTTTTGTCCTTTGTATTGGTTGTTTGATTTTCCTTCTCATTTGTCATCATCAGGAACTTTTTGGCTGTTTCTTTCCTGAACTTGTTTGTTGTTTGCTCTTTGTCACTTCTTTCCTGCTGCTTACCTGCTCTTCAGAACAGAAAATACAGCTTGTATGTCGCATGAAAAGCAGAGTCTTAATATGTAATTGGATGTAAATAATGTTTCTACCATCAGAAAAAAATGGATATTTTAAAGGCAAAAAGAGGTTAGAAGACTAAAATTTGCAGAAATTTGTCTTACATGTTTTCCGGTATATTTTCACTAACAAAGGTTGCACTAGTGCCTAAAATTGCCAGATTAATTGGTTAACTTAATTGATTGACTTAATTGATTAAGTCTTCCATTTCCTATTCAAACTTTCATAACTAGAGATTTACTTATAAAACAATTGCTTCCAAAGTAATTTGTCACAGGCTGCGACCATTACTTATAAATCCATAATGAAAAACGTTTATCTATTTTTGTTTTAATTGGAGCAGTTTAACTGAAACCATCTTTTTTGTTATTTCACAGAAATGTCATGGCCAAGAGAATGAGATTCAGATTTACTCAGAAACTAAAATTAGATTCTAAAATAAGTTTTGAAATATTTGAATCCAAGTCATGAAAACTGTCAGTGTAGGTTTTACGAAGTAGTTAGTCTGAAAAAAACCTAATACTTACTGATTTTTATGACCTTCTTAAATGAAAATCTCTCCCAAAAGTTTCACTTCTGCTATCAAAATCTGATTTACCTGTAGCTGAATTCACTTCTAATTTAGAATATATCCTATTCAATTTCTAAAATATCTAAAGGGAGTTTACATTTCACTTTGTTTCCAATTAATTAATTACAGTTGATTGGAAGAAATTAAAGTAAAAAATACAGAGGTGTAAATCAATCTGTGACACTGTCACAGATATTTCTGTTCCTTTACTCTTATATTCAACTGTGATTGTAGGAGATATGGTTCTGGGAATAAGGTATTATTTCAAATATCCTGACCCCAGTTCATAAAAGTGAAGAAACTTAGCAGCATCATTCATCTTGAGATTTTTCAGTTGCCTTCTGTTTCGTAATGTTTTGATTTTGGGGAAATTCTAGATAACGTACTCAAAATGTGAATGCTTGCCAGAACACTATTCTCAGAACAAATTTTCGGAAGCATGAAAATAGTTGTATAAGTTTTTTATCACAAGAATAAAATTGTTATGGGTAGGTATTCAGAGTCATGACTGAAAGTAACTTCAAGGATATTTTTCTTCTAAAGAAGAGTATGTAATGAGACTGTTTCCAGTGAGGTATTTTCTGTGCGCTACTACAGTAAAGCTGAGTCAACTCTGAGTCACTTTCATTGAGTGAAAATAAAAAGCTATGCTCACGATTTTGACTGTTCAGCCATTTTAGTTTCTCACAGATTTTCTATAATAAACTGTCTCTTTCTGAAATAGTCTACATTTTACTTTCTTTTCCTTATCCAACATTTTTTAATTTCATTTTCTTTACTTCTCGTCTTCTTTCATCCGTAGGGATCCAAGCCTGAGTGTTTTGCTACATAGGTTCAATACATAGCTCTCAACCCACTTATGCACAAAAAATGAAGTAACATATTCTGTTAGCTCAGAAATGCTTTGAAAAATTATTCTTCTTCTCAAAACCCCATACACCAACTGAATGAAGTATCTCAAAGGCATGATGAATTTGTTTAATAGCTTTAATGGACTGCACATTTCCAAAGTCTTTAAATAATTAAATAGAAAATATTATTGTGTTTTCTTATAGTATCTATTTGAAATTTTTGTTCAACTTTATTTTAAAATAAAGCCTTTAATTTTTTAATAGCATTTTCATTATGTATTTTTAATTAATTCAATTTTTCTGTTTGCAAAGAATAAAAAATACATCTTTTTAAAAAAAGAATTACATTTGAGTCTGATTTTTGGGTCAAAGGAAAAATAAAAGGAATTAAAAGAATATCGTGAAATTACTTTTACATATTTGTCATTTTTATCAGTGAGGAGAAGTTCAGACATATTTTTCTTGGGTCTGTGATCTTATTTACATTAAATCCTTGTTTCATAACCTTGTCAGTATAAAGGAACCTTAAAATAAACACATTTTAAGGCCAATTATGTTGTTACAGGAAAATAAAGTAGCATTTTAGTATAAATTTTAAGTGGGCCTTGTGACTCTTGTTTCATCAAGACCACTCACTTCAAAGATCTCTACTTTTTCCCTCTTACTTTGTATTCTGTTCTTGCTTAGTCCACTTAAGGGCTTTTGAAATATTATTGAAATATCCTGTTTACTGAGTACACTATTTAGAATACTGTGGAAATAATATTCCTTTCTATTAGAATATGTCCAGACAAAATAGGAAATCCTTCAGCAATAAATATTGCAGATATTTTAAGGGATCATAGTGAAGACTGAAGATGAAATCAGCATGAAGCCAGAGACAAAATCGAATCTGGCCAATTTTGATTGACTACACTAGATCAAGAAGGTGGCACATTTAATCACAAGCAATCTGTGTATTACTATTTCCAGAATAACACGCGGCACTGTTCTCAATCTACAACAACAAGCATAAGACAATAGAGAGGAGAAAGCAATTTTGGGAAAAAATGTTAGAATTAAGAAAATAAATGGAATTAATGTCAGATTTTGTCTGAGGTCAGAGGTCCCTGAGTTAAGAGATATAAAATACTGAAAAAATATTCAAGCCCGTAACATTTCTTCAACAGTGAGCCACAAACTAATTAGGCAGGTATGCCACCAATGGATAATTTAGGTAGGATGTATAGCTTTTAAAAAGTAATTTCTGAATGCTTAATCCTCATTAAGGGTGCAAATGTGGGCAACATTACAGAAAAAATCCCTTAGACGTGTAGATGAAAAACACAGAAAGAAATTAAACTGGAAATAAATGTGTAAATGAATGAAATTCAGACCTTAGTATTGCTTAGCAATACAATGAATGAAAGTATGTGGAAGAAGCATTCACGGTGAAGAAAAACATCTTCCCAAAATGAAGAAAATATAGAAAAAAATATAGCATAAGATCAAAATATCTCCATATTTTTATTTTGGTTTGTTAAAGGTCAGGAGAGACCTTAAAAAATTCCCCCATCACAGTAGAGAAAGTAATTAGATAAATACCAGCCCAACCCCCAAAAACTTTAACTAAACACAACAACAGCAACAAAACACAGCAAAAATTTATTCTTTGCACTGTTCTTAATATTTTCTGTCAAGGATTAGAATCCCACTGCACTGAACATAGAAAAAAGAAATAAAACTGTTCCAGATGCCTTATATTCTTATTTGTGATGGCAAAACACAACCACTGAACAAACAGTGTCTGCAAGGTGAGATAAGGTTACTGTCCAGGCAGGCATGTGTGAATAAATTAGATGTGCCAGTGACTTAGCCATCTCATGTAGTCATCAATCTAATCAATGGCAACACAGTAATTATTCATAGGAATATTTTGGTATGTATTTTCCCTTACACTTGAGACAGTTTAATTATTGTATTTGTCTATATCCCATTGCATGAAAAAAAATATCATGGCCATGCCTACTTATTTTTTTCAAACTTACTAATGTAAACTAAAATTCACATATCAAAAGACAATTTTGATTTCCACCAATATATTCTCCATGTCATTGCTTTAATATTTCAAGTTAAAAAATCAGCTGATCACACACATTTCCCTAGATTTGCTGACCACAGGTTAACATTACAAATCCTAAATCCTGAGGGACAAATTCAATAACCAACCTCTGCATTTACTGTTCATAGTCTCACTACAGGTATGATAATGTTAACTTCAAAGCCATCTCTTCATTATGACAAAATATTTCATCAAAAATATGCAATATAATTTAATAATAAAAGGTCTGCTTGTGACAGGATAAAATTTTCACCAAGGCACATGAGAGAAGAGGCATAAGCAGAGTGAAGGATGAGAAGTTATAAAACTATAAAAATTTAATATTCATTAATGTCTTGAGAATAGCTGTTTTTTTTCTCTACAAAAATTATACCAAAAGCTGACAAAATTCTGGGATTTTGTTTCAGGATTTACTTGGCAAAGAATATAGTTATAACCCCATAAACAGGTAGGAAGCATTCTTAGCCCATCACCAAACAAATTATATGCCTAAGGGGAAATTTCGGACAGAAAATAAACTAGTATTTTCAGCATTTTTCTCAAACTTGTCACTAATAAGCAATAATAAAGGCCTGTTTAGAATTCCTGGCATTCATGGTGTGACATCACTGTAAGACAAGATTATGTTTATTTGTTTGAGTAGAACTGTATAAGCCTGCAGAAAACAATCTCTTTCTTATCTCACTTTTCCTCATATTTATTGCAATTTATCAGTATGCATCCACAGGCTATATCCAAAACCAGTGAAGACAGAAGTAATTCACAAGGCCTTAGAATTACCATTAGCGAAACCATACATAGAACCTCGGAAGGACACAGTGGTGATTTGAATACACATTTTTATTGCAAATAACAATTTTCTAAACCTGTTGCAGTTATTTCAGAGATCATGTTTATTGATTTATTATTTCTGAAAAAATGGTGACTCCTTTTTAATATATAAGGCTTTAGTTTTTAGTAAGTAATGTTTTAAGGCATGATAAAAATACATGTAAAGATAAGATTAAAATGTATTCTGTTACCAGCCATTTATTCATATAAGAAAAAAAAATCCCAGATGAATTGTATATACTAATAAAAAAATACTGCAGTTTACTGAGTGTTATATTCAATGCTATTTAGTAAAAAATTCATGGTATATAATTATTTATCACTTTTTTTCACAGCCAGAGGCATCGGTATTCGTATTTTCAGATTATATTAACATGGTTTATTTCATCATAGTGTATTTGTAGGAAATGATCATAGTTTTAAATTTTTATTCATCTATATACAAGATCACATTAGCTTCTTTGTGTTAGAGAGTTTAATATGTCTTACTGTTTTTATATTAAAATAATATCAAGGCATTTGCACTAAGGATATATTTGGAGTAACAAAACATAGCATAACATAACATGGAGAAGTAATCTATGTCCCTTTTTATGAATTCTAGACTGAATCCTTGTAAGAAGTGATATTCCTAGAACTGACAGACAAGATAGGTGTTATTGGGAAGCTTCTTCTGAGGTTCATAACATTTCTTATTTTATTTCTCAGAATCCTTGAAAATCTTACGAGTTAATATGTCATCCACTGAAATGGCATATTAAGAAAATCTATGTCACATTTATCTCTTTAGAAGCCCAGAAAAGCATGTGTATGGTGAAGCAAACTCATTCCCAATTCTTGTAGCTCAGGTGGAAAGAGAATTCAGCCTGCTTTTGGTTCACTTTTCCCCCTCTCTTTGCAAGGATGAATAGTCAGCATGAAATAGGAGATTTACCTTTCATTCTTAACGTGTATTTTCATATCCGCTCAGAGATTAGCCAAAATATCAAAAGCACAAAAAGCATTGAAGAACTGCTGAGGAAATAGTCATAAACTTTTGGAAACATTCCCTCCCACACTTTCCTCTCTAAAAACCTCTTTAGAAACTCATATTCTAGGTCACCTCCTCAACATAGAAAAGGACTGTGAAATCTAAAAATTATTCACATAAAGACTGTTACAAAAAGTACTACAAAATAATAGATTTTATAGCAACACTATTAAAAAATTATTTCTTTCATGGATTGAAAGCATGTTATGTGTTTCTGACTACAAATTTAATATAACAAAATTTATTTTTATATATTCTTCATGTTAAATAGTGTCCTTAATATCTGTAGGACAACTTAAATGGGTAAGGTAAGTTAGATTTGTCCCCAATTTATTTTCTACTCTGACTTATTTGAATGCAAACATCTTTACAGACTTTGTATAACCACTTCAAAAATTTAAACAGAACCTCAAGAGAGGTTGTGTAATTTTCAGTTCACTGAAGCAGAGAATAGTCTCTCAAAGCTCTTTCAGTGTTGTCATTACTTCCACCTACAAAAGAAACAGTGATGACTCAAAGTTGGAAGCAAGAATAAATAAGCAAATACCTTCATAAAGGATGGCTTTCAGAAACTTCCAATTCAACATTTTTCTTGAAAGTTTTACCTATGGTAGATAACTGGAGCTTTAATATCAGTATCTGAAATACCCTGAGTGTGTTTCAATATATTCCATCACTTTGATAAAGTAATAATCAAACAACATTATTTCAGTCCTAAACTTTTCTATTAAAGAACCAGAGTAAACAATTTGCTGAACACCATAAATTTAAATCAGGATCAAAGTGCAATTTCCAAGCCTACATAAATTACTCATGTACCGAAGGAAACAGTAGGCTGATGACTCCTTGCATGTAAGATTTCAAATAGGAATTCAAAAAGACAATTTTTCCCGTAGAGAATAGGGTCTTTTGAATCTGTGTCTTACTGACCTGAAGGCTGCACACATCTTGGAGGATGGTTTCATGAAAATTACATTAAAGAGGAACTTACGTTTCATGGAAACTGTCCTTTGACCACAAATTAACAACAAGCTGCAGTTATAGTTGACTTAATTCAATTTGAGGCATCTTATTTTCTGCAAACAAGAAATCTTGGAAATACTCTTTATACAAGGGGAAAAAAATTTTAACACTTTGAATTATAAATTCTCTGAAAGTTTGAAAGTTTTTTATAGCTGTGTACACATTGTCAATGAGGGTGATTTCATACACTAATTCAAAAGAACTCATCATGTGTCTATATCAAATCACAGAATCACAGAATATGCTGAGTTGGAAGGGTCCCACATGATGTCATGTGTACTTGCATATATACATATATATTATATGTGAGTGTGTACACTCATGTAATAAATGCTGCTCACATAATACGGAAATTTGTGAAGTATTTTAAAGGTGTTAGGCTATTCACATTAGTAAATTCAGTGGAAATAAATTGTATTCATTACATTAACAAATGCAACAAAGAATTTATTTAAGAATTGTGAGAGTTCTCATACTATCTTTAATGAAGATTTTCCTGAAAAATAGATTCCTTTTGTTAGAAATTGTTACTAATAATCACAGTATGTCTGAAATGCTTTGCTAATATTTCTATGAGTCTCACAGAATTTTATTACACAAATCTTAGATTCATGATAGCAACAATTATGTAGCCAAACTAAAATTTGTATTAAAAGATCCCAAAGACGAGGGAAATCGTCAGCTTGATAAACTTGACCAGCAGGGGCTTGAAGGAAGCAGATTTTTCAGCATGGACAAGAAACAACTTTAGAAGGATTTAAAAGGTACCTCACAGCACCTCTGGCGTTGTCATTGGGAATATGAAGGCTTTTCACATCAGTGCATGACAGGACAATAAAAGACAACTAGTGTAAGTTAATTAAGAGTGGTTAAGACAGGAAATTAGAATAAATAATCTGATATTTAATATTGGAGCTGATTTCCAAACAATACGGCCATTTTTTTTTAGGTTTTTAAGGCATGGATAAAGTGGGAAAACCAGGCTAAACTTACTTGATGGTGCTTTGTGCAGGGAATTGGATTTGTGATCTCTCAAGGGTCCTTTTGAAAACATATACTGCAATTTTCTGCTCCACAACTTCATGCATCTGTCAGTAAAATTCAAAATTAATTTTTTTTCATCAAACTTATAGGGTGTGTAAATGGTACGTCTTTTTTTTTTTTAGGTAATTTTTTAAAGCAAATATAATGACTTCTTATCCTCTCATTGTATGTAGGTATTTCAGGTTGCCTTTTTCCTCATGTGTTAAGTCCTTTATTATTGAGCTTTAATTTAATTTTATTATGTCATTCTAATATTTAAAATATTTATTCACCCCTTTTCATTATTTTTCCCACTGCTATACAGAAGATGATTAAATAAAGTTTCTCTTAAAATAATGAATAGAGGCAAGAAATTTTTGACATAGGTTACCAATGAAGGTACATTATTGTTTCTTTTAGGAATGCTGTAGTGCAAACATTCATACTGAAAAAAGAGTAAATGGTGAAATGGAAAATTTTGCTAGTTAGTCAAAACAAAATTTAAAAAAATAAATGTTGGCTGCAAATCATTGCACAAATTTGTTTTATAGTAATGGTTATTCAGTAAGGCAGGAAGTGAATAGTTTCAATAGATTGAAAACAATGCACGTAAGCAAAAAATAACTGCTACCTCTACCCTGTCAGGTAAATTATCTGATTCTACTCAGCAAACACATCTTGCGTTGTTATAAACTGCTCTCTAAAAATATCAGATTCATGTCAATAGCAATGAAAAACAGAGGAAGAATGTTAAGTGTTATTAGCAAAATTATTTAGCAGCCCACAATATCTGATTACATTGTTGCATAAACCCATGGTACATACATATCTTGAGTGCTTCATGCTGTTCTAATCATCCTATCTCAGAAAGGTACAGCCTGTAAAAGTACAAAGAAAGATGACAAGCATGATCAAAGAAATGGAACAGTTTTCATATTAAGAAATACTTAATAAACTAGGACTCTTCAGCCTGCAAGATAGACAGCAGAAGATAGATGTGGTGGCGTTGCTCAGCACTGTGTAGGCTATGAAAAAATTGATTCAGGAATAGTTTTTCACTTTCTTTCAGTGCCCAGGAAATAGGAACATCCAATAAAATTATCAGGCTAAAGGAAGTACTTTTCCACAGAGAGTAAAATTATGTTTTAGATCATATTATTATCAAGGCCTGTGGAGACCAAAAGCATAAGGAGGTTCAATATGTGATTAAGCAATTGTGAAAAGTCTACCAAGATCTATCCACTAAAAGAAAACAGAAACATTCTATCAATGTTTCTTTTCAAACCCAACACCCAATTATATTCATTCAGCTCAGGAAAATTCAGTATTATTGCTCTTGTAATGTAGGCTTTAAATCTCTTTGATGATTTTTAGTAGGTTAAAAATTTGAATATAGATTTTAGATACTGATTTTAAGTATCTGACTGCATTCAGCTCTTCCTCATTTCAGTACTCAAGGTTTCAAAGTTTACAAAATTGTAAAGGCAAAAGATAACCTGAATGACAAATCAAATAATTCAAAAACTAGAGAACACTTAATGAAAACAAGAAGGAAGTAGATTTAAAACAGATGTAAGTACTAATTTCTTTCTTGAAATCTTGAAAACAAAACCTGCAGATTCAGAAAGGGATTAGAGAAATTGGTAAACAAGACAAATAAATGGGTATTAGTTTTGGGTGTATGCTGCAACATTCCTCATAAACAAATTAGACACTGAGAGAATGCAAGGGAAATGAAAGCTGTGGGCAGCATCTTCTATTGCTCTGTTAGTAACAGAATGCTATGTTGAAAGTACTAATGATTTTATTTGTCAGGATATTTCTTATGTTGTTAATACAGGTGGAACACTTCATGCTAAAAATTTTTTACATTGAAGAGGATTTTATGGTAAATCATCCAGACTTAGGGATACCCAAGAAACCAGCTTAATTATCTCAGAACTGAAAGGGAGTTTGGCCCAGACTCCAGTGTTTTTTCAGTAATGGTCCAGAAAACAGTATTTAAAATATTCTACTATAATTTTTATTCTGACAGAGTGGCTTCAACAATATAATTTAGAAAGTTTATTATAATGTGTGATTTTGTGGTTTTTTGAGGATCAATTCAATATTCTCTTTCCCTGCTCTTTACCTCTCTCTTTTTATTTCATGTTACATTTTGCCTAAGAGGAGTAGAATCAAACATGGAAATAAATATTCATAAAACAACATAAAACATTTGTTGAAAGAAGGGCCCTCTTGAAAGGTCTGGAAAATGTGTCTTAGGAGGAATGACTGAGAGAGCTGGTTTTGTTTAGTCTTAGGAGAAGAGGAGCCTCAGGGTGGACCTTATTACTCTCTACTGAAAAAAGATTGTAAGGAGGTGGGAGTCAGACTCTTCTGCTATACCTGCACTGAGAGAAGAAGAAACAGAGTTAAGCTAAGACAGGGGAAATTCAGATTAGATATAAGAGGAATATTTTTCACTGTTAGGGTGCTCAGGCATTGGAGTAGGTTGTCCAGGGAGGTGGTGGGGTCACCATCCCTGGAGGTCTTCAAGAGCTGTTTGGATCTGGTGCTGGGTGGTGTGATTTAGTGGTTACAGTGGTAGTGCTGGGTGGATGGCTGGACAGGATGACCTTGGAGGTGTCTTCCAATCTAACAATTCTATAATTCTATTTGATACATCCCAAAAGACCACACACAATCTCATGTATCGGTCCCAGTGCTGTTAGTAGAGTTCAGAGGAGTGTTGACACATAGAATAAAAAACCACAGGACTAGAAAAACAGGATGACAAATTATAGTTCATCTCTTCCCTCTAAGTAAGTAATTTCTGGGAGAAGTTTGTCTAAATTGTTCTGAAAGTTTTCATTGATACATATTCTACACTTATTTAGAAAATCTTTATTAATTTCTTCTTAGTAAACAATAAAATTAAACAAGGTGTTCATAGAGACAGTATTTAGGCTGTATTTAGCCTGTATTCAGTGCTTCAAAATACTCTTTGCATCATTTTCTTTCTTACAGCTGGATCTGTCAGACAGTGTAGCACATCACAGGCAATTAACAGTCCTTCATGTTAGGATTAATTTTGAAGCATTCCAGAGTGTTCCTGGGTACAACAGTGTGATGGATGTGCAGCAGTGCATTTGAGATGATTTAATCTGTTTTACTTTGCTGGTTTGCCTTGTGGAAAATTACAGGATTTCTCTCTCTCTCTCTCTCTCTCTCTCTCTCTCTCTAACAAGGATGTGCTCAATTAGTTGGGTTGAGACTACCCCTGCCTTTGATGTCAGTGTTGGGATGATGAAAATCTTTGTTGCTCGATAGTGTGGTAGTTTTTTGTAAGCTACCACACAGGGGTCCCCTATCACTAATCACCAGAGGCTCTATTCATGCCTAGATTCTAAGTGTCAGGAAATTTGTGTTCAGTGTTTCCACCACTTTATCAATATGTTGGGACTGCAGCGTGTAAGGTCTTCTGTAGCAATATTGGCAGCACTTAGCCTTTGAACACTTGGGTGGTTTTTTCCCCTGATCAAATGGATGTGGAAGATCTATTACTTCTGATTATCTATATCTGGAAGCAATATAGATAGTTTTAGCTCCAATCTCTGTTTGCACATCTAATTACCAACCTTGGAGAAAAGGGAGAAGTGTGTTGGGAGTTCTTGGTCTTGTCTCACAGGGCTTCGTGTGATTACCAGGAACTTGAGAGATAGATTAAAATACCAGTGAAGCTTGAGCTGTCTTTACACTATGAAGAGTTTGATTTAATTGCCTGGAGATGCTGAAACATCATCAAAATGAGGGAAGAGTTTTGAAATGAATTTACAGTATTCTGGTAAGAACTGTGAAAGATTTCATCAGAAATTTATTTTTCTGATTCTTCAGAGAACAAATATAGATCTTGAATGCATATGATATTATATTTTCAATAAGGAAATGTTTACTCACTGCCTTGGAGGGATGCTGAAAGGTGGGTTTTAAATTTCCGTAAAACTCAGAGCTTCATAATAATATGCAGAGTGTTTAGTGTGATTTAAGTAATCAGTCTTGAGGAGATCAGTTTATTGCTTCATAAGGGTCACTTCTGCTTGATTATTGCCTGATCTCATCCTTTCAGGGGAAAATCAGCAAGCTTATTGCAGTACAGCATGCATAGGGTCTGTAAAACCAGGCAGATTCCTAAATAATGATGATCCAGATTTTATGTACTACATAAGAATGTTTAAGTACTTTTTTCCCGATGGTTTTAATAAAAATTTTAATTTTTTCTAAATAATGAAGATATGAATGGACAGTCCATGTTTTTTATAACAAGGGTGACTAAACTGCAGACAAAGCATCATGTGAATTACTAGTAGGCCATGCTATATGTGAATAAAGGGGAACTAATTTCATCATCTTTGATCTTGGATATTACAAGCATAGATTATGTTATCCTGTGTTCTTCGGTACGACTCTTCAGCTATATATTTGTGTTTCAAAGTGGTTTTTTTTACTTTCTTTCAAAAAAGAAGGAAGGTTTTAAAGGTTTGTGTTAGGTGCTTTGGAGATGCATGTGCTTTAAAAATGTTCTAGGGTCAGAATAATTGTGAAATTTTTCCCTTTCTTCTATTCAATAACAATCCGTCTAACTTATTTGATAATATATACATACACACACATGTACATATTTAATAAAATGCATTAATCCTTTGATAAGACAGTATTTTTTAATGGAAGAATGACACCTTTTTTACTTTTTCCGCATCTGAGTGCTCCTAGGTGCTCCTAGAAATCATTCGGGAAAAGTGGCTGTGAACCTAAAATGGAAAAGTGAAAAAGCAGGCAAACAGTAAGATCCCAAGTCCACACTGTGTGTCGCTTCTAAAATTTTGCTGGTTTGCATTTCTAAAATAACATTTCTAGATATTTCCAATATAAAGAGATTAAAAAGTTTGGACTTGCTTGGAATCTTGTCTTGAAGCTCACTCCAATGTTTTGCTCTGAGGCTTTATGATTTGTCTCTAGTAAATGATACCAATGCTGTAGGTGTTGCACTCTGAGCAGGCTGGTGTCCCATTTCTGGAAGCTGTGACGTCCCCTGGCTTCAGGCAGGCAGTTCCTTACTGCGACATGGTCAGGAGCAGCACCTTCAGCTAGGGATATGCTGCCATCATGACATTTTTTTCAAGTGTTACCAGGCAAAGAAGACTGTCATCCGTCTGATACTTGCTCGGGATTTTGAGTCCATGTTTTATCACTGAATGCTCTTTCTACTGGATGTTTCTGGCAGTACAGAAAGAGGGTGAGGAATGAGCCACTCTCTAAACTGGAATGCTGTTGAAATCTATGACCCTGTATGCATGCATTGAGAAGGAATATACCATCCAATAATGCTGAATTTCACAGATCTGAAGTGTCTTTAGTGTTTGCTCTTCTGTGGATGTCTTCTGTGATTTTGGGAAGTTGCTGGTGCTCTTTATACCTGTGTTCTATATCTGGTATTTGGAAATAATAAGCCATTACCTGGGAGGGAGAACCGCTGAGCAATGCAGTGTCAAGTTCTTTTGCAAATCTTGGTGACAAGAGGGGTAAAAGTTTTGGTTGTCAGCTTCTAAAAGCAATGGGGTTTGTGGCATAGAAGGTAGGTAAGAATTATGGCTTCCAGTGCAAAATTGCCAAGCACTTTCTCAGAAAGCTGCTGCCAGTGTGTCTTCTTAGAACAAAGAAACTGAATTTGGAAAATACCACTGTGTGATACTAGGCATGTGTAGGAGATAGCTCTGCTTCTCTGCAAACTGCTGTTGTAATAATTATTCCTTCCTTCTGCCTTGACAGCATGATGCTAACTAACAGCCTGCAGTAAAGATAAGATGCTGGGGGAGGTACATACATGAAAACATCAGTAACAACCACACTCTTAGTTTTGTAAGGATGGAATGCTTCCCAAATGTGATTTGCTGGTTTTACCTGATCTACCACAATAGTCTTTCAGATAGTGATTTGACAGTGGCATTTATTAAATGTGAAAATAGAGACATTGGATGTCATAAATTTACAGGACTAGCAGTCTTTGATCAGAATGATTGTTTTGGCAGAGAACAAAAATAGCATGTATATATAACATTGCAACTGCACGTTTGTACTGTTACAGACAAGTTTCTGTGCTCCAGCAGTGCCAGCACGCTTCGTAGGTTGCCAAGTGATCTTCTCAGATTGGATTTAGATCTTGGAAGGTTCGAGATGTTTTCTGGGTGATCCTGGAAGCAGCAGTAAGGGAATGTGTAACTGTGTCCCTCTTTCACCAGGTTTAAAGTGCTTACATCCAGTGGGATCAGGGCTGCCTCTGATAAAAGGGAATGGTTATGCCTACACTAAATCCTCATAGTTATGTCAGCTATGAATCACAGATTTCTGCATCAATTTTTTATATGAAAGACATAACTAGATGATTCCTCTGGTGTCACACTAAGGAATAAATTAAATCTGTGAAAGTGATATTTCAGTCCCTTGTGGAATTGCACATGGTTCTGCAAAAGGTTTGGATGCAGCTTCTGGGAAACTGAACTACCACATACTATGAGAGGCTGAAGTAGAGCAAAGTAGCTCATGACTGTTGGATGACAATGAATTTATTATTTCTGTGCACCAAAGTTCAGTAGCAGATAACTATCCTGTCAGTTGTGTTGACCCTTGCTATGATTAGATATTTAAAGTAAACTGGCAGATGCCTGTAAGATTCTGTCTTGATTTCATGTTTCATACTGACATATGACATTTGATTATCTCTAAATTTAATATTAGGATTGCTCTGTCTTGGAAAATATTTCTCATATTATTTACAGTTCCATCTGAATCCCACTTTTTCAAAGGGTCGATCTGTAGATGGTGCACTGTAGTTTAAGGTTTTAAAATCTCTGGGTTTTGATGCAATATTATGTGTCAAATAGAACAATGGTTTCCACAGTGTGTGTAGTAAGAGAAAAGAGAAGACCAACCGGAAGAGGTGTAGATTTTACCAATTTTTTTTCAAGAGAAGGTTGTGTTTATGTTGTCAGCCATGATACTATGCATCAGTTTTATGCAGTGGGAGAAGAAAAAGTCCAAAGGGAATCAGAGAATTGAAACAAATGTGCATGAGAGAAAGTAAAATCTCTCCAACCTTCTCCTTCTTAGTAATACAGAAATCACCCCAAGGAAAAGAAAGGAGAAAACTACAGTGCACAAAGTCCAGACACTGAGACTTCTTGATGCTTTTGCGTGAGTGAACATTTATTTTTCTTTATTCTCATTACCTGCAAAAAATGAAATAACAAATAAGCAGGACATTTTTTCCCATCATTTGAAGAATCAAAGGGTCTACTTTGAAGAAATTCTAAAACTCCAGCCAAAATTTGCAGCTTGTGTTCAAATTCAGGCATGTTCATTTATACCTTTCTCTGTCACTTTTAATGGTCTTTCAAAATACAACACAAAGATTTGTATATCCGTTACATTTTGGCAGACAATATCAAATGCCTGACAGCACTGTAATATATGGTATTGCATGGCTATTATGTAAGAATAAGCATTCAGTTCTATGTTTGTGTTGCTGAATTTAAGTATTCCATATACTTCAGCATGAGTTGCAGGATCAGCTGAGCTATTCTCTTCCTTCACATGACTGCAACAAAAATATTTTGAGAAATTAGACTTAAGTGAACTTGTACAAGACCTCTACGAGGTCATTCTGTGCTCTTCTCAGTGAGACAAAACAAAGTGAAAGCAAATATGATGAAGGTGATCCAAGTGACAAATGATATGTGAAGTTCAGAAAGCAGAAATCAAAGTGTTCCAGAAACTAAAGTTTTCTGAGGTGACCTGAAGTACTTTAGAAAGCAATTTAAGATGTAGATAAGATGTGTTATTGGTGTGTAGAATGGTGCGATGAGTACTAGACAGAAAATCTTAGTTTGGTCATAAAAATGGAAGGAAAACAAAACAAAGAAACAAACACGTTCCCCCCCCCCCCCCCCCAATAAACCAGAAACCCAAAGTGACAAGACAATACTTAATAAATCTAGTGTACTTGAAGTATGGTGTCCTTTCTCTCAATAGCACTTCATGGGAGTTGTTCTACTGGGTTTAGCTGTTTTCCGTATAAGGAGGTGCTCAATATGACCCAGAAAAAGCAATTTGGTCCATAACAGAATTTCTCCTTCTGTTGTGTATTGTTCTCGTTTCATTGTACATTATAGATGTGCCTAAAGCCACACTCAGGATCACTCCTGTGAATCACTTCTCTCTTGGGTGAAATTCAATAAAACAGAAAATAGTGGAAAAGAATGGTTTGAATTCAAAAGCAGCTCTACAAGATCTTAGGAGTATGGAAGCAACTGAGAAACGTCGTGATGGCTGGTGGCTCTTCAGTTTCAAGGGTGATCCTCAGGTGGGTGGAATTGTTTCCATTGCTGATGCAGTGGGCCTTTATAAATTTAATCTTGGAAAACTAAACCATACTAAATATTGAGCTTTCCTGTGTAACGTATTGTCGATAAAGAGGCATTCAATCCAATTAGCTCTGGGATGAATTTTGTTAATGCAAAGCGGTACAATTTCATACCATGGTTGTGTTTTGAGTGTTTCTTGTGAAGGCTCTATTATACCCTCTTCTAGGCCTCTATTTATGCAAAAGCATATTTGAAATCTTTATTGTAGTCCCTCACTGAGCATGAGGATGAGTTTTTTCTTTTAGCCGTCCTAAAGCTCTGCAGTGCGAAGATTTGAAGAGCAGGGAAGAGAAAATTATTTTGTGCAAAGGCATGTATGTACCCAAAAACTGTTTGCATTAGAAACTCTGTCACTGTGTTTAGCTGATTTACAAACATTGTCGTAAGAGCAAGTTGGAATTGCATGTTTTTAGAGCTATAATAGTTCCATAATGGTTCCTCTGTTCAATGCACTCAAAAAAGGACATCAGGTGTTAAAAAACTATGAGGGAATGCAAAGAAACCAGTATTTTTCCACAGGAAGTTTCCACGGCATGTGCTCATTAACACTATAGACTTGAAAAGGTCCAAAGAGCAGAAGAGCTGTTATGGGGATGGCTTCTGTACAGGCAATTCTGAACTGGTAGGGCAGGGCTTCTCAACCCTGAAAAATGATTCCTCAGGTCCTGTGTGTGAAAGATAGCTGTGAAGTGGGGCGCATGCATACAGCATATAGCCAGTAGCTGCTCACTGTTTTTCCCTGTGCTAAACATACCAAATTCATGTAATGGCTTCGATCTCTTCTGGCTGGGTAGGGATCTCTTTTAGTCATGGACATATTTAACAGTACTAGTGTAACCCATATGATCTTTAGGCTGACCCAGGAGAGTAATTCTGATGCTCTTTACATTAGTTTAATCCGAAATTACAAAATGCACAATATGTGCATAAGCAGTAAGGCATCTGACAGCACCTGTATTATCTTGAATTGCTTGGGTTTTTTTTCTCAACAGTTAATGCCATATTAGTCTCCACATCAGGCAGGTTTCCAAGTCCCAGGGTATGTTCTGTGCTTGTGCAAACCACAGAACTGCATTTTATGTCAACCATGAAGAAGAAAGAAAAGTATGGGTATGTCAAATATCAGACAAAATAAGGAATTTTAGAAGCAGTGAAGGGATATTACTGCTTGCCTTCACCAAAGCTCCTTTTACATTTGTTAAGAGTCACTTCTCACTTGACTGTTACTGAAGAATACTCAGAAATGCTTAACAAAAGTATCTTTAAGCACTCAAACTCAACCTGGAAATTAATGTTAATTAAAAGCACTTAGAAAAATTGCTCTGTTCTACAAAAGCATTTTCTTTGACATGTTATAGCCCTTGATACTGAAAAACACACACAGAAATGACACAGACACTTCAATTAGCTTTGAAACCTTTCTTAAATTGTTAGGATGAGGGCATTGGTTTATAGATGTGTACCACATATTTAAATGTCAGAAGCATAACTTTGAACTCAAAAAAATGACAAACAATTTTGCGTTATTGTGTAAACTGTGCAAGTGACTCAGGATTTAGATACTCAGGGATTCTTTTTTCTTATCAACCATTTTCTATCTCCTCTACCAACATTATCTGAGCTTATAAAGTGGGGTTTAGTTTGCTGTTTTTCTCATAAAAAATATGGCTGCTACAATCTTATTTATATGTTCAAACTTTATACTACAAGTCGAGGATCTTACTACCATTTCAGATTTAATTTCATTTTATTTCTCCATCAAATTGCTACTATAAGAAATGCAAGTGTAATGCAAGCCAACTAAATTACTAAATTAAAATTTCCTTTCTGTTTCATTTTACAGTGGTAAAAGTAGCACTTTTTTCTTTCCTCTTTTGTTGTCACTTTGAGTCTTGTGAGAGGAGTGATTTTCAACCAGTGAGATGAACTTATTTTTGAGAAACTAAGTTTTCTCACATATAGGCTCAGTCTCTAAGAGGTTAACAGTTTCTTGACGTGGTCAAAACTAATATTTGAGGCAGACTTGGTCAGGCTGAGAGCAACATTAGCTGCACTGCTTCTTGTTCTAGGAGACTGAGCCCAACAAGTTAGAGAGCTTCTCCCAAGATAAATAAAAAACTTGCAAAACAGAGAGTAGACACCTTCCAGGAAACATCATTTCCCCCTTCTTCTGCCTCAAGCAGGATGATGTCAAACCTCTTATGATGATGTCAAACCTTCATTCTCTGCTGGCATGTCATGAAAATCTGCTCTAATGCAGCAAAGTTATCTGGAAAGAAAAGGGTTCTCCCAAGACAACCCACTTCTTTAAAGGGTGAATATGGTCTACATCATGACTCCCAGATGAGCCTTCATATTGAGGGCAGCCATGTGATGTCACCAGTATCCTGTTAGTCTTCCCTAAAGCTTACCAGAACTCCCTGGGAGTATGCACAGTGGCTTACTCACTTTTTCATATGCCATCTTGTCTTGTCTTGGAATAGCTGTATTATACACAAAAACAGTAAAACAGAGATTCTTTTTCCTTTCTGTTTTGTAGTCATAGGGCAAATGTAGGGACAAATATGTTAGGCGATTTCAATATATGACCCAAATAGGCAACATTTTCTTCAAATAGTTTCAAAATTTTCAGCATAGTGCACCCCTTCTACTTGAAAAGCCATTATTAGAGATCTTCAAAGTAAGAGGTGAAACAGTGAATAGCTGATTTCTTTTTTTATTTTAGTTTTTGACTGGCTTATTATCTTACTGGGCCAATTGGCCCAGCAGGTGTTGCTACATGTCGTTCCCAAGGAGGCTTCCTGCTGGCAAATTGGTATGAAATCAAGAATTGCATTTTTAATCTTGACAATAATACCTATGAGAAACATACTGGTGAAGGCTGGATGAAAGGCAGATCATCTTTTCTTCCAAAGCTCAGGTATAAGAGTTTTCAAACTATATTCTCTCCTATTTTTAGCAAAGAACTTTTGATTTACAATACAACAGCCAAAGCTAAGTCTTGGATACATTTTTTATCTATTGAATTTGTATATACATTTGATAAATCAGATAGTCAGATTCATAGTTTTAAGTCCTGAGTAAACACTATGAAACTCTGTTACGTACGTCAGTATAGCAGAGGAGGGTTGAGATACCAGTCATTCTATGGATTTTGAAATTAATCTGCTCCTTGTGATTTCTTATTGATTATATAAATATTACACTTGTAACTAAACTTTCTTTAGTATATCTGTATTTTTCTATATATTTAAATATATGTTTTCTAGTCAACCCCTGTCACCACCATGTATTCAGGCAAATTTCCTTCTGAAATGAATAAAAGCTTGCTTTTGCCTCTGCAGGAAGTTTGAGTAGTTACTGCAAAATAAACTAAATTTACCTTAAAACAAGAATTTCAGTTCACTTCAGTGAATTGTTAACGGTTCCAGTTTAACACTTTCAGCTTCTTGGAACAGGTAATGTCTGTAAACCCCAGACAAGGCATTTACCATTAGTAAGAAGGAAGGAAAAGCTATGTAGTTTGGTTTGCACTCTGATCACATTCAGATGGGCATCATAATCTTTTCAGCAGGATTAATTTTCCCTTACTTTGAGTGTGTACAGCCTTACTACCTTAAGCTACTTATAGGATATAGGATGGCATCCTTTTGCCAAAACATGCACTTGACAATGTGGTTACTAACTCAGATGCAGAGAATTGCATTTATTGTAAGAATTCCACCCTTATGGACCATTTCCAGTTTATGCAGATTATGTTAATCGGAGCCAATATAAGGCAGTGGCCAGAATTTTTGCCACTTCGTTTCTTTTCCATTGCCAATGGCAAGTAACAGGCCACAACAGAGACACTTATCCTTTAGTTTGATGCCATTTGATTCAAATATCTTTTGGACCTTGAACAGACCGATAGCTCAAAGTGATGTTTTCATATGAACAAATGCAAAGATAAGCAGATTTGAAAAGCGGTATGGTACTTGCTTCTCCTCCTGCCTTGAGCAACAGTGTTTCTTTGACACTTTTAAACCAAGGTAACCTCTGTACATACCAAATCTTCTTCATTTTCTACTGGAGACATTATCATAACAGTCTACCAGGAGTCAACAATCACTTGACTGTAACTATGCATAAATGTTTTCATAGAAGTCCTGTCAATCTCATAGGTACTGATAGATATAATAACCTTTCTTAGTATTGAAAGGAAATGAGATGACAATATTGCCCTTAAGGATGGAAAAGAACAAGGAAACAGGCACTGGAAAAAAAAATTCCTCTTACATGCTGGTGATATGATGGGTTTTGAAGAAAACAATCAATCTCACACTGTTAAGTGAGACTAAGACAGACAATATACAGTGATAGTGAAATATATTGAGAATGTGGAATTAAACAGTGCAAGAAAGAAGAGAAAATTTTCAATAAGTTTTGTTTTGCTTCCTTTAAAATCTGATTGCCACCTAGTAGTCTAGGCCTTCATCTAAAAGATGAACAGTCCCAGAGAAGTATAAGTTTGCAATATGAAGACCCAGTCTCATTGATTATCCACATAGTATATTTCACATGCCTCATTTCTTATGCTGCTCTAAAACAGTTCTAAAATTGTGTAGACAAGTTAAAGTGCTCAGCAGAATCCATTGCAAAATCCTAGAATTGCATACATGAATTGGCAGGAACTTAAATAGATCTATATCAGTTCTTATCAGCTTTCCAGACACTGCATTTATGTAATTGAAATACTAAAACTAAAAGATCGATGCATTTTAAACTCCTCTGAAATGCACTGTTGAAAATTAAATCCGAAAATGAGATCAGGTCTGGTTAGGCATTACGACTGTTACTGTGAAGAACTAGAATGTCCCCATAGATTTCTTTGTGAATGAGATTTGCTCAAAACAGATTTGAGAATCCGAAGCTTGCTGTTGACTCTACCTATTGAAAGGGATAAGAATGACACCCTGATGCAAGAACTGCAGAGCTCTACACGAGGGAAAGATTTGGGCCCTGACTGGACCATTATCATCCTCCTGAGTCTCATTCGGGGTCCCCGCCCACACACCCTCTTCCCTTTGGGCCCACAGTTGCATTTGAGCTCAGGTTCTGGCCCATGGCCCTTGTTGATCTGCACTGTAATTGTGCTGTGTCCTACCTTGTCTTGGTGATTTGACTCTGACTCAGCACTACTCACCCATTTGGTAATTAGTGAACTTTTGGCTGACACAGATTATTGCCACCAGACCTGTTCTGCTCTTCATGGCTGGGACTGTGCCCCACCTTGCCGTCTCCCTTGGCTCTCATCTTACCTTCACTTGTGAAGACTCCATTTGCTCCCTGAAATAAATGCCACTACCCCTTGATTTGTAATAAGCACACTGAAAGACAAAATACATGTTATCTAGATTTTAGCTATGTTTTACTGATGCGCTGGTCAGAGTGTTCTGAGAAAAAAACAGGGCTAAATCTTCAGTTTCAGGCGAATAGACACAATACCTTTTTCTGTACAAAATTGCAAGATATATGTATTCCACAGGCCCAAAAACATCCAAAACAGGACTGCATTCTGCCAGAGGCAAAATGGGTTCACCCATGGCAGGAAAGTGACCAGGAAGCAGTTTATGCACCCTTTAGGAACCTGGGGTGGGTTCCTGATAGAATATCTCTATGCCGTTCATTCTGGGGCAGAGAATCAGCCCTGAGGTTTTGTTGGGTTATCTCTGCAAGCAGCCTAGCTGGGGGTGTCTGGAGAGAGCTTCATTTCAGGCAGCTCTAAAGAAACAGCTCTTTACATGCAACAGTCCGGAGATCCTACTCTCTTTTGCTAATGAGAGCCAGAGTGCTAGCATTTTAGCACACCATGACAACTAAATGTAAGAAAGTGTCTAATGTTACTTGGTCATCAGCTTACTTGCTCACTTAGAGCCAGGAGGGAAAGACTAAATTAAGTGGGAAAACATTGAGGTATGATAGGTAGTAAGAGTTTTACCTAATGGTTGAAAATCCAGTTTTTTCAAAGCGTTCATGCATCATTCTCCCCCATCACCAATTAAAATTGGGATATTTTTGAATTCTGGAGGCAGAATATATGAATAAAATAAGACTTAGGTTTCTTTTTTTAAACAAGGTTATATTCCTCCCATCTTTCCAAAATCTTCTGGGTATTAGTTCAGTGCAACTACTTAAGATGTGAAACAACCTCCCCCCCACAATTAAATTTGAGACTTTATATAGTCCAATATGTTGGCAAAAGAATGATATTTCAAGAGAACTGAATATTTTATTGACTGCTAGTCAAACAGATAAAATTCTTTTTTCTCATTAACAGCTATCAAAATACAAGGAACAAGAAGTTAATTCTTAATAACAGAGACAGTTTTCATGCTAGCCAAGCTATTTCATCTGTGTTTACGGGGAGTACTTTGCTAGACATTAGCAAACAGGAAGTTTTATTTCATACGACAAGTTGCACACCTTGCAGAAATCCTTGTAACGTGTCCTCTGACCCCCAGGCCCACATGTCAGATTTGTGCATGGTGTATGAGCTCTTCCTAAGCAAATTCATACTCATGCAGACAGTGTTTCGTACAACACTCCAAAGGAGACAGTGAAGAACTGGCTTTGGGAGCAAAGCTGGCACAAGAAGGCCTGTGCAATCAGCTCACTTACATGCCTGTTTTGACAGATCATCCCTGGCATGAACACCGTCTTTTCTAGCTAAATTGGCTCTTAGCCAAATGCAGTGATAGTTAGAAAATAAATAGTATTGGAGGTGAATGTACTGGCAAGGTACCATGCAATCTTCACCGCCCCTTGACATCCAGCATCTTTGGAAAAGGTGACCTCCATATAGAAAAGGGGAAGGAAAAAGAAACAATATTTGCTCTTCCTGGTAAACAAAGATAATGGAACACAGATGTGCCATATGCCCATGCAAACAATAATAAGAACAGAATGAAACAATGCTTAAACTTACCTGCTTCTTATAGGAAATGCTTTATGTTTATTATAATATTTTTCTAATAACATTTAATTTAATTGAACAATTAGAACCTTTTTTTAAAATTTGTCTTTATCCTAGGAATAACTTGATTTAATTTGCATTAATGTTTTGTCTGCAAACAGTAAATATTTGAACTTCATTTGACTCTGCTTAGTACCAAGTTGTCATTTTTTCTCTGTTCTACAGTTTGGTTACAAAAAGGTGACACTAAGTCTGGAAACCAAGGAAACTAAATGGGCTCAAAGTTTCCTACTAACAGAACCTGAACTCAGATGAGAACATTTTCTCTATCAGGGACATCAAAATTCTGGATTAGGTAATTAATCTTTCACAATACTTTTGACTTATACCTTTTCCATTTAATCACACTGAATTTGATCCCAAACCTACCAAACCTATATTCATGCTTAAGCATAAGAAAGCAGTGATTTTCAGATTTGGCCCTGACTTAGCATTCCTTTGCTATTCTGCAAGTTTTTTGACTTCTTACAAACAGAAATAGAATCACATGCTGCTCTGATGTGATTTTATTGCCAAGAAACATTAAGGTGAAAACTGCATCTCATTTCAGATATTCCTCAAAATCGTCTGAGAACTTCTTCAAATTTGTCACATGCTGAGTTACAGATTCAAATGAATTTTTTTTTCCCAGGGGTCAGACATCACTGAGTTAAAGTGGCTTAATGGGTTACTAGTCCTTAGCTTTCTATGTCATAAACAGTTAATTAAATGTTTAAGTCAGTGCATTTTAATCCCTAATTGCAATGGCTTGACAGAGCATGCACAGATCTGTTACTGATGTCTAAGTAGTATGTGGAAATGATTTTATTACATTGGGGCAAGCTATGAGGGTTAATTGAATTTAAATACATATTGGAAGCAGCACTATGAGAACATTGTGGATCCAAAGCATCTCTGTTGAGTCTTAGGGGCAAAAGGTCATAGTAAAATTTTTCTTTACTTCTCTACAATGTAATCAATATATTTTTTGTTAGGAGTAATGCTTGCATGAGCTGGTAAGAATATAGAAGCAGCATGAACTTTTCTTTTCTCTAAGATCCGTATTCCCCTGCTCAGAACTTGAAGAGGGTTCTGGTATGCAAACCTGTACATGTGATAATTACTTTCAGCTCAAAATTCACCCACGATGGAAAAAAGGCTGTTAATCTCAACGGAAGACATTTGTTGGGTTTTTTTTTTTTTAAGTAATTGAACCTTAAATAGTTCTGTTGGAATTAGGAATTCAAGATCAAGAATCTGAAAAGTGAAACCTCAAAAGTCACAATATGATGAAATTTATCTCAGATTTCCTAATTTTCTTCTCTTCATCAGTGCATTTTTTTTTCCTCACTGTTTACTCTCTTCTGCACACACGTCACACAGTGAAAGTTGTAAACCTCTGAATGCAAAGCACAGGTGACGAACAGCTATGCTCTGCAGTCACACACAAAAGCAGCATGTGAGGCAAACCTTTGGATGCATTCCACATTTACATGCAGTGATTATGAAGTATATATTCACTAGTAGTGCTTAAAAATCTCGTAATCTTCCAATTTCTCTATATTGTCACTTTTTTCAGTACTCTTTAGTTCATAACTCTTCCACGCTGATATTCCCACATGAAGAATTTTTTGTCTATTTTTCTGTACACCAGACTGCCCCAGTTCCTATGGTGAGACAAATAGCCCATTAGTCCCCTATAAATCTGGGTGGGATTAGGAAGTGGGTGGTAAGCAACACAAATGAGATACAACTATATGAGAGACATTTGTTCACAGTGTTTGTGTTGCGTACGCAACTCTATTATCTGAAACTATCCAGTGACTACCTGCATAAATCTTCTACGAATAGACCTTTCTCTAGACAGAAAAACATCCTGACACTGCTGACATCCTCCAGGCCTTCCCACAGGGACTTCTCCATCTCTGAGCTGCTATTCCTCTTCTCCCCTCTTCTCTGGCCTATAGCACACTGGTCTTCCCAGCACTGCTGGGGGTTCTTGGGCATTGTGTCAATTGGTCTTTGCTACCACCGGGTGTCTGTGTCTGGCTCAGGTGGGAGTACAAACCCCCTGGGCTCGCTTCAGTTGCCCATAGTATTTTGAATCTGAAGTCCATGTACCAAGCCCTAAGAAAATTTTCTTGACCATATATTCCTCTGATGTGGTGGCTGCCTGTCAGACCTTCTACTTTTTTTTTTTTAATTGGTGCTAAATCCGTCCTACATTCCTCTTAATTTACTGCTTAAAGCAGGGCCTGGAAGGATCTGCAAGAATGAATTAATAAATGAACATTGATAATTCAGAAACAGAGGAGCAGGTATGCTTATTTTTCTTCTTATGAATAGAAAAGGCTATACAATTAAAAACATTTAAGCTAAAGACCAAACATTACATAAAATCTTTTCAGATTTCTAAGAATTTTCTTGGGATAAAAAAACAAAAAACCTCTCATAAAATTGGTGATTGCTTCAAAATAACACCCTTTTCTCTACTCTCCATCTGCCCCTCCAATTTATGCCATCAATAGGAAGTGTTTAGCTTAAGGGGGCCTCATTTTTTTGTATGATGTTCTTTTTGCTTTCTTCTTCCAGTATTTGATTCAAGTATTTCTATCTGTATTACAAACATCACTCCCTTTCTTGAGTGCAATATGAAAAACTTGTTTACAAAATCACTTCCTCTCTTTATTCATTTCCTGCCACTTTTGATTACAAATGTGAGGCTTTAAAAAAAACCTGAGGCTTTAAAAAACCAAAGCAAAGTGCAATGACAGAGTCCCTGTGTACAAGACCCACACAGAAGATTTCAGAATCTAAAAGGACATCCAAACAAAATATGTGTTCTGAACAGGAAAAATCCATAAAGTGGGATTTGTTCTCATAAACTATTAGACAGTTTAACTAACAGATGAATCATAGGTACTTACTTAATCTTTTCAAAGACAATTTCCAAAATAGATAGAAGCTACAGATAAAGTTATGAGTGTAGTGGAATAATTCTGTGTTAATACTAAGATTTTTAATTATATTGGCTGGTTTGAACTCACAGATTATTTGTGAAAAAAACACAATTTTGTGACCACTTTTATCATTCAAACCAGCGTGACGGTATTGCATGCAAATTTTTAGTGCCTTGAAAACCTCTGAAACGTTTCCATTTCCAGACTTTGTGGGTCCTTATTCAAGTTTGAAACCAACCACTTATGTTGCACGCACCAGATTTTCTTTCCTAGCTGGATTCACATATACAGAGAGCTTGAAAAACATAAACTGCTCCAGTGTGAGTAGATGAAATGCCATAACTGGGGAAGGACAGTAAAGCAGCTCAGTCCCTTGGGTCATGTAATGGGTGTGGGGCCAAATATCTGCTAACGTGAGGAATGGACACCACTTTAGACCTAAAGAGAATGATAGGTGTGTTAGTAGACCTAAAGAGAATGACAGGTGTGTTAGTATTTATTTTTAGTATTAAGACAGTCATACAATTCCCTCTTCTTCTGTAGAATGTGTGTATAACAAACAAAATACTATGTAAACATAACTAAGAACAGTATTGTCAGATAAAAGGGCAATTCAGAGGGGCAAGAATGCTTATCAGTGTACTTAAAAAGTTTTAAATTTGTTCATAGGATGACTAGTTTCAAATAGTTCATTACTTTAAAATAATATTTGCAATGTAGTAAATGCTTAGAATTAAAGGTCTTCTCTGCTATTAGTAGTTTTACAGCACAAACAGATGGGTTTGAAAGTTCCTGGCATTCTGCTATTTAATTTCTTCCCACCGGTAGTCTTGTCAGATTTTCAGACATGCTAAAATGACAGAAAGAAAGGCACAAAGGAAATAACCTTGCATTCAAGACCACTGGCCCATTTCGCTCAGTATCATGTTTCTAATAGTGGACTATGTCAGAAGTTCCAAAAGATGACAAAAATAAGCAACTCACATTTTTGCCCACATTGCCAAAGCTGTTTGGATGCTTAAATCGTATTGATATTAACCTTTGTGAATTTAAGCTCTAAGGAATAAATTGCCTTGAGCATCTCAGATGGCTTGACATAGCAACAGTATAAAATAGAAGTTTATTCCTAACCCGTGGCAATGCCTAGTTGGCTTTTTCACTGGACCATTAGGAATAATGCATTTTCTGAGTTCATTTGTGAATTACCTTATCTATCCTGTACAAGAAAGACTTATATCCTTTGCTCCTCTGCACAAGAAAATACAAAGAGAGGTACTGGCATACCCATACCCACTGCCTAGTTGCTGTCTTTGTGCAGAAGCTGTCTTTTGTTAAGATTCTCAGATGCCTAGTAAAGTACGATGTTATTGAAAGCATTCTGACAAATTTGGTTGAAATTGGCCAAAAGCCTCAGAAAATACAAGAAGGGACTATACTTTTACATAATTCTCTCCCACATAGGCTTATGTACTTGCCATCAAGACTTTAAGCCTTAGAAAACTAAAATCAAGAGAGAGATCTTCAGTATTTCAAACAGTGAGAGCGTATTTCTGATAGTGGATTTGTGCACAAAATGGACAAAGGCTCTAAATCAAAACCATGAGTTGAATGCAAATTACCACTGTATCAGAGAATACTGTGTTTTGCCTACTTACATGTTCTTCTGAGACATAATAATAACCTTAAGGCATTTTTTATTAGAAAGACTCAGACCAATTTTGCCAGTTTTCTCAGACTAGACTCACAGTCCCTATATACAGAAAAATAACTTGTTATGAATTGCAAGCCCAATTCCTGTTACTCATAAAATGAGAAAATACCCTGCATTCATCTTTGATTAAATATACACAACTCGTCAGCTCTGGTGATTGTCACTACACCATATGGCTATTACTTGTAGTCAACTGTCACGCGCATATCTTCATGTGGATTTTGGATCCTGGCAATGGAGTACATTATGAAATATATGTTGCTGTGTACTGTGGTTTGTCAGTCTGCATGAAAGTTAGCCTCTGAGGAAGCAGAAAAAGACTTGTGGTGAATGCTTGAGCAGCACTTAAATAAGAAAATGTAAATTAAAAGAGACATTTAAAATAGTAATACTTCCTTCAACAATTCTAGAAAGACCATCAGAGGAGGGCAAACAGCTTTCATATTATATCCAGTAAGAAGAGAGGCTCTTTTACTATCAACTGTAGGGAAACAGTGTGTGAAATTAAGAAGCTCCACAAGAACATAGGAGATACTTGGTGAAGACCCAGTTACATAGTTCAGAGTCCACATGAGTTGCCAGAAGTCTGATTTCAGGCAAAAACTTTAATAAAAATATATTTTCTTCCGGTACAGTTGTCTCAAGGAAAACTGCAAAAGACACTGTATTTCCTTGTTATTTACAGTTCTTCACTGAATTCTTTCAGCACTGGGAACACATGCCTTTATGTCTTTATCTTGGTTTTTTTCTTATTTTATTTTTTTTATTTTTGTTGTTTCTTTTTCTGTCTTTTTCACATTTGTGGGTTGATTGGGGGCTGGCTGTAAATAATTTGGGGGTTGTTTTGTTGGGGTTTTTTTATTATTGTCTCTCTTTCTTTGTCCTTTCTATTCTGCCCATCTCATCTTTTCTTCTTCATTAATATCATTCCTTCAAAAAATTAGTATTGTGCTCAGCTTTGTGGTTGTGAGTAGCATTTGCAGAAAGAAACCAAGTATTAGGAATTCTTCATCCATTCTTTGCGTATACATACTGCCTGGAGATCCAGATAATTAGAAGAAAGATAAATATTTTCAATATAATTAGTGATAATTAGGTTATTCCTTTTAGAATCAGGTAAGAGGAGACAGAGAATGCCTCTAACACATCTTCCTACCTAGATAAATTTTTTCTGATTTTGGCTGCCTATTTTCCAGTTAGAGGAATAAGGAATATTTTTATTACTGTTGTTCCTCCAGATAGATAGTTTTTTCAAAGTCTCCAAATGCTATTTACTTTTGTATTGAGAATTTCTCTCTCCAAAAGTGAAGTCTATGAGCAGTTTTCCCTACAGTTGTAATAAATGTCTAGGCAAGTCACTATCTTGTCAGTCAGAGGCAGCACAATTTTCAATGATTCACAGAGTGGTTATTTTCATGAAAAGTACTGTCAGAAAATACTTGTACTTTGTAAAGTTGTTACAGATTTGAAACAGAAAGCTTCCATTAGACTCAACTATTATTTTTAAGTCATTCAATAAATAAATTAACTAATTAATCCAGAAAGCACTTAGCTACAATTCAACCAAATATAAACTACTTATAATCCTTCCACACACGTAAGTATATATAACTGCTGATAGCAGTTCAGTTGGTAGGGTTTGTTTAAATTAGATCATAAATATTGATATATTTTTTAGGCAACAGATACAGTCAATTGGTGCAGCTCCAATTTCCTTTGATTACAAAGGGATATAAAACAGGTCTGACCATTGTCTATAATACTAAATCTATTTGTTAGCAACACTGTATTCATGTCTCCTATTTAGAGAAATGCAAATGTCTTTTTTCCCCTGAAAACTGGGCAGGTTTTATATTTTTTTGGGTGTATTTTTATTACTATTGCTTATGAGATTGTCCTTCTTTTAATTTGAACATTTATTGAAAAATAGAAAAACTGATCGGAAGAAAAAAATTAAATTGGAACTAGTATGTTAAAAAAAAAAAAAAAAAAGATGATAATACAGGAAAATGGCTTGATTTTCTTAGCTATCTATCTAGAAAGGTCCTTTTTGCAAAGCTGGAATTGAAGTACTCAGACCAAACACCTTAAATATCCAGAACTGGGTCAGCATAAATAGAAGGAATGATGAAAAATATTTTACTTAGCAGCATAGCATGTTTCTTTCAGGAAAAAATATGTGCCAAAATCCTACATCACTTAAAGGATTTTGCATTTATATCCTCATATGTATAGGATGAGGACATAGCTGGTGTAAACTGGATTAGCTCCCTGAATTCCAGGACTGTTAAGTCAAATATTCTTCTTTGTGAACATTTCTTCATTTCTGTCCTGATAGACTGAGGTAGAAACAGAAAAGAGATGCTGGGAAAAAAGTCTAATACCTTTCAAAGCATCTCCTCCTAGAAGAAAAAAATTGTTTGTTTTCTTATTAAAGATTAGTTCTGATTTGAGACAAGTTTCACTGTGTGTTCCTGACATACTTTCAATCTCCACAGTACTGAAAGTCGAAGTAATTCACTATAAGCTTGTAGTGGGTTGACACTGGCTGGATGTCAGATGCCCACCAGAGCCACTCTGTCACTGCCGTCCCCACCAGTACAGTAGAGAGAAAATATAACAAAAGGCTTTTGGGTTGAGATAAGGATAAGGAGAGATCACTCACCACAGGCAAAATGGACTTGACTTGGGGAAATTAATTGATTTTATTATCACATCAGAGTAAAGTAAGTAAAAGTAAACCCAAATCTTAAAAGTAAAACCAAATCTTAAAAATACCTTTCTCCCACCCTTCCCTCCTTCTTAGGCTTAACTTTATTCCTGAATTCTATCTCCTCCCCACAATGATGGAGGTGGGTGGGGAAGGGGGTTTACAGTCGTTCACCACACTTTGTCTCCACAGCTGCTTCCTCCTCAGAAGCAGGACTCCTCACACTCTTCCACTGCTCTAGCATGGGGTCCCTTCCAGGAGAGACAGTCCTCCATAAACTTCTCCAGTGTGAGTCCTTCTAAAAAGTTACAGTTCTTCATGAAATACTGCAGTGTGGATTCCTTCCATGGGGTGCACTCCTTCAGGAACCAGCTGCCCTGGTGTGGGTCTTCCATGGGGTCACAAGTCCTGACAGCAAACTTGGCAGCAAACCTCGAGTGTGGACTTCACTCTGTGTGGGTCTACAGGTCCTGCCAAGAACCTGCTCCAGTGTGGGTTTCCCTGGGAGTCACAGCAACATGTAGTTGAACCTCTGTTCCATGATCTTCAGCACAGGATGTAGGGGAATCTCTATGATGACTGAAACATCTCCTCTCCTTCTTCACTGACCTTGATGTCTGCAGAGCTCTATCTCTCATATATTTTCACTCCTATCTTCTCTGGCTGCTATTTGCTTCTCTGAAACAACTTAATCTCCTTCTTGATTATCTTATCCCAGAGATGTTATGACTGTCACTGATGGCTCGACCTTGGCCAGTGGCAGGTCTATCTCGAAGCCAGTTGGCACTGGCTCTCTCAGACATGGGGGAAGCTTTTGGCATCTTCTCACAGCAGCCATGCCTGAATAGCTCTTTAGATACTGGAAGGCTGCTGTGAAGGGTGCTGCTTCTCTTCTCTGGGCTGGACAACTTCAGCTTTTTCATTGGCTTCACAGAGCAGGTGCTCCAGTCCTCTAATCATCTTCATCGCACTTCTCTGGACTTGATCCAACAGATCCACATCTTTCTTGTGTTGGGCACTCCAGAGATGGATGCAATACTCCAGGTGGGTTCTTATGAGAACAGAGTAGAGGAGAATCACCTCCCTCAACCTGCTGGTCACACTGCTTTTGATGCAGCCCAGGATTCAGTTGCCTTTCTGCACTGCAATTGCCAGCTCATGTGCAGTCTCTCATTCCCCAGCGTCCCCAAGTCCTTCTCAGCAGGGCTGCTCTCAATTAGTTCTTCACTCCATCTGCGTCCATGTCTAGGATTACCATGACCCAGGTGCAGCACTGTGCACTTGGACTTGTTGAGCTTCATGAGGTTTTTATTGGCCCACTTCTCAAGCTTGTCCAGTCCTCTAGATGGAATCCTGTCCTCTTGTGTCAACTGCAGCGCTCAGCTTCGTGTCACTGCAAACCCGCTGGGAGTGCACTTGATCTCACTGTCTATGTAATTGAAAAAGATATTAAAGAGCACCAGTTCCACAACAGAGGCCTAAGGGACACTACCCATCATTTGTCTCCACTTGGACATCAAACCATTGACTGCAACTATTTGGGTGTGTCCACACAGCCAATTCCTATCCAAAAATAGTCCACCTTTCAAATCCATGTGCCTTCAATTTGGAGATGAGAATGTCATAGGTAACCATGCCAAAGGCCGTACTGAAACCTAGATAAATGACGTCAGCCTGTCTTCTCTTGTTGACTGTTGTGGCCTCTCCATCACAGAAGGGTAAGAGCATTGAAAGTTGGGGTGGATCATTACTACTATAGTGAACCCAGTTATATATATTGACTTCTCAAGGATAAGCATGATATATTTTGATTTGGTGGATTTACAAATGGTAAAAGACTGTTTGCCACTCTTTATCCTGCACCATTTGAAAGTAAGAATCCAAGATGAAGAAAAACACACATTTTTCATAGTCAAAATACTAGATTTGAGTGGAGAAAGTGACTACTGAAGAATAAGGTGATATGTTGCATGATGTATGAGTGTCTTAAACAACAAAAGATCCCTTAACAGTTTTTCCAAGCTTTGAATCAAGACAAGGAGAATGTAATATATTTTTTAGTTTTCCTTTTTTCTCCTTTGTGCAGGCATTTAGACATGATGAAAGAAAGAAACACAATATCATCGGCTTGAGTAAGGTATTGTGTGGGTAGTTAAGAAAACTTTTTCATTTCATTTCTGTAGAACTTTTTTTTCTTCTCTGTCAAACTGAGGCATTTAGTTTTTCTCCGTTCAAAGTGGGCAGCTTCAAAATAGTGTATTGTTATTTCTGTCACAGAGTATTGTAATAATATGGATCAAAAAGATTAAACTTTTATGAGTTGAAACATGGGAGAAAATCAGAAAAAATGTCCTGTACATACACGTGTGAGGAAAGAGCCCATGGAGATGACTGAGAAAGGGAATAACAGAGTACAAGAAAGACATTGGGTCGAGGGCAAGATCAAACCATACATATCAGAGCAATATTAGACCAGCTATAAGTTATTTTGAAAATCCCACCACTGATATTTTTTTCTTTTATTTTCACATGGAATCTAGAGAGACTCAATGCACTAAGCAGATTTTTTAACCACCGAAGTGACTAACTGACCGATGTCCAGGTATAAGCTGGAACATCTCTCTTTCCTCTGTGCAGCTGTCTTTCACTGACTGTATGCTGAACTCACCTTTGCCTCAGGAGAGACACCCAGGGCTACCTGTTGCATTGGGAGGATGCATGGCATAAAGTGTCTGTCCAGGCCCACTCAGAATATTATCTCCAGAGTGGTGCATCAGGGACTGTGTTGCCATTTCTGCCTTGTGGCTCCAGACTTGTCATGGTGTCAGTGACACCAGTGAAAACAAAAACACAGTTTCTGACACTGTGAAGACCAAAGCAAAACAGCCAGAAAATTGGAGCTTCCCAGACCAAGAGGAGAAATTGAAACATTCTCAGCTTTTAGATGTTGGGCTTTTGTGGTACAAGCCAATTCTGCTGTAAACACTGGATTTGTACACCTGCCAATCTTGGTCTAAATTACACCCAACACTATATTTTTTGCTGGGTGAATTTCTGAACATTACTTTTTTACTCACTTCTAGTATTAGGGTTTCTTTAAGACATGGATTGATGTCCAGTCTTTTACTAGTCTTAGTTTCACTGAAATTTAGGATAAGTATTAAAGGCATTTTTTGAGGAAGGAACACAAAAAAAGATTGTGTTCACTTATATGATTCTCCTTGTCACACAGTAACAACATTTTTGGGGGCATTTACAAACACTTTACTCCCAGATGTTACCAATGCCACAAGGAGATAGATTATCTTTTAATAATACCTTTCCCAAAGATCAGTGCCAGTATTGGAAAGGAGCATTGAGATTAGCCAGTAAGATTCTTTTAACAAAGTAGAAGTGCCATGAGGCAGTAGGCATTTGTCCAGCTCACCAGCACTTTGATTCGCAGCTCCCTCAAGCTTTCCAGCCAATTAAGGAAGTTGTAAAAGGCTAATCAACCCTACTTTATAATCTTGTTTAGTGTCAGGAAAAATAAGTTATTTCCTTTCTTTTTTTCTCTTCTTCAACAGCAGAATATGAGCTTTCCAGAAGAATAAAAGACATGACTTGCTAACATACTGGCCCTGTATGACATTTCCAAGAGAACACAGTCTGTGGGTTGAGCTAGAATGATCCTGGCAGCTAGAGCATACAATTCAGCAGCAGTCACCATCCAAGAATAGGCAGGGCTGCTGTGTCCTGGGGTCTTGGAGTTGGCATGCTGCCACACTCACTCCTTTCCAAACAGATAAAAGCATACACTGATGTTTCTGCCATCCTCTCTATCTATATCCAGTACCCCCCACATATTTTTCTTGTTTAATTATACAAAAATGCCAGTATCTGACACATGCATACACACTCATACCATTTTATGGGGGCATTCCTAAGCCTGTAATTGAAAATCATCTAAAACCTGCCAACAGACCCTGTCTTCAACCTCCATTTCATCTATGGCATGGACAAACTGCATGTTTTACTAATCTGTGCTATTTTACACCTTGCAAACAGGTTTGGTAATGCCTTTTGAATGCTTTTCTGAACATGATTTCATCTCGTAACCTTCACCTGTACCCATTGCTTAGGTTTATGACCGGGCTCTGGACACCTCCTTGATTTTTTGACAAGTTGCAGTAATAGCAAAAAATTCCAAGCCTCTGGCTTGAAAATGAAATGTCAGTCCACAAAGTTGCTGGTAGGGAGAGCTGGTGACAGAAAACCCCAGGGTGTGAGTGAAAGCAGCCTTGTACTTTGACAACTGCAGATTCCAGCCTATTAATTACATTGACCTTAATATCAAAGCACTTTTGTGTAAGAGTTAGCAGCAACAACACTGTAAACTCACTGCTTTTGGTGGTGTAGTAACAGTTTTATATAAATGACCAATTTAAAACAAAGGAAAAAAAGAAGAAAGATACATTAATTTCTTCATCCATTTGCAGTAGCTTGGCTTCCTTCCCCTTGCCCTCATCACCACCACCAATTTCCCATGAAGACAGCAGGTACATGGCAGATTTTGTTAAGAACAGAACATATTTATGAGTTTATTTGAGCCTTTTGCACTAGATATAAATACCAGCCTACTTCTTGAAGGCTTCTCTGTGCTTTAGCTTCACCAACCACAACTGGTGGTGCTTCAGACACCTACACTGGCTGTTTACTGGAGAACTTGAACTTTGTAAAGCTGTGTGGTAGGAGAGTGCCTCAGGAGAGACACAGATCACAAGAACACTTTTTATTCATGTTGTGATTTAATCGCAACCAACAACCCATGCAGCTTCTCACTCACTCCCCTAGCAGGAGCATCAGGGAGAGAATTGGAAGGGTAAAAGCTGGAAAACACATGGGTTCAGACGAAGAGAGTTTATAAGGAATGCAAAAGTCGCACACACAAACAAAGCAAAGCAAGAAATTAATTCTATGCTTCCCATGGGCAGGCAGGGGGTCAGCTGTCCCCAGGAGAGTAGGGCCCCACACACAAGTCACACATAACTGTGACTTGGGAAGACAAACACCATCACTCCAAATGCCCCACCCTTCCTCCTTCTTCCAGCCACTTTGTATACTGAGCATGATGTCACAAGATCTGGAATATCCCTTTGGTCAGTTTGGGTCACCTGTCCTGGCTGTGTCTCCTCCCAACCTCCCATGCACCCCCATCCCCCTCACTACTGTGGCAGCACAAAAAGTAGAAAATACCTTGGCTCTGTGTAATCCCTGCTCAGCAATAACAAAAACACCTCTGTATTATGAACCCTGTATTCAGCACAAATCCAAAACACAGCCCCAGGCCAGGTACTGTAAAGAAAAATAACTATATCTCAGCCCAAACCAGCACAATTAATTGTTTCTTTATTAAGATTTTATTATTAACAGCAGATAAGTATTGTCATGGTTCATACCATTATTCCCTCACACAAACTCAATGCATGCAGCAGGCCAAACTCAGCTCTTTACCAAGAAGGGAAGAGTCACACTGACTTGCCAATGTGTGGTGGATTGAACTCCTCCACAGCTGGAAAAAGGAGAGAAAATCTAAGAAAAAGCTCATGGGTCAAGATAAGGAAAGATCACTCACTCATCACCATCATGGGAAAAACATATTATTAACATATATTTATTACCAATCAAATCAGAGTAGAATAATGAGAAATAAAAACTAATTTTTAAAACCACCTTTCTCCCAGCCCTGCCTTCATCCCAGGCACAACTTCACTCCTGATGTTTTTTTACTTCTCCCCCTCTAGCTGCACAGGTGTACAGGGAATGGGGATTACAGTCAGTTCAACACAAGTTGTCTCTGCCACTTCTTCCTCCTCATACTCCTTCTGGGCTCCAGCGAGGGGACCCTCCCATGGCAAATTATTTTCCATGAACCCCTCCAGTATCAGTCATTCCCACAAGTTGCAGTTCTTCATGAACTGCTCCAGTGTGGGTCTCTCCCACAGAGTGCAGTGCTTCAGGAACAGACTGCTACAGCCTGGGGCCCCCACAGGGTCACAAGTGCTGCCAGAAAACTTCTTTCAGTGTGGACTTCACCCTGCATGGCTCCACAGGTCCTGCCAGAGGCCTGTTCCAACATGAGCTTCCCACAGGGTCACAGCTTCCTTCAGGCATCTCCCTGCTCTGGTATGGAGTCCTACACAGGCTGCAGGTGGATCTCTGCTCCCCCATGGATCTCCATGAGTTGCAGTGGCACAGCTGCTTCACCACAGTCTTCACCAGGGACTGCAGGGGAACCTCTGCTCTGGTGCCTGAAGCACCTCCCCCCGCCCCCCTTCACTGCCCTTGGTGTCTGCAGGGCTCTTTCTCTCATATTTTTTTCCTCATTTCTCTCTCCTGGCTCCTGTTCTGTGCAGTGTTTCCCCCTCTTATACGCATTATCCCAGAGATTCTACTGCCAAAACTTCTCTTTTCTGGTGATACATTCAAGCAACAGCTCCCAGAAAATGCTTTCACTCTAATTTTCCTGCTATTTTCTGGTAAGTACTTCTGCATCCATATCTGTAGGTACTTGTGGGTCTCATTTTCAACCACTCATACAGAAACAGGCTTTTGTAGTACGTCTAAGTTAACACACTTTTGAGAACACGCTGTGCAATACTTCTACTTAGTGTACATTATTAAAATGCTTTCAAAGGTTTTCCAAAGCTTCCTGGCATACTCAGCTTCAGACACTTAAAACCCCTAAAAACCAAGGATAACCACCAAAAAGAAGCAAGAAGATCTGCAGTATTAGGCTGCTTTTATTTCTTTCTCAACAGACCTCAGTGCCCAGTGCTCTATATAACATCCCCATGTTATTCTGGGCAAAATTTTGGTAATGATGAATCCCAACTAGTTTGTTCTCAGAAGCAGTGACAAGTGTAATTTTAAGTCTGACCTAATCTTACTATTATAAAGGACTAGATATTACCTTCTTTAGTAAATATGCAAGGTGTTGGCAACACATTTCAGATCAGAAAATAACTGCATTTTGATAAAAGCACTGTATGCTGAAACTTGAACTGGAGGTCTCTATATTGGTCACTTTATGTTCTGCTGAAGACAGAGATTGTAATTTTGAAAGATGATGATGCATTTTACATTCTGAAATTCTGCTCATAGAGACAGGGTGTGTGATGCAGTTTAATTCCTGACACTAGCTTCTTCACTCTCTGTTCAATATTCTCACATTGCGCTGTATCTCTTCACAAAAACTGTCAAACAGCACAGCTGGAGTTAATAAACTGAGGAAGGATGCCCATTACCAGTTACAGACATCCCTATTGTTTGATGCTTTCAGTATTTCATTATCTCTGCATCAGCGCTGGTAGTCCTGCAACAGAAAAGCCATCAAAATAACACAGCTTGAAATGATAAATGAAAGCAACAGAACAACTGCAGCACAGAGCATGCACTTCTGTGGGCTTTTCTAGGTGCACAGATATTCGTATCTGTGCTGTGACAGTCTTCTACTAGCACAGCAAAGGTTTATCCAGATGTACTTCTTGGCTTAAAGCCACTGGACTCATTTCACATAGCAAATTTTCTCTAACTGCTAACATACCTAAGAAATTATATTTGATTGTTCTTCCTGAGAAATAGATTTCAGAAAGATACAAGATTTCATTTTTTCTCTTGTGTTAAGGAAAGAGAGGAAAATACAAAGAGATCCAGGAAAAGTCCATGTTGACCGCAAATAATCTTACCGCAAAATTGTTGTCAATTAGTTGGAACAAGTCAAATTAATTGGTACATTCTTTGCTGAATTGAGGTTAGGTATGTGGCTCTGGAAGGTACTAAATTCTCAATGAAGAGTTAACATAATGGATCAGAATTCTCTGACCCAGTTTAACAATTAGCTGGAGGTGGCGTGTTGTGAAATTTAAAGTACACTCCAGAGCAGGGAGTTCTTTCATCCTTTTCACAAAATTTCACATGAATTCTTTCATCCTTAATAAACATGGCTAAATTTAAAACAGGAATGTATATTTCATTTTATTGTTATAAGTATTATCTGCTTAGTGCCAACAGCATATTTCCAGAAGCTAAAAGTGTATTTCTCTCGCCATTTGTCAGATCTGCAATGCATTCATATAGCTGCTGTGCATAATTAAACATGTAAAGCAGATGACTGAAATTGGTAATTAGCCCTCAAGATTTTGTAGTTGTGTCTGGGAATTAAGCCACACAGTTCCCATTATATTCCAGAGAAATCATTCAGCTAAAATTCTTTCACTGCTTAGGAAATCAGGAGCCAGCTTCTAAAGCATTCATACTCAAGGGAGTGTAATTTGCATGTTCTGATTTCATATGATCAATATCTTTCCATTATATAGCTTTGTGTTTCAATCTGTATGGTTTTATAGAAATTAAAAGTTATATATTGTAACTTCGGGTGTGCAGCCTTGAAGAGAAGATTCATTACCATCCTTTACTGATAAACAGAAAAAAAAAAAAAAAAAACAGAAAAAAAAAAAAATCAAAATTCACTTTAAAATAAATGCAAAGTGCAAAACAGGGAAACAGACAAATACCCCACACCAATAAGCCCATGGTTCTGATATAAAAACTCCCTGTCTTCTATTACCATAGGTAAATATTCTCTTTTGGGGTATTTTGTTGTATATCAGGAGCAGCTAGTAAGATGGTTTTTCAGGGTCATGGTTCAACACCAGCTGGCAGCTGAGCCCTAAAGAGCTGCTCACTCACTCCCCCAGTGGGAAGGGTGAGAGAATCCGAACAGTAACAGTGAGGAAACACGTGGGCAGCAATAAAGGCAATTTAAAAGGTAAAGCAAAAGCCTCACACAACAGCAAAGTAAAACAAGGAATTCATTCACCACTTCCCATGGACAGGCAGGGGTTCGGCCGTCCCCAGGAGAGCAGGGCTCTGTCCCACATAAGACAAACACCATCACTCAAAACGTCTCCCCTTCTTTTTTGTTCCCCCAGCTGTATATGCTGTGTATGTATACATGCCACAGGGTATGGAATATCCCTTGGGTCAGCTGGGGTCAGCTGTGCTGGCTGTGTCCCCTCCCAGCTCACTGTGCACCCCCAGCCTCCTCACTGGAGGGGTGGGGTGAGAAGAAAATGCCTTGGTTCTGTGTCAGCACTGCTCAGCACCTGCTAAGACATCCCCGTGTTATCAAAACTGTTTTCAGCACAAATCCCAAACATTGCCCTGAACCAGCTAGCATGAAGAAAATGAACTGTGCATCAGTCACATTCTGCTCATCTAGTTTTAGACTCCTGTTAAGACAAAGAGTAGGGGATTTCAGGAATACTTACAGCTTTGTGAAGATTAAGCTTGCTTTGACATTTGTTGAGCAGTATCATACATTTCCATTGCAGAGAAAGAAATGATAATTTAGAAGTATGGAGGGAAAGAAAGAATATTTCTTCTCACAATTTTGCATTTGATCTCATGCAATATATGTATTCAGGGTCTAACTTAAAAACCTCCTATAACCGTTTTCTGGTTTTCTTTCCCTAACAGATTCTTTGGCCATATGTATATAATTACCTGGAACATAATAACTCAGGAAGTTGCTAAGCCTAAGTATACAGATCTGGTCATGTTTCTACCTGGATTTAGCTGCTTTTTTAAATGTTATTTTATTTTAAATACTGGAAAATAAATAGTCAGATATTGTCTGGTTTGATACTGAAATATTGTTCAGAACTTGGGAAAAACAGTTGGGATTAATGCAAGTTAGAACCAACTCTTTGTCTTCCTGGTCAAATTTGTGTGAAAAACTTAGTTATATAGTTCCAGACAGTTTTATTCATCTTTTATTTGTCCGCTCAGATATTGAGTATCCTTTGAAAATCTTGATTTTCAGTAAAGGTTTGATTGACATTTCAGTGTTACCAGTCATATATTTCTTATGAAAAGGAAAGGAAAAGAAAAGGAAAAGAAAAAGAAAAATAAAAATGAAAAGGAAAAGAAAAGAAAAGAAAAGAAAAGAAAAGAAAAGAAAAGAAAAGAAAAGAAAAGAAAAGAAAAGAAAAGAAAAGAAAAGAAAAGAAAAGAAAAGAAAAGAAAAGAAAAAGAAAAGAGAAAAGAAAAGGAGAAAGAAAAAGCAACAGATTCTTTCAGCCCACAGTCAGAATTCTAGAAACAGAAAAAAACTATGCCGTTATTCATTCTGACAAATACTTCTTTCACACTGACAAATAAGTGGTTCCTCAGGTTTCCCTATTGGAAAGTCAAGGAACTGATTCATGTGAGATTGTCTGCAAGCTGCACACAGACACATTTTTTTTTTCTCTCTCTTTTCCAAAGTTATTTTGAGGTAATTATTTTCTTGTACCTGAACTGATTGCTGAAATACTTTTTCTTTGCCTACCCCACCCCCAGTCACTTTTTTTTTGTTAATCCCCTGCAGGTATTTAGAATTAGCTTTCATGTTTTGCCTTAGTCCTACTTTCCCCAGGCTTTGCAAATTCTCTTTTCTTAATAAACATTTTTTATCATTTTTGTTATCCTTTTTTGGAGTCTTTCCAATTCAGCAAAATCTTTTTTGTATTATGGAGCCCAAAACAGTGTAAAGCACTCAAATACAGTTTCACCAATTCTGCACTGAGATAAAAAATTAATTACCTGCCCCCCTTCTCCTGACCTAATTCCTCTCATTATACTGTACATGCTCAATATGGTATTTGCCATTCTGCAGCATATCACTCTGTATTCTTCTGCAGAGTTTATGGTTTGCTCTGAGCCTGTTTTTTTCCTGTAGCCATGGAAATTTCTAAATTAGTCTTTCTCCATGTTACACATTAGGGTCTTTCACACTCCACGTTTAACATGATAAAGGGTCAATTTTGCAGTATTTAGACCATGATCACAGTAGGGCACATTGGGGTCTTCCCTACAGTCTAAGGCTGCAGTAAACAGAAAAAAAGGTGTAGTTGGATGCAGCAAATTCTTCCAACTCTACAGTTTTGCTGAAAATGCAAATCTCTCTTTTCTGTTGGAACACACTACCAGGGCTATTTTCAAAATTTACCTCTGTTTTCCTAAAAAGTGGAGCTACAACTTAATTTTTTTTAAATTTCAATATCTATATTGGCCTCCTTAGCGGTGTATATCATGACATCAATTCACACTCTGTTTTCCTGCATTCTGGTATTCTTACTTCTTCACTTGCATTTTTATCTTACCTTTTCTTAATTGGAACAAGAAAAATTTTTACAGAAATTTCCTTTTAACCACATATATTATGTCACATTGGTCAAGAAAACAGAATGACTGGCACTGTACTCAAGGAATATAAGTATCTTTCTTTCTTCCTTTACCAGTTAGACAGACAGATATTAAGCACCAGTGTAAATGCTTTCTATTCTCATGCTGTTTCTCACACAGCCTCCACGACCTTAACCAACATGCAAAGATCTTATCACAGCATTGTGCAGCAGACAAAACCCTTCCTTTGCACAGTTAAAGGAAAAATCAAATGTTTGGCTTAATAGCAGTTATGAATTTGACCCAATGACTCAAATACAGCATCAGGTACAAAGAAATATGATTAAGATATTTCTGCATAGATCTGTCCATCACTCTTTTACTATCTCTAGTAAACATGTTCTATTCAGTATAAAAGTGTCTAAATAGGTACATAGATTTAACTTGGGGTAGGAAAATAAAGACAAACACTGCCACAGTCATTCCTATATTACAGAATTTGTTGCCTAAAAAGCAGTTTATTGTACAACTTCATAGTGATCCCAGTGCAAACTGCAAAGAGTGCCTGATGAATAGCATTGTACCAGAAATGATGGGATGGTTAACCTGTAAAAGGTGCACAGCCACATCATTCCATAAGACTTGACAGATATCCAGTGACAAGCCCTGCAGACCAGTACCAGCTAACCCAGGAGACATCAGAGCCCACCAATTTTGTTAGTTCAATTTTATACTGATGCCATTGCTCCTGACCTTACAGTCATAACTCAAGTAATACAGGCTTCTAAAATGTTGGTGAGTAGCCTCAGCTTTAAGTTATCTAGGCTTTCTTGCTCCTTAGCCAACAGAAAGAGAGAAGCATCTCCCAAGGGGCAACTCATTTCTTCATTGACTCTTACATTATTGTTGATGAAATATTTCTGAGAAGCAATTCTTTCTCTGCTGATTCAAGGGGAAGCTTAGACAGGCTAATTTGAACCAGTTGGCTAACTTTTAGAGAGTGAAAAGGGCGTGCAATGAGTGACACCACAAGTGACTCCAGGGAGCAGTGTGAACTGTCGCTGTGGGACTGGAATTTTGCTAACTCTCTTACATTCACTAAAGCCGTGCAAGACGTTGCATGACTTACCCGTGGCTGGGTGTTGGCTGAGCTGTGTTAACAATGCAACCACTACCAGTTACAGAAGTGAATCTGAGCAGATGACGACCCTGGCAGAGCTGCTGCTGAGTACTGATTAGCCAGCACAGCACACACCTACACACAAGCTTAGGGCTGAAGATCAGGTCTGTATTCAGGTGTCAGCCTCTCCAGCCACAGCTAATAAGTCTATCACTGATGAAGCCAGACACTGAAACTCATCTGCAGTCTTCTGATCAGCAGAGTGCTCTTAGTCACATCAGTTTTCATCTGATGTGGTACTTTGTCACTTTGAAAGCTTAGCACCAATGGACAGTGATATTACTTCTTGCCTGTAATGAAGCACTAAGTTGGGATGATGTTGCTGTGAGTGCCTTCTCGGTACAGAATGGCATATTTGCATAGATTAGCCTGCTAGCTGATGGCCCTTGACTGCTTTAATTTCAAACACACTACTTTCCATTGAAATGCCGTACAGGTTTGTTTATTTATTTATTACTTTGCATCACTAGTGGATGCACAAATGCTTTGAACAGATTCCTGAGGCAATTTATTTCTTTACAGATGAAAAATTCTGTCCTTTTTTGTTAGGAGGCAAGTATATGTTGAAGAATGTAGAGGTATCTGAAAGCAGTGGAAATTATGAAGCTAAGAACAAACAGTTTTTTGACATTGCTGTTGACTGCCCTTGTGATAGTTACTGCTGTTTTAGGTTTTTAACTCATCTCTGATAAAGTTCTCTGATAAGGATACCTGCAAGATAACAAGTATAACCTGTTCTTCATACGACACCTGGTAAAATGATGAATGACTGATACATGCAGACTTAAGGTTGACCTCTTGACCTCTACTATTCAGTAAAATAAACTGGAACAGCAAAGAATTTGGCATTCAACTCTTAAAATCATAAAGCTTTCCTAGGTGAAAAAGAGGCATGCAACTTCAATCTCCAAAAATTATTTGGAATTTCATAGACGAAGTTAAAATACCTCCCAGCTTCCAGTTTGGGTGCATCTTTCTGATCATAGAGATTATAGACACAGATATTTAAATACATAGGAATAATATAAATATGTAAATGAATACATGAAAAAACTTTATGAGCCAAAATCATTTCTAACCACTGTTTAATCTTTTCACTGTGAATAGCTATACCAACAGCAGTAAGTTTTTCAGGTTCTTTGAGAAATTTCCAGTACCCCTACTTTAAAGTACTCTCAGATGGAAGATATTTTACCCAATCTCTCTTAGCCTATAAAGGATCAGAGAATCACAACATCTAAAATCAGGAAAGATGTACTGTGTCATTAGTCCAAATCTTTGCCAGCACAGAATACATCTCCATATTACATTTACAATCTTATCTCCACAGTTTGCGTCAGTTTGACAAACTTTTAAGATTTTTTTCATTATTTTATTGATTTTATAGGTAATTTTCAATAAGCCTTCTCCTTCTCTTTTTTATATGACCCTGCTTGGCATTGCTCCCTCAAATATTCATAGACCTGTCATTATAACCACTTGTAACCTTTCTTTGGTGAAGATGATGTGCATTTAACTTATTTAATGTTTTGGTTTTCTTCCCCAGAATTTCATACTTGAAGTTGTCCAATCAATGACCATATTGTAAATATCTCCTTCCTTTCATTCAGGCAAGAAATTTAGTCAGAAACTACCTGGAGTGAAAATACCATTTCACATCTTTCCCTGCTGAAATCTGGTATTACAGAGAACAGAATCTGTTTCCTCCAGGGTGACAGAAACAAATAAAAAATATTTTGTACAACATCTGGATGATGATATTTAAAATTATGTTCCTCAAAAAGAAAGATAGTTCACCTTACATAATTTACTGAGCTCTACTTTTGTTACCTTCTTCTGGTATGTTCATGAAGATGTTCAAGGAGATTTGAATAACTTGAGATTTGTAGATCATTAGTAAAACTACTGTGACAAGAATCTAATCAGAGATTAATCATAACCAAAGATAATGCCATTATTTATTCTTTTTCAAGCTCTCATTCTACACACTGCTATTTATACCACATTTCTTGTGATTTCTTGAAAAATATTTCAAATTCACTCTTGATTTAGAGGTTTGGTCTTTACTGAAGTCAGAGGAATTAAACAGTGCCTATTATTCTCACTGCATTAACCCTATCTTCAGAAGAAAATTGTTGAATTTTCTTTGATAGCAAGTTAATTTAACATGATTTCTTGCTTATGAACTCTAGCTGCCTGCAATTTTCCTCAAGGTGTTAAGGGATTTATTGAAGTATTTCTCTGATCTCATATATAGTCCTTATTTAAGAGACTTACAAAAACAAGTCCTGTGAATTACCCAATCTACTCCCTGAATTCTCAAAGATGACATTTGATAGTTCTATTTCTGATGCTGAATCTATTTAAACAATTTGGCCATGTTGATTGCTTCATGTATATAACATTTAAAAAATGTATTCTTTTGATGATTGAAGTTCTTACATATTTTTCTGTATGATCTGGATTTACTACCCATTACAAGAATTTTTACCTTCCTTCTCCAAAACCAAAACCAAGATGTATGAAATATATTTTTAAAAAAAAAGTTTTATGCTCAAAACTCCAGCTAGTGACAGTCCATCTGCCTGAAGCACAGTTACAGACTATGGAACAAATCATGTAGAACTCCAGTGTCAGAGACTATGTATTAAACTTCATTTTACTGGAGTCTAAAAAGAAGAGAGGGGAAAAAAAAAATCAATGTTCAATATTTAGAAACTAAGAAAATTCCAGTCATGTTCTCAGACTCAGCCAAAGGGAATAACTAGGTATGTTGATCATCCCTCCCAAGTCTTTCAGGCAACAGGGTTTTATAAACAATTTTATTCGATAACTATATACAGGGAAAAAAGGATACAGAAATAAAGCAAAAGCAATGTAATATGGCCTCAATTTTAACTGAAGTTATAATGTACTTAACATCTGACATAGCATAATAAAGGAAGAATGTTTTAGAAATTGTATACTTACATTCAATTATAGTTTCAAATATGTTTTATACTGTTTCTGAGTTTTTCCTCCCTTCTGTGTGTCAGTTTGATCATACAAGAAAACAATTTGATCACAGCTGTCAACATACAAATATCAAAGTTAGATTCAACTACTTCAGAACAGTATAATAAAGTGTGGAATTAAGATGGTAGTAGATAGCAGTAACAGATATTGATACAAGGCTTTACAATTTAAAATGTCTATCAGGGGACTATACAACTCTTCTCAGCATGATATTTCAACATCTCAGACATCTGGTGCTTTATCAGCTCCTGTAAAACATTCCTAAAGAAACCACCAAGAGAGAAAGCCTACAGTATGAAAATGCTTTGTAGACTCAGGTTCCTGGCCCCTGGCTCTCACTGTCATTAATAGCAGCAATTTTTCACTGAATTGAGAAATGCAGATTGCAATTAATCCTTTTCTTCACATTAAATTAATAGTTGAGGTGTGCATAGATTTCTTTTAAAGTCAGTGATGATGAGCAAACACAATTTTATCCTTAGGATTTGAGTTATATCTAAAAATGTAAAGGAGTTTAAAATCAAACAGAATCAAAACCCTTCATTCCATCCATGTCGCCCTGTATTATTCCCCAACTCAATATTTCAAATGGGAGCCATATCCAGTTTGAAGAGTCATATTGTATTATGGCACTGTACGTAACACAATATAATTAATGTAATAGGCATGAAGCATCAAAGGAGTAGTGCATCTGCTGAAAGTTGAACCAATTTTCATTTGACAATACATGCAATTGTCAATACATGCAATTGTATGCAATACATGCAATAATGAATTTTAACCTGTTACTGTGAGACTTATTGATACTTTCATATTAATGCTCTGAAAAATGAATTATTGTTATGTGCATATGAGTACAATTATAATGTGATTCAGTTCCAGTGGGAATGATGAAATTTCCTAAAAATAATGATGTAATTTCCTTTTCTTCCTGTGCTGTCCCTTCCCCGTCAGTGTGCCATTATGTTACAAGAACTTCAGGTGCTTGAGTTCAATATAAGCAGAAACAAATTAATGAAACTTCACCACAGTGTGGGATTTGAACCTATTTATTATGGGTCCACTGAATTATTAAGTAACTCATCTGTCTACTATCTTAGAAAGAACCTTTTGATTAAAATATGTATTGAAAGGTGGTTTTAGTAAACTTTAATTCATAAATACTTACAAATCACATTGGTGATTTACAATCATAAATCTGTGGTATGTTCATATATATCCTAGGTCCACATCATCACAGTATATAAATAAATTTATTTATAACGATATGAGTGTATGTAACACACAAAATGTATAGATTTGCAGATGTTTTATAGGTACATGTGATACACACACACACATATATATATATGCAGAAAAGAGAGGGAGCAAGATGAAATGACTATTAATATGGCCATGATTTCATTAACATAATGTGGATGGGTATTGCTAAGATGGTATCTAACCCTTCAGCAAACTGCTAAGTAGAAATGAAAGGTCCTGTTTTCCATGAGAGTAGGCATGAATACTGTTGGGTAACTGAGAAGAGAATAATTAACTCCTGCATCTCTTTCCAAGTAATCATTGAGCAACGGCAGTGAAAATGAACTCTAAAGAATCTGTGTTGATGATCATATCTCTTTTAGGTGCTCCTGGCTACACCTCACTAGTTGAGGACACAACAATTGATAGAAGCCTAACTCTGCTATTTATAGATATGGTTCTTCAGAAATATAAATTTCAAACACCTATAGACAAGTGACTATAAGGCTACTAAAAGAGAAAAAAATCTTTTGTACCTAACACATCAATTCATGTTCAAATGCTACCCTGCCTTGCCCACTAGAGTTCGGTTTAGGCAAGTTTGTACTCTCTTAAATTTTATAGACATTTTATTTAGTAGACCATTAAGTTTCAATGTAATCTGGGAAATTTCTGATAGTATTAGATAAAGACAAAATTCATTAAAACATTTTATTTGCTCCATCAGTAAATATTTCCAAAACCACTTTGGGCTTTGGTAATTTCTCTATTGAGTTGGCTAGGATGATCTGGTAGATTTATTCCTTTGAATTTGCAGTATGACAAAGACTCACATTTTACTCTTCCTGTTCAAGCGTTCCATTAGGAAATTATTTTGCAGTTTTTCTCCCTCTTTCTTATTTTTCTTTGCTTGTATTTTGGTTTGGTTTGGTTTGGGTTTTAGTAGTAAAACAATGCAGCAACATCTAATTTTGTAGTGACATCAATATTCAAAGTAATTTTGGTGCCTTGGCTAAAAGAGTATAAAAAGTAGAGCCATTTCACTCTAGCAAGGCAGGGATGGGATTTCCAGATAAATGACTTCCCTATAGAACAGAAATGATGGTGATGATCAAAGACACAATCTGCACAACTTTGTTGGTGATGTATTTTTTACAAAGTAAATTTAACTGACCTCTGTCAATATATTTTACTGTCACAGTTTTGTAAGACATATTTAGACCTCAGAATGACATATCTGCCTTTTCCCTCTCAGTCTCCCTGTCTTATTTCCCTGTACAGCTTCAACGTTCTTCTCCGAGATTGAGCTGAAAGCAGGGACACACACCCATGCAGTCCAAACACTACTGAAACAGGTTATCCTACTATGTTAGAGAAACACCTGGCAAGGGAAATTTAATCTACTACTAACTGGAGTAATTCATCTTTGGAGTCAACTGAGTCATTGTGAGGAGCATATTTAATGATTGCTCTCTGCCCGGCAGCAGCTACATTTTTATTTCTGGGTACAATTCACTATGTTGTTTATTCTGCATACAGCCTCAAGTCATCTAAGGCTCTCAGATCAGGAGCAGAGCTAGTATTGAACTCTCTAGGACAGAAAACCTTTTTCAATACAAGGCTATGGTTACTATTTGACCTATTTCACTTTGTTTTGAGAGGTTGTATGAAATATGCTCATTAGAGGAACCTGAATTTGGCTTTTTATCGATAGCTCCACAGTCACCTTAAATCAAGCTAAACCAGGCAGCTATTAGAAAGGGTAATTCTGTCCATAATTACCTTCACCTTCTCACCAGGGCTTCCTTGCTATTCTCTTGCATTAACTTTTCTTATTTTGATCTATAGTATGAATCACTTATATAAAAATCCCAAACAACTGCTGGGCTATGTAACCGCTCTAGCTGTCTGTCATGATTTAATCCCAAGCAGCAACCAAGCCACATGCAGTTGCTTGCTCAGTCCCCCACCAGCAGGACCAAGGAGGGAATCAGAAGGGAAAAAGCCAGAAAACTCATGGGTTGAGATAAAGACAGTTTAATAGGGCAAGTAAAAGCAGTGCATGCAAACAAAGTCAAACAAAAAATAAATTCAGTGCTTCCCATGGGCAGGCAGGGGTTCAGCCATCCCCAGGTGAGCAGGGCCCCTTCACATGTAACGGTGACTTGGAACAATAAATTCCATCACTCCTTCTTCCCCCCACTTTATATACTGAGCACGATGTCACATGGTCTGGAATGGTCAGTTTTTGGTCACTTGTTCTGGCTGTGTCTCATCCCAACCTCCCCGGCACCCCCAACTTCCTCACCAGTGTGGCAGTAAAAAAAGAAGAAAAGGCCTTGGCTCTGTGTAATCCCTGCTCAGCAATAACAAAAACATCTCTATATTTTCAACCCTGTGTTCAGCTCAAATCTAATACACAGCCACATATCAGCCACTGTGAAGAAAGTTAACTCTACACCAGCCAAAACCAGCACACTGTCAGAAAATGGAACTGGAACATGCAAACAGGCATGAGAGGCAAAATTGAGCTAAGTGTACATCTTTCACGAAGCATAATCCAGTTCAAAAGTGGGCTGCTGTCATCTCCTACCCATAGTTTTTTCCAGTGCCTAGTTAGTATCAGATATAGTATGTAAGTAACTGCAAAACAAGCTAGATCAGAAAGTGGTCAAACAAAGAGACACAGAGATTAAAGAAGGGCAGGATCATATGAAGAAGGATAGCAGGAAGGAGAGCAAAACCACCTGTGTTAGGTCCTCAATTATATTAGATTAAACATTACACAAAACTTCTCCCTTTGATCAGTCTAACATGATTGTGAAGCCTCAAGGCTAAAAGTTTGATTATGTTTTGATTCAAAGCTGCTTTGAATTAAAGTCAGCTATGAAGACAGCAGTTCTAATGGATTTAATTTATTTCCTATTAACACAATTTGCAGTGAGCACCAACAGAAGGTGTCATTCAAGTCATCAGTGGCACCCGTAGTCTCAGGTGATAGCAAGTAACACATTAGAGAAATGTGATGTAGGTAGAGGTGGAACAAATGCCCTCTCACCCTTTTTTCCAAAAGGTCTTAATTTGGTCTCTATTGGTCAATACAGTCTTAAACACTGGGGTATGAGATTTTTCCTAGCATTTTTATGGCCACTGAGACGTGATGACAATGAGTTTTGAAGTCCATTTACTGCCTTCTAGGAAATGTCTCCTATTTCTGAAGCGTAGGGCATGGAGAACAAATTTCCCTAATCTTCTGGTTTTTACTACTTGAGCATTTTTTATGCTTTTACCATATAAACACTTACCCTTGTAAATGCAAAGATTTTTTTCACATTCTATTAATAGGTGAAATTTCCCCTGTATTCCCTTTTCATCACTCATAAATGATGAAATATTTTTCTTGAAATGGAATATACAGTGTTACCCAGAGTATTCAGGACCAAAATATAGCACTGACTGTCTTGAAGAGATTACTTTATTTCCTTATTTACTGATCCTCATGAATCATCAGGATTTAAAAAATTTTAAGTGTAAATGCAGATTCTGTGAAGTTTGTTTTTTGAAGTATCTACAGGAAAAACTCATTCAATAATGCTCTTTACATAGACTTGTACTTTAAAAGCACAATTTCAGATTTGGAATTGCACTTTGTATTTGGATTTTGGTCGGCAAGCAAACAATTCATAGTATCTGGTAAAATTCTAGGGCAGAGATGGCCAGTACTGAGAGTTTAACTCTGAAGTTAATGCCATTTTTTCCAATAGAAATCACATTCAATATAGCCCAGGCTTCAAACAGGCTATTCAATGCAGCTAGAAAAAAATGTTTCAAATTATGTAGTATATACACCATGTAATACATGGAAATTATATGCATTCTTCCAGTGCTGGATGTAAAAATCAATCCTTTTGTCAAGTGCTTCTATTGTAGACTGCCATGTTGGAGACCTACATTCAAACAAAGGACTCGGAGGGTTGGGCACTTAGCTTCCAGGGAGAGGAGCCTTCTGTCATTCAATAACTCTCCTCAGTCGCAGACGACAAACGAGCGACTGTAGATAAGACACTTCAGACAAGCTTCTGAAAACCCTTTTGATAAAGTCTCACATCTGAGGTTAATGACAATAGCTAAGGTGTGGGAGTCATGTAATAAGCGTAAATCTGACTTGGAAAATTAAAAACAAAGAGCATGAAACAAAGAAAAAGTAGCACTAGTTTGAAGAGAATGGCATTGCAGTCAAAAGGAGTAAATAATGAGGAACAATGCAGTATGATACATGAGAACTTAGATGATTTAAATACTAAAAGATGAAAGCTAGTTCAAAGCAGCTAAATAGAGAGCAGTGACAGGTTCCCAGGGAAAAAAAGGATATCAAACAATTGGGTGTGTCATTAAATATAAGAAATCAAAAGGTAAAAAGAGTCTAAAAGATAATTCTGTGTGCAGCATTAAATATGAATGATAAGTAATAAGATGAGAAAAGAAAAATCTATGTCTAACATTAAAAACAAAGGAACATTACCAACTATGCCTAAGTAGGGCAAAAAGGGAGCCAGGTACAATTTATTAATATAAACAAAATCCAGAAGAAACAGACTAACTAAGAAGTGAACAAAGGAAAAGGAATCCACTTTCAGTTAAAAAATCTAGAGGGTTATTCAATCCTAGGAAACAGGAGTGTTAAATACTTCTTGCTGTACAGTTAAAAGCTCTTCTAGGCTGTAGTTTTTGCTCACTGTGTCCATAGCTCTGCTAAACTACCACTGTGAGCACAAAAGTCATGCCTGGAGCTTGCCTAGCCCATGTACTTATTTATAGGAGACATTTGAGGCCCAGATAATGATTCTGTAAGAAAAGTCCAAGCAAAAGACACTAGATTTGCAAAATCACTTGAGGCACCAAAAGTTATGGGTTAAAAGCACCCCAAAATCTCATAATGAGATCTCACAAATACCTGTGAAACTCGGGACCCTAACTGATGCTAGCAGAAGTCTTAGTACCATGAATTCTTATGGATGAAGTCCATTAATAGTAAATCCTCTCAGAGGTAAATCCCACTATTCCTGTTATTTCTAATTATAACATAACAACATTAAGAAATTGACATTTCCTTTTTTTCCGTTTTCAACATGGATAGTCTACTTTTTTCATTAAAAGAATAACCTTGCCATAGCTGGACATTCTTCTAAGTTTTTGAGCCCATGAAAGTTTGTCCATAATAAATATTTCCTGGTAAATAACTTATTACCATAACAATTCACTCAAGACTTAATTTTTGTCATAAGTGGTGGGTAATTAGGAAAAACAAGGTTGTTGTTGGGTTTTTTTCATTAAAAAGGTTTTTGTTGTTTTTCTCACTTTTTCTAAATTAGAAATACAGAACACATTAAAAAATTAACCATTCAAAAGTGGAGAAATTCTGGCTGGAATAACTGAACTACTGACTGTAGTAACAGCAACTGCATGAAATACTACTAAAAGGACAGTGTAGCTCAGAAACTGATTTGTTCCATTTTGCGGAGGCAGGAGGACTCAGTGCAGATTTAGCACGGCACGTTATTCAGTGCAGCGGGCTCTGTGAGACTGCTGGTGCCCATGTTTTAACATCGTTGGTCCAGATTACTGTGTAAAGTTAAGCTGCTCTTTGCCTACACTGATAATTCAGCCTAGCCTGGCTACACATTCATGGGTGTAATGTGAGGCACACTGCTAATTGCTGGATTATATCTTGCCCCAGTCAAGAGTGTGAGACTATTATAAATTCCAACTGAAAAGAGTATATTAATTGCTTGTAGCAGGCTAGGCAATATGCATTTCTCCAGAAGAAAAAAAAAGTGGAACCATTTCTTTAGAGTTAAAAACTAAACAAAATTCCCTCTATCTCCCCTCTTGCCCCAGAACAGCCTTTCCAATTTCTTTAACTTCTAAAACTGAAATTTCCAGTGCTAAAAATATGAAGAATTAGAATTTTCAGTGTGGGTCTAGGGAGATCACTTCTGGTTTAGTTTTGGAGGTTTTTTAATCTGAAAAGCCTGTAAATCAATAAAATTAAACCTCCCATACCATAATGCTTAATAACCTTGCCAAAGGTCACTTCTAACCAGATCAAAGCTTTCAAATTAGAGAAAGACTTATATAAGGATGAGAGAAAGAGGCAAAATATCTTGCAGAAACACAAGCGAAAGATAAAGAATAGTACTGTTCTTGATCACACTTCCATCTGCCAATGTAGATGAAGGAGAATTGTAGTTGGTCACCAATTTAATCTTGGATTAGTTTGGATCACCCAATTTACTACAGCTCCTTGACAATAGAGGTGTAGTTTAGTCTGGAAATGAGACAGAAGCTCTAAGATAAACTAAAAATAAGATCTTTTTAAATAAAAGATCATTTTAGCTACGCTCTGTAGTGGGAACAGAGGATGTCAAAGAATAAAAAGCAAGTGTTCACAAAGTCTGTTTCTCTAGGACAATAGAGATATACCTAGGTATCTGACATCTCTACATTTTATGCAGTTTTAGTTCTTTTACAGATTTGTAATCTGTTGAGAGTTCAGTAAAAGAGGTCCAATAAACATACTGCATAACAAGTAACAGCACAATGGACAATTTAGACTTGAGAATGAGGGCTTTGTGAGATGAAAACAAAAGAGATACCAGACTGAAAGAGGAGATAACACTTTTTTGATCAGATATGGAGCATAGACAGACTTTTATCTCTGGCCTATCTGTACCTATGAATGTGTAGCACAGACCAGAATGCTTCAAAGTCAGGACATCTTTAGTTATCACCAGAACAGATGCCAGAACCTATGCCTGTATCTCTGTTAGTAAACTGAACTCTGCAATGCTGTCTATTTGTTAGCGTGGTGCCTGGCACAGATTTTTGTCTTAGTCAATTAACATATTCTACTGATTACATGTGCTTCATTTACATTATCAAACCCTGTTCACAAACCTGTAGTAGCTGTCATGTCGTTACAACCAGAATGACCTCATTATTTGCCACGAGACTGACTACAATTATTGTAGCTTGCCCATATACAGGCCTCACAGAACTGAATTTTCCTCACCTTTTCATCTTAGTGGTACAAAATGTAAGGCAAAATTAAGTCTTGTTGGATCCTTCTATTCTTTTTAGTCATAAAAGGGCGTAACTGACCCCCAGCATCCATCTGTAATAATTTAGTTCAGTAAATATCTTTTTAATGTCCTGTTTCCTTTGGTATTCGTGTCTCAGAAGCATAAAGATGTTGAAGACCAATACCTGTGTGTGTTTCATTTCACACTTTATGAGAAAAATCTTTGCCTTTTGAAAAGTGAGAAGTCTTCCCAAAAATAGCAATTATAATTCCAGATCTCTATAGATTCCCTAAGTTCTATTTTTAATCTCTAAAAAAGACAAAATTCACCTACTTTAGGGGTTCAGTACATTCCTATTTACATGATAACTTTATTGTTTCAGATGTCACCAGTCTTTCTACTATCTCTCAGCAAAAATGTACTGCTTACCCTACTACTCCTCCCAAATTTTTCTTAGTCTTTGTGAAATTACACAATTGCTCTACATCATAAAAAATGCTGTGCTGATTTTTTTATATCTGAACATACATATTGTCTGATTTTCTACCAATAACTCTTGTATTTTGAGAGATGGTCCTCTTTTTTCCTTGATAGGTAAACAGAGCTGATAATGATACACAGTCCTGTCCAGTATCTGATTTAAAGTTGATAATATTCCTTCTGCATGAACATCAAACCTTTCTCACTTCAAATGAGGTAATTTTTAATCTGCTAAATCTACAGATTCTGCTGTAATCATCCAGAGGCGATTTCACATTTTAGGAAAATCTGAAGAGCCCTAGACCTAGCATTTTCTCAGAGAAGCATATGTAATTCCTTGTTCATAGAATGATTCTGTGAATCAGATCCTTCCCACTGTTACTTTTTCATACCTAAGTCCAGTTTATTAATTTGACAGAAATTTTTACACAATATGTACATATGTTCTCTTCAGCTATATGTATATATTTACACTCCAGTATGATGCATGGCAACATTTTGAGAGATCAGGAGGGAATAAGAATGAGCAAAAAGATATCCCAAGATCTTTTAATGAGTAAGAATCATGTGGAACTGTTAAGACTTCACACACTTTTCCAGCCATAGGGAGCAGGAGGCTGGAGAGCAGCACAGTGGAAAGGGACCTGAGGGTGCTGGTCCACAGAAAGTTGAACATGAATCAGCAGTGCCCTGACAGGAGGGCCAGCTGTGTCCTGGGGGCATCAGGCACAGCATCGCCAGCCGGGCAAGGGAGGGACTGTCCTGCTCTACTCTGACCTGGGGCGGCCTCACCGCGAGTGCTGGGGGCAGCTTTGGGTGCCGAAATGTAAGAAAGGCATTAGCGAGTATCTAAAGAAGGGCAACAAAGATGATGAAGGGCCTTGAGGCGAAGTTGTGTGAGGAGTGGCTGAGGTCATTTGGTGTGTTCAGCCTGGAGGAGACTGAGAGGAGATCTCACTGCCATTACAACTTCCTCTTGAGGGGAACCCCTCGTGAGGGGAAGCAGAGGGGCAGACATTAATCTCTTCTCTGGGGTGACAGTGACAGGACTCAAGGAAATGGCATGGAGCTGAGTCAGGGCAGGTTTAGGTTGGATCAGGAATAGGTTCTTCCTCCAGAGAGTGGTTGGGCACTGGAACAGCTCCCCAGGGCAGTGATCACAACACCGAGACTGACAGAGTTCAAGAAGCTTTTGTACAGTGCTGTCAAGGACATGGTGTGACTCTTGGGGTGTCCTGTACAGGACCGGGAGTTGGACTTCATGATCCTTGTGGGTCCCTTCCAACTCAGCTTATTCAGTGAGTCTATGTTAAACAGTTCAATTACGTGCTTGGAGAAGTGTTTATTTTACATTTTAAATTAATTCTGCTTATGAGGTATGTTCCTAAGGATTTTTTTTGTTCTTCATTTGCTTTCCTCCTCAACTAAAATATGGGAAGATTTTCACCAAAAAATCACAGAATGGTTGAGGTGGGAAGGCACCTCTGGAAATCACCTAATCCAGCTCCCAGATTAAGGCAGGGTAAATTAGAGTGGGTTGATCAGATCTGGGGCCACCTGGGTTTAAAATAACTCAGAGAATGAACAGTTCATAGCCTTTCTGCATAACCTGTGTGTGTCTGACCCTCTCACAGTAAATGTGTTTTTCTGGTATTTGAATTAAATTGCCTGTATCTTGGTTTGTGGTCGTTGCCTCTTGTCCCTTCCTTGGCTACTACTGAGAAAAGCCTAGCTCATATTTACATCATCTAAATAGGAATGTATACACATTGATATGGCCCTTCTGGGGAATTCTCTTCTGGCAGAGCAGTCACAGTTCTCTCAGCCACTCCCATTCCTCAGTTGTATTTGTGACCTGATCCAGAATGTCCATTTCTCTCACACAAAGAAGGCAGCACTTCAGATGTGTCTCAGCAGTGTTCATTGGAGGAGAAGGGTGACATCCCTTGAGCAGCAGCTAGCCCTCCTTCCTATGTGGCCCAGGACACCATCGGCCTTCAGTGCTGCAAGGACACTCAGGTTAAGATACCTAAAGATATCTGCTGTCTGAATAACCTGTCTTACAGACAGGAGACTGATATCTTTTAAATATTCTTAGTTATATATGACTAACTGAATTCAATGACAATTTGACACTTAGATATTTCAGATGATGTGAACCAGCAGAAGTTTGTTTATTGTCAGGCAGAAAGTTACAGCAAAGAAGAAAAAAGGGTCAGATCTCAAAAAAATCACTATTCCTAGACTTGTGTTCCTACTTTACTAGATATATGTGACATTAATATAATAGATTTCAAGCTACTGACATTATAATAGATATCTAAAGTTGACATTAATTCAGATGTACTTTTAATCTTGGTAAATCTGAAAGCAGACGCATGATCAATTCCAAATGAAATAAAATACCAAGAAAAATACCACCACTGTTTTTCAAGCAAACTGTTTACATTGAGAGCTATGTAGCAGCAGGAGCTCTGACCGAAGAAACAAAATACAAAAGCTGTCACCGCCTCAAATATTTTTCTTTCATCTTGATTTCACAGAAGAAACTACATATGATTAAGGTAATACCTTTTTTATTAACTTATAAGAATAACATTTTCAGAAACATTGCTTGTTTGCAGAAGTCTGGACTAAAACTAGAAGGTGACATCAAAAACATATACTGCAGTGAGAAAAATAATTAGCAAATTTTTGTGCCACTTAATCCAAAAGAAGGTACTATAGAAAGAAAGTAGAAAAATAGTGGTAGAAAAAAACCCAGTAAATTAAAACCTGTATGTATTAGCAGTACCTTCTCTATATTAACCACAACATTAACATAACAGTAAATTTTATATTTACGTGTAGAAAATACCATTGTTAATATAATTCACAAACCTCAGAAGAGTCATTAGGCTCTCTCCATATTAGGATGATATGGCTACTCTAAGGAAGCATTCATATGTTATTCAGAGCAAAATAAACTGCCACACAGGTATTCATATGCTTTAGTGACTTTTGAGGATTGATTTATTTGTTTCTAAATCTGTCTATACAGGCAAGATATATATATGTAGTATGTAGTAAGATAGTATATATTTAGCAATAATTTCAGGCAATTTATACCATCACATTTTTTGTCCAAGGACTTGATCCACTGAAGATTTGATCTTCAAGTCCCAGTAGAGAAGGCGGCATTTTTTCCCAATGGAGAACACTGTGTTGAGACAACAAGATGCAAGGTCATGTATAATTCTTATGTTTGAAAGAAAACAATTTCAGAAGTTGCAAGCTGGAGGACTAAATAACTGATTCAAATATGTTGTCTCTGACTATGACTTTAACTCAAGTGAGCAAATTCGAGATTCAGCAGCTTTGTAAACCTACATCATCTCCAGGGGTCTCAGGTGACTTGGGTGTGCTGTTGCAAGTGCGTAAGTATAAAATACACATCATATCCTGTTCCTGTGATTATACATACAATACAATAAAGGGAGAAGTGAAACAATAAATTAGAGGAAAAATGTGAGAAGCAATGTTCAGTAATAGTCAGGAGACCAGATGAGCTTTGTAACCTGAACAGTAGTAAAAGAAGGAAAATAATGCAGGTCCCATTTATACTATTTGCTACGTCTTTCATCTTCCCCTCCCTCCTGGAGGAAGCACTATCCACCTCACCTCTTCAGTCTCTGGAAATGGGTGGTAGTGCTGCAGTTCCATGGGAGATGGCAGGACAGTGTTTTCAGCCCTCTCTGCTCCTTGCTCTTTTCTACTGCACTACGAATTCAGTCAGCAAGCGTACACTAGTTCTTCTGTAACTTTGTTTTAGGATCTGAGAGCTAATTAGATGGAAGAAGAAGTGCTAGGAATACACAGGTGACAAGAAGATTTCCAATACCTGCAGTGGCAAAGCTCAGCTGGAACTACTCAGGTTCATTTCCAAGTTGAATGTATTAGTCTTGCATGTCAATGATGAGCAGCTGCTTCCCTCTGAGAGACCGTACTTTTAAGAGACTGCTAAAAATCTTAGAGATGAATCCACTCCTAAGCTATTAATTAGTTTGGTCCAAAATATTAGTCTGTCTTAATTAAGCCAATTCCATATGGACCAAAATAGGTTTGCTAACTGAATTTCAGCCTAAATGGAAGCATTTATGTCTAGTAGTACGATATTAATGAGACCCATTTAATGAAGGCGATGATTTTCTCAAATCATAAAGAAAGAGGGGAAAAACTAGTACTTAGAAACAGATTCCTGTGTCTTTCTCTTTTTCATTTTTAATTATGTCGTTTTAGCCATAAAAGTGGGGGTTTTAAAAATTTTTTACCAATATGAGCCACTAGCATCTATCTATTGTGCCATGATAGAAAATTGGGATTTTTTAAGTACCATATTTCTCATAATTATTTCTCTCAAAATTATCCCATTATGAAGCAAAGATGTAGATATGTAGGATGTTTTCTTATTGTCTGTGTTTCCACAGTGGGAGCTAGAGTTCCTGGTATATTATTAACACTAAAAAGTGATTGGCACTTTAACAAAAATCAGTACAAATAACTATTTTCTCTTCAGCAAAAGTGGGGCAGTGAAATGCCACAGAATTTACAGGGTGCTGAGTCTCCATCTTTCTGTATATTTTCTGATTAATAATAGAAAGTTCAGGGATACCTTCACAGTACCCATCTAGGGCAGGAGCATAGCCACAATCCATTTCATTTGGGTGCAAATCTTCTGTACAGGATTTACAGTTCTCCTGACAGACTGAGGAGGCTGCATTAACTCGCAGTCTGAACTGATTCTTGGCCTGCACATTTTCATTATCACTGAGAGAACACAATTGCATTTATGATTTCTAAAGTTCTTGTTTTCTTAAGCAAAACTGTTCATTTGAGGAAGAGGGAGAAGGAATTTTTACTTTGAAAGGAATATCCTATGTTTGTTAAATTTTTGAAAATTCACCTTTGTTCAATTGAAAATTTAATCAAACAACCCTTGAGATACTATTAAAATTCAATACATTGGTGCTATGCACATAATTATTTTGATAAATCTACTGTTTTAATACAATACTTTCCCTTTTCTTTTTATGTTTTGTTTAGTTGCAAAAAATACACACATTTATAGTGCCAGCATGGGTTCTAATTTAAGATGATCTTATAAGCATATATTGTAAGCAAACAAAAAAAAAATTTTAACCAAAACTTATGGACTTATGTGCAGAAATATATTCAAAATGAAAGTAGGAAACCACTAAGAAACAGGTTTAATATATCCTCTCTCTTCAGTCCTTGGGAAGAATATGCATTACGCTTTGGGACTGCCTGACCCAAACAATTTTCATCATTGTTCTTCCTGGAGAAAATATTCTGATCCATTGCATTAGCTGTTAAAATTGCTCACCTACATTGCAGACAACTCTGCACGACCATGTTGCAATAGCACAATTATGTGTGATGATACTGATCATGTCAAATCTCTAAAGGAAGATTTTTTTAAATAGAGGGATGATTTATTTATGTTTTAAACTGCCGAATAGTTTTCATTTCCTAAAGCAAAAGGAAAAGAAAGAATAGTAATATTAAAAGGTAATCTCATCATGCCATTCACCAAATTTGCAATCAAAACTCTTTATCTTTGGAACAAAGAAGATTTTGTGATTCACAGTAAAGTAGAAAACCACTAGCTCTGCTAATATGAAATTATTTTTAAAATAATTACTGAAAGGAAAAGGCCATGCAATTGAAATTTCCAACCAATATGAATGGAATGGAGAGAGAAATCACAGATTGTTATGATAGGGGAAAGAAAATAAATTAACAATGATGACTGAATAGATTTATCTGAAAATAGTCATCTTTCCACATTATAAACTGTGTTACTGTTAAACAGGAAGAGAATCTAAAAATTACATAAATAAGCCACTATCATAAAGGAGGTATTACAGTATATTAAGGTGATGAAATATTGTCCATTTTTCCTGTGCCTTTGGCATCGTTTTGTCTTTCTCATAATAGATGAAGAAAAGGGCAGACAAAGAGATAATTTTTTTCACTGTGTCTTACTGCTGACACTCAAGTGAATATTTTTCAAAAGAATATAATTTTTTTTTCAGAGAGCACATGCATATAGAAAGATGATGCAAGGAGAAAAGCAAAGAAGTTTGTTAGATGTCGCAGTTGAGATGGTCACGACAAGTAAAAAGTTCACCACAACAGCTTCTTGGTCAGAGAAAAGGAAGTAACTCTATTTTCCAAGGCCTTTTTATCCTATTTTCTAACTTTCATGTCACACATCCACTGGCTCTCAATTCACCACTCCGCAATGTCATTGTCTGCCTACAGTTAGAACAACATCTTGCCAAAACACCACCTGCATGAAGTCGGGTATCTCTGTTTATGAATTCCTGCTTGTTTTGAACCAGAAAGCAACAGTGAGAATTTGGAGCAACAGAGTGCTCTCATGGCAAAGTAGTTCTCACTACATGCCTACAGTTCCCACAGTTAGAAGGGGATTCCTCTCCACTTTCAGAAAATACTGGTTCATATTCTGTGTATTCCAGCATCTAATTGTAGATGTCTATGAAGTAGTTAGATATTTTTATAGAACCCATAGAATGTTTTTTCTCTTGAAAATCATGGGTTCCTAGTTTTTGTCTCCAGTCTCTATGCTTTGTTCAGACTCAGTGATATAGTACTTATATCATTTGGTTCCACTGGGCAATGTCCAGAGCAGTTTTTTTTCTTCTGTCTTTTACATTTTTACAATTATTGTTATTATTTTCCTCTCCTTCTGTTTGTTTAAGCCTAAGTTATACCATTTATTGTTGAATTGTAAGTGACTGGTTCCAGGACTGTGATCTCTATATGAAGCTTGTCATGTACCTAGCACAATGGGAAACCTAGTTTGTAACTTTCCAGTTACAATAAGTAAAAGAATTCAAGAAAAACCCGTTTCAGAATAAGAATAGATGTAGACACCCTGCAAACAGTAAAATCTAATTTTCCCTCTGTCTTAGGCACATTTTGGAAAATAGGAATTGACCACTTCTTAAAATAAAATGGTTTTGAATTGAAAATTACAATAAAGTATACCATTAACTGTCATTAAGCAACATCTGCAATAATTCATATCCAACATATTTATGTATTTAGCTTTTCAGTCTATTTCCATAACAACAAACTATATATTGCTAGGGAGTGAAGACAAGCACTGGAAAGCCATGACCTACACTGATGATAAGAAGGTCGGGGACACAGTTTTATTCTTGCCTCCTACTGCACACCTGAAAAATCTAGTGTGATACATAAGCACAGGATTTTGGTGGCTAAGAGCTAAATGATAAAGTGTAGCAACAGATCTTTGACACTGGTCAAAAAAACGCTTTCTATCACTAGTTAGTTCACTAGTGCAGGAGTGGCCTTTGGATTTGTGTCCAGCTAATATCTCTCTTACACCGATATTAATAGACATGATCATTTTTGTGTATTTTTTCCTTTTTTTTAAAATGTTTTTTCTTAAATTTCATGCTTTATTTGCATAGACTTCTCCACAAGTATGTGCCCTTCACAAGGGCTGCATACTTAATGTTTGAGTTACAGCTCTTAATTGTGACTGATGGAACAGAGTGCACAGCTTTATTCCTTGACTTGATAAATGTTTGCAAATTTCAGATAGGAATATTCACTGCATATATTTCAGACAATAGTTCTTACCTGTATGGAGTGAAACTTATTTTCTGATGAAAATTCATGAGATGAAATGTCACCTTCAGAAAGCTTGTGAAAAACGACCTGTAGTGTGAATCTTTCTGTCAGGATTCAAGTTTACATAGTTCTACTGGTGTACCCAGCCCATTTCCCGTGACAGGGAATGTACAGTGATATGTGTACCTTTCCTGAACCTATTACATGCTGCATCTCTGCACTGGCTTTTTTGCTGCTGGGAATAAGGGCTTGAAGCACAGAAAACGGTGAAGAGCCTGGGTACTCTACTTGTTATTTTAAAAATATGTATTTGTAGTTTCTGTATGATATCTGAGTTCATGATATTAAGTGCTTCTTTTAAGAAATCTGAAATCCCTGAGGTGCTGCTTTGTGACAATGTCTAGAAATAATTTTTATTTTATTTTAGAGTGCAGTGACTCTTAAAATGGAGATTAGGTTTTTATTCTAATGGCAGCTGTATTGATGCACTTGGTTTCACATATAATTGGCAAAAAAACCTGGTGGTGTTGCAGGGGAACAGACTGTAAAACACAATGGACACATCACCTTGCTAGGTCTGACTGTGAATTCTAGAGGCAGAAGTGCTGTGGAGTTTGCTAGACCTTTTGTTTCTGATGGCCTTTGAATTACCTTGCTCATGTCAGATCATGAAAGGACATGAATGCTGGAATTTTGACTGTTCACTTTTGTTTTTCTACTTCTTTCATGAAGATAAAAGTACTTCTTTTCAACACAGACAACAACATTAAGAGCTGTATTTGTTCTTTATCTCCCTCTCACATAAAAAAGTATTGATTACCTTATAATGGTATTTCTTTTCAGAACAAAATGGCATTTCTTATAGAAGAACAAAGCTTATTCTGTTATTCCAACGTTCTTGGAATTCCTGTTTGTAGTTTACGTTTGCCTGCAACATTTCCGTCAAACAGCTAGCACTGCTCTTACTTCAAAGCTATGAGTTGAGCAGTTGCCATTACATCAAGGCTTTATATTTCACAAGGCTTTACCTACAAATTTATTTTATTGTCTTATTATTAGGTCAAATTCTGATATCTTTATTCAAGTTTTCCAACTGAAATAATGGACTAAAGAGTCCATCATGTGGCCAGCTGTTATTGTTAAAAACAGTTTTCTTGTGATATTGTAGGGAGAGCATTCTGGATGGGATGTTATCCTTCATTGCTTCCCTACCCTATTTTTTCTTTCTGAAGACAGATGTACACAGACACACAAATGTATCGGCAGATACAACTAAAACAAATAAAATCAAAACAGTCTTGTCTAATGAACTGTTCCAATAAAGATGGATCTCCTAGCTGTGACTCAAAAGAGCCTTTTAATTTGAACATGTTGAATTTTAACACATATGGTAGGAAATTGAAAATGGAACTGCATGTTGCAAATACTACAGTGTTTATCACTGTGTTTGTGACGGAAGGATGCAAAGATCCCATGCAGTGCTTCAGCCTGGCTGTACTGTGTACAGCCAGGTCCATAGAAAAAAAGGAAGAACTTGTTAAAAAATGGAAACACTATGAGGGAACAGAAATAATATGCTAGCAGTAAGAAAACCAAGGAATAGCATACGCGTTGGCATAACAGAGTCATTATGAATCACTGGTATTCTTGTTGACTCTGGGTATATGAATTAACAATCATTTAGGGGAAAACATGAATGCAGACAAAAGGGAGACAGATTCCTTAGAGATTGTAGATTTTCCTGTTCAGACTGGTGGAGTTTGGCCGTTTCATTAGCTTTCCCCCTTAAAGTAGGCTTTCTTCAAGTGGTGAGACCATTTCCACTGGCTGCAGTTCAGCTGCACACCAGGTGATTAGACTGGGGTGAGAAAAAGTCTGCAGGGCAGAGGAGTCCACAAATGCATTGGAAAATATGTGAGCTGATTCCTCTGTGTTTCTTCCAATACTCAATGAAGAATACATGGTAAGTTTTGGGAATTCTCGCACTTTCACTGCTTTCTCGGTGCTCATTTCTTGAAGTCTAAGAAAGTACATAATAGGACTGTGGGCCAGAAAAGAGGAGTAGTAATGCTCAAACTTGAAATATTTTTGTAGTTTTTTTGGTTTGGTTTTTCTTTTTTTAATGATAGACATCTATTTTTTAATTTTTACAATGTTGTTTTATTTTGCAGATGAACACAGTAGAAATCAATAGACTGGTTTTTTTCAATATTATACACACACAAACACATGCTCATGTAAGTGTACATTTATAATAGTCACATGTAAATATATCTAATTATTTAGATAGATAAGGAAATTAGGATGCAGTTGCCTAAATCAAACACTTAACTATGCAACATCTGATAATTATTCTAAGAAGCATTCTCATTCCATATTCTTCTGCAGAATTCTTCAACAAATGCCATGATTTACCATAATAAGCATTCAAAAAAAACAGGAAATAAATTAATTGGTGCTGATTGTATTGTATGCAATGATAACAGTCTTACTCCACTTGAAGACTGCTAGGTTCCTCCCTCCCCAATAAAATCATAGGTTTTTATTCAATAAAAGCCCTTATTTCTGCATTCCTGTAACAACAAACTCCAGTATTCTTTAGAGCATACAGTAGGAAGATTTCTCAACAGAAAAGTCTGTCTTTAACATATTCTGTATGTGTGGATTTCAGCATATTTGTATTCATACAGACTCATGTGATGGATTCTTTTATTTTATTTGAAACCTTTTCCTTAAAGCAAGCATTTGTATTTTTAACTTTAGGTAAGGTTCTAAACATTAGCATTTGTGTGCGTTTCATTCAGCCTACCTCATCATTTTCTTGTTTCATGCCCAGGGCTTAGCAGTTGGAGTTTAAAAACAGCCAGCTTTAATGTCTATGACTGACATGTAATTTCTGCTTACTTTAAAGCTTTTTTTTTGCTAACTTTGCCTTTTTTAAAATTCTTTCCTGTCCATAATCACAAAGCTACATAAGCTCTTTTGTGGCTTAATAAATATTGTCACGTTTTTAAAGCTCAATGTGGTGTGTATTCTTCTTCAAAGATAGTTATTAAGCATATAAAAAGAAGCTTGTTAAATTTGTAGATTCATTTCTTTTATTATTATTCCTACTGCTTATATTTAAATGAGGAAAGATAATCCATTAAAGAGCTTGAACTGTCAAAAACACTGCCATATCTATAATTAAGTATAACCTTCCTGGGTTTAAATAACATTATCAACAAAAGCCTCTAAATTTGAAGTTAAATGCTCTACCTTCCATTAACATTATTGTTTTGCTTGGAAACCTCAGAGACATGAATGCAAAGGAGGCATTTAGCTCCTAGCAATGACATATCTCCCATTTTTAAAAGTAAACAATAACAAGAGGCAAGCCTTTTTGTAATGTATATGCTTTAGATTACATGTTTAATGACTAGCATGTATCTTAGTTCTGCAGAAATATTACTGAGAATAGGAGTTAAAGGACCCAGCAACACATCTATGCACTCATCTTTGCTTCTCATTTTGTGATCAAGTAAACAATTCTGAAAGATACAGTGGAAGCAGTTTGCCATGTCATAGTTCTTAAAAAGAAACTTATCATTACAGCTGGAGAGAGAGATTTTCCTCACCCCTAAAAGTTTGTTCCTTTTTTAAAGAAAAATGTTTCTTATAGCACTTTAGAAGTTTCTGTAAAATAAAAGACACACATAACTGAATTATTTATTGCATAGATTTTGCCATTATTCATTTGGAGTTGCTGGCAGAGCTCGTTCATTATTTGCAACATATCTGAGTTTTAGATTAATATGAACATGATTTTAATGAATCTGTTAGAATTTTTCATGCCATGACCCTTAACACCTCACTGCATGGCAGAATGCGTGTGAATAGCTACCTGCTGAGACATACACATCGCAAGGCAAACAAAATACGAAAGCCAGCATCTGTGAGCTTCATAACTCATCCTTCCCACACTGCAGATAGCTAATAATGGATCTTCATGGGGTAAGCTGAAACTATTTGAGGACTGCACAAATCCTTTCTTCCTTTTCTCCACTTTCCTACACAATCCATTTGCTTGGTATATGTTTATGACTTTTTTTTTCTATTTGTAAACTATTTCACACATAGTAAAAATCACTAATATTGAGTTGTATTATGACTGATACGGCAAAATTTAAACTGAAAATTTGTGACAAAATATTTCAAACAAGAAAGTGATGGAGGACAAAAAATAAATGAGTGGCTAAGTATTCCAACTGAAGCTGGAAAAGAGATTATTAGAAAACACTCACCCTGTATCAAAATTTTCCTCAAAGCCCATCCTGCCTTCACTGAGTATTCAAATGAGGTTGTTCAGGTTAGAGAAACAGTGATAGGGAATTGCCCCTTCCAATTTGAATTTCCCTTACTGTACAAGGAGTTCCATCTCCTTTCTGATTTACCTAGTACTTAAAAGAAAGAGTAGAAATGAACCTTCAGAAATTTAACTTTCATTTTTATGTTTAAGTCTAGCTCAAATGCATTAATGCAATTCATGGGTAGTACCATGCACTAATCACACTAGATATCCTACAAAAGCAATTCTCTGTGTTGTGTTGTGCTTTGCCTTTCTTTTAAAGTAGCTGTAGGACTTACAATGGTTATACTGAGAATATATTGTAAATTTGCTAGAACACAATAGAATACAGTGCTATAAGTAGTTGCTGTAAAAAAGTAATTTCCATAAGTCTTAATACTAGTATATAGTAAATTGTAGCAAATTTTGAATTAAAATAACAATGTTCAGGAGTAGGAAAAAAGAAATAATTTAATTTAAAGTCAGTCTTAAATTATAAAGTTACCAAACCATCTATGAAAACACTAAATATTAAATACTAAATTCTAAATACTAAACCACCATCAAATACACTTTTCATAATTTAAAAAGCCCAGTTGCCTGTCTCAAACACTATTAAGGTCACAGAAGGATCTTGCCATAAGACAAGCCACCACAGTGGGAACTTGAGATAAGCACAGGAGGGAGGCATTTTCAATAGCAACGTGCTAATTCCAGGCCTGGCAGAGGTGACTTGGTCAGTACATCCTGGTTAATGCATCCAGACAAAACTTCCCACTGTGAGACATTGTGGGAAAGGAAGCAATTTTCCATACATATATCACCCCAAGTTGTGGGAATGGCATCTGTGACCACCCCATAAAGGTGGCGCCCACAGAATGGCTCTGGGACTGCCACCACTGAGAAGCTCAGGGTGAAGAAGAACCAACGGGACACTGCTGCATCCACAGGTGTTTTTCTGCTTCATCTCTCTCTTTCCCCATCCCCCTTTTCTATTTCTTTCTATCTCTCTACCTCACACTCATTGTTAAATAAAATCCATATTATTGACTTTGGCATATGGTCTGTTTACACCTTGGTTTGGGCAGAGGCATCTCTCACTAATCGGATTGTAACACAACCTAAAATAAAATACATTTTAAAATCCTGGAAAAACCTTCAAACTCCCACTTCAGAGCAAACCTTCATACTACAAACCGAAAAAGTACAGAAAGAGCTTTTTTCCTTACTACACTGATTCATCACTTCTAAGGCCAGAGAAAATATCACTGCTACTGTGGTTTTTTTTGTCTAGCTAGAGAATTTAAGCTGCTTCTGTAGCTCTTAATAATCTGTTTAACTGGCATTTTGGCAGCAATATTAAACCCAAGCAGAGTGCTCCTCTCTCCATCTTGCAAAGGTGAATAAGATGGTTCATCTTTAAGCACATGCACAATAAAACAAACTGTAGGTTGTTCATGCACATCAAGATGGGATCATCTACAATTTTTCGTATATTTGTTTTGCTCAATGTCGCAGGTTTGACCCTGGCTAAATGCCAGGCACCTACGATGTTTGCTCTCTATGTTCTCACCTGCTGCAGCTATGCAGAGGAGAGGGAAAATTAACACAAAACACTGGACTTATGAGTTGAGATAAAACCAGTGATAAGGGGACGCACTAGATTCAGGGCAAAAGCAGGCGGGGAAACTTAAAGTTGCAAAAAAAAAAAAAAAAAAAGTGATTTATTAGTCTAACAGAGTCGGAGGATAAATCAGAGATAAAAATAAGCTCTCAAGACACCGTTTCTTCACTGACCCCCCTTCCCTCTTAAGGCACCGCTTCCCAGCTCACCCCCTCCCACCTTTCTAACTAACCAACAACTCCCAGGCAGGGGCAGGGTGTGGGGTTTTTTCTTTAAGTCAGTCCATCACAATTCTTCTACTACAGACGCTGTTTTTCTATTCGCCCCCTCCTTCCATTCAACCAGCAGATCCGGGTTGGGGCAAGATATGTGGCTTTTCTTAGTCAGTCCAACGCCACAATTCTTCTGCTACAAACGCTGTTTTCCTGCTCACCCCTCTCCCTATTAAGGCCATTTCTCAGCTCACCCCCTCCCTCCTTCCTTCTAACCAACAGCTCCGGGGTGGGGGCAGGGCATGGGGGTTTTTCCTTTGGTCAGGGTCAGTCCATCAGGGGAAAAGAATCCTCTACTTAGCCATGGGGGTCCCTCCCACGAGAGACAGTCCTCTGCGAACTTCTTTGGCGTGGGTCCAATCTCACGAGCAGCCCCGCCCGATTGCTGCTGTCCGAGATTCTCTCCAGGTTGCAGAATTCCAAGCCGAGGCCAGGCTGTTTCCATCCCGGGAGCAAGGCCTTTCTCTCTCCTGCAAGGCTTTTGCAACTCTCAGTCTCTGGGACTCCCACTGGATCACAGCTTCCTGCAGGCTTCCACCTGCTCCTCTGGCGTGGGCACCTCCCCACGGGCTGTGGGGGGTTTCTCTGCATCCCCTGGACTCCATGGGCTGCAGGGGGACCACCTGCTCCCCCCATGGTCTTCACCACGGCTGGCAGAGGGTTTTCAGCTCCGGCGCCTGGAGCATCTCCTCCCCCACCTTGTCCACTGACCTTGGTGCCTCCATGTTGTTCTCCCTCACATATTTTTACCTCCTCCTCCTCCTTCCCTGGCTACAAAGAAGTGCGTGCTTACCTTGTTTTGATTTCTTCTTAAATATGTTTTCACAGAGGCGTAACTAACATCTCTAATTGGCCCAGGTTTGGCCAGCAGCATGTCCATCATCTTCAGAGCCATCAGAGATTGGCTCTGCTGGACATGGTGGAGAAATTTCCAGAATCTTTACTCAGGACATGCAGGAGCCATCTTTGTACCCCACCCTATCCACTGGCAAAAACTGGGCCAGGCAAAACTACCACACTCAAACATAAATAAAACTTTCCTATGTGAAGTCCAGTGATCTGATTTAGGAAAAAAATAGATTGAGATGTTACTGCTGTACAAAACATTTCACAAGCACACAGTTGGGTGAGTGCACATGTACATCTGTCTTTCAGATGAAGGTCAGCTTACCAAAGCACCTTGCTCTCAAGGATCTTCTGAAGTCCATCCAGCAGTCATGCTTATCTAGTACATCTAACTTGACTTTGAAGTTTTGATAATGATCTCTAAAGTCCTGAATAATTAGCCTTGGTCATTCAAGATAGTGTTCCTTTTTCTTTTAAGGTTCCAGTTAAAATATATTGAGACTCTTTTGCTCTGTTTTTGAGTGACTTTTCCTGAACTGATAGGATGTTAGCTAAAAAAATGAACTTATTCCTTACTACAAGTTTTGAAACTCTACTGATAAGGAGCTTGCAAGTATTTTGAAAAGTCAAGATAAGCTGGAAAACAGAAATAAAAATATAGATGTCACAATCTTCAAAAAAGGTCATGAAAACAGCTTCTGTCAGTTACTAGTCAGTAGCAGAATGGCTGTATTACTAATCCCATAGCATGACCTACAGCATGCAGCAGGAAAATCACAGCGTATCAAAATGAGTAACACCAAATATAATAAGAATCCCTCATTTCATACTGTAAAATGATTTATGGAGAAGTCAAACATTGTACTGAGATTCTTTATGCAATGCATTCATAAGAATTGGACACTTCGTATGTTTCAAAAAAAGAAAAAGCATTCTCAGATCGTACTTTGATGGACAAATTTTTTTAAAAAAATTGGTGAATGGTGGATGAAGACACAAAAGTACAAAAACCTGACACAGCCTTGAGCAGGGAGAAGGCTGCATGTTTTTCTCATTTCCCTGTTGGAAAATATATCATCTCTCTACTTTAGCCTGTTCTAAAATATCTCTTTGGAAAAAAACATTAAATACTTCACCTATTACATTGCATTGCTAATGTAATCCTGATGTAAAACTAGATCTTTTTCCTTCCACTAAATTGCAAGGGTTAACTACAACTTACTTATGCAACAAAGCTGAAATCAAATAAATAATGTCTGTTATTGCTCTCCCAAAAAATAAACCAGTTTAATGTTAGTGTTCCTGCTGTGTTTCTCTGAGGCTTTCTCACCAGAAATTGAACAAAACTCTATTATGGAATCAAAGTAAATAACATCCAGATATTATTTGCTGTCCCCCCAAAACAAGAAGTTATTATAGCACAAAAATAATACAATTTATTTTAAATAACAGAAGATACAAGTGAAGGAGAAGTGGAATGAAGTTCACTGACCTTTTCCCACAATTTTCATCAATTTTCATCATTCTTCTGATTTATGTTAAAGATCAACGGTAAACCACATGTGATTTAGTTACGTCCTCTGGAATTGTTGGAATCTGCAGGAGATAAATAAAAAATATCAAGCTCAGCAGTGTGAAATGTTCACTTTGTCTGAAGATCATTTCCATATTTAATCAGACTGCAGGGATGATTTTCAAAATGTCATGGATTTTTCAGACTGACAAGTTTCTTCACATTAGAATGTCTTCTCTTTTAGAATGAAAAATCTGTTGTTTTCCTTTCATTCAGCTTATGTCCTATAAACTTGATTTATTATTCAGCATTAGCTGCCAAGGCAGTACGAGGGCTTTATTTGGAAGGAATCTGAGCATGGACGTGACAGCTTTGCTGGTCCCATTGCCTTGCCTGAGTAAGTCTTGAAAAGTTCCAATTTCCTCTCTGTGCATTGGCATCAAAAACACACACACACGGATTGGAAGGAAGCTCCTGTATCTACTGAGAACATAGAAATGAAACACATTTGAAAAAATAACCAAACTTCCACCGACAGGATGAGCCTTATTGGTTATCCTAAGTGTGGATTGTTTTCCTATTGAGGGAGTGTTTCTCTTGCCCTCTTCTTCCCAATAAGTAATGGAAACTTTCCCAGTTAATAATGTCTGGAAGCCAAATGCAATGGTGGATTTCTCAAATTTTGACTTTCAGAAAGTGAGGAAGGGGGTAAATAGCTAATACATTCCTGAGTCCCTGTAAATTAATTACAACAAAAATCATATAACCTTTGCTCAAATTATACCTTAAGTGATTTCAATCTGAGCATTAGCGCCTTTAAGAATTAATTATTTATGTCCTGGTTTTTATCCTCTATGGTTTGCTGTCAACGTTTATGGTTTCCAAAAGTATGCAACAGAAAGAGGGAAGATGACAGTAACAAGTCATACAAATACACGGACAGAAGTATGATGTTTTGCCCTCATCAATAATGGGCACCAGTTGACATTTTAAGCAATGATTTAATTGGTGAAGTGAAGCATTTGAAACATAAGAAAACGTCACTGCTAATGAACAGGCTAACAAAACAATCTAGGAAAATTTCATGTTTAGATTTATATTTGCCCTTGCGTTCATGTGTCTTCAAACTGACGTTATCTAAGAGTTTCAGCTTACAAGCTCTTCATTTTCTCTCCAGTTTAAAAAAAAAAAAAACAAGATTTTTTCGTATCTGGAACCTGCAAAGCTTTTTTATTTTTCTTCCCATAAGTTGTTTGCATTAAAGCATTTAATGGAATTTATCAACTGCTCACTCTTATAAAACCCAAGTGTGTGTTCTTTTATTAGAGAACCATAAATGTTGATACCATTCACCTACAGAATAATATGAAAGCAATAAACTGCAGCTATTCCTTCTCCTTTCAGCTATTTCCAGGAGACCATAATAAACAGAAAACCAACACTAGTTAGTTTTAATACCCTGTTTTATTTTTTTATTTAAATCAAATTTATCTTAATAGAGAAATATTTTATTTACCTTTTTTTCCCAGCAACTTTGTGGAAAGAAACATTTTTGGAAGTAGACTTCTCATGAGTTCTCCAGAATTAGTTTAAGAAATCTGAAGCTGGATAAAAGTGAGGGTTTCTCCCATTCACTGTATTTTTAATATGCAATTCTTCTCAAACTGTCTGAAGAATGATCTATCAAATTGAATAGCTGATGCACTTTGAACACTTAGCTCCAAAAGATAGATGACATTTTTTTCATTAGTTTAAAATTTATATGCTACAGTATCTGTCACAATAATAATAGAATCTGACAGTGCAGATCATATGGGTATTTCACACAGCAGAGGTAATGTGTTCTTTGGAAGATAAAATGACAATTTGTTCAAATCATAGATTTTTAAATTTTAGACAAACAAGGTAGCTCTCACTCTGTGTAACTCACTCTTTCAGAAAAATTTCTTTGCTAACAATACTGTGGCAGGATCCAGACCACCCACATTCTGTCTCTGTGGGAATTTAACAGACTGTAGACGTCCAAGAATATGATGCGGAAAGTCTTCTCCACAGTGCTGTTTGCCTCAGAGACACAGAAGCCTCTCCAGGTGCTGCTCTGAGCAGCCCTCTAATTCCCATGATCTCTAAACATCAGCTCGAGCCTATGCCCAAATTCACACTCAGTCAGCAAAGGAAGGCCCCTGGCTCCTGCATCCTTATCCAGGGGGTCCAGCATGATATGAATGCTAAATACCTTCACCTATTTCATAGGGACAGGGTGTTACTCAATGCAGCGCTCAGCAGTCATAACTACTTTTATTTAGGAAAAAAAAACCCAGCATATTGATGGAAGAAGAGCACAGTGGTTTTCCTTTGAATAACAAGTAAAAGGAAGGTCAGACTGCCAGGAACTGTAAGATCTATTATCTCTGCCTGAGGGACCTTAACTATAACTTCTAATTCCACTCGCTGCCTCACCAAATTATTATTATTATTGTGTAGCCAGGAACACAAAAATCGCTGAGACAGTACTAAAACAAAAATAAAAGAGTCTCTGTCTCCATTACCTAGAATTTAAGGCATTTGTTTATCATTAAATTCTGACAGGCTGATTAGCTCTACTGCTATACCTTAATGCAGCATATTCCTTCTGCAACCTGAGCTGAAATCTGTGTATAATATTTGCATCCATTACAAAAGCTGTCTTGTTTGGACACACCTGAACATCATAATTTCCTCATTTCCTGTACTTCCAAAATTATGTGTGTTCTCCATCCAAATATGTCTTTAAAAACAAAATCGAACAATACACTTAATTTGTGTTCTTAAAATTGTTAAAGGAGAGAAGAATAAAGGTTTTTACAGAATGAGCTCAAATCTCTGTTCTTGTTATTTTCTATTGTCAAACTTACACTGCTCATGTCAGTATGCACTGTGCAGTGACACAAATGTTTAAGGACACACCCTCAGGTAAAGAACCATTTTCCTGGCATGAGCAGTATTAATCACAGATCAGTCTAACACTAACCAATAGTATTTATGACACCATTTAAATTTTATAAAAGAGACACAAACCCAGGACCTTTTGGAAAGGAAATACGACCAGCTGAATCATGTTTGCATTAGTAAAAAGCTTTTAGGTCATCTCTTAAAGCCTTTAAATTCAAATCAGCTACCACCTCCTTCTTTTTATGCAAGAACTAGGTGGGCGTTTCTGACCATCCTTATTTCTATTTCAACCTCCATAACGAAAGGCCACTGTAACAAACTATTTTCATTTCACAATCTATGCCTCCTATCCAAGCTTTTAGAGTAAGGAACTAAAATACAAACACAATAGGATCCTTGAATACCAGAATGGTAATTCATTTAAACTCCTAACCTATTTCTTTATTGCAAATTATTTGTATGAAATGCAAACCTTCGCCCATGTTGCCTTTTTAGTTTCAGTTATCAAAGTAATTACAGATGATGATTCAATACTATATTAATTCACCATTTGAATATCTGGTATTGCATAGATAATGTTTTGAACTCTCAAAAACTGAGTCCACAAAAAAAAAAAAAAAAAAAAATAAGAGGAAGAAAATTGTGTCTAGGGCCTTTGGAAGTTTTCAAGCAAGTTGTCTATTAAAGGAAAGCTATTATAAGATTTATAAGGAACAAGCTTTCCCCTTACATTGGCAGTTTGTCTGTCAGTAATAACCATACAATATCTGTTAGGGTTTCTACACTCTATATTCCCTTACCTAAAATCTTCCTGTCTACAAGGTAATATTATTCTAATAATTTCAAAGTAAAATCTCATTTGCTAGTTCTTCTTCTTGCTGCATCTCTCACATCTACCTCCAGTTAGATATCTTGGGCTTGATAAGAACCAGGTGTGACTGTGAAAGATCCTTCTCTGAAGGCCTGCACCATTTTTTCCACAAAGGAAATGGTACCCATGGCAACTCTTAATGCAAATATATAAAGGCAACTTCTGATTCAATAGTGGTTAAAATTAAAGAAAACCTTGCATTTCAACAGAGGATTTCCCTAGTTACCTGGGAGTTTTTGAAAAACTGTACTATGCTGTATCATAGTCTCTGGCTGCTATTAATTTTATCTGGACTCGTGCTATTCAAATTTCCAGAAAGGACAATTGCCTCCTTAAATCAAAATATTTTCCCCAATTGGTCAGTTTTCCCTGAGGTTTTGCTAAATATATTTCTGATAAATTTGTAATCATGAACCGAATGATTGATACCACTCTTTTTAAAAAAATATGCATGATTGTTAGGCAATAATATTAACTTCACAGCAGGGTATTTTATGGATATGAAATAAGCCCCTGCTGTGCTCTAAAATTCACAGGGTGAGAGTCCCAGCTCCTGTAAGCCCAGATGTACTTTTGAAAATGATGGATCTGTACTATCTTAAATTACTTACAGATCTATCCCAATACAACAAAGACAGAGAAATCTTCAAGGAAGCTGTACTTGCCAACTCTGTTTGAAAGACTTTTCCAAATATTTATAAATACCTCTTTTTCTTTGCTTTCCAGCTAAGACTGGCATGTGACTTTAATCAATCAGACTTCAGTAAACTTCACACCTCTGTCCTGTAGTGGTCTGTTAAGCTGTTAAGGCTTGTGAAGCTTTGTAGGGTTTCAGATAGGCTCTTTTTGCTGACGGTGGCTGTTTCCAGTGTGCAGTAGCTCCATATATAGGAATAACTCAGGCCTGAGGGAATTAAGTAGAAGAGTAGGTTTTAATAATGCTGTGCGCAGACTTAAAGAGAATTGAATTGTTAAAATATGAACACAGCTTTAATATTTAGCAAAGGGTCCAAATATTCCCATGGCTAATGTTCTATAACATCCTTCAGGAGGTTTTGGTGATCTAAATTGCCATCTAAATCCCTAAATCACTTGAATGGGAAGAATGTTTAGGTGATCTAAACAACCACACAGTAGTTCAGAGGACATCTAAGCCAGGCCTTGACTACATGCAGAAGAAAAGGGAATGGGTGATATCCTGCCCTTCTCTGGGCTTAAAACTAAATGAGACTGAGATTCACAGTCCAACATTGCTCTATTATTTACAAACCCATCTCGATGGCAGCAAGAACCCCTTTTTTTTAAATTAATTTTGATTTTTTTACTTATTTCATTGTGCCTTTAAGTGTTCCTCCAGGATATAAATAATGTCTATTCTAGATGCCCCTCGGTTTCAGAGGGGTCTCAAAATATAAACTCAAATACCTCAGGAAATATGTTCTGTCCCCAAAATCAGGGCCTATTTGAACAACAGCAACTCACATGACAGAGAGATCTTTGTCTTTACAGCTGAGCCTGTACCTTAGCAAGGATGTATACATAAAGCAGAAAGGTTTTATAAGGATATATAAGCCAAGCAGTCAGCAGATGTGCAAGAGAAAATTGAATATTGTCAGATATTAAGCTGGTCTCAGACAGCAAGGGGGAACAAGGCTCTGCTGGTTTTTTGGGGATGGCTTATTTGTCTTCTGCATTAAGAATCAGTAAATAAAATGCACAAGTGGTCCAGATCTCAGGATTCTTTGTCACCCAGGAATATCAAATACTCAGAGTAGAAGGTTTGCAATCTTGCAACTACATTTTATGTCCAAAAAATAAGACCCAGGAGCTTTCTTAGACTACAGCTGCATTAGCAAAGTGATCAGGACTTGGACATAGGCTATAAGGCTGCCTTCACTTACTGTATGTATGGGCAAATAACAATCTTCTAAAATGCCAGGGAAATGCTCAGGGAATATCATGGACTCAGGACAGGTCCTAGTAGAGGGAATTTTCCCAGTATGCATGATAGCAACCCTGTTTTGGAGAGTGATTTGGATAGCATTTATTGAAATTATTATAACCTGAGTCTTATAAGTTTTAAGGAGGGAAAGGAGTTCTGTGTCATCACTTTCTATGTCTAAGTCCATAAAACAAGATTGTAGAGCTAGTGGTAAAGCACATAGTCATCTAATTTTCACGTATATTATCCTTCAATTACATAAGTGTCCATGTCTCAAAAGTACCTAGCATTGTGTCTCAAATATACATTTATAAGCCAACAATCAATAACACTTCCTCAGTAGGAATGAAAAGACTTTTATGCACTGTATTATAAAGTCTCTGTGGTTTGAAAGTCTTCATGAATTATGACATTCTCAAAATATTTTAATACAGTGTGTCCAGTAAGTTTTCCTAGTATGCATATTTCATATGCATTATACAGATAATAAGTTCAGCTTGAATTTTTCTGCTACTGTTTTGAAAATACAAGTAATCATATAGGTCATGATCCCTGGGTATAATTAGGTGACCATATTGAAAACATTTTATGAAAAGACCCAGATAAATAAAACAAGGTCAAAACACTAACTCATTTTCCAGAGAAGAAATGTCCTCTATCTGTAATTTTTGTGCTAGCAAGGCACTAAGGTTGCAATAACTTTCACCAAAAGGAGTTACAACAGAAGACTGTGAAGAGGAAGCTCTTACAAATGTGGTATACAATTCTAAAGAAGAAAAATCTAAATTGTTGTAATTTGGATATCAGGAAATGTTTGTATATGATCTATCTTTTTGTTGCAGCTGGAATCAGCTGTGAAGGTAAGTTGCTGAAGAAGCAGTTTACTGACCTAGTTTATTCCCATTAGACAACACTGCCTTATAATGAGTAATGGGAAAACAGGTCTCATTTTTTATGCATGATGTATCCATTTATGTAGCCTTTACAGATACAAATATATATATCTGCATCTATGAATACTGTACAGTTCTGTTTTAATTTTTATTAAACTAAGCTCCTATATTTAAAATAAATGTCACTATAGTTTTTATAATAAATCCTTGAAATATGGCCTAAACTTTCTAAACATCACATTAAAATACCCTGTTTAAAAATTAAATTTCATTCTTTCTTTGTAGGACAAATCTTAAGTAAACATTTCATCATGCAAAATATTGCAAAATTTTCTATTAAGCTATCAAGTGAATAAAGAAACAGCAGAAAGCTCAGATTGAACTGTCCCTTGGAAGAACTTGGTTTTTGCCGTTGTTAAAAAGTTTGAGGACTTTCTAAACCAGAAGCTGTGCTTCTGCCTTGTTTACTAGCTACTTGTGTATTCACCCTCTCTAAATCTGGCTAATCTTTTTTCTAATCTAATTTCCCTTTGACATTCACAATACCCCAGCATAATGAGTTCTACAATTTCAACACCAGAGATAAAAATTGTACAGAAATGCTCACAACTTACTAAATATGAAGATTTTATTTTTTTTATTTAGAAGTACAAGAACTGTCCAGAAGGTCAACACGAGCCTTGGTGCACATGTTCACTTTCAGTGATGAAGGACAGGATGCTCAGACAAGACCTGGGGAAGGAAAGCAGAGTAGACCATCAATAAATATTTAAATACAGAGAGTGATCTGGAAAAAGAGAAAATCCTGTAGGATGATTCAAAAGCTTTACTTGCATTTAAGGAGACTTGTTGAACCAGTCTGTCAAGCAGGCTGTCTAAATGTCCTTGTCATAATTCCAGCCTGGAGGCTGGAATATCGCCCACAGGGCATGTGTTTGCACCTCTTACCTCCCCCCAGGCTCTTACACAAGTGAGTTATGTAAAGATTTAAGGGAAAGTCTGTTTATGCTCCTTTTCATACCATTCTTTTTCACAACTGAGAATATTTTGTTACACAAGATAGAGTTACAGAGCTGGGGGATAGCAGGATGAGGAATGTAACAGCAAAATATGGGCAGTTGAAAATGGTTCAGCTGAGATCCAGTAAATGCAGGCAATGAAGAGAGTGTATGTCAGAAGGCTGCCAAAAATGGCAGAATCTTAGAGAGGAAAGGTCTGTCTCACACAATCTGCCCTGGGGACATGTCAAGCAGCAAAAGAATTGTGAAGGAAGGGGCAGTGTGATAAGTTCACGTGGCTTCTTGTGTTCTAAAATAGAATGGTGTTCCCTGAGAGATAAATGTATTATTCAGAAGGCATTTCAGGTCTTGGCCAAGGCTGGACTTGAGGATGCATATAGAAGTCTGCACACAGGAGTAACCATTTCATTGTTACTTTCTTGCATTTGCAGAATGCATTAATGGCAGTTAGGGATTAGCTTTGCTAATTTCAGTGGCAATTTTTGAAAAGGAGATGTGGGAGCTATCATTTACCTTAGCCTTTTTAGTGAGGAAGGTATTGTAGAAAAAGGGAGAAAAAACACTTTTGCTTCCCATCATGTAGAGAAGAGAAAAGAAAACTGAAATTGGAGACTGAATCAGAAAATACCAATGCACTATGCTGCCTGAGATGCAATTGAAACAGAAAAGTATTGTTTCTTACAGTGGTAACCTTAACTGTAGACAATAGAATATAAAAAGTGAAGATGTAAAGCAGATGGTGAGCAATTTTTGGTGGGAAGGTCAAATTTTTGCAGATACCAACATTTTAGGATTGTTAGTATTTAATATACATGTTAAGAAAATAGCTGAGTGGTAGAACCTGTATACGTTATAAGGAAAAATATTTTGCTCACTGTGTAAAATCCATGATGTTGAAAGTTTAGTTCTGTCTTCTGAACTCCACAGCTCTTGTTTCTTCTGGATATTTCGCACCTTATCTCAAGTTTTCTTCAGCTTGTTTACTGAATTTTCAGTCTGCTTGCTCAGGAGATTCTTAAACCAGAGCAAGCAGACTAAAAATCCTGTAAATAAACTGAAGAAAATGCAAGATAAGGGCTAGTGTGTTCAAAAAGAAAGAAGAGCTGTAAATACCTTGGCAAGGAATTAACTCTTCACAATATCTACACACATGCACATACGCTATATGCATGTGTGCTTTCATCATGTGCATTAAGCAGGTTTTATACACAGTGGCAGGTGTGGTTTGTCCTACATACCATGCATAACAGTGCATCAGCCACTCACTGTTTCCCATTTAATTAAATAGGAAAGCCATAAGTAAACTGCTGACAAAGACACAATATCACAGACAGGCTTAGTGGCTGTCATTGTATTTAATTAATTTAAAAATAATACAACTAGCTGAGAAGAGAGACCAAAATCTATGTATTTTTGGACCCATTTATTCTCATATATGTACAAACATAATAACATCCTCATAAAATCAGATTAAGAAACTACAAATAGAGTCGTAGAGGAATACTTTTTAAATGTTCTGTTACTGCTCTTTTAGAAGGTTCATTCCACTGAAATTGGCTTTTGTGAGGTCTTAAGGAATAAAAAGCTCCCTCATGCACTGCTTTCAACTCTCTCTTCGTCTGTAAAAACAAGCCAAGGAGTGGTTTAATTTACTGTTGATCACTGGGGAGAAAAAAGGAACGCAAAATTTAAATGACATTCACATACAAAGTTAATAGCTTTTATCACTCTCAGAAGGCAAGCGCAGAGGAAGTATTACTTCATATAATATACGGCCTGCTTTCAGCTTTATTGTCTTTAATAGTTAAGGCGCTGCTGCAAATGTGCACGGGCTTAAGACATACAGCTGTCTTACAAAAGCAATAGCAGTGGGTCTTAGAGTGCACTAGATTTTACTATTATCAAAGAGGTATTTAGTACTTTGCATTCATAGATTTTAAATTCCTGAACTGAGCAACTCGACAATGTAACAGCCAGTAAGGGCAAAATGCAGACAGGCTGGGAATGAGGCTGGGAGTTAAGAGTCTTAGACACTGGAAGTCTCACAAAAGGTGGGGGACAGATCTCCAGAGTCCTAGTCTAGCACACCTACTTACACATTGCTGCCTTCAAGGGGAAAAGAAAAAGAAAAACAAAAAAAGCAAGCAGAAATAATACACAAAAGTGACATGAAATAAAACCTTCACATTTCTATCACAACCTGGTTGATAACACAAAAAAGAGGTTGTTTTTTTAACATTTCAATTCCTATCAAGGTAAAACCTGGACAATTACTTGTCAGAGTTCATGAACAGTGCCCAGCTGAAAGACCCATGCTAAAGTACAGTTTATCTCCCTAATTAGAGCACTCTTTTCTGCAAGTTAAGAGGACTTTAAATCATTCTGATGAATTGCTCAGGAGTTTGGCCTTGGTAGTCTCTAGAAAGAAGATAAGGAGAAAGTCACTCATAAAATCTAGCTCTTATCTGTTACTTATAATGGGTCTCAGTCAGAAAAGATATTTAATTTTTGATCTAACAAAGAAATAAAGTCTAGCAGAGTCATTTCACTCAGCTAATCAATGTCTGCTGTTTAAATTTCTTATTTGGAATAACTCTATGACATAAAACAATAACAACTATGACAACCTTTAATATTTTTTGAAACATTTGTGCAGTAACTTCTTATATTCATATATTTTACTTGGAAAGTGAACTATCTAGTATCTGCCAGCATAATTTCTATGCAGGTATTCATAGTTCCTCCTGCATATGTTACTATATTTTTTACTTCTGTTGTGTGTTCCAGGAGGTAGTTTTTGCCTTTAGATTAAATGTTTCACTCAGTTTCACTGAGCTGTAAATATAAGTCTGCAGCCAAACTAACTTGATTTCAAGGAGGTTTTTTCCCTCGTCATCATCTGAGGATAGAAGATGCAATTAATACGATGGGACCATAGCAGATATCCAGTAATGCTATTACCAACTGGCTAGCTCAGCAGTATGTTTTCAGCATTTTTATGGCACAGCAAACATGGGAGAGATGCCTTTCTGTCAGACCAAATCAGCTGCATAATCCAAAGAACAGCAGTAAGTGCACACAAAGCTCCAGCAGAGTTAATGCTACTATCAATATGCTTTTCAGTTTCTCATCAAACTACACACTGTTCCCTCCATATATAAAAAACAACCTTTCCCTGTTTCCATTTATTACTGTAGGTAATAACAATAATTTTCCCACTAATGCCCTCCTCTATTAAAAAAAATTATCTCTTAGGGAAGGATGAGTAGTAGGACATCCTCATTAATACCAGCTGAGTCAGTTAAAATCCAGTGAATATCAAATGTAGTAATGATAATATGTGAATAGTAAATAGAGTTGATTGTTACTTACACCAAATAGTGCTTATTTATATAAGTTTCTATAAAACAGCCTCATCAGAGTATGACCCAAAAGAATGAATTTATGCCTTCCAGCCCATCAGCACCATCTGCTGTGACTTGACATAACAACAGTCTTTGCCACAATAAGTACAAGTTTCAGTTGGGTTTTTTTTTTCTTTACATTCGTCTTTCTTGGGATTTTCTTTTTTTCCCACTTATTGCTCCAGAACAGCCTATCAAAAAAAGGTTTTCATTTGATATTTCTGAAAAATTTTCTGAAAATGTGAGTATTCTCCAGAAGAAGTCATCCTGCAGACTTCAACTGGTTGAATAATTGTAGAGTTTTGAAAATGCTTAAGGTGAAAACATATGTTCATGTTTTAACTGACATAGTAGAGGGAAACAAGGAAAAGAATAAATTTTTTTTAAAAGTTTTAAATTCAGCATAACCTAAGTCCCTACAATCCACTCCTGATAATGAAACTATAGTCCTCTCATGCCTGGTCAGTATTGAATAGGAGAGATCTGGCAGAATTTCATGTGATTTTCAAGTAGATGCCAGACTTCCAACATAATCCTCCCACACAATGCATTCATAATTTTGCTCCTAAGGCAGAGAGTTCTCTTTATAGCCTAAATACCATCAGGAAAGAGGTTTAAACCATTCGATAAAGGCTGGAGATTTGCTATCTGTCATCATATCTAATTTTAGCTATATAACTTTCTCTTTTGTCTGCTTTCTTTCTTCCTTTAATTCAAAGACAGATGAATCTGCAAATCTCTCTGCAGATTTTTGTTAGACTAATGGACTCACTGCCTTGAAAAACCTTCAGTTAAATCTCATCAGTTCATTCAGATTCATTCTGGCACAATACCAATGGCTGAAGTGACTGTTCTGACTCCAGAATAATGCTTGGGCAAACGAAAAGAAACAAGCTTTCTGATATGTTTCAATAGGGCCTGGCACTTTCCTGGTTACACAGTGCATAGCGTTTATGAACTTAGGATGAGGAAAAGAGCCACTGTGATGAAAATAAACAAAAATTAGGTATGAGAAAAAAAAGATCTAAATTTTTCTCATAGAAACTGATGCAAATCTTAAATTTCCCCCTTTAGTTCTCTCCAGAATGAATACTCTAGCACAAGCGACACTGGTCCCCCAGACAGCCTTGTCAATCAGCTTATTTGTACCATTTTCAAAAGATATGTCTACACACACTTGCCTTTATGGGTGTAAGAGATTTTATATGCTTTATTTTTCAGACATTAAAGCATTTAAAACTGGTTTTCCATACCTGGTATGTAAGATATGTCAAGTAATGAGGTATAGAAAGAAATTATGTCCTCAGCATGCTGCGTATGACAGAACAGCAACCTTCCAGAAAGAAGAGGGTGAAAAACCCCTCAACTGTAAATTGACCATGTTCCCTCCTTTTCCCTCTCATTCAGGCATAAGGTTTCTAAAACCCTTTCCATACTTTCTTTTAGTGATTTGAAATGACAAATTGCTAACATTATGTGACTCGTTGTTTGCCACTCTTGGTTATAGAATGGCTATTTCTTTTTCAGAGAGACAGGCAAATCTAGGAGAACCCAGGAAATAGAAATACATAATTGCATCCTTCAAATATATAAGCAAAACAAACTAATATTTTTTATGACCTCTTCATTCTTAAAAGCCAGATATTTACTTTTGTTACAATCACAAAGTATTGGTGCAGGAACATTTTCTTTTCAGTATGTCCTTCACATTCTCCCCTGCAGTCTCTTGATACTTAATATATTCTTTTCTTTTAGCTTCCAGCTCCTCTTTTACCTGTCCATCAACTCTCCATTCCATAGATCCAAGCATGCTTTTCAGTCTTTTTTTCTTTTTTTTCCTAGACAAAAGGAGGTTGTGTTTTTGATTCTTTTCACTGCAGTAAGAGGAGATGGAACTTTAATGGCTTTAATAAAACTTTTCTCCTGTATTCCAGTGTTAAGTTACCCTTTCCACACATTGTATTTTGCTGTGTAAAAATTATTCTCTACTAAAGGTAAAGTTTTCCTACATCAGTAATTGATTACATTTTAAATATTCATTAATTCATTCATATTGGATATTTTCAGTGTAGCACAGACATTAAATTACCATTATGAGGCAGCAGTTTAAATGAGCTAGTCATAATCTTGAGATTAAGAACATTCACACAATAAAAACTCAGAACACAATAGTGCAACGCTTACTCAAGCACTGACAGCTTTACATAGCTACAAATGCTAAACATAAATGTATTAATATTACATTTATACTGTATCTTTTAAAATACTGAATATGTTCATAATACAATATTATGAATAAAAGCCAAGACCATTGTCCAGTTTGAAATCAGTGGACCTACTACAATACATTTAATTCAGTGGGATATGTCTAATTTAAAACACTGTAGGATAATGTTTTAAGCAAGACTACAGCTGGTGAGGAGGGCAAGATCTGGAGCAGGTGAAAGCATTTGCCTTTTGAAAACTGACAGAAAGTTGGATTTTCATTCAGATGGTCTCTGATGAGTTTAAAGAATAAATTCCAAAAATGTTTTCATGTGATCTCAAGAAGGAAGAGTCCTTCAATATTTGAAAGAATCACTCAGTCAGCACCGGCTGAGCAATAAAAAAAAAAAGATTTGTCAGCATTAGTTCATGGATTAAAATACCTCAGATACAATTGACAAAGGCATTTGAAGTGACAGCCAATGTGTAAAAGGTTCAGACAAGAAAACTCAAAGATACCATTCAGCTTCTGTGCAAGAAATTACTAAGCAGACTAAGGACTCTTCAATCTGAAAAAGACGTTAATTATGGTACAGAGTAAAGAGAATATAGAGTATAGTATATGGGATCTGACTTTCATGAGCTGGCTTGATAGGTTGTTCCCCATCTTTTACAATAAAGAACTATGAAGAATCAAAGGAAGGCAGCAGATTCGACAATAACAATAACAAAGATAACAATTAAAACTAAAACTAATAATTCACCCAGCAGGAAGCCTGGGAGAGCTTTTGCCAAAGGTTATTTGCGCTGGTAGTCTATATGAGGTCCAGGGAAAATAATCACAGTAAAAAGCCACTGAGAAATAATAAATATTTCAAAGTCCCCTGTGTTGCAAAGTGGAGACTGAAAAATAGAAGGAAGATACTCTTTTCCAGAAATCCTCTTGCAGACATTCTTGGAAAGGGTAAGGGTTAAAGATAACTATCAGAAATGGGAAATTTGAAATTGTGCTGAAAATTTGAATGTATGCAAAACTCAATATAATAAAGCAAGGTCTTGCATTAATCTTGGGTGTGATGCATCCTTGGTGTTTTTATGTTCAAATCCTGAGTCATTTATTTCTCCCTGATGTTTGGGGTGTTTTTTGTCTCTTTTATCACCAGCTTTTATCTGGTGTCAAGAGATCCTTTAGGTGAAGCCAAGTTCACTTAAGCTTTCACTGCAGGTAGAATTGACCAATGTGAATTATTCAAAGCCAAACACATACGCTTATACCCTAGTCAGATTCTACATGAATGATTACCTATCTCGTAATACATGCTTTAGTTTAAAGTATTAAAATGATTTAGTATTAATGAAAAGTGATAAATTTTTAGTAATGATCATGGACACACAACCATGGGCCACTTAATACCTCGTTACTGGTTTTCATAAGTCAGTAGTGCTGAACCTCATGCTCGGAAATGGGGACAGTTATTATTAAATAGATCTAATTTCAAACTAGTAAAGATTTCAGGTGTCTTTTTAAATTTTTTTATTTATCTAGTGAAAAAGAATGGCTTCTTGTAGGATAAGTCTTTATATACATACAGAAGCCTGGTTTTATGTTCCTGCAACTATTTAAAGTAAATTATATTCAAAAATGCCTTGCTTTTCCCAGATTCACTGTGCTGGGTTTGTGACTATGCCATGAACTTGCCATGTCCATAAGTGAAAGCAAGGGCATATCCCAAGATCTTTCCAGTTGTGCTACAGGCCACTCTCACTTCAGAAAGCAAAATGAACAAAAAGCCTAAAAATTTTTCTCCTTTTCTTCCTCATTATTATTGCCAAACATGCTTCACAGTATAAACATGTATATCAGTCATCCCAAATTCATCTTGATCTGTTTTCTCCATCAGTTCACCAGTCTGAGAGCACTTAGTATATCAGATTTCTCATTCTTTGAAGCCCTTTTCTGGTGCTTAGATTCACACTGGCAGAAACAGACAATCTCCTGATCAGAAGCCCAGTAAAGCTACCAAACCCCTCTATAACAGCCTAAATGAGACATTGGTCCAAACACAAGCCAATGAGCTAACAATTGGCTTTACATGTCTGAGTTATGCTAGAACAGCCCAGGTCAGAAGTGACCTCAAAAGGTCACCTGGTTCAACATTTTGTGGGGAAGAGAGCCTAAATGAGATTATCAAGCACCCTGTTCAGAGGCGACAGATATTGTACCATGTCCCTGGGAAGGTTGTTCCAGTGAATGGTTGTTCTAACCGCAAAAAAAATCCTTTCTTATGTCACAACGAAACCTCTCCAGTGCAAGTTGTATCTGTTGCCCCTTGTCATCCCCATGTGGGTCTTCCAAAGAGAGAGCCTCCATCCTCTTTGTAGCCACTGTTTAAGTACTGGGATACTGTATGAGGATCCCCCTTGAGCCTTTTTTTCTACAATCAGAAAAGACCTAACCTTTTCAGCCTTTCCTTACAGGGCAGATTCTCCAGATTTTTAATCACCTTCATGAGCCTTCTTTGCATCCTCCTGTTCTCTCCCTGTCTTTCTTGAATTGTGGGCACCAGCACGGCACACATTACCCCAGATGCAGCCCAGAAAGCACTGATTTGAGTGGAATGACCATGTCTGTACCTCTGCTAGCAGTGCTCCAGGATCTGATTTGCCTTTGTGACTGCAGCAGTGCTCTACTGACTCCTGCTCAGCTCATTGCCCAGCAGCATCCCCAGGGTCCTTTCAGCAAGGCTGCTCCCCAGCCCCACAGAGCTGAGACAACAGTGGGCTGTTTGTCCCAGGTGCAGGACCATGCTCTCATCTTTGTTAAACTCCCTGCAGATAATTCTAGCCCACTCTACCAGCCCACTCAGGTCTTTAAGATGGCTGTCTCTTCAGACACATTGGATTGATGTTGGCCGGATGATAGGCACCCACAAAAGCTGCTCACTCACTCCCTTCTGCCAGAGGAGAGAAATTTTAATGAAGGGTAGAGATGGGACAGAGATGGGACATGGGTAGAGACAAGGACAAAGAGAGATCGCTCATCAAATACCACCAAGGGCAAACAGGCTCAACTCAGAGATATGAAGGGAATTACTAAGAAAATCCCAGCGGCATGAGGAGGCAAGGGATGGGGGTTATGGTCAGTTCATCACCCATGATTTCTCCCTCTGTTGGGGAGAGGAGTCCTTCACCTGCTGCACCGAGGGCTCCCTCCCACAGGACGCAATTCTCCAAGAACTTCTCCAACACGAGTCCATCTCACAAGCAACAGGTCTCTGCAACCTGCTGCAATGTGAGTCTATCCCATAAGCAGCAGTCCCCCTCAAACTGCGGCAGTGTGGGTCACTCTTCTGTGGGGTGCAGTCCTCCAGGGACAGGCTGCTCCAGCATGAGCAAGGGCCCTCTCTCCATGAGTCTCCCATGTGGTCACAACCTCCTCTCAGGCATCCATCTGCTCTGGTGTGGGGCTCCTCCATGGACTACAGGTGGACCTCTGAATCTGCTTCACCATGGACTACAGAGGAATCTTGACTCCAGTGCCTGGAGCACCTCCTCTCTCTCCTCCTGCACTGACCTTGGTGTCTGCAGAGATGTTTCTCTCACATGTTCTCACTCCACTCTTCTCTGTCTGAAATTAAAACTGCGCAACAGCTTTTTGTTTTGATTTCTTCTTAAATGGTTATCACAGAGCCGTTACCACCATTTCTAATCCACCCAGCCTTGACCTGCGGCAGGTCTGTCTTTTGAAGCCACAAGGGATTGGCTCTGCTGGATGTGGTGGAACCTTCCAGAACCTTCTCACAGAAGCCACACCCCCCACTACCAAAACCAGACTAGGAAAAACCCAATACACACATCCACCTTACCATGCAGTGTGCTCTTATCAGCAAACTTGGTAAGGGTACTTCCAATCCCATCATCTAGATCATTTATGAAGATGTTGAAAATCATGGGGCGCTGAGGGACTCCACTTGTGACAGGCTGCCAGCCTGAGTAAAACCCATCCTCTGAGTGCAACCTGACAGTCAATTTCCTGTCCATCTTGCAGATTACCTATCCAGTATCGTCTCAGTTTTGCCAGGAGAAGGTTGTGGGAAACAGTGGCAAATGCTTTGCTGAAGTCCAAGCAAGCATCCAGAACTCTCCCCATGCTGACAGAAAAATTTTGTTTTTTCATATTTGGCCTTGGTAAGTCCATCCTGGATTTTCCCAATCATTTGCTTCATTTGTTTTGTAACAATTTCAGGTGGACTCACTCTATTACTTTTCCAGGGACTTAGATAAGACTAATGGGCCTATATATTCCTGAGTACTCTTCTTGTAAGTGGGTATGAGTTTTGTCTTCTTCCACTCATCAGTGATACCCCCTGGATAAGGAGTTTGGAGCTAGATATTTAAGGTCCCTTCCAAACCATTCTGTGGTTGTGTAATTCTATTAAATGATCTGTGCTACAACAGAGTTATAGCTGTTTGTACAATACAAAGCGCATATATCACTCAGTTACAGAGTAGGAAGGAATATGATATCCATCAGCCTTTATCTGACAAGCTCGTTGCACATTAGACTGCAAGTTTTTGCAAGCAATAGGCAGTGAGGGATAGTGAAGAGGTTCAAAGAATAACCCTATAAAATTACAAAGTAATTCCAGAAACATTCAAACTTAACAACCTTCACAGCAGGAAAGTAATCAAAACATATATGCCCCCTGCAAGCCTGATCTGCTGACACTCAGCTGATCTGTAGTATTCCTTTTTACCAAAAAAATGTCAAGGTTTTAAAAGCTGTAATTAAATGGATCATTGCAAGTATTGTGTAACCAAAAAAAACCCATGGGGTCTTGTGGACATGCCAAAAATTCTAGTGGAAGCTGACTTAGCTGTATTTCTGCAAAAATTATTATTTACACATTTGCAATATATGACTACTTACTGTTACATATAGTCGTAAATAACTTCAGAAGTTACAGGTGGGCAATTTTACCAGGGTCATGGCCAGTCAATAATGACAAAAAATAACTTCAGTAAGCATTTGAGCAAACATTTTGGTTTACTTTCATTCGCTGTCCTCTTAAAATTTACTCCTCTGTCTTTTAGAAAGTGAAATAAAGAACTGCAGAGAGTAATGTACTTGTGTACATCAAGTTTTATCAGTTGAAAAGACTAAAACACTATGATGCACACACTGGAGCACATCTAATATAATATCACATATTACATATTGTCCTTTTGCATTTTACATTATATTCTACCATGATCTTACTCAAGCAATGATGGAGAACATTTCTTGTATCATAAAAGAGAAAGCTATTTAAACAAATTTTAAAAATGTCATAAAATTTATTTCAGATACTCTTCCACCATGAAAGAGTTTGGTTTGGTTCTAAGGAACTACAAGACAGCATTTGATAAATCTTACTATGTTTCAATGAGGAAAACTTTATTCCCTCTCATCTTTTACAAAGCATTTCTGTACCACATTGATTCAGCAACATCTTGAAAAAAAAATGGAAAGCCTTACAAAATGTGAGGTTTATGGAAAAGTTCATTTTATAATGGATATTTGGAAAAAAAAATACTGATATTAAAAGTGAAGTTGTGAGTGACATTTTCTCTGGAAATACAAAAGTTTTGCGTGATTCTGCCTGGGAAAGAAACAAACACCTAGAACCAGTCAAACAACCGTAATTCTAAACTGCATTGCAGAATTTTTTCATGTTGTTCTGCTTAGGCCTAATATTAGTCAGTTAGCTGTAGTTTCAACGCTCATTCTCTAGCAAATTTAGTTTGCATTCATTAATTATGACTATCATGGAAGAAATGCAGCCATTAGCAATGTCAAAATCCCAATGCATGTATATGTGTAAGCATGGGATGTGACACTAATTGTTATGAAAGCTTTAACACAATCCTCTCCTGAACCCATGAAAATTATTAGCTCAAAATATTGTTACTGGAAAAGACTTTATAGCTACTTTCACCAAGTGAGCAGTAGGACACCAAATGATTTCAAAACAGGTTAACAAGTTACAATCATCATTGAACAACTATAATCTCACAAACTGTAAGAAACTTTCCTCAGGGTAATTTCCTTCTTACACTATGAACTTTGAAATTGGAGTTGGTCTTGAAAAAATTGGCTAAAAAGCTAATGTAACTGATATAAGCACCAAAGTTTAGTTCATTAGATCTAGATTTAAGAGAGAAATTTACAGTTTACAATGGCCTACATATTTATTTTTCATTACATAAATGCAAAATAGCTGCAAGCATGCCTAACCTAAGATGGTGACAGGCAGTATTTGATAGTGAAAATGAAGATGAAAGGGCAAAAAGAAACCCTGTGGCAGACTGTGTATTTTTATTCAGATGTATTGGCATAAGAAACAGATGTTAAAAGAGGTTAATTCAATATTTATATCAACCTCCAGGAGCAGTAAAACTTGATAGTCACTAAAAGGAGAAGTGCTTTAAAACCAGCTAAAGCAAAACTACAGATTTTTACTTTAGTCATGACAGCACCTAGTGGTCAGATATGTAGCACCAAAATGTCAGACTAGGCTTCCTGCAGTAGATGTGAGATGTAAGAGGGAGAAAAACAACAACTATCTAGAGACAACACACATCATGTGAAAAGTCATGATATTCAAATCAATAGGAGAGAACATCAAGCAAGAAGCAAGAAATCCTGCAAATTAATAGGTGCTTTTCTTGGGAATTGCTCCTAACCTGGCTCAGGGAAACAAATTACTAAGGATGGTGTTCATTTTGTATTGAAGCGAATAGAAGTCCCTCTATGACCATTGACAGGATGTAGGCCTCTAGTTCAGGTAGAGCAATCACAGAATCATAGAATTGTTTATGTTGAAAAAGACCTTTAGATCATTGAATCCAATCATTACCCCAGCACTGACAAGTCTACCACTGAATCATGTCCTTAAGTGCCATACCTATACATCTTTCAGACACCACCAGGCATGGTGAGTCCATCACTTCCCTGGGCAGCCTGGTCCAGTGCTTGGCAACTCTTTTAATAAAGAATTTTTTCTTAATATTTAATCTAAACCACCTCTGGTGCAACTTGAGGCCATTTCCTCTTGCCCTATTGCTTGCTACTAGGGAGAAGAGGCTGAGACCCACCTCACTACAACCTCCTTTCAGGTAGCTGTAAAGAGCAATAAGGTGTTCCCTCTGGCTCCTTTTATCCAGACTGCATAATGGAAAAGACAACATAAGCCAGAAGGACATAAATATTCTCTTAATTCAAGCCATGTGAAGGTAGAAGATTAGTTTTGATTTGGCAATCAAAAATGAGACCCTCCCTGTCATATATTCAGGTAAACAGTATGGCTATCAGTCTTACTGAATGATGAATGAAAACCTCTCAGGTTGAAGCAGTGATTAGGAAATCAGATTCTACTTCCTAAGTTAGCAATCTAATTAAAAAGATATTATGCAAAATATAGGTGGTTTAGTACCAGCATTGCTATCTATACTTCTGCGGATGGACTGAAACTTTGAAATACCATTATGGTATTATTCCTCCCTTTATTATCACAACCATTCCCAAGTTTGGTCAATCTTAATTTGCAAGCCATGGGAAAGCATTTCTGTGCTTTCAAGTTACCAGTGAAATAGCTGGTGAACACAGGTTTCTCAGGAGTTAGGAAATTATGAATACCGGGCTGTGTATATGACTCTACAAGGGCCTGGTTCAGGCCCCGTTAAAATTAATGGAAAGCTGTCCACAGATTTCAGAAGTGCAATGAATCACTGAGAAGTGCTGTCCTGCCTAATAAGTATTTTGATCTTCACAGTCAACACCCATTTAAGTAGGTTTTTAGACATAATTGATACTAGTGCATATATACTCATTTCAGCTTGTCTAGTTAATTCTAAATGGAAAGAAAAATACAATTGCATGTTCAACTTAAAATAAAAATGTTTCATTATATTATTTAAAACATATTAGCTTCAATTACTTCAGCATAGTAACTTTCAACTTACTGTAAAGGATTTTTAAAATACCTTTTCAAAGGGGATACCAGCTATCAGGAAAGGTACCCGGTATCAACCCTTAGCTTTCAGTAAATAATTCATGAAGTGATTTCATGGAAACAATCTAAAATGCTTCGTTAACCAGAAGAATTTGTACCCCACCTATCACTCATACAGGCCAGTTTAAGTCCCTATGGAAGACACTAAAACTACTAAAGAAAGTAATAGATTTAGTGACATTCAAACAAAAATTGCACTTTTAAATTAACAGATGCCTTGAGCAAATTATATTTTATTATGTGTTAAACTGACAGATGTTCAAGAATTTTATTAGTTATAAAGAATAACTTTTTTCCATCTCATCTTTTTTCACTTGACCTCACCTGCTGGGCCTGTGGTACTAAGCCCTCTGTGGACCAGCTCATGATGAGATACTCAGTGGCAGACTGCAGTTCCATTCACTTTTTCTTGGTGGTGAAGCTGATTTAAGAAGCCTATGATGCAATGCCACCATCCCACCCATCAACTACAGTCTGCCACCAGTTCAATTGCTCAAGAATTGCTACTTATTACCACAGGGAATATATATACATATATACAGTGTTTATAGGTATTTATAATTACATTTCTAGACGTTATTTACATAACTTTTATGTAAGAGCATGTGTGTATGTTTGTGCATATATGTTTAAAAATATATTGTGTACTAAGTGAAAACCACAACCTTGGTTTAAGAAGAAAAAAACAGGACTGGGAGGGAGAGGGATGTGAGGAGGAATGAATTGCCAAAATAGAGACCTAGCTGTTGATAAACTTAACTTGACAATTAAGCGATATGTAGAAAGAAATTTAGGGCCCAGTCCTAGGAAAGAATATGCTATAGCATGAGCAGTCACTCTCTGTCCCTTTTTAATCTTTTCCCAGTGCTTTCTCTCTTTTCCACAATCATTCTTTATATAAATTCCATTCTTGTTCAATTACTTCCCATACTTTTTCCTTAGATTTAGCAACCCATTTTTAGGGATTTTGAGCTATTATACCTAGAATGTGTTGGCACTGCAGAATTCAAAGTAGCCAAAAAATATTTTAACACTTCATTAACAAACTGTAGTACCTTCACAGGACTCATCTAGCCTGTGCTACCATGGCCAAACCATGCCAGGGAGCTGAATTAACTCACTGGCAATACCAGTTCAGACAGACAAAAAGCAAAGTTGTTTCTTCATCTAATGGTCAGAGTAGCATATATTATTAAACCACTCCATCAATCCTGATATCATTTCTTTGGAATAACAACCATATGATAACCTAATATGCCTCATGGATATCTATTCATACAAATAAATCTCTTTATGGAAACCCTCTACAGACAGATCAGAACACAGACTCTAGTTTCAGACTGAAGGAATGTCCATTGCCTTATGGGAGAATATCTCTAATGGATAAATTACGAACATTTTGACAGAAATGATCTGCTTGTTGTGTGCAGCTGTTCCATGTAAGTTTCCAGATGAATCAAACTTGGGTGTTATTTTTGTAGACTCAGTATGATCTGTAAGGTGACAGGAAACAATATGCATTTCTTTAATATGCAACAGATGAAATCCCTGTGAGCTTTCAGAAAACATTATTGGGGCTAATGTGTTATTGTTAATGATCCTATGGCTTACCATATGTCCAGACAGTAAAGTTAGCTAATGCATTCCTGTTTGTTTCAACTTCAATTCCTTCATAAAACAAGCAGATAATAGTATTAACATAAAAGAATGAAACTACAGAGGAGAAGACACTTGGTTTTGTTCCAGGGTATCAGTATTCAGACTGCATTACATTCATTAGTATTTACAAAATTTACTTCGTGAGAGTAGCTGTTTGTATAAATTCTGACCTCGATTATATATATGACCTACATGAATATGCTAGAAGGTGACATTAGAGATTGCTCATTTCCTAAAATAGGACATGGGATTAATAAATTGTCGAATACTGTGTAATATATTCAATTAAATTTTCACAAGTAGCAAGGAAAATAAAAAACACGAAAACATGCTGAATGCAAGAAAATGCAGAAGACAAACACAAATGAATAATGATGAATATGCCCAGTAGCTACTTCACAGTAATTTCTGAGCAGTGGCAAATGTCACACGACTGTTGTTCTAGAAATAATAACTTCAGAGAAAAAGTCTAGAGACAAAATTTGACTCATTCTCATTAGTACAAGAACAAGACATCAGTGTTGGTGGATTTATCCCAGAACTACCTTGGACACAACTGGGCTCAACAGATAGACTTCAGAAAACCCAAAGTGTACAAAACTTTTTCCAGAAAATGTCTAGATTACTTACTTGGTTTTGGACTTTTGTGTTCTGTGTTTTCAGAGCAAAATTTTTTTCTCATTTCACCTTATTTCATAGTTCAAAAAGTAAGGGAGTATATGTACATGTGAGCATGCCCACCACCAGTCACATGCATACACAATTAGTTGTGAATATTCCAAAGGAAAAATGGCAACTTCAGAAAAGCAATCACCATTTTCTCCCTTGCAAGTCGCAATTAGAAATTCCTCAAAGCTGTTTTGGAAAAACGTATTAATTTTAAAATGTTGAGTGTTTCTGTTAAAGGGAATTAAAGCAACTATTAAAAATTTAATTTTTATTTCTGCCTGAATGTTCTATTGATAAAAACAAAATAAAAAATTATTCTTTCTGGCCTGAGTAAACTAAAACCTCTTCTGGGTTACTGAAAACCCCAACAACCTGTGGGTATTTGAGTAATTGCAGCATGCATTTAAGTTCATGATTAATTATTCCTCTCATGGTCTAATTTCCCACTTTGCCTTTCTGCCAATCCAAACCAACGAGATGTGCCATAAAAGCATAAAGTTAATATGGTTTTCACTAGGATGGAGCAGTTAAGGATGCCATATAAGCATCCATATCCAGCTCTCCTGATAGCCTTATGTAGTTGTCATGCTCTTTTCAGCTGTTGATCAGTGCCTTAAAGCTGAGATTGGTACTAAACCACTCCTCTGCTTCATTCTACTGTAAAGATGAATAGTTTCATTCAGCCCTTTCATAACTTTTGCTGGAAGAAAATACTCACTTTTCAGGTATCTTTATTACAGAAGGGGACAATTTAAAAGCTAAGCAAGGAAGTCTGCTTAGATAAAACTGCACAGCTCCATTCAGAGCAAACAGCTGGAAGCTTGGGCTTCAATATTGCACTGACATAAAGTCAAGAAGTTTTCTCTCACTCAGGCATTCCTCTGACAAGGAGGACATCTCACAGTAGTTTCACAGCTGTTGGTGCCTGCTTTCCAGCTGAGATCATGGCTCAAGGTGTGAGTATTTTTTTCCTCTCTTCCCTACCACAGCAAAGTTAAATTGCAGAGCTAGTACAAGCAACAGTCTGCACATAAAGGTTGCTACTGTTTTTCAGTTCAAATACATCAAATGTGGATGAATTTTGCATGTTAGCAGGTGTGCTATGCATGACTTTGCAATGAGAAGACAGTTCCTAACCATGAAGATCTACACAATATTTTTCACAAGAAGACAGACTGATCTTGAATACCAGACTTCTTTGCCAAAATCCACGTTACTTTCTCAAAATTTTTCCCTCTAGTGTTTTGAGCATCAATTTTTATAAAAGGGGGAGATTAGCATAATAGGAATGAGGCAGTGTTCATTTCTATAGCATCCATCCACACAAGGATAATAAGTTCATCTTCATTCAACTATTAGTCAGCCAAGGAAAATGTAACAGCTTTTATACATTGTCCAGCAAGTGATCCTACTCATTTCAAATATTATGGTGAAAAAGTTTTTGTTTCATATGGAGCTTTGCTTAAACCTTTTGGAAACTTTCAAAAGTTTAAAGAGATACTACTATACAATTGTTTCAATGGCAATTTGTTAGAAAAGTACCCCCATTCACAAATTTAATTACAATATTAATATAGATTTAAAACTCTGTAATAATTATTTCTTTCGGAGGATCTCATCACACAGGTCCTTTATTGGGCCATCTGCTTTGTCCAATAACATTAATTACAGCCTGGGAATGCTTATGTATTCTAAATTTATGCAAAATGTCGTTATGGCTAATACAGAGCCTTCAAGAGATGCAGAAAAGTATCTATAGATCAAGCAGTCAAAAAGGCTCTGTAATGAACTAAAGCACCCCAAGAAATATACTGCTCCATACCTGTCAATAAGCAGTTATGCGTTCCTGTGCATTCAGATAACTAAAGCAGAAAGGTCATTCCTCATGTTGTAATTAGTTATGGATCTTATTTCCTTTATTTTCTCCCCATATGATTAGTTTTTATTCACAAGCCTGAAGTCTACATTTGTTCCTTTCATGCACTGGCATGTTCTGGTGTCAGTGTACGCTATTTTTAGTTCCCACACACTTTAAATTATACATTTTGTTCTGATTCAGAGGTGATTTATGGTCATATTTTCTTTTTCCACTCTTTATCAGACAATATGGATAACACAGATATGTCAGTTTGTTTGAATTTATGCCCAACTCTCTCTTCTACAGCTTCTTGTTTTAATACCATTTACCACTGGGCAAAGTAGGAGTATGCCTAATCCAAATGTGTATGGAAGAGCTACTTGTCATCTCAGCAGCTTTTCTCCTGCTGCTCATGCAAACTTCTTCACTCACTTCAACACTTAATTACACATTTGTTCCATCAACGACAGCAAATCACCCTGTTTATAATTCAGATATTAAAAAAAAAAAAAAAAGAATGAACACAACTTGAGGACTGTGCATTCAGGTTTAATATACTTACATTGCTTATCTGGTACTCAGTGAGATTGCAGAATCTTCAGAATGAAAGGCAGGGTGTAGAAAACATATTTTTCTCTCTCTTGGTACAGCTCTGGCATAGTCTAATTTATGATAGCTGGAGATAAATTCAGAACATTTAAGCCTTTTTATATAGGTCTCTAGTGTTAGCTGACAATCTGGTTGCTACTTTTCACTCACAGTGAACATAATTTTGATTTATTTTTATTTCTCCTCTTCTCAGCTTTTGCAGAATGCTGATGTGTGCATTTATTTGCAAGTACCATCTTGAGATTGACAAAGTTCTCCTTTAAATAACTTTTTAATAAATATTTCCATTATTATTTTCCTTTTAAAATCTTCATAATCATTAATAATATTGAATAACAGACTTAAATCCTTCATTGATTTGGCAATGTATTTGTATTGTATAGTATTGTAGTATTTTTAAGCTTAATGTTTATATTACATATTTGTGTACATTTTATAAACTCACATATATCACTTTTGAAACAAAGTTTAGGATTTGCTGATGTATCTATGTATCCATGACCTGGAAATCTATAATGTATCTTCTCCAGTTTCTTGATAGAGGCTGCAAGACCATGCATATAAATATGTATTTTTCAGTAGATTTCATTGATATTTCTACCACGATCTCATGTCATAATGAATGGACTAGATTTCTTCCTGTATTTGTAGAATGTCCAAGAAAAGTTTTGCTATAAAATCAGAAGTTTGATCCTTTTGCATTTAAATGGAAGTACAACACCTGGTTCTACACTTTACTAAACTCATAGCGATAACAAACAAACAAAAAAAAACACGAAAAGCTGAAAAAGGAGTTATAGCAGTTTTGTTCAAGAACTGTAAAAAAATACTTTTGTAATTTATCATTTATTTTCAGCAAAATAAATGTTTTAATGTTTTCTAAAAGTTAATTTTAATATTTCCACATTTAGGTATTCCGGAATTTTACATAGCAAAAATCTTCATTAGTGTAAGAACAAAAGTACACCTTTAACTATCTGAATTTCCAACTGAAGAAAAGCATTCTTTTATATTGAGTTCTAGGAAATATCAGAATTATTTAAAGAAAATCATTGAAGTGATTTCTCTTCCTATATTTTTATGAAGCTCTTTGTGGAATAAAATCAAGAGTTACAAAATGCCATATTTTGTAACTGCAATGCTGTAGTATCTTACAAGAATATTTATGATTCTTCCAAGAGAATATGGGTCTGAAATGTTACAAAATATGATTTGAAAAATCAATTGTCTACTTCTCATGGTGCATTTATTCAGTTAACTTTACAGCCATGCCTGAGAGAATGCTTTTATTTACTTTTAAAATTTGATTGTTTTGTTTACACTAAATACATTGACTATGATCTGTGCTCAGCCCTTGATGGTGCTAAATATTTAATGTTTTTCCTTAGAGCAATTATTAGTTTCTCATTAATCAATGCTTTTAAATATCTGTCTTCATTATAACACTTAAGAACTTTACAGCATCAGCTGCTTGTTCTCTGACTGTCTTACAAATCTGCATCTCAATTAGCTCATGTTGACAACATTCTCTGCTTCTTTCGACTTCTATAGAAATTACAAATACTGAGAAGCTCAGAAAAGATACACAGGAAACTAATATTGAGCCCAGCTCCTCACTGCTCATGAGATGCTCATGTATAAATCACTCAGTACACCCTCTTCATAAGTAATAATTTCATTTGGTTCTCTCTTCTGGTGATAAAAGATGGGGCAGGAAAACTAACAGAAAAAGGGTAAGTGTTGCAAATGTGGAAATTTGTTTCCCAAGGAGCTTCACGTGGTGGCATACATGTGCATTAACAGGAATCAATATGGTGCAACCCTAGTTTTCCCCTCTGACTCCTACCACGTTTCAATTTAGATACAGGTGCTATATTGATCTAAAAATAGAAAACATAAATCCTTCTTACTTTGAAAATGAATGCTTTCCCCTTTTTTTTCTTCCTAATTTAAATACACACAGATACTTTTTAAGGCCTCCAGCATTTCCTGAAAGACACACACTAAAAATATTTCAGGGGTAAATATAGGGGCTTTTGTACTACAACATAAGCCCACTAATTTCTCTGCAACTCTTTTCCTTTTTCCTGGAATCATATCATGTCTCTTCTGATTCCCTTTCTGAATACATTTCTATTCATTCAGATTTTTTCCCCTCACCCAGAACTGCGTGTCTGGAAACTTCTCAACAATTTTGCAGTTCAGGAAGTAATTATTTCTTCCATATAACACACAGAAAACAAAAATACAAAAATGTACTTACCTGAAGCCACTGGAGAGTGGTTCCAGGACATGAAAAGACATCTCTTGACTTGAATTCTAACCTTCTGTCTAAAAGATGATTTTTCAATTGATTCCTGATTTAGCAAGTTAAGTTATTCATTTGAATGAATACATTCAAAGCACAACAGATGATTCCAGTATCTAAATGAGCTCTAAATGTGTCTGTATTTTATCTTGGCAAGGGTGCACACCTTCAAACCCCACCATCCAAACAGTTTAGTTACAAGTCCTCCTTGGGTTCCAAGGATCTTATAGATCCCCCCCACTTAGAGGACTGGATCTACAAAAGGATGTTTGTTACTGCTCACGCAGATATTCACCTCATAGCGACATGAACGCTTCGAAGACCCAGAGACTCAAGTTTTCTTCTGGCAACGATTTTTGAGCACTTTTATTTACTCCTGATCATCATTTTTAGAGTACTTAGAGTCCTGATGGACATAGTTCACGTACATTTCTCAGCTGATTCCCTTTGTGCTAAGCCCAGCTGTTAGTCAGTCAACACACATTTCAAAAAGGCACCCCCTCCTGATTTAAGTGACAGACCACTTACATAGCTGTCGAATCTGGTTTTTAGAAAAATATAAGATTTTTGGCCTATGTTTACCATATCTTTACATTCAGAAATCTCTTCCTATGTTTATTTACACAGCATTTTCACACTGGTCACTCTATTTAAAAATTAAATCTATTAGGTTTATAACTTCAAAATAAATTTCTAAAAATTTTTAGTATTCTTGAATTTCTTTTTGGCCCTTTTTTCCCAATTTTTAGCCATCATTTTTGGACCCTAACATTAGCAAAATATGTAGTTATTGATCTCAGAAATCCTGTGTGTAGAATAATATTATTCCTCTAAATTTATTGACTACTCTTTTTATTATTTCTGTTTAGTCTTTAGACCAAAGAAAAGGTGTCATTATAACAAAAATAATAAAATTATATTCTTTCTGATATGTTTTTGTTAAAATTAGAGGGTTGCCTATGTTTGAAGAAAGAGACTTACTCCTCCAAACTCATCATAAATAATTATGTGTTTGCAGTAGTATAATACAACACATATTTCTTTATAATATTCTAAGATATTTAGCACTCTGAATTACTCCACATCACATAGGCTGTTCCTAAGAATGATGGTACATAAATGACCATAATTTTCTATATCATTTTGAAATACAGTACACTTACTCGCACATGAAAAACAGTCTCACCTATAGCTAAACATCTTTTGGAGATTTATTCTCAAATTTCCCTTCAAATATACTTATTAAGTAGAGCAAACATCTCCAAATGGGTAATCCATAACACAGGATCTGCAGTCTAGCTGAGAAGCTGACTGTGAGTTCTGAAATGCATTAGTGCAATGTTTTGACTTTCTTGTCTTTGCTGTAGTTGCAGTTTTGCAGCCACGCTCAATGTAAATTGATGAGTTTCATATAAGATATTGTAAAAATACCCATTTCGATGTTTGGACTGCTGGCCAAGCGATTCCTTCCAGTTCAGCATCACTAGTGTAATGTTCTTTCTCTTATGAATTTCTATTTTTATGAGTTTTTGAAGGAAACTTGCCCAGAAAATGCAATATGGGGCTGCTCAAACAAGGCTAATAACACTGGGTGTTTTGATTTGATCAGTGGTGTTCATGCTAATACAAAAGAAGTTGTCATGGTGTCCTCAGCACAATGCCTCATCAGCTACAGGATTTGCTTTTGTTGCATAGGCAGAAAAACTATGGTGAAAAGAAAACTGAGTTTTCAAGATATTAGATGCTTCTTTCACTCAGCAGACAAAGAAAGCTTTGAATGAAAGAATCCCTGTATAAAATACCCACATGCCTAACAACCAAAACAGAAACAAAAATATAATATAAAGGTTTAATCAACACTTTGCATCCTCCTTATAAATGTATATAATTGCTATGTGATTATTTTCACATACAGATGGCTTAAAATTATAATTAAGGTTGAGAAATTAAAATAATAAAGCAGAATAAAATCCTGCAAACCTGCAGGCAAGCTACTTGCCAGTTTCAAGCATCCCTGATCAAAGAATAGCATACAATACAAAATTATAAAGGGAGGACATGAGAAACACCCCGAAAAGTAGTATTTCATTCTGTTAGGCACTGTCTGCAGACTTAACCTCTAATCAAACACTTTGGAGAAGTGCCAGCAACAGGGTGAGAGAAAGCAGAAAATTCCTCCACAGAAGGCTGTATGGCTGAAATCACCACTAAATTAATTCTGATTATACAAACGGAAAGGAGTTTCATGCTACATACCTCCCTCATTTTTATAAAATTCACTGGTCCAGTCTAAAGATAAAGTTTAAAGGTAGTTCATGTCACACAGAAAGGGCTTAGTGGTTGATACCGAGGGCTATCTGACCCCGTGATCGAGTCTGATGGTGGCCAGAGTGAAGGCACATGGAAGATTAAGAGCAGGGCAAGCACAGAAGCCATTTTGTCCAAATATCCTTTCAGTATCCAGCTTTGGTGCCTTTGTCTACTCCTTTTTGACCCTGGGTTAACAGCTAACAAGTGAAACACCTAGGTGTTATCCGTTGCTCTTCAGGGCAGCCAGGGCAATGGCTTTCTGCCACACTGAGAACAGATTTTGTCCCTAACATAGAATTTTGAAGGCATAAAAAGAGAAACAATGGTTCAAATAGTAATAAAAATGAAGAGTAGTCAAGAGGCCATTCAGAGACCAAGCAGGACAACAAAGGTGTCAGAAGCAGGTGTGGATAAGAGAACTAGTAACACAGCTGGAAAAAGCCCAGCAGCTCCTGTGAAAAGAAATGCTCTCACTAAGGCAAGGCATTGAAGGAATTCAGTGCACAACATGCCTCTGGTGACCTGAGTGAACCATGTGCTGGAGGAGAAGAAAAGCACGTTCTTTCCAATACTCGCCAGAGAAAGATCACCATATCAGCTTCCTCTCAATTAGAGTCTTTGAAGAATCCTGACAAATACTGAATGCTTTGCCTGCTCCCAAACTGCGATGCAATATTATACAGTGGTGTTCTGATGGTTTTCTAATTTCAAATGCAATGTTTGGTTTGTCAGTAAGATTAATTTAAAAAGCAATAAATGCGAAAATGTCAGATGTATGGGGAGGGAGAGTGATATGGCCATTGTCATAAGGGGTTGGAAGGAAAGTAAAACACTTTTTTTTATTTTTATATTTAATAGACACTAACAAAGCCTGGCAGCATCCTTTTGAATTTGTGATGATTTCAAAGGTGGAACTTATACCTCTACCATTCTAGACTCTGAAATTCCTGATATTTTTTTAATCACTATTTTATTATCTCCCAAATTGTTTCTGAATTGAGTATTGTTCCTTAAAGAAGAAAAAAGTAAAAATCAGGATGTGACTAGAAGCCAAAATAGTAGACTATGGAAAATTTTCCTCTTATTTTAATGAGCTTCAGACAACTCCTTTGTTCTATAAGCATTTTATCATCCAAATATTGTAAAATATTTTTAAAATTATCATATATCTATGGCACTCCTAAAAGAAAAGTGCAACCAAGGTAAAACAGAGTGAAAGTGGGAAGCCAGTACACAGCAGGACATTGCCTAAATACACGGAAAAGAAAATTTATTTCTAGAAAACTGGAATATCTTCCCAATTTTATTCCTTCTCTCTTTTTTATTCTCTACTCAACAAAAAAATTGAAATGGAGAGCAATGTCTTAATTCTCAATATTTCTCAGAATGACAATACAAAACCACAAGGAGAGTGAGTTTATTGGAAGTAGAAGTGCCAACTTCAGAAACAGAATGAATCAAATCAACAATGTGTGAATCTGAGCTTCCAGGAATCTTGAGAGGTTAGATCTGATAATTATATCCCAAGCCATCCCTTTTATAGGTTTACAAATGTTATTTTAAAAATACTGAAGCATTTCTTCACTGTAGCAGTGTTAGACAGCAACAATCTCTCTTTTCAAGTTAGTGAAAGAAAAAAAAATGTGAAATTACTGGTTTTGTACAGATGGAAAACTATAGATTTGCACAAACTGAGACTTATAAACTAAACACCAGCACACTCCCAGAGGCAGAATGCAGCAGAGTTTTCTGGCATGTTTCTCTGCTTTAAAAAACGACAATGCTTAATGTTTTGGAAAGCTAGACCTAGTCAATATTTATTACACATTTCAGATTTAAAACACATAAAAAATAAAGCTTTAATTTACCAGTGCCAAGAAAACAAATGAATTCTGTTTCTACCATCATAATAGCTGCAGCAAACATTTGGACTGAACTTACCACCCCCCACCACCCACACGAAAGGTAGATTTAGAGTCAAAGAACCAATCAACACATATTTGGGTAAATTTTTCTCTTGCAGAGAGCAAAAGAACTGAAAGACAATTAAACTCAGAAAATGAGAAAATTCTCATTTTTCATGGTGCTTTATTTCCATATACCTCATATATTTATTTTAAAAAATTAAATGGGAGAAATATATTAAGTAAACAAAAGATTAGATAAAAAATATTTTTAACTTTTATTATCTTCTCTTCCCCCCACCCACCACATTTAAGGTAGACCCAAAATGAAATTTATATAGTTATTTTTCTTCTGAGAAACCAAAGAATTTTTTATTTTTGTTGCCTATGATTCAGTCTGATAACCTCAGTTTATTAGATAAAAGGAAAAAGGAATTCACAAGCAAAACAAAATTCTTCGCTGCAAAACTGCCTCATAATATTGAAAAATACTTTGTCAAAAGAGTCCATTTTCCTTACTTTTCACACATTCAACCACAGCTGATCTCGTAGCACCTTTGCTGTCAAATATATTGCATGAAAGCCTTACAAGCATGGTAATGAATTAAGGTGAGCATTGTGGGATCCTGAGTGATACTTGCCATTTCCGCTGCAGCAGGGGATGGATGCCTGGATGAAAACAGGTTGGGAGTCAGAAAGCCAAGGCTTCCTCCTTTCCCTGAAATGAAAGTAGAGAGGTGAAGGCTGAGATGTCCTCATTCTTTCACAGAACTTTCAATGTAACTCTGACCTGTGTCTGGTCATACATAAAACAGTGAAAGAAAAAGAAAGAATTTGGGAATTTCTATTAGTAACTCTAGTTTATTTAAGATTTCAGATTTTTTAACATTTTGTCTCTTAAGGAAACTATTAATTTTAATTACAGTTTTGTCCAAGAAAATCTAGAAAGTTTGCAAGCAAGATACTTTCCTACATTGTCAAACATTCTATTGCCATCTATTACCAGTAGGCAAACCAGTCAGGGCAAAATAGAAACATAGCAGAAAAATCATTAAGGTTTCTACTTTCAATATTTTTTAAAATTTAATACAATTTTAGTATATTTTTAAATACTATGCAGTAAAATAGTGTCTTAAATTATTCAATTTATTTTTTGTTTCCCAAGTTGCTGTTATTTTCTAGGCTTTTTCTAAAATTTTGCTATTCTTAACTGCTTATTGCTTAGATTGCCCTTCAAGAAAAACTTCAAGTGGCATGTGATTATAATATAGTATAAAAACACCTACATAATCACATACTTAAAGAAACACATCCAAAATAAAAAAGCAGGCCAAAGAAAAAAATGTCTGAAGTTTCTGTGTTCCATTGTATACCCTGGAAACGCTTACAATCAATGCATGTAAAACTAAATTTGACATCTAAGCCAGTGGTTGGGTTCTTGTGTTCAGAGATAGATAGTTCAACAATAAAGGGCATTTTTTTTTTAATAAACATCACATAAATAATAGGCTGTTCTAAGCATTGCACCTAAAAGTTCCCAAGTGCTCCTGAGGATGAACTGGGCTATTTGGATCATTTTAACAAAGTGAAGCCTCAGGGAAAAAAAAGATATATTAATTATGTATCAAAAAATACTGACTATTCCTTCAGTTTTGTGCATTTTAATTGCGAATGCCCATTAAAAATAAAGATCAACAATCAGATATGTCATTTCATACAGGGCAAGAATGTCAAAGATAGCAGAATCAGTTGAAGTGCCCCCTATTGTGCTGCAAAGTAGACAAGATCTATTTTGAAGCATTTGGAAGATGGGATCTTTGCTTCTTAAAAATGAAATGTGAAAGAATAAAATATTCTGATACCCATTAACGATACATGGAAAACAGTTTTGGCAGGTGCTGTTAATATGTGCTGCTTCCCTTTGGTTTGAAAGTTAATCAGAACACCTTAAAAGCACATAATATTTTTTTAAAAATTCATATTTTTTGTTTAATCCTGAATAAGCATGTAGGTTCACATATGGCTGATTTATGGAGCCTGTTTCACAGAAGGAATTGTCACTTGCTTCTGTTTAAATTGGGGTCTGGAAGGCTATGTGTAACAGCATTCCTGATAATTGGTTCTATTATGAAGCACTGTCATGGCAAATTTTCTGAACACAAAACAGACTGCATAACACTACCTCCCAGGAAAAAAACCCACAACACTATCCTGCCTCAGCAACACAAATTTATATTCTAATTACATAGAGTAAATGTAATTATACCTCAAATAATGTAGGTGCCAAACCTGAAATTTGGAGTATGTATTTAAAACAATACAGAGTTGCCAAAGAGTTTAAAACAAAGACATGAAACACTGTGGTTCCAGTTCTTCCCTAAGAAAAAGAAGAAAATAATTCTTCTGACTTTTCAAAGAGTATTACACTGCTATATTTTTCTTTTTAAACTCACTCCCTAGCAGACCTTTGCTACTTCATTAAAACATTTTTCAACATGTCATATATATTTGTGGTGTAGCAAACCTAGTTTATTCATGCTGAGTGGCTAACCTTTCTCAAAGCAATTTAGCAACATTTCTCCTTTCTTCCTTTTGTAAAATCTCATCTGAATGGCTCTGAAGCAGAACTGGGTAAGAATTGACCTAAGCATAAACCCTTTAAAGATTAGAAAAGGAAAACTTGGGGATTTATTTATTTGTCCTGGTTCTGGTACATCAGTTTGCTTTGATTCTAATTTTCATGCTTTTTTCTGTCATCCAGGTCCAGCTAGCACTAGAAAAAAATTGTTCATTGTAAAGTTGCACTCATATTATTTCAAGAGAGAATGAAACCAAGAAGTTTCCCAAAGGCTATCACATAACTTGACCTTAGAATATAACCATCTTAATTTATAGTTGCCTTCACACATATTGAGATTCTCCTCCAAACCATCAATTAAAATATCAACCTTTATTTAGGATATGAAACTTCACTTCCAGGAATGTGGGATGGTTTGGATGGATTGAAAAATTGCCTAAAAATATTCTGAATTAAATTAAGTAAAAAGCAATTCAAACATTAAGCTACAAAAAGCAATATTTCAATTTGCATAATTTATTTGGACAAATTACATATTTCTTTTTCAACATTTAATCACCACATTTCCTTATTGCAGAAAACATCTCATCATATTCAGTCAAAATTCTCAAGGTCTCAGGAGAATCCTTACTCACGAAATTACATGCCAAATATCTTTGATTATATATTACTCATCATTCATATAAATAATGAAAAATCCTCATATCTTTCTTTTAAGAGTAGTCTATAGTCACAAATGTTTATACAGAATTAATATAAGGTTGTTCAGTGTAAAATTCCCATTTTTCACTTTTATCTTGGAGTTGAAACCGTGGTGATTTAAATTGTAGATCAGAGAGTAATAAGAGGAACTCACAGCAGTACTGGGGCAAAGTACTGCTTGGGCAGCAGAACAATCTTTTCCCCTCTGGGATTCCCAACTGTGTCTCAAACAGGTTACCTGCCTGGCAGCCAGGACACGCATTGGATGAAAACAGAGGATGACAAAGGCTCATTTGACCACTGCATCACCCACAGTGATGTTGAAAATTAAATGCTTAGCCAAAACAAACAAACAAACAAAAACAAAAAAAAAAAACCCCAAAACCCCACCACAGAAATGTGAAAGTAGTTCAGACAGCACAAAACTTAGGCCCAATGAAACTATGATATCATGTATAACTTAGTAAAGGAATAAAGAACTACACAATCTACTCCATTAAAGTAGTGCTGCAATCAAAGATAGCATATACTTTCAAACCCGCTTTCCCTGTAAAACCAGAAGTGTTATTAAGTGATCATAATTTTTGGTTTTCTCTGTTATTGAGGAAAGTCCTTTATATTTGCAAGTTTTTATTTCTTAGGAATTCCTTTCCTGAGCTAAGAGTACAGCACACAAAGCTCTCGAAAACAGTTTAAACCAGTACTTCACTTTTTGCAGTAGCAAGAGATCCCAAATCGGTTAAGCTCAAATCATTTCAACTTCCCCTAACTGGAGGATTCTAGCCCTTTGCTATACAGTCTGGTTTTAATCCTATCCACTCTTCCCTAAACACTGTATTTTTACTTATATCACAGTATTGTCAAGCACAAGTGTAACAGGCTGTCTAGGCTCCTTCCCAGGTTTTCCAGGTGGATTAAAATCCTCTAACTAACTCCTCTGTTCTTTTCCTTAACCATTGCCAGTTCCGAAAGAGTACATAGCCTTTAGGCAGGCTAAATCCTTGCAATTCTGTGCATTGTCTTTCCCACTCTTCTACAGTGTCTCTCCCTTGACCTAGAGATTTAACTACTCTTTCCACTTCAGAGTCCCAAACACTTCCCTCAAAGGATCCCTCACAAAAACACACACCCCTCAAGCCTACTCAGAGGCCTAAATTAATTATGGTAATCAGACTACCCTGGCTAACCCAATTAAGTTTAATTAGCTGATGCCTTTCTTCCTAAAACACCTTGCCTTAGGGACATTTTACCTCTGCTTTTAAGCTAGCTGCAGAAGTCAATCTCCTCCTGCAAACTTGCCCCTTAGCAACAGACATTCAGCAGGCAGAGACTCACGGCAATAAGCCCCTCGAAAGCCTTAGCGAAGCTTCTTCTATCTTGAATACTTACAACTGGACGATATTCACATTGGAATTCAGGCTGTGCACAGAAGGAGCTAATTTAGAAAGTCTAGCTTCCATATGAAGCCAATACTGTCAGTAATAATCATCCTTTCTTCTTTTTTCTGTCATTTGGGAGACATTGTAGCTCTCTGGTCATAGTCAAGAACACCTTTGTCTTTAGATAGCAGTGCCACTGACCATCTCCTTCCCACCTGATCCTGAAGCTGCGCATTATTTCACCTATGGCTCCTTCGACATCACTGCAGGAAACCTCATTGTGCATGCAGTGATGCAGAAAAACTCCTCTGTGGCAGATCCCTGTTAAATTCTCTCCTGCATGAAGTGAAGCTAACTTCCCTCACTCCTCTGTAAACTGAACAAAAACTTTGCAGCCTCTGGTTCATCAAAGACGGAATTCTTTCCAAAATTTCCCCTAGAGAAAAGTCTAAACAAACAAAAACAAAGAAACAAACCAAATACATAAATAAATAAATAATTTTTTTAAAAGAGCAATTTCTACCAGTTGGAATTCCAAACCACTGTTGCCTCAGAAATACCGAAAAATGGTATTTTCAGAAAAATGCATGCTTCTGGAGTTCTTCAGACAGTCGATAAAAGTTAAAATTCCTTTCCTACTATCTGTAGACTGTTCTCTTTATTATTTCTATTGATAAACTAGAGAAACATTTATTTCACATCACAGGAAATTTAAAAGAAGCTAGAAGACATCTTTCTTGAAGTGGTTTTTTTTCTCATGAAATTGGAATTGTGAAGTCAAAGGAGGAAGAGAAATAAAATGGTGGTACACGTTCATCAAATTATTTTTCACCTGAATGGAAATCCCTAAAGAAGAAGGAATCAAAATTGCAAAATAAGTTCAGATTTTGAAGCCTTTTTTTTCCTTTTAATTTTAGAAGTTGACATAATTTTATGCTGGCTATCAAACTTTTTCTATTGTAAATAAAGTTAATAATAACTGGAAAAGTTCAATTGGTTCAATAGAAACTTTCAGTATAACTCAAAGACTTTTGCCCCACTAAATGAAGTGTTCCCATTTTTACTCATTAAATATGAAAAAATGCATTACTTTGTCAATGACAATAAAACCTTAGTACTGTGTTTATTCGGTTTATCTTCAAGTTTAATAGTAATTTTTGTACTGAACAAACTTCTACTTCCTAAATGCTAAATGAAATGTGATTATGGAAAAATAGACTGTAGTTAAAATAAATACTGAAGCGGCAAGTATCGTCTGACGAATGATGACCTAGGAAGATTTAATAAGTGATATAGAAAATTGGGAACATCATTGATCAAATATTTTATCCCATTCAAAACTCTGTATTTTAAAGAAAATTTTGATAACTCGAAGGGATTCCTTTAATTATTCGAAGGAATAGAATGCTCTGCAAAGAGTAATAATAAAATTTACCTTCCTATTAAGGCATAACTTTGCCTCACATTACTGTCTGCTTAGCTTTTCACTGTAAAATCGAAGTAATGACAGGCATATACAGATTTACTTTAAATATTTCTGAATTTCTATGAGCATCAGGTTTTTATTTGTGCTTCTCTTTATGCAGTTTTTTGGAAGGTGTTTTGGGGTGGTTTATTTTTTTTTTAAATGTGCAAATGCACAAAACAATATTTTGGAAAATATTTCTACTGATTTTAGTAAGACTTTTGACTAAGTGAGGATTGCAAGATTACCTCCTTGATTTTATTTTCCAGCATCATACATGCTTTGCAAGTATGGCCTCTATATAAGCACAGTTCTTAACAGGTTTAAAATACAGAATACTTTGTAGTAGCTCTGTACTTTGCAGAATGCCAACTATTCATATTTCTCCAATTAAATACATTAGTAGTATGCTCTTAAACAGAAATGGGAGTCTCTGACTGAAATAAGGAAGACCCTTATCAAGCTAAATGTTACATTTCCAATTATAACACTTGGGAAACAGTGATAGGGAAAAAATGCTGGCTGTTACATACCAGAAGAAACAAGTCAAAACTTACTTTCTTGGAGGTCTTCTTTTTTCCCCTTATCTCAGCTCTACACGGTGGCACCTTCTGACCTATCATGTTGAACATGTTCAGGCTATTCAGCTGTTAGAATAAACTCCAGCAGCAAGTATGAAATGAATTTTCTATTGAAAACATGTTGATAAAGTGTTGGCAGGTAGAACTTGTGGCACATGACGGAGAGAAAATTACTTTGAAATTACCCAATCTAATGTTCACATTTGGAATTAAACAAGTAGTTGCCTGAAGCCTCCCCTGTATTCAGGAAACTGCGTACCTTGCAAATTGTAGTAGGAGATGGATTCCTCAAGCCAAATAAGTCCTGCAGTGCATATGAAGTGCAGATAGTATATTTCCAAAACTGTTTATTTGGAATACAACCATTATTATAACCAAATTCTGCTGTGAATTCGCTCCCTTTGCTCCACAGAGGCCAGGTGGTCTGTAGCTTGCATTTAGTTCTTAAAAACTAGTGTAGCACTGAAAAATAAAAGATTGAGATGCTGTCATTAACATAAAAAAGTAAATTCACAAAACATTTAGCCTACTCAACTATTTGATGCTGCTTTAAGATTTAGACTTCTTAGCTCAGTACCGTATCTACTTGAGAAAAACTATCAAATGTATGAAACCAGTACATAGAATTTACATGCTCTATCCTCATGCATAACAAACATGTTCAAGTGGTAGGAGAGTTTCCAATGAAATGTGTATATTTATTGTTCCAAGGAGTCAGGGTGAATCTCTAAAAGTTCTTCTCGAAAGTGTGATTAATGTGAGTCACTTTCAAAGCTTTAGACAAGTATTTAAAGATAGTAATATCACTTTCTAGATAATCTCCAAATCCTCTCCTTCTAAAGGTTTTATATGTGCTCCAAAATGAAAGGACACTGTGAATCATGCAATAAATCAAGGAATTATTATAGTACAATAGGGACTCAAAAAGATCAGATGGCACATATTTCTCTTGAAGGCACAGGACACTAATGGAGAGGAATAAAACAAAAGAATGGAGTAAAGTTCAGAGGAGCCATTCCTTTTCAAGTCTTCTCACTCTTCACCTCATAGCTCCTCTTGATCCCTCATGGGTGCTTCTGTTTTCTGTGATCTCATGTCACAGTCAAACAACAGTGAGTTAGAGGATGTAATTTAGAAGGATGGCATGCTATAGCAACAAAACATGTGGCAGGGGAGTTGCAAATGAGAAGTATTGGTCTCTCTTCACTCATTGTTGGTTTCTGAAGATTTGTAGGAAGAAAGAGTTGCCCTCAAGACCTTGAAAGATCTGCAGGCATATTTTGGGAGAGAGACAAAACCTTCTCTCCTATTGACAAGCTTCCCAAAACTAGATATATTTTCTGATGTCTTAACTTCGCAAGCAATAGGCTGAAATAATTTTTCAAGCTCACTGAAGACAAAAATCTGCTGTGATGTTTAAGTTTCAAAATTTGGTATGCTACTGTGCTCATCTGTCTTTAGCCATCACTGCTAGCCAGTAGTGGGATTTTCAGTGTTAGTCTTTACCTGCTCTGATCTCTACTCATCTGCTAGAGGGGAAGAATAGGAATTCATCTTGGTGAATATTTCTATTTTTCTGCTCTCACAGCTCAGTAAGTTCTTTAACAATCTCCAGAACTTTTATAGAGAAACCCTTCCTTGGTTTTAGAATCTTAACATCAAAAATTAATATTTTGTAGTAATTTTAATAACAGGGAATATGGCTGGGAAAACTGCTCTACATTGTGAATTGTCAAACAGAGCTCTCCAGTCCCTGTTTTTTTATATTCCACTGAAAACTGAGTCATAGTGTAATTTTTCTTTTACTTTGAGCGCTATTTCCGCATGAAGCCTTAAATTGCATGCATGCACTTGGTTTAAATGTTTCTAAACAAACAGTACCACCCTCTTTCTTCAACACACAGTTCTTAGGACCCCACAGCAAATGGCATCCACATTTTCACTCCTTCAGGATATTTTTAATAAATTATTGAAACACCTTTTATTCTCATAATCAATACAAATTAAAAACTAAGCATATTTAAGGTTGGTTTAATAATTATGACAGTTTTATAAAACAACAAGTCAAAACTGGAGCTTTATATGTGGAATAATATGATTATCTTGGGTTGTGCTTGCATTGGCAAGTAATTCAGTGGGATAGGAGAAGATCAGGAGAGAAAAATTTGGCACGGAGGTCCCTAAGTCTATGTTATACAGTTCATTGCTGCACCTGCCTGCCGTTTTCCAATCAGAGGCTGTAAGTCTGAGACAGGCTTAGCCTGGGAACATATTGTCTGAGAGCTGGGGCTCTTGCCCAAGGTTTTCAGGTTGTCGTGAGCTGGTGCCACTGCTCATAATCAGATACAATTCTGAGAGCCTTACCTGTGTTCAAGAAAACACTAGCACTGAGGAGATTCCTAACATACGTCTCCACAGAGAGAAACAGCCTTTTTCAGAAGGAAATTCACCCCACTGTGAAGCATCTGCCAGAGAGGTACAGGCTGGCATCTACATCTCACTGTATAAACTTTGGAAGTTCAATCAATTAGCCTAGTTATCTAATACCTTGAACACCAAATTTAGGAAGCATACATCCAAATAGCCCCTCCTTAATTGCTGTATCATTTTTATGTTGTAATTAGTGTTAAACCAGGTGCAAAATAATAGTGACAATGTTCATGCAAACTAATAAACAGTATTTATTTTTTAAAATAATTTTCTTTACAAAAAAATTTTAAAATATGGAATGATCAATCACATATAAAAAGGAAGGGACGGAAGGGTAGTAATTCAAAGGGAAAGAGGAAAACAGTGCAATGAAATGTCCAGAACACCACGTGAACATGAAAAAGAAATTGTGTTAATCCAAAATGTTTCATTCAAACTCACATACAATCTATTTTCATAAATTCATACAAATTTTTAGCTTTTTCATTTTTCTTTTTAGCTTAAACAATTAAAAATTAAATTCAAGTTTTACATTTTTACATTTTGCCTATAGGTTTCCTTTTTCTTTTAAATTTTCAGTTGCATAGGATCATTCATTTTACTTGATTAAATTTTCAGATAATTTAATCCTTGTAAAACTTACATTTATTATTTATTGGAAAATTGTTTCCCACTTCTTTCAAAGCACCAATTGTAAATTGCATATACAAATACAGACAGAATTTGTCTAGTTGCTATACAGACAATTTTATCTTCAGTCTTTTATATTCAACGTAGTACTAGAAGGGTGCTCATGCTCATTCTAACATTAAAAATATTGTATTTTGGTGTTAAATGGTATACCATACACATTTGAGACCTGTTATTTTCAATAATAATGTGATAGAAGCATTTGTTACAGACTAGAAATAACTTACTCCAACAGTTTGCCATGGTAGAGTTCATGCTGAGTGTTGAGATACTGAGAACAAACAAAGAAAGCAAACACAACTGGCTCAATTTTAGTAGAAAACATTCATCAAAATAGTATATTTCCAAGGCATAGTATTATTTCTCCTCCATCTGCAAGTTCAAGGTAGCATCTTAACACAAAACAGAGTTAAACAAATACTTCTCTTAGCAGACAGCACTGTTTATCTCCCACCTCTGCAAAAAATCTAATCTATTTTAAGAATACTTCTTCAACTTTCACATCATACTTAAGTTTCAGATGTCATCCATGGGTTAGTGGAAATGTGAAAAGCTACCTGAACTTGAGTTAAACAGCTTTTCTAAAGAAACATAAGAAACATGCTCTTGTCAGCCATAAAAATGTTGTTTCTCATTTATTTTTCCAGATTTCAGCCTAGTGTTTTGGTAGTACATATGGGCCAGATATTTGATCAGTGTAAATCAGAAGATGCCTTACAAGTCCTAGCTGGTTTTATTCCCAGCTAAGGGAGTGATTTACACTATCTTGGGACTTCTATATTATACTGTGTATTTTATAGTTCCCTTCTCAAGTAATAGTCAAAGTAATATTTCTTATATTTTTAATACTGAAATTAAATTATAAGGAAAATTCTAGTAAATTAGGCATAAATAATCTGAAAGGTTTTGGAATAATTAGAAGATTCTGCAAACATAACATTTTTTGAAGGAAATTTGAAGGGGATTTTCAAAATTATGGAAATTAAAATGTTTGACACAACACCTACAAAAGCTGAGCTACACAAAGCATTTAACTGCTTGAAAAGCAGTAACTTGTGCCCACATCCATACCAGCACAACACTCCAGCTGACTACCTGTTGTGGGGCTGGCTCTGCTTAAGCAGAACTACTATGCCATGCTATCTTAGAAACAAGACACTCACCTCAGCTGGTGGCATGCTTTGTGTGAGGCATAGACTAGCACTAATATAGCTTCTGTGCTTTTTAACCTGATTTATTTTTGGTGTTATTTCACACAGAACAGTCATGTTGGGTGCATATATTGGTTCAGTTCAGCAAAAATTCATGTGCCTCTCATCTCCAATCTGCTACGTGAAAAATATTCATGTAGGTTCATCTTGTAAAATTAATTTCCCTCATTACTATTTGTATCTTTACAATTAGTTTTGATTTCTTGAACTTTAATGGTGAAGGTCCTAGAAGATATTCCACAAGGAATTTGTACAGGGATGTTCATCAGTTCCTTTTGTTTCACAGAAATATTAAGCTTGATGTATCGAAGGACCATATTTGCATTCCCTGAAGCTGGTTGTTAATGGATTTTTCTCTTTCCAGCTGAAGGACAATAAGCTTATAGCAAGCATTCACATCAAGTCTGAAGCTGGGATTCATGGGGATCTAGGCTAAGTAGACATCTGGTTTACCTCCGAAAGCAACGTAGTGAGAAAGACATTTCTTAAAAGCCAGTACAACCTTCCTGTGTTAAATAACTAATTTAGCATACAAGTGTCCTTGAAGAGGCATTTCTCTATGATTATTTAAAGGAGCCCAGGTGAACAACTTAAAGTAGGCCTCTAAGTTTAAGACAGGTAATGATGGGTAAGATGAAAAGGCTGAATTCTGTGACCTTTTATTTTGTACTATTAAATCTTATTACAATTATATTACTCTGGTCCTCAAGGTCTCTTAACTCTACACAATATTCAAGCGCTGCTTTGTATTTATAGTTCCTCTCACCTTCATGCCATCTGCAAATTTCATTAAAACATTTTTACTTTTTGCACCAGGGTCATAAATGAATATATTAAATGACATCAATTCTGAACCAAGCTTTGAGAAACTCCACTGGTAACCTACTTACAGCCCACTCTTTGCTTTTCAGCATAGATATAGCATATTCTTCTATTCTCTTAGCCAAAGTCTTATACAGTGTAAAAAACTTACACTACTGTTCATCTTTCTAGGCTAGAAATATAAAAAAATTATAAAAATTCAGAATTAAATGTTGGAACACATGATCTCTGAAAATTAGTAAAAGTATATTTAAATGATCTGTTTAAGGACTTCAGGAGTGGAATTCAGTTGTCTACATATGGCCATCTAATGCCCTGACCCTCACCTGTGCCATATGTTGTTTCTCCGTAGGGACATAGAGGGTGTCTTAAGATACATCAGATGACACAGCTGCTCAAGTTACAGATTTGGGCCATTTGTTAATGTATTGGATGTAGGCAGCAAGGGTTTGGTACAAGGAGAGCTGCAAGTGTGGCTTCTGCGAGATGAGGGCCAGGCATGGCCAGGTCAGGCCAGTTCCACAGCAGTGCCATCACAGGCCAAAGCTGAGCCCATCAAACCAAGCTGAGCACAGCTCTGTGAAAACATATTTAAGGTAGGTCAGAAAATGGGACAGAAGGGAACAAAGAACAAAGAAGAAAAAATAATTTGGAAACACCAAATTCAAAGGAGGAGGAAGTACTCTACAGTGAAGGAAACACAGGCACCCATCTCCCAAAGGACTGAGGCTCATGAAGGACCAGTGCTAGAGCCCCTTGCAGGGACAACAGCCCACAGAAGTTCTGCTTCAGCGCAGGTGCTTCTCAGGAGGCTCTGTGGCCAGCAGATGAGCCCACACTGCAGCCAGTATTACAATAAATTACAATTTAGGGACAATGTATTCATTGCTAAATGGAAGGAAATCCTTTTCTGTATTCCAGGGTCTTTGGTACATCAAATATACACACATGAAATAGGAAAGGAAAGAAGTCTGTATCATCATAACATAGAGCTGAAATGGTTTTACTGAACATTTAATGTGTAAGTCAGACAGACACCTACAATCACTGCATGGGCTCCCCACAGTCACTCCAAAGGCCTGGGGGAAGAGTCTCTGGTTTGGCTTTCATTGACTATGCAGAGAGCATAATGATTTGGCTAGACCTGATGCCTTTTTGGGGTGGTTTTGACAGCTAAATTTAGCAGGTTATTGTGGACAATGACCATCAAAGTCCCATCTGAAATACATTTGAAATTTGATATGCCTACAATACAAAGAATATGGCTGAGTGAATAGATCACTGTACTCAGTATCAATTCAGTCTCTAAGTAGCGATACACTACACCTACTGGTTTTACACCCACCATTTTAGTGAAAATGAGTTATGATTTGCATCATTAACTGTGATTACTGCTTCAGAAATAGACCTATAATGGTCATATTCCCCATTTTCTGTTGGAAAAGAATTCAAAATTACGTGCTACGAAATAGATTATTTTAAGTTTTTCTTTGAATACTACTGCTTTACAGAATTGAATGGAGTATTTCAGGTTGTTGATCTATGTTTAAGCTGGCTGTGGTAGGAATACAAAATAAGCAAAATGTTTCAGAGCAACTGTGCAATAAAAATACACTATGCAAAGACAGGTACTAGTCAAGAGGGATATAGAAGAGAACCTAAATAAAGGTCTCTCCAGTAACCTCACAAAAGGGGTATAAGTACCTCTTTGGGATAATTCATCACTTTCCCATTGGCAGGGTTTAACTTCAGTTCACAACAAAGTACCATGCAGACACTTGCTCACATCCCACCCTACCTCTCTGTGGGATAGAAAGAAAAATCAAAAAAAGGTAATACCCAAGTTTTGGGATAAAAACAGTTTAATAGTTGAAATAATAATAATGTAGTAATGAAAAGAGAGACAACAAAGAGTGAGAAATAAAACCCAGGAAAGGCAAGTGATGCCCAATACAGTTGCCTACAGCCCACTGACTGATGCCCAGCCTGTCCCTAAGCAGCGACCCCTGGCTCTCAGCAGTTTATATACTGGGCATGACGTTCCATGGTATGGAATATCCCTTTGGCCAATTTGGGTCAGCTATCCTAGCCATGCTACCTCCCATATTCTTGTGCTCCTGCTCATCAGCAGAACATGAGACATGAGAAGTCCTTGATTTAGAGCAAGTTACTTAGCAACAGTTAAAACATCAGTGTGTTTTCGACATTATTCTCCGAGTAATCCAAACCACAGAGCACTGTACCAGCTACTGTCAAGAAAATTAACTCTGTTCCAGGTGAAACCAGGACACCCATGATTAGTGAGGTGCTGTCTAGAGAAAGAAAAAGATACATAAGGTGCAAATGTCTGGATGGGCACTTAGCTCAGGACACACAGTTGAGTTATTGGCATCTTTTTTAGGATACACATAAAGGAGAACAAACAAGCCCTATTTTTCACCATTGCTCACTCATTAAAGCACATGCCAGGAAATAGGATGTCTGGCATTTTTTGAGTGCAGCTCCAATTACACAGAGGAGTCATTTCGGGATCAAGTTGCTCCTTAGCACTGTTCATCTCAAGCGTCTCTCACTTGTTGAAGACAAGCCATGGTACAAGAAAGAATGGGAAAAAACTTTACTGATCCTAAATAGTGGTGGGCAACATGTCAGCACCATGGTAGTATCACAGTTTTAAGCTAACAGATACTAACGTACTTCTGTACTAATTATCTTACAATATCACTGTATTTGCAGTCTTTTATTAACTCCTACCCTAGTGGCCTAAATCTCCTGAGACTCTGCCACCCTTCCCACATCTCCATTCCAGACCTAGAGCATTCTGGAGCTGTTTTGAAGGAGTACAGTGGAGTAGGCAGGAAAAAAATCTCCCCTTTGTCTTCACTGCCATCTCAGTCAGTAGATCTACTCATTATCTACAGCAAAATATCACAGGTAAAAATAGTTGTATACATGCAGCTTTACTAGACAGACAGTGGACTCCAAGAAGGACTGGCTGAGGGAGACAAGTTAGTTAGTTTAGGATATTCATGCATGTGAATTTCAGAGTGGGTGGAAAAAAACAGTCCTAGAGCTTTCAGCAGCACATTCTACTAAAATCTTCCCTGTGAAATGAAATCAATCAAAAGTTGCCTTTAAGTATTCAGCAAGGCAAGATCAACTGTAAAATGAGGAAATGCATCACTGAAGAGAGATAGCTTGCCTATTTTTCATAGTTTCCCAGAATTCCATTGTTGTTTTTGGAAAATATTTAATATCATGAAATGTGCTGATAACATTACTTTTTTCCTCCTTTTCACTATAACACTATGCAAAATCCAAACTTTATAATCCATTTCCAAGTCTTCATTTTCAGAGTATTTTCTCTATGACAATTGATTACTTTGGATTCTGAGAAGTCTTTGGATTCTTCTAATAGCTAGTAACCCAAGGAATAGTCTTTTAAGTGTAGAAATTAATGAATTTCTTAAAAGAAACCTAACCAAATAAAACCCTCAAAACCAGAACAAAGCCTTTCCATTTTTTTCACAGTTATTTTTCCAGTGATGGGTAATGGAAGAAGTTCTCAAATTCACTCTCATTCAAAATGAAAACTTCCTTGAAACATCAAAATTTCTTCTAGAAGGTATATTCAGAGTGTCACTCAGCTCTGCCTGAAAATACCTCTCTGAATTCATTCAACCACAGAAGCAAGTCTGTGATTTTTTTCCAAGGGTTCTGAAAAGTTGTATTGTATTTTCACTTTAAAATGCACATGAAAGCATTACATGTGCTCCAATGTGCATTCTCAGCAGCAAAAATGCTTTTAACCCTCAACTTTTAAAAGCAGCTGCAGGGATTTGTTCCCCTGAGAAGACAGTCTTAAAAAGGCCAATGGAATTTCTAGGTTCCTGAGGGACCATGCCAGGCTTGTTTGGATTGTCTCTGGGGTCTTTCATACAGTTCAGCTGAGGAAAGTGCAATTTGTTAGTTATGTTTGCTGATCATTCTTTTTTAACCAATTCAGCAAGTACAAATAGCGGAAAAAAGCAGAATAACCGGCCAACATAGAAAACATCTAAAGTGCACATACTTCCATTTTACAATTACACCTCCAAAAATTGTATTAATCATAATTTCCCCTGCATGTATAAGGAAATTATAAAATTTTTCTTTCCCTCAGAAATTAAACATTCATTATCTCTCACTAGACTGTTAGGTTTCTCTATTCATCTGCCATAGGAATCACCTGGAAGGAATAGTGGGTTAGCTGAAACTATTGGTCACCCATGTCACCAAGGTACCTCAGTCAAAAGCAAACTTCCAGTTATGTTCTATGTAACCATGAGAAGAAATTTAAAAAATCTACAGGAGAGTACTTAAAAATCTTTCTTTTCCTCCAGGATTTGGAATGATACATTAATTGCTTAAGCAAATAATCAAGGTTGGTATGAACATCACTTTAGTTTTCATCTGTGAAATGCAACGCAAACTGCTCCACAGGAAGTTCTTGAGATTATTTATTTGGAGTGAGGTAGAGAAGCCTCAACTAAAACTGTAATCCTATTTAAAGACAATGAGCATGCACATTACCAAACAGTCCCTGATATAATTATTTCTTACTTCTTTCTATGGAAAGCAATAGTTAAAAATCTGAGCTGAGCAATAGCAATGCACTGGAATGATAATAATTGTAACTAGAATCAAAATTGTGCAGAGCCAATTCCCATTATAACTTGAAAAATATACTCTTGTCCTACTAATAAAAGTAAAAATGAAAATGTCTAAATCAATGACATAGTGATATGTCTTACTTCAGCTTTACAAATGCTACTGTAGTCATTCCGGAATGCACTATTTCATAATCAGTCAATAAAAGATGCATCAAACTTTCTGTATCCTTCCCTCTCCCCTAGTTATGCATACATTATCTCTAACAGATTTGTGAATATAACGATCTCCTCAAACTGCATGATTTAGTTTTATGGCACAGTCGCTATGTCAGACTAATACTAAATATACTTTCTTATATTCATGCTTACTACCTTGGCCAAAAAATGAGAAAGAATGTCTAACAATGTGAAATAGGTCGACATCAGATGTATTTCTATCAAAAATAAAGAAAAATTACTAACTTTTCCTTATGAAACATTATAAATCATTAGGGAAACACAAAAGAGCACAGTGTAACTGAAGAAAGGTCCTTGGGAACAGAACATTTTTTTCATTATATATTTACAATTGCATAACAAGAGATTACAATCCACAAAACCAAATTACTAAGTACAAACTAAATGAAGTAACATATAACCATTAAATTATGTTGCTGCCATCATATGAAGATAAGCATTGCTAGTTCTTAGGGCTGAGTTGAAGCCATATTCTTGTTTCTAAATTCTGTTACGGGAAAAGATGAGGATAATGAAGTGACAGTTAAAAGATGCTGCTGTGTTAGCAAGGCTAGAAAACAGGCTTAGGAAACACATCAAGAAATTTTGCACAAATTGAGATTTAGTTAACTTTTACTAGAAAACATTGAACCTTGCAAGGTAAAAAAATCATGTAAACAGAAGATCAAGACAGTCTAATCTGATTAGTGGGGAAATACCCATCTTGCTGTATAGAGCCAGGAGAATTATAAACTTGTGCAGTAGAAATCTGTTGGTTTTATTCTTAAGAAGATAACAGCATATGAAATTATTGATAGAAACTGAAACTGAAATCTGAGGACCCTAAAAGTAGATGTCATCAGGTAGCACAGAACTTGAATGTGTTCTAAATACAGCTATAGATAGAAAAGTGTAGTAATAGAAGAGATAGTTTGGAGATTGTTACAACTTGATTATCCATGGCTGTGGACAAAGAGCAATGGAGTCACCAATTAAGCACATCCACAAGTGGAAAGGTACATAACCTGTTATATTATTTTAGGAAGCCACCAATCCCTTGATCAAAATACCAAAATGCTATACTGCGTCCTTGGTGTGAAGACCAAAACTGTGCTTTACCTGTTGGAGCAGTGAAAGGAGGCACCAACTAGAGCATGACAAGGTGCAAAGGATGGTGAAGAAATATACAGAATGAGCAAGGAAGATATAATGAAACCATCTGGAATCAGGTTAAGAAAGTTTAAAAAAAAAAGAATCTTTAAAGACTTTGTTGTCAGTGAGTTCTAAAAAGCAATAGAACAAAGAGAAAACAATAAAAGGTATAAATGTTGCCACTTGTGTCATTAAAATGGGAAAAACATCTGCACAGGAAATACTTACCAGGGACAATATGATTTACTGAAGACAGAGAGAACCTGGAAAGCTGGAGTCTAACCTAAAAGTGAGTTGCTGTCATCTTGCAAGGGTGCAGACAAGATGTTTTAATTTTTCTTGCTCTGTTTGCTTATGTTAGGAACTTTATAAGGTTTAAACTACAACATCTCTTTTAACATGTGCTTATAGCACACACAACACAGCACAGCTTCAACCTCATCTCAAACTGCACCTCTTTGTATCATGGAAATAATGAATACCCTTTTCAATTATTTTACAGAGCAGAAACTTGATATGGTGAGATTTTGGGATTTTTTAGGCTTTAAATGTTTTAACATGAAAAGTCAGTTAAAATATTAATAGCAGTGGTATACATTCGTTTATTATAATTAGTGGCACAGTTAGTTTATTACTGTTTATTAGTTTAAATATAGACTTGATAACACAAAGTTGATGAGACTAGCCTATAGGAGTAGCCACAATATATATGCTTCTCCAGGCAGGAGAAGATGATGTTTGAAACTTCAGGGATTGTGCTTGAAAGAATACCACTGGCAACAGTCCTGGAGAAAAGAGGGGTCCAAAAGAGTGGTTGGATTTCTGTGGATAAACTCTTACATGATCAAAAGCACTTCATTTGAAATTGTAGAGAGTCAAGCAAAGAGGGAGGAGCAGGAGGCGTGCTCTGATTAGCAAGGAGTATCTGACTGAGCTCAGATATCAAAAGGAAGCACACAAGAGGTAGAAGAAAGTTTGGATCACCTAGGAGGAATATAGAGGCAATGACTGTTTGGTTACACAGGGACCATTCAGGGATGGTGAGAGCCAAAGCCCACCTGGAGCTAAATCTGGAGAGGAATGTGAAGAGTAAAAACAAAGGCTTCTACAGATACATTAGCAGCAAAGAGAAGTTGAGGGAAACGTGGACCCACTTCTGCATGGAGTAGGGGAGCTGGTAAAAAAGGATGTGGAAAAAGCTGAGGTACTCCATGCCTTCTTTGCTTCAGTCATCAATGGGAAGATTTGCCTACAGGAATCCCAGGGCCCTGAGAGCAATAGGAAAATCTGAAGCAAGGACAGTTTACCCTCCATGGAGAAGCATTGAGGGAGCTGATCAATATCACTGGAAGGCCACTTCTGGTTATATTTGAAGGGCTGCGCCAATTGGGAAAGAGTGGGAGGAATCCCTGAGAACTTGCAGAAAGAAAGTATCGCTCCTATTTTGAAGAATGGAATGGAGGAAGATTTGGAGAACCTCAGAGTGATCAGCCTCACCTCAAACCCTTGGAAAATGATGGAACAACGAAATGTGAAAGCCACTTTTAGACATGAAGGACAGAAGAGTGACTGAGCTTCAGTCAACATGAGAAATGAGTGGTTCAGAGGCCAAGGAGAGAGCAGCAGACGTTTATCTTGACTTAAGTCTCCCGTAAAATTCTCATATACTAACTGGTAAAATATGTGCTTGATAAATGAACAGAAGGATGAGTTGAAAACTGGCCTAACTGCTAGGTTTGAAGGCTTATCATCAGAGCAGGAAGTCCAGCTGGAGGTCAGCCACTCATGACAAACCCAACGGGTCAGTACTGGAGCAACACCGCTTATCATCTTTATTAATTATATAGTTGATGGGACAGAGTGTGCCCCCAGCAATTCTGCAAATTGCACAAGACTGGCAGGGGTACCTGATACATGAAAAAGTTATGCTATCATTCAGAGGAACCTGAGGAAGCTGGAAAAATGTTTTGACAGGGAAAAGAAGACACCTGGAAGGGAAGAACACCATGGAAAAGTACAGGGACCAGGTGACAGGAGTATGATGCTGATGGACAGCAAGCTGAACATGAGTCAGCCATATGCCTGTAGAGCAAAGCAGGTCAGAAGCTTCTTGCACTGCATTAGGAGGATAGTTGCCAAGAGGTCAAAAGATCACATTCAAAAGAATCACATTTTTCCCCTCTGTTCAGCACTGGTGAAGACATGCCCAAAGTTCCGTGTCCACTGCTGGGCTCCCCAGAACAAGGGAGACACAGCAATACTGGAGAGAGCCCATGAGAGGCTACTAAGCTGATTAAGGGACTGGACTATCCAGCCTGTGAGGAAAAGCAAAGAGAACTGTAACTGCTGAGCCTGGAGAAGAGAAGGTGCAGGAATCTAATCAGTGTCTACCAATACCAGACAGGAGGAAGTAAAAAAAGGCTCTCATTCCTGCTGGCCTGGGAATGGTCAGAGTAAATGGCCACAAACTAAAACACAGGGAATTCTATTTCATCATAAGAAAAAATATTTTTACTCTGAGGCTGATTGAACATCAGAACAGATTGCACAGAAAGGCTGTTCAGCCTCCATCAGATATTAAAAAACTATCTGGATATGGCCTAGGTCAACCAGCTCTAGTTGACTGCTTAGAGTAGGTGCATTGCACAAGAAAATCTCCAGAGGCTCATTCCAACCTCAGCAATTCTCTGAGTCTGCATTTTATGCAACTATTACACTCTGAAGGGTAAGAAGCATACAAAGACAGTTTTTCAGCTCCAGTGCCCCCAATGATGTTAAGTAAATTTACATTTGATGAGAATCTGGCTAAGAGAGCTTTAAAGCATTAGATGGAACAATTCTCATATAAGCAAAACTAGCAAACAGCATAAGAAAATGAGACTGAGTCAAAGAGACTGCTGACATTAAAGCATTCTTCTTGCAGCAAGCATTTGGGTTTAAGGAAGGAAAAGGGACTAGTGATTCCCATTAATGGGAATGATGGGAGAACATAAAGGAGTGTTGGAGAAAGTGCATGCATATGGAAAGATGTGGAGTAGAGACATCCTACACTCCCTAACAGTAGAAATACAAAATGTTTTAAAACAGATAGCATAATACATCCAGAGAAACAGTCAAAATGCTGAATGTAAGAAACCAAAAGACAGTAAGATTTTAATAAGAAGGATAGGAGGAGGTTCAGAGCATTTTCATCTAATAAGCTGTTGTTGGTTTTAATCTTTAATTTGCCATTCCTTTAACATTCATGGAAATAGCCAAATGTTTTAATTCTGCCAATAAGGATCCTGAAATATCACAGGACTGCAGAAGAAATTTAGGGAATAATGCTAACTCAGCACAAATTTAGCTGCTGTATATATTCAAAGGAGACAACTTCTTCCTTCCTGTATTCTTGCTGGCCTGTGGAAGCAGATTATAAATCCCTTCTGTCATTCATTTCCAAAGTTAGTATTGATATAAGACACTACTCAGTGCAGCAAATCAGGAGACAAAAATAATTTAAAAGTTAAAGTGGTTCACTGACAATTCTCCATCATCTGTGTACTTCAAACAAGTGAATTACTTTATAAATTCTGCTAAAATCCTTCTCTTGAGATTCAATCCTATTTCATTGTCAAATACATTAAAGTTTATTTCTAACTCTGAAACATATATATATAAAATAAAGCAATTTAGAAAGTATCATAACATAAATTTATTTTAATCCTTTGCCTTTATTTCTCTAGATGAGCCGAAAATTTCAAGAGAAAATCTTAAAAAGGTAAGAGGTGATACCACTGGAGACAGCAGTTTCCTTCCTTCAAGTCACTGAACCGTAAATAAAACATCATGATAATAATTTCGGTTTTTCTATTCTTGATTCCATCTGCAGACAGGAATAATGAGGTGAGACTGTTGGGATTAACTCAAATTAAGTTTTCTTCTTACTTAAAATAAGTGAGGTCTATGTACATTGTCAACATAAAAATAAATGCAATCTACTTTAATTTGACTTTCAGCAAAACATTGTTGCTGACAACAATGATGTTTGATAGATACTAGTTGATATTTCTCCCAGCATAAATATCTCACTTAAATTTTCATAAATCTTGCTATTTTTTCACTTATTAAAGCAATATAGTAGTTGAAAGCTCTGGGGAAGTTTGGATGCCATCTTTATGGTACCGCTAAAGGAAAAATATGCAATCTGTGGGGTCTTTTAATATTTTTGTGCTCTCAAACTCTAAAATCACAGTAATAACTCTAAAACAGCTTATAGAAAATAGGCAAAGTTTATGAAAATATACTCTTTATCAGCAGTTTTAAGAGAATCTCATTTTTCATTAGAACAGTAGCTAAAATTTGACCTCTGGAGTTCTTTTCAACTTACAGGGAAAAATGTGCTTTTCTTCATGGACTTATACTTCATAAAGAAAGTAGACAAAACATCTGTTACTAATTATTATTTATTCCTATCACAGTAACACTGAAAGGCCCTCACACAAATCAGAGGTTCCATTGTACTTTTTGCTGGAAAATGCATTCAAGGAGACAATCTCTGCTCTGCTTCAAAGACTTTACAGACAAGACACATTCTTTCCTCTGAAGATTAGAGATGAGGTATTGTATCACAGAACAATCATTTCCTCTACATTATGAAAAAAATCTTTAATAGAGACAAGAATTAAATGTAGATATTCTACTGATAATCTTAATTCTTTGATTGTCCCTTCATTTTCAAGTACAAAATACTCCTGGATAGTGGGCCTAATCATAAAGGCTACCGGGAAACTTTCTGGGTGTACAAGTAAATCTTTTGTACCTGTTTAATCTATGATCAAAATAGGAAATCTCTTTCTAAGCTGGAGAGAGATAAAATGCATTTTGGAATTCCGCTAATACATGTAAAAAACCTTATTTCTTAATAATTCGCACCATGCATTTTTGGATTTATGCTTTGTTAGGAAGTAATTTTTATGCTATTTCTTCCATGATGAACCCTGTTTCACAAAATCTGTGTTATTGATTTCCTAATAGGCTGGATATCATTGCAAAATACTGATATAGGCTTTCCTTTCCTGTACATAAGATGCCTTCAGTATGCATGAAATAATTAATAGATTACCAAAGACTTTCCAAATTGCCTATTGATCCTAGTGCAGTACACAGTAGGGACACAAAATTGATGAAAACTTGAGTGAAACTAAAATAAAGAAGATTCAGAGCTTGAATCTTTTTAAAATTCATAAAGTAAAATGAATAACAGCATATTTTCTCCAACATATCCCCAAAATGGCTGAATGTAAATATCTGAGCTATCATTAATATTAATTTGAGATCCTTTTTTACCACCCCTACTGCATTAGCAGGTCCTGGGAAAGAAATCATGGAGGTAGAGGTAAACAATTCTTACATGTATCCAAAATCAAATGCAGTATACTCTGCACAAAATATCGCTTGGTCAGGGTCATGTCCAGGCAACTTTTAAGTATTTCCAAGGAGGGTGATTCCACAACCTCCCTGGAAAACCTGTTCAAGAATTCTGTCACTTTAACAGTCTCACAGTAAAAAATTGTCTTTAGGCAGGACTTTGTGTACTTCTGTGTGTGACAACTGCCTCTTGTAGCCTTGTGGGACAGAACCGAATAGAGCCTGGCCCTGTCTTCTTTACACCATCCCTTCAGATATTCGTATGTAAGGACAAGATTCACACTTCTGAAAATGCCAGTCCTATTGTAGAAACTGAGGAAAAGGCAGTGTTCAGTACCTCAGCTTTTCTGTGTCCTGTGACAGCAGACACCCTGCCCCACTCAGCAGCAGGCACCCCTTTACCCTAGTTTTCTGATTATGTCACCAAAAGAAGTGTGTGATTGTGTGCTTCTTCTCATTAGGTGTTTCTCCTGATTCATTTTTTCTCATATGTGATGTTTAGTCTGGGAATATTTCCTCTCCAGTGAAATTTAACTTATGATTTTTTCCCATATGGCCACAGTATCTTACAGGAAAAAATCCCAGCATACTACCTTTTCAGGATTAATTTACTGCATTTTTGTATTTTTATAAAGTTCTAACTGATATTAAAAAGACTTCTCGAAACAAATCTCTTCAAGGCTGCTTGTTTTAAATCTCTGACTCATTTTGGGGGTCCAGTGAGAATGTCATGTTAGTAAGTTTATAGAAAAAAAGATGCCATGTTAAATTATATTTCTTCAGCTTTTTTGGCATGCCTGACTTCACTCAAAATTTCACTTTCTTCATTAAATTTGTCCAGATAAAGTGAAGACATTTTGAAAACAGACTGCAGTTAGGCAGCAAATCATCATAGGCACACTAGATTTTTTGACATTAAAATGGATTTGTTTCACACTGTTATGTCAAAAAGTGCCTCCATTCCTTCTAATCAGTTGTACATTTTAGCACCTAAAATGTGAATTTCATTTATTGTGAAGTCTGTTAGAAGAAATTACAGAGACAAATGTGTTATATAAATATATGTGTGTGTGTATATATCTATATGTATGGTTTTAATGCTTTAAAAATTAATGAGTCATAAGAGAAGAAGTGTGTCAAAAAAACCCAAACTTTAAATGAAAGTAAGAAGACAATGGAATGAAATTTACAAGAGACATGAGTTTCATATGGAGATAATTAGGAAGAAAAAGTAGAAACATTACAGAGATCTCTAAGTTATTGATGTTAGAATAGGCAAGACTTCAGAAGACAGATGGAGTTATCCTAACAACAAATCAGAATTTTTCTCTCAAAATGAATAGAAATATACCCTCCAGACAAAAGATAAGTAGAAATACAAGGAATTTTCATTAAGACTATTTTTCTCCCACCAATTAAATATGTAGTAAAATTATATTATAGCTAAACCATCTGCTTCACATTATTTTCTTCCAATATGTAAACAAAGGAGAATGGATCAGCTGGTTTTGTATGTCTTTATAACATAAATTTAACCTGATTTTTTAAAATAAAATCTCTCAAGATTTATATGGTTACAGTTACCTCAAATTATTCTTCCACTATTATTCTTCATTGATTGTGGAGAGTAAGGTGATGCAGGTTCCCGTGATCCCTCATTACCTTTTCCCTGGACTCACCACATTAACCATGGTGAGACACTGGTATCATCATCCTGTGGAGGCTCACTAAACTCTAACATAGCCCAGTATTTTCACTCCAAAAGTAGGAGGTACTGTTTAAGGATCACACACAAGCCCTTCCACTATGTGCCATCCACAATTCTTATCTTCTCCCAACATTCACAGAAGGAATTACAAGGACTACATCCCTGATTTCACTGACCAATTATCAACATGTTACCCAGGAACTTGATTAATCCATTTTTGAACCTGCTCGGAATTATTTATCTCCTTGACCACCTGTGGCAACACATGCCATAACCTCACTAACCACTCTGTAAAGCACTTTCTTTTACCTCTCTTAAGCTCTCATCCTGCTAGTTTCAGGGAGTGTATTCAAGTACCAGGGGATTTGATGAATAACAACTGCCTTAACCACTATCTTCATGACTTTGCCAGTATTTATCATCTCTATCCATCTAGGCTTTTCTTCCCAGAATGGAAAGGCTCAGCCAGTTTGCCAATGGCACCAGGTTGTGTGGTGCAGTCAACACCCTGAGGGGAAGGGATGCCACCCAGAGGGACCTTGACAGGCTTGAGAGGTGGGCCTGTGCAAACCTCATGACAAGGCCAAGTGCAAACTTCTGTATTTGCATTGGGGCAATCCCAAGCAGAAATACAGGCTGGAAAATTGATTGAGAGCAGCACTGAGAAGAGAAAAATGTGGATGTCCCATCCCTGGAAGTGCTCAAGGCCAGGCTGAATGGGACCCGTCTAGTGGAAGGGGTCTCTGATCCTTTCAGGAGGGTTGAAACAAAATTATCTTAAAGGTCCTTTCCAAGGCAAATCATTCTATGATTCTAGGATAACTTTAATCATTTATTATGAGATGATGTTTCATTCCCATAATCATGAGAAGCCTTTCTGAGATGCAAGAAAAAGTACTATTTCAAGTAATCCAGTTGTCCCGACCCACTGTAAAAAAGGGGGAGTTGGGAAGGATTCTTTTTAATAGATTTCTCGGACAAAAACTGAAGAGCAAATGTAGCAATATTATATCTGAAAAACTGTTTATTGATAAAGAAGGGTAAGTGCTTCTACCAAAGGGGGACAGAAAAAGGAATGAAGAGGGAAAAAGAGAGACGGAGAGGGAAAGAAAATACCGAACAGTTTGGCCAATGGAGCGTGTTAGCTGTGAGCTGCAAGGAGTCTGCACGGCTCCCGTGGCGAGCTGGGCGCGATTTCCAAACAGCAGCAGCTGCGTGTGCCTTCTGTGGGCGACAAACAGGACCAGGACCAGGACCAGGAACAGGCTGCTGTGGCTATGGGAGGACTTGGGGAGCAGCTGCAGGCGGTCAGGGCCAGAGTGCGATGGTTGCGGCTGCGGGCAGCGACGGCTGCAGGGCTATTGTGGAACACACGGCGGCTCCGGGCTGGGTGCAGGCAGGGTACAGGCGGCAGCTCCGGGCTGGGTGCAGGCAGGGTACAGGCGGCAGCTCCGGGCTGGGTGCAGGCAGGGCACAGGCGGCAGCTCCGGGCTGGGTGCAGGCAGGGTACAGGCGGCAGCTCTGGGCTGGGTGCAGGCAGGGCACAGGCGGCAGCTCCGGGCTGGGTGCAGGCAGGGTACAGGCGGCAGCTCCGGGCTGGGTGCAGGCAGGGTACAGGCGGCAGCTCCGGGCTGGGTGCAGGCAGGGTACAGGCGGCAGCTCTGGGCTGGGTGCAGGCAGGGTACAGGCGGCAGCTCCGGGCTGGGTGCAGGCAGGGCACAGGCGGCAGCTCCGGGCTGGGTGCAGGCAGGGTACAGGCGGCAGCTCTGGGCTGGGTGCAGGCAGGGTACAGGCGGCAGCTCTGGGCTGGGCGCAGGCAGGGTACAGGCGGCAGCTCCGGGCTGGGTGCAGGCCGCAGCGGCTCCGTCGGACAAACAGAGAGCACCAGGTTACCGCAGTGACGGAGCTGCCTCATGGAAGTGGCGAAACAGGGCAGGACAGGGGCGAGCAGGACAGACGGCCAGGGGAGGAGCAGGATTGCAGGGAGGAAAATGCAAAGGGCGGAGGGGGGCAGAGCTGACCTTCCAGGTGAGCCCCTCTCCCTCCAAGAACCCACAGGAAAAAAGGCCCCAGGGTTGTGTCGCAGTTAGTGCTTTATGTGTTTGGCTCTCCTACAGCGTGACATCCCGTGCACTTTTTCCTGCGCATTTTTTCCCGGGCATCCCGGGATCTGCCCCACCAGCAATGGGGGCGGGTCGCTTGCAGTCCAGCAGTGGAAGCTTTCTCTCTCCTGATTGACTGCCAGGCAAAGCCTCCCCAGGGACAGAGCTCCCAGCACGTATACAGCCCCTAAAGTAATTTTTTTCACTTTATGTATAACATATGTTGAGGCATAAATAAAAATACTGGTCTCTCTTACCATCAATATTTTTCAGAGGAAAAAAATGTTTCTGATTTAGTCTCAATGTTTCCTGATGATACCAGATATTTTGTTTGTCCTCAAGAACAAAGTGCAGACTGAGTTGATGATTTGAGAAAACTGCCACTGAGCCCAAGATATTCTCCCTGAATTTTACCTTCCACTTTCAAGTTCATCACTTTGTAAGCATTATTTAGGTTCCGTTCCCTGCTATTTACTGACATAAATTATCATCTTGCATTTCTTTGCTCAATACTTGATTTTAGTGATCTCTTTATGGGTTTTGTCACCATCAGTGCCACATTTAACTGCCTGAAAGACCTCAGTAACATCTGTAAACTTGAATATTTGATTACAAATTCCCTGTCTCAAGGTCATCTGTGAAAATGTTGAATAAAAATTAACACATCACTAATCTATGGGGATCCATACTCTTCTTCCCCCTGAAAAGAGATCTAAAAGTAAGTTAAATTTCTTTAATGGCCCTTAAATAGAAGCTTCTCAAGTATTTTAATTTCCAAATCCCTACATATTACGTCTTCTGCCTCTCCTTTACCCACTTGCTTACACGTACTCTCATAGAACTCCATGTTTCCTGGCACCTAATACACTGAGTTTACACCTGTACTTCATCATGTTATTCCATTTTGTAGATCATCATTTTGCAAGGAATGGAAGTCAGACTCACCCGTAGTTCCAGGACTTCCTTTCTAAGTCCTTTTTTGTCAGATAAAAGTTATGCTGGCAACCTGGCAGTCTTCTGACAGCATGGATCTTTGTAGTAGATAGTTTATACAAGTTCACCAGAAATTCACCAATTTCTCATCTGAGTCCAAGCTCATGACTCAATGCAATATGGTCCTAGTAACTTACCCGATTTATTTGACATCATGTCATCATTGGATAAAACATACAAAATTTCTCTCCTTCAGAAGAGCTGTATGGATTACATGTCAACTTGCTTTACTTTTCCTAGCTCCTTTCATTGAGGAATTCATCATAGAGACATAGGTTTAGTATTTGTGGTGGAAAGCATTTTTGTTCACAAATATATGTGCAGAAGTTCACAGAGTCTCAAACAAGTTGGTGAGTCTAAAGAGATAAGCAGCATTAAGATTTTTTTTTGGGACGGGAGGAAATGAACCGGGATTCACACTGTCATATTAAAATAACCAAATCTCTAAGTGAAAAGGGAGAATTATCCTTCAGGTATGCTTTAAAAGGAAGCAGCTGCTATCACTGCATGCTCAGTAACCTGTAAGTCTGAGGAAGCTTAGCAGATCATACCCCTCAAAGGAGGAAGGCAGTAGGTGCCTAGTTTCTGGATCTCTGAGTTAGGGCTGAATTGCTGAACTACCAGGATTGAGATACTTCTGACAACTGCAGTAACAGTGATTTAAGCATCTGGACAACTTTAAGGTCAAGAACTGAAGTGCTTACAGATTACAGACCTGTCAAATATAAGAAAGAGCTCTGTGGGAGCTCTGGACCTCACAGGTTTAGACTAAGACTTCAAAATATGCTGCTCTTCCACTTCAAATACTTAAATTCTTTCTGAGATCCTGCCTTTGGCAACTGTCAAAATTTGCTTTAAGTTTACACAGCAATTACACACTTTTTCAGTAACCATGAAAAAAATTATAAATCCCAGAATAATTTATGCATTACTATCCTGTAAGAAAAGGTCTAAAACTCAATGGGAATTATATTTGATGTTTTATATTGCTTTACTGTGTTTGCAATACAATACTCAATACAAATGTATAGTATTGACTTCTACTGGTTATCATATCAGGTGCTCTGATAAGCTACATCGTATCACACGATGTCTGTGTCAAAGACATTCCTACAGTTTAAAATCTGATTTTTCCTATGTTAGCCTCTGCAGAAAGCCACTAGCAACATATATCTACTAGTCAAACAGAAAATACACGTACACTTGTTGCAGAATGACTGAATTTTAATGTTAGCAAACTTGAAAATAAGAAAAATTCAAAAATGTTTTTCATAGTTTACACAATCTGAATATTTTGGTTTCCATTTCTCAAAAATCTAAGGTAAGAGTTTCTGTATTGTTTCTATTGTATTCAAAGAAATTTGTGAGTCAGTTCTTCTCATTTGTTTTGAACGTTTTGGAAATTTTCAATGGAATGTTAAGGACTATTCGATGCTTCTTTTAAAATAAATTAAACAGAAAGTTTCCAAATGGTATATTACATATGTATGACCTGTATGCATATGTAATATTTTATATGCATACACACTGTTTATATGAGGAAAGAATTTCCTTATTTTTTTCCTTCCACACCCTTATTCGGTTGTCGTTCCTCTGTATGAAGTCTGATTTTAAAATCAGAATTGTCCAGTAACATATATAGGTGAGAAATATTTTTGCCTTTTTATCACAATAAGAACCTAATCTAACTAACCCATTTTAACCTGATTAACTAAGGGACTATTGCAGAATGAATGCGTAAATGATAACATTGTTATTTAAACACCTAATAATAGTAATTATTTTATCGCAAAAATTACTTATTAGCTCCTGCATTATAGCAAGACTTCTGACATTTATTAAAGCTGTCACCCACCTCAGAAGAACAAACCAAATAATCGGTTATAGTTTGTTCATTAATTCAAAGTATTACAGAAACTTCAGAAGAACCCACCAATTATTTGGTGACACTTTGTTCATGAACTCAGAATAGCAACCTGTCACTGCTTAACTTTGTTAATACAGAATATTTGCCTACAAAAGGACTTTAACTTGAAAGTGAGCATCTATCACTTTAAATCCTTGTCTACTAAGAGAAAAAGTGATAAATCCTTTTTTCTCTGCTTTTTTTTAGAACACAAACCTTGATTAAATTAATAGCAGACAAGCTGATAGCCTTTGAGTCCTAGGAGCCGTGACAATCATCCAGTCTAGCCTCTGATATTCACACACCATAGAAATTTCTCCATTATAATCCATATAAGCCCATATCTCCCTTTTTAGCTAGACCATCTCTTTTGTAAGACACTGGATTTATTTAAAGTTTTCAGGCAGTGAAAATCCACAACTTTCCTAGATAAGATTTTGTAAAGATTAATTACTTTTACTTTTAGAAATATGTACTTTCCTTTTCAACCTTGAATTTATCTCACTTTACCTTGAAATAAGATCCCTGGATCTCATTATACCTTTGCAGCAAAATTAAAGAGCTGCATTCTGCAGTATGCATCTTCCTTGTGAATGTGCTTATAGATAGTGTTCAATAGGTTAACTGTATGTCACATGTATCTGGTGATATAGCTTCAAAATATGTGCTCTACCCTACATTTTAATATCCAAGAATAATTTTATGACAATCTTAAAATGTTGCTAGATCAGCATGACCTTCATGTAACATTCAAATAGAGCACTTCTACATTCTTAAGGGAAACAATAACTTAATATTCACTTTTGGGCTTTGTTTGACACTGAATCCTGAAGTACTTGACCCTAAAATATTGACACAGTTGTTATCCACCTTCTTGTTGTATACAGTTTTCATTCAATATATACTGACTGCTGTATGAAATGCCTGCATGAGCACACAGTTGACAAGACATTGGCACTAATTGTTATCACACAGAGTTGAGAAATGGAGAATTGGATTGACTTTCTATCTCAGTGAGACAGGAACGAATTCATCAAAGATTGTCCATTATCTCTGTAACTGTCAAAGGAGCTACAGATTAGGTCAGGAAAGATCAAAGACACAGAGCTTTGCTTTCAGTATCTTCACATCCGTGTGCATGTGCTGGGAGAAAAACAGCTTTTTGCACAGTTTTTATGCAGAAAAATAACAGTTAAATTAATATTTTAAAACAAGTATTGGTTTTTAGACAAAAACAATGTTTCTGCATTCTCTTCTGTATCTCTAATGGTATTTATTGGCCTGGTTTATACAGTAAGTGTTTATATAGTTTATATAGTAAGTGATTTAGCACAACAGAGGAAGACCAGTAGATCAAAATCAGTGGTGATGTGACCCAGCATCAACACCCTGCATGGTCTGTGATTTCACTTCAGACTAGCTTTTACCTGGTCCCTGGACCTAACACCATCACCACATATATGTTCTGAAGGATCAAACGTTAGTTTGAACTTGTACTGTGATAAAGTGCACAGCTAGAGCTCCCAATTTAATATCCTCTAATAGATATCTGGTCTGTGTGTAACAAAACTTCCTTTTGAACCAAAACAATGTGTAACAGGTGAGATTGATTGCAAGATTAACCTCAGAACTGAGCTGCTGCTTCAAGTCAAAATGCTGGGGGTACATCCATGGAATAACACCTGTTTATATAACAGCTCAAGCACTAAGTGCCTCTAAAACTGTGAATTAGAGAAACAGTGGCAAAGAGGAAATTACTCCCATCTTTATTATCCCACTCACTGAAATAAAGCATAACTCCATGTGTCCCATTTATATAAAGAAAATGATCTGGTCAAAAATGTGATGCTTATTCTAGCCTCTAAAATTGTCTGCTCAGACACTGACAGACCACAGAAGACCAAGAAGAATCTGGAGGTATATGTATGAGTATATGTGAATTTCTCAGCCTGATTTCAGCAGCTGCCATTTAAGGAGCCAGATCTGAAATTCAGGAGATTTAGATTTGTCCCTTAAACTTGTATGAGATGCTCTAGTCAGACTTCTTGATTAAAGCAGCAGTCAAGTGTATTCTACACTCAACAAAACACCTAAATATTCTAGCAACCCTGGATACAGCACATCGTGAAGCCTTAAATGAGATGATTAGGGAGTGTTTAAGACATTGCCCTTTTATTAGCTATTTGCAGTAACAATATAAAAGCGTCATAAATAGCTATTATTCCCTGAAAATCCAGAAGTACGCTACTATTTTAAAACACATAAGGTAGCCTTAAAGTTTGGTGACAGGATTGTGGTTATGCTCACCAGAAGATCCAAAATTCACCTCAAATACTCTATAGTTCTTGTGAATCACCATTGCCTTTGCCTCATACAAAACAGTCCTTTGGAGCCAAAAGACCTAGTTTTAAAAACACTGGGTCTTTCTGCTTCCTTTTATTCCTTTTATGATATATCATCATGCTTTTATTGCCACTCTTCAGAAAAATATCACCAAGTTTAAAGGTCTGAGAAGTATTCATTCCTGTTTGCTCTTTCTCATAAATCCTCTAGCTAGATTTATACCAAAAGCAGTTTGAAAACTTTTCCAAGGGGACTGCGTAAAAGATGCAACCTGTACATTTTTATTCTCTTAGCTGATAATTTTATAATCTTGAATTTTTTTAAACTATGTAGATAACAATGTTCCAAGTTTATCCATTTGTAGTCACCAAGAGGTTCTAGGTGTAAAGCTGAGCAGCTACACAGCCTAAAATATTTACTTTTTCTCAAATAGCTCATTCAATTTCACCACAGATGATTTTAAGCAAAAACTGTGACTAGAGAGATCTGTAATTTTAAGTAATGCATTCATACCTTTGAGCTGCAAACTGGCTTTCAGATTCCTACACAGACAAATAGAGATGCTGAAATTATTGTATAGAAGGGAATGCAACTGGCATTTTCCTGAACAGGGAATATGCACTGCGCAGTATATTGTCAGAGCAGATTATATCCCATGAACACTACCTGTAAACTATAGTGGTATCCATTAGCACTGCTGTGGTCACAGGTCTGTCAGCTGTGCCAAGAGAGCTGTTGTTGCTAAGAGGTGTAGGGAGGTGGGGGTGTTGCAGATCAACAACTGACATGTATTGCTGGTGGAAAATTTTGTATACAGTCTCCTCTGGCTTTTTTATTTGTCTCTCTCCTGTTCTGTTTGAAATGAGCTGTTGTCACATTCAAAAGCAATGTGATAAGGATGCAAGTTCACTTATACATATATGTTAGGTTATGTGAAAAAAAGGCTCCTCTGCCCACACACAGATGTGTGAGGCACAGGGTCAGGCACCAGAACCTCAGTAACCTCATCACCTACACCTGCTCTGTGCCTGAACCTGGCTCTGGGGAGCTTCACCCCAATGAAGCTGGGAATTACTTCAGCCTGAGGGAGCTGCAGGATTTGTGATGCGATGAAGAGGAGGAATTTCTTGGCATTGCATAAAACTTATTATGAAAAATTTAAGGGAGGAGCCACAGCAGGGGAAAAGGAAGAATCAAAGTGTTTGATGGAATAAGCATGGGAAAATGGATGAATAAGGTGATAAAAGAGGATGATCACGTGTAAATAGTAATATTTATAAATCCATATTCCACCTGCTCTGTTTGCCTCCCTGACCGTGCCTTGTGCCCATCACCAGTCTGTCCTGTCTTCTTATTAAATCCCATTTCTACCTCTGTACCTTAATGAGAGACCTGTGTGTGTTTGGGGTGGGGAGGACCTGAGTGCCAGCAGCTGGAGTCAGACCATGGGTCAGAGAGGCTGTGTGTGTGTGGTGCAGTAATTATAGACACCAGACTGTGTGCACACTGCAAGTGATTGTGTGTCACCATGCAATCAGCAGTGAAAATCAGGCTGAACAAGTCAGGGAAGAGCACACGTGGCTTGGCAGTCAGGTATGGAAGTAGAGTTGAGTTTGGGTGAATCTGAGTGTGCACCTCTGAGAGGGAGACAGCTACTGGAGGGACTCAGAGGTCAAGGCTGATTGCCAGGGACCATGGAGTCCAGAGACAGATTGAGAGAAACAGTTTGTGTGCATGTGTCTGTGTGTTTGTATGTGTGTAACAATCCGAGACCACATGCACAAGCCGCTCACTGAGTGTCTAAGACTGGTTACTGAAGGGATCCACTCTGCAGGTGTCTGTGTGTCTCAGAGGGAGGACCTGGGGACCTGTACCAGCTGGGAAGTTGTGTGCCCAGGTGCCAGAAACTAGAGAGCCTGGGATGCAGGGGAAGAAATTGCACACACGGAGTATCTGAGCGTCCCTGTTGGAGGAACCCACCATGCATGTGTGTATTTATTCCCATTGACAGATCTTCATCCTGACCAGGTGCAGGGGGTAACAGGATTCAGCCATATGTGCTGGGTTTTTTTGGTGGGTGCTGAATGTTTCTGTTCATTTTGATCCATGTAGCTGGACGTGTCTACATATAAAAACATGTGAATACATGTGCCCTCTAGGAATGCATGCTCACCCCTAACAGGCTAGTGGATTCAACAACACTAATAATATACCACTTCAGTAGGTGGACAGAGAATATGGTTAACAGAAATGCTTTCTGCATGCAAACTCATCTTAATATAAAAATATGTGCAAAAGATATGTAAGTATTTTGTTACACAAACAATTGTTAAATATTACACCAGTTACATATTCTGTTCTGTGGCACTTTCAATGTATCATATCAGAAGTGTATTTAAATCCAAGGCAAAAATGACTGGCTTTCAAATGAGAAGTCTGCTTGTGGAGTTATCCCCATTTAATTTGTGCAACAATGACCCTGTAGCTGGTGTAGTCAACTGAATCAATTTCATGCATATTCGAATACAACAAAGATAGATAAATAGACATATAACATTGAAAAGCTCAAAGGTTTTAAAACTAGAAAGGGCCAAAACCTGTTACTTCCATAAAATTCTCTAGAACAGTATGCATGTCAGACAGGCAGGATTTGGCTTACAGTCAGCATTAATATTCAAGGCTGATGAAATCAATAAACCTGCTGCCTTAAGATGTAAATGCGTGGAAAAGAGCACCAAAGCCCTCCTCCATCCTGAAGATTATTGCCGTCACAGCAGAACTATAGGAAATGATCATGTAAGCACTAAGTAACTTCATGCAAAGTATAACAGATAGCTCTACGTAGCTAGAGCCAGAATCCTAGGGGGGAAAAGGAATTCAAGCTCATTTCTTTTAAACTAAATAGTAAAGCAAATATTTTTAAAACTGTACTCAAATGTCCTTAATGTGCATCTGAATGTACTTAGCACTGCTTTAACAGCTACCGAAGAAAAGAGTTGTAGCCTTTAGCTCTTTCTGATCTGAGCACACAGAGGTTGAAAACTGTACAAAAACTTGAATTCTTTCTGAGCTTCAGTGGAACTATCGAGAAAGCAGACAGCACCTCCTGATGAGCTGGTATTGCATAACACCTGTACAATATTACATTGCATATGTTAAACCTTCTTGGACATTCCATACTCTGCAGTAAATTTTACTCCCACAGGTAGCTCTATTACAATCATTAGATTTTTTTCACATGAATGCAAGTTCAGTGGATGCGGAAAATTAGTTTCTGCCTCAAGTTTTCTTGTTACCATAAGCGTAAATCACACTATGCTAGCTGAATGTAGATTCCTGTCATTTAACAGGACAAAGGTTTTATAAAAAACATTTATTTGATTTTGTAGTTCTTTTTGTGTCTGCAGAAACTTTAATCAATAGCTACAGATTAATTTTCTCTTCTTCTTGATATAATATCTGTTTAACATGCCTCCAGTTTAAAACATTAGAATACAAATGACTACACCAGTTTTATCACTACCACAAGGTCTCCTGTAAACTACTTAAAGTCATTCAGCCCAAGCTCATACCTTCCAACTACAGTCACTTAATGGAGTCCAAGTTAAATCCCTTCTCTGCAGCCAAAAGTGATTCAGCCCACCAGCCTGTTGGCTCCAGTCAGCAGATACCTTTTGCAGTCCTTGTGTTAAAGCTGTGACGTGATGCAGAAGAGGATTCAAGATTTCTGCAAACACAGAGAAGAAAACCTTCAGAATTCAAGGGAACTTCATTCCAAATTTTGAGTCAGATCCTATTTCTCCGCTGTGTCTAGTGACTAATGCCCAAAACCACTCCAAGGTGGAGAGTCTGTCCCCCACCTGACATCACCATAGCTTTGAGCCTGCTAGCTCAGCCCTTTGCGAGGAGACAGCAGACAGAGTGTGGGCTCCTCCGTCTGCGGAGGTTCTGGGTGCACACCATTTGTGTCCCCTGCCCTCTCCAGCTGCTCTGTTCATAGCACAGACCCCAGCCTGCTGCTTCACCATGCATTAGAGGAAAAATGCCAATAGTTTCTTGGCACCCAGGAGATAATGTGCCTAAGTCCAATTTGAAGCTGTGAATTCCAACTTCACACAGAGAGCTACATCTAGGAGAAAGTGAGATTTCAGGATATGTTGTTCCTACTCCTAAAGACATTTGCAGAATTTGCTCTTAATCCTCATTGAATTCACATTCTATTACAATTCTTCTGAAAACCTGAGAAAGCTTTTTGTTCACTAATTAAGATTTATTTTAGCTCTAGCAGTTGTAAAAAAACATCTATGCAGCCGAGGGGTCCTCTTATCTAGTTAGAGGTTATATTTAATATTCTGGTCAGTTGTCTTTTGCATATGGATTTGTTAGATAACAGAGCTGCCATATTACAGTAATCCAAAAATTAAGAATAATCATCCACTTTGTAACATTTTAACCATTTCATTTTGACAAATGAGAATCTTTTCACAAAGGATTACCTTCTTTCCTGTTAAAGCAACTGATAAAGAATTCTGCACTGCACATAAGGTATGCCAAGCACTACTTATTCTTCCTACAATCCAAAATACTGCTGCAACTTACAAAATCATTCACGGCAGATTGTTACAGGAAAAATGGGACATTGCATTTGGTCTTTTCAGACTTTGCATGCCCTCAGGCTAATGATTTACTATACATTCACAATTTTCAGAAGCACTGTCTAAATTTGATATAGCTTAGTCCATGGATGTTCAGTTTCAAGCAAATCAGTTCATGTTTTTGGAAATAATTACCTTTCTATTTCCTATTGTTATTTCACACAAAGGATTAACTTTCATTCCAGAAAGAAAGACAATTTAAGCACTATTGTATCAAAGAAAACAAAAACAAAACAAAAACAAAACAAAAAAGAAAAAGAAAAACAAAACCAAACAAACAAACAAAAACCAAAAAAACCAAAACAGCATCTGAACTACCAGTTAACATGTCTGTAGACACAAAGGATTTCAAAATTAACATTTCTTTTTTCAGACTGAAGTTTCCTAAAATTAAGCAACAGTAAATAATAAATAGCATGGTATGTGAATTAGGGCAACACGAAGAAAAGCTCCATACAAAAGGTAGTCTTTCCTTCCCAGAATACTGTGTTTGTGATATTTTGTTACTTACAAGGTTTGAAGATTCTAGTAATGCTAGTTTGCCTGTAGTTAATCCCCAAAGCATAGGCAGTAAGAACCAGGGTTAAGCTCAATTCTCTAGTTAATTATTTTGCCCAAATAATGTAGATTAAAAATAAACCTGTTTTGCCAAAGTCAGTTTTTGTTCATGTTTAGATCTGTCTTGACCTGTGGAACTCTCATTTTGAATTGATTTTGTTCATCAGGCTTACTGAGTCTGGTAAGACAACTCTGGCTTGGGTTCCATTCATTTTTAAGTCAACTGTTACGACCAGCTATTTGCAATAATATTGACTACACATCAAGTCCTATTGTTTCATGTGGAGTTGGTAGTTTAAACTAAAGTGATAAGCAGTGAAATTTTCATAATGTCAATGCAAATGCTAGTCTTCTGACAAAAGTGCTTAGCCAGAATTTGGGGATTTTTGAGTTGTTTCTACTAAGACAATGCAAGTCTATTCTTGTTTTAATCTTATTTATGCAAAGTCACTTCTACTAAAGAGTGCTGGAAACTGAGACAGTAATCTTTCTTCAAAGATTATGAATTTGACAACACAAGAAGTTAATTGTGTGTGAAGCTCATAGATTATTTTGCTGGATGTACAGGACAAGATAAAGGCTTCACTGAGAACAGGGACTCTTCAGGTATGCAGCTGCAAGACAATTAAATCATCATTAAATTTCCTTTAATTTTTGGAACTGTGAGAATAACACAGCTTGTACCACATCTGGCCACTTTGAATATGCAGCCTAAAGGACTCAATATCCATTTACACCCAGATCAGTGAGCATCTAGGGAATTTTGATTTCTAACTTAAAGCTTAGAAAAGGATATCTGATACTAAAAAGCAGACATCCCAACATCATGTTCTGTGTGAACCTCATTGCCATGGTTTCAGCATGCTCTGTACACATCTTGGTCAGGGCTCCTAATTGGCCCTGAATATCACTTGGAGTTAGTGATAAATAGATGTCTAAGTGCCTCAGACTGAGAAAGCTCTTGGCATACAGAGGGATCAAAAGCTATGCTCCTGACATGGCCACCACCGCTATACGACATATTTTACTCCCAGTGCAAACTTGCCTCTTTCACAGCCTTGCAACAGTGGTAAGCTTTGAAATCTACTGCTTGTGTGTTACATGGAAACTAAAAGGATCCTTTAGATCATAATTTGAATGCAGGGACTTGACAAGGGAATTAGGAACACTAAAGATGTGTCAACTGTTTCCTAGATAAAGCATTTTCTTATATATTTTGGTATTCTTACCATTAAATATAAGTGGTTAAGATTATAGATATAAAAATAGACTGATCAGCTAATTTCATTTCTTTTCACTCTTTTCTGTCTAAAACTGAATTGCAGTGTTACCATAACAGAGCTTGTGAAGGTGTGTCCTGCTAATATAACCAGTATCAGCACTACCACTAATCTTATCAGCAAGAATTCTCTGGCAACCTCCTTTCCTACAGTAATTGTCATAACCCATCATTTCAGAGAAGGAGTCTTATTCACATATCTACATGTTTATTATGCTGCTGTCCTTCAGGATATCACCTTCACAAAGGATTTGAAAGCCTGCCTGAAATGGAACCAGCCAACCCCTCAGCAGAACTCTGAGAATATTTATGTACAATCTTTATGCGTATACAGCTACACATACAGAAATTAGAAAGGAAGCCAGCAAGTACTTCAGGGAAATACCTGCTCCAAGAGGAGCCACCTGAGAACCCATAGCTACAAGCCAAAACCCCTGCTGTTCTTAAATGGACTGGAGGAGGAACAAAAATAGTACAATGCACAGACAAGATTATATCCCTCCCGAATTTCAGTAGCTGCCGTTTGTACTGAGTTAAACCAGTTCCCTGCAAGCTTTACAGCAATGCATACAATAGTGTAAAGGCACTGTTTACTGCTGTGTTCCTTTTGTTGGCGTGCCGGCGTGCAATGGCAGTGCTCTGTGCAGCCCTGACAGATGCAGATGTCAAACAGCAGAACGTTATCAGCTCTGCTATCCAAGGCAGACAGGAGGGACCATCAACCTACCAGAATAACTTGGAGCTGCATTTTTAGCAATGTCCATCTTGAAAAGAGACCAATCATAGAAAAGTAATACAACTTAACCATATAGCCTGATATGAGATACATTGGTCTGTTATAAGAGGAAGACTCCAATAAACAGCCCTTAGTCCTTGCCTTGTGCACAAGTACTATAAGCTTGAATATTTGCAATCACTCATTTCTGGTATTTATATGCTCAAATTTCATTTTAGGGCTGAAGATATAGGTCTTTATGTATGAGTGGAAAATTTAGTTGCTAGCTATTCAAATGTGAGCAGTTTAGCTTTGTTTCTTTGCTAAAGTTGTAATAAAAATTTTAAAGAAGGTTATTTTTTAAAAATTATAATAGCAATTTTAAAAATAAGCAGTAGTAAATAAGAACAAGTTTCTTTACAATGTGTAAGTATAGTATAATTATAAATAATTTTATTAAAATACTTATTGTTTAATCGTTAAACTTTTCTTTGGTAGTCCTTTGTTTCTGTGGAGATGCACTTAAAATGAAAAATCTATTTATCAGTTCCATACAGATAAATTCATAAAGTTATGTTAGAGTAACACAGAAAGTTAGAATTCTTCCTGCTTCCTACAGAAGAACATTAAACTTTCTTTGAAAATTATTTTTCCTCAATGACAACTAATTTAACATTCCAGTCATCAGCTACATTTTCATCAGAGAAATGAACACTACAGAAAAGTTATGTAATAATCCTTTTAAAATAATGGTTCACTAACAGCTATACAATGCACTCAAAAAGAATTGCATGCTTCTTTTTCATTTTAATATGGATAATTAAATTCAGAAATACTCATTTCTTTAATATGAGGCTGTTTTATTTAATTTTTTATCTATATAATGGTGAAAAGTTATCTTATAACTTATAAATCTCTTTGTATTTTTGGTACAAAGTTCTATCAGAAATTTCATTTGAGTTTTCTGAAAAACTGTCTGTACTGCCTGGAGTTTCTGTCTGATAACTCCAACAACCTTTTCATATACTAACTCATCAAAATGAAAAATCAAAAAAATTTGCCCCTTATTACTCTTCAGTTTCCCTTTCCTTAAGTAGGGTTGTTTTAACCTGGACTCTTTCATGAAATAGCAGTGAATTTGAAGCCTTGGAAAAACTCAATTAGTTTTTACCCTGGACTGGTAGGAGGCATCTTCATAATATATGCAAATAAGGTGTCAGGCATTTCAGAACTATGTTTTAATATTGCCCTTCTAGACATTCAGATCTGCTAAACACAGGGCAAATCATGGGCCTTCTGATTCAAAATGTAAGACTTTTTCAAGTTTTCCTTAATTTCTTAAGGCTGTTCTAAAGTTTTCCTGTTTTAACTTTAAAATATTTCCTGGTCTATACTGCGTGTAACACCACCCAGCAAACAGATGATTTTCAACTACCATCAAAGTGAAGGTTTTCTGCCCAAACAGGAAAAGTAGTCTCAAAGTCACACAAAGATAACACAAGAAAAGGAAGAATCAATCAGCTAAAATAGGGCTCTCCTTCAAGTACTAATTTGCCAGGAGTCAAAAAAGGTTAAGATACAAAGGACACGTGACCTTCAGTTTCCCAGCGACAACAGGTCTCCAATAAAAATGGTCTGTAACTTCTCTTTAAGGATGTTCCATGCAGTTCAAGAGGAGCAACAGTGATAAAATCTGCTGAAAAAAAATTCAGAAGACTTCCCTGAATTGTAAAACTTTTAGCTGCAGAACAGAAACACAGAGGATTCACACACAGTAGATAAAGTGAAACCGGATTGTCACCTAGTGCATCGGTGTGCTGGTGATGCTGATAACAGGTAACCAAAAGTCCTCATGCCATGGATGCAGCTTTTGAATCCTCAGTGAACCTCATTCACATGACTAAGTCATAAGTCTTTGCAGATCCTTTTTACAGGATCATGTAGGAGTTCTGAAGCAGAAGGAAGGATGCAATTCATTTCTAAAATGCATAACTGGGAAAGTGGCCTCTTTATTCCTGCAATTTTTCCTAATATTACTAATAAAAACAGTATTCTGCTACATATAACAGACCAGACAAAAGCTTTACAGAAAAGAGAGCTCTGTCTCTCCCCTTAAAACAGTAGTGCTAGCATACTATTAATGGTGATAATAAGGAAACAAATTGAAGTTGTCTAGGCTTTAAAACCGTAATCACTTTCTTTTAATTTGTATGGACTCTTTAATGCCTTGTGCTACATCAACCAGGAGGTCTTTTTTTTTAACTGTAAGTATATATGCTATCACAGCTTATCCTTTTAATGAATATGACTTTACACAGAGCATCTGAAAAGTATTCACTTGCAATTGCCTATTTGTCTTAAACAAAGATAATTACTTGAAGCACTAAAGGGATCCTTTAAACTTCACCATATTTGAAGCATAGTATATAGTTCATAATATATAATAGAAATGAAATTAAGTCATTTTTCAATACCTTAAACTCTGTTAAACTGGTGAGCAAGATGTATTAGTATCACAGTAATGTGTGCCTGCCTGTGTAACACAATGATGACACAACAGTTTCACAGACGCTGAAGTTTCCTATCTGTGTTTCAGTCCTGTGATCTATTAGCTTCATGAAACATCAAACTATCCATGAGCAATTACAAAGGGTGTGAAGGCAGTGAAATTAGATAAATTTCAGAAGAGCAAGGAACAAGAATCATCCTGTAATCCCTTAATCAGCATCTTCTAACTTTAAAAATTATGCTAATATCAGCCTCTTATGCACTGAAACTTAGTTATGAACATTTCCATTACTAACAGAGAGCAACTAAAATTAATGACCTCAGGTTACTTTATTTTCCAAGTAGGAGGTCTAGTAGAAGTAGAAACCTTGTGTCATTTTTTTCCAATGTCAGATATAAAAGTCAAATGGGGGGCATTTCAGAAGCCACAAACCATAATGAATAAACGCATCCAATTTCAGGAGCCACGATCCTGAAGAACATTACAAATTAATGATTAATGACATTAGTCAGTGAATGATCTTTAATAAATTCATTGACGTGTTTAACCAAAAAGAGTAAGCAGCAACTCAATGGTTAAATAAGAATACAAACCACCTTTTTAAGTCCTGATTAGCATCCTATTACTTTGAAGTGGAGGAGTTAATTTATCTGCAACCTATGCGGCACTAAATATTGAGAGAGAGATCAAGGAAGATGTTTTCTGAGAACTAATGGAAAGAGGGTGAAGTACATTTTTTTGCTCTTTAAATTCAAATTTCTTACTTTTAATGTTCCTGTTTTATAGTTTCTCACACTCCCTCAGAGCAGCTACTTCTTATACCCACAGACTTTCACTCTCCAGAGCTACAGCTTACACTATGGTTCCATGAAACAGTCAATCTGATATTCAGTAGAAAGGTACCAAAGATGGAAGTAAAATAAGTCAGTTTTACGAGACAAAGCTTTGAAAAATTCACTTTGTTGGTTCAAAAGGATTCAAAAATTTTGAAAAGCTGACTTTTTTTTCCATATAGACATTATTCCAGATCACATATCAGCCATTCCACTGCTGCAGAAAGCCAGCATAGAGCTCTATGAGGTGGTCTTTGTGAACAGAAATGCAACTGTGCTATATCTGATCAGCTTGAGACCATCAGGGAATTGAGTGCACAAATCCAGCAATACTGAGCATAGAGACATGAATTTAATATCAGACATTGCTTCTCTGGTACAGATTAGAGAAAACCTGAAAGAAGCTGAACTCCCCACACTATCCTTCCTATGGTTTGTATGAAAAGCTGGGAATATTTTACTATTTCAGTTTCCAAACTGAGTAACTTCTTCCTTAAATAGGTAAAGAAAGCTGGTGGAAGAAAAACCTGAAATTTTCTTTCAGTTCATTTAAAAGTTCCACATTTGCTTCGTTTAAAAGCAAGCTGTCTGATAGACTCTCTGATGAAAGGATAAGCAAATTGAACAGAAAGACCCAGCAAGGATCTGAGGAACAGTCATGAGTTGAAGACCCATGGTAACACCATCAGTGAAAACCTAATCAGTGAAAATTAGAGCACACTGAATCAGCTGCCTCTACAACTATCAAGAGAAAATTATTGTCCCTGGTGTGAATACCACTGAGATGAGTCAGCATCAGAAACTCTCTCTCAGATGTCTTCGGACTAAAAGGAGATTATTGCCTACAAGGGTACAGGATTTATCACAAAATGGAGTGGGAGAGAGGATTTGTGGATTGTGTAACAATTATTAAGGGATGTGTCAAGTTAATTGTGGGAATGTTCAAAAATTTTAATGGTATGCTTAAAGTAAGGACTGAAGATGGGGAAAGAGGGTGACCAAGGTGAAAAGGGAGGAGCAAACATGGGAAAATAGAGTGGAAACATGACAAAACCAGTTTCATGTGAACAGGTAGCTAGTGATCAGGTTTGTCTGTCCTGATCACAGAGGGGAGGAACAGGCTCAGGCTGATTGCGATGGTTTTGTGAGGGCTGTATGTGCATTTATAGATGCCAGTGCAGTCTCCATGAGGGTCTGTGTGGCCACAACCATGTTAGACTTGTGTGCACAGGCTGGAAGGAGCTTGTGTCTGGGGACAGGGAGCCACAGTGGCTTCACAAGCATGGCTGGGGACAGTCCCCCAGGCATCCCAGTCCACCAGGTTGTCTGCCTCTAGCAATTGCTGCAGAACAGTTTGGAAAACTGGAAACAACCGTGTTATGACTATTATTTTTCAGAGAAATATTTCATGCAGTCACCAAATCATCTTTTGAGCTGAGCAACTTGAGAGTTTTGAATTCAAAGATTCTCCATTCCTGATTATAATGAAAATCCAACTAGACCAGCCCTGAGAAACATGCTGTAGGTGACAAAGCAGGGTTTTGGACCAAGTGATCTCTAGACATCTCTTCCAACCTCAGCCACCCTGTGATTCTCTGACAAAAAATTCTGCCCCTCTTTTCCAAATGTCCTAAAAATGATAAAGTAGAAACATAAACAAGAAAAGTGAAAGCTCTTAGGGGACAAAAGGCACCATTCAAGAAGCCCTATGGTCTAAATGGCCTTGACACACAGATTTAAGCTTTCTCCATCTATTCTGTGAACCATGTGCCTCTGTAGTTGCATTAAAACAATGATCCCAACAAATCACGTTAGATTGGATTCCCTCCCTACCACTGCCAGCCTGGGGTTCAGAGCTGTTTCAGATTCAGGGAATTCAAAATGTGAAAAGATCATGAAAAATATAATATAAACATCTAGAGCAAGTTGATTATAAGTAGATTGAATTTAATCAAACTGTCTGTTTTATCACAGGGTTAGTAGAAACCAATTTTAAAGGGAAAAAATAAAACCAGAGGCCATTATCAACATACAGTACAATGTGTTTATGGTAAAACATTGCCTCAGGGGAGTAGCTGATACTTTCAAAAATAAAAATAAAATGGTTTTCTATAAAACCTCAACTCTTAAAATATTTATATTCCACTTGAAAAGACTTGTCTAATAAAATACTTCAAGATCAAGAGGAATCACTGAGGCATTTAGTCTGCCTTTGCACGTATCTCAAGCTAAACAATATACCCAATTACTCCTGTAGTCACATCAGTAATAAATGGGTTTGACTGAATCATACCTTTCAGAAATAAAAATACAAGACTGATCTGGAAATACCAAGAGGTGGAGAAAGCAGCATTTTTCTCTCTAAGTAATTTCAATTGTTAACACCAGCAACAGTAAAGACGCTTTATTTCTAACCTGAATGTATTTCATTTCAACATTCAGACATAAGTTCTTGTTGTGATTTTCTCTGAAAGATGAAGGAGCCTTTAATATCCAATATTTTCCCTCCATGAAACTTAACAACTATAAATCACTCAAGATGATGGGGTAATATGCAGAAAAAAATACTTAACAACTTTAAAGAAAATTTAAGAAGCGAGAAGAAAGAAACCAAAACTCGTCGATATTCTTCCAACACTCTCTAATACTTGTACTCTTAGTATTCAGGATCTTTTCACCATTTCTGTAGGAGTTTGTTTGGTTTTTTTACTATTCAGAGTATCACACTACTGTTGAAATCCAAAGTGGTTTAAACTGTATCATTCGGGTACATCAGAACTCTTATCTCATTCCCATATATACTTATTTAGGTATGAACATAAGATTGCTATTTATAAATTTCCAGAATAAAGTACTTCAGATTCATCAATTTCCTATTTTTATCAGAAATTTTATCAAAAACAAAAGAAAAAAGATTTTTCTTTTCTTGGGTAGTATTCTTAGGAACGCAATTCTGTAGAACAGTGTGTTTATTTGCATCTTCCAATATTCAGCTTTTAGCATTATTTAACTTCTCAAGAACAATATTAAATATTGTGATTTTCGTTTCTGAAGATATTGACGTGATTTATAGTGTTATATGAGGACACATTGTATGACAGAAAAACTGATTATATGAGATCAACACTGAAAAAATAGGAATATATTTGACTTGTAATGCCTCTTAAATTGTAATATCACCCTCCATGTCAAGCAGTTTACTTTAGATCACCAGTGACAGTGTACTCCATGACCTCATGGGGAAGAGAAATAAAGAACTCTCACAGAAATATATTGTTTCGGTGATTTCTGGAATTCTTTTATTAGAACACTGGGAGACAGAACAAAAACTACCATAGTGTCATAACAAAAGAATACTAGCTATTGCACTCCTTCATTATACTTCCTGAATAGCCATTTTGTTTCAGACTTATTCAGAAAATCATTTTCTCCATGTATTACAGCAGTGAGAAACAGCCTCCAGGTAAGCATATACCGCAGATAACCACTAAGGCCGAATTTTAATCATACCCTTTGTTCTTTTAGCTCCTCAAAAACCATCCTTTTGGAGTAATATTTCTGGTCTTGCACTAAAGAACAAGGAAAAGAAAATGTGTCTGCTTGAGCTACAACAGCATAACAAATTGAGATTGAAAACAATGTGTGACAAGACAGACAATGAATGGAGATCTTGAATTCATTTAATGATTATTGCGATAATTTTGCAATGACAGATAAAAACATTTAAAGGCAGGAATATATGTAGTCATTTTTGTGTCTGCCTTTAAAGATATTTTTAAACAGAGAGTTTTAAATCTATAAATGTTCTTATTCAAATTTTATATTTCATTGAGTTTTCTTATTCAAAATAAATAAGCAGGAATTACTAAACCAGAGCAAGCTGAGCTTGCAGTGAGAAAAAGTCATTCTGCATTCAGCAAGTTTTGACAATTAAACCCCAGGAAAACCAGGAAAAATGGTTTAATAGAAAGAGTATTTTGAACCTTGCAGGCTTAGGTTTCCAGGTCCAGGAAACCTAACTGCGTTTTAACTGCCTCCACCTGTACAGTATTTCTAAACTGGTAACTTGTTTTGTCAAGAGATAACCTGCCTCTCAACCTAGTGTGAAACTGATTTTTTCCATGAGATATTTAAAGTGAAAACATATCAAGACCCCTTCACAGACACAGTTAGGAGCTTAAACCTTACTGAAATTAAAGTGGCTTAGGCTCCTCAGTGCCAGCCCCAAAATCAAACAGAAATTAAGAAATCCAGTTACAATTGAATTGTGCTTTTAACTTTCCTTCTTCTGGCTGGACATAAATATATATTTAATAAGAAGCAGTAAATAAAATTAAATTTCTTAAGTCATATTAGCATGTCTGAAGTACTTACAGGAAATCACAGACACTTTTCCATGACCATCATTCATCTCATTAAATTTTGAAAACAACTACGTCATTCCAGACTACAATCGAAGAAAAATTTTATGCCCCTACAACACACTGTTGGGGCATTGCTCTCACTTTTTAAGATTTTTGCAACGTAAAGGAGGAAAGGCAAAGTTGTAGCAGGTGAATTTCCCCAGACCTCCAAGGAAACTACAAGGAAATATTCAGCTAGCCTACTCCCAAACTTCCCAGGACAGCCTCATTTATTACTTTAGCTGCATCACTTCTCTGTCGTTCTCTTTTTCTGCCCCTTCTAGATGGCTTTGAACTGGTGACAATGAATGATCTTGTTATGTGTGTGAATTTGAGCAAAAGCCAAGCGGTTCTGCTATTGTTAACGGCTTCTAAGCGTTTCTAAGAAAAGTAGTAACAGTAGGAGGGCTTAGAAATCACACTAAATTTTATTTAATGATATCTGTTACTGGGGCCCAGAAAGCTGTTATTGACACATCACTATTTGAGTGACATCTAATTAATCATTATATTGCTAAGCAGAATCAATGGTTATAACTTTAAGGACCTTTGTTCAACCTTCCCACTGAATAACTTGCACCAGCTTCGAGTTTAACCTAATGTGAGACTGTTTAACCTATAAACCCTGTGGCTGTAGCAAAGTACCCTGGGGTTTTGTCACCTCAGTGTTCACTGGAATGAAATTGTATTCTAGCAGTAAAATAAATATATGCTTCTCTCTGATTGGAAAAACATCCCTGTCAAACCTTGGACATATAGCATTTTCCCCTCATTCCCCCAAAAAAACCACCACAAAAGAAAGAGAAAAAGCAGATACATTTTCTTTCACTTAAGGAGAGTTATTGTGGATGACCCTCCTGGCAGCAGGAACCTTATAATCACACTTTGCTTTTAGAAACCAGGAAAGCAAAGCATGTGGAGAGAACTATACTTATCTACCAATAATATATCTTACTTTTCTTTAAATCACTAACTATTTGGGTTCTGTGATGACAGAGTGTGGTCACTAAAAAATAGTTGGGGTTTGTTGGTTTCCTTTTAAGATGGGGAAAAAGGTAACAAAAAAGTCTCAGACCTCCACCTTGTGTGGCTGATGGTGAATGACTCCTGAGAATCTTGTCTTAAGACTTCTTCAGTACTGTTGGAGACTAAAATATCAAGAAGTGTTTCCTTTTGCTTACATTTTTTGTAATAGTGGAGCATTCCAGGTTTCATCTTGATGTTTTGTTTAGTTATCCTCCACATTCTGTCTAAAGTTTTCTTATGAGCCCCATTCAAAAGAGAGCACATATGTAAGGACAGGGGCATGCCAGTCAAGTCCTTAAGAGGAAAAGTCATAGTGGCCAAAAGGAGTCCTACTGTGTTTTTCCTTCAGCAGACTTAAACAAAGTATGGATTGAATCCTGGTAGCATAGCTCAGTCAAATACACAAAGTTTTCCAGTCTGAAGCATAGCATCAATAAATAGAAACACATCTGCACATATATATTCTGAGTAGTATGTTCTTCGAAGGTTAGATTTGGGGCTTAGTGTGGGTATTTAGTCACTGCTCCATCCCATTCTCATTTATATAAAACACCTTAATTTTCTAGTTGAGTTATATTTTCTGTTTCATTTAAAGCATGCTCCAGCCTCATATTTTGTGGCAACAAGGCACCAAGATAGTGATGCTGAGCTCTTGTTTCCATACATTCCATAACCAGATTCCATAACTTTGCTCCAGCCTAACTTCTTTGAATAAATTTCTCTGTCACATCTTATAGGTCACAAACTAATTGCTTGTTTTTATACATGGAACTGCCAATTAAAAGGTTAATTCTGTTTTTCTCCAGTGTACCAAATGTCATTAAGTAGCTAGAGGAAGGCATTTCACTATTTTAGTTGAGCATATGGAGGAAAACACAAGAACACGACTTTGGAGGAAATATGGAAAGACTGAGTTGGTATCAAAACATCTCAGCAAGTCTGTGGCATTAGAGATAGACAATCACACAATAAAATAATAAATTTTATTGTGCAAAAAAAATTCATATTGAAAAGCAATGGATGATAACCAAAGTTCCATCAGTTTAAATTAATTTATCTTCATTGCATTGGACTCACTAATTACAACTTGGAGATCTGAAACATAGTCCTTTGTTTCTGAGAAGAAAAGTCTAAATTTGAAGTGGAATGACAAGGAACCTCAAGGCTTTTATTAAATAAAAAAACCTAGGCATTTTCAGGTGAAGGTTTTTAAAGGGAAAAGGAGAAAGGGCAGAAAGAAATCTCTGAGTCAAACAGTCCAGTGCTAGCACTAGTGGCTAAAACCAGTTCTCCTTGTGCCTACAGGTGGCCTAAACATCCAAAATCTGTCAGATGACAAAGATAATGAGGTGGTTTCAATTAATATTAGATCCCAACTACCAGGGGTAGCATCAGGAAACTAGAATCCATCCATCTCAGACTTTTGTTTATGACAAGGTGAAAACAATACCAAAATAAAATGAGGAAAAGTTACTCCATCTCATATTCTAAAACCTCCAACAGATAAATATTACAAAGTATTTTTTCTTCCTCTAAAATAATGTTAAAAACAGTATTGATAGCATGTCTTTTAAATACAAAATTCTTGGCCTAAATCAGGATGAATATTTCTTGATTTACTCTGTGGATACTCTATGTTGCACAACACAAGGAATTTTAACTTTTAGTATGTAGTCCTCATAAACAGTTTTGGAAAAATGATAAACCAAACTTCTGATAGATCAATGAGCAGAATAATCAAAAATTGAGTTTTTAGGCACTGCAAATTTGTAGGGCTTGATACCTTGAGATTTGTGTTTAGGAGCATTGTTTTTAAGGTACCGTGGTCATTGCTTGAAGCATTATCTTTTCCTGCTAGTCTTATTTCCCAATACTGCAAGTTCTATTAACTGCATTTAAACCAAGCCAGAAGGACTATGAAGATGAATGGGACACAGGAAACCCAAAGAAAAGGAAGGGGGGAAAGAAGAAGAAAGGAAGCAGTGGTTTATTTCTAATACTACAACTTTCTTTCTGAATAAGTAATCAGTGAACTGAATATATAGTAAAAAAAAAAAAAAAAAGCAAAAGACAAGCACAAGAGGAGTGAAAAAAATAGAGAAACAAAGAAGAAATGAATACCACCTTCAGCAGCCTTTCTTTTTCACCAGCACAAGCTATTACAAACATAATTGACTTTTTATGTTGGCAGCTGCTGCTCTTTCAACAATAATAAGCAAAGAGCATAATATTACTCTGGTTTATCCATGACATTAATTAAACATTCAGCTCTGCATCACCCATGATGATTGACTACCCCTGTGTAGTGTAATAAATATATGTTCCTAGTTCATTATGAAGGGTAAAAGGGAAGCATAGAGTCCACAGCATAACAAAACATTTTGCAAGCAATTCCATTTCTTCCAAACGCTTTACAGTAGATGAAAGTCAATAAGGCATGGAGGGCTTTCATAAGACCATCTCAACCTCCAGCATAGGCAAATGGCTTCAGAAAACATATTTACGTACAAGTTTCTTTTGCTTACCAAATCAATTCAGCATAAGCTGGTGAAGATATATATCTGTGGGAGGCAAGGGGATTCACATTTCATTGTAGGAAGTGATTAAAATTCCAAAGAATGGTTCTAAAATACAGACTACTAATTTCATGAGAAATGTTTTTATTATCTACCAGCAGCATCCATCTATCTTGCATGGGTACAGAAGTTTAAAAGACAGAATATAGTTTGAATAGGTTTCACAGTATTGCCAAGAGAATGAAAGGTACACTATAGCTTCATAGCCAAGCATATTTTAAAAGTTTATGCATTTACAGGTGCCCATACCAGTGGGTGGAGCACTTATGTACTTTTGTACATTCAGTGCACAAATTGTTACATCATCATTAAAAACAATTTTAAAAGGTTTGGCGTACACGAGGAGAAGATTTAGCCTACTATCCAAATTACCTAACATAAGGTCAGTTTAAGAAATTTTCTACTTGAACAAGTGATTGCAAAACTTTTTTGAACACCTAGTCTAGGAAATATCATTCTAAAAATGACTGTTGGCAAATGTACTTGTGTTACAGCAAGTAATTGTATCCTCTGTTTCCTTACCATTGATCACAGCAGAGTTCATTTTGAAAAGATACCACTAATATCTGATAGCAATATGCTGATAATTCTATGAGGATTTCTTATGATTCAGCAACCACTATAACTCCTTGTCTAAGGAGCAGAGATAATATTGAGAAACTCTTTCCAGTCCTGATTTTCAGCAAATCAATGATTTCAAATTATTTTTAATCACAGACTAGAAAGCCTATGAAATATGTATGAGAAAGCGCATCCTATCTACGGCAGTTCTAGTCTGTGACTGCAACATATGGTTTAGAAATTGAAACAGGTGTGGAAGAACAGGTGGTCACAGCCATTCAAGGGTATAGCTGGAATTTACCATGAGGAAAAATTTAAAAAAAAAAGAAAAAGATTAAGTAGCTCAGTTACCTTCTAAGGTAACTTGCAGACTTAATGATAAAAATCACAACTCTTCAACTGGGAAAGTGTGAGACCTTGTGATTTTGTTACACATTAATATCTTAGAACAAGTTTATGATAGCTGTCTTCTTCCATATTTGCCCTGACTAAATCTTTGTCAAAAACCGATAACTTAAGAAAAAAAGTACTGATTCTCCATCTTAACTTTCAAAGTTAAACCAATGTGTAAGAAACACATGATAGAGAAGCACAGTCCAACTTCATTCAGATGTCAAGAAAAATCAACCTATCGACTGATTCCTTTGTTGACTGATCTTTAGATCCTCTAGTAGATGTTTCTATGCAAAAAAATTAGCCTTGGTGCGGTACTTGATCTATTTTGAATTTACACTTAAGTCAATTAGCAGGTGTACAAACTCTGCAATATATCTAAAATAAATTCACATGCAAGAAGAAAATAAATGACCAGTACAGCTCTCAAATTCGTTGAGTATTCAAGCACATCTTAAAAGATCACCAATCTTGTACTTTCCTCCTTTATAAGGAGGAAAGTACAAGATATATTGGCAATATACTGAATAGGCATTTCAGTATATTGCCAATTTTGAAAACAGAGCATTTCATAGATCTTTAACAAAAGCATCAAGTCCATGAATTATATTCTTGGATGGTTCAATAGCTGCTCCTTGGGTCACAAAAAATGATCACTTTTGAAAACAGAGCACTCATGCACTCATGTAACTGCACTTCCGTAAGTACAGCAAATAAAATAAGCTAAACTGCAAATATACCTGGAGTCGGCAATTTTTTCAAAATCATCCCAGCTCTGTTGGTTCGACTCTGGAAGCACCTGAATTCCCACAGCACCAGAAAGGCTGAATTCATTTGTGTTTTCTTAAATGTATTGGACTTAGGCATTTAAGATGTATGCACTCCGCTAAAATTGATCGTTCTATTTTTTAATGTTCACAAACCAAAATAATTTAAAATAAAATTAACTTGTTCTAACCTCTGCTTGAGATGAAATTCCTTTTGGCATTTGTGTACTGAAAAGCTATTTTCAGGAACATAAGAACTGACATGCCAGATCAAACTAATGGTCCATCTAGATAGTATATTAAGTGTGCTTATCAACCCTCACAGTTTTCCTCTGAAACTCCTGATTCAAAAACTTCCTATTTATTTTTAATCTTGTAGACAACAATCAAACCAGACCATTAATTCCAGGGAGCAATTTACCATTTGTGCTTCAACATCTTTCCTATGGATCTCAAAAATGCTAGAAGTGTGGTACCTAAATGGTATATTTAATATGTTTTTTACCAAATTGTGCTGTCACATGCAGTCAGAACAAACAGTCTTCCAACAGCAGACCAAATTCATCCCTAGCAACTTTACACAGAAGCCAACAAGGCTGCACCAAGGGTAAAAATAACCAGTTATGCTTCATCTTTAGTGCTTCTTTCCATTCATCTGCATTAAAGAATAAAATAAACACTCACTACTTTTGCTACTCCTAGAGCAAGCCAGATAAAATTACTTTAAAACTAGCAAAACCATATACTAGGCAGAAGCATTACTAGAGCTGGAAACTTACAGTTAAGGGTTTTTTCATATAGCAAGCTCTCTTCAAAAAAATGTATTTACAGGAAATTATCTTATTCTTTGAGAGTGCTTGCATATGCAATTAAATTTCATTACAGTTGATGAGATTTAAGCAGTGTTTAAAGTTAGCCACATGTTTAAGTACTTCCCTGAATTAATCCTGTAACTGTCAAACTGTGTATACCATATCAGGAAGCAACCTAGGTGTTTCTCTAATATCCTTTCAAGACTTGACAGCATCTTTACAAATAGTGTATTCTTCAATATTCAATAGCATGGATAGTGCTATTCTTCAAATAGCAGAAAAAAGAAAAAATCTAAATTAAACTATAAGGTTAATATTTTATGTTATTGTGCTGGTCTGATTTTTCTAGTTTTTTAAGGATCAGTTTTATTGAAAACTAATGTTAGAGTAATTTTTAATGTTCCATTAGGGTTTCCCATAGAAGTTGTGGATGGCCCTGGAAATTCTGAAGGCCAGGTAGGATGGGGCTTTTAGCAACCTGACCTAGTGGAACAGGTCCCTCTCTATGGCAGGGTGGTTGGAACTAGAAGATCTTTAAGGTCTCTTCCAACCCAAACCATTCTATGATTCTGTGATTTGATGATTAATTTCTGGTCTCTGAAAAATATTTTAAACTTTAATCTCTTGCAGGACCTTCACTTGCTCCTATGCCTGTAATGCATATCAGCTCCAAGAAGGCAGGTTGGTTGGTCCTTTGTTTAAACTACTTATAAGAAGATCAATAGTGAACTCATCTGTTGGAAGTACAGCCGCTTAGAACATTAAAAGATAGGCTGTGATTCAAAACATCCTCAAGTATATTTTACATAACCAACTATTTCTGTGTTTATAATAACACGTCAATAAGTCTATCACCCCATTTCCAGAAAATTTTGTGTTTACTCACAAAAACAAAGAAATGCTTAACCTAAAGGAAAAGCTGTAGCTGGTAAAAAAAACCCCAAAACAAAACAAAAACAAAAACAAAAAAAGAAAACAAAAACAACCAAAAAAAAAAAAAAAACAACCAAAAAAAACCCCAAAAAAATACATGGGAGGAGGAGTTTGGATTGATGCATTTGTCATTTTTTCATTTTCATCACAAAAAAATTTTAAAAGCTGGCCTGGTCTTCAAAAATTCCTGGGTGGACAACAGGAAGTAAACATATTTGATACCTAACTTTTCAGTATTTCAATAACAAGTATGTCAAATCACTGACACGGTGCTCTTCCCACCTGAGACAGTAACTGGTAATCACTAACAGTGAAACAGGGAGCATGTGCAAGCACTACAGGTAATGATCTGCTGCCCCTATGAGTACGTTATCAATGCACAACTGAATAGTGTTGGATGTTATGTTATGTTGTTATGTTATGTTATGTTATGTTATGTTATGTTATGTTATGTTATGTTAGCAAAACTGTGATTTTCATTAATATTACCAAGCTATTTTAAAAATATGACATTCAAACTGAATGTGAAAAAAATCAAAAAGCAGAGGTCAACAGATACTTCATTTAAATGTAACACACAGCTGTGTATTAAGAAAAAAGTCATCTTCCCGAACATTACCTTCTGAAGATGCACAGAGATGGTTCAAGTGAGCCCAAAGAATCTAATCATAATTATGTTCCAACCTGTTTGGGAAGATGATTCCATTTTCTCTTCACATGGTTGTGAGGAAATCAATCTATCTATTCCTGTTGTCCTTCGAAAGTCAGAGATCTAGAGAAGGAGCTCAAATGGGATCAGTCTTGTCTTTAAGCAACTTGGCAAGTTACAGAGAAGTGCAGATGTCGTTCATTCAGTGGTAGTTTCAAGCATCAAATTCCACTCTAAAGATCTGTAAATGGTAAAACTGAGTTTGCGGGGATGAGCCTGGATAAAATCTGTGGAGTTTAATTCACACCATTTACTTTGCAAGCTACTGCAAGTAACTGCATCCTACGGATCTTTAAATTACAGGATACTGCTGTTGAGGAAGCTCATTATAGTAAGTCTAACAAGCCAAATAAAGCAAGAGATAATTCCATTTAAAATAAAACCATCACAGATCATGAGAGCAGAAGATATTCTTTGTTTAGGAACATTCTGGGCCTATGTATGTGTGTGTATATATATAGAACACATGAGGTGAGGTCTCTGACAAGTTACATTGCATTCTGCTAGTATTGCAAGTTTGTATAGTGCCTTAAGTTATTTTTTAATTGAATTCCTCTATTTATACATGAACAGTATTAAAGAAATCCCCGAGGAGTGCACTGTTTGATACTGGATGATTTTGTTCAATGCCACGTCATTTTAATTTATATCGAAGGAGAACTTGTTAGAAGCAGGCTGCAGTTGCTTAAGCTTTAAATGTCAAGTAGGGCCGAGGAGGGGGGTGATGTTTAGTTAATGTAAAAGACAGTTTCCTAAGTAGAATTAAAGAGCATAATTTGTCAGCTAGACTATTTAAGTAAAATGGAGTGTCCTTTTCAACTCACAGCCTATTAAGGGGGGAAAAAACCCTCACTTACCAATTGCATTTCTGGAGAGTACAGCAAGCCTCTAAATATATTTTGTGAGACAAAAAATTCTTATGTTCTGACCTGTGTTGCACCTCCTTAGAGTAAAAATATAGGAAACAAAAGGAAAGGAAATTATTTGGAACAACATAAAGTAAGCCATGCATTATGGTTAATATGAAGAGTTGGAGAGTTGTTTAACTGAATTTGCTTTTCTAAAGTTCGATAGTTGATCACAGTCTCTGAATGAAAACAACATAATTTACAGGAAAGAAGTGACAAACTTGAAACACCACTGAAAAGGAATTCTTTGGAGTGACTCCAATACAGCCTTTTTCTTACTTTTGTCTTAATTAGAATCATAAAATGGTGAAGAAAGTTTAAATATGAACAAAAATAATGATAATTATAAAGCCTCATTACAGAACCATTTTTAACCCTAGGATCTCAAAATGCCATAGACAGAGATGTATTTCAATCCACCTTATAGCATGGCTAAGCATAAAACCTGCACTCCCAAGCCTTCTTAGATTTTGCTGCCTCCTTCCTCTCCCTTTGATATTTCTTCCCAGGAGATGGAGGAAAAAGGAATAAGACTGAAATACTTAGTCAAAAGCAAAAGTAAAATAAATTCAAGACTTTACATCTATTTCAATGCATCTGTGCAGAGGGTTCTCGTATTTTTTTGCAGGAATTCAAAGATGGAAATCTGCCTGAGATGTGTAATATGCATTTAGTGAATTTGATTTGTCCAAGGTGCAGCTTAGTCACTGCACAGAGCGTTTTTCTGTTGACCTGTCCATATAATCTCAGGCATAGATAAAATGTTCCCTGAATGCCTTCAACCTGCTTAGATATCCCAGGATACGTGCTCACAGTTTTCAAATTCTGCCTATATAAGACTTCTCAGTGGGGAAAAGGAGAAAATATAGATAAACACAGATACATGATAACTACGTGACATGCAGCCATTTTCACTTACAGAATTTAACAACCTTCCTATGCATGACTGTTATTACCAGGCCCCAAAATTCACTTGACAGAACGTGGGGGGAAGCTAGGATGAATATATTTAAGGGGTTTTTATGTTGCTAATCCGTTCATTACTTTTCTCCCAACCTCATATGTTCACAAAGCAAGGAAAATGTTTAACTTCAGCCTTACAAGGGTGGCTTAAAAAAACCTCTAACAGTGTTTATCTAAACATTACTTAAAACTAACCTTTTAAACAACAATTAGATTCCAACAGGAGAGAAACCACACATATACCTTAATTTTATTAAGGTTAACACCCATAGGTTCAACACTTTCCAGAACTTACTGGGGCACTTCACATAGTCTTTGGGTTCCCCCCACACCCAGCCACAGGAACTTTATGCATTCCACCAACGTATCTCTTCTTTCAGGCTGTTTTACTCCCACTTGCACTGCTTTTCAGAGAAGAAGAGAGAGAGAAAAAAGGGGGCCTGGATGTTAAAACTTTTCTGCTAGGCTGCTTCATAGACAATTAGGGCAGCTGCCCTCTTTTATGTCTTTCTGTTAACTTCAGAATGGCTGGATGCTCTCCTTCATCCCCAGGTTTCTGCAAGGAGTTCCCTCCTGAAACAGCATCAAATGTGACAGAAAACTACTTTTGAGTTTTCACAGAGTGGGAGGAATCACTGGATGGAGTGTGTCTCATTATTTCTGATCTCAGAACCCCAGATGAATGCAACAGACTGTGTCTGTGTGCTCTCACCTACATGAATTGGGATACTTTTAACTCATTGGCTTTAACAACAGTATAAATTAGGACAAAAATTTTCCCACTAGTTTTACACTCAAATGCTGTCTGAAAGAAAATGCATACTTCTGTAGTTAATTGCTTTGATTAAAAAAAAAAAGGCAAAAAGGTTTATTTGTAACATTATTAAGTGGAACATTAAAGTCAGTAGGCTTATACTGCCTCTAAAATAAATACATTAAAAAAAAAACAAACCAGGAGGCACAGTTTAGCTGTGAAGTAGGACTTTGAAAAGTTCACTGTGTCCAGTTTTGGGCTGTGGAAGATTGACCCTGGCTGGATGCCAGATGCCCACCAAGCTGCTCTGTCACTGCCCTCCTCAGCTGGACAGGGGAGAGGAAATTAGACTAAAGTCTCATGGGTCAAGATAAGGACCCAGAAATAACCCAATAATTCGTGTCATTGGTACAACCAGATCTCAAAACACCTTCCCCTCTCTTCTTCCCAGGCTCAGCTTCACTCCCAAATTCTCTAACTCCTCCCCACAGCAGCAGAAGGAGACAAGGAATGAGGGCTGTAGTCAGTTCATCACATGTGGTCTCTGCTGCTCCTTCTCCTCGTGTGGAGAACTTCTCGCACTCTTGCCCTGCTTCAGCATGGGGTCCCTCCACAGGAAACACTCCTCTGTGAACCTCTGCGATGTGAGTCCTTCCCTCAGGCTGCAGATCTTCAAGAACTTCTCCAGCATGGACCCTTTCCACAGGCTGCAGTCCTTCAGGAGCAGACTGCTCTAACACAGTTAGGCGCACAGGGTCACACGTCCTGATAGCACACCTGCTCCAGTGTGTGCTTCCCTTTCCATGGAACAGCAGAGCCCAGGGCTTGCTCCAGTGCAAGCCTCCCGCAGGGGCACAGCTTCCTTCGGGCATCCCCCTGCTCCAGCACAGAGTCCTGCAAGGCTGCAGGTGCATCTCTGCTGGACCTCCATGGGCTGCAGGGCACAGCTGCCTCACCATGGGCTGCACCCTGGGCTGCAGGGGAGTCCCAGCTCCTGTGCCTGGAGCACCTCCTGCCCCTCCTTCTGCACTGACCTTGGAGTCTGCGGAGCTGCTGCTCTCACAAATTCTCACTCCTGTCCTCCCATTGCTGTTGTGCAGGAGTTCTTTGTTGTTCTTAAATCTCTTATCCCAGAGGCACTACCACCATAACTGATGGGCTCAGTCTTGGCCAGCAGAGGGTCAATCCTGGAGCCAGCTGGCATTGGCTCTGTCGGACATGGGGGAAGCTTCTGGCAGCTTCTCACAGCAGCCACCCCTGTTGCTTCCCCACTACCAAAACCTTGCCAGTATATCTGTTAAAATTAGCAATCTCCTAAGGAAACTGACTAAAAACAATGTACCCAACTTTAACAAAAATTCCCTATAAAGGCTTTCCACTAAAAGCATGGCATGGAATATTTTAGTTTAGCTAAAACTTTTGAAACTCTGCAGACTTTAATTTGGCATCACACTTGTCAAACAGTTCTGCTACTTGAATAGTGCAAGTATTCATAGTCTCTTTCAAAGCTCAAGATATAAAACTTCTTTTTTGATGGCTTTCTAGAAAATGCAGCCTTACAGTTCTGGTAATAAGGAATGCCTGCCAGAAAAATCCCTGTAATGATCATCACCAACACACTTTAAGAGAGTCCAGCTACTTTGTTAATTCTCTCATCAATTTCGGTAAATGTTCACTTTAGAACATAATGTATTTTGTAATTATGCAGTTAGAAATATGGGCATATTGATTTGTGTGGAGAATTGAAATGTTGCCCTTCACCAATTTTTAGCTTCGTCATTGCTGAAACTGCTTCTGATGTTCTTGTGTTTCTTACTGTTTGCTTATATGTCAATTTTAAACCTTCCAGACATTTTTTTTAAAGCAAGTTAAAAAAAAAAAAAAAAAGAAAAAAAAATTATGCTAATCTAACTTTCAAGGTGTGAGTATATTCATTTCTTCCATAGGTCATCAAGCTTCAGCTTGATCTTTTTACAGAGACAGATTTCTCATCACTATAAAGCATTTTATCCTATATAGTGTTTCGATAGTTGATTGGACTCTCAATTTCTCCCAATTCCTTACCCCTGGAAAACTGAAATTTTACTGAGGTTGGAGGAATAAACAAAAATCAAAAACGTTGTAGAAAATAAAAAAAAATTACTTTAGCTAGAAGTCAGAATTATTCCTCCAAGGGAATGTCTTAAGAAAGCTAATTGTAGGAGCTACTGCTCTTACTATGTATTAAAAATATAGTTTTGTTTAAAATGCTTACAGTATTTTTTATTAAGCATAAAAAATTAGTATTTTAGTTAGGTACTTGAAAAAAAACCAAAAACCCTACACCAATGCTGCTTTCTAACCAACCCAAATCTCCTTTTAAAATCGTATTTACTGCCAGAACTTAGAAGTCAAGTGGTCCTCTCTAATTTTTGCTTCTACTCACAAGTCTTCAGGATTATGAAACTGCTTTTTTTATGTGTAACATTGCAATAATTACATTAAAATGAAACTAACAAAACTCAATCCATATAGGGAACTGAAATTTCATAGTGGCATCCCAATTAATTACTGTCTGGCTTTGTGAACATCACTGATGTTCACAAGTCTTATTCATGAATTGTACCAGCTCACTCACAACTATGTGCATGAAACTAAATCATCTCACTTAGAGCCAAAGGGGCATTTGCAGCTGCTTTCTTTTCTGTCTTCTTCTATCTGGTCAGATTCATGCAAAATTTTGTTCCAACCTGGCTACCAGGCCAGATTACACATTTTCAGTTTCATCTACATTTCAGATGCTGCACAACAATCTCTTATATCTTCTGCTTGTCAGCAACATCACCCAATTTAGGATTATGAGCTCTATGAGTAGGAAGCCTAGAAAATATGCATGAAGTCTGTCCAGAGTTTTAGGTGTTCTACATGGAGTATCCTCTTTCCTCTCATATGAGTAAAGGATTCCTTTATATCATCCCTGACAGACTTTATTATCCTGTACACAGCCTGGAGTCAAAAGTGACTGGCTTCCTGCCACCATCTATTAAGTTTCCTGGTTTCAAACTGTAGACCCTATTTGCATAAACCCAGTTTCTGTGAGCATTTCCACTATTTCCCTTATTCAGACGGGTTTTCAGGAGTATAAAGTTTAAAACTCTAATAAGGATGACCAAAAATCTGTTCTAGAGATGGATTAACTATGAACAACCTTCACAGCCTGCTCAGTGGTGAGATGAGGCTGTTTACCATTTCCTGCCTTGACTCAGACTTTCTATGCAAATGTAAGCAATATTTTTTCCCCCATGTGGGCAAAATTCCTATATCAAAGTCACATCAAGATGATAAAGAAATTTATTGGTTTTAAGATGCAGTTATTATGATGAGAGATATGAAAAATCAGTGTTCTCAGAGAAATAATTTAAAACTGCTTCTTATAGCCAAATAAATACTAAATAAAATGCTTTCTGATCCTCACTACCATTGTCAACTTTTCCTTTCCTTTTTCTTTCAACTCTCTCTGCCTTCCCAGTGCAGAAACGTATCTCCTTCTTTCTGAAACTTGTGGATCAGCTTTACCACATTGCTCACCTGCTCTATTCACTACTGCTCGCTGCCTTTCCCTGTTTGCAAATTTCCACCTCCATTGGATCACTAAAAGAAAGCTCTAGGAAAAATTCCTTATCTCACATAATTTATTCTACAGACCAGTCTTCCAACTGGTTGCTTCTCCCCAGTAAAGGGTAGTGCAGAAGCACAATCTGCAGCTGTCTCTATTACCACAGACTGTGCCCCATATTCTCATTATTTTTGGTTCTTTCAGCAGCTATCCTTAGTAGAACATTATGCTTTCTATCATGTGTCTGAACCTATTTTTATTACTTCTTGCTCACTTCCCCTAGTTTAGCAAATTTTATATATTGTGGTATTTTTTGTATAATTATGTTTAAATAATGACACTGAGTCTTATATTCACTAACTACTGTCAGAGATATGAAACTTCAGTAAATTCCAGTGAATCTTATCATTTTTCAATTATAATAAAGTTTAATTTAATCTTTTCTTCTGTTTAGATCTTTAAAATTGGAGGAATTTTTCTTTTTTTATCATTTTGAGCTCTGAAAGTCAGTGGCCTACATTGCAAAGTTGCGTTATACCAATATCTAAGGTGAGGTGTAGCCATAATTTTAGATAGTATATCCATCACTGATTTTATACTCCTAACAGTGCAATCTGAGAAACACATTTTTCTTCAGCACTACAACTGCACTACACTGAGGAATTGACAGATTTTTCACACAATAACTCCCCAACTTTTTCTGTGTCTTGGTCAGAAATCTGTGACATCTTTCCTTTTTGTGCATACATTGATTTTTCATTTGCATTTTTGATTTATGATCATATGCTTGTCAGTTGACCTACCATCTAAATCTTTCTGCATTGTTTCTAATTATATTACAGGTATAACAAAGGGATTTTTTTCCTTGGGTCTGTTTTTCCTAAATTCAACTAGAGAATAATAAATTGTCTTCTTATTATAGAAATAAAAAAGGTCTACATTATGTCCATGCATTATTGGGGAAAAGAGACAGCAGGAAGTAATAAAGAGGTATAATCCAATTCTGTGTTCTGGAAAGAAAAGGGTCTAACATCATTTATGGTGTCAGAAGCAATGTTTCTGGGAAGGGTAGGGATGGGTTATGATTGCCATTTATCATTCCCCTGTAACAGTTAGTCCACAGAGTAGCTCTCAGGCCAAATTTTTCAGATTTGCATTGGAAGCCCTTCTCATCATACCACTTCACAGCATACCATATCTTTTTATTAACTGTGGTTGTTTCAAATCTTGAGAGCTTAGTAAAGTATCTCTTTATTTATTATACACCTAGGTTTTTTGCCTTGCTTATTAAAAAAATATCAGGAAAGTAATTTATATCAACAGATACCTATTTGACCTTACTAGTTAAGGTGTAGTACTTCAAGGATCCATACATTTCGGTTTGTCAGACCCGTGAAATCTGTCAAAAAAGTACTTTTTCTTGCATCACATCAGAGACAAAGATATCTTCTGGTATGTGGGGAAAGGTGTGGATATTCTCCTTTCTTCTTGAGCAAGTCCTAAGGATGAGGCCACAGTCAAATCTCTATTCATAAAAGAGATTCAAACATTTCCAGAAGGCTGAGGCAGCCGTTATGTAAAAGTTAATTTCAGAGCTAGTGTGGGTACAAAGACAACCTCGGTGGAGAAGAAACAGCAACAAAAAACTGATGCTTCAACAAAGAACAAGTAATTGGGGACAATCTAATCTAATAATCATATTGATTAGAGTTAGGCAATTTAAAAGTATATGCAGGCACAAAGGAAGAAGAAACAGGTGATGTGACAGACAAGAACTTCAAGATCTGAAAGCTGAGGATCAACACTCTCTGGTGGACTTGCCAGCCTGACCGGAAAGGAAATAGGAGACAGAGATCTATACAAGTTTAAGAGGTTTCAAGAGAGGAACAAAAACCAGGACATTATACAGATACAGCAGCATCCAAAAAAGAAGCTTAAGGTCTTAAGAGATCATAGAAGGGTCTAGACTCTGCAGCAATTAGAGACTTGACAAGACTTGCTCAGTTTTACTTACTAGTAGTAGATGCTAAGTGAATCTAATGCATCCTATATTCTTTGCTAGTAAAGGGGTACAAGGAATTTCATGGTGCATTTCTGCTTTAGCATCTCCCAATAAGAGAGATTAGCAATTTCATTTCATTGTGAGGATTCAGACCCCTAAAAGGAACCTACAAGAAAGCCAGAGAGGGACTTTCGACCCTCTCATAATTATTATGCCATATAAGTAAATGGCATGTAGTTATAGGAGAAGGGGTGATGCCTTTAAACTGAAAGTGGGTAGATTTAGATTAAATACTAGGAAGAGATTCTTCACTGTGGGAGTGGTGAGGCACTGGAACAGGCTGCCCAGAGAAGTTGTGGATGCTCCATCCCTAGAGGTGTTCAAGGCTGGATTGGATGGGCCTTTGAGCAACCTGATCTAGTGGAAGGTGTCCCTGCCCATAGCAAGTGGGTTGGAACTAGACAGTTCTTAAAGTTGCTTTCAACCCAAACTATTTTTTGACTCTATGATGATTCCCTCCCTCATCTGCTTCAGCTTGCATCTAGAGGGGGGACCAAAAATGTACCTTTAATCAGCAAGGCTAGTTGAACAAAATGTGTTCCCTCAATCAGCAGCCCAGGCTGATGACTTGTGGCAATCAAAATGTGTCGTAACACTAGCTGTTCTGGATTACAAGAACCTGCCATTCAAAAAGAGTTACTCTCTTTCCCATTTACTCTTTGTGGCAAAATTGCAATGAATTTATTTTAGATTTTTTTTTTTAAATGGCTCAAAAATATAATGATGCAAAATAATATATTTTACATCATCTTTATGTAACTTCTAGTGTCCGGCCTTGTCCACAAATATGCCAAGGACCTGATGGAGTTCTTATTGGACTGTTAATTGAAGCAGTATTAAACCCATATGTATCCCCTCTGCAAACTATACTTACATCTCAAAACATGATTAGGTTATGAGGAAAAAAAAAATTTACAATAAAAACTCATGCAGAAAAAGAGTGTGTCTCCTGATGCAGAGATGGTTTATTGTGCATTGCAAAGATGGTCACTACAAACAGCAGTAGTCCTGCATGAACTGTATGGAAATTAATTTTATTTCAGTACACTACATTAGAGATCCAAAGTCTAACTTTGTCATTATAATTTTTCACACAATTACGTGTGGGTCCTATCTTGCTAAAGATTCGATCTGTCTTTTACTGCCTCTGGCTGTCATCTGGAAGAAAGTTCTCAATCATAATGTAAAAGACTTTCCAAACCCAGAAGTTAATGACTATAGGAATAACTGCTACTTATGCATTCTACTCCCCAAAACCTCTGAAGCATCAGCAACATCTGCAAATTCAGAAAAGCATATGCCTAAGCATGTGCTAACAGTAGTTTGCTGGCAGCAGCAAGATGATGGATTTGGGACCATTTTACCTTAAGAATCAGTCTTTTCCAGATTTTTCAAGTGGTTTTATTTGTCTGACTTTACAATATCTTACTTCAAAATAAATTTGGTGATTAGGTATGTATCTTATAACAAGCGTCTAAGTCACAGAACATTGTTGGAACTTTGTTCACTGTCTCCACAGAAAACCTAAAGGTGGCATAAATTGAGGGACTGGCAGACACTTGTGTTCTAGTCTGGTTTTAAATAATTAGGGCAGGGTTGCAGGAAACTAAACTAGATGTGAAAATATGGATTGTTCTGACTGCTCCATTTTCTGACGTCTCCCTTTCAGCACAATCTTCTAAGAGACAAAACATTCCTATATGATGTGAGATCTTTCGACTTGAATGCATAATTTATCTATGCATTTCCTATTTCAGAATCCATTGTTTTGAAGAAGTCTGTGGTTCAAATATTTTTCAAAAAACTATTTCTCAAATTACCTTCTGCATTTCAGGGTTAACCCTCAAAGTACTCTGCCATTCATATTCCACACAGCAAATCAACGACTGCTGCTCATTTGTGATTCCTGCCAAATCGCTACTCTCTGCTCAGACTGACTAGCGCAAGACCCTAATATGGTGACAGCTGCTGGGAATGTTATTCTGTAAAATGAATAGCTGAATAGTATTCTATCAGCTAACAGCACACAGTCTTCTGAGATCTTATTTGAATATGGGTGGTAATAGCACATTTCCTTGTAACCCATATGTACTCCACAATATGCTGAGTTTGTTCCTACTGCAATAATTATTGCTGCTTGGATTTCTTTAAGTTCATACAAATTCTTGCAGGATCAGGGTCAAACTTCAAAATTAAGCAATCAAATGAAGGTGCAAGTTCTTTTCCTTTTTTTAACTGGTTGACATCATATAATGTAGTAAATGCTTTTGTTCACAATAAATAATGATAATTTAGGAAATTAGAATATTGAGTTAGAGCACTTTCTAACATAGGCAAGAAAACCATATTATAGGTGTCATAACAGCCACAAAATCATGCTTTTCATAAACCAATCAATCTTCAGATTAGAATTCATTACATTTTTACCTCAACTATTTTTGCTGGAATTCTCTTCCACACTTCACTGCCTTATAGTGCATATCCCTTAGGCTCTACAGCACTTTTATCTTTGCCTTTGTTGCCAAAAACATGGACTACTTACAAGGACTATTCACTAGCTCCCAGCCCCTGCTCTACAATCTAAAGAAACCAATTCAGTCTCATGCTGTAAGATAGGTATTTCCTACTGATTCTTATTTCTCCACTTCCTTTTAGAAACATGAGATCAGGCCTCCATATACAATGGTGCTTGTTCTACATACCTAGCACGGGTTGATTCATAGAACAGCCAGACCAGTATTTTGTCTTCAAACCTGCACTAGTGGCTTAAGTTAACTCCCTAAAGAGAGAGATTTGGGTATTTTACAATAGTTGATCAATGAGACCAGTGGTATTTATCAGTGAGGACTGTCTGTGTTAAGTCTGGATGCAGGGAAGCAGGAATAAGGGAAGATTAGTCTATGTCTGTTAAACTTCAGACAGTATAGAAAATTTGGGGCATTCTGCCTCCTTTCTTCAACTGAGCTGTAATTTGTACTGTCACGTGTGCCCCAAAATGTAAACCAAACCACAGAAGTTACCCAGGCAGAAAGAAACCAAAACGAAACCATCCTCCCCACACTGACCCCTGTCCTGCACACTCATCCCTGGAGTGTTTGGGCAGTGACACAGGGAGCAGCCAGGGCCTATAGAGGTAATTATAAACAATATGAGACAAAAGAATTGAAGCTAGCTTTTATTAATCCTCAATGTCTTTTATATTGCTGCAAGTAAGTGTTTTATTAATGATTTTCAACTAGATTTTTAACACATGGATGGGAGGGCAGTTGGTTTGGGCTTTTTTTAAACCAGACAAGTTCTGAAAAAGGAGCATGAAACTTGAAGCTGAGAAGCTGAGAGCAGTATCTCTAATTTAATTTGGTTAATTTGTGAGGGAAAGGGTTAGTGCTTGAGCAGGTACACAGCACCCTGTGAAGAAGCAGGTGAGTATTGGTGAGACTGAACATTAGATAATGTCCTACAAATGTATTTTGTGGCAACAAAGGGAAACTTACTGCAAAAGCATAATTTAAAGACCTAGAAGTAGAGTACTTGAAATACACTGGCTTTAGGCAAGTCCTTTCATGTACATTTAAATTATCTATGGACTCAAGTAGAGTCTCCAGAGGGGGCTTGCAGGTTTCGCAGTCAATGTTCAAGCCCTGTTTTAACATCATGAACAAGAACTAGAACAGGCCTGAATGTGGGATTATCAACCGTGTGTAATAAACAATGTCAGTACTCCCCACAGCGAGCAGATCTGCCTCCTGCCGCATCTTGACTCCCTCTCTGTACTTAAAAGAGCAATTCAGAGCAGGAAGCTAACCTAGGTGCCAGGAGCCAGCCTCAGGAGGTGACTTTTTCTCTTCAATCCTTTCTCTAACCTACTGGTTTGGGCACCTATGACTATCCCAGAGTAAAACTCACCCATGCCCCACAGATGAGTCATTTGGGAATTCTCCCTGTACTCAAATTCAAATTTATGTTGAGATTGTTACTGAAAATTTTACATTACATCAGTTGCAAGACTGATCTTGGAAGAATTTCATTAATATTTCCCCTTTAACAAAATCCATTATCTCTGCTTTAGCTGATTCCTCACTTCCTAATAATTCTTGTACCATTCTCTGTCTCCAGTAGTTTAACTCCTAATTGCCTGGGTAACACTGTGGTAGATTTATTTCTCTGAACTTATCCAAATACAACAGGTTAACCAGGCTTACTGAACTTGGGGAACTGTGTGTTTCATCTTGCCTATTTTTATAAGTAGTTTCTAAGTGGTTCTTGTTTTCTGTTGTCCTGAAGTACTTTCAGTTGTTTTTTCTCCAAGAAACTTCACAAACCTTGCAGTTTACTGAGCTAAAATCAACAGTTCTGTAGTGACATGACACGTTTTTGCCCATTCTCTTCATTGAAATTTAAGTGCATTCAGATTTTGCCTTCAAGGTTCAATGTAATACAATGAAGGAAACACAGAGAACGTTATCCACATCCACCTTTTTGAGCATATAGGTTGCATTTGCACCAATACCTAGGGTCAACCTAAAAGTTACCCTATGTTCTGTGTCAGCCAGGGTCAAGGACCTGGATTTCTCAGGCTAATGGTCAGAAATACTGAGCAAGAAACATCCTGTAGGTACAGTCTATTCACCCTGACAGCTCAGTTTAAACTTGATTATTCTCTGTATATATGTCTTTTTTCAGGCAACAACATAAAATTCAGGAACTGTGTATGTTACTGTAAGAGAAAATATTAAGTGGAGGAGAGCCATATTTTGCCAACAGATTGTGGCATAAGAACACTAAAAACTGCAGTTTTATTCTGGAAGTGTGTCAGTGTAACAGTGAAGCATGTTGTCACATTCCCCACCGCCCTCATAGTTTGGCGACCCATAAAACCCGAAGTTTTTAGCTCTGCCCTTGTTGCCATCCAGATTGCCCTGCCTTGCAATCCTGCCACACTTGCAGAAATGGAGACGTTTACATTCTTCTCTCACCCTAACCCTGCTCCGTTCATTGGCACATCTCTCAGCTTCGTGGGGTACAGGGCAGTCAGCACCATCTCCAGCACACAGAAAAACATTAAACTCCAGCCCTTTCTCTGCACCCTTCACTACTGCATGAAGTACAGAGCAGCCTGAAAAGACCCTGCATTATAGAAAGGCTTCACCTTGAGTGTGCATAATCCAGCATGGACAAAACAAGTGTGAGTGATAAGAAGGACGCAGATGGAGAAGGAGGCTCAGGTAGCCTAGAAAGGAGTGTGTCAGTGAAGACAGACCTGCAATGGCAGCTTGCTCAGCAGCAGGAAGACCTGATACACTTGTGAATTCGGGACAGGCTAGTTCTTTACAAATTTCCTGCCAGTGCATCAGGAATATTTTTACAGAAGGAAGGACTTCTAAATCATTTGGCTGGGTAGTCAAAGGGGAAAAAGCAGTGTTTAAATATGCCAAAATAATGTAACAAGCAATAGAATTTGTACATTTATCAAAAAATAGCTAAAAACATAAGCAGCCAGGTAGGGACAAAATAAGATGCAGATGGGAACCTAAACTGGCATTTCTTATCTTCTGAATGCTTGACTTCACAACCTTAATACTGCAGGTTTGGAATGCATAATAGCCTTGTTTTGTTTTAAGGACACTACAGTCACAGATAACACAGCAGACAGAAGGCTCATCACAGGGTAGAAAGTTGGGTTATCACTAAATTTCAAATTTTCATAGAGGCTATATCTTCTTTTTCTTAAAGTATTTGACTATGTTTGAATGCTGAAAAATATCTCAAATACATGAATCTACCAAGAGCCTCCACTTTTTATTTACCATTTTTCATGGAGGAATGGCTGTAAAGAGGCTTTTTCTGACTACTTGAAAACAGAACTTACATAGAGATTAATACACTTGAGACATTCCACGGGACACAAATCTGTTTAATTGATTTCTCTTGACTGTAATCATTCTATCCAAGATTTTTTTTTTTCCACACTTGAAAAATTGCAGACAAAACATCCAGTTTGTAATCATCTTGCTGAACCATGCAGAAGTCCTCCATTAATTTTCAATTGGTACATTCTTTGCTTATTGGCTGAAAGTGCAGCTTTCCCTCTGAAGTTATAACATGAGCAAAAAAGCAAGAATATCTCTACAAAGCAATGGCTGATAGGAACGGCTGGCTAGATACTGTGCAAACCTCCATGCTGGTAATGCCACCAACTGACTCAGAAGCTGTCAAAAGCTTCTAATCTGCTTCACTTTTACCTCATTTGCTGCAGCATTTTTGCTTGATGGTGAAATCTTGACAAGGCATCGCTGGGGCTTTGTTTCGATTTCGTTTATACACTGATCTAGCTATGCCACAGGTTTGGCACCTACTAAAATATATTTCATGCCCCCATATCCCCAGTGATTTTACAGTCTTCATAACGTTAAGATCTTACAAGCCACTGAATTTCATCTTCTCAGAGAAGTCAAACTTTCCTTCCTGTTCTTTGCCACCAAACATTCCTTTTTATCATGATTTTCAAGCCTTCAACTTTAGAGCATATGTACAGAGGTCAGTGAATTTGCCATCTTTCCTTCTACAGAGATATTCCTGTGCATCCTAAAACAGCTACCAAATAGTTCTCAGAGGACACAACACACTAAACCCCTGCTGGAGCATTTCTTTGCAAGATTGTTATTCTATGAAACTTCTTGCATGACATTTATTCAATCAAATTATAATTGACTTCTCTTATCCTATCCCCATAAAGAGTAAAATATTGAAGTGGTGCAATGAAGTAAAAAATAAGAGTTGGTATATAAGGATCATGCATTTTAAAAATGAGTTGTTAATCTGTCAATAAAATCAATAAACATTTGTGGTTATTCCTGTCCATGGAAAAGATAAATATTTTGTTGTAAATATAAAGAAGACAGTTGCAAATTTTGCTTGTCACTGCAAAGGCACAATGTATGCTGTATTAACCTTTCAGCCCATAAGCATTTGTCTGTGTATTGGCTCTAACTGACACCAGCAAACATCACACTTGTGTCAAGAAAAGAAACAATTTTTTGCTGAACGCAATGCATGGTAAGGCCAGTCAAAAGGAAATTAAGTTATAACCACTTTTTTCTTAGCAGACCTCTTAATTAAAGTCAATTTAAAAAAAACCCCACTTTATAACTGAAATATTCATAAGAGAAATAATCTAACTAGAAAGTATTCATTGAAGATGCATTTTTACATATTCAGTGATGTTTTTACAGCTGCTTAAACCTGTAATTGACATCAGGTCTTGCTGATTTTCTGAGAAAACCCAGCTCAGGTAAGAAAGAGGTTTTTTTCAGTCCTTCAAGACACAAAACTGCAGAAAAGTGTATTCAAGAGGGATGTTTGAAGTAGCATGCAGGAGCTAAAGCCTGTTAACAAATAATGAAACGAAGGTTTAAATCCCATAAATCTCACTCAGTTTCTTTTAATGTTTATAAACTGTTTACTGAAATAATAGTGTTTCTGTTCAGCAATGAATGCAACAGTGAGATATTTTTTCTTTAGGGGAAAATCTAAAAGGTAATGCTTTTTTCCTAATAAGATTTGTACTTAGTTATGGCATAGCACTGCTGACGTTGGAGGTTTAAAGAGGAGTAACAATAAGATTTTATTAATGTTTAGTGACAGTCTGCCTAGTAGAAAGGATGGAATTGATGGATAGTCATGCTTTTTTACACCACTTGTTTGGTGACTCCATTATCTCTGTGAGCACAGAATAAGGCTGTCTGTTAGGCACACGTAAGCCCAAGCTTTTCTAACACCAAAAGGGATGCTACAGTAATTTCATTCTGTACACTCAGTCCTCATTTCTCACATCAGAGGGGTTTTAGGCATAGAAGTAATCGGGTTTGTTGTGTTTTTTTAAAGTCAGATTAATTCCCTAATTCCCAATTCACCTAACATGAACAAAGACTTGCGCTGACACAGCACAAAGGAGGGAGGTGCTGCAGGAGGGAAGGAAGAAAAATAAAAGTCAACAGGCACCGAGACATAGCACTTTGTACCGTGAAACTACTGCTCAAATCGGGAGCAGGCTAATTTCTCTAGAGTAGGGAATGAGCAGCAGCTGTAATTACTGCCTGTAAGTACAAACACTCCCTCACTCCCTGCTTTGGAGAGGCTGAGCTGCTGCTGGCCATTTAAGACAATTCACGCTTCCCTTGCCAGAGTAAACAGTTATATCCAATAACGCTTCTCACTTCTCCCTTTCTAAGAGGAGTTGGTTTTTTAACGTACATCATCCCAGTGGTCTGGTTTCCATCAGGGACTTGCAAAGGCAGAGACAGAACTCTAAATGGGCTGCAAAATGCAGAGCCGGCACAGAAAAGCCTCTAGTTAAAATGTGGCCCACAGGCTGGTGTAGCTACAGGCACTAACGGAGGTGCTGGAGCAAGTGTCTCAAACCTTCCCCACTGAAAAGGGCTTTGTGACAACTGATATTTCCAGCTTTTTTTTCACTTGTGGTCAGAAAATCTTTCCTATTTTTATTTAAACATTTCTGTTTGCAGAATTAAGCAGATTTAATGTCCTTACCCATTGGACTTTACTTGGCTTCTGAGATTTTTAAGAGGATTTCTCAAGGACAGACCTGGTTCAACTCCAAGAGAAGAGGGAAAATCTGCTGGGCAAACATGAATGTATCCCAAGGGCACACACATTCTCAAGTAGGTTTGGTCATATGCCTCTTCTAACCTAGTTCGGAGCATTTGTGTTCTCTTCTCTTCCTTGCTTATTTAATTTTTTTATCCAAGCCTCAACAACATTGATCAAAACATAGGAAAAATGTGATTGCAAACTACACAAGATTACATGAATTTTACTTGCTGCACTTCTGAAGCCTGTACCAAAAAAATCTACTTGCTATTGACCAAGTGGAAATTTCCACTCATGTCATAGTTTGCTAAAGCATATGATCATTTTTAGGTCTGAGTAAATACTTTTCATGCCCTAGGACTAGAATGAGGCATATTTGCTCCATTTGTATTTGAAAGGCTAATTCATTAGCACATTACGCCTACATCAAAACATTCATCCTCAGAGGTGCTAAAAAGTCATCTGTCAGTTTTCTAGAACTTTTAGTTCTATATTATCTTTACCCATATTACAAGAAAATTTTCTTTCATGCCAAAAAAATATATCTGTGTTTTGCTGAATTTCCATGAAACCAGTATATCCGTCTCTCTGCATCTTAACTATGTCTTTTTTTAATTCTTAAATGGACAGATTGGGATGACTTTTCAGCTTGTAATTCCACTGATGCCAGTGCAGTCACAGTGCCTTGGCACTGTTGTGCAAGTCGCTTTTCATACACTGGTCAACACATAAAGGACATGAGGGTAATTCTCTCAAAAGAGAAAACACCGATATGGCTGCAGGGGGGCACAGAGACAACTCCCCACCCACTGCTGATACTTCAGGCTCCACAAACAGCTCTGCTTTCTCGCTAGAAAGCAGTTACATGCTTAGCTCTCAGTTACAATCTTCTTTCCTTCTTCCCCATGTCGTCAGATTCCTAAGGGAACAAGAAATGTTCCTGAGAATATTTCTATTGTCATTTAGCCAATTAAATTCTCCAGCTGATGTGCCATTCAGAGACCTACACATACTCACTGAACAGTAAATCAGTAGCAGTATTTAAGCATTTTTCAATAAGAACAGCTAGAGCACGCACAGGTTCCTAATGAAGAGGATTTTCTAAATACTTTTTTTACCTTAGTTTGCTTTATCATCACTGTAAGCTGCAGCAGGCTTTACAAGCCTGAAGGACAGGTGAGCAAGCAGAAAGCAGATGAAAGGCGCTTTTTGAACAAGTCACTTCTGGCAGCATGGCAGAGGTTGATCTGAGGGGTTAGTCAGAGGCAGAGAAGATAAGAGCTGCATGTGGCTATCCTGGACAGGCTGTGGGACAGGCTTGTGCCTCCCTGTGCAGGAGGTAGGGACACAGCAGGACAGACCAGGAGTGCTCCCAACACCCTCAAAATGGCAACTACAGGAAGGGAAAAAGAAAAATGGACTAGAGGAAAAGAAAGCTGCAGTTATGTTCAAAGTTATGTTGAAGTTTGAAACTGGGAACAAGAGGTTTTATTTAATACAATAATAGAGAGACAGCCATTGGGATTTGAAAAGAGGAATTACATCTCTGTGTCAATAGAAAGGAGTATTATTCTGGTAGCTTCAGTTTGTAAGAATAGAAGGGGTAAGGGATTGGGGGCCTATTTGTGATAATAGATTCAGAGCTCACATCTACTACAATTAAGTTTAATAAACAATACCAAAAATATCTCTCCCCACATTCAGCATAATTTGTGATATGTTTAGCTACTCAAAGTATTTGTTGATCCTGCCTCTCCCCCTCACTTGCCCTTATGTCCACAGATGACAAAAATCTTTTCTCTCCAATTCTTTCTTAAGTGAGAAAAAGTATTTGCTATTGAAGATGCTACCACCAGTGTTGCCTTTCTTTAATCATGGAGAGACATTCAGCTGAACCCTTAACAATTGAATTTCACAGTGTTTACATAAAAGTGGATGTGGATACAATTCATTTCTGTGTGTTGTAAAGACAGTGGGTTTTATTCTGCAAAATGCAGCACATTTCCATATTTATCATTGTAAGCATAGAATTGCTTAAAGGCAGCACATCTTTAATTAATTTTTACTGCAGCGTGAAAAGAATCCTAAATCATTAATCATTTTCCTTTCACTATATACAGAAAGAAAATTTTCCTGTCTTGTTCTATACACACACATGCACACACACACAGAGGAAATCTTGTTGAACCTGACTTTCCAACACACTGGTTACACACTGGTTACAAGCCCCTTTCAACCCCTTGATCTAAGCTGATCTACCTGCCAGAGAACAGTCCTCTGGTAATGCTGCGTTAGTTAGAGTGGCCAGTGCCAAACCAGCAACTTCTTCCAGAGCCTTTACCAGTTTCAACAGGAACAGATGTTGGATTGGATTTAAAGTATGACATTTATTTTCCCACTGATTCTTTTTAGCTTTCACTCACCTTCCCTAACTGGCTGACAATTTTTCCCTCAGCCCAACCATCCTCCTGTCTTCTAGTATTTTGCATTACAAGAGGTGAATAAATAGCTTTCTGTTAGAGAAGGCAGTTGTACTTCTTCCATATATGTATTTTTTCTCTACATAAATGTCAGCATATAAGATGTTACACTTGGTCTCCAGTAGCGTAGCTTAAATGAATGCACCTTATCATTCCATCAGCTGCCTAAACAAAGCCTGGGAAATCGACTTATTTTACATGTCAAACTTTTTATGAATATTAAGTAACCAGTCATTACTGGCCCCATCCAAAGGAAGAAATAATGAAGAAAGAGAGAGGAGAAATTATGTCTCTGAATTATTTCCACAACTCAAGATTCTAAAGACTTTCTTAGGGAACTGGTGAACTTTACAGGGTTTGAAAAGTGGCTATGTGGTGGCCAAATTAAAATCTGACTCATATAAGGAATTCAGGATCACAGGCAGAGAGAACTAGATACATACACTGAAATTTCATTGTGCCAAATCTATAGCATGTACCAATTTTTGATCCTTAAAAGAACACCAGCCTTCTTATTAATCTGAAGGACTATCCTCTTATTTTCCTTCTTTCTTTTTTTTAAGGTTCCCAGGATACCAACTATGTACTAAAATTGAACTGTTCTCGACAAGCATGAGAAATTACCTAACTTAACCGTATATGCCTCAGCATGATGAGAATCAGAAAGGAGGCATCTTTTTGCCCAAGTTATACAAGTGTAGTCTTATGTAGGGAAGGAAGTTTATGTCAAGCCTTTGTGCTGATTTTCACAGAATCACAGAATCCCAGAATAAGCTGAGTTGGAAGAGATCCACAAGGATCATGGACTCCCAGCCCTGCACAGCACTATCCCCAAGAGTCACACCATGTGCCTAAGAGTATTTTATACCAAGGGTGAGTAATTTTTGCGCACTGCAGGCTTACAGGCAATCCAGCTGAGGAGGGTAGCCCACACCAAGAACCACTTGATCCACAGTTCCTGTGAGACAATACGGAGAGATTCAGTTTCACATCAAAGTCAGCTGAATACGTTGTCCTGAGATTTATGTCAAGGGAAAATAAATCTCCTTAATGCTGACATATAAATAGGCTTCATTTTTATGTTGCAACTCAGTGCTTAGCTATAATTTAACATTTCCTAATTGCGTTTTTTATTAATTCAGCATTTTCCTTACTTTTCAACCAAACTGAATATATAAATTAGTGTCAACAGATTTTAATGTCACTGAGTAAAAATTTCTATTTTCTGGAAGCGTTAGCACTCTTGCTTTAAAATGATCTTCTGAACCACAAAGGGAGATTCTGAAAACTATCTTTTGAATAGGTTCACAATCTTCTCTAACACACACGCGTTACACTCACGTTTAACATGTTAGGGCCAAATATCAGAGGAATTTTTTCAGTGGTGACACACAGATTGAAACTACACAACTTTCAGCTAGCATAGAGATCGCAGTAGATTTTAGCCTTTCTTTCTCATCACTGTCAGTATTTGCTGTGTGTCATATCAACATATTCGAGCAGATAGTTTCTGAAAGTTATTGTTAAGATGAAATGCTACTCTTCTTTCTTAAGACACGCAGTGATGGGTATGCAATAAAGAGATGAAAAAAGATAAAAATTCTCTGTGAGGAGATGGTGTTTATCATAGTATTTCTATGTCACGCAGTAGTAAATATACTACATCACATTAGCTTCTATCCATATATAACTTTCCACAAAGGCTACTCTTTACAAGGTGATACACCTTCTGTGAAGGCAGCTCTTGAGAAGAGGATCTATATAATCTTGGCATGTGAAATGGATTAGAAATATATTTAAGTAGATGATTCTTTCCCCATATATTATGGTTTTATGATGGCTTTATTCAAACAAGCATGCTTCTGGTTTTGTTTGAAAGTGGAAAAATATAAAATTTTACTTTTATTTTTTCTTCATAATAGTAGTATTCTTTTACCTATGTATTTTTATATATGCATATAGAATGTATTGTTTATTCAAAGTACATTCTTTATATATTTAGACTACATATAGTTCAAATAGATTACTGTAAAATTGCTTCTTTTTAACAAAAAATAATTCCCTGTATGTGAATAGAATTAGAAAAAAGTCATCTCCATTTGGTAGTTAGGGGCAGATCATTGTTTAGCTGCATTTAACTGAGATCAAAATAAGAATAACTACATCATATGACACCTCAGATCAGATCAGCTCTATGTCATTTAACATAATCCTTTATGTCCAAAATCCAGATCTTAAAACCTGTACATCACTTAATTAAGTAAAGCATACAAGGTCCTGAAGATGAAAGTTCCTGGAGCTGTCTGAAATTATAGAACACAGCTTTGAAGTGTAATAGAACAAATAAAAGATCATAAACAGGAAAAAAAAATCCACTTAAATAGTGTCAAGGAATGGGTCAGCACAGCAGGAAGTATCATTTGTCTGCGAGACAATTTAAACCCTGCTTGCATTGCTTATGTTCAAGCCTTGATGATTTAAAAGATTTTTCTGTGCCTTAGATTTCCATAGCACTTCTTACAAAACTGCCTCAAAACCAAAGAAAAGTATTTTAAAAAATGCTAAATATACTTTCATGTTGGAGGCTTAAGAATAACCCATTTAGGTCTGTTGTAGCAAGTGCAGCAACTGGCACAGCAATAGCCTGGGTGTTATTCTCGGCTCTGATATTTTGCCAGTTCTTTTGACTTTTACCCAAGAAAAGTTTAAATCATTTTAATGAATTCCCGAAATCCTTAATGTGGCATGTAGTTGCCCTGCTTGTTATTTAGCAACATGCAGATTTTGAAATAAATTGGATTTAAAACATGAACAAGTAATAAAAACTAGTTTAATTATTTCTCTCTGATCTTGTTTTGGTGTGAGTTTGTTTTTTTTCAGAAAAACTTTTTTGCCTTTCATGAAAGAAATGCTTGAAGCTTTTACATTATTTATTATCTACATTATACTAGCATGTAGCATAAAAGATGAGAATGAACTTTCCCTTTTCCAGACAGAAAACAGAATACACATAAACCATGAGACAGGTCGAATTCAATAGAGTAACAAGAATACCAGAACTCTTTTTTGTGCATTTTGTGAATTTTAAACAGTTTATAGATAACTTGATGAAGCATAATCAAAGATTACTGAAATCTACTGTTTTGAATATTATAGTGTATGTAGTTTACTTTTTAATCAGGAGTATTATTTCCCCTCAGCATGAAACACAAACTTAGAGGACTGAAATATAATAACACCTATTACAAGAGGGGGTGGGGGGAAGCAGAAGAAAATCTGCTGAGGAAAGAATAACTGAAATTTGAAACAAAAGAAGGTATCTTTCTCAACATCTCTTATGGAATATGTGGTAAAGGACAGAAGACAGAAACTTCAACTATACTTCAGAATTCTTTCAGAAGATTGTCCTTATAGGTACTAACCCAGGTAAAGTGGGACTCTTTTTAGAAGTTCTCTTCAAATCTAAAAATAAAATCATGATATAAATTACTTAATTATTTACTTTTAGTATGACAGAGGACATGGACTTTTAATCTTGGAGACTTTAATGGGCCAGTCGGTCTGTCTCAGCACTAACAAAGTCTCTAAGATTATGGCAGTCATTTTACATACCAGAAATTCATCCTCTCAACATCAGGTTATTGTCCTTACCTTAGGTCTTTTATCCATGTTTGATGGAAGGGAAATTAAACTTGTGATATTCCAGACTTGAAACCCTGACACTGAAAGGACAGAATGCATGTTTCTACTCCCAAATCATGCCATATTCAGTCAATCAGGGCTTAAAATCTCCATGTTCTACCAATAATAAAGAACAGGAGCCTGTTAGTGGAGCTCCTCCAAAAAGAGTCTCTGAAGACTGTCAGCCACCAGACCCAGCGTTCTGAAAGGGCATTAAGTCTTCTCCAGTAATGACAGAACTGTCGTAGGGGCTGTCTCACAGGGAGGGAGCAAATAGAATACCTCAAAATTTATAGAATAATCTCTCTTCCTTATCTTCTCTGTCTCTTTTTCTGATTTAAATGGGAGTTACGATGACATGACAAATTTATGAAGAAATATAGGGGAGATACAGGAAAAAGGACTGCTGACCTCATTTCAGGGATGACTTGTTTCACAGAAAGAGCATCTCTCATTGTCTGAACTCAAGGCACATTAGATGATTTTGAAATAATCATACAAGAGCAAGATAAGGCTGTTTTGGAAAATATGATGCAGGAAGTAAGGAAAGGCACCTGAGCTAACAATAACAATTTAGAAGGCGTAGGAAGGAAGTACCGAAGGTTTCAAAAGTCAACAGTTCCATTAAATACTAAAACAAGTGCTGCAAAGAAAAGGATTTTCAAAGTTATTAATTACTTTTATGCTTCATCAGGAAAGAAAAACATGACCCTCAAACTATTTCTTGCTAAAGCTAGCAACCTCTGTGATTACTGAACAGACTGATACAATATAATTGATTATGCAGAATCTGCTCAGACTATGAAGCAACCTCAGCTTCAACCTAAAAATAGACATAAGGAGCCAGCCATCAGGTCAGCAACTTTTGACTTGGTGACCCTTTGCCCCTGCTTCCCATATTTTTCTCTGAAAACTGAAGAGTTGCCATTTTAGGAAGGACTACAGCTCTCTGATGCTACAAGCTGCTTCAGTGTTTCCAGTCTAACATCTATGGGAATAAAGCTTCAGAGAGTTTGTGAACAAAGGGGGGTTCAAGGCTATAAGGGTAAATGAGAATGAAACAAAAGTGAATTTCTTCTTTCTCTTTGCAGATGGGTAGGAGGAATTGAGTGACAGAAGTCATATTTACAGTCAGTCTGGTTTTAAATCTGGGATTGGCATTACTGAATATTTAAAATTATTTCATAAATATTTATTCTGAATGCATGCTTACATTTCACTAACATCATGGCCTTGTTCAAAGTCTGAAGGGCTGCACTGGATGAAGATAAAGGAATTGTTTAGTGCTTATTATTTATGTACAAATTTTGCTGGATTAGGACCTTGAACACACAACTGTTTCCCTAACTATTTTTCCCTCTTAATTTCTCACAACTTAATACCCTCTCATATTCCTGCTCATGCTGTCTAAAGGATTTTTGCTGTAGGAATATTGCATTGAAGAGGTAGGCTTAGAATTCTAAATAGGAGGTACTTTAATTATCGATTCATATTCACCATCAAACTATTCAGCATCTATAAAAATTAGTTCTCTCTTTTCTTATTTTTCAACTGGAAGCAGCTCAGTACAACATAACCTACACCACTGTAGTGGGATTGTCTTCAAAAAGACACCACGCCAGTTCAGTGACTTCTCTGACAACTCCTTTTTCAGTCCTTAACTGAATTATACAAGAGTGAGAAACACAAAGTGGCATGCATCCGTGTCCCCATTTTCTATAAAACACATTTTTTTCCGATGTCAAATTTAGAGGAATTAATAGTGGAGATAACATTTCATAACTATGCCATCATATCCATAAGAATAAAACCCTAATGCTTAAACCATTCTATTTGAAATTCAGCACTAATTACTTGCCAAAATGCCAATATCAATTTGTTAATGAATTATGCAAAATGGCAGCTCACTAAACCTAGCTGATCTTTAAAATCTAATTCAGCTATGTCCAATTTCAAGTTGAGTGCTGTCACTTGTCGGCTACAAAGCATTTGCTTCTACACATGTGCTCTTTTACTATCTCCTTCTTCCTATTTCTTGATCTTGGCATCCTTCTATGACTCCTGAGATGTCCATTTCTTTTCCATCCATTGACTGTATCATTTTTTTAAATACACAAAATTTAAATCTTACAGAATGTTAATTCTATCTTATCCATATAAAGAATAAGAAACTATTTCCTAAGAGAATAAATGGACTTCCTGAAACACACTCACAATTGTTTTACATAACTACAAATTGTTCATGCCACTGCAAAAATTTCTGAGTCACGTTGTAAAGAAAGAAGTTTCTCAAGTCCATAACAATCCCCTGGACAAAATCTTGCCTGGAAATATAAAATTACACCTCCAGATAATTGAACACATTTTTTTTTAATTTCTTGCAGCAAGAAACACATAGTGTAATGATACACCTTTTTTTCTTTTCATACTGAATATTTTTATTTGCAAATTGGTTGGAGTAAATCATACATTATATGATATCTTAACATTTATTTTATGCACAGAAGCTGATATTTTTTTCTTGAAATATCACCCCCGCATAACAAAATGTTTAAATGTGCTTAAAGCTAAGCAGGAACTTAGTCCCTTTAGAGTGAGAAAAACTAGTCCCATGCTAAGATCATGCGTCTGCTTTAAGTACAGTGAGGCATGAAGATAACATAGTTGAAGGAAATTATTTCCATTATTCATTTAGATATGCTAAAACAAATGAACATAAAAGAATATTTTTTAAAATCATTATTTTTTAAAGGTAATTTTGAACATCTGTGATAGCTGTACCTTTAACTCCATTGTGATGCTTCATGAATCCCAATCTTTTTTATTAATGCTCTATACTTCACCTTACAAGCCATGTTTCACACAATGAAAAACAGGATCTGTAAAAGCCTGACTACTGGAAGTAGCTCTGGTGAATTCTGCAGAAGAGCTTAGCTTTACAGCAACATGTGCGGATCACAAGGCAGCACAGATGTAACCAAGCCAAAGGGTGGAATGGGGCTCTGAACCCTGGGATGGGGCTCTGAACGCCGACAGCCAAATCTGCTCCTCCTGGTTCTGTCAGCAGCAAGCAGGACAGGAGCAGCACTGGCCTCATCTCACCTGGGGTGTTGCTAAAGACCAAACAATGTTCTGTGTTAGCACACAGCCAAACAGCTGCCCTGCTCTGCAGCACACATCGTCACTGCAGCAGCCCCTTGTCTTCAGCCCTGTGCCAGAGCGGGTCCAGATGGGCTTTGGCCAGAGGAGGGGAGGATTAGAACCCACTGTGCATTTGCTGTGGTGAGCAGCATTAAAGGGAGAGGAAAGGTGTTAGTCCAGTTAAGGAGAGCATGGAATTTTCTCCTAGATAATCAAAGCCTAAAGCATATGTCCTCAAAGGATACTACTCTGTAGTATCTGTAGGAAGACCTTCCCATCTTTTTTCTGGTCAGATCTCAGCATGCCAAAGTATTCAGACATCGAGAGGCTGCTGAATCCAAATTCCTCAACTTTCTTATGAGGAGTAAGTGCATGGAATAAGGAGTTGTGCAGACAATACACAGAAAAAGGTCACTTTTCTTTATTACCTCCCGTTCCTCTCGCAGCAAGAATCAGTGATGGCCTGTGTCTGTTAAATCCTGAATGTTCCTGAAGCATTAAATCTATGGTCTACCCTTTACTCACAATTTAATAGAATTCCACATGACTTGTTGGAGGAATGTAATATAAATACATTTAGGTATTAATAGGTTGCATTTACCGAGATAGACTCTCCTAGATACTACACTTCGTAAGCCTAGAAAGCGTTCTGTGGTCACTGACTCAAAACAATAATAAACAGTTCTGCAAACCACAATAGGTACAAGGATCAATCTTGAATAGGTGGATATTATTATTTTTAATGAACAGTGGGCATCACTGTTTCTAGCTGTATTGATAAATAACAGCTTTTGTGTAAAATTTAAAATCGTGAAGATTTATGAAGTATTGTCCACCTATTAACCAACACCTCTAAATCTAATTTTGAATAAACTGCAGAAAATTATTAGATGACAAGTACTTTATCAATGTGTTTTTATTTTCTATAACACTGCTTTCATTTGCTGAGTTTGCTGTCTATAAACAACTTATAATGTTCACTTTTGATTTAAACAGTGCTAACATTTCTGCATTTACTGCAATAATACTGTGTGAGCCACAACACCGTAAAGTAAGCCATAAAAGCAATTTGCTCTCTATATGATATTGATTTTTAAATAAATTAGTAAAGTTTGTGTTTATTCCATGCAGAAAGTGAAAACAAAAGTAGAATTAATAAAACTAGACTTACAGTTTTTCCAAACTTACCTAAAACAGAAGACTGGTTATGTGAAAAGTTTTGTGGATACATCCTTAATGTCCACAGAATAGTTTCATACCTTCACTGAAGTGCTTCAGGAAGGAACATATCACATTCTTAGCAAAACTTAGGGCTTATGCTAAACATACATCAGCATGACAATTTCTGGAAAAATTAGAGCTTAAGGTCGAAAAAGGAATACTTTAAAGTAACTACTTTGCTGCTGTATGAAACTTCATTATGAAATAGAATACTTTCCATTATTATATTTCCTGACCAATTTCACTGAACCTTCCAGAAATCAGACCATCTTTATTTTTTCTGATGTGCTTATGGGCCCAGAGTGCTGAATGTATTGAGTCAAACACAGTTTGTTTCCTGATTCTCCAAATCACAATTAACAGGGGAAGAATATCAGAAAAAATGGGGTCCTGTCTGCGGTGGTGCGCCCCTCTGCCTCCCAGGCCAATGCTCCTTGGGGAGGGGAAGCCTTGCCTGGGCGGGAGAGATTCTGGGTCTGCTTCGCCTCCCAGGCCAGCTCCGCCCATCTTGGGAGCTGGGTCCGCCCCTGGGGTGTGGGGTAAGGCGTGCCCAGGGCCTTGGATCCGCCCATCCCTCCAGATCCTTCCATTCCATTATGTATGTGATTGGTTCATTTGAATTGTGTCCCACCCCTTTTTGTAACAATTGGTTGTATTCGCTTGTACCCACCCTCTCTCTCTTTCCCTATTGGCTGTCCTTTCCCGTATTTAACTGGCTGTACCCTGCAGTCAGTGCCTCCTTCTCTCTGGTACTCTTCGTGGGTGCAGGGGAGATGGTTGGCCCTCCTCCTGCTCTCCCTCCCTCCCTCCCTCCCTCCCTCACCCCTTACCCTGACAAAGGAGAGCTTGGGGAGAGAACAATAAACTCCTGCTACCCTTTGCCTCATCAACCTCTTTTTATTTTTATGACTACAACACCTGTCCTTTTCCTGAGCCTGACTCCTGGGTCTGGTACTAAGGACAGGAAGAGACAATTTTTTATGGTGTTAACTGACTTCTCATCTATCACAGATGGAGAAATAGCTGTAGAATGGATTAAGCAGTTCATTCTGAGTGATATAAGGAACAGAAATTCCTTCCAAGAAATTCCAGTTAATAAAAAAAAGAGAAAAAAGATGACCGGTTTTAAGATTAGGACTAAATGAGAAACAGAATCCTTGGTTTGGCAGAGGAAAAAAGGGAAAACAAAGAAACAAAAAAAATTTTTTAAAAAACCCAAACAAAAAAAACCCCATGCATATGCATCAAGAGAGAAAAAGAACACCAGCACATAAACACAGAGTGTACCCACTCCTTGACCAATATATACAGTGTTGGCCCTACCATAGCAGAAAGCATAATTAGGAAAGGCCGTGGATGGCCAGGGGTTTGGAAACCTTCCAAATGAGAAGAGAATAAACAAACTACAATTTTTCAGCTTGGAAAAAGGATGATGTATGATGTTTTGTGAACCTGTTCTGTAAGGAATAAAAAGTTACAACAGTATATATTACTCTGATCATTGAACCATAAATAGTATAAAGATAGTGAATAGGAAATTACAGTGGCAGTTTACAGATATTAATTATAACAATTAGCAGTAACAATTAAAATGGATATAATAATTATACATATATATACTAGTTATATATATACATATATATATAATTAGTATATATATAAAAAATAACAAATAATATATAACAATACACCATAGCAATTGATGATAGGTAATTATTACAATGATTACTACCACAACATTATTGCTCTATGTAAACACATCACAAAATTAAACATTAGAGGCAGAAGGGCTGTTTAAATTAACAGGCAAAGTCACAAAAAGAAAAAAAGGAATGGCCAAGGAATATACTCAGAACAAGAATTATTAAAAGTTCTTACCTGTTGGATGAGAAATTTTCTGGAACAGTTTTCAAATAGCTGTAGAGAAACAGAAGAAAAGAAAATCTCATTTAGTATAAATAATCAAGTTGTATATGGGTCATGGCTGTTTGCATGTACAGACTGTTAGACCCAGTAGACACAGAAGGTGTCAGAACCACTGCTCAGAACCACTCTGTAGCTGTGGGGTCATACAGCTCACACAGGAAAAGCAGACCTTGGCTCACTAGGTTTGAGTGTCTGGATAACACTCAGTTATATGGCTCAGTTTAGGTAGACCTGCAAGGAGCAGGGAGTTGGATCAATGATCCTTATGGATCCTTTCCAAACTGAGATAGTCTATGATTCCATTGTGAATAATTGGTACACAAAGCAAGAGTCTCCCAAACTCTTTCTTCTGCTCGGTGCTTCCAGAAAGATTTCCTAGTGAATATTTAAATACCTGCAAGACTAGATAGAGTTAAGCAGCAATTTTAGGTATGTACCTTTGAACCTCATTTTCAAAAGTGATACTATGCAAAAAAGAAAGGGCCTTTGCACATTTGTGAGTCTGTCTTTTAGTACAAATGGAGTACATTTAAGCTAACCAAACCTGATTCTAAAAGACAAGAGTGCTAGAATTTAAGCCAATTTAAATAGCATTTGCTTCAATAACTCTAAGGCAACACGTATTTTATACAGGAAGGTTTTCAGCATAATAGATGCAATTTTGCACATATTTTTCTGACCTATTCAGGTTATTGCCTTGTATGTTATCAAGATACAGCAGTATATTGTGTTATCATATGGTCAAGTTAAATAAGAAATATTCTGGTATTTCTCTTTAACAAATTCATTCCATGTACATGTTTCATTTAGAGCAAAGGGTTAATTGGCTTATGTTCACTGAAATGTTTAACAAAAACACAATATTATTTTATTTCAAAATGAAAACACCTTTTTTGGGAACTTCATTCTGGCGCCTTAAGGATTGTCATTATGTTGAGCATTCAGTGGTAAATGTGTCTCACTGGAAGTGAGTGAGAAAGAAAGACTATAAAGTCAATATGCTGTCAAGCCAGATATCTTCCTAAAGCAAGATGGGTTGCCAATTCCACCTAAAGAAGTCCCAAAGGGAATTAAATTATATTCTTCACTGCCTAAAAGTCCCTAAACACAGGTTAGAGCAGGTTTTATGAGATGCTGTGCTTTCAACTTTATGCAAGTACATTTAAAAGAGCACCTTGCTATGTTTGCAACTGCCTCATTCTCATCAAGTCCACATAGTGAGCACTGACCAGTGACCGAGGCGGAAAAGTTCACAGCAATAAACTATTAAGTAGCTTTACACAACAACCATTAAAATCAACAAAGCACTTTCCAGTCACTTCACTAAACACTGATTTGGAACTTATAGGGGTAAGGAAAAAGAAAATAGGATCTATTGGGGGAAATGGGGATTTGAGGTGTGGGCTTTTCACCCCTCAGTATAAGATTGCAACATCGCTTTACATGGCCATTATAGTGGAGAGGAAAAAAGACAATAAAATTTTTGAACATGTAAAAGGCTAATTTAATTCCTGGTTGAGCCTGAAGAAATTAAATTCTCACTTAAACACTCATTTTTTCTCTTTATTTGTAAGTGGGCAAGAATAGCTCCATGAATGCAAGTGCATAGGGATGGAACCCTGGACCGTGAAGCTGAAGGGACCAATTTTGTAATTCACTTTGTTGCTTCAAAGCAGAATAAGCTGCACCTGTATTGTTTCCCTGGCATGAAGTTATTCTGTGAAGTACTGATTGTCACAAGACCTTGCCCAAAGCAGGTGGACATCCTTTGTAAATTTACCAAACTACACTGACCTGAATGATCTCTGATAATCTCCAGGATAACTAAATATCTTCTCTGATCTTCCTTTAGTTGTTTTTTACCCCTACTAACAAACACTGAGTCTCCTTGTGAAACAAAACAAAATCAATCGAACAAACAAACCAACCAACCAAAAAGAACCCTCAAATTTTAGCAGACAAAGGAATGGAAGATACCTTTGTTTAGGTGTAGTGGTTTGAGACAGACCAAACATCAGGAACTCACAACAGTCACTCACTCTCCCCCCACCACCACAGCTGGGCAGAGGAGAGAAAAAAAAATTAAAGAGAAAAAAATTTAAAGAGAAAAAAAATTAACAAAGGGTTAATGAGTTGAGATAGGGAAGCAGGAAAAAACACTCCGAGGGCAAAACAGGTTCAACTTAAAGTTACAAAGTGAATTTATAACTAATAGAGTCAGAGGAGGATAATGAGAAGTAAAAATAAGCTCTTAAAACACTGTTCTTCCCCTCAACCCCTCCCTCCTTCCCACAGACAGCACAGGAAACAGGGCATGGGGCATTTGGTCAGTTCATCACCAAAATCTTCTTCCACTGCCCAGGGAGAGGAGTCCTTCCCCTGTTGTGCCATGGGGTCCCTACCACAGGAGACAGCTCTCTGTGAACTTCTCCAGGGTGGGTCCAGTCTCACAAGCAACAGGTCTCCCAAAACCGCCGCAATGTGGGTTCCTCCCATGGACAGACAGTCCTCCCAAAACTGCTGCAGCAGTGTCACTGTTCCACAGGGTGCAGTCCTCCAAGGACAGGCTGCTCCAGCCTGTGAGCAGGGGCTCCTTCCCTCCACTGGGGCTCCCACTGGATCACAGCCTCCTCCAGGCATCCACCCACTCCAGCGTGGGCACCTCCCCACAGGCTGTGGGTGGATCTCTGCATCCCCCAGGGACCCCATGGGCTGCAGGGACACAGCTGCTGCCCCATGGTCTGCACCACGGCCTGCAGAGGAATCTCGGCTCTGGCGCCTGGAGCTCCTCCTCCTCCTCCTTCTCCAATGACCTTGGTGTCTCCGTGTTGTTTCCCTCACACGTTCTCTCCTCTTCTCTGGCTAAAAATAAACTGTGTCCCCTCTTTGGGTTAATTTCTTCTTAAATAAATCATCACAGAGGCGTAACCAACATCTCTAATTGGCCCAGCCTTGGCCAGCAGCATGTTCATCATCTTCAGAGCCCTCAGAGATTGGCTGTGTTGGAAGAGCCATGGTGGACATGGTGCAAGCTTCCAGAGGCTTCTCACAGAAACCATCTCTGGGGCCCCCCCACTACCAAAAACCAGGCCAAGCAAAACCAACACATTTGGGAAAACACAGAAGAAATCTCTTCAAAATAGTCCATTGATCTACACTCCAGTGCAAATATCCAGCAGCCAATTTCCATTTTCAGCATCACTGCCACATCCCCAAGTACTATTATTAGTCATGCAGTCTCAGAGTGTTGAAATATTGGCAGTATATTAAGAAAATAATGCGTATTTCAACCAACTGGCTTCATCTCCAGGCAGCAGCAATGTTGGGCACAATTCACCCTCTCTAATTCTGTCCACAGCTGCAACAGGGTAAGTCAAATAAAAAGATCATTTTACTGGCTCCACTAATAGTACTTTCATTTGGTGCATTGCCCAAACCTCATGCTTCTTCTCCTCTCTCTGGAAGATTTTGAACACCATGGCAGTCTGTAGTCACTGGGGACAGAACAACACTCTTAAAAGGCTGGGCAGAGGTACAGAGGAAGTACATGGAGCAGAACAAGCTTATCCCCATCCTCTGTTCCTTGCTTTGAGAGGGACAGTGCTGTCCATTTAAATGGTATCTGTTTAGTTCAGAAGCTGATTGCAGCAAGATCAATAAGAACAGCCTGGTGACATATTCATCCCTATTTTCCAAGCTTGCATGTTCTGGAATTAAAGTTGTACTATTTAAGTAAGGTTAAAAAGATAACTGTTGAGATATTAACCATGTTAAAGGGGATCACACATTGATCAGGACCAAATGCTTAGCAACTTGCTGAACAGCTTATGGTTTTCAGACATCCCTCCCATATAAATCTGAGTTTTCTAAAAAAATCTCTTTGCTGTTTAATTTCAGTCAAATTTTACAAAAGAAGAGTTTTCCAGTGTGAAGAATGTTATCTAAATCACTAGAAATTATTAAATAGAAATATCACAAACTTCTCTACAATACAAAGATGTTACAATGTAAAGCAAAACAATTAAGATACAGATAAGGATCAGTGAAGCCAAATGAGACAAGTTCTTTCAGGCAATCCCTTCAGAACAATGCTTGTATAAAATACTTTTCAGATTTTACAAGTTATAGGTACCTTGTAGATTAAATTGTTCAATATTTTTCATTAAAATTCATTTTCCCTTGTGTATTCTTAGCTGTAGAGTAGATGAGTTGGTGATATTGCTAAGCGCAATTAAGGCTGCTCACACAGCCATAGTTCTCCTGTTTCTTATGTCTTGGTTGTGTAACTCTTCAGTACTTAATTTCTTGTACCACAGACCTTTTGGACATAGAACACAGTGCAAATTCTCCCCTTCTGAGAAATTCATGGTCTAATGCAGTCATAGATGTGTTACGCAGGAAGAAATTGAGGTATGTAGGAACTGCGTATCACTTGTAAAAAGATCAATGATGGAAGCCTGTCTGAAATCAAATGCATTTCAAGCAGTATGGAAAAGACCTTTTTTGATCTGAGTGTTAGCCCAAAGACCATTTCAGGTAGGAGGTGAACCTGATAATAGTCAAATATTTCTTAGGTGTCATTCTGTTTGCTTACAAAACATCTTAATGTTTGCTCCCACTGTGTTCTCAAATACTTCTCTGTCCACTTCTCTGCCTTTTCTCTTGGAGACAGGCACATTCACTCTTACCAAGCAACATCGCAACAGTGTACCCATTTAAGAAATGCTCTGAAGTTGCCTTTGTACTGGGAAGTCCCACCTTTTCAGTGAGAGCCTCCATTGCTTCAGCTTTCCAATTCCATAGATACTTTAGCTGTACACATGAATATTTATTAGTAATGACTATCAGATTGACTAGATTTCACACAATTTATAAACACGCAAGTCTCTCTCCACACAAGAAAAGATAGTTCATTTTAATCACACAACAGACTTGAAAATATTGAAAAGACGACGGCTGGATTTTATTGCCCTTAGGCAAGTTTGCTGGCATTTAATTACAGAGTCTCATTGGGTGAATCTTAAAAAGGCTCAACATACAGCTAGAAGCCCTGGAGCAGAGATAGACATATTTTTAAATCTTTTCAATATTAAGTATTTTGAAGGAATTATTCTTCATGTAATGCAGACAGACAGAAGGTACTGTCTAAAACTGCAGAGAGGCCTCCCAGCACCTTAGAACTTGGCAGCCCCCATGCTATCATGCTCTCAGCAGATTCTCCTTCCCTCCTAAAACCCTGTACCTGATTAAGGCAGAAAGTCTTCTGAGGCACAGTGGGTACAGCTGTTTTTCCTGAACAAAGTTTTCCCCTTCCAAAAGTACCACTAAAGTAAACAATATATTTTCAACCACGTACATAGAAGACATAAGTTGTATTGATTCCATCTTGACTATTTCATGTGAAACATATTGCTGTAGGTCTACAGGCACTGGGAGAGAATGCAATTAATTGCTTCACCTCACTTGTGCATAATTGTGCAACACAAATCGTTTAGGTGCCAACAAAAATGCCCTTTTTCATTTCTCTGTGTATGTGATTTCTTTACTTTTGCACAGCATAACTGACATGAAGCAACCAGAGACACAGTGTGGAGGACAACTACACAGCATGTGATTTTTGTGTTGTTGTTCCCAGCTGTCTATTTGCAGTTTTCATTTGCACTGATGCTTACTACTAAAGCAGACACTTATGCTTGAAGCAGCATTTTTATGGGCTTCATCTATGTACCCTCTGAACCAGAAATCATGTGGAGTTTTTATGGAAAAGATAATTCTTAGCCTATAGCTAGGAATGGCCATACTAAGATGCACACTCTTAAATAATACTGTTTGTCAATTGTAAGTGAAAGAAACATTAAATTAACTGATTTGTACTGGTTTGGCCATAATGATTAATTTCTCGCTTGACAGAACACTGTGATTATAGGGCCAAATATGGTAAATGTTGATCTTTTATCTCTTTGTTTCACTTTCCTTCAGGCCACTTGAGCTTTATTTACCAGGTTCGTTAACCACCATGGGGTTTTTTCTGCAAAGCATTGTTTTGATGATCACATGACTAGTGAATGACAGCAGGTACCATTAGATGAACAACAGCTCCACATAAGCAAAGACTTCAGGAGTTACCCAGCAATGTAAAGTTTTTTAAACAGGACTAATCAAAATATAGGTGAATTTCCTTTCATTTTACCTGTGCAGAATGCTAAAATTATTAGGTTTAAATTAAAACCACCTTAACATCTCCTGCAGAGGCAGCTCTGTGTACAAGGGGCTCAGTAGGAAAGCACACTTAAGAGCTTGCTGTCCTCAGTGACAATCACGATTTTCTTCCAGTGCCGCATAGCACACAAGTTATCCAGGCCATGTGGTACTGGAATAACCACTTTGGAGTTCTGCAGTAAAATTGGATCAGTAACTGATCTGGGACAAAACAATTCAGCATTATCCTGGTTCCAATAAAAAGGCTAATCTTAAAGGATCCAGTTGCATGATTTTGAAGTAGTGTAGGGGTAGGAATTGTAAAGTCTTTAAGTGTATTTAAGTCTTCAAGCTCCTGAAACACCTGTATCCAAGACCTATAACTTAATCATCCCCTCTGTAAAGCAGCCTTGAGAAATTAAAGGAAATCATCCTGCCAACAGCCAAGAAGCAAATCTTCAAATAAGAACAACTTCCATAAATGGATAAATACAAATCTTACTTCTTTTTTTTTCTGATAAGAACACTTTTTTCAGAGTAGAAATCTATCATTTACATTTCCTATGTTGCTTTGTAACTATTATCCTCTGCCAACAGTCACAAGGTCGTTTTGTGTTGTTGGGGGGTTTTTTTCTGGTTTTCTGAAAGGCCATAAATTGGATACTACAAACATAACAAATGAGATCTATCACATTTAACTCTCTCTAGATATGCCTGTACTTCCCCTGCCCTTCATAATATTTGAATCCTACTGTCTGTATTCAACTATATATGATCGAAGATAATTATGTTCCTTCAAGTATTGTGAAAATCAGCAGTTAGAGCGAAGGGTAGGGCATAAATTGCAGTCCTGCTGAGAGAAAGACAAACAGATTTCAGCCTGTGTACACTCCATTTGGCAGCAGCTTTCTAGCGAGTCAGCAAGTGCACCCTTGCTGGCTGATCAGCACACAGATAGTTCCAGGCTAGGTATAGCATTGCTGTCTCTTGCTGGTAAGGGATGTCATGGATGACATGAAAGAGAGCTCAGCTGGAAAAGGTTAGAGACAAAAGACACAAATTATAAGAAAAAAAGACTCATTAGTTCTGCTTTTCATGGTGTAGCCAATAATCTTGGACCACATGAATTACATCATGCAAGTATGTCTCATACAAGCATATATTTTCTAGAAGATTAATTATTTGACAGAGTGCAAGTTATGTGGCAGAAAAGAAATGTTAGCATTAGGAAGACTTAAACTTTTCAGCCATAGCAAAGTTACATTGTAGAATATGATTAAGTCAGACACTTTGTCCTGTTTCTCCTGCTTTTTTGCCTTTTTTCCTGACTTGGAAAGTTCTGCTCTTTGCTCGGCTGCTGCTGCATTTTTATTCTCTCAGACATTTTGTAGGTCACAAGGGTATCATTCTGACTGAGATGTGGTCAGAAAGAATAAGAAAAATCGATTTTGGAAAACCTCTGTTAGAACTCTTTCATGAACATTTTGTTATATCCATTGTGAGCTTTTAAAAGACTGAACCTGTGAATTTGCTATTGCCATGTCTTTGTATGATTTTTGTAGGCTTATAAGCTGAGAAAGAGCAGTACAGCATAGAAAACACCCCAGTCTTCATGTGCACTGGGACAGATTCCCTTTTGTATTAGAGTGTAATTTAATATTCTGTGCACAGGCATGCAGAATTTCTTGCTGGGCACTGAATTATGCAGAGAACTGTAGATCTGCAAACAGGAAGCTAAGCTTAGAAAAGATAATGTATTAAAAGTGCCAGTGAAAAGCTGTTCTGCTTTCTATGTTCTTTAACTCCTCTGTCCTTTACTAGATCTACAGGAAGATATTTGGCACAGATGTGTTGAAAGGTAAAGTTTTTTCAAAGACTTGAAAACTACTGGTCCTATCTATCTGCCAAGCTTTTATATGGTTCCCTTCACCATAACACCTTGGAATTTCCACTGATCAGGTCTCTGAAAAATCAATGCAGAAGATGAATTAAGTATATCTGAGTGTTTGTGTGAGACTGAAAAGCCTTTTTATTCACAGTCTCAGCACTATTTTTTAGTTTTGTTCAACAGCAGCAGAGTGGGGGAAAAAAGTGAGGACTTGTGATTAGATAAACTCCTTTTAATTTTTTTCTTTCTATCTTAGCCAGATGGAAACACATGGACAATTGCTTTACAGAGATCTTTATCCTCTCTCCTTCATTAGCACCACAGGGAAGTTTCTGTAGTGGCTAATGCACTTACTGACATGGTTTCAACAATTTAATCACCCAGAAGCCTCTCTGTAAGGTCAATGTTCTCTACATTTGTTCCAACTCATTTACTGAGTAGAAAGGTGAACTTTTTCATTCCAGGTATGTCATTATGGAAATCATGTTAATGAATCAAGACACTGGAGGGCATATGTATCTCTGTTAGCACAAGATGAATGGAGACTTTATCAAGCAGGATTCAGTCTTAGATTCTTCTGGTAAATCCAGGTCTGAAGTCTAATCGTCCATTAATCGTCTGGACTTTATACTGGCATAGCAGCTTCCATCTCAGAGAAACTCAAAACATTTTGCAAACATCAATACAGCACACCCAAGGAACAATTCTTCTATTACTGAAACACAATAACCTGAGGGCACAGCGAAGCTGTAGCACACAGCACTGCATAGTAAACTGGGATGGATTTCAGCACACACACTACAAATCCTACTCCTGAAAGAAAAAGCCTTTTGCTCAATGAATAGCAAGCAATTTTTTTTTTTCCTGTTTATAGATCATATGCATATATATACTCTATATTTGGGTTTAAGCTTACTGGTATAGAAGCTCACTTAATTTTTTATGACCATAGAGTGAACTGAACAACAAAGTTTGCATGTTGTCAAAATGCAAATATGCACTTAATATTCCCTAAAATTTTGCTGCAGAAATAATTCTCTGATTGCAAAAAAAAGTAATTAAATGTTTTTTGTGATTTAATTTGCTTTCGTGCTCATGAACGCTTCCAGACATCAAACAGAACAGTAAAAAAGGGGGACTGAAAAGAGTAAAAAATAGTAATCTAGAATTAGTGGGAAGGCACATTACTAATTATTCTCCTGCTACATATGAGAATACTACTTGTTGTTCATTCACGATTCAAAAGAGAAAGAGAACTGCAGGTGCACTGAATATAGAAATTCTTTGTAGCTGAAAAGGATGGATAATTTCTTCACTTCCAAGGTAGCTTCAGGTCATAATGTGATTTGGGGCTTTATATCCAGCTCTATTTTAGAGGACAATTTGAATACATTTGCAATTAACAGAAAGCTATATTCTGAAAAGACATGTTTCTGTAGTACACCCTGATCTTACTTTTTAATTATAGAATTCAACACAGTGCTATTTGGAATAAACCTTGATTCTTCACATCGCTTCACCGCGGTATTACAGAAACTGGTAAAATCAGACTGACACCTGTTGAGAGCTCATGCTTTTAGGAGAAAAACACATACTGTTGACCTTTTCATTTTAAATCTTTTTCCAGTAATAGACATATAATCAGTTTCAAAAGCTTTCTATATTTAGAAATCCCACTACTTTCAGTATTTTTTCTTTTCTCCTTTTTTTTTTTTTTTGTTTAAAAGCTTTGATCACAGACAAGATTTAGAGTTTTCCTATTTTCTTCCATTTCAAATAATGAAAAATAACCAGACAGATCAACATTAAAATGTAGGAAACATCCAAAGGGCAGCCCAGATTTCACATTCAGCCTAGATCTGTTTATGTATGACTTTAACACTGTCTTTGGAGAGAGACCAAATATTCTGATCTTTTCATCTAGTACAACATAACACCAGATGCAGTGGACCTGATTAAATAAATAAGCAGCCTCTTCTAATAATAATTGTTGTATCATTGTTTAAATATATAACTATTATAGTAGAGGTTAACAATAAAGTGATTTAATTTCTCTAATCCTGACAGAAACCTGAATATATGATAACTCTGAAAAATGGAAAAGGTAAGGTATATACCTTGTTCTGCCATACAGGCCTACCTCTGTCCTCTGGGATCAGTGACAAACACTCGGATTGTACTCTACACATATTCCAGCCAGCGCTATCCTAAAAACAGAAATGCCAGGAGGACTATTTACCATTTTAGGCTGTACAGAATTTTCCACCAAACTGTCTTCTCTTATTCCCCTCACAGGAATTCAACCTGATTTTCTCCATAGTAGCAGTGGTGTACTGACTGGTGAAGAATATATATTTTAGCAGGCTGCCAGGACTCAGGATGAACCAGTGCCTCTGCGTCTTAGCAATCATAGACCCTTTGTTCCTGTGCTGAGTTATGTGAATCATGCACATACAGAAGTAGCATAATCTATTCTTGCCAGGAGGACACGAGTAATCCAGTTAGTTGCACATACAGCAGTGTAATGAAAAGAGAGAATCCTAGGGTGAATGTCAATGAAAGGTTAAATCTGACTAGTCTGACATGCTTTGTGCAGAAGTGAGTTTGTTTGAAGTACAGCAAGCTCATGTTCAATGCTTTGTCTTCATGTACGTAATGCAGTGAAAACACAATTGGGAGGGGCTGCTCTCCTGTGTATGGCACAGGTTCCTAGACCTGACACACAACAGCCAGATCCCACCAGAGACAAAGGATTTGCATAAGCATTCTTAAAAATTTCTTTTCTCTCCAGTCCAAATCTTTTCAGGTGTCAGGCAGGCCATACAGAGTTCTTTAGAGATGGAGGTGCTGGAGCCAGAGGTGGAACCACCTCTCTGGATTTGAACCTAGATTTTTTACATCACAGTTTGGTACGTGGTTATATAAACCAATATAGATCAAAACCTCATTTCTACTAAAATTCTACAGTAACATCTCAAGTACCCATGTACTGGGAACTATGTTAATAGACTTTGCCTTTGTTGATACAATTAACTCATTTTCCTTGCTGGTAGGGCAGTTTCCCTACTCACAGCTGTAAGCTCCTGAGAACCATCTTGTGGGTGTAAAGGATTTGTGCTTCTTGGATAAGAAAAGCTGTCTGAAAAAAATTCAGAATTTTCCTCCTACACCTTGTTCAGTCTCCTGCCTTTCAGAGTAAGTGATATGCATGGCTAGGGAAAAGTCCAAGAGCAGAGTCAGCATATATTTTAATTCTCAAAAATACCGTTTCCGGCCTTCAAACATTTGTGGCTCATCCTGGGCTATAGGTGTTCTCCACGCACTTAGTAGCTCCCACCCTGGATCTTTATACAATTTTCCCAGTCTCCCTTGCTCCTCAGGAAACATGAGTAGCTACAATACAGCACAGCAAAGTTTGCTATAGCTTAATGTGCTTATTTTTACAAAAAGAGAAATTGCACCTGCCAGTTAAGATGGCCTCTTGCTCCCAACTCTGCATCATATCTTTCAGTTATCCAGATCTTGAATTCTCTGAAGTTGTGATAGGAGGCAATGGTGAAGGGTGCAAGAGCAGAGACAGGATCTCTTTCTTCTGCATCTGTCAGCACCTAGAGGAAAAAAACAAAAAAGCGATTTTATATTCAAATGCAAAGAAAGAGAATAGACTAGTGAGTACTGGATCACCTTTAATCTGTTTCTTGATAATTTGTGAGAGGGAGGAAGGTAATGGTAGAAAAAATCTGTCTGCACTGCTTTAGAACTCATATCTTCTGTTTAAATATAAAGTGAGTCAGAAATTATCATTTTCTATTCTGCTCTATGCTTTGCATTTGTGAAAATCATGATTATTCATTTCTATTGGTGCTCTGTACCCATTTTCTTCACTGCAAGATAAAGCAACTCTCAGCTGTGCATTGCTGTGATAATTGAGGTAGATTGTGAGTGATTTGATAGATATGACAGAGGTAACCTTCAAATCGCTCTCTTTTATGATAGATACAACAAAATTCCACACCGGCTGCATTCACTAGAGGTTATAAAAAGGGCACCCTTCCCACCTTGCCAATAGGGAGCTCTCAGACCAAAGTATTATTAATGCCCACCTCCCTGCCTAGTGTTACAGGTTATCAAAAAGTGCAGAGGTGCATGGTTTATCCAAGGAAGCATAGCCCTCCAGTGATGGGAAGAGACAGGGGCTTTCATAGACAGTGCCTGCAAATACAAACTAAAAGAGGAGCCTGGGTCAGCAAAAAACTGCTGTATCCATGCTATGATTAAGGCAGTAATCTACAGATCAGTACCTTCTTGGACTCAGGTGTTTAATAAGCTTGAAAAGCACTGCAGAAGAGAAAAACCTCTGACAGACATCCAGGGAACTTGGGTCTACTTTTGTACAGAAAGAGATGTGATACTGCAAAAGATGCAATACAAAAATGCTTGGGTTTGCATGAGGTACTCAGATTCAGCTAAAATGTACAAACAAGAACTCTGAGCATCTTACTCAAAAGAAAATCTAATTTGTGGGCTAGAATTGGAGTTCTATATATGAGACAGCAATTGGGACAAGGAGGATGAAGGAAGAGAAGAGAGAAGGCAGGAGTGATGCCTTATCATCCATGATAATTTCAATTCACTTTTATTCAGGGAATAAGTAATATATCATACAATGGACTGAGAAATTTTGCAGGGGACCTTTCAAGGGCTTTGGTGGCATAGTAAACCCATAAAGTCTGAGTGGTTGGGTGTTTTTTTCTTTACATTAAATCAGTATAGTTTTTTGCTAAGAAATATACAGGCTTTGTGCAACAGTATTTGTTCTATAGCAACTGTTCTATGGATTTAAAGCATAAGACCGAATGCAACAGCATGAAAGGAGTAGGATTGATCCTGTATTACAGACAGTGAATGCATGTGGGGTTTTTTATTTTGTTTTTCCCGTATAAAGGAAATGTTCCCAATGTCAGCAATTTATCAGTTTGCAACTCTCACCTGTTTGCTTTTCTCAATGGTTTTAATTCAAAACCAGCAGTATGAAAACTTCGGTACAGAGTTATATACTGATGAGAATCAATTGCTTCAAAAAAATCATCATCAAGACTTTTTCCTCCTGAACCTAAGTCCTACTGCTTTTTTAATGTATATTTAAAACATTGAAATTTAACTCAGTCAGTGGGTGAATCTCAGACTCATAGAGAAATTTTAAAGTAATCATGGGAGTTATCCAGTATATATTTTATAACAGGTACCAGACATAACCTTATATTTACACATTTTCAATTTAGTTATTTTACTATATTATACATATTTTCATATTTTATAGAAAGTAGCAACTGTCATGATTCCAAATAGCATAAGACTTGCCACATCTTCAGACTATTTATTTTCCTCTTGACAATGGTAAGAAAAGCCTTTAAATGACCATTTTGAAGAAAAATGTGATCAGGAATATGCTACAGTAACCTTCAGAAACCTCTGTATACCTCAGAATATATGCTAACAACCTCTTGGAGACTCATGTCTCCAGAAATGTAAAATTCCACAGATTTGCTAAGACTCTTTTTCCTTTTTCTGTTTCCATAAGTAGTTAATGTTGATTTGAGGAGGGAGATAAAAACATAAACTCAGATATCAAATTATTCTCATACACAAAATAGGAAACTACATATATCCCTCCATCCCTCCTGAGTACCAAAAAACTTTGCAATGTTCCCACTCGCTCTCTTGTTAATAAACCTGCTCTAGATGGATTTCCACTTGTCAACAATATTTCTCTCTTTTTACCTTTAATTCCTTTTTTTTAGAACCACTCATTCTTTTCCTTCATCATAGTCTCTCCTCTGAGCAAGTTCTACCCCAATATGTCTCATTAATTTTGAATAGTCTCCGTTAGCTTGCACCGCTTCAGTTCTGCTCACCAGCATCCCCATATCCCATTACTTCATTTTATTGCCGTGATGTAGGATGGCATTGAAGCTTTTTGGTCTCCACCATTATCCTCTGACTCTGGTCTCTCAGCTGGAATTCATTATTGCTTCAATACACAAACACTCATCCCTGAGCTCCTCACACTTAAGGGAGTTCTGGCTTCACTTCAGATGTGGCATAACTTTGAAGAAGGGCAAAGCTCCTTTCCAAAATCCACGCTGTTACCTAAGAGAAAGTAGGAGACTGCAAGAATGATTTTGTAACTTAACACAAACCTGAGCAGCACAAAGATACACGTGCTCATTATGGAAAAAATATTTCCCTCAGTAGACTTGCTTAAAGCAAACTCTTTGGCATTGAGACTGTTTCTTCTTCTCTGTTTATGAAAAGATTGTACAGTGGGGAGCCAGACTTCATGGGCACCATGGGACATCACCATGGCATAGAAAATCAGCATCTGAAGGAAGAGCTACTCTCATGTCAGCTGTGTGAGAATCATTGCCCCCAAATTTAGTTTCAGGCATCAAATCAGTCTCCTGCTCCTACTTGTTGATATGTATTGGACTGAAAAGAAAGCATTTTTGTTTCCAAATAAGACTGGATTGAGAAAAGCAGGTGTATTAGACACTGTAGCTTCCCCTTTTCCACACTTTGGCTGTTCATCTCATTTTCAATTTGATAATTAACTGAGCTAACCTCCAGTCATTGTTATATCTGGCACACCACTCATTTTTCCTGTGCCAATCACAAAAGAATTGCTTTGCTTCTTCTCTGCCCTGTGCCTTACTCATTTCACTGATATAGGGTTTTGTACAGGTCCACTGTGCCAGACTTCCCTTGCTGCTGGCGGACTCCTCTCTGCAGCTCCCTCTGTTTTGTTGCTCTGCCTCCAGAGGTATGGATAGAGGCTGAGCTCTTTCCAAAGCAACTCAATGAGCTTAGCTGAAGTGAGGCAAAAAAAATAAAACAATTGGCATGAAAAGCAGACAGGGTGACAGAGGCTTTTACATATTATGGTGTTAGAAAGCACACAGGAGTTACAGACAGGAAGAAAATGGAAGAGAGAAAAATATTGGACAGGAGAAGGCAAAACACAAAAGACAATGAAGTGGTCAAGTGACAGCTTCAGCAAGCTAGGAATGGTCTATTGTATTAGTCACCAGAAATCTGGTTTACATGTAGACAGAAAATACTGTCCAGTGAACGACAAGACACTTGTTTCCCTTGTCTTCTGTTTTTTGTCCCATTCTTGTCTATTATTTCTTTTTTCCTTCTAGTTCTTTGAATTACTCCTTTGCCCTGTAGATTTTTCAGTTGGACTTTGAGGCAGCAATGGAGAAGTAATCAGAAGAGAGAGCAAAGAACATATTTCTCTAGATTTGATGTACCATTTTGCTGCACTCTGCTAATAAGCCTGTTTTTTGGTTTTTTTTAATAGCACAGAAGTATATGTGTATGACCCTGGCAACTTCAGGTCACTGCTGTCCATAAGTGTTATGAACAGTTCTCACAATCTTATCATCATTCTTGTCATATTTAATGCTTTTCTTGAAGCCCCATCTCTCATATTCATATCATTATGTGACAATCTCAAGTTATAGTCTTTGAAAAATAAATGAAGGGTGGGATACATCTCACCTAATTTAATATGAGTAGAATGTAGACACCTACATCTCAGCTCACTCCCTAGGCTGACTTCTTAGTCAGTGAAGGGAATTAGGCAATTTTAGAGCTTGGTTCCTCTGATCTATTTTAGAAGTCTATTTTTGGATGTGATATGCTGGACCCAAGAAGTGCCTATTTCTCCCCATAGAGAGAGAGGAAGCTCAGGATGAATAGCTGAGCTGTAGGTGATGATCTTTGGTCCAATGAAATCTTTTTACCTCTGGGACCTGTGGGATAAAAATCAGAATGGAATGTCTAATATGGATAACTTTCTAATTACTATAACATTAGTATGCAAATAAGAATAACCCCAAATGTTGTATTTAAAAGTGCATATGCTACAAGAACTTCAGGCTTTTGTTTCCTTAGTCTTCTTGATGAGCAAGCTAGTTTTCTTTTTTTGTTATATTTGAGTACCTTTAAGTACTGTTTTAAAAATACAATTTCCCCTTAAAATATTTCTTTGTCTCTCACTTCACCCACTTTGCAGTTCTCTCACTTTCTATGGCTTTTTTTCATTTTCTGGGATTCACTGTATTGACTTCTGCAAGGGTATGTGAAAGGCAAGAACATACAAGGATATCTGATCACTGACCTTTGCAATGTAAAAGGAGATAATAAGTGAAGGGTGAAGGGTTAACGAGAAAGACAAACAAGGTAGACAAAGGATAGATAATAAAGACAATGGCAAAGACCAAAAGTGTCCAGGTAATAATTGCCTGACCGCTGAGAAACTCCAAGTGTAATTTTGGAATCTGCCTGTGATTATAACTGGCAAGAATAGGGAAATATGTTTACTCAAGATATTTCTGTGTCTATGTGAGTGCTGCAAGGACTAAGGTGCCATTTCTGAGGTAACAAGAGAGGGGATTTGGTGTGTGAACAACCTTGCCTGACCTGGGGTGTCACTCACTGGAGCCAGCAGGGTCTCTGTGCCACCCACTGGAGTGAGTGGGAGTCTTGGACCTGGCCAGTTCGGTGGGAATGCTGTGTGTCCCCCAAAACAGCTCCTAGCAAGTGAGGCAGGCACGAGTGAGGAGTGTGAGGGACTCAACACCAGCAGCTGGGGTGAGACCATGGATCATAGCCTGGGTGCCTGGTGCCAGCTCTGGGCAGCAGCAAGGGTCTGGATTTCCCTCCAATCACGTCTGTGGGACATGTGGGGTCACTAGCAAACCTCACATAGGACCAGCCCGTGAGTGAGGGACCCGTGGGGAGTTCAGGGGGCACAGGGTCTGGGCAGGGGTGGCAGCTGGACAAGGACACCTACCATGCCGGTACTTGGGGGACCAGTGAACATAGAAGTGCCTGTGAATCCAGACAGGTGCACATGTGCTTCCACTGGTGACCTTTAGAAAACTTCAGAAAATAACTGAGATTTCTATAACCTGCGGAAAATAAAAAAAATTCTCCTTTTCTTTTCTTGTCTATGCACTATATCTGGCTGCGTTTGACACACCTTGTAATACGTATCCCGAACAGAGCTGTGTGCAACTTGGCAGTTTCACTTCCCAGGGGCTCATGCAATTACAGCCTGTCAAACATATATCACTTAGCTAAGCAACAACTAAGGAAAGCAATAATAACCTACAAATTTTTCATGGGAAAGTATTGCAGAAGGAAAGGCACTATTCCAAGTGCAAAAAGGGATTATAGCTCCAGGAGGAATAATGAGATAAAATTAAGAAGGGTGTTTGTTTTTATTATTTTGCTAAATATCAGGAGGGAAAATCATTCTGACTGGGGAATTATTCACCTTGTTATTCCTCTAAGAGAAATATTAGAAGCTCTGTCCCTTGGAAAATGCATTGGCAACTGGACAAAGGGGAAAATAAAGAATAAACCACAGGATAAAAAGACAATAATTTTGGGGGGAAAGCTATATGTTTTTTCAGGCTTTTTAAAATTGTTTTAGCCTCTGCAGCATATTTTGTGAAGGTGTGAGCAGCTTCTCACAAGCTATTGAATTTGTGATTTTTTAACAGAATCCTAGACTAAAAAATAGTCAAAACTGGCGATTGCAAATAATTTGAATATTTTATTGTTTGGTTTAGATTGCAAGGGAGAATTTTAGTTTTGCCATAGTAATAAAATGACTGGAGAAAGAAAGGGATAGGAAGTAATGTGGGGGCGGGATGTTAATACCCTTCTGAATAATAAATATTATTCATGCTGAATTCACAACGAAGGCTGGGCAACAGTATGAGCAGGGGGAGTAATACTGTGAAGGAAGCCCAGAGCAAAGCTGTGGGGAAGAACCTCTCCACACTGGACAGAGTCACGATCTTTCAGACTGATGAGCAAAAGTGTTCTTATAGATTAAGCGCTGTTGGTCCAATGTCCCATGGGGTAGGGTTGTAAGCAAAGCTCCTGTGTCTTATGTTACACCAGGCAAATCCTGACCTATTTTTTTTTTTTTAAGGAAAAGATTGTGAAATTATGTTCTTTGTTGTCTTTGGATATTCACTCACTGTTTGCCAGATTCTCAACAGATTAAACATTCCTGTATTTTCTTTTGAGTTGGTGTTTGTAGTACAGCTTCGCTCTATTTTCTGGCTTCTGAGAAAACAAAATCTATACTTGTTTTTCTTCTTATTTTTTCGGTATTATTCTGGGTCTATGTTAAACAGGTCACTGTTCAACAGTTTGACTATGAACAAAAGAGTAAGAAATTACTGTATTTTCATCTCAAAATGAAAATAATAAATAGTCTGCAAAGGGCAAAGGTTGACTGTTTCTTGCAGAATCTAATTTGCTAAGCATTGCAAATTAGACTAAAAAAACTGATTATGTGTAAGGTTTTTACCTCATTCTGTTCTCTGCTATTCCATAAATGGTTGCAGGATAAACCTATTCAATTAAGATAAGGTACTGTATATTGTTCAGAAAATATATTATGCCTTTTTGAAAGTAAGTTTCTGTTTTCTCATCTCTTTTTTGAAGTTTTCTTTCTTATGGAAAAAGTCTCTGCTTTCTGTATTCTCATTTAACTAAAAGTACATTTTGTGATCTGAAATAAAAAGTCTGCATGAAAAACATTGCAACATTTAAAATATTATACATTAGTTTACTGACCCCTGTCTTCAACAGTAATATATAAGCTATATTTCTAGTGACAGTGTTAAATTTGTGATATATTATTTGAGACCTTATTATAAAAAAGATCTTATTATACAAAAACATATCTTATTATATCATACATACTCTATATTATCATACCTTTATGTCCAAAATTTTACAGTAATTATATAGCAATTCTATTTCAAAAGAAAACAAGACCACATTTAGAAAAGAATCTTGTCCTGGAAGGATCAAGCATCCTTGTGTTTGATTTTCAGGTGCTCAGATCTGCAGGTGAAATTTGGAGTCTCAGCCCAGTTTTCACAATGTCTTAGAAAGTAAAGTGCTTGGGAATACCATCCATTCAAAAACCCACTATGTTAAAAAAATCATAAACACTGAAATGAGGAAAAAAAGTTGTATGTAAAATCCTACTTTGTATGTGGTCATAAACACCTATTGGTCATAAACATCTCTGACAGTGATTACATGCATCTGGTACATCTACCTGAAAGCAGAGTTTACTGGGTGTAGGGTTTACAGTAGAACCCAGTGTCTTTTCAGTGAAATCTCAAGCAAGTCTTAACCCTGGCTAAGAAAAATTCATAATGTTATCAATGTTTTTCATTAAGCAGACAAGCAACACGTAAGGGAAGTTACTTCTTTTTCTTTCTCTGTTCCTTTATTTTTTAATTTTCCTCTCCCTCTTGTCTCTCTCATTTCTTAAGAGTGCAAGCCCCGAATAGGATTTGTTGCAAACTCTTCCTGGGTTCTGGTTCCTCCTTTCACATCTGCCTATGTATTCTGCATTGTAAAGACACAGAAAACACAGAAAAAACAGTAGAAGCCAAATGCAAGTTTTCCGCCTTACAGCTGAGAACTGACAGTGCTAGGCCACCCATTCCAGCATCTTGAACCCTGCATGCTCTTCTGCATAGCAGGACAACTTCAATAATGATTCCTTGCTGGAATCTACAAGCGTGTTTCAGTTTCAAGATCTACAGTTTCAGTGATCAGACTAGCAATGATTACAGCTGTAATACTCACCAAGCTGAATTAGGGCTAATGTTTTGAGCGGTAAAACTGGAACCTGACAGGAAAGATTATTTTCTCCTTGCTGATACAATCCTCCATTCCGGGGGAGAGAGAGAAGGCAAAGGTTGCTTTCCTGATCAGGCAACCCAGAAGCAATATATTGTCTGTTACTAGAGGTTAAGATTAATTTGAAAATTAACAGCAGGAAGCCCCAAGCCCTCAGTCACAAAAGAGATATGGAATTATCCTCCAGGAAATAAATCCTTCCTCTCAAAAAAAAAAAAAAAAACAACTATCCTGCATTTATCAATTGACTCAGAAAACTGATGAGCATTCCCTACTCCTAGTAGATATGATTTGAAGATATTGTATTTAGTTGTACATTCATTGATTACCTTGAGTTACAGAGTATAATGTGATCAGTGGTTTTCAGGTTATCATTGCCACAAAAGAATGGCTTTGCCTACTAACTGATGGTGTCAGAAAGGCTGGGAAGGATGCTTAGGAGATACAGTACTCTGCTTAGATGACTTCAGACCCCCAGTTCTGGACATGGAATCCACTGCCTTTTCACAGAATCATTCTTTCTCAGCTACTGGAGTAACACCAGAAAAATATTTAAAGCACATTATATTGATGTTACTGGATACCATCTACTCAGTTAAAGAGAGCTGAAATACTTTAGAGACAAAAAAGTCCCATTGCCACCATAACTTAGGATTTTTTTACTAAGCAGAATTCAGCTCACCCCATCAGATATGGACCTGAAATAAGCTTTTATCCTGAGCAAGCGTGAGCAAAACAGAAGGTCTGTGATAAGGAATATGCAGGCAGAAACTGAAGCGAGATACATGTGGTCTGCACTGCTTTCCAAGACACATCAAAATGCCTGAGGCACTATGGTGTGTGCAGGCCCACCAGAGGCAAAGTCAGTCCACAGATATAAATAAATTCTGTGGCATCACTGCCAGAAAAACCAATTGGTTAGGTAATTTGGCTTACCAATTAGTGTAGGCAACCCACAGATGTACAGTTTATAATAAGTAATTTAATCCGTCTGCATATAAAAATGAATTAATAGAAACACATGGAAGCTGAATTATTTTTAAGCAGGTGAAGGAAGCTATTTTCCATGTTGCACAAACATAATAAGGTCATTTAAGAAACAATTATAAGGCACCACAGGGTGAATAAAGTATAAAACTAGAATGACTGATGGGCAATATAACCTTTTTTAGTTCCCATAATTGCCTATGTGTTCTACAAAGTTAAGTAAAGGGACACATGCAATTTAGTTGCTACTGTATGATTAGCTATTACTGAGGAAATAGGATGATTCCACAGCAAGCATTTTGCTCAAGGAATATAGAATTAAGCAATGTTTTCTTCATACTGCTGGTAGGTTTTTTTTTTTAATTGCATAAACTTTTTTTTAAATTTACACCTTGAGAAATGTTCTGGCTCACTCTAAAATGTCCATCAGCCTTCCAAAATTCATCACTGAGTACTAACACAGTAGCTGTCATTCAGACAATTGTCTACCAGATAATTCAACCTACCCTGCTATCTTCTCCAAGGGAGTGAAATAGCCACATAACAGGAGCTTAAATGGTGGTTTTATCCAGAAGATTATTCTGCTTGTGAAGCAGCTGATTGTGAAAGGTTAGAAGTCCTTCACATGCTTTACATTCTGTCAACAAAACAATGTACTGATATAAGTACAGTTAAAGTAGTCTTTCTAATCATAATCAAATATCACAAGGTATCTTTTATAAAGCCTCCAAAGTTTGCTAACTTATCCATACTTTTCTGGCTCCTAGGTAGCTATGACTACACAGGTTTGCTTCTTATAAAGAGGAGTAGATTATTCTTTATCAGATGTTTGGAAAAAATCTTGATTTTACAGTCTATCAAATCTTGACATAAGAAAGACAAAACATTTTTATATATCACTACTGACAGAAATATTTACATTATTTAAAGCTAGTTAATATAACTTTTAATTCTGGCTTTTACTTAGAGAATTATAGCCATTTCTCTAGTCTGTTACAGTTTTCAGATTTAATGCAATCAAACCACAAACCTTTGTGATGTAGAAAAGAACAGTACAGAAAATGTAAATGGACTCTTAAATAGAAGTATTATGACCTTGAGATTTAAATGCACGTACCTAAATAAAAATCATGACTCCATGCAAAAATCCAACAGCAGAGTAGGAACAGAGTAGCTGTCTTTTGATACATTAAACCTGGACGACTTATTTTAAATTAATCAAAAATGTAGAACTCAGCAAGAGAATGCTTATTAAAATCCCCCTTACATAGGTATTTCTCATTAGCTTTGAAAAGCTGCTATAGCAAACACTTCTCTAAACTTAGCACCTTCATGCAAAAAATTTGAACATATATTTTTCTATTCTATTGAATGAAGGGATTGTAGTAAATAGCAACTCTAACCAAAGTCATAATTTATTGTACAACAAACTGTACAGTCCCTCTCAGCACTGCCTTATAGTCACAGTCTCACAGAATATGCTGAGTTGGAAGGGACCCATCAGGATCATCATGTCCAATTCCTGGTCCTGTGCAGGACACCCCAAGAGTCACATCATGTGCCTGAGAGCATTGTCCAAACAATTAATACCATTGACCTTTACAATATCCTTGGAAGTAACTATAATTTTTCCCATTGATGTGAGGTAATGGAAAATAAATGCTCTATCAAGGATCCCACTAAATAACAAAGGCAAGATATCCATGCAAAGCACCTGTGTCCTAGTCAAGATAAAATTACCAATCAAAAATATTTGGCAAAGTGCAAGAAGGAAGTTGACATCTCACGATTTTCCACATTCTGGCTTAAGGCATTCTTGTGGTTAACTCTAGAATCATAATTACCCAATATTGTTTATTCTGACATAAAGTGCGAGCAGCCCCAGATACAATGTTCTTTTGTCTCTGTTGATGGAAAATGAGATATTTTAGCCAGTTTGGAAGATTGGGATCATGATCTGAAGGCCAGGGAAGAAGAACTCATGACCAATTTTATTTCTTGCAGCTTCAATCCTAGAGAATTTTTGAAAGGCAAATTAGAATCTAAATAGATAGTATTGATTTGGGTGAACTTTATTTGAGAATTTTGAAATCTAGTGGACACAGGTCAAGAAATCTCTTCCCAAATTTCTTTATCTCCCAGCCACAATGAGTCTGCCAGTCTGACAAGCAACTATACCCAACAGTGGCCTCAGGATAATTCACCTGCCACTACTTCAGCTCAATTTCCACACATAAAGTCATGTCTATTCTTTTAGAAGAGGAAATTTGCCTCTTAATATTAAAACTATCTTTCTTCAAAGGCTTTAGACGAAATAAGAATGGAATTTTCCCTTTGAGTTCAGTTTCACTATTTAAGTTTTTAAAAATTTAAAGTTTTATTCTCCTCAATAACTGAAATCATCTGTTGCCTCTGATCTAAATTGCTCTTTGGGGCAGCAATTGCCTAAGAATTATCTTCAAAACCAGACAGCCTAAATGGAAAGCAAACCTGTAAGCACAGCCTGCTCATGCCTTCCAAATCATGGAAGTGTGCCAGCTAAGTCTGTATGCTGCTAGGCACACTGCTTGCACTCAAGTCTGCGTTTCAGATTTGTGGATGGCAGTCAGGCAGGATGCAGAGCACATCGCATTCAAGACCTCTTCAGGGGCAACTGGGTCTCATCCCACATAAAGCTAAGCCACTATGGAAATATAAAATGATAGAGAGGTGATAAAACATCTTTTAGGTAAAGAGAAGAGGTCTATTCAGTCCCACATCATATTCTTGTGTTTCAAGTATAATGATGTCTGAGCCGTGCTGTTCAAGGGAAAGAATACTAAGTACAATAATAAATCAGAGAGCTTTATTAAATGGTTTACTAACCACATGCTTAGCAGCTAAATGTTGGTCAAAGCTACACCCCTCTTGCATTTTATAAGACAAATGTAGATTAATATATTTTCAAACAAAATAAGTTGTTGAGATTCTTTAAGTATATAGAGAAAGACTTTGACTCCACTTTTGCAGTCCTTAAGCTGCAGGAGAAAGAAACATCTGTTACATGAGCTACTTACCATGAACACACTCAACATTTGCCTACCTCTTAGGAAGTGTTTTCTGCTCAGGAGTAAAAGTCCTTCAGATAAAAATGTATTTATTCACTACTTTTCTTGCAATGCCTAGTATATTAGGACTGAGACCTCTGGCTGTAACTACTGCAAGCAGTCATAATGCAGATGAGAAACATCTGCAAATTATTTCTGACTCTAAAGAATGTAGTCTATACTATGCAAGTATCTAGACTTTCATTACACAGCCTTAAAAATTATTTATTTGCATGATGCAAAGTGTTCTGAGGGATCTTATTTCTTATTGACCATTGACAATGACAAACTTGGAATATTTCTCTTATTTGGCATACTGATGTGTAGGCAGTACAACTGAAAAATGTAAGATTATCTTTAGATAATAAGACCCTGTTATGAAGTAAAACTCAACATATAGGATTAGGATTGTTCACTGAAGCAAACAAATCAAGTTATAACCTGGAGATTGTTATTCTCCAGGTTCCAAGCATGTTCTGTATTTTGTAAATCACTTCACACTATTTCTGACAGAAAAGCCAAACTGTTCACCTTCAAGAAGCCTCTTTCCACTGCATTAGATTCTAGTGCCAGAATGAGAGGAGGCAATTCATGACCTTACTTTCTGCCTTGGGACCCCATCCCGAAGGTGTAGTTGGACATTTTATATTGTTTTATGATGTGAAAGTAAGATGAAATAAAACATCTTCTGGAAAAAAAGAAAAAAACATTCACAAAATCAGCAAGGAACAAATCCCCTTAAATTAAGGCCTGATAGGAGGCAAGGCCATTTGATCTCTGAACAAAAACACATACCAGTATATTTATTTTCCTCTCTCTAGGAAGAGAAGAGAAATTGTTATATTCAGTAAGTAACTTCCAGTAACACACAGGTGCCCATCATCACTGTATGATCACTAGTCTGTCTGACAATTAGCCAATACACTGATTTTTATCACTTGCACAACAGGGTCATATTTTCTTTTCCTGCAGAAGCTCTCTTTAAATAGCACCTTTTAGAGACAGCTGAAGTTCATCAGTTGATGACAGGAACTAGACAGTGCCATCTGCCTTAGCAGCAGTTCAGGTAATGGCAAAGAAAAGCTAATTGCCAAACATGAAATGTGCTGGAGTGGATTTTTTTTTTTTTTTAACTTCCCATTAAAAGTGGATCTATCTGGCACTGTGATACTTTGAAGAAGCACTTTGACTCTGCTCTAAAAGAGCTTTGCAACCAATCTAAGTATCCTGTGTTGAATATTATGTTACCACATTTTTGTTGCTTTTGGTATCTGATGTAGTTGGAGATCTTTTGTTAACACCCCATAGCACTTAGATGTGAGCTGCATACCAGCATAATAGCTGTACTTAAGGGATATCTACATTTTTCCTCCTTTCCTGGGCTAACAGAGGTTATCTCCAGGACACCTCAGCAGAAGCATTACTGAAGTCACTAGCAGGTGCTGCACATCAGGGTCTCGTGTATCTCACGTTGCATTGAAGGTGCTCAAACCAGAGCGGCAGAAAAAGTGGGTCTGCAAAGCTATCGCTTTGAGGAACTCAGCAGCAGAAACAAGGGGTGACTGCTGACTCGGGGGCCACAAAGGCTGACATGGGTCACTCAGAGGTGGACACACAGCAACAGCAAGATCTCAGCGGAAGGAAGCTTCAGATGGCCTCACAGATATGGGGCAAAATACTTTACTTCCTCCACAGGGCAAGGCTGACAACTCCAGACTGCATTTCCCCCTCTGAGGTCATTTTGCAAATATGTGAAAGGGAGAGGTAGGAACACACTTAAACTGTGATGATGTCATTAATACTGCTTCTGTTCTTCATTCAACAACCATTTAGCTTAAAAGGAATAAATATATCTGCAGTCAGGGACAGTACCTCAAATCTACCTCATCCCAGATAGATTTTCTCAGTTCTAGGCAATAGATTCAAGGTCTTTTTCCCCAGTGTTTCCTATCACAGAGATGCCAATTTATTTTCACACAGGAGCCTGGGTTCAGCAGGAAAAGTTCCTTAGCACCAGGTAGTTTGCAGCAAAAAATGGGAAGTGCAGAGTTTGTTTTCCAACAGGGAAGTGATCCATGGACCTGGACCCACTCTCCAAGTGATCATGCACTCCACCACATCAGCCAGTATATCAAGAAGAGAGCAGCACTGTTTCAAAGGAGCTAAAAAACAAGCTCTTGGCACTCTGGGCAACTGTGCTGAAGAAGCAGTTGGAGCCTCTGGAGCTGCAGAGGTCATGCCAGCCTTGCAGCTGTGGCCACCCTGGAAAGCACTCCAAATGCATGAATGTTCCTGCCCTTAGATGAATTTTAGCTCTCAGTATGTAGCAGCATAGAAAAAATAGGAGCCTGGGTGTCCGCTTCAGGTCTGTGAATAAAATCCAGGTAGCTGACTGCCTGACTCTAAGGAAGAAGACAGGTAAAAACAGAAATTTCCGTGAGAATACTAGTTGCAAACAAAGACAGGTTGTTGTAACTACTGCCTGTTTCTTAGAGGGTATCAGTACAATAGTAAAAAATTAGCATATACCTCTCAACGATATCTTCTAATAAAGCTCCAGTAGGTATTTATACTACCAAGCAAAACTATGTCACGTTTAGAAGATTCTTTTGCTGGCATGTACACAAAATCTCTTGGACTCTTGCACTGATTAGAATATAATTTCTATATTGGGGATCATTAGAAAAATTAAAACAATGTCTCCTGTAAAATTAAACACAAGCTGCATGGGGAATCTGTACAGCCCCATTTTCACTTTAGAATTTGGCAATAACACCCAGCCCTTTGGGCCAGTATCTGTGTAATCTAGATGTATTGTTATTATTTCTGAAATGTCTATAACAGTGGTATCAACGCACTGAAGTTTGCCAAGAATCCCAACTCCCAAAGCAATGTCTTTCAAAAACTATTCAAAAAATTACCTTTTCTACTACATTCTAGACTGTAGCATAGACTTATAAAGGTCACATTCTGAAAGTTTGCACAGAACAGACTGCACACACTTCATCTTATTACTGCCTGTCCAGACACATTCAAACTAATAAACAACGTAAGAATTTTTAAAGAAGAATCGTGTCTTGCTCTGCTTCTGAGTCACCAGGGATGAGAACATCCAGTTTTATGCCCACTAGTTTTAAGTTTAGCATCAGCAAAAGCTTTGCTCCATCACAGATCTCAAAATAAAAGTCTGTCCTTTTCCAGAATACGGTATGCCTGTCTTTTTATTGAACTTCTTAATCTCCTGAAAAGTCTCCTTAGTTTTTTTTCAGACTATCTGCAGACTGTCTTTGACAGGATTACAGGAACCATGTCTAAATTATGCTTCTCTATGAAGCAGTCTTGGACTGCCATAGTCTCTCTGATCCAAATTCCCATGAGCCAAAAATGTTGGATTTGGCAAGTCTGCAGTTACACATGGCCTCCAGCTGTTCTATGATAGGTTACGAAATAAACTGGCCTTCATCCAGCTCAAGGGATTCATATCAAAAGCTGTGTAATAAGAATTATATGTGTGCAAATGCGAACATTCACATTTTATTCCCTTTTTCTCAACCGTCCGCAGATAATTATCATATTATTAATAAAATAGGAAAAAATTGTCTTTTCTTCTTGAAAAAGAAAAGGATATATTTAATTCAAGCTGAGAACTATATGAAGTCTTCAGCATTAAACACAGCCTCCTAACAAGCATATATAAAAATTATAGCTATTCCACAGTTTAAGCAACATACGCATAGTTCTCATACAGAAACAGTGGTTCAGAAAAGACTGAGCATTCATTAACAAAGCTATAAGTACCTATATTTTTGTTCCAAATATTAGTAGTAGATTAATAGCATTTCCCAGTCTTTTAAAGTCACACACACATTACAGGAATATTTGCGCATTTTGTTATAAGACATTAGAGTGAGTTCAGTTACACTTTAGTGACAGGATGTATGGTCAATCATAAAAAAACCAAAACTTTTTAAACCTTTTAAAATGAAATAAAAGTTCGTAATCAGCAGAGAAATGAAAATCCATCCATTATCCGCCGACCCTTATCACCAAAAGGCACTATAAATAACACCTAACAAAAGGCCAAGAACAGTGTCCTCTGGATTCAGTTTCTGAAGCAGAAAACCAGAGCTGAAGCAGCAGTTGAGATCAGTTAGATGCAGAAGTCATCTGAACAGGACTCACAAGACTAAATGCAAACCAATCCGATGTTTAAACAGAATGTGTGGCATCAGTTCTTAGGTGAAATAATAATGTGGAGTGATAATAAGTATCAGAGAGATGACTAACCAGACTAAACAGCCTAAAAAAGCGACTTAGTAATTGCGCTAGCACTTTTTTGCTGGCAAATCACTGTAAGAATCCAAGCAGGTCCTACCATTATTTTGCTAGAATCATGACTGAAATTTCTTAGCTACTCAGCAGGCACCCAGAGAATGATATACAATGAAGGAATTGCACCTCACAAAACTTCTGACAAATAACAATATTCTGAGGCTGGTATGTGCTCCAAGTATAATTGCCTACATTTCAGTAAGATTAAATTTTTATTAAAAGACTTTTTCCTCCTTTTCTTCCCTTACTGTGAAAATACCCTACTGTTGGGAGACAGTTCTTTTTATCAGAGAAAAAATAAAAAGGATTAAGAAAAAATGACCTAAATAATAATAATAATTTCCATTTCCAATAACAAAAGATGTATTTTGAAAAGTATTTGTATCACAGCTGTCTCTACACAGCCCAGTTGAGATTATGTTAAGCTTTCTATTGGCAAATGATGAGATATAAACCTGCTCCTAAGAGTTTGCAGAATAAGTGAGAGGTATCAGGGACTACAGTAAGTCTGTAAGTGGCAGCTACTAAGTTTTGGCTCGAGATACCGCTATTGCTGCTGATTTCATGTGGAGAGCATTACAGACGATTCAAATTATATGGTGCTGGCTAGAACAGTCTTAAGATGGATCCTAGGATCCTAAGATAATATGGACAAAACAAAACAAAACAGATGAAATAGAGGAGGAATATCCACCCGACTGGGAGAGGTGGATTTGCACCACAAGCCCTCTATTCTCACTCTCACACATACTTGGGTACCCTGGGTATTCCTGCCATTGCCCATTGCCTGCAAATCAGGGGAGCTGAGAGATCAGGACCTTGCCAAGTGCCACAGCACACACCCACAGATCAGTTCAAACATAACCTAAGGAACTTGCTCAACATCAGAAAAAAGTTCGGGATCATTCAGGAGGAGAAACAAGGTTTCTTAGCTCCTGGCCAAAAGACTGTACAGATTTATATTGCAAAAGCTGACTGAGGAAATAAATATGCAGTTTAGGAGCATCACAAAAGTATGTGGAAGAAAAGGACCCCCTACAAGAATCAGAGTGTTACCAAATGCCCAAGCAAGCTCCAGCTGTACTTCACAAGGAATGTTACACTATTCCCCACCTGCCCCAGCAGATTTACCTTCCCATCAATAATAAAGAATTTGCTTTCCCCAAAAGCCCAGGCAGACTAGAAGTAAAACATCTTTGTGTGTACTCAAAGATAAAGCAAGCACTTGTAGCTTTCGCTGATTAGCAATTACAAGATTAGCCCTGGGAGGGAAAATGCTGTAAGATTTATAACTGGAAAGCACTTTTATAGGCCTTTGTGGACCATCTGGTAGAATTTAACAGAAAACTATGCTTACCTCACAGAATTCTGTGCTGGCACTTTCCATTACATCTAGGGCTTTTTCAGTCAAGGATCTCTCCATACATTTTGCTGACACTAAGATTCCCTGGATGAAAGAATGAGCTCTGCACTCATTATAATGGACAACTTCTCACCACTCTTTCATTCTATCATTGTAAATGAAGTGACATTAAAAAAGGACATTTTGGGCCATTTCCTGGCAGGACATTATGCAATTCTGTTCCTTCCTTAACCTATAGGGCAATATACACCACACATCAAATATGCCCTGTAGCTTCTCTTCTGTCCTCTTTACCACTCTTCAAAAAAAAACTCCAAAGGCATGGTTCTGCCATTACTTGTGTCCATAAAATAGCAGACTATTGCAAGATAGCCTGTATTTTGCAGTACTTGAAACTCTGCTTTTTCCTCTCGTTCAGACTAAAGTCTTTGCTTTCTTCTCCCTGCACGTGACCAGTTTCTCACAAGAGACCTAGTTTGGCACAGCAGCGCCATGAAAAAGGCATCATGATAGATTCTCCATGATGCAAATTAGAGTGTTCGAGTCCAATCACATCCCCATCAAGGTCCTCAAATGAAACCTCCCACTGAGATAGAAGCTATTGGGTTTCCATCTGTGTGTCTCTTGCTGTCAGTGGCTATTGTTTAAGTAAACACTGGTTTGTATCACTTTCTTTTTTTTTTTTTTTAATTCAATACATGTTGAAGCCTGGTTAAAAGGAAACAAAAATTGCTGTATTAAAAGACTAGTATTTTCAGCATCTTGTGATGTAAATTGCTAATTTAAAACCCAAAATATTGTTAAAGTGTCTTTATTTAATAGCAGACGATTGCAAGCTGTAATTTGCAAGCTGTAGTTGCAGATGGCAATGTTTTTCTCTCTTTTCAGCAGTACAGTAAAGTATTTACTGCAGTGATCTGCAGACAATGACATACCAACTGCGAAAGGAATGCTCAGGGGTAATACAAACTATCAGGATTCCCCTGAGGTCCGGCATGCAAGGTACCTGCAACTAAAGCATGAAATTTAAATACCAATTAGAATATTAAAATCTCTTACGTGGTCTCAAGCAACAGCTCTTTGCAACAGACAATTTTAGTTCAATTGCCAAGTGCATTTCCAACATAGAACAACAACTCTTGTTTTCTTTCCTGGTTTTTAATCCCTTTAGATTGAACACACTTATTTTCCAATTCAGACCTGGAGGCCCAAGTCTGGATTTTAAACTGACAGCCACCATCTGGACCACATGAGCAGAAAGGGTTATATGTGATCTGGCACATGCCTAGCATACTGTTCCACTGCTTGTACATCAGGACATGCCAAAATACCATGAATGCATTAAACAAAAGCTTTGCCTTTGATTTCATTTTTTTAACAACTCGTAGATGGTTTTTTTCAAGAGAAAAATTATTTAACATCATCTATTTAATAGCATTGTATGAAACATTTAAATATTGCATTCTGTAGTGCCATCTAGGGGATTTAAAACCTGGAATAAAGTGCTCATCTGATAAAAAAAACAATAAACACCCAAAAATCCGCTATGACTGCCAAGGCAATTTCTTATGTATATCTAGTGGTTTGGATTACTTTTTCCTGCTACAATAGGAATATTTGAACAAGGTCCCTGTATACTGTCACATCTGTAGAATGCATAAATAGGAGAAGATATATAATTCTATACTTCTCCTTTATGGCCAAATAATTTACAAAAGCAATCTTAAAAAAATATCTGAAATAAAATCAGTGTCATGCTCTGAAATGAGATTTAGGAAAAATTCTAGCCTTAGTTCAGTTACCAGGAAATATGGGGGGGGGGGTTTGCACTGCAGATATTTATAAAAAGATCAGACATGTTATTGTATAAAATTATAGGAAAATGAAATAAAGCAGGAGAGCTACTGGCATTTTCTTCGATATTCAACTTCATTCAGATCTTTTTTTTTCAAAAGTTTCCTCAACCAGATGGCATTAGACAGTACTTTTCAATGCATCACTGAAGAAAATGTTAGGAATTATTAATTTTGTATCATATTGATAGCTAGAATGATCTATAAGCTCTTCAAACACATTTGCATTTTTTCTTCTTACAGAAACCCACTACAACAAGCTCACACATTAAACAAGTGATCACTCAAAAGGGAAATGAAGAGCAAAAATCAGACTATATAAAACAGACAACTACAAGCCTACCTTCACTCAGACAACAGACATGGTCCATTAGTTCATACCAACACATAAAAAGAGATATCTCTGCATCATCAGCTGGCATCAGCTGCCAAAACAGCATTGAAATCGGTGAATACTTTACACAGGCAGAGAGCCTACCTATACACTTACACGATCTTGCATTTTTTCATAGTCCCAGTAACAGATCAGTTTCCAGCCATCAGGATGAAACAGGACCATTTACTTTTGAATTTCCAAACCTCACATTTTGACATTCTACCTGGAAAACATGTACATTAAAAATTTACAGTTATGTGCTGAAAATTATTTGCCCATAAGGTAAGATTTGAAAAGCACCTAGTAAGTGTCCTAAAAATACATATAACATGGCGTTTGACACAGCTTTTATTGGGAGCTATTTTAGGTAGTAGTCAGCCTTTGATCCTGAAAGAAGCTTCCATATTCAGCTGGCTGCCCCCAGCTCCCTGCTCCTCTCACTGCAAACTGCCACCTAGATGCATTATCCTTACATCCTCCAGTCACACACTCGACATCACACAGCAATATACTCCTCCCTTCTCACCTCCCCAGCCCATGTTCCTGTATCTTCCTCACATTTTTTGTCACATTGCACCAACCCAGTGCTACACTCTGTGCCTGCCAAGGCCTCCACCCTGGAAGGACAAAGCACAGCAGTGGCTCAGGCACCTGAGGGTGCATAAGGAGCAGGCAGTGGAGAGAGGCTAGTACTAAGCATTTCTGGTCAATAGTAACTGTAGGTTATTGGGCTCTTTCCCAGTGCAGACCAACAGGTGCATCACAACTTAATGAGAGGCAGAGCCTCTGGATGTGTATTCCTATGGCAGGTCATTCTACCATCTGTAATTAGCCCACAGTGCCTTAAAAGGGATTTATAAGGGATGATGCAGCATCTGAAAGTGTGATTTTATGAAGTGACATCAGATTTGCTGCTGCTTTCCCCAGCAGCTCCAGCCCAGGACCCCCTTACCCAACTGCTGGAGCCCAGCCCAGTGCCCAGGGACCCCTGGTCTGTGCCCAGCCTGAGGGACACGACCACTGCTTTCCTGACTGCAGCTCCTACTAGCAGCAAAGTACACGTGTCCCAGAGACACACATGGTGCTCCTCTCCAAGTGGCTGGAAGTTACAGCCCCACACTCGCTCCAGCGGCTGGCACAGAGGCCCCAGTGGCTCCAGGAGCTGCCAGCACAGGCACCTTCACCCTGTCCTGACTCCAGCAGCCAGCACAGAGCCACGGGCACACACACAGCTCCCACCCGTGACGGGCACTTACTCCTTGCAACACACACACACACACACACACACACACACACAGAGTGAGGATGGACAGAGAGATAGCCAAGGAAAGATTAAATAAAGCATAAGAAGATGGGACATACTGCAGAGATCAGGCGCAAGGCTTGGTCAGACAATGTTCTGAATTGCCCTGTTTTACAAGCAGCCAGTCTCCTTTCCATGCAGGTGCCCCAAGTGATTGTATTTATCCATCCCTGCCAACCTCCTGATCCAGAGTCCCCCTGGTTTACAATTTTATCTGCTGCTAAGTCCAGGCTGATCTTCCTGGAGGTGGCATCTCTGGTTCCTTGATAGCCCACAATTAGTGTGGGTGGTGAGGCTTGTGTTTTGTCGCTGTTTCCATGTTTGCTTTATCAGGTCTGTGTCTTGGTACATTTTGGTTTCTGGCTTCCTCCTTTTTCCCTTGGATTCCCAACAGACAAGGTCCCTGATCAGATCTCCAGATTACCTCCCTGGAATAAACATTCTGACACTCTCACAAGTCCCCATCAATTAGTGTGATTGATCAGCTTTTGTTCCCATCACTGCCTCCCTTATCATTTGTTTGTCAGCTTGTGTGTCCTTCTGTGTTGCTGTTAAAGGCTTCCCCCTTTTCCAATTATCCCTTGGTGGTGGAAAAGTCCTTGACCAGATACCCTTAAAGCATCAGACCTTCTCCTGCACATGACCTTGCACCCACCCTTCCCTCCTGTGAAAATGCATACCAGAGGTTCTGCCTTCCCCAGGTTGACTGATTCTGCTGATCCACTTCCCTATTTCTCCCCACTTCTTTTGTGGGAGAAATTACTGTTTTCTTTATACCAGTGGTGACCATGAATGGAATAGTGCTAATGGAAGAAGTATCACCTTTTTTTTTTTCCAATGAGCACAGAACTACAGACAATATAGTGCAAAAGCAGAAAAACAGTCAATATATTTGAAATTTTCCAGGGTGCAGGACTTAACTGGCTTGAAAACTTTGAATGAAATAAAGTTTGAAGCAGTGTTGATATAGAAAAGGATGCAAAATACAGGCTTTACAACAGCAATTATTTTTGAGGATAACAATCTGTTCACATAAAACACCATCTATATTTAAAATAAGAAGTCACAGGAGATCAGGAGAATTACAAAGCAATGAGACTTACTGTGGTTTCAGAGAAAGTAATTAAGACCCTAATTAAGGACAAAACCATATAAAAACAAAAGTAAAGCTTGATGGGGGAAAAAATAGCAAAGCTTTCACAAGAGAAAAGCATTTTTTCCGACCCTGATATATTTCTTTGAGGCAATGAACACTCAAACAAGATTTTGTGGGCCAAACTCAGAGAGGAACTTGAAAAAGGCAACTAATCCATGGAAAGGACAAATTTTACTTCACAGTACTATAAGGTAATGTACCCAAGCAGTAAGCTGACAGCCTGGAAAATTAGATCTTACTTCACCATAACCAGATTGTGCACCCAGTATCTGATAACCATAATAATAAAGTAGAAGCTTAAGGCGATTCTAATTGACTTACTATACTTTGCATGATATTTAAGGTATCTATAGCAGTATGTAACTGCTAAAACATCCCTATATGGACAGTCATGGATTATACATTATGTTTTTATTTTCATTATATGGAAAATATAGGGGTAGAGGGAAGTTATGCGTCTGGTCTACTGTCACAGTAAATAGACATCAGTTTGGAAATAACACCTCGGTCTCCAGATTACAACAGCTGCATTTCTACTTTTCTTTACAGCTCTATACTGATAGGAAAATATGAGGAATGAGGCTGGAAACTCACTGGAGCTTCCAGTGTGTTCCTATAGAAGACTGTAAGAGACCTCATGGGGTCAATCTAGATTGACTGAAGAGGGAATGCTTTTGAAATATGCCAGGCAATAAAAAACATGATTTTGATGGACAATCAAGGGACCAGAATTGTGCAGGCAATTTAGATATATCCACTGATTTCTTCACTCCTGACTACGGGAGGTTCAAAACAAAAGCTGTGCTCAAGAATATATCGCAGTTGAATAACATCCATGTAGAATATGCTTTCTGAGTTTGTTCAGTTGTTTTTTCAATTATAATTTTCCAAACAGAACTTTCAGTCAATAAGATTTCTTAACACAGGCTTAAGCTGTATTGCTTCAGGGACAATCAAAATGTCAGGAACTCACAGACAGCATAGGACATGAAATCCTGGTGGCTCATCAAGGGTAGACTACTGCACCTTGCTGCTAGGGCTCATGGTGCAAAGAAAACACGGACAGAACTCACAATGTTGTTCTCTTCCACCCTTCTGGACAAGAGGAAACACTCAGAGACAACTAGACATATGTGGAACAACAGCTGGATGCATACCTGAGTCACCTGTAAGGCTTTGTTTTCTTTCTTCAAAATGCACTTGGAGACAGATGTGGTGACCTAAAGGTGAGCTTTGAATGAGGGGGTCTACATCCAGAGGTGAGCTAGAAAGCAGTGTACATGGAGAAAATCTGTATAGGAGAGGGTTGCAAAAGCACAATCCTGTTTCATGTGCTTCTATACTAATTCTCACAGCTTAGACAGGAAACAAAACAGAGAGCCAAAGTTATCTCGGTAGAGGTAAAGAATAACACAAGATGCAGCCAACACTAACAGAAACTGTCGCTTGGGAGGTTCAGGCTGGAATTCTGAAGCTCTCTTCACTGGGAGAGGAGTGCAGCACTCAGTAGTCAGTAGATTCACTGAGCTGCACATCGGACTAGAGGACTTCCATGCATTCTTTCCAAACAATTCTTCTAGGATTCTGTGATATATTTAATGCGCTCCATCTGCTAATTTGAATTTAGTCTATGGGAAAGGACTAGTGCTCCTATGAAGACAAACACCCTGAAACTAAATAATGTCAATGTCAGCTTCTCAGCATCATTTTGCTCTACAAATCTGCTCCTACTGTGTTGCACTACTTACTAAAATTGACATAGCCAAAGAAGGCAATTTTAATACCTGTAGGAATTAAAGGCTACTGATACAAACCCAGTATGATTTTTAAGAATTTCAATACCCACTTCTATTTTTTCTAATACAAAGCTGAATGCTTCTGAAAAATCCCCTTTGGCATCTATCAGAATCTTCAGACACCTTTTAAAATTTAGACCTAAATTTTCTAAGCTCCTTTGGAAAATCCCAGCCTTTATCCTTTTAGGAATGAAAAGAATAAACTGCACAATTTGAAGTTAAGGAAAAGTAATAGTTCATGCACAGAGTATCAGCAAATTAACTACAAATATGTGCTTAACATTCTTCAAGAGAAAAGCCCTGCAAAAGATAGGACACAGAAAGCTTATAAAGCAAGATAACCATTATTTTCAATATAATTCTTCTAACCTGATTCTGAAGTCCTCATTTTAAATTATTTAATGGTTTTGATCAGGCCATAGTGTTTTTTTATCATTCGTTTCGCTGACTAACATAAGAAACATAATTATCCGTCAATTTTATAAAGTTTGCATTTCATCACATTTTTAATATTATAGAATTAATCATGCAGGAAATTCAACAGCAGAGAATAGAATGGATGAAATTAAATAAATGATAAAAGTAGGAAAAAAACCTTCAAATATATTTTTTAAACAAAATGGCAAGCTAGCAAGACTTGTTATCGTGGTTTAATCCCAGCCTGTAACAAAGTACCACATAGTCACTCACTCAGTTCCTTTCAGTGGAATGGGGGAGAGAATCAGAGTAAAAGTGACAAAATTCATAGGCTGAGATAAAGACAGTTTACCTGCTCATGCAAATAAAGCAAAATAAGGAATTCATTCACCCCTTCCCATGGGCAGGCAGGTGTTCAGCCATCCCCAGGAAATCAGGGCTCCATCTCAGGTAATGGTAACTTGAGAAGACAAATGTCATACTCCAAACATCTCCCCTTCTTTTTTTTTCTCCCACCTGTATATGCTGAGCATGATGCCACAGGGTATGGAATATCCCTTGGATCAGTTTGGATCAGCCATCGCATCTGTGTCCCCTCCCAACTTTTTATGTACTCCCAGTCTCCTCACTGATGGGGTGGAGTGGGAAGCAGAAAAGGCTTTGAGTCTGTGCAAGCACCGCTCAGCCATGGCTAAAACAATGTGTTATCAGTAATGTTCTCAGCAGAAATCCAAACCATAGTCCTACACTAGCTACTATGAATAAAATTAACTCTACCCCAACAAAACAAGCACACTTGTAAAAGCTGTTACCAGCTGTGAATGCTTTCTTATTTCTACCAAACAGAACTAATAAAACTTTCTATACAATATTCATAAAGCTGTGAGCAAAACCATAATAATAACTCATTAGAGTTGTATTGTATCTTTTGTCAAGGATCTATGACGATCTTTCCAACCACTCAATTGCACTAAGCAGTTAGCTAAGCTACTCCTCTGTGAGGCATTTGTCAAAGAGATCTGCGTAAACTGAGGCAACAAGAATTTTCCTGGTACAGGCTGAAATAGATAATAAGTGTCCTGTTACCCACTGCTGTGCATTTTTTATTGCAAGTAATTCTTTCTCTAGCTCATTTAAGAAAAGTTAATCCCCACTTTTTCTTTTTTTCTGTTTTTCTTGAGCAGCACCCAAATTCTGGCAATATCCCTTAGGGAAAAAACACATCCATTTTACATGACTTTGGATCATCCAGTCTCAGACTTTTCTAGGTCAAGAAGGACCATGACAGATTTGTGTAGCACACTACACTACTTCATAAACTAACAGCAGAAGCAGAGAGCTGACACGTGTAAGGAGCAAGAAGCATTTGTAATTATGCTGTCAGGGTACAAAAAAGCAAGTTCCCTGCTCAACTTATGCTATAGATAACCTTCCTCATGCAATATTCACAGCAGACTTCTATCACATTATTAGCAATCTCTTAGCATCAGAAATAATGCTGGTGACACTTGTCATCTAATCCTTTCATTACGAGTTAGAGTAGGATCAGCAGTTGATCAGCACTAGGAAGAGTTATACTTCTCTGAAGTTACCTCCATAGAAATGGCTGACTTAATCCTAACCCTCAGTTTATCAGTTCATAACTTTGTCCTTTGCAAAAAGAAGCTGCTTGTAGAGAATGATACATGATAGTCTCTATTAATATTTTCATCTTTTGACACATTGCATATCCCCTCTGGAATGAAACAATTAGAAACACAATAGCGAAATTGCTGCAGCAGCCAAAAAACTCTGAATGCTGAATTCGGAGTCCTGTATTGAGCAGCTAGCTGAGGACTTCTGAGTCTTGGCTTTTCTCCCCGTGGTGCAAGTCAACCACTTGGATAGGTGACACAGTGGTTATTACAGCGGTCAAGAGAGTACAGAAACCATCAGTGAATTAAAGATCTGGAAGCATGGAAAGTGATATGTAGAACACCTATTTGCTGAGTTCAGCAGCAGTTAAATTAAACATTGCTTATGTGACTTTTCTTTCACAGGAAGCATAGTATTTCAATGTGTCTCTCACTGCCTGGCAGTCCTGCATGTATTTAACTCTTTACACCAACCTGTGTGCCAGTTCTGTGCAGCATCCTGTCTGAGTCTGTTCTTCAAAACAGCCCCAGCTTTTTCTGTTTCATGCTGCATCTGCATAATACCCAGAATTTGCATCACTGACCTGGCTTGATGCTGAGGACAACAGCCCTCAAATATGAGACCCCACACATCACAGTCACTGCTGGTGCGAAGGAGAAGCAGGAAGAGTGACCCTGTGGCTGGGACCAGCTGCTGGTCATTTATACTGAACCTTATTAGGGTTAAAATCTTTGATGTACAGCTGCACAGCAATGCCAAGTGACTGGATACTTCGAGGTGTTTAGCTTCCCTTCCAACGCTCCCTGGATGTGGCAAATACAGGATCCATGGCAGTTGTCATCTCTCACAGTTGCTCATTTACCTCCATTTTGACAGGTTCTGCTCACTTAGGAGTCATTACACAGGGAAGAGGAAACAATAAACAAAATGGGCCAAATCATTCAGGAATCATGCAGAAGGTAATAATACATTCCAGGGAACACCAGCCAGGTGGGAAAATAAAATATATTCTCCCTTCTTCTTTTTTTCGAGCTCTTTTCCCTTCCGTCTATTTCCTACTAGTGCAATACTTTCCTTTTTCTGTTGAATTTTGAACTCAGAAGCAGTAACTGCATTCCTGAAGTGATTTTTCTTTAATTGTCAGTTGTCATCTCTGTTTCTTCTTTCTCACTTCTTTGCCAAGTATTTTTTTCCACTCGTTCCTCCTAATTTTAATAATTTGTTTGATTCTTCAATATCCCTCTCCATATTGTGTCTTCTTTTCACTTTCAAATAATCCAAAATCTATCTTACTTCATTTGCTCTAAAAACTTAAGACACTAAAGACAGTGTATAAAACCATAATTGTGTAGATATGTATGTGATCAGGTGGATCCTTCTATTTCATTTCCATCCCAGTCAAATGAGATTCTGTGACTTCGTTTCATGCTTTATCTATAAAAGCAAGATCATCCTACTATAAAAAAGAAGCAATGGCAAATAAAAAGGAGAAAATTGCACCAAAAAAAATCTGAGTATGTTGATTGTTTGAAGTTAAAACATACCTTCATATTTGAAGTTATAACATACGTGATCGTATTTCTACAGTCCAGTCATTTTTCTCAGTCAGGTATGTGGAAGTTAATAAATCTGTTACCTCACCCTAGTTACAGATTACCTAACTAATGCTCTGTTTATGATGGATAAAACTCAGGAAGCATTTTGTATCACTAAAAAGTCATGACTTCAGTCCCTTAGGAAGGCAAGAAAAGAAGATAATCTAAAAGCATAATGTATACACTATACCAGGAGTTAGCGAGCCATTAACTGTACTTATGACAAATTTAATAAAAGAAACTATAACTAACAGCTATCAAGGTGCTGAACAATTCACCAGCAAGTATTATCAAGCTGCTGAGCAGCTGACAAACAAAATACTGCCCTCAAAAGCAGCACACTGGAGGACCTACATGTATTTAACAAAATAGTTGAAAGGTCCTGTGAGCTGCACAAGATCTCTGGACAGGTACCAAGAGTTCATGAAGATATTCAATTAATCTGTTTAGGATCAGACACTTGCATGTTTGGTTTTTTTGAATGTTACAATTAATTTTAGATACTGATTAATTACAAATATTTAATTGTACTGCATTAGCTTCAGAGTGCTGCTAGTAGACACAGATTTATAATGTAGCTAAAATGGAGCAAACAGATAAAAACTAGATCCAGAAGGGCTGAGGTCACAGCTGGATGTTAAAGAGAAACTTAAATCCCCTCTCCCACACCACCAGGTTCTCATTCCCATATCTCTTTTCTTCTTCACTGGACTCTGGATCTGTAGAGCTACCCTTGATGCAGAAGGGGAAGCTTTAAATACACAGATTTTGGCCTGCTTGCTAGGTGGGTCAGTGCCCTACTTGGGTTCACTAAGCAGCTGCAAAAACAGAAGTACCAACACAACCATGAGAGCAATGTAGGGATTTCCTAATGTTCATGGAACTGTCTTAGAAGAGAGGCAATACGTATCTGTATCCCGAGTCTGGAGGGGAAATACTAGCAATTAGGTTGTAACCCAGATTCCTCCACTGTGTTTTTGTAAATAGATACACCTTTTCTTGGGTCTGTTAGGATATTGATTCAATTGGTGAGCCCTGTGGAAGTTTTGGTGGACAATGAGTGCTCAGTTAAAAAGTACATATCATAAAGCAGAATACAGACTGCTCTTTGCATAGTGCCCTCCATGCAGCAAGCGGAGGCACATAGCTGCAAGCAAAGGAGTCGACACAAGAATAGCTGGGAATGTGCAGGATACGTTGAAATGTGAAGGAAAGAGAGGCAGAAAGGAGAATGGCACCTATCACCTGAATGATGCTTTGCATTTTTACACTGAGAAGTTCCTTCAGAAGTCTTTTTCTCTGCTTTGTTTTCTGCTTCTATCCTTTACTCTAAGAAGCCTGTTATCTCTCCCTTCATGCCCTCTACTATAAAACAGGGAAATCACTACAGTCCAAGACCAGGATGGACTCGCTTTCAGAAGAATATTTAGGAAAATGAGAAGAATAGAGAGGTTTGTTTCAGAAACTTGCTCCAATAGTTTGACATCCAATTTTACCTACAGTAAAATAATTATCTGATATGGAACATGTTTTGTACTCCTAAAAGCAAATTGATATATTCTTTATTATTGAGATAGAAGGAAACAGCACCATGTTTACTACTTAGAGGACAATATATTAATATTCCTCCCCAACCAAAATCTAGCAAAGAGAGCCTAATAGTCAAAGCCAGTAATTGTAGCCTTTTTGGCAAATATCGTGTTTCTAATAATTTTAATTACATAGGTTTTTTTCAGTCAAGGAAATCTAATTTCACTCTACCTGCAGTGTGTAATTGGTCAACTACTTCTTTTTTTTGTTTCTTATGTTCTCTGACTGATTCAATAACTCAAGAACAGCAGACAGTTTTCATGCATAAATGCTATTGTTCTAGTCCAAATTTGAGAATCTCCAGGTGTTTGCACAATCAAAATCCATTAGAACTGTTAGATCAATATCTATGAAAGAGTAATAGGGACATGGCCAAGTCAAACAGCTGATAGCAGGTCATTCAGATAAAATCATGAATATACTGTTGGAGGCATTTCAGCACTCCTGACAAGTTGTATGTCAGGCAGGATCCAATAATCCAGAAAGCAAACAAAATATGTACCCTGCACCATTGAAGATGATGGCTGCATTAGTACTATAGTCTAAATTTTCAAAATTTACTTAAAGACACCAATATGAAGGCAAGAGTCAAAAGTACTTTAGGATCATGTCCTGACTCGGTAGGTTGCTAGACCAAGTTTTAGTGATGATTTCAGGAAAAAAAAATGCTTTCTTGTACAGAAAATAATAATAACCTCTTATGAGTAGTTAGTTGCTGCCCTATGGCAAGTGTTTTTGCTGGTCTACAGAAAGGCCAAAATAGAAATTCCTAACACTGTATTCATGGAGTGATAGTTACTGAGAAAGCATTTAGCTGCTGGCCTCATGAGAATATTCAGCACAAAGCATGTCCTTTAAATTTAATAGGCTAGGCACAAACAAAACTTTTTTTCTTTTTTATGACAGTATATATGGCTTCTCAGGATGTACTTATTTCTCACATTCTGCAATATGCAATTATTTCTTCCCTAGAAACCCCTCACCTAAGTTACACAGCTTGCCTAATATTTTGTCATTGGCCATTTATTCTGGTGTGGACTATCAGCCTGGTCCTTGGCTGTAAATGTCAATCCGAGCATTCCTGGCAACAGCTTTACAAGCCAGAAAATCATTAGCAGAACTAAATTCGGCAGCCTTATCTAATCGCATCACCTCAGCCAACCTTTCAGCACCTTCAGGTGAATCTAATATGGTCCAAGCTTTTGAATACATTCAGTTTCTCTAAGCAGTTCCTAACCTGTTGCTCGTCTATCCCCTGCTGTCCCTCCCACCTCCAGTTTTTCTGGTACTGAAAATTTTGCTTGTGAAGACAAAGGCAAAAAAGACATGGAGTCATTCAGCCTTTTCTGTACCATCTGTTTCTCCTACAGTTCTTGATGGACCCACACTTTCCCTGAGCATCCCACTGATTCTAGCATATTCTCCTGTTACCCCTTTTGTAATTTATCTGCAGCTGGGCTTTGGTCTTTCTGTTTTTGCTCCAAATGCTCAAGCAATTCTGTTTGTATTCCTCCTTTGTTGCCTAGTTTTCACTTCTTATGTGTTCTTGTGTTTCATTTCATCCAGAAGCACCCCGCCTAGCCAAATGAGTCTTCTGCCAAAATTTCTCATCTTCCTGTGCAAATGGAAGAGAGTTAATTTTTGAGCTCTCAGTAAGTTTTCTTTGAAAAACAACCATTTTGCTTATGCACTTTCTTTTCCTCATGGCAGTTTCCAGTGGGAATTCTGCCTAACAATTTGAAACTTGAGCAAAGAAATTGCCAGGACAGATTAAAATCTGGTTTCCTGAAGGCCAGAGTCCCAACTCTGCTGTGTGTGTTTCCAGCTTTCCTTCAGACTGACCTCAGATGCCTGTGAGCAGCACATCATGTACACCATTACACAGACTGACTCCTCCATATTTGTGCTGGAAAGTAGCCAATATACAGTGCAGTATCTTCTTGAATTGATGGCATATTTCTGCCCTTCCAGAATATGTCTGGACTGTTAAAATCCCACAGAAAAATAAGGATGTGTAGGCAGCAACCTCCTGTTAGCTGCTTTTGGTTATCCTCATCTCCTTTTGGTCAGGTGTCCTGTAGCATACCCCCAGTACGATATTCCCAGTATCAATCATCAGAAGGTCTTGAGAAACACATTTCCAGTTTCATGGGAGAGGTTTCTATCACAGCTCACCTCCTCTTGTCCTGATTTTCCTAGATAGGCTGCAAACACTCAGGAAGTGTCTAAATTGTGCATAGTATTGCACCCAATCTTTGTGATTTTGATATTTACAGGCTCATGGAAGTGCACGGACTTCCAAACCTTTCTTGTTTACCTGCACACTGGTGTACAAACACTTGAGGAAAGCCACATAATGTCTTATTTACAGCCTTCCCTCTTACAAATGGCTTTGTACCCAGTTACACCTGTTCTCTCCAAAGTGTATAATAAAAAAAGAGATTTCTAAGCCTTTTAGTTACTTCTCTCTCTAGCCCCACATTTTTGTTCTTTGACTCCACACAGCAACATCTACAGCAATGTGCTTCTGGTCTTCCTTTTGCTTCCATCTCAGCATAAAGTCGGGTCAAGAGCCAATGGAAACCAGGCAAAACGCTAAGGGAACCACATCAGTGATATAAAAACAACTGGCAGGAAGGAAGTAGCAGTAAATCACAGATCAGGCCATGGAAGCATCAAGCCACACCACTACAGCACAGCTTGTTTTCTGTGCATTTCAGCTTGAAGTTGTCTTTAAAAATACACCCTAAAAAGTAGCAGACACTTTGTTGAGTTGTACACCTGGAAAACACATGGTTTCCCAATGAAGATTAATATTTCCTCCTATAAAAAATCAAAGGTGATGAAAAATCTTCCAAAATAAAACCTCAAACAAATTTTTAATATATATATATGTATATTTATATATAAATATATATATCTTCATGATAAACCATTTAAAAACTACTAACAAGTTAAACCTAACCGTATCCCTATGTTCTCTTCCCCTAAAATAAAGAAAAGCTAGAAGAACTAATCATTTTACTTTTATTCATAAGAGGAAAAAAGCATTAAAAAAAAAAAGCAGCTCCACTTTTTATATTCCTCATGAGGAAATTGAAATATGTGCCGACCATGCTACACTTACTCTAGTTCAAAGAGGTATGTCTCAGCTTAATAAGGTCCACTTTATTTGTCAATGAAGAGACTCCTGCAGGATGTGAGAAAAAGAAATATCATAATTTGCTCTCCAGAAACTGCTAGCATCACTTTTGGTGCATATTAATGCAGCTCAGTACTGTCAATGAGGTGATTATTTGCTCCCTAGAGAGCTCATCTCACAGCTAGTTTTTAAGATCCTTAGGAGTCTTTGTTTCATGTGGTGCAATGTATAAATTCTATTCTACAGCTTATTCTAGCAGCAGTCACAGAGAAACCATCCCCAGTTCTGGCTTTAGTCACTAGTTTACAAAGATACAGGAACAAATGTGTAATTTTTCATTTTATGGGCTAAATCAAATACTCCTCATTCTTACACCGGTGAAGTCATTCTATCCCTGTAGGAGGTTCCACTGCAGTTCATACAGGTACTGTGACACTCCTCTTTAGTGCCAGCTGTAAATGTACTAAAGACACTGACTTCAGTAGAGCCAGATCCCCTCAGTGTGAAGGGTTCTGCTGTGCTTGTGTAAGGAAGTGCCTCTGCCATGGTACCAAGTAAGAGCAGCTGAAGTTAGCTGAGATGTGCCTAAACAAGCTTTGATCACATGTAAGTATTTTTTTATTGTCACATTAAGTATTTTTAAGTATTTTTTGTTGGGCCTGTTAGAGTTACTGTATTGACTGGGGGCAATCGGGATGCACCTACACGAGTGCTTTAATTTAGGAGCATGCTTTGAAAGGATTAAGTACTGCACTTTGGCTCAAATCACAGAGGAATCTTGCAGTACATAAGGTTTTTATATATGTGTTTTGGATGAATCTGGGAGAAGTACTCCGGCAACTCAACTCACACACTCCAACCATGAATGGACATTCAGTCCAATGGGCAAGACAAATGTTAATCTGAAGTAATCCCTCTGAAATTCTTGCTGCAAAGACACTAATTCTTAGTACTGATCATACTACTGTCAAAACTCACTTTACTTGAACATATGTCCTAATACAAATGTAACTGAACTACAATGGACTTCACATCTTCTTGTGTTATAAATAACATTTCAGCCATTATTCTATTCCTTTAAGCCACTGCAAGAGGTAATATTTTTTAAATAGTTGAGTGCAATTTACAGCAATTGAAAGACCTAACTTTTAATGAAAACACATCTCATTTTTTTATATCCACTTCATTTAACATCTTCAAATTCTTTTCATAATCATAACTTTTACGAAATAGTGCACTGGGGCCAACTAACCAACAGCAGTATTTCTTTTAGTGGATACATGCAGTGTAAATGCACCTATTGAAAACTGGCAACTTGTTCAGAGCTCTCTCTGGAGTGTATGTGAAAGATCATCCAGTCTTGGACTGAAAAATAAGGCGGAAGCACACCTTATGACCCTAACAGCTGCTTTAAAAGGCAGGCAAATGAGCATGCAAAGACAGTCACCCAGGATGGGAGCCCCAGACTCTCCTCTCTTTGGCAAAATAAAGGTCAGATGATGCTATAGCTCTCATAACCCATTGCCATTACAGCCCTTTTTTCTCCTTTTAGAAAGGAAGCAAAAGGAATAAGTACTGGTTATGTAAGCAGCTGATTATGTGCCATACTTTAAATAATATTCAGAATACGAATTTTTTATGTCAAATACAAAAGTTAGGTAGCTACACCACATCTATATTCCCTAGATTCTACTTTCTCCATTTAACAGATCCTTGCCTGTTAGTTTTGTCATTACATCAATTTCACAGATGCTCTTTCTTGCATGGCAAGAATGGTAGTGTGGCCACCTAAGTAATATGCATTTCAATAGAAGTCAGTTCTTCCAGATTTAAACTTAGGTAAATTTGTTTTATATTCTGAGAGCTAAAATAGAACTTAGCACAGATACATTTCTGTCTTCTGCCTTATTAATATGAAACAGGAATTTTGAATATTTTTCTTATAAGAGTTCCAAAGAATTTCCTTTTCATGATGACAAAGAACTACCATGATCTGAGAAACTCTGTATAAGTTTATGTGATTATCTATGCTCTCATGCCATTTTCAAAGACAGCACTTGTGTCCAAAGGTTGGTTTTCACTTGGTTATGGTTTTTTTTCATTATTCAAATTACTAAAATGAGAAGGAAGTGCTATATCTTACACAACTTTCCAGAGGTTTCCTTTTCATACCTTATATAAAATATTGCCTTCTTGTCACCAAAACACTTAATAAGACGCCTCCACTTTGTATTCCACTACTGTTCCTATTAGAGGCATAAGATGATGCAGTAGATATGGAAATTAGCTCTGTGTCCCCACTAGTGTACATTTTAAAACAGCATTGTCACCTCAGCTTTGTGGCATACCAGTTTCTGCCTGTGTTTTTACATATTCCTGCAAATAATCCCTTTTAATTTTCTTAATGCAGGCTCTGTAAACTCTCTCAGCAAAAGAAATAGTGAAAGTTCTTGGTGAATGTCACATACACAAATCTATATACATCTGTATCTACATGTATAAAGTCATTAGAACAAATCCCCAATATCTAATTCACAAAAGTTAACTCTGCTTGGTCTCAAACAACAGAATTGACGTTTACGGTTGCTATAGACTGTAGCTAAGTATCTTCTCTATTTATCCTGTTATTTTTCTATACACATCACTGTGTGCCATTTTAGGAGTCATTAGATATAAAAAATGCCTCCTGTTCATAACAGCATTTAAACGAAAAGGAGAGCTTGATTCCAGTACATGAGGTATAAATTTAGAGCTACTGCATGTTTGTCTACATCAGCAAGCACAAAGAACATTAATCCCAGCTCATGAGCACACTGAAATCAACAACAAAGCTTTTCCAGCTTTTTGTTACATAACTCATCTCTCAAATGACTGCGAAAAATCTTCCTCCCTCTACCCCCAAAAGCCTTCTTAAAACTAACCCCTTAGAGCAATTATCTTCCCATTGTAGTATTTATCATAGAATGAAATACTGATGTGTGAGAAGGAAACAAAAATGCTATATTTCCTCCACAGAAAATGAAAATGAAAATGGAGCATTTTATCTTTGCCACTTAAAATCCTTGGACATAAATGCTACGCCCATTACCCTGTTCTATGTTAGTCATAGGGAAATTCTGTTTAGATTTTTTTATTGTGCTCTTCACTTCGGTGCATTAAGTGACCTGATTAGCATCTGCTTTCTTGTCAGAGAGGCAATGTACATGAGCACTTCATTTAATACAATCCTTAAAGTACTTTTAATGTATAAATATAAGCATATTGCCATCTATTTATTTTGAGGAGGAAAGGCCTCAGAAATATACGGTCCACTTAGAGAAAACATGAATTAATGAGTACAGCATGCACTTTGTATCATTTGACAGCAGAGAGCCAGCATAGCTGCACAGTTCTATCATTGTTGTCCAGCTGCACCCCAGCTCAGAGGTGATGGATCACTTTGCAATCCATGCAGGACAATTATTCCACAGTTACAAGCTAAGTTTCTGAACACATCAGCCTTACACAATCATGGAGAGTTTTATTGTGTCAGAGCATGTTTATCCTGGAGTTTCAGGTGATTGGGATGGGCTATGCTTAAACTTCAGTATTCAGTAGCATTTCTTATCTCCTGGTCCTGGCACACAGTCTGGTCACATCCAGGCACTCAAGAGCCCCAGCTGCTTGCTCCCTATTTCCCAATTTGGACAATCAAGAGAACAGGGCTGCAGCACAGACTCAGGAATATATTTGTCTATGTGCAAGCCCAAAGCATCTTTTTGTCAGTGTTTAATGGGAAGTCTAGACAGAGTGAAGAAAACAGAGTCATTTAAGAAAACAGGCAGATTTAAAGAGCACTGTAAGCTCACAGGCTTTCCAAAGCTTTCTGTTCAAATTGTCATAGTCCATGTGAGACTCAACAAGGGTATGGCAATTGAGCAAAGAACCTCTGTCAAGGTGAGATAGTCTCCTAGCTAACCAAAGACAGTATAGAGCAAAAATGATTGTATGAGTGGCTTCAGTACTCACAAGTCAAATTTTTCTGCATCACTATGGAAATCAACTGCTCACAAATTATGCAGTATCCTATACTCCTCTTGCCTAGAAAAAAAAACAGCCAACTACCTGCAGATGCAGCATACAAATTCTTTGAAATGCAGCTACTCCTTGGAGTTCTGTTGAGACAGTATAATTGGGTCTGATTAAAGACTCTGCCTAAATACTATGCTAGTTATAAAGCCAAATAATATATTACAGTGGGCGAAAAAAATAAATCAAGAGACAGTAAAGCCATTTTCCCTCAACCAGCAAAGTTCCAGTGTTCCTGTGTAAACATGCTCCTTGTTAAACAATGTCAGCATATTTGGTTGTGCAAGCTTATTTTGGCTTTGGCTTCTTCTAGTTATCTCATTAGTGAACTGCTCTTTTAATCAATAAGTCGCCAACTGGGAGGCTAAGAGTTCCTTATTCACAGCTTTGCATGTTCCAATGTTCTCAGAAATATCGATGCAATTGTATCCTGTTTTCCTTAAAACAGCATCTCTCTTTTTGGTTCATTTTACCCTGTGTACCAGAGCAATTGGAATATTCTTGATGTCATGAATAGTCTTTACTGAACCCAGAGTATTTTCTCTGTATGCTGAAAAAGCTATAATAGGTGTACTATGTTCTGCATTTGTTTTTCAAGAGATATTGTCTATCCTCAAAGCCCCTGAATTAAACCCATGAACATGCAGAAAAGTTATTGAAAAAATTTCAGTGGAATTATCTGTGATATATATCTGAGTACACACCTTCCGAATTTGTGGCAAGTCTTGATAAAAACAAAGTACCCCTGTGTGTGTACGGTAGGGTAAATAAATGGGCACTTAGGGCACGAGCTTTAATGCATTCTAAGTTCACACACCAGCTTACCCAGCATTAATTCATCCACATCCATACTTCCAGCAAGAAGATGCTTAGTGTGAGATTTTTATGTGATATGTATGGAAAAATTGAAACAAATTCTATGTTGCATTTCTTAAGAAACGTCTTTACAGCTTTCCACACGGCTCAAACACATTTTTCAGCAGCCAAGAGTTTCTCATTCACAGTATTGCATGCTATAGTATTAAAGGTGCTCTAAAGTGTCTCATATATATTTATCCCACTTCTTTGACAGGAGAATTGTTTATAATGAATACCAGGGTCTGACCCAACATATTTTTGCATACACTTGTCAGGGTACTTTAAAACTGACAACCAAAATAGGGAGCAAAGCAAAAATTCACTTTACTTTTTACTGAAATAGATGCTCAGTAAAAATTGGTTCTGCCTAAAACATTTTTTCAGTCAGTTAAAATATGTTGACTAACACTTTAAGCCCTGTAATTACCATCTCTCTCTAAGCAATCCAGCTCAAAACCTCATACATGAGTCAACTGTGCATCTGGCTAAAATTCCTTAACATCAGGAATGCCTGTTTGAAGCAATTTTGCTTTCTAATGATGCAAGCTTAACACTGTGTTTCTCAGCATCTTGCGTCATAACAGCTCTGCTTTACCAGAGACAGATGCAACATATTTACCAATACAGAAACATAAGAATCAAAATATTAGATCACACCAAGATCCATCAAATCTTAATGATCTCTTAGAGTATCCAATGCAATTGTTTCACAGGAAAGTGTAAAATCATTCCAGACTGAAAATTATCTACACCAGTCTACACCAAGTTTCATCTTGGTCGCACATCATTAGAAATAAGTTTAAGCTCTGAAATGAGACATAGTATGGTTTACTAAGTTCTTATAATTAATTGTAATGACTTTGTATAGCATGATTAAAATTATAAACATTAAATCTCTTTTTAGTTTTGTTGAATGTTTGGTTCTATCGCTTTCTGTTGCACTATAGTTCTCCCATTTAATTACTTTATGTATGGGGGCAAAAATATCAGCTTTCAATTTACTATCTTTATTGTGCATGTCCCTGAACTGCTCTCTGTCTCTGTAGGTCTGAGTCCTTGTGGAATAGGTTACCCTAACACTTCTGAAGTTTTATGTGAAGGTATTTATTACATAATTATGTAAGGAAGCCTTTACCCTGTCTTGGGTAGACATGTTTATTATTCTAAATAATAGTAAATAAATGTTTTCATTAATGCCTCTCTTTTTCTTGTATTATAAAAGAGAATGAAAAATTGCTCTTAATCTTTCTACAGTATTTAGTATTTTGTTTACTTTTATTGTGCTCCCACTCACTCATCTTCTTTCCAAGGCAAACCCTCCCAATTTTCTTTTATGAGAGCTGGTCCAGACTCTCTAGAATTGTTATTGTCCTTCTCTGAATCTCCTTATAGCTGGTTAATATCTCTCTGAGATGTGGTGGAAAGCCCTGTACACAATACTTTACAAGATCTCCTAGTACTGATTCACAAGAGCATTATAATAATCTCTTATTATTCTTCATCCTACTCCATATGTGTCCCAATATCATGCTAACTTTCCTGAATATAGCTGTGCACTGAACTGCTTATAATTATTTTTCTCCCTTTCTTCAAGCAATACTCTTGACTTAGAATGCTGTAAAGAACACCAGTAGGTTTAATTTTAACTTCAGTATGTATTTATTCACACTAAATTGCATTTGCTTTTTTGTTTCTCACTTAGCATCTTTAAGACACTGAAATTTTCTACTGTCTTCTTTGGTGACGCACATTTTCCTCACCAGGGACAAGTGGAAAAAACAGATCTACTTGGATCAGTCAAACTGGTCAAGGGATGTACTTAGACAACAGCTTTTGAGTAAATCAAATCTCAGTAAGCAAACCAACAAAACAAAAACAAAAACAAAAACAAGCACAAAAAAAGCCCAAAAAACAAAAAAAAACAACAGTTGCCAGGAAATGCACATAAATAGGAAATCCTTTTTGATTATAAACAAGTGGCATTTGAAAATACAACAGAATCACTACACATAGTATTAACTAGGACACGTACATCGTATTGAGCAAACAGGAGATAACTCTATTAGCATTCAAAACTTGGTAGCATAATGGTAGCACAGAATATTATAAATGCATTACTGTGTCACCTTGTATTGTGGATAAGTGGGTTTCTTAATAGCTGAATCAGAACAGTAATAAATTTGAGTCCAGCACTGAATAACATTTTTAGCCTTTATTTTTTCCTAAACAAACAAACAAAAAAATCTGTTAGCCATTTACTTTTCTTGTGTTCTTATATTTCTAAGATCCACAGAACCATGATACATCTTCTTAAAGTAATAACTTGCTTTAGATAGAGAAAACCTTTCTGACTACATTGTCAGTGCTTCACATCCCAGTAATGTGTAATCATGACTTTCAGAGCCATTTGTCTATAAGCTTTCATATAGACAAAGAACTTATATTTCCCATAACAGTTTAAAATTTGCATGAAAATAAATTTATGGGAAAATATACTTTGGACAGCACACAGTTTAGTATTAATCTTATCATACCGATTCTGATCCACATAGGTCTGATAAGCCCTGAAATATCTTTAGCAAAAAAGCTACGTCCTCAAAACATTGGCTCTCCACATTTGACCTGTGACAATTTGGAGTTTTTCACTTACTTACCCATATTAATAGACTCTTCTTGCATTATTTTCGGTGTAAACCCAGAGGCATTAATGACTTGGAAGAAGAAAAAGCATAAATGTCACAAATTACCACATCCACCTCTGGATATTACTACAGTTCTTTATAATGAATTCACATCTCTTTTTAGTCTGCCTCCCTGTGATGGCATTTACTTAGCCTAAACATTTCAGTCAATTAAAATAGAATGCTTTGTTTGTGGTGGGTTTTTTTATTGGTGGAGTTTAATCTCAAAATTTCATTTGGAGTAAAGCTAAATATTGCATCTTTCCTGTTTTGGGAGAGGGAATAAAATATGTTTGTTTTGTTGAATCATGTTGTTTGCTTTTATCTTTTCTGAAGCTATTTATCAAATGCATTAAGATAATAAATCAATACGTTTTGTGGATTTAAAACCATTCTCCTAAAATGTTTTGGCTGGATCTAATTATGGCATCATTTAATTTCTTCTAGAATCACAATGCTCCGGCTAATTTCATCTACGCTTAAACATAACTTTCCTTATTTTTCTCTCCATCATTCCCTCCTTATTATGTTATTTTATGTTAATTATTTTATGTTATTTTATGACTTGCTTTTCATGTATGCAGTTGAAAATCACATTAGGCTGTCGGGATCACTCAATCCAAAACTCTGGGCTTTTGTTTACACATAGTTTTCAGAAGTTTAAATATAATAAGAAACCTTGATACTTAATCCTTATTCCACTAAAACTAATCCATGATATAACTCTCAATCAGACCTAGAGTATATCCATGATTTCTGCACAATCCTAAAATACAGAAGTGAAACCAACTTGAATAAAATCAGTTTGGGAAAAGAGGGGCAAATAATAGCATTATAAAATAATACTTGCAGCACCTACTTGAAAAGCTTTAATATAAAACAAGTTGTAACACTGACCGAAAAATCTCGGCAAGAAATATTTTCTACGTGAATTAGGTCTTTGGTGAGATTTGTTTTGATTTTTTGAGGTTTTACAATTTTATGTGTACTTGGGTCTGTAGGACACACAGCACTTTTGCCAAGAGATACCTAGAGAATACCTAGAGAATACCTACCACCATAGAATGTGGAATTAATACAACAGAACTAGAATAGCTCCTAAAAATAAAAAAATTAAGAAAAAATCTGAAAACAATCCACAGAAAGGTATATTGAGAAACCAAACATTTACTCCTGCCAAAAGATGAACCCTTTTTAATAAAGTCTACTTTTTCTTTCTCTTCTACTTTGAAATGCATTGTTACATAACTTATATTATCTAACTTCAAATACCTACTGTAGTATTTTGCCTCTGAAAGGCTTTATTGAGATGCCTTCCATTGTGAAAACAATACAGAAACAAAATATTAACATTCCAAGCTGAAATATTAACATTATGAACTGAACAAACCTGTTGTTTACACCACAACAACTTGCACACACGTCCCAGTTAATGGCAACAGAATTATGCCTGGGATGATTTAGATCCAGTGTATACCAATTTAGTGGGGTCAGCAAGGGAAACTGGCTACTTGCAAAGTTTTTCATTCTCTTTGAAGGGGACAAAATTTTGCAATAGGTTTTTAAAGTGGAAGGAAATGGGAATGGGACAAGGAATCGTGGGACAGGGACCAAACTCACAGGGAAATGGGGAAGGAGATGTCTTTGTACTTAGGACTCTGAGTTATGTAAATAACTAGTCTCCCCTATCTCTCTGCATGATTAATTAGGAAATCCTAATACTCATCTGATTTGTACACAGCGAAAAATCTCAAAGCAAATGAAAAGCAGTTGTTCAAATGTCATTTTGCATACAGATGGAGGGATCATGTAGGAGTTCTGTGAAGGAAGGCCTGGCTGATCAATCACTCCTTCACATTTTTCATTACTAGGTATTGTCTGTGAAAGATAGAAGGAAAATCACTACTGACACTGGAGTAGGTTGGCACCTCTGTAGGTGAAAACCTGTGATTTCTTCCTACTCAAAAAGCATGGTCAGTTGAAGCAATTCCTGTGTGTTTACACTGATACCTACAATGATACTAAACAATCCTAGGACAGCAACACCATCAGCAAGACAGTGCAACATTTTCAAGTTCCTTCCCTGAGTGAAAGTTGAAATATTTAATCTTTCCTATAACCATAAATGTGAAGGAAAAACTGCAGCCTGACTGATTTTCCTAGTCAGAGATGATTAAAACACAGTGTGAGTTCACAGACATGAGCACTGGCAGAGCAGGTGTTCATCTTTGTTTAAAAATACAAAAGAATGGAAAGATACAATGGGGCTGCAAGAGACGACCACGTGAATTAGGAAAGAATAGTCGGAGCTTGTCCATAAGACATGGATTGTCCTACACCAAAAAGTTGGAATGCAATTCCAAAAAAGCACTCCTAAACTGTGTCACATACAAGGTCTCTCAACTTTTAAGAGAGCTTGTTCCCAAGTAGCATATGCACTTTGCTACTGCTTGGTAATACCTCTCCAGTCTTTGAGTGAATGGGTTTCTAAATTTCACTGAGATCCTTCACATAGCTCTTGGCACTCAGTGCTGAAGATTTTCCTCAGTCAAGTCCACTACAGATGTTTGCCTTCCTGCAATCCCTTCCACAGCAGAATTTGCCCTATTTCTCTGCCCATTTTATTTCTTTTTTTTCAGTACAGTTTGAATGACTCTTCAACAGCTCCTGCACAGTTTGATTAACCCTGCAACAGGTCCTTTAAAAATTCACAAATTTAACATGTAATTTTAAGTGATATCTAATCTACCACAGGTACCAAGAAGTCATAAACTGCAGAGAAAACATTCATTTCTGGCATCTGGGTAGGACCTTTGTTGATGATTGAAGTATATTGCTATAATTTTCTCTAAAAAAATAGCTGACAGGTGCTTCAGGGGTCCTCTAGACACATACCTGCATGTACACTCAGAGGTACACCTGTTTCATTAAGTGAATAACTACTGTTTATTACTTGAGAATATTTTTCTTTCTTCTCACCCCCTGTCCTTTTCATATTTAAGTACTTATCTTTGTTCTTTTTCTTCTTACCTCACCCCATTGTACTTTCATTTTTCTTTCTCCTTTTTCCTAAGCCTCCCATACCTTGTGCTGTTTTTGCCCTTGGTGATTTTGTAATGTTACACTTTAGTATCTGGAATATCGGTGGAAGAAGAGATTGTAATTTGTTGATAAATAGATTAGTAGGAGATAAAAGAATGAACGATTAACTAGGAAAAAATAGGTTAAGTGGACATCCCTGTAAAAGCATTATAATTTTCCACTTACATGTTCTGTGCTAAAAAATTCTGTCTAGAATGCATAAGGTACTCCCCTTGTGTGTCCTTCAAAATTCATTTTGAATACATCAGGGTGCCCTCCCTTTTCAGCTACACGTACTTCATTTAGTATCAGTTCCCTGATTTACTGAAAACTGGATTAGGGAAGCTCTACATGTAGATTCTGCTGTCATCATATCATAAGGCCCTGCAAATGGTACAGCAATAAACACTGGAATTATGGAAAACATAATTATGTTTCTACACATGAGGAATCCATCAACCAAAGATAGCTTCTACTTCTTACAACACTGCAAGCAAACTGTGTGGGTTAATCTTGGCTGGCTGTCAGATGCCCACCAAACCACCCTCCATTGTCCCTCCTCAGCAAAACAAGGGGATAAAATAAGATGGAAATGCTCATGGCTTAATAAGGACAGGAAACTGCCGTGGGCAAAACAGACTCTAGCTGGAGAAGATTAATTTGATTTACTGCCAATTAAAAATAGACTAGAACAGTGAGAAAAAGAACTAACTAAATATGCCCTGCCCTCACATCCCCTTCTTCCCACGCTCAACTTCCCTTCTTCATTCCCCACTCTTCAACTTTCTCTGTGCTCTAAGTGGCACAGTGATAAGGAATGGGGACTGTGGTCAGTCCCTAATAACACTTTATCTCTGCCCCTCCTCTCTCCTCACGCTGTTCTCCAGCTCCAACATGGAGTCCTTTCCACAGGACACAGCTGTTCCCAAACTGCTTCAGCGTGGGTCCTTCCTGTGGACTGAAGCTGTTCATAAAGTGCTCCCACATGGATTCTTTGCACAGAGCACAGTCCTTCAGGAGCAGACTGCTCCAGTGTGGGTTCTCTACAGGCCACAGCTCCTGCCAGCAAACCTCCTCCAGTGCGGATCCAGCTGGGCTGCAGCTTCCTTTGACACATCCACTTCCTCCAGCCTGGGATCCTCCATGGGCTGCAGGGGGTTAACCTGCATTACCATGTTCTGCTCTCTGAGATGCTGGGGAATCTCTGCTCTGTAACACCTACTCTCCTTCCTACACTGACCTTGGTGTCTGCAGGGTTGTTTCAACATTTTTTCGCTTCTCTCAGTCCCCTTTCTCACAGCTGCTATGCAGCATTTTTTACTCTTTCTTGAGTACGTTTATACAGAGACACCACAAGCGTGGCTGCTGTGATCAGCTTTGACCAGTGGTGGGTCCATTTCAGAGCCAGCTGAAAATGACTGTGCAACACAGGGACAGCCAGGGGCTATTGTCACAGAGGACACCTTGTAATAGCCCCAGTCCTCACCCCCCTGTGTACCAAAATGTGGTTTGCCCTTTATATAACCCAGACTCTTTCTAAAAGTCCTTGAAATATAAAATAGTTTTCTCAACTTTTGCTTCCACAGAAGTATTTAGAAGTGAAAAAACAGTAGCAAACACTACTTGGACATAATTTTAGCAGTAAGAGAGAGCAAAATTTTGCAGGACATACAATGAGCTACATTTTCACTGTAAAAAACTAGTAAATTGTTAAAAACCGACAGGTTACGACAAGTATGAATCTTGCTAATGGTGAATGAAAAGGGGGATATGCAAAATTGTAGGACTTCTCAGTAGTAAAATGTTCTCATTTGATACTGAGAATTTATCATCAATATAAAAGTAGTAAGTAGGCATTTTTCTTCAAGTATTTTATGCATTAAAATTGTCCTTAATTTCAAAGCTATCTGGTTATGGGAACTGAGTAAAAAGTGAATTAGTGGAAATACAGATAAAAATATGTTTGATGCCTATAATCAAGAAAACTGAGCAGAAATGTTCAGCTAATTGTAATTCTCAACTGTATCCCTGTGTCTGCTCAGAAAGTCATCCTCAGAAAACTAAGCTGGGTGTCACATATTTTCACAGAATATATAACAGTATTATTATAGCCAAACCCAGATTTTAATATTTACTAGAAGTGAGAAGCTTGGGGGGGAAAAAATAACAACAACAAACCAACCCAAGTGAATGAAGCATACATGGAATAGTTTTACCCACGGTGCGCTGCAGTTTTATACATGCCTTGCTTTCAGCTGGATTTACACTGAAAAAAGCCTCCTTCCATCTAGAAGCAATTTTTCTCTTCTTTTAATTTCCCTAGCACTCTAAATAAGAACAGCGCCCCACCTTCAAAGAATCGCTCTGTGTCTAACCATCTCCAACGCAGCACAAGGATACCTTTTGCCATGGAAGTGGCAGCACAGGAACCTGTTTTCAAAGATGACAAAATGAAGTGGGTAACAAAAGAATTAAGTGACAGTTTAAGACAAAGAAGACAAAACCCAGGTTACCTGACAAGGTAAGAAATGTAGCTCCTATGAAAACTCAATGACAAGGTATTGAGACAAATACCATAGGGGACAAAGCAAGGCAAATTACATTGTGTGTATTTCAAAGGTTTTAATTTTGAAGCTCACAAAGTAGGCAAGAAGAATACATTTCTTGTACTTGTCATGATGGAAGTTGGTCCTGAGGCAGGATTAACATTGCAAACTGATATCAAATACAAGCAAGAAAGCATGAATATTTATGATAATGTATTTCATAAACACATGGAGCCAATAACTGGAATCCTCGATAACCTGGTGCTGTTAAATCTACAAGGAAGGATGTTACAAAGAAAATGATGCAGCATTTCTATGTAAAATCCCAAATGACATATTCAAATAAGCTGTGAGAGTGACTGTATCAGGTAGAGAAAGCAAATGAAATAACTGTCACTCAGTACAAAAGACTTGCTAATGTTTCAGCACCAGACTGCTGTGTCCTCTCAGAGGAAAAAAAAGAAATTACCTTGAAGGGTGGAAGACAACACTACTTCAGTCTAAAACTATGTGCAATAAACAGAAAATATAGTACCACACAGTCATCAAATAATCACCAAATAGATAAATAAATCAATAAGAAACACCCACTAAAAAAGGCACAGTAAAGACAGAACATCTGAACAAAGCACAGCTTCAGAGACTGTCAGGATTTGCCAAGGAAACATGTAAAAATGAAAAATTAGCTCTAAAGAAAGAGTTAAATTCAAAAAGAGTAATAGGTGACCAGTTAAGAGGTCAGGTGAAAACTCAGACCTTTAGAAAAACCATATGCAGTTGCTTTCTGGAGGGGCTGCCACATACTCAAGACTTTGGGAAATTGAACTGAGAGGGAATTTAATTGAGAAGGAGAAATAAGTAAACATGAAAAGTAGGCAGATTTTTGCATGTCACATTAGAACAAAACCAGCACCAAGGCAACCAAGCAAGAGCCCTGACTCTGCCAGGTGCTTTGCTCCCTGCCCCAGCGCGGCAAGCCCAGAACAGAGGCAGCAGGAGAAAACAAAAACCCTTCATTAAGGGGGAAGAATCAACAGCAACCACAGTGCTTAAATATTAACTCCCTACAATAGATAAAATGGCCTAGAATAACAACAAAAACACCTAATACACCATACAAATGTACATAATCACAGGATTTCAGTTTTAAATCCTTCTAGATATGTCTACTACTTTCTCTGTCAAAAGTCACAGCTTGGGGAGGCCCAAAAGGCCTACGATTCAAAACCATCGGTAGTTTTCCTAGCACAGCATGTGGTGATGTGGCATCTCAGCTGTTCAAAGAAAAATGCTGTTTTCTACAGCTGCACCCTATGTTTATTTTGTATTTTGTTCTGCATGTACACCATCCAAAAAATATTTGCAGCAAAATTTCCCTGCATCTTAGGTAGTTAAACTTTTGAAGTGCTTGAACACATTAGGAAGGCATAAATCATCACTCACCAGAAGTACTGCATTTAAGAACTTATAACATAAAGCATGAAATTGTGTTCAAATAAAGGATATATGTTAGATGACTTTACCTGCAATTGTTGACCAACTGCACTGAGCCCACAGAGTGAATTTCCAACAAAAACAAAACACATGACTGGCTTTCTGTTGCTATAGTGATTAATGATTAATTTTTTTATAGAATCTTAGGAAGGCCTCCAAACAAACTTCCTGGAGTAACCCAATACTTTGATTTTCTAAACACCTTGGCTATATCTCACAGCAGGAAATTTTCTATAGTTTATTTCACACATTCAGTGTCTACCTTACATGTGCACATAGCCAAATGGATTCCACCTAAACAGTAAATGAATATGACAAAGTTATTTTGAATTAGTGTATGCTGCAAAAAATATAAACTAAGCTAAAGTAACAGCGAAAATTTCAGTGAGTAACACGTAAGAATATGCACACTAACATACCTTTGATTAAGTAACTTCAGCACATTTAGCTGCAGTTCTCAACAGTCAAACAAAACCTTGAGGTTTTCAGCAATTTAATCTATTCCAGAGACTGCATAAGTGTAATGTGGCAGTTGCTATAGTAACCACATTTTTCCTTGGAACTCAGAGTAGGTACAAGTGTAAGCGATTTCTCCATCTCACTGTCTAAGTTACTGCTGTGCTATGATTCTGAGCAGCAACTCTAACCCAGAAACTATCCCACTTGCTAGTTATTTAAAATACATTTAACATTTTCTAAAATATCCCTTTCTGACTGCTTAATTCTACCCTTTGCTTCTCTGACTTTGCATCCTTTCATAAATCCACTAGACGACAGTATAGAAAAATGAAAAAATTGAACAATTGGAAAAAATGGTAAATAGATAAATTTATAATTTATTAATTATATTTAAATTATAATTTCCATATATAATATATATAAATCTGTCAACTGTTATTCTTAAACTTTCTGCTTAGAACCTTCTTTGAAGTATATCTTTGTGGCAATAAATCCAAAAGAACTGGAATTTTTGTTTAAGAAGTCATTACTTATTGATGGTTTCTGCAAAGCATTTTTCTTTTGTGTCACATTTTCGCTTCATTCCCTCATAATCAAAACACTGCAGACTTGAAGCCATGTTGGTAATTTACACCTTTGTAAATGCATTAGCAGATTCTGCTGGTTTGATTCCTGGATTTCTGGTATAAAAGGTGCAAGTATCATTCTACTTGCATTTAGTTGTCAAAGACTAAATCTGCTAAATATGCTAGAGGTGGAAACATACAGTAGCACAGGAATGTCTATGTTAGTCAATACATCACCATATTAATGAGCAAAAATGTAGGGGACTATGCACTAAAAACTGTGCTGTAATAAAAAGAACAATCTGAATACACGTCAAGGATTTCAGGGGTGCTGAGCATCTGCAGTTCCAAGTGAAAAGAATGGGAATTGACGTCAGTGGAATTATACCAGCTCCCAGCACCTGTGAATTTGGCCTCAAGGTGACCTAATATGCCTTTCCCATCTTTCCTTTCTGCTTGACAGCTCCAGCACAACCAAAATATTTGCTCCTCTTTACAATTACACTAACCAAATAAGCTATGTACAGCCGAGTATTCAATGCATTGAGGCAATTTCCTATGCAAGAATTGTAAAAAAATTATCATTTTCTTGATTGTCAACTATTCAGATCCCTCCATGAATATTTTTCTATTAAAAATTCCCATAAAATCCTCTGATGCAAACAGGAACATTTAAAATTCAGGTAGTGAACAATCATTTCAAAGTTATTTCATCTGTGGGTGAATAAATACAGATCTTCAACTAAAATTTTTGGTTCCTGTATTTCCAATTACAAATTAACAATTTCTCTTCTGCAAAGTATCTTTTCATTTTAAGTTGTTCAGATGTGCTAGCTTTGCCCACCAGACTCGTAGTAGCAGGAAAAAGTAGATGAGGCTTAAAATCTGAGTACCATGCTCCAACAGGACTCAGTGGAGTTGTTGATGCAGCTTGGGAGGGCTGGTAACAAATTCTCAATGTCCCAAGGAGTTTTATGGGCTTCATTTCCAAAAAGCTAGCCATGACGTCAAGATATTAAATGGATCTTTCATGTTGGCTGTGACTGCTTGTTACAAAGCCCTGCCTTTGACACAAGCAATACCCTCCTTCATATAATTATTACCTGCCTGATAATGCCATGAGCCATCAGGGAGTGGGAAATAAGGTCTTGGTGTTCTTCCCATTCTCAGATTATCCTTATCCCTGGCAGATCTCTTACAGAAAAGAAACGTGCATTTTACCATTGCTGTTTAAACCAAACCAGTCCACAGAAAATAATTCAAGCAGAAAACAAAAATGTCATTCTTGCCTTTAAAAGTCTCTAATTTTCAGTTTTACCCTTAGCAAAAATAATGGTGTTGACAATGTTGAAAATTATAATCTATTTCACAGATCTATGGCAAGGAATAATTAATTAATGTTTATACAGTATCTCAGAGATAGCAAGTAATGTTGGTAGGATACATGAATAACTAGAGAGACAAAACAAAGCCTCTGGAAGTTTTCCTGCTTTTGGAAAATGAGAGTGTACTGATCTTATGCAATGTGACAAAACACTGTTAGTCCACAATGAATGATGGATAAGACAGATGTCTTTTTCTGCTAGGAACATTGGTTGTGCACCCTCCCCTAGCTACCAGTCTGAATTAAATTGCATTTTGTAATCTATTCATATGTGCAGTGAAAAGGGTAGCTATTTCTTATGTTTCTCAACTATGGCAAACCACCTGACATCTTTTTCTATTTGATTTACTAGATAACAGCTTCTAACTGCACCAGACCTTTTGACAATTTCTTTAAAGTAAATTTGCTATTTCTTATCTAATCCAAATAGCAATAATTGCTCACTATACCTCTCCTATAATACTTAAAATATGGAGTCACTATTGTCAACAGCATTTTGATTTCCATGTAGACAGAGCTCTTTCTTGGTCCAGAATTTCCATTCAGGAAGCTGCCTGTTTCTATTACTCACAGTTAAAGTTCAGATTCCATTTTGCTAGTCTTTATCTCATTTAGGGATTTTTTCCCCTGTTCTTCCACTAACTTCTTTCTCCTGCTCCCAGTATACATGCATCTATTGAAGATTATGAACCAACATAACAGTAAAAAAACAACTTTTTTTTCTTGCAAAGAACTCTGAGATACTGACAGATGAGTTAAACCTGAGTTGTCAGAACATTTGTTTTCAGCTTGAACCCAGGTCAGGTTTTTACCTTAACTTGAAATAGTATTTCTATAACTCAGGTCATTGTTGTAAATCCTAAGGAAATCACCAAGCAAGTACAACCAACATCCTAACACAGCTAAAGTGCTTGTAAATGGATTTCTTCTGTGTCCTAAATTAAATTGAACTGTAAAGATTTATAGCATTACCATGTGACAACAGTCAGGACATTAGATGTTACATTACCCATTAAGCTCTAAAGGTTTTATTTATATTGTTTTGTTTTTTAGAATTGTGTGGTGACCTCAAACAGTGAATAAGTATTATGTCACCGTAATGGATTCCACATGTAAATTGCAACTCTATCTTTAATACAGGTTTCCCCAGCATGCCCAGTTTTAGTCAAATAAATATTCGTACTAAAGCAAGTAGTTGATGCTCCTACTGAACTTGAAGATGGATTAAAAATTCACATACCTTGAATGTGAATCTCTTTGCCACATTCTGCTAATATTTTCTGAAATCTTCAGAGACCACATGTGTTAAAGTTTTTAGGCTCCCACATGAAACCAAGGGGCTTACATGATGCAAATTAGGGAATTTAGGTCTTTATTACATTTCAAAATTTACCCTGGCATATAGATCAGATTCATAGGGCTTTAGTAGAAAGACTTTTGGTTCTGTCTTTTTTTTTCAATTTATAGAAATACTTTCCAGGTCAGTTTTTAAATATTTAAAAGCAACTGTGACAGAGATGTAGAGCTCCAAATTGGAAATCAAGAAGTTGTCAAATGGATAATTTTTTTTAGCAGAAAAAATAAGAACAAAGGAAAGGGAAGGCAGGTCTGATAGCTGTACACATAATAGCCACATTGGCATTGGCACTATTCTGCACTGAGAGGACAATTTCATCAAGCTGTTTGTTGTGCTTTTAGTCTGCTACTGTATTTTTCTCAGCTTGCAAGCATAGGGAATGTAGAATTAGTAAACATGAATCTATTCCAGAGTCCAGTGCAAGTCAAAGATTAAATGCCATTACATTTTCTCACTCTTTCATCAGAATGAACACAATGTGCCAGTAACTCAACACAAGAGCTGTTCTACTCTGCTGTACACGTTATAGGGAAGTCATAAAGTGTTACCACCAGCCTGGGAGTGTAACAGTCAGTGTCCTTAACTTACTTTGTTTAACCTTTTCAGCTTTTTATTAACAGAGAGTGGTGGTTTTATGTAGGGGGTTTGGGGCTTTTTTCTTTCTAAACAGCACTGTGAGCATTGAGGGATTTTAATTTCTGTTTTGCTTTAGAAAAATTGTGTATGTTGCAGGATCATCTCCAAGTAAATGCAACCAGAGGACCATGGGTATGATGATGCTTTTACAGAAGTTCTACTTTAGTTAGAGTGATATCATCAGTCAGTTTCAATGCATATGTATTAATTGCCTCACAGCTTGATTCTATGGGATCAAGCTGACTTGTAGGGGATCCCCATATATACAGAACAAGCACAACCTGAGCATTTTCCTTTGTTAGAGGGTTACAGTGGTTTCAGTCACCACCATACACAATACCCTTTGCAATGATCTGTTTGCTACTTGCTGATCATTAAGAGTCTAAAATATTTATAAGATCTTTACACCACAAATCCAATGGTGTCAGTGTTTAGGGCATCTTACAGGCACTGCAAAGAGAAATTTGAACAGTAAGTCTTATTCTGATGTAAATGCATCTGTTTCAAAATATCTCATGGCATTTACTTCAATACACTTAGTCCCAGCATGACCTGGCTTAGATGATATCAGAATCTACTCTTAACATAAAAGTAGAAGGTTTTGATTTAATTTTTCTGACTATTTTCCTCTCAGTACTGCCACAGAATGATAATCAGCATCTACATAACTGTAGAAATTTTTTTTTAAATATGTGATTTTTCAAACTGACATAAAATTTACTTTGAGATTGATATTTACAGACTACATTTTCCTAAAACCCTATCCTCGTGATAGCTTGTTAAATCTCCCTGGCTCGTGTTTTTTGACTTTTCATTACTATAGATTTTCTGTTTTCTTACTCCAGTGTCACATTTTGTTTTTTAATTCAGCAGGATTCTGATTTCACTCCACCACCTGCTAACAGCTAAAACAATGTTTCACTGATTGGAAAAAAATTAAAAGAAAAAAAGGCAGCAAGGAGGGAAAGGAAAGAGAATTGGCTGCTGGTCCCCCTAAATTCCTCTATGAGGCCTTTCTGTTATGGAAACATCTTCTGTATGTGAAAGAAATACTAGGAAAACTTCTACCATTAGACATAGCTAACTTGTGCTGATAAATATTTAAACTTCATCATAAGAGTTCATATGCATACCAATGAAAAATACTACACAAGGGTCCTGCAAATGAATTGGCAATATGAACAGAGAAGAGAAATTTCAAAGAGAAATTCATACCTGGCTGTGGTTTTCAAACCTGCCAAAAACCAGGAGGCAAGAGGCAGATACAGAAGGTTAAATCCAAGTCAATTTTGAAGAACTATTTTATCATGAAACTGCAGAGAAAAGAAAAAGAGATTAAAAAAAAAAATATTAAAAAGGATGAATCAGGGATAAAGAATATAGGAATATTTCTCTTTCAACTTTAATGCTACAAACTGCATACAAACATACAAAGCTTTGCAGTCAGACATAAGATTAAATTTCCCATATAATTGAATTCCAGACTATGTTTTTCCTCTCTCTCAGGTATTCATCCCCTAATTAGGCCTAGGAAGACGACTAAACATGTTTTTATTTGTATTACCACTGACTACATGTTGTTAACCACAGATCTTGTCAGATCCATCCTACAATAAATGTGTAGCTTACTTAAATTCTGATCCACACATTTTTTATATTATAAGTTATGTGGTGTGACTTAGTGTTTTGGAAAATTTCCATGTCTATTCACGTTACTAAAGATAAATTCAGATGTAATGTATAAATTCTCATGGATGGGCAATCAGTCTTAAAGCCCTATTTATATGCTACAAATCAGCACAGGAAAAAACAATCTGCATGTGCTTCATAGAAATTGTTAAAACATACAAAAACCATGAGAAATCACTGTGACTGAAATATATTTTAAACTTAACTTTTTCATTGTTTCTTTTCCAATGGGTTTCCTTCAGGAAATGCAATGTTTCTTTGTGGAGGGATGTGCAGTAATGTAGCTCTAACACTAACTGGCATTTAACTCTTTGAAACAAAAAAATCCTTTGGCATGCCAATTTCATAATTGTGGCTGTCAAATCTAAGCTGCTGAGCTGCTGTCTCAGACAAGAACAGCACAGAAATGAGGAAATAAAGCCTTTTTCAATTAAAAAATCAAGGTTTATTTCATTTAACACTATCTCCTCATGTACTTCACGTTACCAGTTTACATCATGAGCAGCAGAGATTCAGACATATCTGTATCCTGTGCAAAAATTCTGGACATTCTGGACAAACAGATCAAAACACTCAGAAATCAATTTATATGTGTAAATATATATATATATATATATATATATATATATTTATTTATTTATTTATTTATTTATATATATATATAAAATTTAGTTATTTAGTTATAGTTGTATATTTTATTTATATATTTATTTATACATATATACATATATACATATATACATATATATACATTATATATATATACAAACAGACGTTTAAAATTCTATATTAAAAAAATTGTCTCTCCTGAGAATAGGGTTCTGGAGCATCTCACACTGCTAAGAATGGGACAGAACATTTACGGAATATATAATACATTGAATTTCTCATTAAGTCATTGAAGTTAGAATATACTTCTCTGTATTAACTTGAAATGTTCATTATAAATGCTAGAAATACACTGATTTCTTTATTTCTGTATGTTCACACAAAATAGTCACATTATCCCTATGGATCCCATGCATAACCACACGCAGCAGCAGCCAGTCACTGCTGAGGGCACAGCATGTCTCTTCCAAGGTGCACATCTGCAGTACTCATTCAGAGCATTGCAAAAACACCTGTCCAGCACAGATACGAAACACAGCGCTACTGTGTTTATAACTGCGCTTAATCCTGCATTGTGTGCTGAGAAGTGCTCATTAACCTCGATAGTGCCACACTAACACAGCTGGATTGCTTTCACACTCCTTTACAGGATGCCCAAGTCCAGCCCTAGCAGCTCTCTGTGTTAAGCCATGCAAACATAGTCAGGAAGGACACTTCATGAATTGATGACATTGGTCATTTTGGACAGTTATTTTCATTACATTGCACGGCCAAACTTCACCTGCTTCGGCAGATGCCACTCCTCTATATCACTCTACTTTCCACTGAAATTAAATTATATGATATCTCGAATATTTCCCTTGATGACATGTTGAGGAGCTCTGGTAATCATCACCTTTCTCTAATAACTTCCTTAAATTTCAAAATTATGCCTATTTGACTGATGTAGAGTAAATAGGACTCTCTTCATGTGTAAGATAATCCCCCAAGTATTATAGCTCCTCTCAAACACTTAATTATCACTTTAAAGCCCTCTTAAGGAGTCAGGTGAATTCTGAAGTGTTCTGTTTGCAGAAAATTATTCATTTTTAGTATTTTCTGAATTATTTAAACAGTTCTTAATCTACACAACTGTGGTATCTCACTTTTATATATGTAGTTTATCTCATAAACTTTTCCATCACAACTTCAAAAAACACCTATGCAGTGCCCTTCAGTGCACATTTATAAGTCCTTTAGTTTGCCAGTCATTTAGTTGCCTTCAGTAGTTCTTTAACTATTGCCCAGCTAGAACAAGTGTGACCAAGGAGGAAAGGTGTCAGATTTTTCTCTTCTCCCTAATTTCCATGAAAATATGCAGCAGAATAGAGGACAGTTTGTGTTAATTTCCCAACTTATGAAAAATAATAAATCTAAACTCACATTCATTAACACTCCTATGAGCACAGCCCCTCATGCCTATTTGTTGGCACTGTTAGAGTGTGAGCGCACATCCGCAGAGGTACTCCTCTCAAGACAAGACTTCACAAGAGCCAGGTCTCATTGCCACTGATCAAGTATTGAGATACTTGATCTTTTCTTAGAAAACAGTGTCACACAAATGCTTGCTAATGCTGAATATTCTTTACTAGAATTAATAGACTATGATATAATATTGTAAGTAGAAGTATAAACCTAGAACTGTTTCATACTATTTATTGCTACATACTTTGTGAATGAACACAAAGATAAATAGATTATTTTTCCAAACTGAATGCATCTGATGAAAGATCTGTGGTGAAATGCCAATACAGACAAATTGCAGGCTGACAAGCAACATATTCACTTCGTTTTCTTGCTTTGTGGCTTCTAGGCATTATATGAATACAACATCACCAGTCAAGAGAGCAAAATCCACTGATGACAGACTGTGACAACATAAGGCAGTAAAACATTTCAGCATCTGCTCTTTTTCTGTATGGCTGCTAAGGGTGATGTTTTAGGCTCTATCTCTCCCTTGCCCAGCAAAGTGAGTCAACAGGGTGACTTCTGTGCAGGACAAAGGGAAGTTCCTTTGGATGCCATCTCCTCTGTCATCTGAAAAACAGGTCACAAAGTCCCAGCTGAAAAATTGCATTGATTTTCTGTTTGATTTAGAATCTGTCGATCTTCTTACAGAATGTACAATACCAGCTGCTGTTGAGATATATGGGACAAACAAAAGAAATTCTGATTTAATAGTAACAGCTGCAGACAGTACAGGCAGTCCCAGCCACAGCTCCATATTCCCTCTTGGACTCCCAGATGCTCTTCCTACACCCAGAGAGCTCCTGGCTCTTGGCAGGTATCGACATACTACAGAGCATTTTGAGTGGTTTTTGTTCTCCAGATCTGAAAGTTGAAAGAAAAATGTGAACTCTGCAGAGTTTGCACTGATCTGATAAAAGCCATTGTCACATGAAGCTGACCTGGGCTTTAAAGTCTCACAGAAAGAGTGTCAAGGTGTAGCAAAGAATGTCCCTTGGAAAGGGATGCTGCCAGTAGGAAAAGCATATCAAGTAGAGATTGCACTGTCAAAGGATAATTTCAGCTTGTTGATAATTTCAGCTTGTTGATGCTGTCCCAAGGAACAATCTAAACATTTCAGTGCAGCAGTAAGTCAGGGAGTAAGCCTGTTGTACTGACTCTAATGGCCTATAGACAAAATGGTGTCTAGCTGATTTACAGTACTTAGAGAAAAAAAGGTGCATTTCTGAATGTCTGTAAGGTTTTCCAAACCAGTTTTTGATCTCAAGAGAATCATGAAGAAAGGAAAGTTGCTTCCCCAGTCTGACAAGAGATTGGAGTGCAAAAAAAAAAAAAAAAAAAAAAAAAAAAAAAAAAAAAAAAGTTGAAGAGTGATCTCCATAATTTACAGGGAAAAAATCAATTTTAACTATATTTAGCTTCTGTTTACAAGAAGAAATGTTTGCTTTGCTTTACTAAATTATATTTGTGCAAACCAAACATCATTACATGGCTTTGAATAACTCAGAAAACTATTTCCATAGCACTGACTGAATTAAGGCAATAATATCATCAGGACTTTAAATACCTTTTTTCCGCTATTGATATAGCTTTTTTATTCTGTCCTTGCTGAACTTTTTGGTCATTCTTTATTCAGGTCATGTCAAATAAGAGAGCAGAATGGACTGGTGAGTAAAAGCACTCTAACAAGCAAGATAAGATGCTCCATCACTTTGTGATGAAATATTCAAACACATTGCCCACTGGTATCAACTTAGTCATGACTGATTTAAATGATACACTGAAAAATGTGCTTTAATCTTCCATATAATAAGTTTTAAAAAATTAAAACTGAAATCACAGTTTAAAGAAAAAGCGAGCAGACACTTCAGTCATCATTTACTTGACTGTACGTTTTCTGCCATTAAAGTGGCTGGTTTCATTAAAAAACTGAATTCAGCTGAATGTAATGCAGATTATGATCTAGAGTCAATAATTTGTGAGTTATTGAATGTCTTAGTGGATATTGATGTCATTACACTTTGCATTAAACAAGCTAATGTTCTTCCCAATTATTTTTCACCTGTGAACAATCATAGAATGGTTTGGGTTGAAAAGGATCTTAAAGGTCCAACCCCCCTGCCTTAAGGAGGGACACCTTCCACCAGACCAGGTTGCTCAAAGCCTCATCCAACCTGGCCTTGAACAATTCCAGGGACAGGGAATCCACGGCTTGTCTGGGTAACCTGTTCCAGGGCCTCACCACTCTTATAGAGAAGAATTTTTTCTTTTTATCTAATCTAAACCTGCCTTCTTTCAGTTTAAAGCCATCACCCCTTGTCCTGTCGCTATATCCCCTTCTAATATGCTCCTCTCCAGCTTTCTGGTAGGCCCCTTCAGGTAGCTGGAGGCTGTCAACGCCTTGCCAACAAAACTGAAAAGAATATATATAATTAACCTGTTCTCTACCACTTCAAGCATTTTTCATTAATGTTCAGGTGCGGACATTAGAATAGATAATGATTCAAAATACTATACGTGACCAAAAATACTCTCTGCCACTTTATTACATTTCTGCAATATATGCTCAGCACTCAGAATTACTTCTTTACCACAGGTTTAATCAATGACAATAGAAAAATATGATCTTAAAGAATTCTAGCAAATAGACAAAAGAACTACGTATGGAACTGTTTTTTCAAGCAGCCTTTTTTCTCTATGAAATATTTCCATTTTAATGAGAATTTTTGATTCCTGTTTTTTTATCAATTCTTGTTCTCCCCAAATATAAGCATAGAGAAGCTAACTGTGAAATTCACTGTGATCTTGATAGAAAATGGATAGACCTTGACAATTTATCAGTGAGTATGTTAGTTTTGCCAACCTGCATTTCTTTTTATTATTTAGTTGGATGATCAGAATAATTTTTTTAAAGCATTAATTTCTGGGGACAACACAAGCAAACAATTAGAATTTACCTGCCTCCATTAGATCACTGGTATGTACGCATTCTTCCATGCTTGATGAAAATTAGGGGTCGTCTTCAAGAATTAATCAAATGACAAAAAATCATTAACATTTATTCAAGCATGGAACTGTCAGACAGAAATTTGCAAGTTATGAGTGAATCCTATGAGTTTCATCTGCTCATTGATTCATTAAAATTTCATTAAAAGGACAAAAAAATCTTCTTATACTACGACCCACAAAGCACAACACTGTCTTCCTTAGAAAATAAGTCACAATCATTAATTTTGTACTTAGTAGTATATGATTTTCCAAATACAAAAGAGGAATTACAGCACAACCAGGAAAAGCCATTTCAGAAACCCAGAAAAGCAAGGGCATTAAAACCAAGGGAATCCTACAGTCTTACCTTTGCCCGCTAGTTTAGGGCAGCATTGGCTGAAAGCTGTTCACCCAGAGCAATCGCACCTATGAACATGAATTCAACTAGGAGCTTCTTTTAATTGTCCTTCTACTGTTTAGAAATACTGCCATGTAGACAGTATCCACACTAGTAATGGATGCAAACAGAGAAATCAAGGGCTGACTAGGTAGGAGTTGCACCTGACCGATTCCTGAAGATGATATCCGGAGATCCAAGTTAAAACAGGCTGAGTAAAAAGGTTGGTCTTCCAATTTCTTCAAGCAGCCCTGCACACATTAACTCTACTTTAGGTTTGATATACAAAACCTGCTTCTAGAATCTATAATAAGATTTTTTTTGCATCCTTCCAATTATATGACTTTTTTAAAAAAATATATATACTTTCTCTGCTTATAAATATTGCATCACTTTTACTTCCAGATTATTACAGTTACAATAATATTACTACCTAAAATAGATTAAAACAACATTATCAGAAAATATATGGAGCTATTTGCCTTGGCAATACAACAGTTTGTCAGGTGAAAGGGACTCCATATTCCAAATCCTAAACACCAAAGTTGCTTAAAGCATGACTAGGAAAACTCAGCTCTAAAGCCTCATATAACTTTGTGGATTTCACTTATCTTTTGTCTGGAGGACAGTGACAGGTACACATCTTGTGAAAGGCATAAAGATGACAACACAAATTCTCCAAGTGTGCCTTTCTGAAAAATCCATTGTGGATTTGACACAAGGGGTTTATTTTCTTATTTTATCTGAATGTCTGTTTTCTTTGTGTACTAAATGCTCAACTATACTTAAAACTGTGTTTTCAATTATGTGATTATGCATTTGTGTAGCCCCATTGAGCTTCATAGGATTACTCAAGCAGAGAAAAGTTTACAGAATTACAGCTCAGGCTTGTCGATAAGAGTTTTTTCAGTAAAAAAACAGACTTTGTTTCACAGTTAGTTCATTCATTGAGGAATATGTAGTTGCAATTATTTAAGTTTTTTAATTACAGTACATTATACAATAGAAAAGATAATATTTCCCTAGAAACAGTGTTTATCTCCGTTCTTTAATTTTACAAGGATAGAAATGTCACTGTCTCTACTACAAGAATGGCCCTTCTGAATTGGTTTCCATGAAAGTAATCATTGAACATTACTGAGAATCATAAATTGAAGTAAATCATGCATTAGAATAAGCCCCAAAGTTTCTCAGAATATAACAGAGAAACACAAAATGATTTTGCACTTTCTGCAGATACAAAAACAATTTCACTTGCAGGAAAAGCATTTTCCTTCTCATGGAGAAAATGTACATTTTCACTGAAAAAGAAAAACATCTTTTGTGATCAGTTTAAATTAATATTTTTCTTTTTTAATTTGTGCCTTATTTCAAACACAGTTTTCCACAGAAGTCAGTCAAATAATGATCTGATAAATTATTATATAATTCATAGTATTTTCTAATTTACTGATGTAATACAAACACACACAACAAAGAAAATGTGCCTATATCATAAATATAAACAATAAGAATAAGCTAAAACAAAAGGAAAATACCAAAATACATTCTTTCTCTCAAACTAATTTTGGAAGCTAGGTAAATCATCCGCTAGACATAATTTTCTCCCAATCATGTTTCATGCTGAAGTCATATCCTACATATTTTTCATGCAACTAGAGTAATTTGATCTTGATATAGAATCATGAGAATTTCTTTGAACTGAGTTCTGTCCCAAGACATTAGCAAGCATGCTTTTGTGTCCCCATGCTTTCTTTTTGATCTGCTACTTGCAGGTTTATATATCTATTTTCCAGCATGAACTCCAACTTAATCAACTGTCCTGGTTCACAGGACAGTGAACAAATAGTTCATTAAGCTGGAAATCACACTTAAACCCATAAAGGAAGCATATATTAAAAGTGGGAAAAACTTGCCTTGCAGTTGAAACACCCTGGACCAAAACTCAGAAGATTTGTGTTCATTCCTGGCTCTGACAGACATCTTTTGAGTAATTTAATCTTTTTGAGACTGAGGTCCCCAAGTGTAATACTTCCATTTATAGTTCTTTCTTGAAGGTAAAGTACCTTAACTCCAGGTTTGCTCCTTTCTTTCTGTAAGTACAAAAATTTTGGACCACATCCTTGTCTGGTCTTTCCAGATACTACCATAAGAAAAAAAGTATTTTTCTTCTCAGAAATAACACCTAAAAATTTTATTTTCATTACCTTTCACATGACCTGACATTTTAGGCATTAGATAAAACGTTTTCTTCTCTGAAGTTACTGGTTAAGCTACTCTTGCCTTCATCAGAGTGCATGATTTCACTGATCGTGTTTGCAAAAGATCAATTAACTGGATTTTTCATGTTTTTCTCTTCTCATCTTAATCTGCCTGCAATAGCTGTAGCACTGCTATTTCTGCTTCAAGAGAGTTTGGACTTGCTCCTGCTTGCACTGAGCCAAGTCTCTGAAGTGGCCCAGTGGGAACAAAACAAATCCATTGTCAAACTCAAGCTAGGAAACTAAGGATGAATCGTTATTAAGAGCTACGTGCAGACACAGCAGCAGAGCGAAAAACAACTTCATTTTCAGACTGATTTTAAAAACTGTCTCTATCAAGACTACCCTAATGACTGACAATTCACTTTATCAACTAAAACTAAAGTCAGAATCATTATACCTGAGCATGATCATTAAGTGACAGTGATCATCAGACTGAGACAATGTCATCTTATCTGGATATGCCTCTAAGGTGATTAGGGCCTTATTGGACTGTATAACCCAGACATTAGGCCCCTGCACTGGCACTCAGTCAAACACTTTATTTTCAGGAAAACAGCCTGGCAATTGAGCCCCCAGTTTACAATTTTCAGAGGTCAGTCTATTCATATGAAGTACACAGAGAACAGTTCAGCTGTACAAAAGCCTTTAGTTAACATTTCTGAAGACCAATATGCCCTAAACACCTTTGCAGAGGCTTTTAATTGGGAAACTGCATAGAGCAGCATTACCAATACACAGGTATCAGAATCTGATCAAAACATTTCAAAGAAATAATTTTCCATAAAAGTTAAATGAAGTCCATATTTCCTTCACGATTGGGTCTTGAATTCTAGTGTTTCATGACAGGTGTGAAGTTCATGTTATCCTTATGACTGACTTCCAAATTAGAGGCTGTAACTCTTTCACTCATATGTAATTAAACCAGCCATTTGTGGCACTTGTTAGTGAATGCTGCTCTCAACAACATCCACTGTAAGGAAGACTAATTATTTTTAACACAGCATGAATGTTAATGGTATCTCAATAAGTCTTACATATGTTAGTAAAAGGTAGATCTCACTGCATGGAGAAATAAAATCAATTGCAGAAAGGTGTCAGTGTCTGACATTAAAATAAAACAGAACATTGAGAGAACTTGGACTGTCTGCAAATTCTCCGTAGCACACCAGTATACTGTGGTGGAATATATCAGAATATATCTGCTGAATATCATGAAAATTCAAGTCTACAGGAAAAGCACCAGTACAGATTATTTTCAGAGTTTCCAGCTGATTGGAATCCCCATTAGCAAAGGTCAGGCTTAATTTGCCACAGTTGTGTTCAGAAAGCCTGTGGTCCATCATAGGTCAGGTAAGACAAAAAAAAAAAATGCTGTTTAACTCAGTAGGAAATCATTCCATTATATCATGCATATGAAATATGTACTCAAGGGCATGGATGTTATGCTATGTTATGGTTAATAGCATGTTAACCATGGATGTTAATAGCATGTATGTTAATACATGTTAATAACATGTAATGGATGTTGATAGCATGTAATAAATGTGGTTCCTAGGTCATGAAAAGAAGAAGATATTTGAAAAGCAAAACAGGTATTTTTGAGCTTATATGACAGAGGAAAGTCTAGCAAAACTTAACAATAGGTATTACTACTGCAGCTGTCATATCAGGATTTCGGATTTTTTAATATCCATTTTAAGTATTTCAGAGCTATTTTGTGAAATCCCTGTTACATAATTAGCTTTAAAAATTACTCAAGTTAGCATTTTGTCTATAGGACACAATTGGAAGATGGAAGTTTAAAAGAATGCTGCCTATTCTTTACACAATGGAAAAGCTGTGCTAATATTATCTTTGTTGCAGCAGCAGCTGCTTGCAAATGCCTTTAGAACTGATTTGGGTTTCTCTGTCATGTGTTAATGGAATCAGGCAGAGGCTTTAACACTGTGTGTTCAATGTATACAGTTCCTGGGTGATCCCACCTGAGCAGATAGATTCCTAGCAGCTGAGTGTGCAATTACAGCATCGTCATACCTCCATGGAATTTTTTTCTTCCCCAAGCATCCTGCCCTGGCATCCCTATTGCCAGGAAGTTCCACAGGCTGTAACTCTCACTGCTGCAAAATCTCTGATTGACGTGGGCATGAGCAGCCCAGGGTGGGCACAAGGAGCCATCCGACCTCTGTCACAGCAGCAGAATGAAGAGACAGCTCCGAGTGCTGCCCTAAGGGATGACACACTGCACTTACAGGGACTTTCAGCATAGAGAAATCTAAGCAGTTCTTATTCTTGATATGTATTGCCACTAATTAATTGACTTTGGTCCACCTACTCCTTGCAAGTAGGAAACAACAAGGTAGACAAAATTACACTGAAAAGGAACTGAGGTTTTAAATGTGTAGTAACTTGCAGAGCATAGGTATGTCTATCTAGGATTTGACAGAAATTGTTTCAAATTCTATCAAGTCTATGTGTTTTATTCACAGACAGTCCTTTTAAAAATGTACCCTAAATATACCTAAATGTACCTAAAAATAACATTTTTAAAAAATAATATCTATTGTCCAAAGAAACTTAAGACAAGTAGAAAAATTCTTGTCACTCCAGACTGGCAGAATGAGAGCAAAGTGAAAACTGGGACATGGGAATAAATCAGGTAGTCATTATTTTAAATAAATGCTGATCTGGTTAAAGAAGCTATTGAAGGTAAATTAGAAATGGGACTGGATGTCTCCTGTCTGTGTGGTCATCCCATTAGCACCAGCAGAAGTTTCATTCAAAAAGTGCTCTGGAATGGATTCTTATTGTCATGGGAATAGCAACAAAGAATAAACGGTATCACTTCAGAGCAACAGTCCTTCAAAACACAGTATTTTGCTGTCCACCATATTTAAAGCACCAAGCTCCACTACATGGAAAATATTTCTCCTGAAAGAGCACGGCATTTTTCAAATATATATTTTCAGCTGACCCAACTGCAAAGCAATCACAGTACGGTAGCTGCAGTATAAAAGTACCAGCAGTTTTCTGGAAAAGTGACAACTCCACATGACTGACCCCCAGACTGCACCACAAAACTGAACTTGTACAAGAGTTTAGTGAAAACTCTTTTTCTTATAATCTAAAGATTGAGATTTAACACATTTTACCTGGATATAGTCTAACAGAATAGATAGAAATAGGATACATTCCTTGGAAATTAAAGAAGACTTGTGGACAAGACTATGAAAAGTACCGAGATGGATTATGAAAAAAACCCCTCACATAGAAGCAAACAGTCACCTACCTCAGATAAATCAACAGAAATTAGATGTCCAGTCTGCTTTAGTGATCTTGAAAATCCTGTTAGGTACCTCTAAGCATTTAAATGTCTTTGAAAACATCCCTCTGTGCCTAATATTATTAGGAATCACTGGACTTGAAAGACTAAAGGGACTCAGCCTCATCTGCAATATACAGCTGTACTTTTCAAGCAGAATTCATATGATTCAACAGTACAGCTGCCCAATCAAAGATCCCTCCACCATCAAGTGGAAGACAGACACTCATCATAAAATCTCCCATAAAGGATAAAGCACTCTCTGGAAATACCTTTCTCAGACTGGGTATAAATTGGCCTCTGGAAGACACCTAGAGGGAGTTTAAATGGCTAGACACATAATTCATACCTGCAGTCCAGGAACAGAATGAAGAATGCCCTTTATTGATGATTTCAGAAAGTCTTTTATTGAGCTTCTGCTTTGCCCCAAACACTAATTAGGTCCATGTTTTAACCTGTACAGTTGTGATGACTGTCACAATAGAGAAAAAAAACCCTCAAAACAGAGGTAGGTTCCAGGTATCAATTTTTTCTATATCCTTGAGCATGAGTCCCCAATAAAATGAAACAGACTCACTGAATCACTGAGCAAATGTACCAGGTCGTGTAAAGGCATAAAGATGTAACCACGCTGCAATCTGTGTGTTTATTTAGACACTCCTTTGGACACAGAGGCAGTAAAGTGGTCTCACCTCTCTCTTACCCAAAAATTACGCACTCAGCAATGCTGGCCAGTGCAATGCCATGGGAGGGCACAAGACCTGAATTACTTAAAGTTGACAATACATTCATTAAATAAAAATAAAAATGAGGCTTGTTTGTTTGACATAGGGGAAAAATTCAGAGTTCACTGGGTGAAAAGAGTTCACAGGGAATTCTCTGAAATACTGATGGATGGGAAGAACATGAAATTTATAGGTATGATGGACCAGGGACAGAAGTGATATAAGCAGGATGAATGAAGGCAATTTATGAATCGGCTTTGAGGAAATGGCAGAGATAATGACACAAGAGCAATAAGAAATGCCATCTTTTTTACAATGCTCCCTATGCTGTAAAGTTGGGGGACATTTCATTCTGAAGGTAAAAAATATAGGACAAAGAGAAAGAACAGACATTCTCATTCTTCTTATATTTTCCATAAAATCATATTTATTCTCTAGCTACCTATTAATGGAGACAGATGTCTTTTTCAGCCATTTGCTTTCACTGCATTAAGTTTGGTTCTGCTTCTACTCTTGAAAATGTGAGCAACCTGCAAGCAGAATAGTCAGTCCCCTGAAGAATCCCACTTATTTTGTTATCAATTATCATACAATCACTGTATTACACTTTGCTAAAAAAATTATTTAATGTGACATGGGCAACACGTACAGTATGAAAATAAACATTTGAATTTTAAGAACTTTAAGAAAAATCTACTGACATTTGTTTTCCGTCATATTTGACCTATTTTAAACTGTGTGATGTCCATTAATTCAAGGGATATCTGAACAGAACTACATTATTCATCCCTTACCTTTCAGATTTATTGAGACAGACCAGAAATAATGGAAGGAAAATATTTCTAATGCAAGTTTCTTGAGTATACAGATTAGGACTTTTCATGTTCACAAAGAAACCCAGCAAAACTTTTGATCTAAGAGACTGTGAACGCTAATGATCAGAAAGAATGTCATGGAGGATTTGTTTATATTTTTAAAACTGTACATAAAAATTATTTATAAAGGAAACAAAATGCAGGCAAGAAATGAAAGACATTCTTTGATAAATTAAAAATGTTTGCTTTCTCCTATAATGTAAGAAAGCTAGATGTAAGAGAAGTATATTGTGTGTATGTTCAAAGGCTTAACAGCATGAGGTATAGAAGTGTTCCAAATGGTAACAGCTCAGAAAATAGTATAGGTCTTGAAATTAAATCATCTTCATAAATAAATCATCAAATAAAGATAAAATGACAAATTGGTATTAGTCTAATACAAATTTAGCTGAAGTATTAATATCCTTTTTTTCCCTCCTCAGAAGGCAACTTGCTATAAAACTTGAGTTCAGATAAATGTCTTCAGGTCTTAGTATTTGTGGTGCAATTCTTCATTGCTTTTGGTCACTCATAAAAATTGTAGTGATGTCAAGCCATTGTTAAGATGTCAAACTACAGAGCACACATTTTGATGTATCCTTGAAATCTGCCCTACTATTTCTGAAAATACAGATTCCATAGTTCTCTTAGATACTAGGCATTGCATCAACGTCCTTGGGAAAAGCTCCCGCTACTCCTTGATATGGACCCACACTCTTAGTGGCAGCTGTACATTTCCTCCATGTCTGAAGGACCATGTGTCACCCTACAATTTTGAGAAAAAGCCTTGTAGGCCTAATACACATGAAGGAAAAATGCCGCTTTTGTACAACCAACTGAATCCAAGATTTCATAGGAATTTTCCTATGAAAGACAGGTGAACCTCAGAATATAGGGCATAGTATTCAGAGCAATATCTCATCATTTAAAAAGTCATAAGAATAAGGAAAATCCCAGCTGCCTAATTCTTATCAGAAGATAATCCTCCACACAGTGCACTGCTGGAAGAAAATTTCACATCATTTGTCTTTTTAGTGTACTTTATAGCAGCTATTTTCTTTTCACATTCATAAAACTCCTGTGACCCTTTTTGCTCCCCCTGTCAGGCTTCTAATTGTTTATACTGAAACCGTCCTAATTAGATGGTGCAATTTTTAGGGTGTGGACCTTGTCTAATTGTTTGGTTTATAACACTGTGAGTGTACAATACTCACATTGATATTAAACTGCATCTTGTCCTGTATTTTATGATGCTTGTTACAGAGAAACAGACATCTTGTTTTCAGCCTCCTTTCTAAATTAAACAAGGCTTATATGATCAAGGCTATGTATATCTCCATGTATGTTTATACTATCAAAATTTCAGATCACTCTATCCAAGTTAACTATCTTTACATTCCCCCAAAATGGGAGTGAGCTCAGAGATAATAAATACCTACCATGATTCCTGAAAATAAGTGTGTTGAAGATACTACTTCCCTGAGAATAAATCCTGCAGCACATGCCCAGTACTTTTGAGGTATTATAAAGCAACAGATAGGCACACTGTTTACCACTCAAATCTGTGGGAAGCACATCAGTCAGAGGTCACATTTTTCAATTGCCAGAATCAAATGTGTGTCACACAGCTACAGAAAAACAGACTCACCAGTTGTGATGCTCGCAGGGCCACTTAAGAACTCACAAGTAGATCTAGTGGGTCATGCCAAAGGTCTCCTTTGTCAGGCCACCCATTAGTGGCTGTGGCTCAGAGCAGTGAAGAGCAGAGCAGTGGAGATGCACGGCGCTGTTTGTGGGAGCACTGCTCCCAGAAATGCACGAATCATGGACATCCTGAGCTCGGCATTGTGTCTGTGTGCTTAATAGCTCTGCCCCCCATGCAAGGATTTGTTCAATCAATTTTGGCACTGCTGTAGACATCTGGCATCCCAAATTTCCCATGGCATTGGAGTCCCACATCTTACCTACATGCTTCACAAGAAATGTCTCCTCTTGCTTGCCTTGTACTGCCACCTGTTAGTCTTACATGAGTTTATTTTTTTAAGAAAATAGCTCTTCCTTGGTTATCCACAATTTACAATCTGCCATTCTAATGACCTTGGTCATAGTCTCTTTTAGTTGCTTCTTTCCCAACTGTTTAGAGAAAAGATTTAAAGCAAATTTAAAAGACATTGGATCTGCAGTGACTTCATGGCCTTTGGATCATTTTCAAAAGAGGTGTACGGTGCACAGTACACAGTACACTAAGAGTATGATTGACTACCCTCTGTGCCAAACCACTAGAATAATTTTTAGTATTCTACATTATATTTCTGGTTTTTTAAAGAAATTGAGATATTTCTGTATTTTTATATTGATATATTGATATCAATATGTTAAAGATAATGTAGCTCTTAAATTTGAAAAGAATGATACAAACATTGTAATAAAACTATTTTTACCTGATTAAAATAGGCTTTTGATATTTCCTACCTGAACAACAGAAGGGAAAAAGTAGGAGCAAACACCTTCTGCCCTTTCATTAGGGCATAAGATGTAAAGGAAAAGAAAGCAATATGATAAACAGAACAATGGGGATGGGGTGGCTTAGTACCATTTCCAGGCTAAATTCCAAGTCACTCCTATAATCAAGTTCCAATCCAAGTATATGTTTGGCTCACTTCCTTTGTATCTGACAAACTTAAGCATAGGAAATTCAAGGATTTGTTTTTTTTCATTTTCACTTTGATGAAAGCATTCTTGCTTTTCATGCAGTTTTCAGATCAGATCAATTGTTTTATTTTTCTAAAATGCCAAAAACAGCATAGCTAGGAGGAAACTTATGCAGGAAAAAATGAGCTGTTGCTTCTCTACTTATTGCACAATGTTACTTGCTTTTTTCACATGTTCCATTAGTTCTGGTAGATGCCATGCTGTCTAAAGCTTTATTCCAGAAAGGAAAAACTGTAGTAATTATGGCCAAAAATGTCAGGATGCACTGCACAACCATTCTTTGCACCACAACTCAAGAAGTATGACATTCTTTTGTAACATACCTCTTAAACATATGTGTTCTGCAGACTTACATCAAAAAACACCTCTTAATGCAATGCAAGAAGGCATTTAAAAGACAGTATCTAAAACTGTGAGTCACTCAGTTTGGAAATAGATTACAGTATTCCTTCAGAGTAGCAGAAATAGAAAAGCTTCTTTAGAATGCCAAGGCCAAACACACAATACTCTATAGGCATGGTGCTTGCTGTGCCCTTTACCGGCAGATTGATTTTCATGTTCTCGCTAAGCTAGCATTTAGCAACATTACACTGCAGGTTGGATAGCAATGACAACCCAATTAGAAAACACAGTCAATGAACAGGTCAGGCAGCCACGGCCCAGATATCCTAAGCAAGACTAGCTCTTTCAGTTTGTAAAACTTTCTGTTGACCCTTTCCTTATCATAAGTGACCCACCATGAAAACATGTCAAAATTTTGTGTAGAAACAAAACAGAAAATAAATTATAACTTCTCCAAATAAACAAACAGCTTAAGAAAACTTTTAGAGGAACTGTCAGCATAGGAAACAAAAGAAATCGGTAACAGGGTGAGATTTCTGTCTTCCCCGTAAATGCATGCACTGTACTCGTTGTGGGATTCAGGGAAATGTCTTTGGGTCGCCTGTACTAATCAGACATATCTTTTGATAGCTTAGAACCACCAAAACTAGAAAATGGTATGGCTGTATTATTTAGCCAACTTAGCTTTCCACATAAACACAGATAATTTCGAATTTTAGGTTGATCTCACTTGAAACAGACATACAGATTTGGATATAAACTAGTGTGGATGTGTGTATATATAATTACTATATACAAATAATTCCATATGGATTTGAGGTTATGAAGCCTGAAAGTAGGCAGTAGAGACTTCTCAACATATGACATATACAAAGCAGATGAATGCATGGATCAGGAAGGAAACTACATAAGTTGCTATGCTTTTAAAGAGGGACAGCTAGGGTTTTTTTGATCAGAGTTCAACTCTGAAAGCACAGTATTAGCACTAGGGCTGTGAAATCCAGTGTTCATCACACATGAAGCAAATGTCTTTGGAGACAAAGTTACCAACCCTTCCAAATAAACAAGGCCCCCCTTGGACTTTCAAAATGGCCAAGATCTTTCCTAAAGTCTACTGGTCTTTTTTAAATTTAAGATAGATCTCTCTGTAATAGACTAGTGGGGGTTTTATTGTCGTAAAGATAGCTTTTCAACATCACTGTTATTATCTTCATTAAAATCACCTTGGCTATGCCATTTTGCAAAGTCCTCCTGTTCAGAAACGCCTCTCCTTACACATTCCATCACTGATGTTTCTTCTAGGGCTATTGAATCTCACCCTTTAGTTTAATCTTGAACCTAGCTAGACTTAATATTCTACGTGAGCATGAACAGTTCTCAATTTTTGATCTGTCATATGTCCCGAGTTTCCAACTCCCATGGTTGTGTCTTTGCTATGCTGCAGCCTTTATAAGAGATGGATTTATTTGCCTCAATTTCCATACTGACTTAATGGTTCAAGGTAAATAGAAAATTGAAACAATACCAGCATTGGAGCTCATTAAGCTGCTTTCAAAATTGTGTCAGTGAGTTTTGTTGCTTAAGAGGGAATGTCAGGATGCCATTACAAAATCTAGGAACAGCGTTAACTAAAACAGCGCAAATGCATTGAAGCTATGTGTATGATGCTCTTTTCTGAACTGCAGTGTAGGCACATCTGAAATCTGCTTGCTCACACTACAGAAACTACTTATTAGCATCTGTATACAACACATCATCACCACAGGGAAAGCTAGTTCAAAATCATAAATGTCAAGACATAATTAACTTAAAGGTCAGGTTTAATTACAGTTGTTGAAACTGAAATATACTAATTACCATTACTATGTCAAAAAATTTCTTGAAACGATTTGAAATGTTTTGTTGGTGCCCATACTTTTCTGTAATTGACATCTTTTGTTTCCTGATGGAGACATTTCAATGAGCATTTTTTTACTAACTTTGAAGCAGAAAGAAACCAGAAAACTAATGAACAAAGAACCACCACAAATCTCAACAAAACCTGTTCTCTGCACTACAATATTATTAATTACTTTCTTTTAATTAGCACTTCAGATAATCATTTAGATAATGGAATTATTTGAAGAGTCTGGTGCATGAATGAAACAGATTTAACTGTGCAGCTCTGTAGTTTAATGACAAAACTAATCAATAAGTGAAACAGACTGGTGAGAAAATAACTCAATAACTGAAGATTTTTCTCTACCTGTAGGCTTTTCCAAGGAGTCTACTGGGAATAGTTATTGACTCACATAAGTATTTTAGTTCTCTCTTTCCCCCAAGGTACAGAAAGTTTGAATGTTGTGATTTCATTTTCTCTTCTGTTATCTAGTATTTATTTTTCCCTCCCCACCACAGCCAGGAGTTCCAACTTACCTTTTCCTATACCTTTAGCAGAGTGATAGATGGTTTTTTCCCTGAAGAAGCTATTCCCAGCTAGCTAGAATGCAGCACAGAAAAAGTTAAGCTATATAAAGTTCATTTCCCCATAACAGCACAGATTTTAGCTACCATACGTTTATCATGCAAAAATTCAGAAGTCTAAAAGTGAATATAGCAGATGACTCTGGAGAAAAATGTTACTAACTGATGAAGACAGGCCATCAAATGCATCGATAAAACAGACACAGTCATTTATTAAGATTCATTCATTCTGCACCTGAGGTGCTGGGTTGTAACAGCTGCCCCCATGCTGTGGTGTCAGTGCCCTCCAAAGTGCACTAATCACCTAAAATCAGCAGGAAATATTTCTGTTTCTGGAGGAAATATTTCTACTTGGTAAGTGGGCAGCTCCCTAGCCCTTTCCCCCTCCTCTTCCACCAGCCCCAGTACTGTGCACTTCACATAAAACAATAGAAGAGAGCTCAAAAGTCTGAATATGAGGAGTACATACATCAACTGAAACAATGAAGGACTGTCTCGGGTGCACAAATATAGCAGGAAAGTGGCTGGCAGAAACCACCAAAAGAACAGCCTTGACTGTGCTACTGCTTTGCATCTCAATAAAGGAGAAAGGATGGCATTTAATTAAAGAGTACCTGCCTCCCAGGTACTGATGACATTGAAATCAGTGTGGACAGAAGGCATTAAAGCTGGCATAACCCAAAAATTCTCTTATTTAAGATTTACAGCAAACTGTTAGAGAAAAGTGAAAATTTATTAAAGGCCTCCATCTGGCAGAATGTATCATTAGTATTCAAACTGATAGCAGCACTGATTTAAATTTAATAATCTGAGTAGAGATATGCATCAAAAAAGAATTCTTTTAAAATATGTCTAATAGCAATAACTGACTTCTTTTTTATAGTATGCCTGTGAAAAATGCCAGATATCAAAGAACAAGACATCAAATGATAATTTCAGTGTGTTCTTCCAGTTGAAACTCACATTAAAATAATATACTTGCTGCAAATCAAGTAGCACACACTGTACCTGCTTGTACCTTCCTTGAGGAAGATTTGAAACATGGAGGCCCAGAAAAAGCGGGAGTTTGACTGTACAGAAGGGAGCAGGGAGGCTGTAGGAGTGGAAGTGCCCTGGCACTGGCAGTGGGGGCTGCAAGGATGGCCTCGGTGATTCCAGCTACAGCTGAGCCCTGCAGCCACGGGTGTGGCTCCAGGAAAATGTATCTAAGAAAGAGCAAAGAGAGGAGCAAGTCAAAAACAAGTGTAAGAAATAGCTCTGTGAGCATCAAGGTCAGAAAAGGAGGAGGGGAAGGAGCTCTCCCAGTGCTGGATCAGAGATTCTCCTGCAGCTCATGGAAGAGACCAAAGCAGTGCAAGTGTTTCCCAGTGGCCACTGGAGAAGAGCACGTCTGAGCAGATGTCCTGCAGACCAGGAGAGCCTGTCCAGACCAGGAGACCCTACCCAAGAGCAGCTGGATAGTCCCTAAAGGAACGGCAGCCTCGGGACAGCTGATCTGGAGCAGGTTCTCCTGGCAGGAGCAGCAGCCCATGGGGAAGGGAAGGGAAGGGAAGGGAAGGGAAGGGAAGGGAAGGGAAGGGAAGGGAAGGGAAGGGAAGGGAAGGGAAGGGAAGGGAAGGGAAGGGAAGGGAAGGGAAGGGAAGGGAAGGGAAGGGAGCGAGGGAAAAGTGTGAGGAGGAAGGAGCAGCAGAGAAGTGCTTTGGCCTGACTGCTGCCCCCATTCCACAGCTCCCTGCAAAGCTCAGGGGGTGCAGTAGACAGACAAGTCAGGAGGGAAGGAGTGACACTGAGCCTGGGAAAAAGGGATGGAGGCTTGGGGGGAAGGTGGTTTTATTTTTTTCCTCACTAACCAACTCTATTTTAACTAGCAAAAATTATAGTAATTTTTTCTGCAGGAATGATTCTCTTGCCTCTGACGGCAATTGGTGATCTCTTTTTCTGATCTCAATCCATAAGCCATTTCATCCTATTTTCTTTCCATGTTCTGTTTACAAGAAGTGAGAGAGTGGTTGGGTGGGTACATGGCACCTGGCCAGGATCAACTTAATCTTGTATTTTTATGGGGAACACGTCCTCTGAAGCTGTGCTTGGGTATCCTATGTGAGAATTACAGTGAGGAAAGTGCATGTAACAGAGAAAGATAATCTGTAACCTAAATCATAGTTTTTAATTTAATATTATTACCATGCCAATTTGCATTTTGTCCTTGATTTAATTAATTGTATGAAGTTACTCTTCTACTTTCAATTTATACATCTGAGGTTTCATGTTTTAGGTAACATTCACCTCTTTCTCAATATTAAAGAAACTTTTTAAGCTTCTTTCTCTCATACCTCAGCCCTCACTTAATAACATGGGATTCTGGAATAGTTCACATACAGCTAAGGTGACAACACAGTGTATCTGCAGAACAGTCTTTCTGTTAATATTTACTGAGGATGCCAAAGAACACTCCAAAAATCTCAAACAGAATCACTGCCATACCATCTAGCAGGTGAACAAGGGAACATACAATTTGTTCAGGGAAAAAATAAACATGAAAATTTAGGCAAAGTCCAAGTATCACAAATTGAAAAGGCTGGAGAGAAAACGTTGTGTTCATTGTAAGAACAAGTATAAAATAACCACCAAGTGCACAATTAACATCATGGGTGTTGCACAAACAAAAATACCTACAAATTACTTACCCTTTAAATGATTTTTTTCTTAATTGCAGATTAATATGCAGTTCAAATTTACAGGTTGGTAATTTGTCACTGTGATCTGCTTTTTAAAAGCTGAGCAAGAAAACAACATTGGAACGCTCAAAATACGCTGTTGACAAGAAGCCAGGCTAGGGTGTTTAAATGGGACCAGATGCTTTGAATGTCCCAGGGCCTTCTTTTGCAGAAAGGAAGGCACTGGTTCTGCACTGGCAGTGTCACAACAGGTGATCAATATCAGGACACTCACAGTTTTGTCTCTCCTGGCTCAGCAGGGGTGAGCACAGCCACAATCTGAAGGAGGAAGGCTTTCACAGTAGTCAGGCAGCTGTACAAAGACCGTGGGCACATCTCACAGGGCCTGGGGGTAGGGGGTGCATGTGTGATGTGGCAGAGTCCCTGCTCCTCCCTCGAAGAGCTGTTAAAAAAAACAAACAAACCCACCACCAGATTTTACTTTTTTTTTTTCTTTTTCTTTTTTTTTTTTTTTTTGTGCCTTCTTTACCCCAGCAATGAATGTGGATTCACATGAGCTACTCCAAAGGCAGGTATACCAGACAAACAAGTTTTGATTTTCAATTAAAAACTTTGAAAATATATACTGATTTCATTTTTTAAATTTCAGTTTTTAAAAGCCATTTTGATTTTGTCCTGTAACGTTTTCTTCCAGTTGATGCATTCTCAGCATATCAGAAAAAAAATTAATTTTTATTATAAATGAGAATGATTTCTTGCCTTCTTCACAAGAACTTGATAAACAGGAAAAATTCTTTTCTGCTTAGCTCTATGTCAAATTTAGAGGATGAAAAAAAGCTAGCAATTCAGATTCTTCCCTAATATTTATTCTACAATAAAATACTATAGAGCAGCTCTGAAGGTGCTCATACTATTCCATGTATATGTCTCAGCTGACAAATCACAAAGTTTTCACACAGTCTTTGAACTCAAAAGCTCATTATTTTATACAAACTAGACATTGAAAGCTGAGGCATTGTTAGGGAGATAATAGGTGATGTTACACTAGGAAGAGCGAGTGCTTAAAGAACACAGAACTGCCACGAATACATGGGGAATGCAGTCATTCTACCTAATAATATCAAATTCTTAAAGTTACTGAAAATGTTCCTTGCAGTGGCAGATCTCAACTTCACACAATTCAGAGCTTCTCAGCCAGACCCCACACCATGGTATGATAAGGGTCTACTTTACAGCCAAGGAATATGTACCCTAATTGACTCTGAAGCTGTTATGGTCTAGAAATACTGGACTATATTTGAATTAGTAAGTTAATTTGTAAAAAATTAAAATTGTCACCAGACAAATTTTCTTATTCCGCATATACTTAAAGAAACCATAATTATACAAAAATAGGAGTAAAACTAAGTTGCTCTGACTAAACTCCACTTAGTAGAACTATAATTAGTTCACATTCAGCTAAGCATCATGTTCCATGCACAATTATATATGTGTTTCTTCAGTAAAATTCCTTAAAAGAAAAAATTGTGATGGTGGAAGAATAATGTTCATAAAAAGAAAGCCTATGGAGTTCAGACACACTAACTACTATGGCTTTTTCACAAATCTTTGTCAGCCTTTCATAAAATTTTATTGCATAAGTTTTACCTTTTCTCAAATCCTCAAAGCTGATGGAATCAATAAGAATCTCACCTTTTCTTGGGAAAAAAAATATTGTTCATGACTAACTAGCAGAGTTGTAAAGGCAAATCCTCCTTTAACACCCCAGGAATTACAAGATAAATAAATAGAATCAAGCATGTATTATGTTAAAATAAAGTCTCAAGATTTTCATTACATATGTGTGGTTACTAAATATGTGACATCAGGGATACCGAAGTGGGGAATTTTTATTTTGTAAGATCAGAAATGCAGAAATGCTCAGTTTGTTTAAAACCATAAATAGAAGAAATAATAAAAAACTATTCATAGAACTGGGGCAGGTGAAGATACCCAGAGTTTTATAGTTTTGCCAAATTATTAATAATAGGATACCCTACGTGAGTGCATGCCTCTGCTGTGTGAACATACAAATTGGATAAAAAATTGGATAAATCCTTTTCTGGACAAATTATGACTGGGCATAATCTGCTTACCCTTGACACATCTGATGCAGTAATATAAGTAAAAAGCAAGGTATGTGTCATCTGAAATTCATTGAAGATTATAAAACTCTTTATTATTATTAAAATCTCAGGTCTAAGGAATCTTACATTGCACTGGAAAACTTTGAAACTTACGAAAGCCTGTAGACAAATCAACCTAAAAAAACAACCTTCTTCAAATTATTGGTTGCAACTCAAACTTCAAGATAATATATATATAGGAACACAGAGCCAGATTCATCAGAGCTTTATTGACTCATTAATGTAGCTCTGACTAAATGAGATTTTGTGTGTAGATTTAGTTCAAACGATAATTGCTAGGATCAACAGTGTGATAAGTATTTAAACCTGGGACTACTGCCACTGAATAAATGAAGAAATGATTACTAGTTAATCTTTGTAGGACAGTGTGTTCCTAGTTGGACCACAAAGTAACAGCAATAATTTCTGCAATGACTGGAAAAAACTCCATCATTTACAATCATTGGAAGATTTTACCATTTTGCTGAGCCAGAACTAGAGTAAAACTTTTGAAAGATTTTGTGACAATGCCATAGCTAAAAACAACAACAGGTAATGTAGAAAGATAGATTGCCCAAGTGCTCCTGTGATTTAGACAACAAAGTCAGTATTTTTAGAATTATGTGTGTTTTATAGGTTATTTCCATTCCTTTTACTGTCAGTCCCTAGAGAAATTATCTGAAAGTTCTGATACAGTAATTGTTTCTTTGGACTGGAAACAATAGTCACAATCTAAGAGAATTTTTGAAATCCTCTGCTCTGGAATATTTTTTAAAACACACATTAACTGGATTGTAAAAATTTTGGGGCTATATCATTTAATCTTAATTTTGTATGACACTCTGTTGTAGATAGCTACGACTTGGAGTATCAAATCTCAAGATAACAAAAGTAATCTGATTAAATAAGGATTTTCTGTAAAACAGTTTTTACTACAGCTTGAAGACTAAAATAAAATTGGAATAAAATAGCAGAGCACTTGCATACCAGGTCTGAATGGTGGAATTTATTGAGTCCAGACTAGATTTTCTAATGTGAGGCAAAGATATCTCCCCTGATTCAGGCTAGAGATGTGAGTGGTACCTGTCCCTCTCTGTCTGATGGGGTTCATTTTCTGTTGCTGGCATGACTCCACTCTTTACAAAGAATTTATTGGTCATGAACTCTGGCTGCCCAGATTCCACATGACATTCTGTCCATTAAGATACAGAAAGTCTTTCTTTCCCTTTTTTCCATAGCAAAAGAAATTATGTGGTAAAATATAAAGATTTTTATTTAGACTAAATTCACAGTGTGAAATCATTTATTATCCAGACCCAAGGAAGTTACTATAAACAAATTATAAAATCTAAAATACTTATTATATTTTAATAAAAATTATAAATTTTGTATATTAAAGCAACCTCTAGTGGAATATTTATCTTTGGGCAGTCACTACTTTTTTTCCACTGAGATGAACAAAGTGGTTCAGCCATTCTTGGATGACAAGTCAACAACAGTTATTTTTGGAATTGCAAACCTTATTACAAAATTTTAGTTTTAACAGCTTTAAAATGACAAAAAAATTTAATTAACTCAGTAGCTGACCTGCAGGACACTGACTACACATGTCCATAGAATCTGGGGATTTAATCAGAATAATAAGGGACTTTACACTAGTAATTTCATCTTTCATAATAGCTACTTTAGGTGAGATTAATTTTTATGTAAATATAGAATGTTCAAACAACTCAAACTTATGAACACTTTTACATTTCAAAACAATGAGAAATACTTGAACTCTAAAATAAATAAAAATACATATAGAAGACAAAGAAGAAAAGAATGAATTTTACAGAGTTATTCCAGAAAAAAAAAAAAAAAGACCATTTAGACAATTTTCTCATGACAATCAGGTAAAAAATAATGTGAAGAAGGAAGAGAGACAAAGAACCAAACCTGATCATTGAAATAAAAAGCCATAAATAAGAGAAAGTTTCTTATTCTAAATACACTTGGGTTTTCTGAACAAGCTAGAGAAGATTCTACTAGGTCAAAATAAAAAAACTGAACACCTAAGCATGATTTCCATCTTTGTGAAAGCATCCATCATGTCTAAACTAGTCAGTCTAATTTCACAATTATAATTAAATGTGTCCCACTCCTCATTATTGTTGTACATTTCAGTAAAATTTTTAACAGCTTCATTGTTTTCCCTGGATCATCCATAAAGACACAGGTCAAACTGTTTATAAAAGTATTCCCAGTAATGTGTGAAGGAAATAATTGGTGATGAAAAATACTGAATACATGAAACTCAGTTTACTGTTGTTAAGATTGTGTGCTATATGTTAAAACTACAGCATTTGCATTACATGTTAAATCTGATTATAGCAAATTGAAAGAAAATACTATACAAGCACTTCTGGGGTTTTGGTGGGGTTTTTTTACTAAGTACAAAGTCATCATTTTATATTTCAGTAAATATAATTGATTAATCTAGCTACAAACATATTAGCATATATCTTATGCCCAAAATGTTACACAAGAGACATCATACAGCCACTGATGTATGGTGATTACAATGGTGAGGAGAATGAACAAGCAAGTTACTGGAAAGCAAAATTGTCAAAATGACCTATTCCCTCTAGCTGTCCCTCCGGCACACTCTTATTCAGTGTTGCCCTGAATACGGAGTGACTGTGTTTGGCAACATCCATGCAGCCATTTACAGAATTTCATATAAACTTGTGCAAACTAGCTTTGGTATAAAGGTTATATTCTGGTTTTGTTTTACCAAGTACTGTGTTACTTGAGTTACACCCCACCTCCATCATCAATAGTACCATACTAAAGGGGAAAAAAATCTGGTCTTTCCTGTTCGCTTCATATATATCTTTCTATTTTGCTGTCATCAGGTTTTGTTCATTTCTCATGTCTCCTGTGTCCGGACAGGGTAATTTTTCTTGTATTTGGTTTTCTGGTTTTGTATAATTAAGCTGAAATTTTAGGATCCCAGAGAAACTTTTTTTTTTTTTAATGCATTCAGCTTAGGAAATTAGTGTATATATATATATGTGTGTGTGTGTGTGTGTACTACATATATATATATGTATAACATATAACATATATATGTATACATGCCTGTTTATGTGAATAGACAATAACAATGCTCAAAAGAGTTCAAAGTTCAGTGAAAAAACTTTTCCTGCTCTGATCAACTAACCTTAACTTCTAAATATTGCTATTAATATGCAATTATACTGTATTTCTTCCTAGCATCATTGTGGTAGGATTTACATAGAATAAAAGTTCTATCCTGGACACCTTACAAACAAGCAGTCTGTCACTCTTCTCTGAAAGTGTCTTCAGAGTTCTGACCTGCTGCCTTGTGAAAAGTCACAAAGCATCAGAAACTGTCCCTGCACCTTGCTGTTCTTTCCAGTATCTCACTGGATTGTTGTAACTTCCTGCAGTAGCTCTAGAATCCCATAATTACAGTGAACTGTAGCGGTCTAATGCAGCATTAAAATACATATGCCAATACATATTGCACTTTCAAGATTTGATTTTTTTTCTTTGCTTTTGTTTTTGCACTTTTTAACTTTTTGTTGTGTAGAATGAATGCATTATCTGCACTCAAGCACAAGACATTGAACTGATATCTTGCCAGGTACTGCGTTAAAAGTGAAGCCCAGGAAATGAGTCTGTGGAGCAATTATGCATAAAATGTCTTTTAAATATATTTATTCATTACTACTAATAAAAAAGCTTGTCTGTAGATGATTCTTTAATTTGTTTCAGATGCTAATATTTCTAACTGCTCAAACCATAAGCATCTCCTGTTGAAAATTATGTTCTTATGGTTATTTAGAGAAAATTATTTTGGAATGTGAAGCTATGTCATTCTGTTTAGATAGTTACATGAAATCTCTAAAATAATAAACTGCAACATTTGTACACCATTTTTTTTCAGCCTACTATTTGGCAATCATTGACACTAATGAGGTAGACCTTCCAATCACACAGCAAGTATTATTACTGTTTCACAGATGAGAGAATTGAGGTAAAGAGAAACAAATAGCTCTAGGGCCTCCTTCCGCTAGAAAAAGATTCCAAGTTAGTGATTCACAGGCCTGAAATATGATCATAGCTTCACTATTTTTCTGTAGACTCCAAATTATTAACGGATCATTGTCATTACAGAGTTAAGTGTACTATAAGGAAAATATGTCCATCACACTGGATATTTGCAGACAGTAACACACAATTTAGATTTCACTTGAGAACTATTAGAAAACTCCTCTTATAAAAACACAATCCCTATTAACTGTTGAATTTCACACAATAAATGTGACCCTGATATAACAGGATGTGGGGGGGAAAAAAAGAAGAAAGAAAAATCCCCAAACCCAGCAAATAACAGACTCTACACTGTAACAGTGCCAGGATGACTGTGTGGTGGAGTTCATTGCTTTAGACTCTCCATACATGTTTACAGCCCAAAAGCTTGAAGTTCAAAGAGACAGAGAATTCATAACTAAAAAATAGATGTGAACCACTTAAGGATTTCACTTAAGCCCAGTTCAATGTTTGGAGACTGCACAGTAAAATGTCTCTGTGTGCCACTGCTCATCCCCCATGTGTTTGTACTGCTGTCGCAGGAGCAAGGCTGAAAATTGCCTCAGCATGTTAAAAGCATAAATATTGTAGGAAAGTCACAGGAAGGGAAGCATACCTGAACTCAGAGAATCCCAGGCAGCTGATGACAATTTTCAAAGATCCCAGTGGAGCTGTAGGAACACTTGTAAATAGCTGTGGTAACAAAAAGTACCGTATATAGGTCTACTGGCTACCAGAGTGAACAAAAGGCTTCCCAGCTCTTGCTTTCAATCCTCTGCCAGGTGAGAACCTGCTGGCACAAAGTCCTGCCATTATAGATTCTTTAAGGCAAATTTTTAACTTCACATTTTCACTCATGTTCATTACCCTTGCCTTCTCTGTGAGCTGGTGTCAACAGTAACAGGGATTTTTGGTTGTTTTTCTTCACTCTGGTAAACTACTGTTTAAACCATGGTTTCATTCGTAGCTGCAAATATTTATTTCTCACCTCATCTGCTTTCCAACTGCTGTAATCATCACATACATCTCAGTTCTCTGAATGCCATAGCTGGCAGAAAAATAATCATATCAATAGTTGGCAAACTTCGGAGAAATCACAGGTATCTGGTAGATAGCTAAAGTTGCAGCATCAATCTACATTTACTACAGAGAAATAAAGTTAAAGCTGCTATTGCCTTTCAAGCCTTTATGATCCTTTCCCAGTTGCCTCAAGGATTAATGGCACTGCGTTCCGAAAACATCTGAGTTCCTCTCTTTGAAGAGCTATGCAAATTGCTGTTTGTGTGCAAACTGGAATTTACTCTCCTAATTTTAATTGGTACACCATCATGCAGATGTCTGCTAATAGTAGCTTGATTTGTAGATTAAGGTCAACAGACCCAAACAGCACAGTGTTATTTGTTTCAACTAAAGAGATCAAACCCACAGAATAATGATAAAAAGCACAGAGTTCAAATCAGAGGAGAGACAGGTTCCGCATCTTCCTAAGGGTCCATAACCTCAGCTAAACATTAATCTGCAACAGGAGTTGTGTTAATTTTGTCTGTTTGGTCAGACAGTTTCTGAACAGCTGGCAAACTGAAATGGTTTGTCATTTATATGCAGATACTACTGACAGATCCTGGGATCTTGCTGAAAGATAGGCTTCCAAGTGAAACTGTCAAAACTGATGGAACAGTTTCTAGTGTCGAGACACAAATACTGGATGTTTTTCTGGAATCAGCCGCTATATCAAGTAAGTGTTTTTCAAGGGATTTACAAGTTACTTTTCCACCTTTGTTGCTCATTGCAGTAATGATTCCAAGGAAAATATCTCTATAGCAACAAATTTGCTTCCAAAATGCATAAATAAAAATGGTAGGAGATGCCTATGGAATAAGACATTCTTACGGACTCTAAACAACAAGAGAAAGAAATTACCTGTGTATTAATCTGAAGGTTTAACAAAGACATTAAAAGATATGTCTTTTGGATTTTTTCTGATAGAAACTTATCCATCGACTTTAATAACAAGGAAAAATCAGATTTTATGTCTGATTGCCTGATTTGATCAGTTGAGACAACTAGGATCATTGATTGAAAAAAAGATTGGTTCATAGAGACTCAAGCTTCAATATCTTTATTTCTAAAATGGCCATAAAAAGAGAAAGTATGGAAATGAACCGTTCTTGTTTCCAACTAATTGTATCTCTGTACCATAAGGGTCTCTCCTAAGGAAAAATTAAACTGTAAAAGTGCAACTCAGTATGCTTCTGCAGGTCCTCAATTAACACAAAACTACATCTCTTCATCTCAGAGAAACTATTCAAGCTAAAAGGGCACACAGTAAAGAGCCCCTATTGTTCTGACAGACAGGGCATGTAACAGCATACTCACACCACACACACAAAGCGCACTTCAATCAGGAGAAGAGAATTCCTGAACAGAATGTAATTATTGTTACATGCTAAAACAATTAGTGAAGTGTCATTGGAGGCACAGCCATTGCATCTACAGCTCCAAACTTCTGGGCCGAGATCCGGAAATTATATCACTTGAAAGCCCTTAACAAGAAATAATGAGCATTTTTATGGCACCAGAACCATAATTCATATCAGCCATTTAATGTGTGAACATAATTAAGCAGTCAATATACTTTGATGTAATGGCTGGTTTCTAAGCTTTCCTCTCCCACTCTAAACATTACAAAAAGAATTTGAAGAAATAATTAAGGAATTTAAGCATCATAGGGCCAAGTGAACTCCTAGACACCAGCATAGTAGGGAAATCCTCAGTCAAGGATCCAGGGTTGTGATGTCAGGAGGACAATATTATGCAAAGCTAATTCATAGTATCATAAAATCATAGAAGATGCTGAGTTGGAAGGGACCCATCAGGATCACAGAGTCCAACACCTGGCCCTGTGCAGGACACCCCCTGAGTGACACCATGTGCCTGAGAGTACTGTCCAAACACTTCTTGAAGTATGTCAGGCTGTGACCACTTCCCTGGGGAGCCTGTTCCAGTGCCCAATCACCCTCTGGGTGAAGAATCTTTTTCTCATATGCATCCTAAACCTCCCCAGTCTCAGCTTCATGCCATTTCCTCTAGACCTGTCAAAAGAGTGAAGAGATCAGTGCCTGCACATTTCTCTTTCCCTCTCAAGGAAGTTGTAACTGCAGTGAGGTCTCCACTCATTCTCCTCTTCTCCAGGCTGAACAGACCAAGTGACCTCAGCCTCTCCTCACACGGCTTCCCCTCAAGGCCTTCCCCATCCTCATGGTCCTCCTTTGGATACTCCCTGATAGCTTCATGTCGTTTTTTCTGTTGTGGTGCCAAAAACTGCACACAGGGCTCAACATGAGGCCACTCTAGTGCAGAGCAGAGCACAGTAATCACCTCTTTTGACCAGAATTGCCTCATTTGACCAGCCATCTAATTGAAAAAGATAGAGTTAAAACTGAGATAGAAAATGCAACAAAAGGAGAATAATTTTTAACATCCAAAAAGATAAGAAGAAAAAATGTCTGGAAGGTTTCCTTAAAAGTCATTTGAAAAATTACAGGTTTTTTGTTTGCGTGGAAGGCATTAAACTCAGACAATATCTACAGTATGCCTATAATTGTATTCTGAAGACCATTTTTATTCATATGGCTTTGTAATACAAGCATGGGGAGACGCTGCATGAAATTAAAACTAAGTAAATTTCATATGTATAAAGGAGAATAGATTTTATGCACCATATAATTGCCATAACTGCTTGAGCCCTATAAGATATTACTGAAGAAATAGCTTGGTAAGAATAAATAAATTACAAAGGTCACTACTCCTCATGTTTATAGCACAAACTAATAACTAGCTGAAAAAAGAAGGAAATTATTCTTCCTCTACTACTTTTTATACAAACCAAATATAAAATATAGGATTGTGCATGTCTGTGCATGAGATATGACTTACCACCTCTGAAGCACATAAAACACACACACTAATGTAAGAGAAAAGAGCAGAGAAAATTATCCATGCAACCCATTTTGGAGTGGGAAACCCTGCATGCCTAAGCTGGAGTACAGAATCCAGGTCTACATCTTAGAGAGTCTTTAATGCCTAGATGCTCATTCTGCTGGAGTGGCAGTGATTGAGCCATTCAAGAAAAGTATGATCTCCATCCTAGTTCTGGTTGGAGAAAAAAACACATAAAATGAAGTACTATTTACATACTAATACTATAAAACAGGATTGTGATAACATTTGCTTCATGCTTCTAGGCTGTGTGGTTTACCCTAACAGTTGTAGCTCTAAGGCTTCCCCGAGCACAGGCTTAGAAGCAGATCTGTTGTACTCCATGACACGCATTCTAAAGGGTTTCTGTGGGGTCACAGAACAAATGCTGAAGCACCCTTTATAAACTTTAAGGTGCTAATGTTTAGCCCTTCTGGGAGAGAACCCACTTGCCTTGATTCTTCGGTGTCAGATCACAATGCATATCAGCACTTGTACTGAAGAAAGGAGTCAGATGCAGCTGCACCTTTGCATTTCCTCATCTCATTGAAGCTCTAGTGAGACTTATAAGTGCTGTACTGAGGCACCTTCTGGGAACCATGGGCCTGTCAGCCTGACCTTGGGGCCAGGGAAGGTCATGCAGTAGGTCATCCTGAGTGCCATCACACAACCTGTGCAGCACAGCCCAGCCAGCACAGCTTTGTGAAAGGCAGGTCCTGCTTCACCAGTCTGATCTCCTTCTGTGAGAGGGTGACCTGCTCTGTGGATGAAGGAAAGGCTGTGGATATTGTCTGCTTGGACTTTGGTAAAGCCTTTGACACTGTCTCCTGCATCATTCTCCTGAAGAAACTGTCTGTTCATGGCTTGGATGGGTGCAATGTTGTCTAGGTTAAAAAACTGGCTGGATGGCTGGACCTAGAGAGCGGCAGTGAATGGAGTGAAATTAAATTGTGACTGACTGACTGGTAGTCAGTCACAAGAGGTGTTCCCCATGGTTCAGTGCTGTGACCAGTTCTGCTTAATATCTTGATCAACAATCTGGATAAGGAGACTGGATGCATGCTCAGCAAGCAGATGACACCAATCTGGGCAGGACTGTTGATCTATTGGAGGGTAGGAAGGCTCTGCAGAGGGATCTGGACAGGCTGGATGGATGGGCTGAGGCCAAAGATTTGAGATTCTATATGGCAAAATATCCTGTCCTCCTCTTGGGTCACAACAACCACATGGAATACTACAGGCTGGGGAAGAGTGGCTGGAAAGCTGCCCAGCAGAAAAACACCTGGGGATGCTGGTGACAGCAGCTGAACATGAGCCAGCTGTACCTAGGTGGCTGAGAAGGCCAATGGCATCCTGGCCTGGATCAGCAATAGTGTGGGCAGCAGGACCAGGGCAGGGATTGTCCCCCTGTACTCAGCACTGGTGAGGCCACACCTCGAGTGCTGTGTCCAGTTCTGGGCTCCTCATAACAAGATAGGTGCTGGAGTGTGTCCAGAGAAGGGCAGTGAAGCTGGTGAAGGGTCTGGAGCACAAGTCCTATGAGGATCAGCCACCTTAGCATCGCACACTTGCCATAGTGTGCAAGGACTTGAAAGCTGATTGATCCAAAGAAATATACTACTGCGAGCATGGAGATCTTGAAAGAAAACTGTCAGCGGACAACAGCAGCTGCTCATGTCTCAGGTAATTTCCTTTAGCCAAAATTAAGATTATGACTGTAAAGAAGTCAACCACAGTCAAAATGGACTACAGCAGGGCGGTTGCGTTCAATTACACTCCTCTCTACATCTTTTCTTGAATTACACTAACAGAAATCTGCCAGGTGTTAAGAACCTTCTGGAGCACAGAGTTCTCACATTGTAAAACAGAACCCCCCATATTCCTCCATCTTCCAGAACCTACAAGTTCATTACAAGTTACTAATGTTCCTTTCTTTTCTGAACAGGCTGAAAAGCAAGGAAACCATCACCCAGTTGGAAAAACACCAATGAAAAGTGTGATAATTCATTCTTATGTCAAAGACTGTGAAGAAGAGAGAAAATGTGATAAATTAATCCATTCTAATAAGGAGAGATTGTAATAAGAATAGGGACTCATTCAATTAATCCACTCTTAATATAATCCTATAAGAATGATATGGACCTCCCTGGATACCGTATCTCCAGATATAACAATTCTTTTTTCTTTGCCAGCAGTTCCTGATTACAGAAAAGCAATTAGGCAAAACTGTCTAATAAAGTAGTATTTGAGAGATAACCAAAATATAACCAATCCAAAAATGTAGCAGATTAGTTTATAGAACCTTCTTAAAGAAGCCAGATCCTGGGTAGGGTAAGCAAACTGACTCTCAAATTGATTCAGATTCTGGGTGAGACAAGATTTTTTTTTTTTGTTTTTGTTTTTTTTGGGGGTTTTTTTTGTTTTTTGTTTTTTTTTTTTTTTTTTTTACATCCACAGAAAATACTTTTGGGTGTTTTAATGTGTATTCAGATTAGGTGGTTGCTCTACATACAAAAAGAATTTAAAGAATTATGTAAGAAAAATATTAGAGGATACAGGAGAAGCTGTTTTTCATGCTCATTAGATATGACCCAGGGCCAATGACTAAGTCATAAAACTTTTCCACAGACTTTTATTAACAGTTAGTTTCCCAGTGAGCAGTGTGTAAAGACTATAATGCCTGGATCTCTGTAGAAAGGTAAAATGCAGTGGTCTATCTGGTTAGCTGCACCATCAGTCTTCAAGATCTGACCACATCCTAGCAAGATTTACTATGCCTGCACCAGTCAGTCCTGCACACCATGGCCACAGTTCAGTTGCCCTGTATCTAGTAAGTCACTGAAAATTAATAAGAAAAAAGTTTTATTCTCTGCTCCTTAATGTACCATAACCATAACACCGTAACACATAACCTCAAAGCTACAGTAACAAATCTCCTGCCAATTAAACAGAAAAAACAAAAACACAAGACTGTAATGGAATCCTGATATATCCACCTCAAGAGCAAACCAAATCCTATCAGACAATTTTGCCTCATGTCTATAAGGCAAAACTTAGATTCTGCCTCTTTTCCCCATATCTATTGCATTGGTTCTTTGTACTTTATACCAAAATTTGTATTTTGGTTTATTATTGCTTAGATATTTTTTGTCTGTAGTTTGATGATACATGATAAGCACAATATTTCTGAGTCATCTTTATCTGCCTGGTTTCCACTATGCAAAGGTTACTAATGAGGGTTGGCATCAAGTCTTCATTTTCTTTTTTTGTTAATCAAAATTAACAGTAGACCTGTGTTGAATCTACTCAAGTTCCTCCAGACATGTTTCTGTCACTTCACATCATTGATACAGCATAACTTAAAATTGTCATTTAAACTACAGTCTTCTTAAATGCTTCTGTCTGCACCTGTTTTACAACCAGTTCTCCTTAATCACATATTCCATGACACCTTCTTAATGATAATTTTTCCTCTGAAAAATCACCAGACCTGATGCACTCACTAATGCATATAATGTTTATTACTGGAAAGACAGACTTTTATATCATGAAAACTTGCTATGTATAAAGTTTTGGTTTATAATTTGACATATATTTATACAGTGCTAAGTTTAATATTTACATTTAAGGGCTATTCTTTTTCCTTTAATACTATAAAAACTTTTTTGCTGTTTCAGGAGCACTTAGAGAAAAATAGTACTTTGATGGTAGGTTCAGGTTTCCTAAAAACATATTTCCTTCAGATTTTAGGATTTTTCACAGCATAGAGATTGCCCTGTGGAACATGGCTAACCACCTGCTTTCAACACCAACTGGCATTGCTACAATTATTATCTTAGATCTTTCAGTAGCATTTGACATCAGTTGACATTGCTCATCATGGGATTTTCCTGGAGCATCTGGAATCTTATGTTGGCCTAAAAATCATTACTCTGCACTGCCCAGAGCAGTCAGTTCTAATCTTTTTAATTTATATGTCTTCAGTGCAGTAGGCTCTGCTGCTAGACTTACTTTTTTGTCTCCAGGCTCCTGAAGTCTGCATAATGCTCTTGGCCATAGTGTCTAAGTAACAGGGCATTTGCTACAGCAATTAGTTAAACAGCAGCATCATAAAAGTGTTCACTAAAGAATGACAAAATAAAAATTTTAAATGATAATACAAATCATATTCCACAGCGTATCAAGTCCTAGGTGGCCATTCTTGGACTGAGCAGTAGAATTAATTCTTGGTAATGAGTCATTCAGTGAATAAATTTTTATTTTTTTTTTATTTTCTATCTATTCAGAGTTCAATCAACTTTTATTTTTTGTGTCTATATAATAACTAACAAATTAATAGTGTTTAGAATAGGAGCTGCATTATATTCAGTGACTGTAAGGTGTAATTCGTTCATACATATCAGGATAGTGAGTTACTGTTTTTTTTTTTATAATTAAGTATTCTTTTGTGAAGAACAGAAAATGGTAAGTATAAGATACTCTTCCTTGCACATACATGATTTATGCAGATATAAACACTAGTATTGTTATGATCTACTGCTTACCAAACTCTGCAGACAGCAAAGCCACTGCTTCTTTAAACCATTAACTTGGTGGGCATTACTTTGGCCAAGCCAGCTAGGTTTGATTCTTTTTCATCATTGTCACTAAATTCTACATTGGAGATTTTAGCTTTGTGACACTGAACTGGGTTTCCACTTGTAGCTTTCAGTGGTTTTACAGACACAAAATATTGCTGTAGGAATGGATGAGAATTTGCATTGGTAGCCTTTCCTAATGCATATATACAGACACACGCATGTCAACAGACGGCTTTCTTGAGACTTACATTGGCAGTGGAGAAGGAGCAAGAACAGGGAAGTGAATGGGATGAAAGGAAGAGAGTTCAACAGATTTTCCAGCAGAAAGACTGGAATTTATATTAGGATGTCATTTGACAAAATGGCTCGATCAGGTATCAAACTAAACTAGCATATCAGCGTATTTATTAGCCCTCCTCTTAATGCGTTGTACTGGCTTCCACCCAAGGATCTGATTGATGTCATTGCGCCACCTCATCTGCCGCAAAAGTATCTACAGCTCCTATGGCTCTGGATTTGGTGGCAAATGTAACTTCATTTTTTTTTTTAATGTTTCTTGCCAAGAGAGTCTTGCCAAGATATTTGATGATGTAATTCACCAGTCCTGATTATTGTGTAATTCCAGTTTATTGTTGACTACTCTATTTCTGAAGTTCCTTACTGCAAGGGCTTTTTACCATTATATGATTCACCTTTGCAACTCAGCTCCTTCAGACATCAGGAAGATGGATGCAGTAAGCAACTTTAAGGCTGTTTAATTCATTCTGCCTGGAACAGTTTTTAATTAGATATCATTTGAGATTTTTTTAATTACTTCTTGATGCTTCTGGTCACTGAACTCTGTAACATGCCCTAGTATGATAATGAGAAGTATGCCTTAGAAGTTGAAATGCTAGAATAATAAGCGCAAAATCCACTCAATATTATTCTTCGAGTCAGAAAAAGTGCTCTCATTTGCCTTTTTCAAATTATTTTAATAAATTATAAATTTTCTAAAATCATCATGGGGAAAAAAATAGCACAACCTCTCCAAATCCAGAGATAGTCTTTCACAATGCTTTTTCATATTTTGAGGGGGGGGGCGGGGGGAGCCTGAGGGAAAGATAGAATACCACCTAGAGTGATATTCAGATGGCATGGTAAAATCTTTTATTCTATGCAGAAGAAGCTGAAGTCTAGAGATAGAACCAGTGCAGACTGAACTAGCAGTGAAAAGAAATAGTAGCATAAAAGCAGCCTGCCCCACCTCTTCCCCTTAAAAATACCCAAACAAACAAAAAACAACACCACCAAAACACACAAACAAACAAATAAAAATCTAAAAAAAAAAAATTAAAAAAATAAACCTTCCTGCTTGTACAGGTCCCTCTTCTTCTCTGGGACCATCTCTGTACAATTTCTCCTTGCAATTAGATTTGTGGAAATTGTAGTTACAATGCAATGAAGTTAGAGGACAAGAACTTTGAAGGGTTTGAATAACTACTGAGCCAAACTTGTAATTTTTGGTAGTGAGTCTGCTGACAAAAACCTGGTTTTGATGACAAGCATACTACTTCACTAGCAGCTTTGGGTAACTGAAGCTAGATATTCCATAATGAAACCAAGAGCAACTTATTGTACGGCTACTCTCACTACAACTTCATTCTAGTGACTTGTCAGGACCACAGAAGCTAAAGAAAATTGCAGAAGAATTATAGACTGCCTTTCCTTTCATCAGCCTCTCTTAAACCAAAGAAGCTGTTCTTCTTAGGAGAGTCAAATCTCCATAATAAAGAGATAATAAAAGCAAGCAGCTTTATCCAAACAACCACAAGAAAAATGTTACTTTATGCGAGAAGCAGGTGTCATGAGTACAATCCTAGAGCAAAACACTCACAGACTCCTTAAATGAGCTTTTCACACTGCTGTCATAGGTACCTAGAGCTCTCTATGATAAAATATTAACTCTCTATCATGCTCCAGTTCATGTCTTTGTATACTAATTAGGTGCAGATGCTCTGAAACCAGTGAGAGAAAAATATATTTAGACAGATATTATCCAGAATAGGAAGAAGAACTACAACATGAAATAGGTCTTGTCCATCTCTGAATTCTATGAGTCAGATATAAAAGCTTTGTCCTACAGTGTTGCTCATCCCTGCTCACATGATTTTGTATAGGAATAAAGAGATTCAGTGACCACCAGAGAACAGAAAGTGATGCTGTTGCACTCACAGAAAAGGAGAAAGCAGTGCTTTCCTGAAAATGTCAGTCTCAAACCTATTACTGTATCCTTTAGTCTTTTTCTTACATATACATTTTATAAGCACACTGTGTGTCATTGACACCAGCTGGAATACAATCAGGAGTATGAAAATCACTTATATAATTCATGCCATAATAACAAGGCATATGGGCACCCTGTAAATGCTCATATTTCAGATAAAAAATTTTCTGTCTCCAAGAATGACTGGAAAGTTATGATCAAGGAATCTAGGAGTTAAATGCTTATACCAAGACAGATGAAATTTTATTGAAAGAAAAGAGATTAGAGAAAAAAAATCATTTTAATGTAAGACACTGAGGAAGGCAAATCAATCTTCCTTGTCCAATAAGCATCACACACAAAAGGAGTATTTGGTCTGTAAAAATTCTCATTCAATATCAGAAAATAAGTTGTTTTAGTAAGTATAGAGAAAGCATTTTCAGTGGGAATTAATTTATCTTTCTATTGGCCTGAATGCTACCTTTAGTTGACATTGCCATCATCTGGTTTGGTCTCAAAATACTTCTGTATCAGTAGGTAAATCACTTTGTCCTCTAAGTAACTCGTCCCAGTTCCCTTGCCCATCACATAAGATAACTGAAGCCTTGAGATGCTATCTGTTAGTAAAAATATACAAGAAATGCAGAGTTGTTTTAATTGATCAAGAACAAATTGCCACATTTGTGTAAAAATTAGTATAGATAGTTCTAATTAAACCTGTCATAAGAAGAAGCAGCTGCTAATTATGGTAGCAACGGCACTTTAATTGACATGGGAGCTTAATATCTTTTGTTTGATTCCATACTACTGACAAATAACAAATTGGAAAAAAAAATTAAAGAACCAGCATCAGGCATTTGGTTGGAATTGATTAACATTTAGATATGATCAATCCAAGACATGAAGCATCATTAATCCAGGTAGTGACCCCTAGTTATGTTGCTCAATTGCTCACAGATCCACAAACCTTGTAGCTGAATTAATAGCATTAATTTTATCTTTTCCACCACTGGCTAACTACAATAACTGTATATTAGTAGCAGTGGCATAAGTATAAGCAGTGACACAAACATCTCAACACAATGCAAAAACATTTTTGCTCACTTTATGTGCCACAGTAAGCCTATGCTTCGGTCTCCTGTAGATCAACTGCAAAAGTCTCCCTCACTTCAGAAATCAAGCGGCAAGCAACAATCACAGTTAAGACATTTCCAGACTTTAACTCAATTATATAATTAGGTTTCTGATAAATTTAAAAGCAGAGTCCTACATTTCTTTCCACTGTTCTCAAAGCAAACAATCAATTAATCTTTTACCATATGGCTTCCTAAATGAATTCCTCACAATCTTTCCCTTGAAACTCAAACTACTTGGAAATTTGCAGCCAAAGCATCTTGTTTACTCAGAAGAGAGTATCCTCAAAGACACTAGCATTTCGAGAAGCCATTAGTTTTGATTATATAATACCAAGGCACAGTATCAGTCACATATTTTTCTATGAAATTCCAGCTGCAGACATCTGGGTCATGATACAAAACATGAGAAAAAAACAATCACCACTGGAGCAAGAATGCACAAGTCATGCAAGTCTGTCCTGGCTAGAGAATCATAGGATTCATTAAACTACACTTTCTAAGATTATACTGAGAAAGTATTGAAGCATTTAAAATGTAGACTGATCAAGCACTGATAAAGATCTAAGAAAAAAAGGTATTTTATAGGGAGCTAAAAGGAAACCAAAACCAAGCATCCAGAAGACTTTGGTATTCTCATTTTACCTGTACACTCAGGTTTTGCCATTGAACTCAGGACAAGCCAGAAATTAATGGGGGGGAAAAAAAAAAGTTGTGTGTTCATAGCAATATTAAGGCTGTTCTTTTAAAAAGTATATCTAAACTCAGGTATATAGATGCAGAAAACTTTGGTCAGTCCTTTTCCTGCACAATCATTTTCCTGTAATTCCATCATTTATAGTACAGCACTGGGCCATCCCAAGTTTCAGTTAAGCTGTTTGAAGAGCCTGCAGCCAAAAAAACTGCCCAGTGAAGAGGTACTAATACAAAATTTGGAAGGACACAAATTCCATTCTCATTTATCAAAAGGTAAATGGTCTGTTTGGGATTTAAATTCATTTGGGCCCAGATCCCTTATGGGACAGTACTGATACAAGAGGTTGATAAAGAGCTTGTTCTTTATCTTAAGTCTGGATTCTGTATCATTAAAAAGCACATAAAGAGTTCTGTACTTCACACAGCTTTCAGAAGAATGATCACAATGCATTCAATCACTCTGGTGATTGGTCACGTAAGTGTCAACAGCTTGAGGAGTACTAAGATGTGTTATCAGAAGAGCTGGTCTAAACGTTTCTGGTCTTGCTGAAAAAAATGGGTGAATAAATTCTTCTCTCTACATAACTCATTTTCCTTTCTAGCAAAAATTGTCAGGTCCTGAAAGCATAGAAACCTAGGAAGTTCTCTCTGACAGTATCTGTCATTCTTGATAGCTTGGGAAATAAAAAGAAGGTTTAATCAGGTCAACTTCCAATGTCTTGAAATTATATCCTAGCTCTACTGAAGCCAGTCACCCTAAGAACATTAAGATGCTTCAGAATCCCAAATTAATTTGATGCAACTGCCACTCAGCTCCTGTCCTAGTACTTTCCATTTGCTAGGCACAACAAATTAATGACAATTCAGACAGGACAAAGTTAAGGAACAATACATAATGTTCTTTTCCAGAAGTTTGGTTATTGCCTACAGCAACATTAGACTCAAACTTCTGAGTAGAAACAAAAAGTCATACTTTACTTTTACAGGAAATGTGAGCTGTGCTATATGAGGTGTATGTAATTCCCACTTTGTAGAGACAGTATTGTGATTTCATTTAACCTTAGAAACAATCATTGCTGTTATTAAACTTGAAGTCTTTTATAGTCTGCAGAAAAGTTATTATTTTACAGCTACTTTGTATTTTCCTTTTTACCCCTCAGTAGTAAAAAAATCTAATATTCTTGTACATCTCATCCTCAGGATATAAGCAACTCCCCTGAAGTATCTGTCATTAAGGGCTATAAAGCATGAACAATTGGATGCAGATTACCTTGTCTATCCACAACACTTATGCATCTTCCCATTACCATGGTGCCTGAACACTTCACAATTTTAAATGCAATTATTCTCATAAAACAAGAGAAGCGCTGCCATCAGCATTTTCTAGAAAGAGAGCAGAGGCACAGAAAGTCTGTGAGACTTTCAGTGAAGTCAGTCACAGAGGCTACCACTCAGACTAGTGGATTCACCTCTCCGTTGTTTTATCTTGCCCTGAGCAAAGTATTCAGACAGAGGCAGTCTATATATAAAGCTCCCTGACATATTAATCTGTGTATGTGTGTGTGTAATGCAGAAAGCCTAGTGAAATTGTGCCCTGACCTAGTTAGGGGCTCCAGATGCTTCTGTAGGCTAAATAATTATGATAGCAATTATGTTAATTTAGAATAAAGTTACTGAATTCAATCAAGTTATTCCAGCATTACATCAGTCTGAGATGAGAACTGAGCACTGAGTGACACATCCACTAATGTTTTTGGACCTTTTTAGAGTGTTCATAGCCCACACGATGCATTCAATTGCCTCCTTAAATCTAAAGTGTGTCCAGAGTAACGGGAAAGTGCTGCCCAAGCAGAAAGTCTCTCCTGTTCAATAAACACTGTCCTCTGAAGTACTAACATTACTAGAGGAGAAAAGCTTCTTTAAGCTTTCTTCTGTTATCTCAAATGTTCTAGAACTGTGTAAAATTGTTTAGAGGTTACAGCGGCATTTCTGCTTTTACAGCTCATTTAACTATGCAATTAGACATTACAATAGATATGGAAGATTTAAAATTAGATATGCTTATCTTCAGTGCATGGGTCAGTACTTTTAACTTTAAAATAAATTAAGATTTTGCTTCTCATCCCCCTCCCCTCTCTACCACAAAATGAGGGTGTTTATCTTAACTCAGCAATTCTTACTGCGTCCATCAGATGGTAGGAAGCAAAGGGATAAGTTTTCTAGATTTAAAAAGAAAGCGCTGCTGTAAAGCAATTGCAAGATAGCCAGACCAATAATTCATTTTGTAAATGTGGAGAAAAATGTGTGCGAATACAGAATTTCCATGATAGGAAGGTGAACAGGCAGTCCAATGATTGGTAATTCAGTGCTGGAAATTACATCAGCCTGAACAGATATACAGTATTATATTTCTGTTCAAAATGGGGAAACTGAATGTCAGCGCAGTGGGGGACCAAGTAGTAGAGGAATATTGCATCTTTAATAGGATTTTGAATTCAAATATGCTGAGTAAAACTGCTTAAAATTGTATCTGAATAATAAACAGATAACATTTTCATTTAAAAAACAAACCTGCTGCTGGATCAACACGTAGCTGTAAAATCCATTCTTTTATGAAGAGGATGAGAAAATATACCCTGGAAATAGAAATAAGAAGTGAAATTTCAACCATGTGGCCTTCTTCAGACTATGGAAGGAAAAATATAACAAGGTTAACTTTGTTCTTTTTTGTCTGCAGCCCAAAGAGAGTCTCAAAGCCACAATATCGTTTCTCATCATGGTTTCTATTTCTAGCATAGTAGAGAAAGGTTTGGGGTTGGAGAGGGGAGAGGTTTAAACTGCTTTCTTCCCATTTTCTTTCAGCCCCAGAGTAGCATTATTTGTATTTAACATTCTACTTAATGTTGGAGTAGTTTATGTGAGAAATTATGCGTATTAGTAAATGAGAACAGAATCACAGGCTAAAGAATATGCACATTTGTGAGAGATCAAGAAGTCAGCTTATTCTAGAAAGAGTACTTCCAGTGACCAATACCAAGTGTGACTGTAACAGAATGGAATAGATCTTCCATTTACTTGAGGCTTTGCTTAGAACACATAAAAATCAACAGAAATTGACATTATTATTACTATTGTTGTTGTTATTATTATTATTATTCATTTCAATGAGTGTAGGATCAACTATTTATCTCCTACCCTCAACAGTTTCCAATGACTGGAATGTCAATAACGAACCCTTTTTCCTCATTGATATTGAGTCACCGTTAGAAACAGATCATCCTTCCTACATAGGAAACAAAAAGCGCCCCCCATAAAACATCTCAGACAATACAGAAAGCATAGCTTTAGCAGTCGGAGCATTTGTGGAATTAGACACAAATTTTCAAACAGCTAAAGAAAATAAGGTCCAAATTCCCACCCTCACCAAGGCCGCCCACAACTCTACGACTACCTGAAAGGAAATTGTGGTGAGTTGGGGGTCAGGCTCTTCTCCCAAGTAACAAGTGACATGACAAGAGGAAATGGCCTTAAGTTGTACTAGGGGAGGTTTAGATCGGATATTAGGAGAAATTTCTTCACTAAGAGTGTTTTCAAGCATTGGAACAGGCTGTGCAGGGAAGTGGTTGAGTCATGATCCCTGGAGGTATTTAAAAGTAAAATTTAAAAGATGGGGCACTTAGGGACATGTCTCGGTTGTGAACATGGTGGTTCTAGGCTAACTTAATGGTTGGACTCAATGATCTTAGAGGACTTTTCCAACCTTAACAATTCTATCATTCTATTCTCTGTTTCTATGATCTAAGTTATTTTCACAACCATCCTTAACTCCTGAAGTTTTTATTTGTCATTATATGATTAAATGTAGAAGAAAATATTTTCTTTTAATAAGACCTTCTTTGAGCTATGGCTAGCAAAGTGATATGAGAAAATGAGAAATGAGATTTTTTTCATATATATATATGAGACCTCAGGTTTTCCTGATCCTTTTCCAAGCAAAACACCCATGATTTTTTTAAATTTTTTTTTTCAGTTCAATACTGAAAATCTGCAGCTATTTGGCTATAACATCATACCACAGGCTGGTAAAAAATACTTGGAAGAAAAACTTAGTGAACATGCTGAAGGTAAACACACTTTCATAAGCACATTAAACTTTGTCCCGCAGGGTTGTAGAGGCACTGAATATAGAGAGCATTTTCATTTAAAGACTGGTAAAGCTCTTGGTGTTCTTGCTATCAGTGCTCACCTAGTTTAGCTAAGTTATTGAATTAAAAATTAATGAAGAACCAGGTTTGAAATTCTGCCCCACTGCACAAAGCTTATAAATACCCTACAACGATACTGCATCATCATGATAAATTATACATGTAATGGTTCTGAAAGTTATGTAAATTCAAGAAAACTTTAATAAAGTTGTACTCTAACTGACATTGATTGTGTACAGTTGCAGACACAACTTAATCAACTGATTCTGAGCTGCAGTAAAAGAGAAATATGTATTCTCTTCTCTTGTTTATTCCCTGGAAGAATAAACTGAAAATCACCAAATTATCCTCCCTTCACAACTGTCTGAATATTAATTGCAAGCTTGAAGGGCAACAAAACACACTCAGCATCGCCAGGACTAGTAATTAATTTGAAAGTTTCAGACTCTGACATATTGTGTACACAGTGCTGAAATGATAACCCAGAGAATGTATTCCTCCTTTGCTGCTTATGGTCTATGATCATTCTTGTAGATACACTCAGAATTTAAATTTTTCAGACTACAGACAGAATAAATTGCAGACCTTTAGACATTAATCCAAGGCAAAAAGGTCACTACAGAAAAAAATTCTACACTATGTGTAAGTAATTTTGGTGCTAAAGTATTTATAAGGAATATTCCTATCTTTTTTTATAAAATTAAAAATTATGTTTCAAATCATTATGAATAAAAATTGTGGTTAAACCACCATGACAGTCAGTAATTTTCAGTGGTTTCACTATTGCCCTCCACAAATGACTCTGACAAACAAAATTTGGCAATACAGAGAGCTCACAGAATGCTGATAAGCAAACTCTCTCACTTTAGGGAAAACTTTTACATTTCTTAATGTTACATTTACTGAATCATCCCTTCATAAGAATCTTTTCCCCTTACTTTGATTATTTGCACAAGGTTGAGTCCTTTACAAACACACTGTAAAGGTTTAAAGGAGTGTACTGACATTATTCTCTGAGGAAAGCATTTACCAAAGTGCTAGGAAGAGTTGATACAATATATAAGTATTCCAGTTTTCTCCAGACTTTGTAATTTCTGTAGATACAGAAGTCTATACCTTTATAACTGGAAACTTGCTTCTTTCCCAAAGCTCAGCCTCATGTAAATGATGCCAATACCTCAAAGCTTGCAGAGAGACTGCAACTATCGCACTTAGACATCAGCTTCACTGTGCATGTTGTTGGAGAGTAGATCACTTTACTCATTAGAAAAGATGTAAGAAGAAATATGAAAACACAGCTTGAATGTCCAATCCAGCTCAGTGTTTATATGCCTCTGTGCTATTGGGTTGATGGTCATATGAGCACTAAACTTTAGTAGGGCCATATTTGTTTCACTTGCTCTACCCAGTCTGTCTAAATGCAAGACACTCCTCATCTGGAAGCAGCAGATATATTAGTGCAACCTTCAGAGAACAAAAACATCTGTTCTATGCAAGATGCACCCTGTCTTTTCATAATCTTTCTAAACAGCAATGGCAGGCACGGATACTCTTAATTATCAACAGAATATATCAGCTTTATCAGAGCACAGCATTTTCCCACCTGTAACCCTCAGAGTGTATGATGTAACACATTCAGGGTTCATTTGGGCTCCTTGCATGCCAGCTATTGTGGTCACAGGTAGTCAGAGTCAGAGCATGCTGACTGAAAATTGTATCATTCAAGGCTACAAAGGATTAAGCATTCAAAACCTACACTTTTAAGTTCTGAGTTGTCTGGGGTAGAATAAATTTTGGATTTGTTGTCTTACAGAGTCTAGTATCACCAAAAGTTCTTCAACATAGCAATCATTAAACAAGGAAAAAATAGATAAAGGACAAGATACAAAAGCATCATCAGATCATTCTGTCAAACCAATCAGGGATCAGTTATAAGATCCAGAGCTCAGACTTTGACAGCAGCACAGCTTACTTACATTCAGGCAATGACTTAAATTATCTTATTATGAAGCCAGAGAAAAACAGATTGGGCCCAGAACATCTCCTAGGCAAAGAAATATTCAGATACACATTTTTGGGGTTGAGTCATTTGTCCTTCTAGAGGAAAACAGTAAAAGTGGGCACGTATCACAGAAGTTCTTAAATGACAGTAGAACTCTTGTTGACAGTTTTACAAACAAACTCAACTTTCAGCAGGATATTATTTAATGTGATGTGCCAAAAAACTCCCTTTAGTAAAATCTTCTAAGGAGTCCTCTCTTCTTGCTGAGCAATCGTAGGGAGAAGCAATTATTCCCTTATTCTCTATGGTGGACAACTGGGAGTTGCAGCCTAACACCTGAAGTTGCCCTTTCCTTGCCCCCTCCCATGGGCAAATGAATACAAGCCACTAAATCTTTTCATCTTTATCTTTAGCTTCTTAAGGAAAGCTAGTTTCACCTGATCCTCCCAAGACCTGGAGTCAGAGTGGAGCATTTCAGCATTCAGGGCTGCTAAAGCAGAAATTCAAAGGGCATTCCTCCCACCTCTTCAAACCTAGCCACCAGCAACTTGGTAACCTCTGGCCTGAGATGCTTTATATAAAAGCACCAACACATCAGTATGACACCTCAGTACTATAACGCCTCAGGTGATTGTTTCTAAGTTTTAAGATCAGAAGTGTGAAGAAACTTTTGATAACAGAGTGTCAAAAATAATCAGAGTAAGAACTATGTTGTTTGTAGTCCTAAATGATAAATGCTTGTCCATAAATGCTCAGCACCTGATACAAATTCTCAGATGGTCAGCAATACCTTAAACTCCACACCAAACTAAATAATTTTCCCTCCCTACTGTTATATATGTATTAATTCCTGGAGAGTCTGGGTATCAAACACAATATTTCTGGTAGGTAGAAGTATTCTCATTTTCTCTCCATTCTTGCAGACACTGTTTTAGTTTGTTTATAACCCTTATCTCCTTCTCTCTGACATGCACATTCGTGTGCACCTATTGTGACTGTGAAAGCATCTTATGAAAGTGGAACTAGAGGAGGTGGGATTTCAGATACCTTAAAGGTGGGGATAGATGAGCAGTGCCAAGAAAGGTGAAAAATGGGAATTAATCCCCTTTCCAAATATAGAAGTAGTACAATTCAGGTCTCTAGTGCTTTGTAGAGATAGTTCTGAGAACTTGTTTTGCAAGGGTAAGGCTTTTCCTCTGTCAGCTTCTGACTGTAGTCTTTCATTTTCTTTATTTTCTCACAAGTGCCTTGGAACAAAATATTTGATTTCACGGTGAATGGAACCTTTTGTGTCAAGCTAAATTAAATGTTTCAGTCTTTCATTTCAGCAAGAAATATTCCTTTCATTACAGTTTGAATAATTCTCTCCCTTTCTCTTTCCCTTCCACTCCCCTCAATTTTATAGTCTGATTTGGCAAGGCAATATCTGACATGACTGCACAGGTTGTCAGACATTCCTCTCTCCCATTGACTAATTTTTATCAAATTTTTCAGAGTTCAAAGCTGCTACGTGAGTTTTGTGGAAATTGGTGGCTCACAAGATGGTAGAGACCATATTAGTACCCCCCACTGAAGAAAAGGCAGACAGAACTTAGTATCTGACAATGACTTCTGGGCTGCTCAGCGCATATTCATTATCTGATCAATTTGTATGTTGTGCTCTAGACTAGTCACAGGACATTCACTGTTTCTCACCGAGCAAGTAAACCAGAAAGCAGGTTGAGACTGACAGAAACTGGCAACAGTATAAGGATAGTCTTTGGGACCAGAGAAGAGATTTAGAAATCTCTCACTGCTGAGTTTGTGGTTCTTGCAGTGGAATGGGAGGGTGTTGTAGGAGACAAAATATATAAACCTCTCACAAACCAGGCTTCCATTGCTCCTTTGCCTGTAGACTGGCTGCCAAAACAAATTTGACTGTTTACACAACTTTCAAGTTACACCCACCTCAAATGTTGAAAAAGGAACATTTACCAGATGGGAAGGTTGGGGGTTTTTACTTCACAGTACTGTCTCTGACTGATAATTTCCATGGATGCTACCAATAAGACAGAAAAGAGCCCCTGTAGGATTATCTTCTCTGCAGAAGCAGTGAAAATAATTTGTTGTCCCACAAGTCTCAGGCCCAGTATTTCATACATATGAAGGAACTTCCAGACCCATTCAGTCCTTCTTCCCATGAAATCCTACTGCCCTGATTTAGGCATTGGCTTGCATTCCCTAAAATTTCTATTTGCCCTTAATAAAAAATTGAGGCAGGCCATGATTAAGGAGACCTCCAACTGCCAAGAGTGAAATATCTGCCTAGAGGGCACATGATTAAGGCCAAGTTCATAGCTCATGCAACAAATTCCATTTTCTTGGACCCACCCAATGAAACATGTCAGCTTGCTAATGAAAATTATCTGTGTCTTCATCTGTATCCAAATTCCTCCCATGCCAGGGGAGAATTACATGGAAATGTAAGCTCTCATCTCTTTTTTGAAAATATTTTCAGGCTATGGATAAACCAAGGTGTAATGGAGGTCCCTAGCTGATATGTTCTTGAACTTCTAATTCTGCTGAAAAAAAGCCAAGTACATATGTCCTTCTCTTGATCACAACAGGACTGAGATCCTTTAAAAAACCATTGCTCATGCAAATCTTACCAAAATCATCCCATACACTTATGAACTATAAAAAATATACATTCTCAGCTTACTCATGAGTATAATTGTGTTTAACTACCTTCACTAGGGCTAAGCAACATATCATATTACTCTATAGATAGTTCATCTAATATTTAGAGTGCTACTCAGTGCAAGTAAGGATGCAGACTTCACAGCCTGGTATCTTCTGGGGGGCTAAAAGCCAAGAAAAAAAAAGGCTAAAAAATAATTTTCATTATATTGGCATGTATTTATGGATTCAAGTGACTAATTGAAGGACTAGCATAAAAACACACTCATGATCGGAAATTGATTGTAGTTTTTTCAAACAGAGCCAGAGCTTTCCTGGGGTTTAACCTGTCATTTGCATAGGTTAATTTTAAATGGCAGTGCAAATTTAGCTTGAAAAGATAATTACAATATTTCACCTCTTTTCATCTCAGGTTATGTAAATGAGACTTTAATCTTTTTGCAGTTCATATCATATTAATAAGTTTAAAAAAATTGATTTATGTTATGCTGTCAATCACTTGATAGCAGTGGACACAAATGAAAGCATGTGGGTACAAATCAGGCTAATTTCTAACTATTCTCTTAAGTCTTTCTTTTTATCTATAGGGTTATGGCACATATTCTAGATAAGAAAGTGAACAGAGAGATAGTTTTGACAGGTATCTTGTTAGATTGATTTGTCATTTTTGTCAGCAGTAAATTAATTCATCTCTCTGATAAGCAAACTGCTTCTTAGACAGAAAGTTCTTTATGCAGTATTTCATTGTCTAAGATTCCACAGGTCTACTCAGGTTCCACTACCTCTCACACATATATTTCTGGTTGCTAAAATTCTTCCTTACGCCACTCTTTGTTTTCTACGGTGAGAATAATGCTCAAATAATTTTGCTCTGGTTTCTCCCTTCCATTTTCATACAAGTTCAGAATTTGTTCCAAGAGCAGTGCAACTCAGCTGGAACCAGGATGGTCACTAATGGTTTGGCTTTGCTTTCAACAGACACTTTTCTTCCAAGAATGTGAAATGAATGGAAAGAGCTCCAGTTCCTAACCATCATGATCAGGTGACACTGTTTTTCACTTATATGTAAACTTTGTTCTCCATTTCACAGATGAAGTATTTCTGGGTCTCTTAGCCATCAGCCTGTCCCAGCAGGAATCAGTACTGGGCAGTTACAGTTTTTTTACTGTAATCATTCTTGATTTCTTTGTTCTGCAAATACAGACAAGGCCTGTTTCCTTCATGAGAAATATTGCAGAAATTATTTCTCCATTAGGCTTAGAAAGCAGCATCTCCCTATCCCTCCAGAACTCCTGTAACGACTTCAAAGCAGATCCAGGCAGTGAAACACTTCTGTCCCACTGATCCTGCATTTATTCCTAGGAGAAGGGACACTTGGCCAAGACAGCCTGGCTGTGTCCCCATACCTATAGATTCCTTGTGGTGCCAAAGAAAACTGATGAGATCTACCACTATAAAGAAATGTAAGTGATTAAATGAGCAAGACCAAGGCTTTTTTTTAATATTCCTGTTCCTTTCTATCAGATTTCCATGCACACTGGCATCATCAGCAGGCTAAGAATAATTTCTCATTTTGCCGTAAGATATTATCTTACCAATTAAAAATTCCAATTTTCAGGACTGTTATCCCATAGCTGTAGTTTCTTCAGACCTTGACATGCCCACCTGTCACCTGAGATGATTTTAGCATGATTCTTACTGCATACATGGCAATATTGGAGAGTTAAAATAATCCTCTGGCTGCCTACAAGTATTTAAATCCAGATAATGTCCTTTTTTAAGATTTTCAAAAGTTCTCTAAAACTAGTTATTCGCATGAAAATGCTCACATATTATCTTTCTTAGCTCAAGCCAAACCAACCAGAACTTTAGTCCTCCTTATGTGCTGTAAAATAGCCCTTGATAACCATTGTCCAGTCCTTGAAATGTCTTTCTCATTGAAAGGAAATGGTGGACTTCCTACAGCTGTGAAAGATAACTGACACCTGAAAAAAGGGATCATCTAAGAGAAAAAATTATACAAACATATTCTCAGTTGCTATAAATAAAAAAAAACTTCTATCAGTAGAATATATGGCTTATGATTTATGTATGAATATTACCTAAGCCAGCCTTCATCTCTCTCTCACACCAAACTCAGTCTTTTTGCAGATTTCAAAGTGTTTTCTGTATCATTTTATAGATTTCAAGGGAAAAAGCAAGTAGAAATGCTGGGGTGAGAAAGTCTTTTTCCAATATCTGATCTGGATTGAAAGAAAAATCACCAAACACATTCTAACATGTTTTGAGGGTTTTTGACTGCCATTAAACATTATATTGAGATATATCCAAACAAAATCTGTAGTTTGAAATTTGCTTATTACAGTGCCCCTCTAAACTGAGCTCTCTTAACATTTTCAGAATGGTTTTCTAAGCGATGTAATTTAATAAAATGTACTGTGATGTTGTGCTTCCTGACTGCATGTGACGAGGCTTCAACTAATTACTTTTCCTTAGTTTTCTCCCACACATGTACAAATGCATGCACTATGCCTCCCACGTTTTCATAAATGTGCAGAGCAAAATTACTGCACTGACAAGAAAATGGAAATAATTAAGTCCTCCGCTTTACCACTAGATCATCCAGGTCACATTCCTCGTGACTTTCAGTGTAATAAAGTACTTTGACCCATTAAAATCAATACGACTACTGCTGGACATAGTTGATATTACATTTGCAGAAAAGCATTTTTCCCCAATGAGAATATGGATCAGATTCTTTTATACTCCTCTTCCTCCTCTTGTTTTCACTGCTACTCACATGAAAGCAATGCCAATTTTGAAAAATTAAGTAGAGCTTTCCTTTGCTGCTACTCAAAAAAGGTTTTCCTTTGCTGCTATTCAAATAAGGTTGCTTTAGGGTTTTTTCTGAAGGCTAAATGATGTTTGTTCACTAGACTTTGTCTTTCAGCCTTGCAAAACAACCTGGTTTGTATGAAACATCTTCTAAGGCCTAAAACTCAGTGTAGTGGAAAAAAATCTCCTTTCCCCTTCTCTTACAAGGTGAAACAAAGTACAAAAAATTAAAAGTTCAGCTTTGGTAATGACACTAAAATATTCAGGAATGTAAAAAGGAGAGAGAGCACACACTAGAACTTTACTCCATGGCTTGCAGTGAAAGTGTTTTACAGTAAAAGGTTGCTTTACTCTTGGGAATTCAACTGCTGTCTGGTTTTAATGTGTTACATAGTCTACTCCAGAGTAGTAAAATAGTACTGAAAGCATTTTTGTTATTTGTTTTTTCTCTAAAGAACAAATTACCAGTTTTCACCTGGGAAAAGCTCCCAGCTGAAATGCTCAAACATTCAGTGGATCAGGTTTTACAAAGCAATGTTCATTCTTACTTTTTTTTTTCAAGACAAAATTACTGTTGCTGAGAATTACATCAAAAGGCAATCCTGCAAAGTAAACAATCTATTCTATAGCAGATATTAAGAATAAAAAAATTAAGCATCTCATTCATAGGTGCAGAGTCCCCCTTTTTCAAAATAAAAATCTATACCCTTTATGCTTATGACTCAAGTTCTTTTCTTGAAGCCAATCAGACTGCAGGTAGCATATTGAATAGTCACACAATAAGCATCTGTCACTTTACAAAACCAATATCCATTAAACAAAATGGTCATAAGTGCATCAATCTAATGTAATAGCAAGAATGTCATTGAAATAGAAAGTTGTCACAGGATCAATGTCCCCTGCCTTGAAAATAAACATTGTGCTTTCGACTCAGCACTTATCAAGCAGCAGGAGACCATTATCCTGTGATAACATCCTATTCTATTGACATTATCTGCTAACTAGAGATACTCGGTGAAATATCAGCTTTGCTCACTTTGGATAAAACAAGCACTCATTTTACATCTGCTATACATAATGGTTGGGTGTGTGCATTTCCTGTAACCTGACTTTAAAAATACAAAAATTATTTTAAAATAGTTCACAACATATACTACTACTTCTATAGCCATAGAATGTTCTTAAATGAGCAAGGGGTAGTGAAGCATTAGACTTATAGCTACCTCCAGATTGCTTTCTAGTACTGCCAAACCCTTCTCTGGCTATTCATTATTCTGTCATTTGCTTCTCACATTGTCAAGCTATGATTTTTCCTTGGCTATCCCCATGTCTGAACTATCTATCCAATATTCAGTCTGACTATTGCACTGTCTATGGACTTTTTTGGACAGGAGGGAAGGGTGTGGGAAGCATTGTTTGGGTTGATTCTGAAGTAAAACTTTTCCCAGATCTGTTTTAAATAAGCAAGTACAGCAGGACCAGACAACATTTTGAATGATAAATCAAAGATTACTGATCCTAGGATAAAAGCTTTCTCTCACTAAGACCCACATGCATCTCCCTTAGACGTCAGCAAATTATTGGAGCACTGCCAGACCCTCTACAGGTACCTGATGGATTTCCTAATTCCATTTCCCCTTCACAATTTAGTTACTAATTTCATAGTTGAGGCTGTTGTCTGGTACATGAATTACTTCAAGGCATCATGTCATTCACAAACTAGGATTTTGGCCTCCACTATCCATCACCCTCTCACTCAAGTGTCTGTAAATATTCACTGATGATCACTGCCTTATGAAGTCTTTATTTTCCCCTTCCTTTGTGTGATTTTTTCACTTAGAAAATAAAAACTCATAATCTTGCTTCCTGCAAGTATGGAAATTGCATGAGGCATCATGTAGTTTTCAAAAAAAGAATCCACCTTTTTAGACCTTAAGAAATTTACTACATTATTGTGAAAAATAGGGTGATTAGTTCGTACATTCCAAGTGAAGTGTTCTTAATTTATTGCAAAATTGCCACGTATTCCTATATTTTATTAAATAACAAATTAAAGGGCCATATCAAATTATGTTAGGCTGTTGTTTAGGAGGAGTAACTACTACAAACTAGTTTTTTTCCCATGGAGCTGAAGTAGCTGGTCTGCTACATAATAAGGTTTAGAATATTGAAGTGGAACAGTTTTGTTGAAAGTTTAATGTCAGCTGTATTCCTTTGCATGCATAATGTGTTTCCTACATACTTGTCAATATCATGAAAGAAACAGTTGCAGGAGTGGTGAATGTGAGGGAATTAAATTTTAAAAAATGAAAATTAAACCAAAAGTAAGAGGACATCTTATATAATGAAGAAAATTACATTCATGCAGCTGGCTAAGTATCCTTCTATCCTGCTATATGTGGGCAAGTTCTCTCATGACAACCCATCACAATGCCACATTGCCTTATGTGTTGCAGTTAAGCATGTTTGGCACAAGGATTTTGTCCTAGCTTTCTTAGCACTAGGCAGATTGGAGCTTTCCTGTGAGCTTACTTACCATGTGCTGTGAATGTTTTTGCCTTTCCTTCAAATCTCCATGACTGCTTGACAATTTTTGGAGCTTTCCTTAAGCCCGCATACTCCTTTCTTCCGTCCTTTCCCACTACCTACACCAATTCTTCAGCTGCCATCTAAAACAAGCTATTTTGTGGTCATGAGCTCCACAGAATGTTTTTCCTAGAATACTGATGTCCCAGACTAATCTCATGACAGAAGAGGTGTAGGCATACCATCTGCATCACACAATTTCCATTGTGTCCACATTTACATGTCTATTTCTTGGATTGTTTCCACTAAAGCTCTCCAAGTGTCTGCAAAGAGAGGTGGAAAACAATGCAGGAGCAAGAAGAGTACACAGCCCCAATAGGTGAATGGTAATATTCAATCCCTGAGAGCCTCCAATGAAGCAATGCCAAAACAGAAGTCAGAGGCAAATATGGAGTATCCTATTCATACTGGAATCTCCACATATCTTGAATTTGCTCTTGCCTTTTTTTGTCTTTCCTTGCTGATCCGTCCTTATTATTGAGCATAACAATTTTTACGCTCTTGTCAAACACTATATATAGTGAGTAGATTCTACCTGAAGTTGAAGCTTTATCACTGGAGGTTAATTATTGAATATATTCCAATACATTTCTAATTATTCTTCAGGATGGACAAGCCAAAGTAACAGATTTTGTTTCACGAGGGAAGAAATATGCTCTCTCACCAAGGCAGAGGGAAGAGGGTGGGCGATGCTGGAGTCAACCCACAAATATAGCAATCTCATAACCCATGACTTACTCATTATTCTGTCATGTCCCAGTGTTTTCACTCCCCTCAGCAAGGCATTAAAGAAACCAGCCTGATTGTTACATAAAGCACAGTAGACCTACCCAGACATATGTGAGAAGAACATTTAGATGTTTCCCACTTCACAGAATAACAGAGAAGATAAAAATGGTATGTTTCAACTGTTTCATACATTAGGATGCCATAATGTTGTACAAGCTAATTCATGCATCCCTCCTGGGTCTTATTACCATGGAGGCACTGCAGAGAAGGACAAAAGAGTAGCTAAAATCTGTTGCAATTATGTATAGGCATGCAATTAGGGGCAAGTTCTGTTTGCCCTCTGTGAGAGCACACGGTAGGTGTTACAAGAAATACCTATATTCCTTGGCATATTTTTGCTCAGTATCTCAGAGCTCACAGCAAAATTTAGCATATGAGCAGTTTTTTAATGTACACTAATATATAAAACAAGGTCATGGCTGCATTTTTGTTGTGCATGGGGCTTTTATTGATATTATTATTTTGTAAAATTGGTAGAGAGCTATAAAAAAAAAACCCTGAAATATTAATTAGGATTGTAAAGGAAGATCCCTGTGAAAATATTTTCATTTGGTTTTGGCTGGGCGAGCGATGGAAAAATGTTTTGGAGTTACTAAGTTTCACAGTGGGTTCTAAAACATTGAACGTTGTTAATCATGTTGTGCTGCTTCTTTTCTAGAAGGAGTTGCTCCTTGGGAAGTCCAGCTCTAAAATAGTCAGTGGCTAAAAGACTCGGCCATTCTTGCCCAGCTGCAAGTCCCCTATATACCCCTTTCAGACCAGGGATTTCCAACAGGGTTTCCCTCATGAGGTTAGTGCCTTTGCCAAACAGGCCATCAGCTACTTTGATGCAGATCTCTCAAAGTCTTTCTTGGATCTGTTCTACTATATAAAATTAAAAATTCATTTACCCACATCAAGAGGCAGCCTGAGTTTGTATGACAGTGATTAGAATGCTCTCAGATGCAACAAATTGATGTTCGAGTACTTGTTCAATGGAAGTTTGATTAGTTATTCAAAATGGAACAGCCCCAACAAGAGGAATGTATCCCTGGAAACAGTGTGTGGCAGTAAAGGCACTCAGATGACTGAAGTCTGTAATTAGAATGAATTGAGACAAATTCATGTAGCATCATTTGCAGTGAATGTCCTAACGTCTCGAGCATTTCCTATCGGTGTGCATACATGTGGTTCTCACCACCTTTTCATGTGTAAGTTTGAAAGGTCACATCTTAATGTTAAAAAGGAAACAAAACAACCAAAGAAAATTCTGCAGCTTCTAATCAAGGTCTGTTAGTCACTTAAGCCTGCCCTAACTCCAGACCACACTTTTCAATATTCTACTGCTAACAGAACACGTACAGAAAAATTCTCCCTTCTGTTCCAGCAAGTTTATCATATGGTTTCAGTGGTTCACAACAACTCTGTTCAGTAATCAATCATGATTACTACCTTTATACAGTACACACAGCAGAAGATATTAATCTGGGACAGTCTGGAGTAGCATGCTAATTAGTGATATGCTGAAACAGCATTTGGGCATGGCTCCTTGAAATTGCAGTCTTTCCATTGGCACAATTGCCTCACCCTAAGTATCTCACTTTACAAATGATGCATCATTTTATAAAATTAATTGGCCTGTTACATCAACACAGTCTGGAAAGAGGCTGGTATTATGTATAAAATCTGAATAACATTATGCTTCATATTGTATGCTGTGTTGCACCATGTCTTTCAAAGATACTTTCCACTTTTTAAATCCAAATGGGAGAGTAATAACTTTTTGATATCATTATTATACTTCATAACATAGGATACATAGTAGTATGGACTGTGGTATTCATTTCACTCCTTCAGCAATGGCCATAATACCCCATATCCAGGATAGTGGATTTGAGTTCAGGACTTTCTGGTCCTAAATAAACATGCATTACCAAAATAATTACATCTGCTTGAAACATATCAGAAGACATGAGAATTAGAGCTTATAAATAAAATCATTTTACAGAAACTTTCTTAGTTGGTAGTCTGTTTCCTTGATGTTTGGCCCATTTTGTGCAAGACAGAGGGAAAGAAGAGTGTCTCAATTTTAATTCCTCTCCTTACTTCCTTCATTCTTTTCTCCAGAAGAAGGAAATTTCAACACTGAGATATTCATTTCAATCTTTACCCTGTTCCTTTTTTTTGTGGGCAAAAAATAAATTTCCCCTGAAATCAGAAAGGTGTGAACAATAAAGACGTTGAAAAAAATTCTAAAAGTTGAAGCAGTTGAAATTCCATTCTTCTTCTAACATTTTTAATTGCAACTCTATCAGTCTTCTCTACAGGAAATACATAGCTTGAGAAGTCAGTTGCTGAGCCCTAAAAAGCTTTTTCTATTTTATATAAATGAAATAAACCCTACTGAACTTTAAATTGAGTACTTTGGAGAATGAGTCTTGGACATTTGAAGTCATGGTTCAACATTCATTGTTACTTAATGTATGCATTGTCTGACCCACTAGCGGAACAAATGTGGTCAGGATCAAGTGCAAGCACACAATTACATATTTCTCCAGTCACCCACACAGCAAGCAATACAATGCTTGCGCCAGATCTATGTCTGCTGTGGGAGGACAGGGGCTAAATGACTGGGCAAAAACTGCTGAGACAGCAGGGTGAGGCTAGACTGTTTCTGCACTTTACATCGGAGCAATTTTTTATTTGTTGCTCTCCACTCAAAAGCCCGACTTATCATTTGGTAGAGCTGCAGCCTGAGGCACCCTGCTCTTCACATCAGATAGCATACACATAATCAACAAATTATTGCTCTTCAGCATCCACTGAGATGACCACCTTTGGAGAGAAGAGATACCCAGTCCTAAGGCGCTTTCAGTCTCTTTTTATTGAGACTGTTAACAAGGGGCAATTGCAAGCAGTTCTGACAGTCCCTTTAGTGCTGCTGATGCCCATCACTGGAAAATGGTCCGAGAGCAAAGCTGCTGAAAGAATTCAAGCAGCTGTTTGAGAATAGATAATTTTCAGAGTCTAAATTCATTTCAAGGTCAACTCAACCCCTTCCTGATATTTCTCCTATGAAATTTTAATACAAAAACTTTGACACAGGTTTTTTCCATATTTAAGGTTGAGTTCTGCAGTACCTGCCCACATTTCACCAGACTGAAGGCAAAGTCAACTTAGTATTTATGTGCATCTCCCCCATCTTCCGCTAAAGTACAAGTTTTTCTAGAAGCGATGGAATTGACTGAAGGAATCCTGCAATTTCTCAGTGTGATTAAACATGAAATCAAGCCTTGGTCTTCTGCTAAATAACCATACTGTAGGCATTCACTTGTACACAAGTTATCGTATTCAAAGAGTCTTTCAACATGGTTCACTGTGCATGAAAGACACAGCTTCAGCAGCTGTGCACTTGATATAGAATTTGAGCAACAGTCCAAGGATTAAAGTTCTCTCAATTCATTATCTGTGCTCAGAAATACCCAGTCACCTCCAGAAAGCATCTGCCTACTGAACTGTAAACATGACCATCATGGCATTCTGAAAAGATAAGCTAAATACAATAGAAAGTATAAAGAATGGCTTCAGTTATGCAATATTGGGCACTTAAGCAAAATTGGAAGTGCAAATCTCATCTAAAATGCAGGGGTTGAAGAATACAAAAAAACACATCACCACCAAAGTTGGAGGGTTTCTGTAACACTGAATTAATTATAGCTAAATAATTTTCATGTAGTAATTGTTAATTTTCTGCTTAAATGGCTACTCTAACATAAAAACATATATCAGGCACAAAAGATAACTTTTTAAAAAAACTCAGACAAGAAATAAACAGAAGAGTGATTTCAAAGTACAGAACTCCTAATGCTTGGAGTGTCACTATTTCACCTAACACGGTGACAATTTATGATAGGAAAATCCTTCTAAGTGGCTAACTCCCATCTACATTTCCACAATATCAGCAAAGCAGAAAAAGCATCCATTCCCTCGAGAAAGCATGGAAAAGCTCCATTTATTATCAGAGACTTGAAAAACACCTTGAGTAAAGTAAACCAAAATAGTAACACTAAAGTAGAACAACTTAGTAGTCTGCTTGGGCCTTATAACTAAACAACCTCAGCATAGAACGGAGGGATTCAGACGAACACATTCTTTTCTGAATTAAAGGTGATATTTTCATAAGTCTTTCATTAAAGTATTTTTTAAAAAAACATAAAAACACCAACAAACAAGCATTCCCTTGGCCTGGGGCCATCAGAAGACTACTGAATTGATATACTGTATTTTCAGTTTATTCCAATGAAGAGGTTTTGAATGCTATATTAAAACTGTGTTCAAGACGTTTTTCAAAGGTGCAAGTTAAAGTGTGGTGCTGTCCATGAAAACCCATTTTATTTTAATATCTACAGCTATTTGTTGATATGATATGTAGTCTATTGACACTGAACATCATGGTCAGTGGGAGAGGGTATTTTGCCTTATATTTCTCATAACAGATTTTTTCCTACTTTTCATAACTTAATAATGTTCTGTGTTCTTAATAGTCTTTCTTCTACCAAAAAAGTGTCCATAAGAAGTGTATTATTTGGTTTATTGCCCAGTGTTTGAAAGTGTTCTCACTTTTATTAAAAATGTAGAAATCTGAATTAATTTAATAGGAATTGATTATGAGTCACTACAAGGTTTTGAAAATCCCTATCTACCTACCTAGCAATTTAGGAGTCTAATTTTAGACTCGCTTCTCTGGGCAGGAAGGATATAAAATGCTTGTAAAAATAGATTGTGTAGCAAAGAATGATGAAGAAGGCTCAGGTTTGTTGGGTGCTGATATATATGCAGAACACAGCTGACACTTTTTTACCACAAAGTTCTTGATGGAGTTAATAAGCAAGTGGACAAACAAGAATTTCAAGCATGACATTACTAGCATACCAACTTCTGCATTTTAGAACAACTCAGTCTTGATTGAAGATCTGAACAGTTTCCTTTTTTATCATAAAGAACATTCTCCCCTATTTAGCCCTCCAAAGATGAGCAGGAAAAACATTTTTTTTTTTAAATCAGAAATAATATTTTGGATCATAACCATGAAGATTCAAATACATTTCCAATCCCAAAAACACTAGGAGATTTACTGCTAAAGTCATTGCTTGTAATGTGAGAAGTAGGGATTTGGGCTTTTGATGAAGGGCTAGAATAGCACTTAAATTTGAGTAACTTACATTCCTGCTAAACTGTAAATATGAGTAATAGGGGATTCCATTGTACACGCATTTCTTAATACATTAAAATAATTTCAAACACTTGATCAACAGAGACAAAAGAGAACACAAGAGTAAATTATTTCTAATCCAGGAATAATAGGAGATAACAATACTGTGTTTTCTGAACATATTCAAAAATGCCTCTGGGCTCCAATACATTACCTATTTACTCATCTGGATAAGAAATTTCGAGTTACACCTAATTAAAACTAAGCACTGATCCAAAATATGAACCTGCTTGGGGTATGTGCATTGCATGGACAGCAATGTTAGTTGAATGTTATATTTGAACGAATATTATATGTTTCACTTGGAGCTATATTTTACACAGCTATATATCTATAAAAATAAGATGTTTTCAAATATTTTTATAAAGCTTTTATTGCTGTGATAGAATTTTTGTAACCTGCACCAAGTCTTTATTATCTTGAGGAAGGGAGCCATAAAACTGCTGGTTTTAAAATCAATTTATTCTCAAGCCATCTTCCACTAGCAATTGCAACCTTGCTCACTGCTGCCTTCAGTTTGGTACTTGCATTTCTATAGGAGCTCCTGCAAAATGCAGCTTTTCCTCCCATTCTCAATTACAGGTTTCAGAAAGAAAACTATGCTGACAAACTGACACTAGAGAGACCTTTCAGCAAGTTATCCCAGAAGGGGTCAGCTTTAGTCTCTGAAGTACTTAGAGATGTATTGTACATGCCTCTGCCACCACAATAACTGGGAATACAGCTGCTGGGTATAAAACCCATGATCTTCTCTGATATTAGCCTTCACAGTGCTCAAAACATAGCATATTGAAAGCCATTTGTACTGAAGTGGCAGTTGGAAGTGGGACAGGAATAGCAGCATTGAGGATCTTATGAAACTTCGCAGAGAGGAAGCCTCATAGATACATGGATAAAATGGGAGATGTAAAAACATGGTATTCTACCCACATGGTATCTACAGCACTTCAGTGATAATAGGCAGGAAGATCCCAGATGTCCCTGCCATGCACAGAGAAAATGCTTCATTTTACAAGAAGCAGTGTCATGCTCTGCTGAGGACGGAGCAAATCACCTGCTGCAGTACTTGTGCAATTGGTTGAGGTGATGTGCAAAGAAAAGTCTACATTTGGAAATTCATCTTTCTACAATTTTAAGAAACACAAGGAAGTCTAAGGCAGAAAAATGAAAAGATTACTCAGTTTCAAAATTTAGCTTGCAAGCCTGTTCTAAGGCTAGAATTTGAAGCAGGATTCTCAATCCCAAAGGTCGGTGACCTTTTCACTAGGGTAACAGATATTCTGTGACAACGCCGCTTTGTCCCTGCTCCCTCTCACTCCATTTCAAACCTGAGATAACTTCCTGACAACATTTTTGACAAAGTTACAACTCTGTTCTCGCTCTCTTCCATTTAGAATGCCTCCACATAATACTAGCTCTGCTTTGAGCCACAGAGTTGAGCTCACATGTAAGCATTTTGTTGACAGAGACATAATAAGCAGTTTAGAAGAATTTGTTTAAGAAGGAAGGTACACATTTAATTTTCATACTCAAATACTATGCTTCTTAAAAAGTCATTCCAAAGATTTCAGATTGTCTCCAGAACAGCAAATAACCTTCCTAAACTAGTAAAAAGTATCAACTTTGTCTTTGTTGTGAAAGGCAAAGTGAGATATAAACAGAAGGGCACAGCAGATGAAGTTGGATCAATTTCCTATGGAGTTCTACCCCCGCCTGTTGGGGAGATTAGTTTGGTTTTTAGGATTGACATCTTGCCATATCCACCAAGATAATAACAAAATATTAAAATGCAGAAGCTTACCCCATCAAAATGTTAAACACCTTGCAAAATGTGCTAAGAAATTGTAATGATAATTAATTCTTACCTGTACAGTGTAGTACAAAGTTCCACTGATATTCAACAGTGTAAGTAAATTTCAAGTCATTGCTTCTGAGCATGAGTTCACCACAGCCAGATATTTACTTTTTTCTTTCAGATCTTACAAGCCTTTGGGAAAAGAAAATTCTGACACCAAAATATCCAAGATAGTTTTTTCAGCTCAGGTTTGTTTCTGTTTTCTAATTATTCCAAATTCTCTATTTGTTTTTATAACAAAAACATAACAAAACAGGAAACCATAGAATAACCCCACGAATTGGAATGTTAATTGGCTTTAACATGATACTAATTAATGCCTTTGAAAAGATCATTTTGTTTAATAGACTTTATATGAAGAATTAAGTAAAATAGTTGTCTCCTCTTTCATGTACTGGGCAGTGCAAACTGAGACTACATATTCTTGTCTTCTTCCTCCCCTTAATAAATTTTTCTAGCAAGACAAATTAAGGCAGAGAGGCCTGAAAAGGAATTCCATGTTAGCAATTGAAATTGAGGTTTTCTCCAAAACTCTTATTACACATTTATGTTTGGTGAAGGCTGGTGGAAGGTAAGACAACCAAGAATAAAATGGGGACTGTATCACTGTGGACACTACCTGAAGAGACAGAAAAGTCAGTGACTACCTAAAAAGCAGTGAGAAGGGGAAGGAAATTATGTCTCAAAATCAAAGTTTTTGTTTGATTTGTTTTCTGTCATTCATGAGGGAAAAAAGAAGCAACTTATTAGGTGTGAGATGACAAAACTGTTAAGGTAGCAACTTCCAAGGACTCAGCGAATTCAGGAGCACCCTTACAAAAGAGCATTCTGTAAGCACAACTAAGAAAGCATCAAGCATGAACTTCTGACCAGTTACAACTTTTAAAATAATTAACTACCTCCACTTGCAATGCCCTAGCAACCTCATAGCCCATCACAGATCCAGTGTGTCCTTTTACTCCACTGCAGAAAACCATCTCTCCTCTATGTGAATGCAAAGATGCAGAGTGTAAAATCAACCTACATGGCAAGAGCAGAATTTAATTACACAGAGAAAAAGATTCAGTCAAGGCTCATTGATCCTGAATATGTAATATTGCCATTCAGAATTGCCCCTTTCAGCTGACAAGATTACTTTCTGAAATGTTACAACCAGTTTTCTCACAGGTCCCATTTGCAGTGATCGTAAGGTCAGTATGCAGAATCTGGATTCTCTCATTACCTCTTAGCCATCTAATGCCTAATATTTTCTGAATGGGGACTGCTCTTGCTCTGCAGGTGTTTGTCTTGCTCTTTCTAATGACTGATTTTATCATGTGGCAAGGACAGGTGCTTCCAAAAAACCTCACATTTGAGAACATCCTTGACCGAAGAGGGGAGGCTATTGGAGTGTGTCACGCTTCTTCTCTGCCCAAGATCACTACCTTTTTTCCAAAGTAAGATCAAAAGACAGTCTCTATGTATGCCCAGGACACATTGCAACTGTACATATTCAGCAGCATAAAAATAAGTTAAAATAGATGACAATGACTAATATCTAAATATCTAAAGGTGCTCTCACACGTACTGTCTCAATTTGTTCATCAAATTCTTCTGTGTAGATAATTTCTTGAAGTTCCACATATCTGTGCATCTGTGCATTCCACATATCTGTGCATCTCTCCATTTAGGATCAGATACTTATCTGCCCTTGAGATTAAATAAATCAAACTTTTTTCAAAAATTGTTAAAATGGCAAAAGTTTGTCAGCATAGTGCTTCTGATTGAGTTACAGTCTCTATGAAATTCATGGCGCAACTTACTAGTCACGGAGGATCATGCAGTTTAAATCTGTGGAAGACATGCTATTTTATTCTGTATTTCTAAATTACAAAGCTTAATCACAATAAAATAAGTGACTGAGCAATAAGACTAAAGTAATTTCTCAGTTCAGCTATTTTTGTTTAGATACTTAATTCAGTCATTTAGCTGGCAACCTCCACATCAAAAAGCAAGGTCTGAACTCTGAGATTATTCTAATGACTATAACCTCTCAGCCCCACCAAAAATACTTCCCATATACTCACAAGTAGGTCCCCTCCTGTAGCAGTAAAATCCTACATCCTCTAAACTGAAATTCTGGTCACGCTTTTCATGTCCTACATCCTCTCTGTGAAGGACAGTACCCTCACCAGGATAGGGCAAAGTTAAGGCAATAAACTCAAGGTTTAGTGCCTCAAGAGGATGAAGCCATGGATGATAGTACTCATCAAAGTGGAAAACTTCTATTCACAACCATAAACATAACAACGATTAGATACCTATATGTGCTGTGGCTGTTGCCATGAGCTAAGTTTTCAAAAAGCTGGAGAAATCTACAGAGACCAGTAGCAATTTTAGTGAAGCCTGTGCAGGAAAAAACAAATGCGCTCTTTTTCTCTGATGGAGCTTTATTTTTGTTCCTATTTTGTTGTCCTTAATTTAAAATGAGATTCATTCCAACAGAAAATTTCTGATTGCTCTTTGAATGCAGGGAAACAAAATGGAACAGATTAACAAGGTGATGTGCTGGTACTGATGCCTGTTGCTGGAATATTTTGTCACAAAAGTATTTTCAGAAAGCAAGTAGAATCTGACAAGTTATCAACATTAGTATCTTACTCTCTAACAGTATATCCACAGATTAATTAACTCAAATGTCATTCTCTTATAGCTGCATGCACTCTACAGAAGAGTACTTGGTAGCTGCTGTGTGTTTTGGATCAAACAAAGCTCTGCAGGGATACAGTCATAACTCCTGTAAATTACTAATTGCACTGGAATGCTACAAAATAGCTTTTCAGATGTATTCTGGGAAAAGCCTTAACCCAAATGCATTTTCAGAACAAAAGATTCACCGTGGTCCTTTCTTCACCTGAAGCAATCTGTTGAGCCTTTCTACATGCAATTTGAGAAAAAAAGATGTTACTTTTTAGTAACCTTTATTTGTGGGACCTTTATTTGGGCCATTACACCTCAGTGTTTATTCCAGAACATTCATAGCTAGGGTACAGCTATATAAATGATTTAGCAACATGGTGCAGCATCCCACACTTAAGGGGAAAGGAGATGCTTGGTTCATTGATGCTTGTAGTCAAATGGAAATGCAAAAGTCAGAGGGTCCAAAAAAAAGATAGTATGGGGTTTTACTAGTAAATTATGCACTTGGCATGGAAGTTGGTATAGTATAAGTCCTAGTATAAGCCTGTATAAGTATCTCCACAGCAGTGGGTTGTGGATAAAGTGGTAGGGTGAGAGGCAGGGCAGAGAGAGGGGGAGAGAGAGAGATAGAGAGAGAGGGATTAAAGAGAGGGAGAGGGAGAAAAAGAAAGGGAGATTACCAGTCCTGTCTCTAGCATCAATCAAGCTGGTGGGGTGTTCAGGATCCCAGGGCACATTCATGGGGGCAACTTTTTATAGATAAGTTTTCCCTGTCCTGGAGATTATTTTCTCACTTTCTATGCAAATTGGTTATCATGTGCAGTCTGTTCTTCTAGACCTTTCTGGAAATGGTTCAGAGAGCTTTGGGGTCTTTAGTGGCCTTGATCCCACCCCTACAGTCCATGTGCACGTCTCAGCCTCATTCCTGCACCTGTGCTGTGCTTATCTCCAGGAGCCAGACATTTGTCCCAGACAGGAGCTGCCCTACCTTCACGTGTCCCCTTTCTCCAGCCACACCCTGTTCTTTCTTACGGCGTGTTCTTACCAACAATCCTTGGCTGGCTCCACAGCTATCCCACTATCGGTGTCTGAGACACACACATCAGCCACCTGATTTTCCAGTCTTCCACACATGGGGCATTGTTATGAATAACTCCTGCTTTTCTGTTTAGTTGGCTTGCATCATGTAAGCAGCACATGCACGCACATCTTGTGCAGTATTGCAGGTCCAGTTCTGGCAGCAATCTCAAAAATCAGACCCAAAAATTACTCTCTACATTCAAAATATCTGAAAAATATTTAGTAACTTATATAAAATTTGCTTTTTACTCTGTTCAGGCAAATCTTCTTGTATTTTCAAAAACATAAATGTGTCTTCATCTTCAGGCAATAAAGCAAAGCAGAGACAGCATGGCCATGCTGGCCAGGATGAACAAAAAGTGCTAGAGAATAGTTCACCAGGCTCAAACGCTGCAAGTGACTTCACACATACTTTTGTTGCCCTTTACTGGCTTTGGTAAATCTGAGTGTCTCTTTGCCCTCATCAATGGATCTCAACCTGCAATGTCCATTCTCAGTGACAAAAGATCACAGTCACTCTTTCAAAGGCTTTTCCCTTTTTTCCTGTGTTCCTTGCCATCCTTAAAATAAATCCAGAAAAAGGGTGTATTCTAATTGTCTCCTTCCAAACAATGTAATGATTTCCCCCAACAACCTTTCCTGCTGTGGTTAGAATGCAAAGCAATTATCCCTGAGCATTTGAGGGTAAATCACATCTAGAATAGAACCTACATAGATAAATTGGTAAATATACAAACACATAGGAAAAACACCTTGAAAAAAGTATTTCTTATTTGAACCTCACACAAAACAAGTCTGAATATTGGATTTATTTCAACCAAAAAAAAGCCAAAAAACAAACTACCCAGTAAGATGCAATTATTGTAGAAGCCAGAGGGATAAAAAGTCCTCTGAATTATCACCATTTTCTGAGCAACTACTAAACTAACAGTTAAAAGGGGCTGAATGCTTTCTGCACTAATATAGGGAGGCATTATCACAATCCTGCTCCTAAGCTTCTCTGAGCTTAAATCAGCATGAGCATATTAGAATAATGTCACATAATTTTCTACATGAAACTATCATTTTGCTGTTACCTGAAGGGACACTGTAAGATACAATATAGTACTATAAATGTAAATATTCTGTACACCAAGTGTTCCATGAGAATGGAAACTTAATGATGTATATATTACAACATCACTGCTGGAGTTAGGGTTGTATTAGCATTTTTGTGATAACCCGCCCCACCATTTCCCAGAGGTTTATAATTCAACTGTAAAAATTTACTACAAGTTGAAGTTTAACATATCAAGTCCATCCCAGAGCATTTTTTTTAAAGAAGACAGCCATCTGCATGTTTTGAGATTGAGAACATTTATATAAAAGTTAAACATACTTGTTAGTGTTCAGTTTAATGGGAAAAAAAAATAAAATGTTTTTAAGAAAAAAAATCATAACAGCCTAATCTGAAGGTGTCAAGTGGAAATAATTCATGAATAATTAAAATATAATTTCAAAAACACTTTATGAGGTGTGAAAGTAACTGCTAGAATAAAACCTGATGAAAAATTACAAGTTCCTGAATTTATTCAATGTTTGTTTATTTTTCTGCCTTTTAAAGATCTAATTTTCAACCAGTTCTGTTTGAGGACACAGCATTGATTTTGCTAGTACAGCTACAGATTCACTCCCTGAGCTGTTGATATGCTTTTAAAATACAGGTTACACTCTAAAGTAAGCCAAGCCATAAAAGAGTTTCTTCTCCTCAAGCATACTTTCTCCCCAGAGCTCAGCATTTCCATTCCACAGATTTAGCTCACCCTGGTAGCCACCATGTCCGGCTCAAATCTCAAGTAGCCATGTAGGAATCAAAGCTTTCACCTCCTTGATCCAGTACCTATAGTTGTTGAGGTTAGTTCTCAAGAGACCTTTGTTTGCTCAGATCTTACCTAACATGGCTACAGTAGACATAGTTTTTCCTATGTCTGCGTCTGTATTGTAAAGCTTTGATACTCACTTATATTTCCATTGATTTTTCTCTGTTATTGCGGCTGTATACATTTTGCCTTCTTGAATATAAATAAGGTTTATTGCTAAGATCTAGGTTATTGCCATAAGCTCTTCTAAAAAAATGTAACTTATTCTTTCTTCTGTAAGAATCTGGGAATGATCTGAGCCCAAATTCAATATATATATTTTTCCTCAGAATAATCATGGAATTAGGTAGCATAGCCCAAAACTGGGAAACTGGGGGTGAGGTGGGCGAACACATGCAAATTTAAAACTAGGATTTCAGAACCACCTTACACTTTGTTTTTAGAAAATCAAGTTAGGGGTTTTTTTGTTTGTTTGTTTGGGGTTTTTTTTAATAAAAAGCTAAAAGGACTCTTAACATACTCCCATCAGCTAAAAGTATTTGCATTACAATTGGGTGTAATTGTACTTAGGGTACGGAGGGTGGAGCAAGATGACCTTTAAGGTCCTTTCCAACTCAAACCATTCTGTGGTAACACCTCTGCATTGTGCAACGGCAGAGAGCCCATGCACTGAAAAGTGTATGTGTAAAATACAAGATACACAAGAGAGTACTGAAGAACACAAAAATTTCTAAATTAATTTTTTTATTCTTTAACATTCTCTATTTATGCTGGAGAAAGATGACAGAAGCCAAAGCAGTGCAATACTTAAAAACAGGAGTCTTCAGGATGGATCCAAGTGAAAAGAAAATCAATTGCAAAAATCAATTGTGATGGCAACAGTATGCATCGATGTGCATGAAAACAGATCACAAGTTCTTGTGCAGAAATATGAAAATCAGGGCAAGAAGTAGTTACTTACTTGACGCTGACTAAATCCTTTCAAGCCAAAAACAGATACTCAGTGAAGTAACCATGATGCTCGGAGCAGCAAAAGAACAACAGCTTTGAGGATTATGATCAGATTATCAAATAGTGATGTCTACTCACTTTAAAAGTTTGTTAACACTTTGAAATCACGCATATGTTATTTCTCTCCCTAATAATTTCCAGTCCTAGCAGTCAAAAACCATGGCAGTTTAGCTGAAACTACTGCCTATAAGTCATGTTAAAGTGTCAAGGAGTGGTTGCCATGAGGCTTTCAAAAGGTAGCCAGACAGACCTTGAGAAGGCAGGACATGTGCACAAGCATTATAGACAAATCTTTGCCTAAAGCATTCTTAAGACCCTTTTCCAGCAGGCCTTTCCTGCCCACCAGGTGACACTGGGCCTTAGCCAGGTGACCAGCCTGCCTCTAGGAGAGAAGACCAGAGCTCCAAGGGAAGTTTAAATCCAAATTCTGACCTTCCCACCAGACACTTTCTTTCCAGACAACCTGTGTGTTGGTTGCCCAGTCTCAAGTCTTGCCAGCTTTGATAAAATAACTATTTCCAGGTTTTCAGACAATTTCTTTCTAACATTTCTCATTTTCCCTACTCCAGCTCCCTTTGTAGAAGCACTGAATGATGGTGTTGAACAAGTCAGCCTGGAGAACTCTCATGGAAATCAATTTGACTAATACATACACAGCATAAAAGGGAGTATTTAACCACAAAGAGGATGTTTTTCCCCTGAACTGGAGAACAAGAGCAATCATTTCAGCTAGAGTTTCTGTATGGCAGTTGGAGAGAAGTGATGGTTTCCCCATGGATTAACATTTCCTGACTTTGCTCTTCACACAAAGGTTACAACTACTTATGTTATATGCAAGCTATGCATAATAATTAGAAACAGGGCACACTGTCTAAATCATCATACTTGTTAGCATTTCAATGCAGATATCATTTTAATCCTCGCATTTCTAATGTCAACAGTAGCTGCTTAGAGTTGTCATTGAAATCTTTAATTTCTCTCCTCTTCATATTGCATCTATGTGCACACATTGTTCATTGATTATGGTTTGGCATTTATTCTAGGTTTTTATAACCTTGCAGTAGATTTATGCACACAAAAACTTAAACTGACAACCTAGTACATGTTATACAAGTGAGGTTACATTTGAATGAATAGAATTGAAGTCACTATCCTATTCAGCAGGATTATATAGATAATAAAGGTCAGCTGTGATACATACTATTATGCTAACATGCAAAAGAATGTGTAGTAGTAGTAGTAGATGATGGGAAGGGTTTATTTATTATAAAAGCAGGTCATGTTTTAGGAATAAGTTTAGGATAGCAATAGACAGTGATTGTGGATTATTGTAGGCCTATAGGAAAAACCATTCTCATGTCAGATAAAACAATCAATTTAAAACTGGAGTCAGAATCTCAAATCCTAACAAAGCAAAGAAAAATATCTGAGGAGCTTTGAAAAGAAGCTTTCATAAGGGCTTTTTGCTGGTGTGGTTGTTTTCATCAGCAGGTTTCTTGGTAGTGGATCTATCCGTTCAGATTAAACTCATACTGAAAAGTCCTGACAGTGACAGCGACTGCTGCACATCATGGATCAAGCATACAAGTATTTTCTGTGATGTTCCATAGTTAGTAACAACCAACAAAATCAGGACATTCCCTGATAATTAAAAATAAACATTTTGATTTTTCTTGACCAATAACGGCCTCCATTACAATTCTTCCAGATTTTCCATCATTTGGAAAAGAAATGGGGGAAGAATTTCTCTTCTCTGCAGTTTCTTTATGGAAGGTGATGAGTGTTACAAGTTACTTAAGGCCCTGTACAAGTCAGTTCTGAAACACAGTTCATGCATTACTTATGAGATTTCACTGAAATGTAAATCTGAGCAATTTTCGTTTGTTCCCTTGGTCTTAAATGAAACAACATTTACTAAGTCCAAGGAATCATTCTCAGAACCCAAATCTAGAGAGAAGTGTGTGGTATGGTAAAAATTATTAATAAAAAATACATACATGTCCAAGCAAATAAAGCTTCTGCACTAAAAAACTTCACATTTGTCTGTATTAATGTTTAATGCATTTGTAAAAAGCAGTCCTGCTTTGTAGGAGATAGCCACAAAAATGTCCTGCAATCTACTAGCACTTATGATCACAGCATGGGTCCAAAGGGGATTGTCAGAAATGCATGATCCATGTTTGATAGATCAGAGGAATTGTACACAGTATATTAAAGCCATATTATAGTTACTAAAAGGAATGCAAAAATATTTCTGGATTACCTCTAAAATTAGAGGTTAACATCATTTTTTGGCTTAAGCACACTTAGGATATTAGCAGTAGGTATTGGAGCTTGCTAAGAAAACTCAGTTATGACCTACAGAAACCAATTACACAAGAAGGACCTAAAAATTTTACAATTATGTTAATCATAATGTTTTATGAATGTCATGTCTTTCTAATATAATAAAAATATGTCTTAGAATACTATGATGTGTTCTACCATAACCAGTTTGGTATGGAGAACAAAGCATAGCACACAGTTTCTTAGTCATGTTTACAAAAAGCCTAATAATTTATCTGGACTGTTTGCTTCCATCTCTGAGTTAATAAAATATGTAGCATTTAAAAGCAATATGAACTTAGCACCCAGGCAGAATATGCTTGCTCTACCATGTTTTCAGATGACTTTACACAGGGTTATTTCAGTGATATTGTTTCTGTTCCTATATTTGTGTCCAGCTAGGAGCACCATGATGTGCCAGTGCAATGGAAAAGATTTCCAATTATCTTTACAAAATATTTCAATTTCAACTGAAAAAGACATTTTAAAGGGTTTTTTTATACCTAAAGACTATAGATATCAGTAAAAGTTAAAGCACTGAATTGAGTAATTGCCCAGAATTTTAAAGAAGTGTTGATATTTGAAGTAAATGTGACCCCAAATAAATATGTTAGATGCAGACGCCTTGTGGAAATACAAGCTCAAGTTATTTTCCCTTGAAAGATAAAAATGGGCAGGGGATCTGAGCAAAGTCTCAAGCTTGTCATAGATATGCACACATGACTAGTTATAATCTGAACTTGAGACTTGAATTCTTTCTTATTGAACAAAAGCTTAATCCTCCAAACTCCTTGGGGAAATAGCCTTAAACAGGTGAAAATAAAATACAATTAACAAAGAAGTGAAAGGATATGAAGAACTGTTTGAGAGAGTAGTGAAAAAAAAAAAATAGGCAAAACAAATTAAATTTTCCAGCCTGAATAAATCTTTGTAGGAAATACCAAAACAAAAAAAAAAAAAAAAAAAAAAAAGGATAAGAGGAAGAAATTAAATAGATCTAAAATTACGAGTGCACTGGAAAACACAGTAAAATAAACTTCAAGCCAGCCTCTTGGGGAAAGATCAAAAATAAGAATTGTAAACAATACAAGAAGTATTTTGTAGAAACTGCATCTTGTTCAAAAATAAAGCAATCTAACTTATCTTCCCAGATGCAATTTTCTACAGTTTAATTTGGTAGGCTAAGTACTGGTTTTGAACTTTTAGCTGATTTCCGTCTAACTAGCTTTAATTGTAATGTTTACTTCTAATTGACATTCAGCAATTCCATGAGATATTCACTATTTAAAGAGGTTCAAAAATACCTTGAAGCCAGAGCAACAAATTCAAATGCTGTTCAAAATTTCTGAAAATATTAAAGAAGGGTTTCCAAAATGGTTGCAAACTTTTGCTGTCAAAGGAGGAGTCCAGAATGACTTACAGTCCATTCTTGTAGTTAATGACTCCCACACAAGAGAAGCAGAGCATATCACCATGTCTCCAAAATAGTTCATGATTGAACTGAGATATGAGTATTTCCAAATATGTGTCATGTGATTAGGAATGTGCTTTTGTGCATTGTGCAAAATTCAAAATTGTGTGTGTACAGCAATCTGTTTTAAAGACTCAAGGGACAAAGCGGATGTTGAGCGTTTCCAAAAAAAATATGGTAAAGTCTGTCAGACCAAGATTCCTTCCTACCAGACTCCCTAGGATTACAGTCTCTCTAAGGGAAAATTCCTATTTATAGGACAGAACTGGCAGAGTGTTGAACCACTGGAATATCAAATCCTTTGCCATTAATTTGGCAGCTAGAAGTTAAGCTAAGGTCTCCAGTTTGTACTTGAAATCAGAGAATGAAATGTCCATTTGCTTTAGCCTTAGTGTGCACAGTAATGCAACAATGGAGATGTGGTCACAGATTGGCAGCCACGTACTTCAATCCCCAGTTTGAATTTTAGTTATTAGTCCCTGTGTTATTGTATATGTAGATACAGAGATACAAGTATATTCATTTTATTCTTAGTGTGCTGCAATCACACCTACATTTTACTTTGTAGTTATACCTTCAGGGAATAGCTTTCAGGAATATTATGCTGAGAAACTTCCCAGGAAAATGTCATTAAATGTCTGCATCTTCTCTCCTATCCCTCTCTTCCTCCTGAAATTTTCTCTTTCACATCAAAAGTTGACTGTCACTTTGAAGTAATAAGAATCAAAGAATAGGGAGAGAGTTGGCTCTATCAGAGCCAGTGTTGAAAAGTTCCTGAGGATGTGGGAGAGATGAAAGAAACTGGAATTGTTTCAGTCAAAGATAAAGAAGTTGGAGGTTGGAATGCAAGGATTTTTGGACAAGCCCATGGAAAGATGGGGGAGGTATACATATATTTACACACATATTTGAGGGGTGGAAGGAAGTAAGATAAAATAAAGTTTCTGAAATCTGCTTCAATATGTGATTCATTAAGTCCTTGCTTTGCCTTCTTTTGGACAGCTTCTTGGTACCATTTCAAAATTAATCCAAGCTTAAATAAAAGAGTCATAGGAAATATCTGCAAAGCCCTTCAGAGTACAACAAATGACATCTTTCTGGAGTGACAGAAAGACAATGTTAATATGTTGAAGCATTTCATCCATTTAAAATCTTTCTTCCTTTTATCAAGCATATTTCAGTCTTAGTTTCTAGAGGTAAAAAGAGTGGACAAATAAATAGAGCTCTTTAGATTGCAACACTTCTAGGTTTAAGAATAAAAGTAAACTTAAATATTCTTTTGTTGCATATCAGTTTTTAGTAACTGGAAGTCAAAGTCAGCAAACACTGAAAGAACAAGGTAACCAGTATGGCTCTGAGAAACTCAGGGCAACTGAGAGTCTCCTCTCAAAGACACAACATACAGATGTCCTGGAACTTACCTGGAAGAAGCACTGTCCAATCCAATATGGATTTCTGCAGGTACAAATTTTTTTCTCTGCTTGCAGTTTGCAAAACCCACTCATTGCAATTCTATAAATATCCCTTTAAATCAAAAGGAGGTATAGTTGCTTATACACAGACTGATGCTCCATCTTCGAAGAATCTCAGAAGAGATAAAACCTTATTCCTTTTCTTCACTATTGGGACCATTAACAAAGAGGAGAAAAAACCACAATAATAATAAAGCCTCAGTTGTGTCTCCAAATACATGCATGTGATTCCACACTCCAAATTCACTGCCCCAGGTTTCATCTAGATATGAAAGCAGCAAGATAGAGATAACAATTCATTGATAGGAACAGACAGAACTGCAGACCTGCCAGTCATCTCACCATCTGGGCTTGTGTGGAGCAGGGAAATAGAGTCTGGAGCACAAACTATTTTACCTAGCCACAAAAGCAACAGCTTCTCTTGGACCCTGCTCACTGGTAGGTGCCAATGCTAGGTAGCTTTTAAACAAAACAGATGTATGCATCACAGCAGAGGAGAGGGAGTGGAACTGGTACCTTTATGCTAATCCTTTTCCTCTGGAAAACAGCAGCTCTGGTTTCTCTGAACCACTTAGTCCAGAAATGGATCACAAATCAAGAAGGCAAGCTGAAGATCAGCTGCTCAAGGATATCAACTCGAAGTGATTCCACCAGCTTCTCAGTAGACCAGGTATTCAATGTGCATAACTGCACATCAAGTCAACATCAGCAACAACAGCATGAAACTGCAGTGTTTTGCTGAGGTGTAACAGCGGGAAGAGGTACTGAGTAGTGGGGGTAGGGAAAGCAGGGAGAGAGTTCAAATTATGCATAATTCTTGGTCATGTCTATCATGCATGGATCCTATACATTTTTTCACCTTTATTCTGAGTCTATAGAATTTCATCTTCAGGGGGGTTGAGGAAGGGGAGGCAAAAAAAGCACAGGACTGCCCAGTCATAGAGAAATCCTATCATTTGACCTATGTTCAAAAAGCAAGAAAGAAATTCATAGATGTAGGCATATCACAGATGAAAAGCTATGCTATTAATTACTCCTTCCATGAGCAACACCAATCTGAAAGTAAGACTTACGTCCTCTTTCCCTCACCCCAGCCTGACACAGAATACTCAGTTAGGAACTATACCGATAAACCATACCATCAAAAGATGAGATATCTATTCTGTTTGGGGCCAAAAGTGGTAACAATCTTATAATTCAACTCCCTTGAATACATTAGCTGCAATCCTTCCTTCCATTGGATTCTCTTCACAGACCTCTGATGACATCACTACATAGATTATAGTGGCCTCCTGTCATAACCAGGAGGGCAAGAAACATCGTGCCCAAAAATTCAAGCCTAATTAACTTCATTCATATTACTGCCATTTGATATTTCATAACAGGAATTATAATCATCTTCTGAACACATATAGAGCCTGTTATGTGAGGATTGTAGCTTGGAAGGGATCTCAGGACAACTCTAGTCCAACCTCCTGCTCAAAGCAGAGGCAGCTCTGAGGATTGATTCCTGGAACCTGACTTCATCTCCTTCATGGTCTCCTCTCTGGCACTGGAAGCTGATGTTAGGTGTCCCTATCTCTCCTGTGCCATCTCTTCTCCAGGTTGAGCAAGCCCAGGTCCCTCAGTCTCTCCTCACAGAACAAGTGCTACAGCCTCCCCACCATCTTCAAAGTAGTAGAGTATTAGCTTCTAGACAGAAATAGAGCACATCACAAACTCCTTCATTTATCCAGGAGTAACTTATGGAAGAAATACAACAGAAAGTTTAGAAATAAGGTAAGACAAATTATTTTGTATTGGCAATATGATCTACACTGGTGCAGTTAAATACCAAACTGCTATACTGAAAAATATTGCTGTAGAATCTCATATAGGAGATAATTTATAAAATCGCAGGAAAAGTCAGGTTGGAAGGAGACAATCTCGTCCAACTTCTGCCCAAAAGCAAGGTCAGCTGTGAAGTCGGGGTTTTAATTCTTCAGTCAGTCATTATCACGGACAGCAGATGAATTCAACCTTATTTTCAAAAATTCCATTTCTTGCTAACTCACATTTCATTATAGGATTCTAAGGAGTGAAAATATCTCATTATGAACATGGGAATTATAAGGCAAGAGGGAGGGGTAACCATCTGTAGTAGAATACACTGCTCCTGTTTACATTCTCCCATCAGTTTGTTTACAGTGAACCTTCCTGAACCTCTCCTTGTTAGATAGGATGCCTTCCCTTTGTGTTAAGCAGGCTTATGCTTAAAGTCAGAATGAGCAGATGGAAAGAAAACTTTTAACAACAAGAGTGCTCCTCCATTGTACTTATGATAACAAAACAGTACAAAGTGTCAGCAGTAGGCAGTCTCCTGCCATCTACAATATTAGGTATATTTCTGGTTTTCTTCAATCCAGAGTAGGCTGTTTCTGAGCAACTTGAAACATTGAAAATGATTTTTAAAAAGCCTAGTCAACTGAGGACAAAATTCAAAGGAAGTCTTTCATTCCATGTCCTATCCTTTTGTGTACAATAAATACAAAAGAAGAAGTCAACCTACAGCCTTGCTTCAGAGGTAGTGCAAAAGTACAATTCATTTATGTCTCCACTTGCTGTTTTGCAGTCAGGGCACCTTAGGCACAAGCAGGAAGGGAAACAAACGCCTCAAACAGGCAATTAGAACCTGCTTCAAGCCAAGCTCCTCAGTGTTGAATTCAGACACAGCAGCTTGCACAGCAGTTTCTGGACCCTGCTTTTAGATCTTCCTGAGCCCCTGGGATTGCTGGAGGTCTACTGGGTACTCTGAGGGGCATCAAGGTTCCTGCTGCTGCTCCCAGGTAAGGACAGCTACCGGAGACTGAAGTCTCTAGCAAAGCTTTAGCAGCTTCTAACAAGATCTCGCAGATGCTCTTGGTCAAAGGGCATTCTAGTCCTAATCAGGATACTAGGAAGGGTCAAGCACCCTTTCAGCAGGAGCTACAGAGAGGCATAGAGTGCATTAGTTTGTGCATAAAGTGACTAAAAAAGCCTTTACGTGTGCCTAGCCAGCTGCAATGACATGACATAGGGCACAGTGATTGAAGCAACTAGTCCTGCTTTCGGCTTTGGTTACTGAGGACTGTTGGAAGAAGCAGGATCCACTCAACAAGTGAAGGAGAATTATCTTTGCCAACAGGCTGGCCAGCCTTGTAAGGAAACCTTCAAACCAGGAACAAGGGGGCCAGGAAGGACGGCAACAGCCAACGCAGAAAGGAAATGAGGGGTGGGGTTGGCAAGTAAAGCGTGCAATGTGATGTGGACAGGAAATGCCTCCATCTAAGCCGAAGAGGATGCCTCAAGTCTATGCAAACAAAAGAAGTGCCAAAGGACAGCAGATTGCATATGTTTGCCCATGGAATCAGTAAAGTGGTGCTTCTCTGCAGTGCCTGTACTCCACAGTTTGCAGCATGGGGAAGAGGCAGGAGCAATTAGATGTCTGTCACAGGGCTACAACCTCGTTTGGTTGGAGATGTGGGATGGCTCACTCAAGTGCTGCAATGCATGAACACAGGCTCATTAGGAAACTTTATCAGGAACGGTGGATCCAGACGCATCCACCATTTGGATGGTCAGGATGGCGAGGAGGGAGAGTTGCCCTTGATGTGAAAACAGCAGATGGGTGATGAGCCAGCTGACAGTTTATAAGCCAGAATATTTGGGCAGACCCAATCAGTAATATCATGAGGAAATATTGAATTTTGTGGCCTTCTTCAGACAGCTGTAATAAGCCTCACATGCACAGGCCCTGGTGCTCATGCAGACTTTGACCACTGTTCAAGGATCATTTCCCTCCAAATTCAAGAATGGTCCACCCCAATGTGCAGAAAGTCAAACAGAGGTAGCAGAGAGCTCCTGAAAACCTCAACTATAAAAAAAGAGTAATAAGAGGTGGCAGAAGGGACAGTTGACCCCAGAGGAATACAGAGACATGGTCCAAGTGTGGAGTGATGGTTTTTGGTACAACAAAACCCATCTGGAGCTGAATGTTGCAGGGAATCCACAAGGTAGTCAGCCTCACTTCAATCTCTGAGAAGGTAATGAAGCAAAAAAAATTGGAAGTAATTTCAAAAAATATGAAAGAAAAGGAGAGAGTATGCATTTATGATTATATTTTTACATTGACTTCAGCAGGGATTTTTACTTTCTCCCATAACTTCGTCATAGACATATTGATGAGTAGATTAGTGGATAGCTGGTAAGGTGGATTGAAAACTCGCTGAACTGGCAGGATCAAAGGGCTGTGATCTGCAGCACAAGTCCAGCTGACACCAACCCCTAACAGTGGCACCCTGGGGTTGATCCTGGGCCTATGTTGGTTAATTAATGTTCATTAATTACCTGGAACATGGGCCTGAGTGCACATGAACAGGAGGACTGGCTGGTACACCAGATGGTTGTGCTGCCATTTCAGAGCCACCACAACAGCCCAGACAAATGAGCCAACAGAAAGGTCATGAAGAGGGAAGAGCAGAAGTCCTGCATCCAGGGAGGAATAATCCCATCCATCAGCACAGGCTGGGGGCCAGCTAGCTTGAAAGCAGCTCTGCAGAGACTGCAAAGGAGGGAATGAACAACTTGACCATGAACCTGCAATGAGCCCTTGTGGCAAAGGCAGTCAGCAGTCTCCTGGTTTGTGTTAGGGAGAGTGCTGCTCTCCTGAGAGAGGTGATCCTTCTCCACTCAGCCCTGGCGAAGCCACTGAGTGCTGGGTGCAGCCCTGGAATCCCCAGAAAAAGAGAGACAGGGACGCAGTGGAGCAAGTCCATTTTTGGGCCATGAGGACAATTAAGGGACAATTAAGGGACTGGACATGTCACATGAGGAAAAGCAGAGAGATGGGACTCTTGAACCTGGAGAAAAGAAGGCTGACATCTGATCCTGTCAGTAAAGAAGATAGAAAAAGACTCTCTTCAGTGGTAGCAGCCATAAGTTAAAATACATGAAGGTCTATTTAATCATTTAAAAAAAAAAAAAAAAAAAAGAAGAAGAAAGAAACCTCACTTTTTCAGTGTGAAGGAGAGTAAGCACTGAAACAGGATTCCCAGAGAGATTGAGAGGTTGTGAAGTCTTGGCCCTTGGAGATATTCAAAAACAGATTTAATACAGCCCTGAGCAACCTGCTCTAGCTGACTCCTTGGAGAAAGGGGCTGGACGATCTCCAGGTGTCCCTTTCCACCTCAATGAGTAGGTGGTTCTGTGGTCACTCTGGTCACCTTCCCAAACACACGACCAAAGTGCAGGGACCTTTCACTGAGTCTTGTGTAGACTTGTGCTCTTCAGATGGGAACACTCACCTGTTTTAGCTGCATTACAAGAATGCATTCATATCCATAACAGAAAAGGATCATGACCTATAAGCCCTGGAGTGCTGTAGGAACATGTGTATGCCGCAGTGCGCCGGAAACACTGGGAACTGCTGATGGAGTAGATTCTTCTAGTTAAAAAGCCTAAGCAGAGACATTATAATTAGCTATGGACTCAAAGCTATATTTGCTGGCAGTAGAACTCCCAAGAAGAATTACTCTGATTTACAGTAATTTTCCACTGAGGATTTCAAACTTCACCAAAAAAAAATTTTTATGAGTTCATAATATAACAGCAGAGATGAGAAAACTCCCGAGGAAAGTTTTCTTGTGTTGAGATATTTTTGTAATATTTTTGCATTCTTTCTCCACTCTGATTACATACAAGACTGTATTTGCTAACAAAAGAATTAGGAAAACTGAAAAAATATTCTCTAGAACCAGTGATAAAAAAATGGCTACCCAGTTTGCAAAATATTTCTATGTGTCAGGTCTTTTATTTTGCAGTTTTGAACCAGAAATAGGGGGAGGGGGAAAAAAAGAAAAGAAATAAATACAAAGAAAATACCACTTTACCACTTGAGTCTACCATTGACTGTGGCACTTGCAAAGGAAAGTAGAGAGGGAGGTTCACTCTCCTGCTCTGAATTAAACAAAGTAGGAGTTTGAAGTTTGGTCTCCAGAATGCCAGTTAATGCCCTATGGGTAAATTCTATGGACTAGGTCAGGCAAAAAACAAAATCTGTGGGGCTAATATGACTTTACTATGCCTTTACAGTATCAAGCACTAAAATAAATTTAAAAATTGCACACTTTAGCTTCTTAGCAGAAAATAACAGTCATATTTTTTAACATTTTATGGCAAACAGAAAAATTAACCAAAAAAAGCTGAATCCTAAAGGGAGGTATTTCTAAATGGGAGGTTGTTTTACAATGGAACCTTTTCTACCACCAAGCACATTGCACGGGATGATAACAATGTTAACAAAAGTCCTTTATAGGAGAGCAAACCATTCTGTGGGATGAACTAGGTTAGTTTTAAGAACAAAAGAGAGCAAGGCACAAGGAGAAGTAACAATAACATCAAAAAGGTAGAACGCATCATACCTGTTCATGGATCTTGCACCACATGGCGCAGTTATACGATGTACATACACAAACCTGCACATATGCACAGCCATGTCCTGCCTCACTCCTGTTCACATAGCTAGCCAAAGCTAGCTTTACACTAACTACATTGCATAATCAGAGCATCTCAGAGCAGACTGGAAGAACTACTTGGGAAATTTACTCAAGACCCATTGGTAATCCCTGCCAAGACCAACACCTCCAAAGCAATACTAACAACTATATTTGAAACAGAACGTTTAAAACTAACTCCATATATTGGCATAAGACAGACTTATTCAATACTACTGAAAGGTATTCTCCAATATATAATTCATCATGGACAAAGAAAAGGAGCAGATTATAAAGCTGACAAAGACGCAGCAACCTTGTAAATGTATACCACTTTTACCATCGCCTAAGAAACACCTATCTGCGTCTTTGTTCAAAGGGGCCCAGCACAATGTTTCAGAAGAGCAGTCTCACCTGGCTACGAAGCAGTCACAGCGGGGGTCAGGGAGCCTGTAAGGGTGAAACATTAATTTCAGACATGACATCCTCTAGGATCCCTTGGATCCCAGGATGTGGCAAGAGCTATGAAATTCAAGCTCCTCAACCTAGCCTTCCCTCCAGAAGGGAGAGAGGTAATGGATCGACATCTAATTGTTTCAACCACCGTGTTGTTTAATCACCAATTAGACCTCATTTCTCATCTGCTGAGTTCAACCTATTGATTTCCAGTCACACACTCTTCTTGTTTACTGTACAGACATGCCTCCTGTCTGCCCAGAGGAAGCAGTACCTGTGCCTCGTGTGCACCCCAGCAGCCCCATTGGCACACACCTCTGCTGTGCCGTGCCCAGATGTCCCTGTCAGGAGCAAGGCATTTTATTGCAGGCATAGCTGCACACTAACAGGTCTGAAAGCTTCAGGCTGAACTTGGCTCAGAGCAAACATCTGACTATGCAGATACTACAGTGGAAAGCAGCCCGGGGTTGTGCCTGCAGAGCTCTCTGTTTGCATTAGTTTTCTGACTTTTTCAGACTTTTTCAGACTTTTCTTAGAATAATTTTACATAACAGATTAGGATGGTACTTGGGGTAGGTACAGCTACATAACCCTTTATATAGGGTTATGTGTATAGAGGCCTCCCTACAGCATAAGTACCGAACTAAAAGCAAACTCATCTTCGGTGCCTGGCTGCTCTTGGGTGAACATATTTTTAGCACTAGCTCAGTATTCCTGATGCTGAGACACTTTTCCTGAGAAAGTTTTAAAATCGTTGTTTCCACTAAATGTTTCAGCTTCAACAAAATAGTAATTCCTGACCAAAAAAAAAGTTGCATCCAGTAATGCTGAACAGTTCTACCAATTTCTTAAAATAAGCAAAAGTAACAGTGTCAGAAACAATGAACTGCAGTCATATGCATAGCAGAGGCAGGAAAAAAGGCAAGAAGTGACAATGTAGCCCACAAATTAAATTCTAAAAAACAACTGCATTTATTGCCTGGCTATTTTATATGCCGACAAGTATAAACTTACTGTTGTTGTAAGACATTAAGTCATCTCAGCTACATACTGTATATTTTCTTGTAGCTGTGATCTGAATGGGTCATTCTTACCTACGTTTTCACAGTTTATATAGCTTATTGATACTACAAAATCAAATCCTTAGCAAAAGGATGGTCTGTCATTTTGTGGAAAGTAATCTATTACACAGCTATGCTTCTGTTAGCTTATCTGCACCTATCAAATTAATCTGATTATTCCTAAGCTTCCCTAAACTATTCAGAAGGAAAAAATTCTGTTAGAATTAGGAGTTATGATTTTTGTGTCATTCTAACGTGCTTAACAAGACAAATCATTACAGAATTCAAACACTTTGGCAACACATATCCCTGGCAGGGGAATGGACATTAAAATGGCAGCAAAACCAGTTTCTCATGCTCAGGAGACACCCTAGAGGGCTGTCCTGGAACAGAACTTCAGTTCTGCATGGGCTTAAGTCAGATAAAACCAGTTGAAGAAAATAAAATAAACTAGAATGTTGGAGAACAGACATTTCAGCAGTTCCTATGAAGAAATGAAAGAATTGCAAACCTACCATCACAGATAGCTGTAGAGACACAGGCTGATTAACGAAAAAATATAGCACCTGATCCCGTGTTTGGCTAGATGCTGAAAGCGAAGTCCGTTTATTTAGAAGAACAAGATGACAAAGATTCAATCTGTTTAGAACAAGAATGTAATTTTCAGTTGCATGTCCACTTTCAGCAAGTGCAGTTGCTGCGGGAAAAACAGAAATCGAATCACACTTGCTGCTAAATACATATTTAATTGCTTATTTTTTTTTATATTTTGTTTTGCACCAGACTGTTTACTCTGCTCATGATGATGTGGAATTAGTGTTGCTAAGTTTTCTGCTTCCTTTAACCAGTCTTAAAGTGCCGCCTAGTGCACGTTTAAGGCAACATCCCAGCCTAACACAGCAGTGCCAGGGCTGAGCATGCAGAATATTCTGGCAGATTTTATTTTGTATAAAAAAATTTCATTACCTCCCCCGAGTAAATTTCATCAAGTTTTAGGGGGCTGAAGTGGATTCTGCATCTCTGGGAATGTGTATTAGTAGAAGTTAATCCAGTAAGACCCTGGGCTGGTGTAACATGAGAAGTGGTACTCGTGCTGCCTAACCTTCCAGCCTGCACAGCCGTGACAGAGGAGGGAGAGCTTGTCAGGGAGGCTGGAGCACTCTGGGACCAGCCCTCAGCACCAGCTCCCTCCAGGACACTTGCAGGGACATCAACCTCACCCAGCAGGCTGGACCCTGCCCAGGGACCATCAGCCCCACCGAGACCATCAGACCCCAGACCTCCCATCCTCTACTCAGCAAGAAAGGATGAGCCCTATGGCTCTGTTTGGACTTAAGAAAACAAACCTTAAGGAGGGATTGATCTCTTCTGAGGCTTTGGAACAGAGTGCCAAGACCTGATACCTGGCATCACAGCTGGCTGCATCAAACTAAGCAGCTACAGCAAGAGATATTGCTGAAAACTGCAGTTATTTAACCACGCACAGACTTAGCAGTGTGCATCATCCCAACTGTTTGCGTTTTCCTTGGGAGTGAACAAATCACCAGGGCTTTTCGCAGTGAAGGAAAAGAGTGATTGTTCCTTTTATTATCACAAAGATAAAGAGATGTGACTTATTTAAAACCCTGTCAAGAATTGCATGAAAAAAATCAGAAATTACCTGAGCTTTTAGCTACCTGACATTTGCTTGAACCACAGACTTCTCCCTCCCATACAAAATCGTGTACACCCAAAATGAGCTCTGCTTTTCCTTCACTAATAATCTTAACACTGCAGTGGTATAAAAGAGCTTGTTTTTCAAATGCTTAAATATTACTCTTGATGTACAGGGATCTACCTGTCTTTTGTGATATGTTGTGATAAGCTAATTTCTTCTGCAGAGTTTTCCTGGCAATAAATTGCACTGCAGCAAGTCACAGAATCAGCTGAGTTAGAAGGGACCCACAAGGATCATCAAGTCCAACTCCTGACCCTTCACAGCACAGTTCCCAAGAGTCACACCATGTGCCCAAGAGCGTTGTCCAAATGCTTCTTGAACTCTGTCAGGCTTGGTGCTGTGACCACTTCCCTGGGGAGCTGTGCCAGTGCCCAGCAACCCTCTGGGTGAAAAACCTTTCACCAATATCCAACCTAAACCTCCCCTGACACAACTTCAGGCCATTCGCTCAGGTCCTGTCACTGGTGACCACAGTGAAGAGATCAGTGCCTGCCCCTCTCTTGCCCTCACAAGGAAGCTGTAACTGCAATGAAGTCTCCCCTGAGTCTCCTCTCCTCCAGGCTGAACAGACCAAGTGACCTCAGACACTCCTCAGACAGCTTCCCCTCCAAACCCTTCACCATCCTCATGGCCTCCTTTGGACACTCTCTGATAGCTTCATGTTTTATATTGTGGCACCCAAAGCTGCCCCCAGCACTCGAGGTGAGGCCGCCCCAGAGCAGAGCAGAGCAGGACAATCTCTCCCTCGCCCTGCTGGTGATGCTGTGCCTGATGCCCCCAGGACACAGCTGGCCCTCCTGCCAGGGCACTGCTGGCTCATACTCAACTTTACATCAAGCAGGACCCCCAGGTCCCTTTCTGCTGCTCTTCTTTCCAGCATCTCATTCCCCAGTCTGTATCTACATCCAGGGTTGTCCCATTCCAGGTGCAGAATCCAGCACTTTCCCTTGTTGAACTTCACATGATTGGTGATTGCTCAGCCCTCTGATTTGTTCAGGTCTCTCTGCAGGGCCTCCCTGCCTGTGAGAGAATCAACAGCTCCTCCCAGTTTTGTATCATCTGCGAACTTGCTCAGTGTCCCTTCCAGTCCTGTGTCCAAGTAATTTACAAAGAGCACAGGGCCAAGGATGGAGCCCTGTGGAACCCCACCAGTGACAGTCCCCAGTCTGATGTCACCCCATTCTCTGTAACCCTTTGTGCCTGACCCGTGAGCCAGCTGCTCACCCATCACATGATGTGTTTATCCAGCTGTGTGCTGGACATTTGGTAAACTGTTACAACATTTTCAGCTGTATAATTATAAAAAAAATATTAAGAGAGTCCATCAGTGATCACTATCACATATAAACCCAAAACCAATCGAGGATCAATAAATACATCCAGCTGGCAAATCTCAGCGACAAGATGTCCTTATAATTAGAACAGCAGCATCTGCTTTCTCCATCCTCCCTCACAGAAATCACTTCGATTTTGCTTGTTTAGATATTTAGCATTTACACTGCTGAGATGAATCTAAATTCCTAGGCAGAAGTCAATGCACATAGACATCAAGAATATTTTAACTCCTCTCAGCCTTCTCTTCTCTTCTCTTTGGGATTAAATCAGAGTTCATACCTTTTGTGGTTTTATTAATTTGTGCCTAATTACTTCTAGAGCTATTTTGGCTTGACATTATTCCTACTTGGGTTCTGTTAAAAGATCTTCAACAGCTGTTCCAGATCAGTGTAAGTATTGATTTCACATCCATTTTATCATCAGAATTAATGAAGAGAAAGAAGCATCTGACTTTATGTGTAGTCCATGACAAGTGGTTTTTTCTCTCTGCATAGTCTCTACATCAGTACCACCTTCACAAAGATATCAACAATCACTTTTTTCCATTCATACCGCACTAATCACACCCAAAAAAAATGCCAAGAAAAAACCAGCACTCTTATATGTGCCTTTTAATGGTGTATTTAAAATTGGTCTAGTGAAGAATGCAAATATTTTAAAGTGTCATTAGACTACAGATAACAGGACCCAAAAGATCATTAGTCCATCTGGTCAAACCAAGACAATAAGACTTTGTACTACAAGATTTGAAAACACCCTATAATGTCACAGCAAGAAGCGCTATGCAGTAATGAATTAATTTATTTATATTTGCCACAAGCAGCTTGTTCTCTCATTCTCTTCCCTGTAACCAAATTACATATGCAAAGTAGAATCTGGTAGGATTGTTTTACCCTGCATAAATGTATACATGCTGCTGTGTGCTTCTTTTAGAGAAATCAAGGTCAAAAAAGTATACTTTCCATTTAAAGCGGCAACTCCCACTGTGGCTCCTATAGGAGATAATTAAAAAACCTCTACTGAAATAGGCCTTACTTGCCTGAAAAGCCAACGCGACAGTGTGTGAAGGTTTCCTTCTGAAACTTGTGCTTGGCGCAGTGCTGAAAGGACCCAGCCATTGAACACCTTCAAGGTCTTGGGAGTTCAAATTTGGTCAAGGAGACTGAGAACAGAATCACTGAAGTGTTGCTTGCAAGAGACCACCGAAGCTGTCCAGTCCAGTCTCACTCTCCAAGCAGGATTATCAGTAGAACTGACTCAGGTCATCAATAGAAAACCCCCAAAGATAGTCACCTGGCTGGGTGTTGAACTGCACTCGTGGGGAGAAGGGCAGGCTAACCTGACCCTCCCCATGCAGAAATCGTGGTCATTTTCCCTGATACATCATCTGTACCTTCTGAGGAATGTTTGTTTCTCTCATTTTCATAACTCCCCATCTAAAACTAGTTACAGGTATCTACTAGATCACTCCTCAGCCTCTACGTGACTCTCTATGTATACAAGCCCAGCTCCCCCAAAGGGCACAAGCACTGTACTCCATCTGGGTGGTCCACTGACAGACTATCAATGAAGAATTTATATATTTACTTAATTGAAACATGGCGGTCTTCTGAGTTAAAGCTTTCTTAGTCACTGGGATTTGTGTTTAAGCATGCTGAAATGCTGTAGACTCCAAAGCTGCATCATCTGCTGGACAGCACAGCACAGAGAATGTTAGAGGGTCTTTCAGATGTTATCATGAAAGAACAGCACAGAGAATTCTTCCTCCTCACAGAGTACTCTACTGTGGCTGAAATTACCTCAAAGTACAGTTCAGGTCTAAACTAAAATTCTCGCCTGTATCTTAGCTTTCCATCTAGTTGTGTTTTGGCCCCCATCCCTGGATCATTTTGATGGGGGTCATATCACCTTACACAACTGAACAATGCACTACATCATGCATTAAATTGCTCGTATCTTAGTTCAGCTCATTCTAGGTATTGTCAGGTTGCATAATGTCACAGTCAACTACACCAACCCATGGATTTTCATAGTAACTCCAAGTAGATTTTCAGTCTGTCTGGAAGAGGATTGACCCTCTTGAGAGGATTGAGCCATATGAAAGATCAGTTAGCAGAAGCATGTGGCTCTTGATACTGTCATTTTTCTTGATCCAAGCACTTAAAATTCCACGATTTGCAACTCAAATCTAAAGTGAACACATCAGCAGAATAACCACAGCCTAGTTTCATTATCAAACTGAAGAACTTAGAATGTGGAATGTATTTTCAATATATAATCTAGTGTTTAGCTCAAAGCAAGAGCAGCAGTGTCTGGCCTGCAAAGTACCCCTCGAATACTACCGAATGCTTAGATCAACATAGGATCTGCTTCTTATAGCTCTCATGTCAGTCACTTCCTTTCCAGTCACTGGTCTAAAAATTGCTTTTTTATCCCTGAGCATTTTGACTTCAGAAAACCACTTAAGTAGCTTTAGTTCAGAACTGTGTCAGGTCCACTCTAGCCCAAGCTATATCATATTTTCCTTGGTCAGACCTTTCTGATCCAATGCATCCTGTTCACTGGTTGTTTTGACATCTGCATTCTGAGAGCCATGCTTTTCCAATATGGCAACAAATGAAACAAAAAACCAAAAAAAAAAAAAAAATCAGAGACTCTGACAAACTTCTAGAAACAGAGAGAATCCACAAGATATATGATAGACACGACATCTCAAAATTTCATGTTAAGTGTTGAAAGATGGAATTCTATTTGTAGGTTGTATGGTCCAATTTCTAGTTGCTACTCTGTAATTTTGCACATGCATGCAAACAAGTGAGAAAACAATATTTTACTTTTCTCTTCCAAAAGAAAAACATTTTAATCCTAGATGTGAAAGTTTTCTGGCTGCCTAAAGGCAGTGATAAAAACCTAACACCTACCCTACCTGCCAATATCTGTGTACAGATAACTCAGCTAGATTCACAAAGGGTTTGGCTTAGTTTTAATCTAGCAACTGTTTCTGAGGATTTCCATCACTTTTACACAAATGCGAATGTTTTCCATGCATCGTTGCATACCAGCAACATTTTCCAATGTCTTTCTTCAATAAATTTTTACAGGAAACCACAGCAGGAAATTCTGCATGCCCCATTGGGCTAGCAATCATTAAATATACAACATCCTAATGAAAGGCAGTTTAGACTACCAGCAAAGAACTTTTCACACATTGACAACCAGCTTCTCAGCTTTTGAAAGCCTCATAAAAAGGCTTCCAGCTGCCATATAGAATTTGCAACCAAACAAAAACTAATCCTTGGCAAATATCTTTGCAAAAAATAGCTACAGAGGATAATAAAGTGGTTAAAAATGAAGTCACACCAAGAGAAAAAACAAACACTAAAACAGTATTTTTTAGCCTTTGTTCCTATTTCAAATTGATATGACTCACTCTTCCATATCATTCTCCCACCTGTGCAAACTTGGAGGTAATATACCAATTTTCAGTCCTTCAGCACAGACAAATATGATAACAACTGTCCTGTACTCAGCCAAATTTCACACATCTCAGTATTCAATAGTACAAAACCCAAATTTAGTTCAGCCGAAGCCTAGTACAGACTGGCACAGTAGTATTTTGACATTCAACTATGTTTTCATAAATTTATGATCAATTCTTGAGTAAATCTCATTTCGAAAACAAGATGACGGAGTGCAGGTTCTCGATGCTGTTGCCTTCCCTTTCCCCTTGACTGCACAGGGACCTGTGACAGCCCTCAGGGCAGCAGGACTATGATTACGGTCTGGCCATCAGCGAGAGAGAGCAGAAGCCTTTTACAAGGGCTTGCGTTTCACTGTTTTTCAGCTGCAGGAGCCGCTCAGCAAGGCACAGAGCAGGTTAACCCCTCCAGCACAGCGACAGGAGGGGGTGACACAGGGGTGGCACTCGGAGCGGGAATGCCAAGGGGCAGGCGAGGCCAGGGAAGTTGAATGGAGATCATTTGGGGCTGTTATGGGTTGGGCATCAGCAGGGCAGCTGGGGCCATGCTTGGCAATGCACCAAGGTACAAATCCAGCCTGGCAAGAGCAACAAAAGAGTCAGATGTTTTGAATCAGCATCAGAGGCTTTATCACAATCCCCCATCCAAATCCTACCCAAAAAGTATCTTGGCCTTTGGGAAGGAAACTTAAGATGATACTTGTGGAAGAAGGCCTTGTGGCAGCTGGGCTACCATGCTGCACTCTCGGTAAAAATCCATCTGCCCAGCCAAAGCCTGTATTCCCAGACAGCAAACTGCAGCTTTCTCAAAGACAGTGGGTTTGCAGCTGTGTGGTATGACTCAATACACAGCCAAAGGCAATGGCACGTATCTGACCTATTTTAAACCTCGAAATGTGGAAAAAACTCTCAGCAAGAAAATGTGAGCTTCACTTTCAAGAGCAGTGAGGCCAAAGTAGTGCAATTATTTACCACCCAAGATGCTAAGGAGGAAAATAAGTCTCTTGTATCCAGTGCTGTTGTAAACATATCAAAATTATTTCCCTATTCCTTTTAGCCTGCCCCCAAGAATTCTGCATTAAAAAAAACTAACAAACAAACCAAAACCAAACGAACAAACAATAAAAAACCAAACAAAACTAAGAAGAAAAAAAAAAGAGACCCAAAAAAAAAAAAAAAAAACCCGCACACACACAAAAGCATCCCTGACAAGCAGAGCCATGTTTTAACCATTTTTTACTTAAACTTTTACATTTTGCATCTTTAAGTAGAGGGAAAAAAAATTTTGTGTGGTGCATTTATAACTTGCTCTTAGAAAAAAAAAATCAATGGCTATGTGTTTTTTCCTCTCTCTCTCTTTATCCAAGGAACTTGTGCAAGAATCACCTTTTCAGCATATGTGCTAAGCTTATTGGCCTGGTCATAAAAAAAAAAAGCAAAATAAAAGCACAGATGTCTGCCACTAGAACTACCTAAAGTAACAAGAGCCAGCCAGGAGTCTGCCTCCAGTGACATCTATGAAGATGTCCTTTCAAAAAGAGGAAATGTTTGCTCCCTCTCATCACTGATTTTAATAAGATTCATTGGCTGAGACAGCTATTCATGCACAGCAGTTATGATCCCCTCAGACTTTCACTGACCTTCAGGGAATTATAAAAGAAGGAACCAATTTCCATTCCTGGAAAGGAGGAGGGAGAAAGGCAAGCCCCCTCTCACAGTGTAAAGGTAAATACTTCAACAGAAAGAGCTCTGATGTTATAAAAGAACTCCTAACAGCAGGAAAGAAGGCATCAAATCAACTGCTGTCATTTTAAATATTTCCTACAAAGGAGGAAATATGCTTTAGTGCAATGAGATATCCAGCAGCGGATTTTTATGTAGCATGCTCAAGAATTAATCTCCATGTTCAACCCTGCACTACTAGAGCTGAGTCAGCACCATTCTTTTAAATGACCTGATTCTGCAATCGCATTATTAATATCACGAAAATTACTTTCCTCTTTGCTGTTTTGTGCTATCAATGCAAAGCCACAGAATCAAAATGCATTAGCTCTCACAGGTCTCCTCTAGGATTATTTGCATCAATACAAACTGAATTAATCATGGAGACATTTGAATAATCACCAGGCGTGTGGTAGTGCCAGAGCTGTGTCAGGAGCTGCAGTCCACTTCTGTAAAATGTTGCATTTTATTTGTGTTATTGTCATCTGAACCACGCATATTTTATCATTCTCTATCAGGATGATGTCTTGCAATCTACACTGTTATTCTTTTCTTATATCTTGGCATATTTTATATACACTGCCTGTTTTATGTTCGCTAATGTTCAGTCCTAAATTTTTTAAGTGGCACACACTTAAATTTATGAATCTGAAGAGGGGAATTCATTACAAGAAATACCAGCATAATGGAGACCCCCTTTGTTTTGAAAGACATTGACTCAACCTTTGATTTGTAGTGTTTTGTGTAATACTAGGTTTTAACTGCAAAGAGGAGAGAAACTAGAGAACCAGAGGATTGCTCTGATGGTCAGTAAAGTTTAACTCTTATTTCTAAGCACTGCTATAATTCAAGCAGACTGCAAATGTGAAGAGTAAAGTGCTTTGGAAAAAGCCACTCATGACAAAATTGACCAGTTCTAATCCCAGTGAATTGGTAACCAGTGGGTTTAAGGCAATTTGTGGACCCTGTTTAGCAATCTAAATTCTAAAAACTTCAGCATTACTAGGAACATATTAGTAAGCATTTTAAATTCAAAAGAGCCTCGGATAGCCAGAGTCAGAACTCTTATGAAAAAAGTGCTGTAGGGTTTGGCAACATATTTAATCTGCAAAAAGAATTTTAAAAGATACTTCATGAAACAAAAGCAACCTGACTTCTCATATGATGAAGAATATGCTAGGAACTTCTTAATCACTGTGACATACTGCTGAAAAAAATTGCATCTCCCTCAAAAATAGTACATAAGTACATGTGAAAGAGATCCAACAGGCATGAGAGTGACAACAAGCAGTCTTACATACACACACAAAAGCAGGAGTCAAACAAATGACTTGTACTGAAAATTATCATAGCAATACACATTTATGTCCCTGTTAAACATGGTTCAAGCAGGTTTTAAACTAGGAAAGAAAAATATCCTTATCAAAGGGAATTCAGAATAACCAAAGCACCACGTGTCTGCCACAGGCTCTGGAAGAGGTACAGGCACCATCCCATCCATCTTGCCCACCACTTTTCTGAGTCCCTCCAGCTTCCAGGCCGCTGCTGCAGCAGTATGGGAACATAAATGTAATTTCCCAGAGACACAAAATTTCATGATACAAACACCCCCTAAGCAAAACTATGGAGACAGTATCACCATACCAGCAATAATAAAACAGAAATAGCAAAAAGCAACAATGTACTAAAAAGCATCCAAGTAAGTATATTCATCTCTGCCCAAAAGGAGGCAAGACCTGTCATTTTTGAGGGTAAAGGCATTTCATGAAAGTACCATAGACAATTTATCTAAACATTCAACTGGGCTATTTTTCATTAATTTTCTTCTGAAATGTTTTTTCTTTCTTGTATGTGGAAAACAATGCTTCACAGAAGTCCACATGGGGAAAAAAACCCAAGTATTTAATCCTACCCCGTTACTGTACAGCTCCAGTTACCATAACAACTTGCTGTAGCTCTTCTCATAATAGGCTTAGGGTAGCTTGTCCATAAAACCATTTTGTGACTGGAGCTACAGCTACTACACTCTTCTGCATCCATGCAGCCCCTCTGTTGCCAAGAGTGAGATTTATTTCATTTTAAGTGTAAATATAGTTCACAATATTTGCAATTTTACGTCTAGAAAAGCCAGGCTATGGGAAAGATAGCAATCACAGCACTTATCAATGTGGTACTGCATTAATGATTAAAAAAAAAAGAAAACACAACCTACTGCTGTTCATCAAATGCTTCAATATTTCACTATGTTTTTAACAGGAAATAAAGTATTTTAGATACATATTAATTTGTAGCTGAACTTTCAGTTATGTCATTGGTTCATTTACAACAAATCTGTAGTTCTTACATGTCTAGATTTGAATATTAAATGTTATTTAAGCCTGCACTATAAACAACTCGTTTCAGGTATCTGTTATTTCTTTTCTTTGAGAAAGTATTACAGCTATGGAGAATGACTGTGAAATCTTCTAATGCTGTGGTTAAAGCTGGAAATCTGGTACTAAATTTTTTTCCCTGCATTTCACAATATGGATATTCTTTCATAAGATTTATTGTTAATTATCAGCTTCCCTTTAGCGTAATTTTGGTAGGAAGTGTTTGTAGAAAAGCTAAGATGGACCTTGATGTCAAAGTACTAGGTTGAAAGATCCTCAAAATAGCTTTTAGCTGTTTTGAACACTAATAATTCTTTAATGATATTATGCTGTCTATTCAAGATAATTATTCACAGTGCTTCAATGCAAGGGAAAATACATACATCCAGACTGGTTTGCTATTTGGTGTTCCCAGTTGAGCACATTGGAACAAAGGTGTCAGGCAAAGGCAACTTTCAAATGCTAGGGGTCTTTTAGACACCCTCTACTGTTGGGCAAGAAAAAAGAGTAAATTTAAAGATTTAAAGACTAAAGATAAGAGACTCCAGAATATTTTCTCTTGAAGGAGAGAAAAAAACCTTTTCTCCACAGGACAAATTTAAATACAGACTGCTCCAAATTTTTTGCTCTGCAGAAAGCCTTAAAACTTTCTTTTAAGCAGGTCATAAACAGGAACTCATAGCTTTGTCCCTACAGCCAATGCTCAAGATCCATCCACATCCCAACAAAGTTTTACTCCTCTGGCTCAGGCCCTTGGAGCAGGCTGCACTCTAATCCTGCATCTGATTTTAGTGCAGCAAGGCTAACAGATCCTTACCATACCAGGAATCTGCCCATTAAATCCAAGACCCAGAGGCAAAGCAGACAAGGAGTGGTGTCCTCTCTAATTCTACAGGATAACTTTCACAAGATATGTGTCAAAGTCTCTGCCCTGGTTGGTGCCTACTCCCTATGTGAGGGAACTCTCTCAAAAAGTGTGTGCAGGATGAAGGTGGGCAGTGGTCCTGACTTAGAGATATGAAAAATCCTCAGAGTTACACTGGTTTTCCATGCAATTTTCTGTAATCTTCGTAAGACATTTTCTCTACATTGTCAACTCTTACAACAAAATTAGAGTCCGTTTGCTGGGTTTTTTTATGTCTTTGCTTCCTTTTTAAAGGCATTTCCTATTTGAAATCCTCCCCTGCTGAAGCTTATTTCTATCTAAATCATTTGTTTCTGCAAAGTTCTTTGAGTTATTCAGATTTGAGGTGTGTTATTTTATAAAGTTTGAACTTTAAATCATTCCTAAATCAAAGCCAACAATGTGGCAGATTTGGACTTAATTTGATGTGCAAAGACCATTATTATCTAGTTAGCAATCTCCTCTCAACTTTAAGTCTTTAAAAAGATCTCTAAGGAAAACAATCTTTAGGGTTTCAGTCAATGCATACAAGTCATTAACTAACATAATGCCTAACCTTAACTATGGATAGGATTTTGTCTGTTTAATTAACAAGTGATGAAGAACAGCCAGAAGTTTTGCATGTAGGCATCCTAAGTGGCTCTAGTCTAATTGATTCGTATTTACTGAGCAGAAGCGGCAGGCTAGCAAACATTACTTTGCAGATGTCAGCTCAGCTCTGGCATCAGTAAAGTCTCTACTACAAACTTAAAATGGACAGCTAAGTACAATAAGCAGATCTTTATTTGGGGCCCATTAAAATGCTGGAAATTGAATTGTCAGTAAAACTAGCAAAATGGATATGAAAGGCAATTACTTCTAACTCTAAATAAAAGTGTACTTGAATATTCCTTGGAAAAATAGCAATATCAAATTTTTGGAAAATCACTAAGCTGTTCAACATGGTCCAACTTAATACTGCAAATTCCTCAATATGTATAGCTAAACAGCTTTCTGTGGAGGGAAATTCAAAGTGAAAGAAGAGGTGATGAAATTACATAGTACAAATTGAAGGTTACCAGTGCCTTACAATTATAGCTAACTCTATGGTCAAGTTAAAAGGTTTTTACTGTATACAAACTAACGCCCTGTTTCTATTAAAAAGACAGATGTGCGATCCATTCAATCACTGGCAAATCCATTTAGATGAGGGAGCAAATAAACGTTCCTTTAGGAATATATTGCAAGAGCCAAAGCTGTTGTCCAAGACACTGCTTTGTAAAACACAGTCTGAGTACAACTTGCAGGAAATTAACTTCCCCGGAATTCTATGCAAATGCAATATTTGGAGAAATATATGAGAGCTGTGAGATTCTGGCACAAGTAATGGCAGAAGCCCAAAAGAATTTTAGTTAGCAATAGCCTTAGAAGGCCTGGAATATGCAAACACAGAAACTGTTTCCTGTCCACTAAAGCTAGACTTTCACACATCTTCACACACCAGTCATACGGATGTAAAGGACAGGGCGAGAGAAATGCTTGCCTCATCTCAACCCTCCTCTGAAGAAGCCTCAGTGGGGGCAATCGCTCCAAAGAACAAGAATGCCAAAGACTTTCACATCCTGAGGTGCTCTAACAGCTATACATCTACAAAAAACATTGAGAACCAGGTGCAAAGCCCCATTCAAGTATACATGCAAAGTCTGCCCTATTGTCATAGCATGAAAAATGAGTTTGGCCAAGTGAGCTTATCCCTTATGCTCTTCTTAACACAGGCTTTTTGCTGTATCTCTTAACAAGCAGCTGGATGTTGCACCAACTCATAATACCCTGAGTATCACCACTTGCAAATTACTTCCAAGGAAATGAGTACTCAGGAATTTGTCGGAGACCTGATTAGATGGTGAAATGAATCAGTGTTAGAACCGCAATAGACTTTGATCAGTTTAAAAATGGCTTGTTTGAACATCTGAAATCATTAGCGAGGTGCAAATGGGAGTGATTTAATATAGTGTTGAGAGCAATTAGATTGGAGTTCATTTTGTAGTGTCTATTGAGAACATTATTTTTATCTGGTTTAGAAACATTATAATACTTGCATAATAGATGCGACACCCATTCTCCTTGAGCATTATTATAGATGTCTTTTCAGTAGTATTCATACATGTGAAAGCAGCAGTAAAAATAGTACTTGCTCTTGATCTTTTTCTGGGAGAAAGCTGAAGATTTTGGTGGATCAAATACTTATTCTGCCTTCCAAGCTCTTTAGACATTTATCCAAAGATCTACTAAAGCAGTCAATGCAGATGGAAATGAAACTTTAAGACCTAGATCTACAAGGTATTTATATTGAATTGCTTTAGAAAAATCCAACTACACATATTAAATAGAATGTACCTTCCTTACAAAATGCCATTAATCTGGAAGCTATGCCTCCAGTTTCTCCCAAAATTTACAGCATTACTTTCAAAATAAAACCTAGTAAAATGAACAACCTCCAGAAAGATTCAGTTCAGAAAATATAGTGCTCAAAGTCCCAGAGATTTCCATTATTTATCAAATTTATTTCATATTTTCTAAGTGAAGTTCTGTGGTTGTCTCCTCTTCCTCTTCCCAGCAGTTCTGCCTTTGTCTCCAATAACAGAAATTTAAAGCTCTTTCTTATATCATTTTGCAGCAAAAAACAGCAGGGAAATATAGCTGGTATATGGTTTAATGGTAGCCCGTAGAAAAAAAATATATATATTCACTGTAGTGGTCTGAAAATCAAGATATATAGCTCAAGAAGTGACATACTGACAGAGTTTCAAAGTATCAGGGTTTTCAAGGTATCATTGTTCCACATAGTTTTATGCCTGTTTGCATTAAAGTAGATCATACTAAGGGCCTGATCCAAACCAGATCAAACTCAAGAGGTTATTAGTAAGCCTGGAAGTCTATAGACATGGAATAAAAAGGGTCATTTAGAAACCAGCAGTAGGACTGCCTCCATGTGATTTATGTGCAAAAGCAAAACTGGGCAGGAATAGCCTAGGAAATGGAGAGCTTTAGTTTTTTCCTAGGGGCTGTGTTCACCAGGAGTCATTTCTAACACACACACTTACTAATAAATGGTTACTTCAGTCTTTTGTTTTCCTCATAGTACCTGCATGTGATGTATAGAATTAATTTTACCTTCATTTATATACAAAAAACTGAGGCCTAAAGTATGCTCATAAACACAAATTCTGTGACAGTAAAGGAAGCTACTAAGCCAAAATACAAAGTTCATATAACCAACTTTTTCATTCCCATCTCTTAAGTCCCTTGTTTATTCAGGCATTGCTGAGATATTTGTCTCTGTGCCATTTCTAAACAAAAAGCTACAGCTTCCTTCAGGGAAGCATCTGTAGTTCATATTAGTGGCAGCAGCATGTTCCACACTGGCTGTGGATGGGGATTCATCCCAAATCAGAGGATAATTGCCTGTTTCTCAAAGTCCTGTTCCAGGTTCCACAAGTTTTGGGTTTTCTAGGGCAGCATTGACATGGGAATGGGTTTTGGCACATTAATCTTTGCTATTTAATGTTGCAAACACTCCTCATCTGCCAAATAATTTATGCCTTTTACTGAAGCTAAATCCTTAGAACAAACATATTAACTATATACAGAATCAGTTTCAAATAAAATGATGATTTCTGCCCCAATGCCAAGTTTTCACTCGGGAGCCTAATCTTTTGTTGCCAGGCAAATCAAAAACTGCTGTTCCCCTTGTCAGCACTCCACAGTTATCAAACAATTACTTCTTATTCAAATACTTCCTAAAACTCACCTTGCTGAAACATGGGAATGTGAGAGACTAAGTCCATGATCTTTCACTAGGTTTCATTCATCCTGCATTTTCAGTCAGGTATTTTACAGGAGCCACACAGCATAGCCTTCGTCATATGTTTTATAAAGCACAGAGCACACCAATATTCAATAAAAGAAATAACAAAAGGTTAACAAACAGAGTCAAGCTAATGAAAAAAAGGAGGTCGTTCCAATATCATAGGAATTTCCAATATTTATTCTTATTGGTTTTCCCTCCTGCAGGCCATGATGACACGGAAGACAGCAAAGCAAGGCAATTCAGCTCATGACTTACATCCAGTTCCCATGAGGAAGCTGATAAGAACAAGATTAAGTGGAATCATCCAAAATCATTTGAACTCCGAATTATTTTTCTGATCAAAATATTTCACTCTTCCATTGCAAAACACAGAATTGTATCTATTTTTTTAAAGTAACAAGAATTACCTTCTTCTTCTTCTGCAAATAGCCAGTTGGAAAATAAAGAAACATGCTCTCAATGCAAATTGTCCCCACTAGAGTTTCATTGTTTTGGAGAAAGAAGGGTGTTTGATATTATTTTATTTTAAACTATCAGTCCTTCAAGAACATCAAGTCACTTAAAGCAGAACCATTACAATAAATTTTTTAAAAAACAATCTAATTTCTGCACTTGTTGGAAGATGGATAATTACACAAAATCCAACAACAGTGAAAGGAAGATCATTACAGAGTTAAATAGAGATAAGTTCCCAGAGGACCTTACTAACAGATGTGGACGGTATATTACACCACTGTTATCAGGCAAAACTATTCTCTTTGCTTGTAAATTAAGTTAATGTGTTAGTATTAATACTTAGGGATTTGAAAAATAGACCAGATTTCAATTACCATCAGATTTCTGTATGTGGTGAGGATCGAGTCCCTTGTGTCAGGATGCATCCTGCAGAGCATTAGCTACTTAGAAGTGATTTCCCTGCTTATCTACCTCCACTGCTCGCAGGATAACAGGGTAAGAGCGTGGCAAGGAGGGGAGACTGATCTGGGTGGCAGCAACACAAATTCTGACTGGCCCCTCACTGACTCAGCATGTAAGCTCCCAACACTACTCATCCACCCACTCAACAGGGCTAAAGAAAAGCAAAATTAGGGCAGGCCTTAGAGCAGTCCATTCAAAATATCTCTAGGACTGATCTGAACAGACAGAGCACAGCTGAGGGCTGTGGCTTGTGCACGAGTGGGGAGAAGCAACACCCAAGGGCCCCAAGTCTGACCTAGGCAAGAGAGAGGGAATAAAAACATTTCCTCACCTCCCCTGCTGCAGCCTCACAGCTCATTTGTGCTCTCTAGTTTGACCCCCCCCATGGGCCTTGCCAGAGGAATCTCTTTGCATATAAGCAAGGACTCTGAGCCTCTTTATCGATCCCTCCCTGTACAGCTTCACAGAGAACCTCCCTGAGCCAGATCCAAGTGACACAAACCAGGGCAGAAGGTTCCTCAGCAGAGCAAGGAGCCTTCCTCCCACCTCTGCAGCAAGGAACAGGAAGCTTGCATAATTAGTTAATTTAGACCCTGTAATGAGCGTTGTTTTATGTTCTTACATTAAAGAATGTAAGAATCATTTAAAACCTGGAAGGCAGATTCACTGTTGGTGCAAACAGCTGACTCCAGTGACATTCAGCTTGTTTATGCAAGCAGCGAATTTGGCCTGCGTGTACTTTTTGCTCAATGCTTCTGTCAGACAATGCAGAACAAACAATATTTGGCTTCATCTCACTCTGGGCAGATCAACTATTTGCACCCAGGACTTTTTTCTTTGCCTGCCAGTTTGAATTTTCCCCCAGCCCAGGCTTTGATGTACCTTTATAACAGCTGCAAAACACATTTCATGCCAAGGAGCAATTTGCAGGCACAGCACTAGACATTTCAGAGCATTGCTAGTTATTCATACAGTATTTTTTTGGCAGCTTTTCGAAATATAATACCATAGAACTGTCGTCTCTCACAAGTATTTTCATGCATTAGTCTTTTCTGTGAAAATAATTTATAATTTTTTACCACAACAGAGAACTCATCCTAGCAACATAGAAATTTTAAATCCAATAGTTTACTTTTAATAGTGTTAATTCTAAAGCAGTCTTAACAAAAGCTATGTTGACATATATGTACAAAACATCTCAGGTAACAGGAGGAAAAAAAAAAGCAACCCCATAAAAAGCACCTCACATCCGCCACTGCATGCTTTAGCTGACCTACCTTTCCTCAGGGAAAGAATGCAATGCCTGATAAATCATATACATGCGGTGAAAGCAAGGGCAAACCACTCTGTTCCTGCTTTTTCTGTACAAAATGTACATAGAAGTACTTTTAATTTGGATAATAATTCCCCATAAGAAAAAGTTTCTGTTAAGCAGACATAGGTCTTATGTACCTCATTTACTTGGAACTCCTAAAACTAGGCTAGGAAGGCCTTGTACTCTGCCTGAATTTATGAGTGATTACGTAGCAAAGAGATGGTAAATAATATTTGTTAAAAACAAACAAATGTATCTTGCCCTCATAGTTTACTATCAGCAAAAACTAAAGCTGTTCATATTAGCTTTGCTCAGTGAAAGGTTTCCATCACAGGCTAGGTTCTGCAATATGAGAGGATGACTTGCTCTTAGTTTAGTTGCCTTTTAAGACCCAAATGTATCTCCAACAAAGTCATCCAAGGACAGTTTCATCACTGAATTTAAATTCCATTGATATTCAACCACTAGTAATCCTTTCCTACAGGCCAACAGCCCCCGGGCACCATTTCTAGCCTTCTGTCTCTCTCAGTTCAGCAGGCACATCACTGTTTTCTTACTTTGTGTTTCACATCACAGGCAGACTGAGACATCACCCTGAGCTACATTTTTAATGTAGAAATGAGACATTCAAATCTCATATTCTGGAAGTCATCCATCCCTACTCACCACACCCTCCCCATCCCATTCACCTTGTCAAGAAGTCATCTCATCAGACCTAAAGGCATCCTGATATTCTGGCTTTTAGGAAAGTACCAATTCATCCCGGGGATCTGGGCTGCAGGCACTTCCAGGAGACCCTCCAGAGAAGAGCCACCTGCAGCAGGTTTCAGCTCACCAGAGCAGGTCCCCTCTGTCCTGGAAGGCAGGTCAGCCCTGCTGCTGCAGGAAGGAGGTCCTTCTCCCATCTGCTCTGGGCCCAGAACCTCTTTGGGAAAGAGAGAAAAGGATAACCTCTGCCAATTCACCACTCTGCTCCTGCCCCCTCGTGCACCAGCCCCAGCTGCCAGGCAATTTGATGTTTACTTGGCAGCAAGCATCTTGTTCTCTCAGAGAAAGTAAACTAATTGCCTTCATTATTACTGTTGTTTCTCATCCCATTTCTGCTTTGTGCCACTTGGCTCTTTTGATCATTCATCTTAAATATACACATGCTTCAATCCATTTAGATTTATCAGTGTTGTATTCTGCTGGTTATTGCTCTTTTCAGAAAGCAAGTTTTCTCATAGTTTGATAGTGTTTGGATAAGGAGGGAGTCAGTGTCTCTGTTTGCACCTTATTTACTTTTCCTTTCCCTCCACATATCAGTTAATAAAAAATATGGATGCAAAGTATAAGAAAATCTTATAAGAGCTACTGCACAAACATACAATGAAGTTAAACACCATCACCTAGGAAATCAATAGCAAAGCCAGAAAGAGATCCAATCTCTTGATCCAAATCCAACAGTCTCAAAAAAGTACTTTATTTCTAACATCATGTTGGTTTCATTTATGACATATTTCTCATTTCAGTTACTTGAAATATTTTCAAAAGGGAAAGAAAAAATAAGTGATGAGCTCTCCTTTATTCTCCTGGTTTAGTTTTAAATTAAAAAGAACCTAACATCACCCCTAAATCCTATATTTCAAAATTTAAGTTTGGTTAAAAACAATAAGATCAAATGAACAGCAGAAATTGTGGGTGGTTTTTGTTTAAAATGAGGAAATTTTTATTAAAAAAAAGAAGGAAAATACCTACAAGTATTTCTTAACTATGCCTACAAGTATTTCTCGACTGCAACTTGCTAGACATATATACAAAATACAAGTATTTTAGTCCAATTTAGCTGACAGAATATTAAGTACATAAGAAAAACAGTCAAACCCTAAAAACAGATTTTTCAGGATTTTCTAATATTTAAAACTTTACTTAGAAACATTTTTGGCTAACTATTTGGTAGGTGAAAGAGATGCACATATCCAGAATTATCAGAGTAGGTAATGCAGCACTTGAGTTGTCATTTAAGAGACCCAGATAGCAAAATACACAGCCAGCAAGGCAGCTGGATGCACAATTTATTTCCAGCCTCTTTTCTCATAATAAAGACTACTTTTCTGTCATAGCAGCAATATTCTTTATATCTGAAGCAGAGAAACAATGAAAACATCATCACACTGCAATTGGCCTGAGGGATGCTGGCACATCAACTCCTTCAGTCAGAGGAATATTGTGGCTCATTCCTCCAGTGATCCCCAACCAGAAACAGCTCTGCAGCTGAGAGCTCCTACACCTTTGTTACAGCTCTTATTCTGTCCCACCAGGGTTAGATACCCTAAAATGGAGTAAGCAAACTCAAAACTAGCAGTCAGTCATCCCTACTGGATTCTACCCTGGCTTGTAACAAATTGTTTGGTTTTTGAGCAATTACAATTAAATCATTTGGTGATGAAACTGTTATTGAGAGGCACCACAGAAACAAAGCCAGCCGCAGAATTCAATTTGTTTTCTCACTAAAGATACATTGTTGATCAGCATTTTTCAAATCAAGGCCTTCTACCCTTGTGTCTTGTAAAAGACAGAGGACATTCCTCTAACCTCATTAAGTTCACAACAAAGACCAGAAGGAATACTGTCTTCAGTTTTCAAAAGATGACATATGGTGTGTTCCACAGGATTGTCAGAACTAATCTCTGAAATCTTCACCTTAAATTGGCTGACAACTGTGCTAAGCTAAAGTTATTTTTGTATTAACCCTTAGGAATACAGACTGCCAGCAAATAGTAAAACTAGTAACCTTTGCAATTCTTTTTTGCTGTTGATCTGAAAGGCTCAAGGCAATGTACATGTGCCAGCCTTCAAAACATCCAGTAGGAGAGATACTAAAGCCACTTTAAAGATAGAAGCATCGAGTAACAAATAGAATAAATAGATGGCAAGAGAAGACTGCAACTCAAGGACACAGATAATTTCCCAGTCCCAGCTCACCGCTGCAGTCTTGCCATTGAAGGAAGTATTTCCTAAATGTTTGCCAGACCCACTACAATATCAGCATCAGCCAGTTTGAAATCTTCTGAAAACTAACATTTTTACATTCACAGAAAAACACACACGCAAGGCACTCACTCCAGTTTTGCTGACTTTTTGAAAGATATTCTGGTCAGGATTCAGAAAAATAATAATTCCAACACTTCCATTGCTGTAAATCAAGAATTTGATGAAACCTGAGAGACCTCTGCCTAAATAGAGATTTAAATTGATATGGTCCTGAGCAAGGACCTAAAGTGAGATGCTCAAAAATATTAAGTAACCTTTTCCCCCTTCTCGCAAATCTATACAACATAATTCTGCACTTTGCAGATCCCAAGGAGAAAGCTGATTAAAAACTAACATAGTCAGATATTACAGCAGCTCTCATGTAGGACAGGACTTCAGTAAAAGGAAAGTTTTTTCCATAAAGTACAGAGTCATGAGGTACAACTTCCCCCTCCATCATTTCAGATAGTCTCTTCTAGGTTTGCTGAAGGCTGATTCTAGCATTACTCTGTACAGCATGTGAGGTTATCTAAAAAGATCAATAAGATCAGTGAACACTAGCAAAATCTGTTTTAACAACACATCCAGGCTTATTTTTCTCAGAAACTAGACAATATAGGCATCCTTTATCTTAGTAGTAGAGAAAAGGAAAGCTCACATCTCTAGAAATCATTTTCCTGTGATCATTTCTTGATCAGACACAAGATCTTCCCTCAATTCCATCTAGAGAAGTTGCCTTAACCCTTCCCAGATTTGCTTCACACTAAGGCATATCGCAACATACTACTGCTCCAAGGTGAGGTATTTTTCTCATAAAACATTTGACTAGAAGAATAGAAAAGCCTTTTTGGAAGCAAAGAATATCTATTGTCCCCGAGACATTTTTGTGTTAGATTCCCACATATTTTTATCTCTAAACCTTGCTCCTCACAGCTTCTTCCTGGCTGTATTTCCATAAACAGCTACAAGCCATACTTATTTTTGATCTGCATGTTCATTGTGCTTGACTGTAGTGTTAGAAATCGCAGCCCATCTGGGTATGTCTTTTTTCTTTATCTGACTACTGTTTACAAGAATTTGCCTCTGCATACTCCCGAAGCTGTGAATGTGGTTATTCAATCATGATACATAAAGATCATTTCAGAGATAATCTCAGATACAACAACAAAGTATAGGCAAAAAGATAGGCATTCCTTTCATGAACAACAACAAAAAAATCTTCAGCTGGTTTTGTTCAGGCAACAACATCAACTTGCATGCAGTCTTTGGGGGACATCACTCGGATTCTCTGTGAATAGAGAGTCATCAGAGCCAGGGACTCTTTGGCATGCACCAAACATTAAGCTTGCAAGCTCCTCTAGGCAGAGAGGAAGAAACAAAGAAAGCGTTCAACACATAATACACAAGTGAAGGAGCAAAAATAACACCAGTATAAACCCTTCATCTAGCAGCTCATCACCTCCATGGGAACTGCTATAGCAAAGATTTCGCGTCAGCTTCATATTGATCAGATGAAAATCAGTTAACCATTCTCTCCTCACAAAGATTCTTGTCATGAAACTGCAAGCATCTCTGTGGTATAGAACCTTCTTGGTCGATAACAAAAGAGAAGCTTTAACTTCAACAGACCTGAAAATTAGGCCACTAACTGCATTGTGCTGCAGCCTATTTTCAAGACTCATTGCATTCAATGGAATTATGTCTATCTACTGTTCAAAATTTCATCTGTTGATTTTATGAGGGATTTTTTTCAGCTGTACAGTCATCATAACATAGGTATGCCTAGATTTTTGTGAACTTTATTTCAATTACTCCCTAAAAATTAATGATGATCTTTTGCAGTAGGCCAGTATAAGTTTAGAATCTGTAAACTCTCTTACAGAGGTCTGAGAGGCATTCTCAAAAGAAATACAGACATTACTGAAGAAATTCACATCATCAGCACACATGAAGTGTTACACCTGAGAATACTGTAAGGTTGTCAGATCAGTCACAGTTGGCCTATAATTAATAACATTGCACTGACAAGCATATGCATGTGCATATATATTGAACATTTTTATATGCATAAAATAGTTTCATCTTGCATAATATTCATAACATATAAATTAATATGTAACATAAATAATTCTCTCCTACAATGTTAATGATAATGGTTTCCAGTTAGACCTCATGTACAGTAAAAGCTTTTGCCTTTGCCAAACCATGTATCAGAACATACAGCACTGTAGCTGTGAAGCATTGGCAGCCAGCAGGCCTCAGGTTTCCAAACATCTAGAAATCCAAGCTTGTTTTACACCAGCAATATTGGCACAAGCGTTTCGCTTTTAAACTGAAATCTTGACCTTTCCAGGGCAACACCACTTTCTACTCTGTGTTGCCATTTCCAAATATAGGCAGAAATAGTCCTTTCCATAGTAGGCTTACAGGAACACATTCAGTTCATTTTCAAGCAAAATACAAATCTATTTTCCCAAGCAAAGCAGTGAAATGCCAAGGGTGGGAGAAATGGTTACTGCCGGCCTTCAGTAAGATGATGTCTGTTATGTGAAGATACATGGCTGGCCAGGGTCTGTGTCCCAAGACGTGTCTGTGGGAGCCTCCAAAAACCATAAAGAGTGATAAGATACTGTTTCAACAGCATCTGTAAGTCCTAGCTCACACCACCTTTCCTCCTGGTTTCAGTGGTGCAAGTGGTTTCACAGTGCAAGACTTGTGGCCACACTCTGGCAGGGTCAGACTCCCCAGGTGTGTCCAGCCCTGCCTCTTTGGGTGGGGAAGCAGCTCTGTGAAACAGCAGTGTGAACACAGAAGTGCTGCAAACACAGACAGCCCAGGACCAGGGGACACTCTCCTTCCTCCCTCATCACATTTCTACACTTTATTGTTTTATCAAAATGTCCATCTTCATGACCGTAACATATTTAGAATTCTCCTAGCTGACTACAGAAGAGCAGGACCCCACACACACCTGCTGCTTTCTCTTGACTTTTGATACAGCAAAACTTTAATAAATCAAATCATTTAAATAATCATGGCATCAACATAAACAGTTGCCACTACTGTGTGGCTTCCTCACCTTGTACCTCCATCAGGTCTATTTAACACATAGCATCTCTGAGATGAGGACTAATTATTGCTTTGTGTTTGCACTCCAACATGATTGCGCCCTACTTATAAGCATTTAAAATAATAATTGCATACTTGTATAAATTGCCACAGAGACAATTCAGGCACAACTACTTTTTTTAGTGCATGTAAGAAAAAAAATCTCACTTTACTGTCACTTGGAAAATGAGATACATCATTGAGGACCATACAAATTAGCAATTTTATAGACAGAGAGACAGACAGGCAGACAGACATTTAAATCCCTGCCCAAAAACTTCAGGACCTATGATGAACTTTTCATGCCTGAGTCTGCTCTTATCTGAACCAACTCTCTAGTGAATAGAGAAAACAATTAAATAAAGCTCATGGAGACATCCTTGAAATCTGACTTGAAGGTTAAATAAGAAAAATTGCATGGAATTTCTTTTCTACTATTTGGGGTTTAATTAGCTTAAAATTTGCAAGATACAACATCATTTGGTCTAAACTAGACACTACATCTGATCTGGCCTCAAGTATTACAGACACAACCAATTCCATAACATTTTTCTAAGCAGCAGATTTTTGCCTGTAAAATAGGTAAGAGTGTTAGTAGCTCCAGGTTCACCCAATACATCGCATAAATGATGCCATACATTAATGTGACATGAGCTTTCCAATGAGTTCATGATAGAAACATTTCAGTGTTCAGGCATCAGTGTGTCAAATTTCTTTCCAGTAGTATCAACAACATTCATTGTTCTCTCCATCAGACTGTGAAGAGTTTGCTGGGTTAGTTTGGGGTTCTCATAAAGCAAAGAACCTGAGAAAAAGTGGCTATTTTGATCTATGTAAATATTAAACTAAACAAAATGATGATGAGACGGTTAAGGTGATACAGGTTCTTACATTATCCCGCCTCAACAACTCATGAGGAAAAAAAGCTGGGCCATGAAAATCATCTGTAATTGTTTAATGTGGATGAAAACCAACAATTTAGAGCCGATCATGTAACTCACAGTTAGTGTGCAGTGTTAAGGTGCAACATCAATATGAGACAAAAAAGGCAAAAAATCTATTTTTTGATCTAGCAATCATTTAGAGAGACAGAGTTTAAACCAGAATTTAGCACCTATAAAATGCCAACTCAGAATTTGAACAGCTTAATATGTTATTATACTAAATATCCCAATATTTTTAGGGAACAAGAGTATGTTTTCCTGATTTCCTGGGATGCTCTTAAGACATTAAAATTGCATGGGAAAGCATAATTGTGTCCACTTGTACACATTAGTAACATCATCATGTGACAGATTTTGCACATGCCCCATACTTCTCTGCCAGCTTAGTTTTCAGTTTATGAAACTTTTCACAGAACTGAGTTAACTGTGGGAACAAGTGCATAATGAGGAGCACAAATGTGACAGACAAGAGGCAGCAGAGGGAGATGCACCGTGGGCCAGCCCTGTGCTCCTCATGAGCGCCGCTTGCCCGTGATCCCCCCCAACACCGCTCACAGGCAGGGGAAATTAAAAAGTTGAATTTAAGCTGAAGGGAAGAACAAAGTACAATCTGCCTGCAGCACATGACTCATTCAATATCACCACCCCCAGGACAGAAATGTTGGGGAACATTGCTACAGGCAGTGCTTAATGCCATCTTTAATATGCTCAGCATAAGCTTTTTTTTTTAATTGGCCATACTGAGCAAGATTTTTTCTTTTTAAGTTAACAATAATGGAGCACAGTCTCTGCAACTCCAAAGAGTCTTTCCAAATAAAAAGTACCTCTAGTGACAGTCTCTGAGCTTTCCTAACACAGTGAAATAAGGTAACTCCAGTGTCATTTGAAAGTGACACTGGCTGCAGAATCCTGCTCTGTCCACCCCTCAGAAAGAAGCTATAGAAAATCTTCAGGCAAATTTGTTCCCCATTTGTTCCCCATGAGACTAAACACCACTTAGATTAAGTCAAAACCAAAAGTTATTGATTCTCTCTGATTTTCAACAAGTTAATTTTGAGGTGTCACATGGATAAACAGTGTACACGAGAGTATGGCCAAGTACAGCACTGGAGTTGATTCCCCTCCTTCTCACAAAGAATTTAAAAAATATAGGATTTTCAATTTAGACAATATAGTTTATTTCACAAAAATTGTATGTCGAATAATAAGAAACAAAAAAAAACTTTAAAAAAAAAAAAAAAAAAAAAAAAAACCACAAAACCAAAGGTTAGGAAAGTTATAATGTGTCAATTAGGAAATAGTTTTTTTGCTCCCCTCCTGTACCCACCAGATCATTTACACCCGTTACAGAGCAGTACCTTAATAAGTAGGATAAAAGTGCTTTAAAATATATTTCAGTACTGAGTAGGTATGATTAGGATACCAACTCACCACAAGTGGTGCTACCCAAATTCTTCACAGATGATTGCTTGACTTTCACAGGAGGTTAAGGAATATGTTAGATCCCTTTCCTACCCACATATTCTGCTCTCCCTATTCTTTGCTTGGTTATCATGACTGATAAAACAAAGAACTCCAGGTTAAACAGCATTCCCAGTTAGAGAAGTAACATTGCACATATTGGGATTAAGGCAATGGATACAGGCTGGTAGTCCCCAAAATTTTCAAAGACAGTACCTAGAAATCATGAGAATGTGTGTGAGCAGATTCTCACATAGAGACACACACAAATGAGTGAAGGTGTTACCTAAATCACCACGTGACTTTCGGAAGTAATAGAATTTGACCCTTAAAAGAAAGGAAAATATTCTGAAGAAAAAAAAAAGTGTGACAGTGAAAATACAATACCAAGCTACAACCATGGAAGCTGCACTTGGTAACTCTTATATTCCCTTCTCTGTGTTTATGACCAGAGTCTCCCCAGAGACACTCACCTCCCCAGGGATGGTAAGGTGTTTCCCAGACTGAGCAGCCACCCCTGCTCTGTGTGACCAAGCACGTGAGCTGCTTCAGGGGCTTCATTTGAGACACTCAGACCCAGAGAAACCAGAGGTGACTGTGCCAGGAAAGCTGCTTTTGGGGCTTACACCACGCTACATTCAATCTCCCCTGATTTTACCTTCCCCATTCCAGCAACCACCACACAAGGAAGAATGTAAAAGGAGAAAATCCTTGATGCCTACAAGAGAAAAATTAACAAAATAGCAAATCTATATCTGCAGTAAAGCAGGCAGACCCTCACTGCCAAAAAGGCAGGAGCCTGAGACAAATTCTGCATCCTCAGCTTTAGGAAGGATAGGTTTCCTTGCTGTCTAAAATCCTTCCACTCCAAATACTATGAATAGATGTTGTATTTTAGGAATCTGTTTGGATGAAGTGCATGGAAATTATTTTTCTTATCAGATCCTGAAATGCTGGGGTTTTCTTTTCCACATTGATTCAAGAACTAATATAGGTCTCTTCAAGTAAAACATCAGGTATTCACATGTATTACTCAGCAGATACCAGAAGAGCAAAAAACTACCCAAAATACAAGCAAATTTGTATTGAGATACATCAAGAGAAGCTTAAAAACTTATTTCAGCATGAGATGGAGACAGTTTTAGCATTTTGAACAAACTTTAAAATCCCATTCTTGTGCTGTTTGCAGAAAAAAAATGCACACTGTTCCCTGCAGCCAGAGAGTCTGCTCTGATAAGAGTTTTATGAGAATAAGCATGATTTAAAATGGAATAGTCTTTCTTTCCCTCCATATAATTTGCTGTTTCTCCCCGTTCTCTGTCTATCCCATAACTTGATTTTTTAGGAGTAGTTTTCCCTTGAATTAGATTTCAAATAGTCATCATTACGAGTCTGTTAAATAAGACTGCAACCACAGATGCTCCTCTCAGTCAGGAAAAATATCTTGTGACAAGTAAAATTTTCAAGTTGTTTAGTTTTCAGGTAGCATCTTTGCTTAGGTTTTAAAAAAATTACCAAAAGACCCCCCATCACTAAGAAAAAATTGCATAACTCCTGAAAATCCAGCCTAAAAATGGATCCACTTTGTTCAAGGATCTCCAGTCCCCTGTTGACACAATAATCCTTCATGGTCCTTCAGCTTCAAACATGTGCCACCTATCCAATCTCAACTTTGCCATTTTTAAACATAATTCATTTTCTATTATTAATCATTCTTTGACAATAGATGAATGATGCAGCTGCATGGATTTTGAAGAAGAAGGTTGAGTCCTTATGAGCTGCAAGGTGATTCCTCCTCTCCCAAAAACCTGTCACCTTACTGGGCCTAGGCTGAGTTAGATGGCCTCTTTCAACAGGCAAGGAATCACACCTAGCGCTATTAAAACAGATCCCTTGGCTCCTCTCTCTTTTATGAGGATAAGAATAAATCAGCTATCCCCAAGGACTCCGTTCATTATTTACCCCTGGAAGCTGGTTTTCTGGGCTTTACCTTCCTTACAAAAGTTGTAAATTGATGAGATATGTCCCTGTAACATGGCAGATCCTAGCTGCACTTCTCTTTAAAACAAAACTGTCTCTTAAAATGCATGTAATGACACAAGCAGCAGTTCCCTTTTCTTCCAGATAGTGAAAAACACTCCAGGCCAAAAACACATGGTCAAACCAAGCATTAGGGTCTAGGCAATATCTCCATTGTATGGGAGAAGGAAAGGCAATGCCAGCAGAACAACTTCCTGATTCTCAGGAGTTCCTTAAACGCAGAAAAGAATTGTCAGGTTGCCAGTGACTGCAGGAAAAAGACTAAACCCTCTCCTCCTTCAAAATATAAGGAGAGTTATGTCCCATAAACAGCGCATTTTAAGGGCAAGGCTATAAGGTAACTTTAGCTCGGGACACATTCTAGGTACTCCAACAGTGATGAAATGTTATGATTAATACCTAAGCAATGTTCCAATATGCATCAAACTCCATTGAAACACCTTTTAAATCCAAAATATTTATCTTTATTGTGATTAACCCCCATTATTGCAGAAGGGGTACAGCACTTACTTCATTTTCAGAATTTACTGTGTTGTAATATTCCTTTTAATAACTGGATTTGAGATGCAGCATAGACTATATATCTTCAGATAATATTTTGAAAACTACTCAACTTCAAATTACTTTTTCTGCCTGTCAGGGCTCTTTGTAGCTCTAAAAATCAGCAGACCTATAAATCATTATATTGCATTGTTATGGAATCCCAGATTACTCACATCTCTCTTTCCTCTGTAGGTCATACACATACAGTGTTACAACCATTCCCTAAAACGGCTTGTGCTTCTGTTAAAATGTGTTTTCCACAGAGAAAAGCCCCAAATTGAGAATAATAAAAAAACCCTCTGAAAGCTGACTTCTCTCATTTGATTAAAAGGCAAAATATTTGAGCAAATATTTACTACTAAGTTGTCTCCAGGTTTTCTCAGTGAAACTACAGCAGCCCCACCAGGCAGTCAGCCTCAGCTCCTGGCAACACCCCCACAGGTTTTTCCCTGACAGGCTCTGCAGCAGCACAACAGCTCACCGAGGTGGGCACTCACCAGCACAGCACATTGGTTTCAAGAGGGCAGGCAAATCATTTCAATCACTGTGTTTGAGTAGTAAAACACTGAAATTATATTGCTGAAGGAAAATGAAGGGAACATTGATATAAAGGTCAAAGCGCACAAACTGACATCTCAGAGACAACCTAAGACAGCTTTACTTAATGTTATGTTAATAAGGGTGGAATAGATATCCATACTGTTTGCAGCTCACATAAATAAAATTGTGCATAATACTTGGTAAAGTGGTGGGTGTTAAGGTTTCACTTACGCTTTCTCCAGGAGGAAATGCAAAGTCAAAAACCTTTTGTATGATAACTTCATAAAGCACAGTAAAAAACCTTTTGTAAGATAGCTTCATTAACATTAAAAACATGTAAGAGTATGACATTCCTCTTGTACAGGGAACAGCTACAAAGGTAGTAACCCTCACCTCCTGAACATCACTTTATGTTACTTGATAGCAAACCCCTGTGGAAAGCACATTAAACAATATTAGCATAGAGCCTCCTGCTTCACAGAGAACAGAATCTCCTCACGGTGACTAGAGCAAGTAGAAGAAAAATGATGTCACAAAAGGTGACCTCTGAATAGTTTTATAGAGAGGTGATAATATAAACCTGTTCTCCCAAAATAGAACAGCACAAGAATTGCAGTTACTACCTAAGGAGGATTAGTTAAATTCTCCTATAGCAAGGAGAAAGCATTTTGTTTAAGAAACTACAAATTAAGAAATATGATTACACTAGAAAAAATTCAGTTTTGTATGACCTTTCCCATTGACAACAAGGTATGAGTAATCTATAGAAACACCAGTCTTGTCATATCAAGCAGTGCATAGCAGCATTAACGCTGAAGACCTTCAAGACTCCCTAATGATAAATGGTTGCATTGCAGTAGCACTAGTTAGCATGCAGACTGCCAAAATCCCTCGAGAGTCAAAATATTCCTGAAAATATATATCACCAGTCTTGGAAAGTTTTGAAAAGTAAACACAACAGATTTCCTACAAACAAACTGAGCAATTGAAGGCAGTCTTCAATTCTATTTAGTAATGGGGTTGATTTATTTTTTTTAGAAGCCATAAGACTACAAATTCATACAAGTTTTAGTCAATAAAATGCCGCTTTTATAGTCTATAGAAATGCTAAACTTATAAGCTTTGAGGATTTATACATAAATAAAGATGAAGCTCAGAAATAGGCACAGCTTTCTTTCATTCCTGTTTAAAAATATTTAAGAGTCTTTGAGCCAAGCTGAATGATGGATTTTTCTTAAATTCAAGTATTCATATTTTCCTGAAACTTTTACATAAAATTTTTAGTTATTTATATATACTTCTGCTTTTCGCAGTTTAAAAAAACTCCCAACCCTCATCATTACGGTTCTCCTAATTTTTTCTTTAACTAAAAAGGTTTGTTAAGGGACGTCAGGAGCAACAGTCACCTCCAGGACTCTGTCCTGGTCCCCAGGGCCCAGCCCAGTGCATGGGGATCCATGTGTTTGCCCAGCCAAAGGGATGTGGCTGCTTCTTTTCCAGCTGCAGGTTCAACCCCAGCATCCAGAGCCACGGCCTCGACTGCTCTCCCCAGGCCAGGGGAGAGCCCCAGTCTGACTCCAGCTGCCCCAAATCCATCCCACAGCACCCCAGCAGCTGGCACCTGCTCTTTGCAGCGCTCACACACAGGGATTTTACGGAGAATCTTTAAGACACGCTCTAATCAGAAGATCAGACAGACTGTGGTGATCAGCATAGGGTTCAGTCACGCAAACACTGACCAGCTTTGTTTTACAAGTGATCAACCCCTTTTTAATCCCTTTCTGCCTACATCCACGTGGTTCTTCTTTGACTCCCTTCCCCTGCACATTTCCCCATCTGTTTGGGCAGAACCACCGATCCTTTGCAACATCCTGGACCCTCAGGTTTACAACCTTATCAGTTGCAAAGTACCAGTTCGTTTGCAGATAGCTCATTATATTGTCTTTGTTTCTTGTCTTTGTCCTGTTATTTTTGTCTGCCAGGTCTGTCTCAGTATTTCAGTTATTGCTTCCCCCTTCTCCTTTTCATCACTTTTGACAAGGTCCTTAACCAGATAATCTTACAGAAATAAGTGTTCCCATGTTCCCCACACTATCAGTTAGTTTGACATACCCCTACATACTCCCACATAGCCTTACAAACTGCTGATTGAAGTGAAATCAAGTAAAATACATAGTTCAGAAGTATCCATGGATAAATTGCCATGGGAGCCTTCCACCCTCTATTCCTCCTTCTGGTGTGCTTGGACAAGGACTGCATTCATATTCTTACAGAGAACTTATATTCTCTGTATTTACAAAGTATCTCCATTTTATTTCAATGGATCGTTCCGGAAGGAAAGTTATACTCAGCATGAGTAAAGGGTGATTTCAACTCAAAATACAAAGCAGCTTACACTGGAACAAGCAAATCAGAGAAAAGAAAAAAGTCTAGATAGTCCACAAACCAAAGACAAGCATATAGTCAACAATTCTACTTTCTATGAGAAGGAGGAAAAAAAAATATACTTTCTCCAACCTTAGGGAGAGACTTGCAAGCCAATACTATAATTGCTTTAATATCTTTTTGAACTACTAAAAATGTAAAAAGCTTCTGGTAAAACGTAGCATAATTTTGAAAGAAAGGGTTCTGTTTCTTTCCCTCAAGTTTCAATATTTACATTTATGTGCCCAACTAACACTTCCCAACCCACAAAGAAGGGCAACATCAGTCTTGGCAGTAGCACTACAAAATAGTGTTACAACTCCCACAACAGCAACCCTGCTACAAAATCGAGAGCAAATGGTAAGCACTGAGAAGTTTTTTTCTAAGTAGTTTTCATTTAGGAGTAGCAATAACATACTCACCATAAGTGGAGAGGGAGCGTGACAATGTAGGCAATGAAAACATACTAAGCAGAAAGAGTAGCACCACTAAAGCTGGGGAGGGAAGAACATGAACAGGCTTGGAATTCTCTATCCCCCTCCACAGCTCCGGAAAGGTTTTCTAGACATCAAATACCTGACCTCCTAAAGAGTCTAATTTAATCCCTCCTTCTCCTGAAAGCTTTCATTGCCTCCTTTTCTTTCCCCCCCTGTAATCTAAAGTTCAGAAACACTGTCAGGAGGACACAAGAAATTATGCTTTAAATATATTACACTGGCCAACAAAGAAATTGCATCCAATGTTTCAAAATCCTTGGAATTAGAGGATCTAGGGTGGAGATTTTGTCAAAGTGTTTATCTAGGTAACCATTAGAGGGGCTCAATCCTTATAGGCTCTTACAGTGCACAGAGCCGACAGTTTACACATATGTATTTTAGCCTGAAAGAACTGTTTTTCTTACAAACGTGTCTAAAGTATCCCATCTCCCTGTTTAACATGCATTTTGTGTTAGAATTTAATTCTTTCATATGCAAAGAATTTGACACAGCACTGTTGGAAAGATTAACTCTTCCCCCAACCTTACCCCTCCCAGGAATCTATACATACGCAGCAGTTCATACATGGTATCTCAAACACTTCAAGTATCAGCATTTCGTAGCAATTATACTTTACCAAAAAATTCTGCAGCTTCTAATTAAGCCAGGCACTTTTCATAACGGAAAACACTTTATTATTTTTTCCCCTTTAAAAAACACAGTTTATGAATTCTACCTGCTTACTGATACATTTGACACTATTGGAAAAATAAGGCAGCTGATTTAGGAAACAAGAATTATTCACACTAGGGAGATATATATCATTAACCATTTTTTGTTTCTCAGTCTGTTCTTTGTGTGCTGTAGAAAGAGCAATTCTGCCACCTAGAGTAAAACCCAGGTCCAAGAGAAAATGATTTGGTGAACATACTCTGCTTGAAATGGAAGAGATACCTTCTCTGGCAGACAATTAAATGCAAATATTATAGGTTTATTCTTTTTTTTTTTAAATCATGCTACAAAATATTTAGTCAGTTGCTTGCTATCAAAATCAGCAGCATTGACAGAGAACTGGGTGAAATATAAATACAGTTGAGATAATTTACATTTTTATTGGCCCTTTCATTACACGCTTTTCCAAATATTTCCACAACTTCACACAGTAGTTATATGTTTTCCCATATACATGGGAGAGAATTCCCTTAACAAGGTTTTAAGTTAGGAATTAGTGTATTTGGGCAAATGAGAAAATTATAACCCAATTGAACAGAAAAATTGTTCCAGTTTATTCAAATATATATGTGTATATTTATATATATATACACACACATGTTATATTTTCAGATATTTCTATTTTGGAGGCCAAAAACTGCTGCCAGTTGATACATAAAACACTGTCTGTTAGCTGGGAGGGAAAAAGTGAGGCAATGGCAAGGCAAAACACTTCCTTACAGAGAGCTGATGATCTTTAGTTTAAATAAAAGCCAGGATTTTAACTTCTCATTAGTATGAACTAATGCATCTACATACAGCTGTCTCACTCACAAGAATGAAAAACTTATGTCTCCTCAGTTTGGAATCTGTTGTCTTAAAGATTCTGATAAATTAAAGCAATAAATCATCCTATTCTTGGGGCTGAAAGGACATATGCTGAGTTCTTCCATGAGCAGTTATGTCAAAGTATCAAATATCACATAATTTTTCCTCTAGTGATTCAAATACATTTGTCATCATGGTAGATGGAGACTTTCTTGCAACTAAACAGACTAAAAATAATATTTTCTTCCTCTAGTTTCTCTCAGTCAGGGGAGAACACCCTACAGAGGGCATGCAAGGTTAATCCCTTGGCTGACCAAGCATTGGGTGAAAAGGCAGGGACAGGAGTTCCCTTCAGGGGCAGGTATTGGATGTAACCTTCAGATCACAAACTCTTTAAAAATTTGTTGCTAGAAGCCAGGAGATTTTGCCAGATAAAGCCTGTCTTTTGTGGAGCTCTGTTCCTAAAACACCTGCTACTCCTGAAGCTGAGATAGTGAGATAACTGAACCTTGGCATGACCCTTCCTGGCCATCCTCATGTGGCTGCTCTTGTGATAAAAAAAAGCACCAAAAATTAATTGTTGCTGGAATTAAAAATAGCTTCTGCTTATTGGCAATAATATGTTGCACCGAATGCACATAGCACACTTCATCTGAGGATCTAAGTGTTTTGCAAACATTAATTAAGCTCTGCACTGCTACTATGATTCACAGAATGCCATTATCACACCCAAGGGATGCAGGAAAGAAAGCCATTGAAGCAAAGTGTAGGGAAGCAAGCCCTTGAAAGCACAATGACTCTCGTTCCATTTCAGATCACATCAACCTACATACATCCCAGGACAAAGAAAATAAAGTCAAGGATTACTCAGAAGAGAGCAGTTGATTTTTATGTGATTTATGGAGCATAGATACTTTTAAAAAGTACTGGTTTGTTCTGACCTTTCTTCCCTTTTTTGTCATTTGCAGGATTATATATTATTAGCATTTCCCAGTCCTACTATTTTTTCTGTATATTCTGTTATCTTCCTAACCTTGAATACATTCACCTTTCTTTTCAAATCTGCTAGTCTCAACCTACTTCCAATCATTTGACCTTTGAGTATCACATTTCCTCCAAACACCCTATCCCTCAAGTTCTTTCATTTGACATTTCCCTGCAGAAGTCAGAGAACATTTTTCCTCTCTCAACCTTTAGCACATTTTTCAATACTGCACTGATCATTGCTGACTCCCTGGGGAGCAAATCATTTTCTTCTGCTAGGAACCAGGAGTAAATAGGCAGAGCGGATCATGGGAGCAGAGAGCAATAAGCATTCATTGTCCACCGCTACATCCTTTCATCTCATCTCCATTGCAGCAGAAACACACTGAAGACACGTCCTGAGTCTCAAAAACTGGTGTGTTCTGTGTTGTGATAGGTCTTTATAGCATCAGTCATGTCACCAACAAGCAGCCAGGATGCCTGAGTGCCTCTCTGAAGCGCCTGCACACCAACGCTCAGCATGAAGACACGAGGACTTGGAGACCTTTCCTGGGAACGTGGAACACACTGGGGTAACTCACACAGCTTCTGCAGAGGTGGCTGTGATAGTGAGGAGGTGAGCTAACCTTGAAGCAAGAGCACTGCAGGGAGGGGACAGGAGTCCTGCCTGGGGATGAATGAGGAGCCAGCTGGCAGCTTGTGTGCCAGAGCCACTGCATGGACCAAAACTAGCAATGCTCTAGTCAATGTCTGCTACCAACCACCTGAGCCAAAGCATTGGGGTTTTGGGGACTTCGGCAGGCAACTGTAGAAGCCTCACATGCCCCAGCCCTGCTGCTCATGCAGGCTTTGATCACCCAATATCTGGTGGAGGGACAATACAGCAGAGCACAAGAGACTGAGGATGTTTCAAGAGTGCATTAATGATGACTCTCTGACACAATGATCAAGCAGCAAAGAGAGGAGATGCTCTGCTGGACTTTATCCTTGCAATGAAACAACTAGTCAGTGGTGTTTGATTTAATCCCCAAAGGGATCTCAGCCCCATACAGCTGCTCACTCACTACCCTCTGCAGAGCGCTGAGGGAAAGAATTAAAAAAGGAGCAAAAGTGAGAAAAATTGTAGGTTGAGGTAAAAACAGGGAGGGGGGAAAGGGAACGGAGAACAACAAAAAGAAAAAATTTGCAAAAGCAATTGTTTAGCACCAGCCAACTAATGTCCAACTAAGTCCCTGAGGAACAGCAACCCCTGGCAAACTCCTTCCCAGTTTTACTGCTAAGAACAATGTCATATGTTATGGAATCTCCCTTTGGTCAGTTGGGGTCAGCTGTCCCAGCTGTGAGCTGTCCCAGCCTCCTGTCCACCTCCAACCTCCGCACTGCAGGAGGCAGAGTGAGAAACAGAGAAAACAATATTTTTGAATATTCACCAATATTAGAAAATATTGGTGAGTAATCAGCACCACTGTGGGCACCAGTCCAAAACACAGCACTTTACAGGTATTTTCTGCACAGGTACAGAAAATCAGCTCCATCCCAGCCAGACTCAGTACAGGGAGTGTGAAGACTGGAGGTAATCATGAATTGTGGAGTTCAGGATCCAGAAAGGAGAGCTCAAGGGGAATAGCAAGACTCTGCACTCCAGGAAAGAGTACTTTTGTTTCCCTCAGGGACCTGCTCGGAGGAACCACGTGGAGTACAGTTCTGGAGAAAAGAGAGGGCACTTGTTGGATTTTTGTTCAAGGATCACCTCCTCCAAGCTCAAGATTTGTCTCTCCCAAAGTGCAGAAAGGACTCCTGCACAGATGAACAGGGAGTTCCTGACAAAACTCATCTATCAAAAGGAAACAGTAAGAGATGACAGCAGGGACAACAGGAAGAACACAGAGACACTGTCCCAATGTGTAGTGATGGAGTTAGATACTTCAAAGCCCAACTGAAACTGACCCTAGTGAGGGACACAAAAGGTAATATAAAAGGCTTCTACAGGCATACCAGCAATTTAAGGAAGATGGGGGCAGTGTGGGCCTGCTGAATGGGCTCTATAGTGGCAGTCAACACAGACAAGGCTGAGGTATTCAATGTCTTCTACACTTAGGTCCTTCCTAGCAAGATCTGCCTTTCAGAAATCTCAGTTTCTTGAAGTCAGTGACAAAATCTGGAGCAGGGAAAGCAGGATCAGTAGAGAAGGGATGTACCTATAAATGCTGAGGGAGCTGGCCAATGTCATTGTGAGACCACGATCAATGATCTTGAAAGGCCACAGTGACTGAAGAATGCTCCTGAGGACTGGAAGACAGCAAGTGTCATCTTCTAGAAGGTCAAGAAGGAAAACCTTAGAAACTACAGGCCAATTGACCTCACCTCAAATCCTGGCAAGGTGATGCATCAAATAATCCTGGAAGCTATTTCCAAGCACATGAAGGACAGGGAGGTGATGAGTCAGCATAAATTGACAGAGCAGGAATCATACCTGAACAGCCTGACAGCCTTCCACAGCAAAGTGATGAGCTCAGCAGGTGAGAAGAGAGTCGTGGATGTGGTTTATCTTTGCTTCATCAAGGCTTTGACAGTCTCACATAACTGTCTGGCAGAATACAGACTAGATAAGTGGACAAAAAAGTAGATTGAAAACTGGTTGAACTGCCAGGCTCAGATGGTTGTTGTGATCAGCAGTACAAAGCCTGGCTGAAGGACAATCACTAATGTATCCCTGAGGCTGATACTGGGGCCAGTACTGTTTAACATCTTCATTAATGAACTGAGAGATGGAACAGAGCATGCCAACAGCAAGCCTGCAGATGATAAATGTTGGGGAGGAGTGGCTGATACACCAGATGGCTGTGCTGCTTTGCTGCCATTCCAAGGGACTGCAACAGTCTGGAGAAATAAGCAAACATAAACCTCACGAAGTCCAGAGAAATCAAATTTAAAGTCATGTATTTGGGGAGAAATGACTCCATGCACCAGCACAGGCTGGGAGGGGCAAATGGAAGGAAAGCAGCTCTGCGGAGAGGGGCTGGGGGATCCTGGTAGACGAGGAATTGAACTTGAGTCACCTCTGCACCCCTGAAACATTCAGCAAGCACTAGGCAGAGCCAAGCCAGTAGGCAGAGGGAGATGATGCCTCCAATATTGATACACATCATAGGTTCTGTGACCAACCCTGCCCTCCCCAGTACAGACATACAGCACTGACAAACTGGAGCAATTCCAGCACAGAGATATTGTGGAATCTCCATCCATAGAGATACAAAACCAAACTGATTATAGTCCTGAACAACCTGCTGTAGGTAACCCTGCATTCAGCAGGGGTCTTAGATTAGACAGCCTCCAGTGGTTCCTTCTGATCCTAAAGGTTCTGTGACTCTGTGATCCATGTTCTGGTGACTAAATAAGAAGTAAATAAAATAAAATGTTTTTTTTTAAAAGGAAACTGACTTTTCCCCTATATGTTTCAAACTCAACATTCAGCAAGAGATCAGAGATTGTCATTCTCATACACTAACTGCAGTCCACCAGCAGATTAAGCCTGCAGACATCTCACCCACAGTAAGAGTTCAGAACACTTTTGAAACACTAGGTGGGCTCACTGAGCACATTGAATCCCAACTAAGTCAAGCTCCAAGACTTTTTCAAGAACAGAAATACAAACTACAAAACAAGGACCATGCTTCAGTGGAATACTTATGTTACTGTTGTCAGCTAATGAGAAGAAATGAGGGGATAAGCTTGAACATTCCTCTCCCTATTTATGTGTACTCCATTAACATGTAGAGGGCTTTAGAATAACTGGAACACAGATGTGAAATACAGAGAGCACTACTGAAAGTTTTTTTGATGTTTTCATACCACTTATGTTTTACATTCTCAGTACTTTTCTCTTTTCCATTCCCCCATCACATCACTTTATGAAAGTCCCTGTTGAAGATGAAGGAAGATGAAACCAGGTTTTTATAATATACTCTTTCCTGGATTTTCATTTTACTTTCCATTCTCTTCCCCCCACATCCCCCACTCTCCAAAACATGAATAGGTTAGAGTATCTTGAAAGACAGAGGAGAGTTGTTGCAGTGGTTAAAGCGCCCATGATAACGGCACAGAGAGTTTTTAATGTAGCTTTGAAAATCAACATTTCTCTTTGCAAGAAGTTTCTCTTGCTCAGAAGTTTTATCCCTTAATCTAGTGAATTACTAATATCTAGAATTCAAAATAGTACTTTTAATTAACAGAAGCTTAACATTCATTCAACCCCTTGCAAGAAGCCAGTCACTGTTGCCTTTATTTTACAGAACAATTGAACTGTCACATTAAAAGTCACAAAACAAATAAGTGACAATGAGAACTAGATTTCAGCTTCTGAAGCTTAGCTAAATGTATTATGTTTTCTATTTATATTCATTAGAGCAAAGATCTAAAGGCACTACCTCTGCCGATACTCACCTTTGAAGGGCTAGAAGACAAAAGAAATCTTTCACTTCAAAGTGACAATAGACAAAACAACAGAATTTTTCACTTGAAAGATTCATTGCTCTAAGGTGTTAGTGGGAATTTATACAAATACTTAGCCATATATTTACTTTATACATATATATGTATGTATGTGTGTGTGTATATATCTATATAAAGAAATGCACACACACACTAGCTGAAGTTGAGTTTGAAGCAGACAATGTCTTTCTTTAAAGGAAGCTTTTGGGGTTTGGGGTTTTTTTTCTGTCACACTACTGTGAAGGTTGCCATGCTAGGCAGTAGCTATTTCATCTAGACAGAACCTGGTCGAGCTGCTCAGGGTTGAGTCTTATCAGGTACAGCCCTCAAATCACAAAGCACAGCCAGCAGCAGCCTAGGCAGATCAAATACTAAGCTGGAGTGCAGTGGGAAACCTCAGCTGGGACTGCTTTATCTGGCTCCTGAAACAGAAAGAACAAAGTCCTACCAGTTCATTAAAAGCAGCTTTGAAAGTCCTGTAGTTTTGTCAGGTATTTCCAGAGCCACATAAGATGAAGAGGGCTGTAAAAAGTTGTGTAAGGTTCATGAAACAAACTTCCCAGTTCAGAGCAAGACGTTACAGTTATGTGTTATCACTGAAAAAAAGGAGAAATAATCACCACATTACCTCATTTTCACTAGATAGGTAAATTACTTGCAACAGTGCAGAATATAAGTAATAATAAATTATGTTCTTCCACAGGGAGACTGCACCTTGTGTTTTCATCCACAATAGACATTTTCTGTGTATTTCTCCAGTGTTATGGAAAAAAAGTGCAACTGAAGATTCAGTAATTAAGGTTTTAGTTGCACTTCCAGCAGGACTTAGCAAGAAGCTGACCTTATCATACTAACAGAGATGGGGGGCAGAAGTGCAATAGAAACATTAGTAATAATCTAACTGGAAAACATTATTTGGAAGAAACTCCCACGATAACTTGCATGAGCTATAATTCCAAGCTGGCAAGTTGATGGAGCACTATTTAAGTGTTTCCAATTTATAGGATAATATTTCAAACCAACTTAAAACCCACAGGTGTTGATAAATCTTTCTGGCGTCCATACCAGTAAGATATAAAATTCAAGGAGGCTTCCAACTATAGATCCACAATCCAACAGTATTTTCTTGAAAAGTAATATCAATGTGATGTTCGAATTCCTGCCGTTTCTATTATTCTCTGTCCCCTGAATTCTCCGTTGTCCAATTACACCCTACAGTCCAGTACTGATCAAAGCAGGTGTCCCTTACTGCTGCAATCCCCTCTTTTCTCATACACAAAGGCATCCTGGTAGGACACACAGATTTCCCCAAGTCTTCAGTAGGAAAATTGTGAATGTGCTGTCATGAACGCAGCACTAAACCAGTCATTCACCAGTGCAAGACCCTGAAGGAAAAAGAAGAAACAGTCAATGTTTTAGCAGAGTTCAGGCTGCCCCAAAAGTGAGGGAACTATTTGTTTAATTTCCAAGCCTTTCTATTCAAATGAATGTTTGAGTTCTCCCAGACAGGGAATACAGCAAAAAGTAAAAGGCTTTTTTCTCAAAAAGCTAAATGGAGCTGCCTGCTTAGTTTATGTAATTCTTTGCAGAGAAATCATCCTCTAATGTGAATACTAATTTTCCCTTGTGAAAAGGAGCAGCAATAATAACCAACAAGTTGAATGTTAGCATATTTGCGACCTGTCAAATCAAAATGTGTGAATTACAGTGCTGCTTTCTCCACTGATGTTCAAAATCTAACATATGCGAGTTTACACAGTGCTTGGAGATGGAGAGCATCTTTAAAGATGTGGGAAACATACACCCCCTTCTCTCTCTGGAAAAAAGGAAGAAAATTAATGTTTGGTTGTAATGCAACAAAAAAAAAATCAATCACAGCTCTTTGATAACAGGTTTGTCTGAGATCTCCTGGAAAATAGGACACTCGAGAATTCTTAACTACAGTAGATACAAATCCAAAATAGCCTTTGCAGTTACAGCAAATTAGTGCCGAGGAAGGCTGAATTACTTCCATTCAAATCTCAGAACAGTTTGGTTCCATGGGAATGCTGAAAGGGCTGGCAGAAGCCAAAAAAGAAAAGTTGATCACCCGAACCAAAAGACACCATTTTTACCTACAGATGTGTATGGCAAGTAAGTAGCATGAGGCAAATATTCTTCATGATTTTTGGCTAAGAGCATATTTAAGGTAATCTAGAGAAAGCAATGAATATGTGTTATTGGTTACACTTGATACACTTAATTTCACTAGCTCTAGATCAAATGGGGAGCATGAGCAGCAGAACTGTATTCTCTGCTACACACCCAAGAACAAGGCATGGGCAAGTCTATGGTCTTTAAGCGAAAATGCCTGCTAGAGTTTCTGCTTTTGTGGAGCTCCCTTTCACAGTACTCCTGCAGGATCTTGATTTTTAAAATATAGAATCTCCAAATAATTCTCAAATTATTACCATACAATGTTACTAATGAGGCTCTGAACAGCCGGAGTCTCGTCAGAAATGTGGAGGAGCTCCATTTGTGTTTTTCTTTAGCTTGCTTTAATGCTGAAGAGTATATTACATCTCTCAATATGATGATTCAAAAAGAGCAAAGTTAGCTCTTACGAGAGAAATTATTATCACAGCAGCTAATGATTACCTTGCACAACTGGCCACACTATAAATGTCTTTATCACTGTATTTTGTACACATCCAATCCAACCCCATTGCTGTGCAAATTCAAGCTGATTAGCAGCTCAACACCAAATTCTACAAGGTTGCCAAATCTCTTTGCTGACATCTAAACTACATCTAGAGCATTCTACAGTAGTAGATATTATCAGTAGTTGATATTATCAAAACTAATCATCTAATTACTCTTATGCACTTTTTGATGCACATTACATCTTTAATGAAATTAAAGACCGAAAAATCTAACAAGGTGCCTTCACTGCTCCTATCAGGTATGCAAACATATTACTCCTTTCAGTTTCTTGATTCCTGGCTGCTATGTCATGAACACTGTCACAAACAAAGGGTTTGCAGACCTCTAAGAAGAACTACTATATTTCCTTTTATTCACACTACTTTGGGATGTTGAAGAATAAAATGCTACTAACTTTTTTCTTTTCAATAAAATAACCTGATTCAAGACTGCAGTAACTAGAGCTCCTTGAAGGCTTTTCCTTAATTTATATTGACATTATTAAGGTAAAAATTAGAGAATTTTCTCCAGTACCTGGAGAGCCTCAACTGGTATATTTGTCTCTGGCTAATATTAGCAGCGGTACTGAGCAGCTACAGCCATTGTCTCAGACACGCAATCCATCACTAGCAATGCACAGTAGCTCTGGCCAGACCTGCCTGGACTGCAATATTCCAGGCTCAACAAAGCAAAATTCCAATTAAAATATCCTGAAAATGTAGAATATCCACATATTCTACACTAGAAACTTGTCTTTAAAGGATGTATTCTTTTCTATGAGAAGTTTCTAAACTGAGGTTTTGGGAACTAATTTTTTTTAACTTTTATGTATTAATTTTGGAACTTTTACTGTTTACAAATCAGAAGTCATACATCAAAGCAGAAACTACAGACTTAAAGCACACCTGTGGCTGAACAAGTCAAAAATACCTAGATGCATGAATGCAAGAACCCTTTAAAGTTGGAAGCTTGTTAGAAAAAGTCCACATTCATAATCCTTTTGCTTGTTAGTACTGGCGATACACTAACTTTGCCAACCTTCATCAAAGCTCTGTGTCTTATGTCTCTGCTGCTTCTTCCACCCTAAACAGAAATTAATCGAGACTTCTGACAATGTAAATTGCAGTTATCCAGGCTGTAATTTGCTCCAACTAGGTGACAACAATCTGAAAAAAGAAAATACTTCAAACACAACAGAGTTGGGGTTTGGGGGAATTGCGGGGGGTGGGGGGGATGATGTTGGTTTGTTTGCTGGGGATTTTTGCTGTTGTAGATGTTTAGGGTAGGGTATCTTGGAGTGTTCCTGGTAGATGACATTCTATCTCCAGAGGTATATCAGATGTTATTTCTGATGTTTTTCTTTCTCAAAGTACTTTATCTAAAATTGCTACAAAAAGATTTATACAAACTACAGGTTGAGCAGAAAGCAGAACTGACCTTCCTTTTTTTTTTTTTTTTTTTTTTAACACAGAGTAGTATTTCCATTGACAATCCTCCTTAGGATCTTACATCTTAAAAAAGGGTGTATTTCATGAGAGCAGGAGTAAGGGAGGGGAAAAAACCCAAAATAATATCAATTACATAGTCTGTATTTGAGCTTCCCTCATATATAACTTGTACCTTCAATCATTCTTCCAGACTCCTGCATTCCAGAGTACAAACAATTCATGATATATCCCTTCTCCTGCGCCCCATCCCCAGTCTCTTTCTTCACCCACACATGTATTCACATGCCTTCACCCCCAGGCTGTAATTGTGACTTACAATTTCTGGAATATTTGTCTATTGCTAAACATCTTCTCTATAAAACTGATGAGAAAAACTAGAGAGTGAGTAGTTTAGTAGTAAAGAGAACAACAGGAAATCCAGCATGATGTTCAGAAATCATTTCCGGAATATGATCAGCCACAGGCTGAAAGATAAGGCTTCTTAGAATACAGACAATACCTGGCCTTTGGAACTTAAATATTTAACTTCCTCTTTCAAACATAGACATAAAAGAGAAAGGATTGAAACAAATTGCAGCATTAAGCTGACAGAAAATTCAGCTAAACTTCTCTTTGAATACAGGTAAGTTCATTAAATAAAGAAGTATTTTCCACTGTATAGCTATGGTTGTGGATATTTAGCACAGCCTTACATGGCACTCAAAGTAACAGGGAGTATACGTGAGGCCTTTCTGAAATTGTTCCAGAACCAACTTAACCAGGAACACTCTGTGCCCAGGAACAGCCAAATGCCCAAAGGCCCTTACAGGAGATAACCTGTCCCATTTCAGCCCTATTTCACATTCTCCATCTCACTTAGGGCAAGCAGGACACCGTAGAATTTTACAAGTGACGCCATCACCCAGTGGAATTGGAAAAACTATCAGTTTCAAAGCCTAGCTTTGGCAGGGTAAGGCAGTGGACTTTAATTCAATAGTAGTCAAAAGCAGTTCAACAGAAAATAAAAAATCAAACCCTGACTACATTGACTGCATACCAGCTTGCTGAAGCTGTTAATTAACCAAAGCTCAGCAATGTCCTATGGGATTAGAATGGTCTGTGTTCCACTTGCTTGGGTGCCAAGTCTTGCAGTAAAATAAGACATTTCTTATAAACTATGCTGTAATAGCTCAATCAACATTTGCAGGAGAAATTAACAGCAGGTCCCCAACAGAAAGGCATTTCGCCCTGTGAAGATGTTGATTTAGGCTTTGCCAGCCTATATGATTTTCCCATTGATAAAAAGTTAACAGTTTAATCAAGAACTGAACTAAGGACAAAGTGAAACCAGTGGCCAACTCACACACCAAATTATTGCCTCTGAAGTGGGCTGTATTAAACAACTACAGTTGAAAACTTATATGCAGATTAAATTATAAATATCCATTTTTATCTAGAAAAAACTAATTTAAATTCTCTAAATATGATTCACATTGATCCTGTGGTTTACCTGTGTTGTCACTTACTCATTTACTCCACCACAATCTTTGTCATCTCCACACAGGTAGGATTTTTGGTTACAAGAGAAGCCACTTTGAAAAAGCTCTTCTTGAGCTTTTCTTCCTTCTCTGAGCTGCTACAAGTTAAAAGGAATATTAAACAACAACAAGGACTTGCTTTTTTGTTTTTTTGGTAGAGAGCCACAGGTTCTCAAACTAATCCTCATGCTCAAAATCACAAGGCTACATATTATTCCAGCAGTCACTTGGAAAGGCTTTTCAGCTTGTTCAGAAGGGGAAAAAAAAAGGGGGGGGGGGGAACCCCCAACACAGGCCCAAAATCCCAAATCTTCAGAATGTTAAGCAACTGAAATTCAAAAAGACTCTTTCAAGAAAAAGCAGTTAGACTCAGGATTTACAAGCCTAACTGTAGCACCCTCGTTGCCAAACAAAACTGTCTCCACATTTCCCTTCCCAGTAATATTGCTGTCAAGCTTTAATAATTGCATAAAAAATAAATACTGGCCAGAATCCTAAGCAGAACCAAGAAAATTTATCTCAACATTAAAAATAAAAAAAATTTTAAAAGTAAGAGTTTATATACCAGGGACCAGTCTAAGATCAATTAACATTACATAACATTTTCACTAACACAGTTTCACTTTTCAAAATGAAAGTCAGATTTATTCAACATTAAGTGCAACAACACATCAGAAATCAATAAAATCAATTTTCACTTATAAAATAAAGCAAAGTAACATGAATAAACACAGGAAAATACTGTCCAAGACTCTCCAAGCAGGACAATTCTCATAAGACTCACAGAAAAGAAAAAAAAAAAAAAGAAGAATTTTTATATGCAAACAGACTAAATTCCCCAAAATTCAGGCTTTTTTCCAGTCGTAAAGCAATATATAGCTAATGGGAAGTAAACCAGAAAAGGGAATGAAATGCATCATGCTGTACAACACCAAAGAAATACTCCAAATGCATTTGTGTACAGCATTAACAACATGCAATAGATGAGGTTAAAAGCAAGTACAGTGTATATATTAGAGACAGAAACTAGTCAGTCTGAGGGCTTTGTTTCTTATTTTCGTTCAACTAATGAAAACAAACAGAAGCCAAGAGCAAAGAGAGGAAGAGCAGAATCTGCATGGAGAACATCTCTTCCCAGAACAGTAAAGCATCTCAAGATTCAGATTTTGCACATTTTTACTTGTCTTGGTCCTCTTCTTGCTATGTCATTAAAACATACCCAGATCCAACAACGGGCTTTATGCAAGTATCTACATTTTCATAAAGTGGTAATTAAACAAAACAATGCAAGTCATTCAAATTCTGCTAATCTTTTAAGTCAGGTATTAATATGCTGAACACTCACAACAACTCAATGTTATTTAAATTAAAAATAAAAACAAGGCGAGACATCTCCCAAATAGCCTTGCTGAAGTCTAGGGTATTTTAATTATGTTTGTTGCTTGGAGGAGAGCAATGTGAAAACAAACGTGCTACCCAATTAATTTCATTAAGAATTATTTAAACAATACTTTTAGACAACAGCTGGTCTCTTTGTTGGTTCTATTCAGTTCACAGCCTGACAGATTTCTCTTGCCAGTCTTTTTTTTTTCCCAGCAATTTTTTAAGACAAACCCCCAAGATCTCCTATAGATTTTGTCAGCTATTGAAAAGCAAGCAAGCATAGCACACATGCAAGTTATTAGTAGTAGAGAGCCAAATATAATTAACTACAAAGTTCCAAGCAGTAAGTACATCTACATTCCCCTGGGGAAACTCCACCTTACTGGGAGATGGATTTGGAAGCTGATAAAGAACTCAGGTTACCTGGTTCACTTCAGAAGTTCTCTGCCTTCCACCCAAAGACTTACAGGAATCCATCCTACCACCTCGCAAGCTAACAAGCTAGCACAAATACTCAAGATTGCAATTAACTTCTGTAAGAATGGAGTGATGGCTGACAACTGAAGACTGATTTTTGTAGGGTTGGACATACTGACCTTAATTTTAAATGAATTCAAGTCTGAAAATAATTGTGCAGCATTAACTTAAGACACCAATAAACAATCAAAGGAGAATTTAAGGAAAACTTTACCGCTCATACACAAATCACACCAGTCAATGCTCTACCTAGTTCACCTGATGTACAGCAGTGTTTTTACAATATCCAACTGTGACCAAGTCTTTAAAAGGCAACTATTTACCATTTATCTGTTAGTAATTCCCAACTGAAAAAAAATTGTGGTACTCTAAACAACTATCAGTACCTGTTCACCTTTTTAACAGTAGAGGGACCGACCACAAAGAACTGAGTTAAATTATAAGGAATGTGAAGGACAAGGTTTTAATTCAGATGTCTTTAGCACATATTAAACCAAAATTGACATTAAGACATGCTACTAAAAGTTACATTAAGACATGCTACTAAAAGTTATCTGAAAATGCTCTGCGGTCTGGCAATCACACCAGTTTGTGCTCTAACTACCAAATTTAATGCTGGGTGAAAAACGGAAATTAGAAATAAGAAGGTAATGCCCTGAAGAGTACACCTAAAGAAGAAAGTGGGGTTTTTTGGTGGATAAAAAGTTACTGATCTGAAAGCCTTGAGACTGAATGTACCTCTTATCTCCAGCAATCTAAGTTGTGAGTGTTCCTTAGGAGATCAAATACCTCTGAGCATTTTGCATCCTCTCCAATGAGCAAGAGGCATTTCTTTCTACCTTGCTCAAATGTGCTTTCCTTAACATCTACAAAGAGAACAACCTTCCCTCTTTCATTTCAGTGAAGCATTAAATACACAGAACACACACACACAATTTGGTAAACTTGAGATTCAAAGTTGTAAAGAAAAACGAAACACAAATCTACTTTATTTCTGAATGCCTGAAGTGGACTGATAAGTACTGCCATCTGCTTAAGCAATGTCAGATGCAAGAGCACCCAAGAATAATAGTTTAAAGGTTAATATTGTTACCATTTATAAGAATTGGTGCATTCTGTTTATGCAACAGAGAACTAAGTGGGGAGTCAGATAAACACCATCTGTACTGGGCTGGACACAAAAACTATCAGCTGAACACGTGTATGACACGTTTGAACTGCTACTGAAGCCTCAGAGAGCAGTCACCTACACATTTATACCCTGTCAGGCAACCAAACTCTGCAGGTAATTTTGGTTATTAGTTATCCCAACATCTGTGTCACTAACAGAAAATGTTAGCAGCAGTTAGACTCAACCAGCCTTAGTGGGCTTCACCAGGAATCACTGAAGATGCAACATCCAGGATTAAAATGCCCTCAAGCAATTTGGAGCAGGGATTCAAACACAAGATAGTAACACACCCCTTTAGTGAGAGCAACTGGAACAGATCAGAAAAATGTGTTCACCCTACTTAACATATTGCACAAGGAGATAAGCAAATAGACAAGAGGTCCAAGAACTAGCAATTCCTCTATTTGCCCTTAAAAAATATCTTTTATTTATATCCTGTACTGCTCATAAATATGTTTGTAATTTTAAAAAATTTAATTGTATACATTACAAAAGTAAGGTAGTAATCCAACCCCTCTCTAGCAATGTATCTTAGAAATTGAATGTAACTATCCTGAAAAAAAGCTGGTGGTATAAGAAATGCTAATTAGCTCATTTCCCTCCTGTGCATGCCATGTTCCCATATATTGGGAAGCAAAAGGACAAAATTTTAAAAGCTTTGATTTCTAACTAGCTTTATCTTTTTAGGCTTTCAATTAGTTGTAAATTACTGCCTAACTCCAGCTGCCATCCATAAATATCACAAGAAAACTAAAATCAAGTATTCTTGGCTTCATCATCTTCAAGGCTTCCAAACAAGGAACTATATTCTTACTATAACATTACTACTTGGACCATGATTGAGAATTTTTCCTCTTTCAGCAAATTGCCCTTCAGGAAGTAGAGGATCTGCTACCTTCGCACCAGTGGGGGAAGAAAAGTTGACATATGCCTGGAACTGTCAACGAACAATTTAAAGTTCCATCACTGAGCTGTGGGGGGATGAGGGGGAACCAACCAAAAAGAAAAAATAAAAAACCAAAACACAATCAACTGTTTTAATCTCTAAGTCCACAGTAAGCTGGTCAAAAGCATTTCCCATGGCAACCAATAAACCTTTCCTAAAACTTTTACACTTTTAGTAATCAGGCATCATATAGCTTTAGTAAGAATTGTGGAAAGTTTGGCGTGTTTGGTTTTGGAAAAACTGGGATTTGTTTTTTTCTTTATACAGAACCACACATTTGACACTTCTTCATTTTACAAGTGATTTAAACAGCAACCTCTTTAGGGAGAAGTCATTTAGGCAATTTCCACAAAGGGGCTGCTGTCCTGACAAAGTACTCTAATGAAATATATAAAAAGCAGAGAGCCTCATCTTCTGAAATACCAGAATTAAAAACAGAACATGGATTTTAGCCATAAAAGCAAAAATGCACCCAAAACAAACAAACAAACAAACCCACAAGCCAATGTCTAATGACACTAGATGATTGTCACGAATGACTGATATGTCCTATGAATCCCAGTGGCTGGAATGCTGGCTGGACTCACTGACTGCCAGCGAGTTCAAGTTACACTGTTAAGCAAATGGAGCCAGAACAAAAGACCTTTTGAGGCATTGTCTCACTTCTTAGGTGTGGACACCAACACTAAGACTGGATTCGATGTCTGCCAGGGAAGATCCACCTTAGAGGCGGTGCTGTCAAACTCCCTCAGTAAAATTACTCAAACCATTTGAAGATGGGAATTTCTGCAGTGGCTGCAGTAGGAGCAATGGAAGCCACTTATATATTGTGGACAAATTTAGGTGGCAAGAAATGGAAGTGGCCTATTAATATAATAAAAAACAAACTCAACTTAAAATTAGTCTGTGCTCCAACATATAATACTCACCACTTCTGATTGTATTAATTTAGGCTTTTAGTTCTCCAACACTTATTAAGAAGCAGCTATGAAGTTACACTGAGTGTTGAGAGTAGTCTGTGCTCCAAAGGTTTGCCATTTTGAAACCAAAATCCATCACTACAATAATCTCATCTGATGTCTGTACAACATCCTAAAACATTTTTTCCAGAAAATGGTTAAATTATTTTTTTAAAAAGGACATTTAGCACTTCAACTCACAGCCAATGAAGAGTTCAGTACCTCCTCTATATCATTTTTAGTTATATTTACTACAGAAAACTGAATTTGTCTGTTTTAGCTCCTCAGTATTTGAGTTTGCCTGATTTTGACGTCAGAATTAAGTAGCGCTGCCCTCCCTCCCACTCCTCAGGACCAGATTTTTTTCCATGTGCAAATATTTACTCTCCAGTACCAAAATGCCACTTCATCTTTTTTGGTAATGACAGAGACAGAGTTACTCAAACCTCACACAAAGATCTACTATCCAGCCCCAGACCTTATTTTAAACTCAATTATTGCTATAGCCTTCTCAAGTGCATCAAGATTTTTCTGGTAGTAGTCTTCTCTGTGTTGTTTGGGAGGCACAATAAGTTCCCTATTTGTATAAAAGTAATTGTTCCCTTTGTAGGTGTTCAAGTACTTTATCAGGCTTTAAACTGCAGCTTTTGAAGGCTCAGCATTGAGGTGGCTCTTCAGCACAAGTTTTTTCATCGCTGCTTTTTGTTGTCTGCCACGTACAGAGTGTACAATCTTTGTTAAAAGAGACCATTGTCATCTTGTGATGACTTTTTTTTCTGAAGCTACAGCTACTCAATCTGAAGATACAGAGAATAATAGAATAATATTATGTTCTCGTTATTTTCTATTCCAGCAATTTCTTCTTCTCCAAACTTTACCAAAGAGTTGATTCCTCCCCCACTTTTCTGCAGAGATGGCCTACAATCAGTCTTTGCTAGACAACAAAACTGGATTGCTTCTGCTCTCTTAAGGAAATAATCAATGTACCAGGATTTTTAAGGTACTTGCACACGTAAGGTCTCCATCTCATTTTACAACCCTTCTCTTTCAGCCATGTCACTAACCACAGTAAATCTTCTGCTAAAATCACCACCACTTCTTGAGGAAAGAACTAACACATGGGGTATGTGCAGTGGAACCTAAATAGAAAATGCTAGAAAAGACACATATCACTTGATTTCAATTAGCTACAGGTTTTGAAGGCTCCTTATAGAAAAAATTTAGGCAGTCATGTGAAATAATTCTTTCATACAGTACATCACATACATATTGGCAAGAAGTGAGCCCCTAATCACAAGTCCCTGGCAGTGGAACCTGCTACTGAGGCAACTAGAACACCCCTATGGAAGATCTGAGATTGTTTAGTCATCACTGGGTAAATTGCTTGTGTTGACTACAGCAGGAAATATTTCTTTGGAATGTACCTCAGAAGAAATTCCTGCCCAGTATTAGTATTTTCAAACTGAATAAAAGGCACTGTTGCTTAAGCAGTACATTTCTTGTCTCCAACTGTTTAAAAAAAATAAAAAGATGTTTTTGAACAACTAGCTACTGTTACCCTAAGGTTTCCTTGTTACCTCACAGTTATTTCATCTCTCCCTATAAAAGCTTCACAAAAATTGCTTTTATCTGAAACATGTCATCTCACCTTTATATCTATCTTTATATCTAAAATTATGAGTTAGTATAACAGTATGCATTATAAAATTATACCATTTACTTCGGACATCTCTGAACAGCTAAATCTTCAAACTATACAAAAATAAAGTGTATGAAATCTTACAAAAGGAGGACATTAAGACAATAATAGCTAATTCAAAAATATAATAACTTATACACAGCAGTAAGCATAAGCAATGTAGCCTACGACAGCTTTCAATTAACAGGACCTCTGAAACATGTCTGAAACAAGCATCAGCTAAAATTGGAACATTCCCAAGCACAATAATGTTTCCAATTTATTATCTTTACCACAGTACAAACTTTCACAACCCAAATGTCCATTCTCTGTCAATCTGTAAACAAAAGCTACTACTCCCCCTCCTCATTTCAGAGGGTGAATTTTTTCAGTCTTCAGTCAAGTTTCACAACCACCACTTGCATAAGGAATCAAGAGCCTGTTCTCTTGGTAAATTACTTTTTTTTTCTTTTTTTTCTTTTTTTTTTACTTTTTTTTTGCTTGTTTGTTTGTCATACAGCCTGCAGTGAAGTAAAATCACAGTGAAAGTCCTGGGAAAAAAATGAACTTACAGCAGGACTTGAACCATTCTAATAATAAATGCATCTAACAAAGCTTCCCATAATAAAAGCATGACATTTCCATTTCCAGGAATCAAGTCAATTAGAAATGCTAAATTCTACTTAAAAACCCCAAAAGATCTAAAAGTGGAAAGATTCATCTTCTCAGTCAAATACAAGTCTTTCAGTTTCACTTGCAGAGACTGTTCCAGTCTGTAAAACAGTAGTGCAATTCATTTAGTTCTACTTCTTTTATTTTTGTTAGAGTCCGGTAGATAAATGTCCTAGCTCTACGGAAAGATAGGAAGATGCTCCAGTAAACAAGAAACTTTGGCAAGCCCAGGAAGGCTTACTAGTCCATTAAAGCTTAGGAGTCCAAAGTGGCTTAAAAATGGTTTATGAATAAACTTTAAAAAGCCCAACAAAACAAATTTTAAAAAAAAAAGCTGAAAAAGACAAACTAAAAAAATAAAGAAATAAATAGGCAGAAATTAATGTAAACTGTCTGAACTTTTTAATGATTTCTCATTGACAGCTGGCACGACCGTTGACAGTACAGTCATTAAATATAGGTGACCTACAGGTTATTCCATTAGGGCATCCAATTTGGAATGCTCAAATGGAATTACATTCCTAAAGACTTAAAAAATAGAGTTCTTATAACATTACTGTATGTTTTCTTCTGCCCACCTCACTTACACTTCTTCTTAAAGAGTTTTTTTATTTTTGATGGCTTTTTATTTTTTTCACCGTTCTGGTAGAGGTCATGTGGGATACTACTTATCCTAGGGACAGAAGCAGCTTCATGGCTGGGTTTACTATCACTGCCGGTTGAAGAACACGAGGTGTGACGAGGCTTTGGGACTGGGATCCCAGCTGAAAGCTGGTTCATGCTGCAAGACTTCTCCAGGATTCCATTATAAACTTTGCTTGCAGGACTAAAAATCATGCTCTTAGTTTCTGCCATGCCTACACAGTCAGGAGAGCCCCTAGAAATATCTGCAGTTAGAGAAGAGGAGTCTCCCGTAGATGATTCTTCAAGTGAGAATTCTTCTGGCGATACTTTCTGAGGAGAAATTGTCTGATACATCTCAAGACTTGCTGGAGGAGACTGTTTTCTTCCAATGGATGAATTTAAGGAGTCACATTCCGAACCTGTTTCCTGTACTTCCCTGAGTCAGAGCAGAGAGAAGAGAAAACATAATGAAACTACAATTTCCTTCATTCAGTTAAAAAGGAAATTAATTTAGAATCAATAACATTAGTCTAAAAGCACCACCCACACTTTTCCTCAGTAGTTAATTAAATAAAAAAAAAAAATTAAGTTAAACATTTTATGTTACAACTTGCATTACATCATTTTATTATCTAAACTTAAGGGAATTAGTTTGTGCAATCTTGCTTTTGTGGGCAGCAGCATCTGCCCAAAATCAATGATTCATATCTCACTTCAAAGAACAAAAACTATCTTTCTGGCACGTGAAGTCAGAAAAGTTATGAAATGAAAGAAGGAGATTTAAGCCTATCATATACAAAAAGTTTCTTCAGGACAAGTGTCCCTACCTTTCAACAAGCTCATTTGCTCCTTCCAAAAGGAATTTAACCTTTTCCTATGAGGCCATGTAACAAGAGTAGGTACACGCTCAACATGCTGTAAGAATTGTGTTACCATCCATCTCCTCTTCGCCCAGTAGCTGACATTGCTTTTGATCCTAGTTTCAGATGTAAAAGCCAGTAACATATTGTAATGGAGAATCAGGGTTAGTTCAGTGCACCCTGGATTGTAACATTACTTAACTGTACATGACATGCTAGCTATTTACATACACATACCAGACAAGAACTCTCTGTTCCACGTAGACTATGTTAATTTATATTATCCTATAGATTACTTTAACTTTTGGTTCACTTTAACCTCTAGTTCTAAACTGTTAGTCTCAATAATCCTATCAAGAGTTCCAAGTGCTGTTTGCTAATCTCCGTACCATTGTTTATCAGCAGAGAAGTAAATGGCTTCCTCCTCCTCTTCAGTTCGATAAAGAGCTGGGCAGCTCGACACAGAAAGGATGTCAGGGTCAGGGGAGTGCAAAGCGTGCTGAGACTGTGGAGATGATGGCACAACATTGCGTCTTGATCTACACAAGCTACTGCTTCTTGCCAGTGTGCTGGGAGGTTTTACAATGGACCCTGAGGCAGAGAAAAAGCAAACCAAAACCCTCCAAGTGACATTGATGTTAACAATATCTACGATGAAGACTAAGTAGCAGATACCTGCCCAGTGACAGTGACTTTTAAACAACTTTGACACTGCTTGACCATTTCAGGGGAAGAAAGACTGGCACACCTCAAACATGCTACAGTTAGATGAAGCAGCTAATCAAGATGCAACTGCAGAGATTTTGTGCCTGCCAAATACTACCCTGATCAAGTACACCAAAGCTCTGGCTCACTATGCTCTCTTGAGAACAAAGAGAAAGATTCTACTGAAACTCCCAAACCTTTATAAACTAAAAATAGCAGTACTAAAATTAGTATGTTACACAATGTCCCGTATTTTACTTGTGTGGTGATTTGGAGCTTAGAAGAATATGTAAAAGTTTTGCAATGTAGGTATGACTAACCAAACAGCCAACTGATGTACACTGCACTAGGTGAAGTAGGTTAGATAAAGAAGACCAATTTCAGTTATGTACCATGATAGAAAATATGTAATTCAACCTCATTTTAAGCTCAAGAACTTCTTTTTAGATAACGTTTTCTCTTGCCAGTAAACTATGAATTTCTGGAAGCAAAAGTACTAAGAATGGGTGGAGACAGCCACACAAGACTTCATCAGCAAAGTACCCAACAGGAAGTGATAACCTCAAATGTTCCTAATCCAACTCCTCCTTCAAAAGATTATTAGGCAGCCATACTTGTACAGAAATAAATCTACAGACCTGTTTTCAGACTAGCTGCTACAAGACTCAGGATATTTCACACCCCTCCTCGAACTGTCCCATGGAATGCATCACTGCTTATATAAGACACACTAGACCCCTATTGGTGCTCAAAATGTTTAACAAACACAAGACATTAAAAAGCCCTTCAAATGTTTTTGTAGACAAGGATGTCTAACCTGACAAAATAAGTATTATTTTCTGCAATGCCAGTTTATCATCAGGTAAGTTAGTTCCCCTTCCTGGAATCTCAGAAAAGGACAAGTTGGCACTCTCTTTTATTACAGGGAATCACAACTTTCACAAAACAGTAAGTAAATGCTCCTTTGCCAACAGAGATTTATTTCCACTACTGAGCAGGAAAGAAAGGTTTGCGAGTCTCAACGTGAGAGCTGTCATGTAACTCAAACTGCTGATTTTACTTTTGACAAATTCCCTACTGACCCTAAAAGCACGTTGGGAGCTCAGAAAACATCCTGTGTCATTACAAAAAAATTCCTCAGAGAGCAGATGTGAACTGAGACAAGACAATAAGAATGTCTTTAGGAAATTTGTGCTACAGGACCAGGAAAATCAGATGCCATCCTACTTGCTGATATTAAAAAAAAAACCAAGATTGCACCATCAGTGAATTTTGAGAGAAGTAACAAGCATTTGGGTTCTTTGTAGGTGTATATACACAGGAACATGAAGAACACAGCTATGACAATTTAACATGTAGAATTTTCTAGTGCAAATCCAACTCATTATATCAAGGAACCAGCTGAATCCTAATCAGTCAATGGAAAAGTAGAAGTTTCACTATCCCCTTTCTGCTCTAAGTACTTTGTTCCAGCATTGGACACTATTTCTTAATCCCTTTTTGTTCTTTAGCTTGAGACTGATCAAACAGCTCTATTACTTGAGACCATTTTAGCCTATCAACCCAAATGCTTCGGCACAAAGAAGTCTGACCAACAGACTTCAAATTTTGTCAATCTTATGAGACCAAAGGATGCTGGGGCAAGGTAATAGCCCACTCCACTTCAGATCCAGTGACTGACACAGCCCATTCTTAAGCGACCTCCTGCACACTGCATTTTGCCTGAAGCCTCATGACCAAGACAAGCCATTTTGTTTCTGTCCCTCCTCGTGTGCATTTATTTTTGTCTAAAGGATGGGAATAATTCAGCAGTTACCAAACTAACTAACCTACCTACCAAACTAACCTACAATAATTTGACTCCTCAACATTAGTTTCAACAACAGATCATTTAGCATATTTTCTCTCTCTTTCCCCACTCCCCAGTGTTTCCATGTTTTATTTACGAAATAGAAATGTTAAAAGCTAGTAAATTAAGGACAAGCTACCTCCTTCAAGTGATTACTTTAACAACATCAGGTTCTTGTACCTTACTGAAATTCAGGAAGGAAAAAAAAAAAAGGAAGTTTTTGTAGTGTTATTAAGATTCAGATTATTTCCATCACTGAGAAATACTTGCAAATGAATTGATCTTTAGCAAAAAAAAAAAAAAATTTAAAAAAAAAAAAAAATCAAACCACAATTGCAAAAGCATACAGTCAAGTTTTAGCTAAGTATGTTCTTACAAACTGTACTTTTGTCCTTTTCTAATTGTAGTTCTTTGAATCAACTGCACTCTCTTCTCTGGTTTCACTTCTAAGCAAGAGCTAAGTGAGAAGAGTGACTAAAAAAAAAACCACAAGTCTTTTACACATATCCAAGTGCTGTCATTTTAGACCATCTGGAAAATCATGACAATAAATGGAGCTCTTCCTTTTGAAATCAGACTACAGGCTTCTCTATATAGAATTGGAAGCTTAACTCTAGGCACCTGTATTTTATTGGGCCTCCAATAAATTTGTTGCTAGGGTTTAAATCAAAGCCTTTGCACTGAAGACAGCTAGAGAAACAGCATTCCTTAAAGTGATCAGAACTTGCAGTAAGCAGTGTTGCAAGAGGATTAATGAACTTTTCAGTGTGGTCTGCAGAAAAAAAGGTTGGTACATTTAGAAGAAAAACAAGTGCCCAAGGCACACTAAGCAAAGCCAGCAAAGGGGCGACCTTATGTTATTTTAAAATACTGTTTGACTTTCTTCTGAGAATCCCAGCCCTGGAAGAAAAATGTACCCACATGGCAGTTTTCCTTCCTACTCATTCCTCAGCTTGATACAGCTACATGGGAGCTCATCTTTTTGATTTGCCTCTAGAGTCCAGTTAATCACAACGTCCATGAAACAGGCTCTTGTTCTGACACAATGACTCATGATATAAGGGTGGTCTGAATCCCCAGTGTATATCTTCTGATGATAGTTTAACCAAAACTGGATTTCCCTCCCTCCAGCACTCAGCCTCTCTGCCTGACACTCAAACAACCCACTGTATCCAAACACAAACATTCCGCCTGAAAGCTTCCCTTGAACAACAACTGCATTTTGTTCCAACCACTAAAAAATGTTCGCAAGGCTATGTAGCATGGGGCCTCCCAAAGGGTGTGATCTTCCTCGTAGCTCAAGGGACCCTGGACTAACTTCATCCCTTCCCTCTGAAAGAATAAATGTGCTAACAGAAACTCAGCATTATTCATTACAAACTTTTGTCTAAGTAACAATCCAAGGTTGACAACCACTTTCAAAACCTTAGCTGAATTTGCCCCACTCTCCCACTGAAACAGTATAAAAAAGGCTTTTTCTTCATGTTATCTTTATTGCAAAACCCAGTTTTCACTTTATGTAAGTCCCACTAGATCTAGTATCTGAAATGCTACATAGAATTTTGGTCCTTTTGACTTTGATCTAATCCTGTTTGATTTTAGTACTCTTCTCCCACCTGACTTGAAAATCCCATGTCCCCACAACTTTTCCCCTTTCTTTTTACTGAGCTCATCACTTACCATGAAACTGTGAAACTATTGGAGGAGTGTCTTCATCTAAGTCATCAACTCCCCCTGCAATTGGGTAGGGAGGAATGGAGACTCGAGGCATAACTACCCAGCTGTGATCAGAGTAGAGAGAGGAGGTCAAGCTCGGCAGCCCAGAATTGTGCGCGATTTGAAACCCACAAATCTTCTCGATCTGCTGCCATCGATAAAGACGCTCTCGCAAACACGTTGTCAGCTCAGAGAGAGCTTTCCTGAAGAAAAACACACATTAAAATTATAGACACTGCTCTTAATGATAAAGCAAAGCAACACATTCATTCCAGCATACCAGAAGATCCATTACAGCTGTTGAAATATTCACATTTTAATATTTTTTCAAACTGCTTTTCTTAAAGTGCAAAACCACTAAGACACTCAATTCCGTAACTCTCAAAAATGGCATTACAGGAACAAATGTTACAGGAACAAATAATCACAAAAGAATATGCATCCTGTCATGGTAACCCTCTTACTTTGCTTCAAGAATTTTATGGTCCACTTCATCCAGGGAGGAGCTGTGTGCAACGTGTAATGTTCCAAATACAGTGCTTCTCTTCTTTTTTATCTTTTCTGCCTAAAACACAAAGTAAAGTGAAATGCACAAAACTAGTAGCATACTTAACATGACAAAACATTAGCAATATTGACAGGTAGCAAACAACTCAGAGAAGAAAAAACCACAAATGCTTATCTGCTTTGTATTTAATATTTCATATCTCTAGCAACAGATCAGAAAAAACTTTTAAGTAGCTGAAGAGTAATTTATTACCTCATCTTTAGCAATTGCTAATTGCATTTCTGCATGCTGTCTTTTGATATTGTAATATTGTACTTCAACTTCATGTGTTAACTGAAGCCACTTCTGCAAAGCTTCAGGAACAGACCAATTACTTCTCAGCTCAAACTCCTTCTCAGCCTTTTTTAAAGCCATACGAACCTAGCAATAAAGAAGAAATAAAAGTGTCACCAAAAGTATCATTAGAACTGACAGGCGAATTATAAACACCTTTATACCCCACAGCAACATACCAAAGCTTGACAGAGCTTTGGTGTGTGCCAATTGTTGTCAGGCAGATCAGGCATCTCTGAAATCTAACATATGACCTTCCATATTTTTTCCAATGATATATGGTTCCTAATTCAAAGTGTAAATACTTTTGTAAGATGGTAATTCTTTTAGTACAATAGAGCCAAATTTATTGCTGTTCAGATGAGACAAAGCTACTCTCTCTCTTATGATAACAAGATAAAAAAATCTCTTGTATATATTTTTGTCCAGTGAATCCAAAAACATTATGATAAGCTAATATACAAAGTATACCGCTTCTAATAGTTTCAGGATTATTTTACTAGATAATGGCACAACTGACAGACGATTGTTAAACACTCTTAGAATTTTTCCATTCAAATCTAGCATTTGGGGAATGCTGCTTTAAACACTCCTAAGGATCTAATAAAACTAGCACCAATTTAAGGTCAACACTAAAATTATAAACAGCTGACAGATACCTGTACTAACTCTTCCTCTGCATATTTGAGCCTGCTGAGCTCACATTCAGCTCCCTCTCTCAATTCCCTTAGGCGATGAGCCTCACGTTTGGCATCATTGATCTCATCCATCATTTTGCGCTCCAGATTTTGCTTTTCAACAGCAACATTTCTATTCTCTTCTTGTGCCTTCTCAAGCCTTCACAATTGAAGAAAAATATGAGAAAATACACAGCATATTTGTTAGAAGTTGCAGTCCTCAGGATAACAAAATGCATCCAGCAACAGGGCAAGAGGCAATGGGCACAAACCAAAGCACATGAGGTTCCGTCTGAACATCAGGAAAACACTTTCACCATGAGACTGACTGAGCACTGGCACAGATTGCCCAGAGAGGTGGTAGAGTCTCCATCCTTGGACATATTCAGAAGCCACCTGCACATGGTCCTAGGCAACCTGTTCTAGGTGATCCTGCTTGAGCAGGAGGGGCGGACAAGACGAACTCCAGAAGTCTCTTCCAACCTCAACCACTCTGTGATAATAAAGACTCCGCAAGCTTCATGAATTAGCAATTACATCACACAACGTGATATCCATGCCAGGCAAAATACCCAAACTTTTAAGAGAAGCATCATTAAAAGTGTAGTATCAAAATACCAGTCTCTGTAGACAGCTGAGTTACAGGTGTACCACAGACTATCAACTCTCACACTGCTATATAAGCAACAGAAAGTAAACCATTCCGGTCTGTTTCATTCTTAAGAGCTTAAAAAGAGGAGAAATGTTCTCATTCCCATGTATGTAACTATTCAAAATGAACTGTAATTGCATGAAAATAACAATACATACTTGTAAATCTGTAGGAAAAAATATTGAGCCTCTATTCTCTACCTTCATCCACACATTTGTATTGCCTGCTAAAATATCCAGGAGCAATCCCTACTCAATAGAAAAGCACCACTGAAACAACAATTTCCATGCAAAGGGAAGATGAACAAAATCCAAAGGCAGTTAATGCAAATAACTTATGGCTGTAAAGGATCTGCATTTGTGTTTAACCTCAAAACAAAAAGATCTTTTTTTTTTTTCTTTTAGGTTTTATACCTTTCCTGCAAGTCAAGAAGACTTTGCTCTGCTGTTTGGAGACTTTCTAAGTCCTTCATCATTTTTGTGATATGTTCTCTTGAGGTTCTGTTCTGTGTATATGCAAACCAGCAGCCTCCAAAACCAATAACTATAGAAACTGTTAATATAAAATCCTTCATCCAGTTGTGAGGGGGACCTGTGCAGAGAACAACACCATCATTAACTAGTTCATTGATACGGACAACAGACTAAGGTCTTCCCCCCTCTCCCCAGCCTAAAAGGTGACAGAACATGATGCTAAACAGAATTCCATCTCCTTTACCTCAAACCGCCTCCAATAACTACTTTTCAAATGTATTCCAGAGCATTTTCCATACAACATAAGCAGCTCTGCTCTAATACAATTTACTTAATCTATACTAAAACATTCATTAGATTGAGAAAAGTTTATTAAACCCCTTTACAGTACACACTCTATATTTTTATTTTAATAGAGTTAAAATAGAGATCCACAATTGCACTTTATCAGGCCAGTAGGAGCTTTAATTATGTTTGAGCAAGTTCTCCCTAGTTTTCAACCTCTTGAATACCCTGTGCTGAGTTAAAAATGCACTTGGAAAAAATAAAGTACATTTTAAAATAGTAACAGCAGCACTTTTTAAAAGTTGGGTTGTCAAATTACCATATCCAAGATTCACGTAACACATCTTGTTAGAACAATTTTTATGGTCAGAACTTTATAATGACAGTTTTTGTGAGCATTAAAGGTCTAATACAAAGTGCTTTTTTTTTTCGCCTAAAAATCCCCAGCTCAAATCTGGCCTGACTAGATCAGGAGCACCTGACATGCACAGTACCAGAGCAGAGCTGTGATTGTAAAAGCAAGCACGCAGAGCACTAGTGATGTGGTATGGACATGGCTGCAGATGGTAAAATGGCTCAGATGTGGAACTGCTGCATTAAATTTAACTGCACGTAAACTCAAGTCTGCACAAAAGATGCAGGTGTTGGATTTGTAAAACCATCTCTTTTTTTCTTCTTGGGGAAGGTCATCCCCTCTCATTTCAACATCCCACTTGCACTGGCCAAGCTAATTGAGAAGTGAATGTAGCATTAACTATAAATGTAATTTTAACAGTCAAAAATATTTAAAGGACACTTCTTGTGACACAAAAGCCAACATACATCTGTCAAGTGGAGTTATACTAAAATTTCTACATGATCTTACAGAAGTGAACCTTTGTCCTGGTCACAGCAGCTAAATAACCTTTTTTAATTCATTGCAGAGCTCCACAACGCATGCCAAGCACTCCACCAGTACATCCACAAAATAGATAAGCTGTCCTATCTACAGTATCAAGTGTCATGGAAAATATGCTCTGTTGAATTCTTATAATTAAGAGATAAGAAAAAAACTTCAAAAAGTTACTAACGGGTGAGAGGTCCAAATAAAACAACATCCAAGGCTTTAAGCTGAAGCTTCTGTCTATGGCTCCGGTCAATTATTTTCAAGTGAGAGATCATGAAAGCATGTTCATTTACTGCTATCCTGTTAATGATAAGACAAAACGTTTCCATAAATTCCATAAATTATATTCAAAATCAGTCTATGAAAAAAAAAAAAAAAAAGACATCAACAGTATTTCCAACTGTTATATAGATTACAGCTATGCAATTGAGAGTGAGAAAAACAATACAACAGTAATGCCATATAAACGCATATCAGGATGAGGCAAAAGAAGAAAATAAAAATCATTTACCTATCTTTTCTGGAAAAAAGCATGAAATAAATCCATTTAGCATAGTTAAAGATATATTTACAGACTTGTGACACCAACTCCTAAATACATGCAGTACTCAGGTGTGGTATTTATGCTCCAGGAAAGGTGTTCTACAGTTACATTGCTATATATACCCATACAGTAGACTGGAAAATGTCCAAAAGAAAGTTTGCTACCACACGATTTTGTGACCTTTGATAAGAGCATCCACAGAAAGAAACAAAACTTTCATAAAAGTTATATTTTGAAATATTTTGGCAGAAAATAAAAACACGGCCACCTCTACAAAACCACAAGGATGCTTCTTTTTTCTTGCACTTGACCATATCTTGTTAGACTTCAGGTTCGCATAGTTGTTCCTACCACACAGACTAATGAAGCAATCTATAGGGAATTATTTGAAACTAATCCAGAAGATACATTCACCTGGGAAGTGTTGTTCCATTGACATTGCTGTCTCTAAAATTCTTTTCATATTGGGGCAATTCAACAAATTCTGACAGCCACTGAAGAGTGTCCTCTTGAGTCCAGTTATGAACTGAAAGAAAAATTCAATTACCTTAAGTTTTTGTCAAAATCAACAGCATAGAAGACAAGCAGTAGAAAAGCAGATTACAATAACCAAGAGAGTTTAGCCAAATATAATTCCAGAAAAATTAGCATTGCCAAGGTGTTTCTGGCATTTTGCCTTTTTCATTATATGTTCCCCTGCGAAAGATTTCTTTATTAAAACTTTCACAGAACAATTTAGTCTTTTGCTTTAGTTTAAATCTGGACAGCACTTGTGATCTCTTGTGACATTCATCTACTTAAACCAATTCCAGCCTCAATCCCTTTGCCCTTGCTACCCTTGCAGAACTAACACACATCAGCTGGTGCTGTAACCATTTGAGACCATGTACCAAGATCTCTCCCAGGACAACACCTGAAGAACTTGCTTTGACAAGAATTTTCTTAGAGGTTCATGCCTACTAATCACAAAATGGGAGCTGACAAGAGAAGGAGAGAGGACACCGGAAGAAAACACCAAAAGACAGAAGAAATTTAACAGGAAAACCATTAAATCTCTCTCAAACATGCCCAAAAAAGTGGAATTACATGCAAAAATACTCCCACTAAGAAAAAAAAAATTTAAATATGTAGAGAATAATTGACAATTTTCCTTAGCAACAGCAACACTCTACATAAACATTCATAGCTACAGATGTGCTAACAAAATACAACCCACAGATATTACAAAAAACAAAAAAAAAAAAGAGGAAAAAACCCCACATTTCTGGCCGTTACAGTCCAGCTGTTACAGTTTACAGCTTAACACCGACAAAATTGAAGGGAAATTGTTAACTCTGTTTCTGAGTCTGCAAAAGTCTGTCTGCATACGAAAGAAACTGGGACAGCCTCCTTCTGGACAGACATGTATTCACAAGAAAAACTTCTTTCTTTTTTTTTTTTTTTAATATTTCTCTATCTAGAACTACTTGCATGTGACAGTTCTGGGCAGAGATTTCTGTAGAAACCTTATCACTAGGACACATTCTCACTGGTGAATTTTGACAATGATCCTTTATAAAGCACTGCTGAAAGCTTGACAGGTGAAGCTGCAGGCAATGGAAATTTTTATGAGTTGGAATTCAGGTTTCAGTTCACACTGAAACTGAAATAAGGACTTCTAGGTCTCTTGTCTACACTAGCACAGCTGAAAAATAAACATTTCAGATTATCATCATTCCAGATAGGCAGAGACGGAACACATTTCACAGACTCACTCAGAGCTTTAAGAAACAACCTCGCAGTACAAACCACTTGTTATCTGTGAATAGCTACACAACCTTCCCAGTATGCTGCCCCATTTCTTTCCCTCCTGAGCCATAATCAGGTACTGATTTGAAACAGACTCAGTTTTGTCATATTGCTCAAAGATTTTATGCAAAATGTCTGGCCTCTATTTATAAACAGATAGTTTTCCCATTGCAAAGATTCTTAACTGTTTTGTGAATAATAAGCAATCAGATTTACAAATCATTCAAAATCACTTGATTGGTCATTACAAGTCTCAAAAGGGTGGCAAAATTATCCAGAAAAATATCACCTTAACTGAAATCTAGAAATATGTTCCTAGACTGATCCAAAATAAAAGCATTGCTTTGATGTGACATGTGAAAAAACCCACCTCAAAGGACTACTACACACTACAGACTATCACTGACAGTACTGAACGCTCAATTTCAGAAACCACACAATTCACTGAGTTTAAAAGTTAGGGGGGAAGAGCTAAAAATACCATTGAGACTTTTCACTTCTACTGCTGAAAGAATTTGGTAGACACTCGGCCAAATTTTACATGAATTTATAGGTTTTTATAATCCAGTAGTAATTTTAAACACATTATCCTGAAAGAAATGAGGTTCATGTTTAAGCCGTTTACCATAGAGCCAATCACATCTGTTGTACTGTATAGGCTGGTGTGATGTTTTCTTCATAGAATACCAAGGAAATTTTCCCAAACAAATCAGTTATATTCTGGAAAAAGCATTTAATTATTCACTACCTATCACTGTATTAGATACCTCCATTAGTACAGAAATTGCAAAAAGAAGCAACCAAAGTCTATCCCAAACTAGAAGTGGAACTTGTACTTTCTGTATTCTTACACTGTTACCCATTTATGAAAAAATAATATCAATTACTTCTTTATTTATGTTGTGTCCCTTTAACTGACCACTCAACCATTTAAACTATCAATACATACTGTCATCTCTTATTCTGGGATGTCAAGGTCTGAATCTCTGCTCATGTACATATTTCACAAGAAATTTAGATTTATTATGTAAACTAATTCTTCATTCACAGAAGTCGCCAGTGCCCGCGAGTCCCCAAGTTTTCCAGGTGGGCTCAGACTCTAAACTACACTGTTCTTCCCTTCCTATTCTATCAATCAGAGAAAACATTCAGACTGTTTCTTTTTGGTGATATCTTCCATATGCCACATGTTGGTAAGGAGTATTACTTGACTTGTCTCCAGTAAGACTTTATGACATACACCGGCTTGCTCTACAACAGCACTGGAAAGCAAATTGGCCTTTCTCCAGAAGAAGCACTTATAGTCCACTGAAACATGACACAAGGCAAGTGTGATCTACACCAGGTGTACTGAAGGGCAAGCAGGCCAGCTGAAATTCATCTTGATCAGCACTGCCAATTAGAATGTGCCAACTCCCACTAATTAGCTGAGGTTGTAACTCTTCCTTAGTTTAATCACCAAAAAAGAAAGCAGTACTTCAGACAGCAGAGTCACAATTACTGTAAGTTAAATGCATATAGCATTACAGAGTAATTATAACACCCTTCTCTCTCACACCTCTTTTCAGAGATATCTTCAGAGACAGGATGTCAGCAACACGCTTTGGGCAGGCAGCTGTAGAAGCCACAGTATTTACACCTCAGAGCAGCACTCAGTCTCTAGACTTCCATCAGATATTCTACTGCAGACCAAAAGTTTGAGTTTTGGGGGTTTTTTCCTATTTCTTTTCACCTTCAGGTATGTTGGTAGAGGAATCAAAGACAGCAAAAGTAGGTTTAACCTGGCCCTGTATGAAAGTTTCTCCTTGTTAACCCACATTAATGGCTGATTAGAAGATCTGACCATGTATCATTTTTTCATGTTAAATTTATCATGTAGCACAGTCCTTCAGGGCAGGGAGGCATGAAGTAAAATAACATAACAGTGTCAGCCTCAGCATTCTTAAGGGCATCCTGCCACTTTCAGAAATCAAATTACATTTGATAAGAGGAGTTCATGGCCATGAGCAAATAGCAGCCATATATTAGGCTTAAAGTTGCAAACAGGCTGACCAGGCACACAAGATTGCTCTGTACCAAACACACAAAAGGATTCAAAACTTAGTTTTTAGGACCTTCAGCAGTAACATCAGCAGTATGCAGCATTATGTAACTCAGCCAAGCCCTGCCTGCATGCATTCCCAACCTCCAGATATTTAAAACCTGAGACAGCAAATGATTAGAGTGCAAGGCAACAACAACGTATTTGTGGTATGCACTTTCGTGCCAGTTGCTGCAAGAACACTTGTGCAGCAGTACATCAGAATACAGCAGGTGATCACACATGCAAATATAGAGCCATTTTTATATCTTTTCACCCTAATAAATAACATACCAGACTTTAGTTCACCTTCACAGAGAAAGAAAAAGAATTCAAGGGGAAAACAAAGAGGTACACATACAAGACAGGGAGAAAGGTTTTTTGTATTATAGGGCAGTCTATAGGAGATACTATACATTAAAGCTCGAATCTGCTACAATCGTAAAAGCTACTGTTTAAAAGGCAGTTTGCAACAACTAGGTTTTGGTAGGATCCAAATTAGTCTGACAGTAGCCAAGCATTCATGAACTCCAGGTTTGACCACAACAGTTTTTACTTTGCTACAAAATCAAGCCCCAAAGGACAATGTTACATCACTGGGAATGCAGCAGTCAACCCTACTCACTGAGACAGGTCAGAGAACCATCCAGCTGAAGGCCCTGCACCAATTTTACAGTCCCCTTGCTACTGAGACTAAATACCTGCACCCCTCTCTTCAGACAGCAAATTCACATGACCATAGCCCATTACAGGGGCAAAAGGAGAATGCAGGCGCCTTTGAGTGAGAGAACTTTCAAAGAGAATTGTACAAAGATGGGTATTCAGACATTAAACCAAATCTTCATCTGTCCCCTTTTCCACACACAAAACTACTACCCCTTCAAGGGCCTTGTAGAAAAAATACTGAAGATGCTCCTTTGCTATCACCCTAACAGCAGGTACTAAGTTTATTACTTTTGAATAGCTGAAAGGCTTTGTAGTACATGTATAAATACTGCTTGGTTAGGAGACAGTCAAAGAATACCACATAACAAACATAAACTTTACATTTAAAGAACAGTAACACAGAGTAACAGAAGTCAGAAGACTTTCAGAGAGCAGCATCTTCTACATTTCAAACAGCTATGCTGGCTAGTTCAGTCACTCCTCAGAACACTCTCTGTAGAATTGCATTATGAGATTAAAAAATTTCAAAGGTCACAAAAAGCACATTCTAACTAAACTAAATTAAATTAAAGTCTTGTTTTATACCAAAGGACTCATTTAAGCTGAGTGGCAACATTCAGGCTAGATGCTGATTCAAGCTCTTATATGACTCCTTCCATGCAGGTGATACCTGTAACAGCCTTGAACTTCCTTTAATTTGCACCAGCCTAGTCTATGCCTTAAGGATTCTGCACCAGGCAGGAACACCACACTGATCTGCCCAGTGCCAGAAATACTAAAAAGCAATATTCCGAAGCTCCTTCTTTTATAAGGCAATTTTTAGAGCTTTGAATGCAGCCAATCCTCAGGGTTACATTCACTGTATAAAATCTGTCTCAATCAATTCCTTAAAAGGAGCCTCTTTTCCTTAATCCTAAAAGGAGACACCAAACAACAGAGGCATGTTTTCACTTTCTTCGCTCAAATCAGATCTGTCCTGCACCACCAATATGTTAAACAAAGAACACCTTTAAGCTATTAAGACATTTTAAGCTATTAAATATTTAAGATAAACATTCACATAAAGCAAGCTTTATGGCAAATAATGGGCAATTCTGCTCAGTATAAACTATGCAGCAATAGATCCAGATGTTTCTGTATACACTGTCAAGAGCACTAGAGCTTGTAATTCTCACACAGATACCTCAACAGATTGCTTAAAACTCTCAAATTACTGATACTGTCATTTACACTACCCTCCATCCTCTTGTTTAGTGTTGTCAAATCGCATTAAACTGGTACTATAACCTTGTGGCACATAAGAAACAAATAAATCAGAATTCCTAAAACACATAGAAAGGAACAGTAACATTTTCCATGTTACCTAAAATCAAATGAAAGTAGTTCATTTTCTGAGGGCCTTCATGCTTTCTAACAGTCACCAGACCATTGTTAACACTGCTTGGGAGTCTCATTTTGAAAGTCTCCCTGTGGTGCAACTTTAGTTCTCTCAGCAGGACGCACAAATAAAGCCACTATCAGCAGACACAATGAGATGAGACATTCCTCTCAAAGTCTTCTGAGTCTTACTCCCACTACTCACTGCATCAAAAAAAACTGGAATAAAGATATAAAGATATACACAACAGACAAACTATACTGCTGGTATCAATATAGCCTAAATTTTTGCAGTTACTCATGACTTAGACCGACAATTGCGAGGAGATTTTTTTTTAGAATTTTTTTTAATCACAGTATCATAGGGATATATTGGGCAATGAACATTGTACTGTTGACTAAATACTGTCTTTTGATACTTGGAATAGTTGGCTCAACTTACTTATTTCATTTAAATCAGAGTGGGGGAGGGCTGGTGGTGTTGGGTTGTCAGTACATTTTACTGTATCCCAAGTTTAAGAAGATTTTCAAAAATGCTTTGGACTAAGAATTCTAGATCTTTGTAGCCCAAATAAAATTTAAATCAAAGTGCATTGAATTTTCCACTTAATACATAAATTTTCCATATAAACATAAAATAAATATTTTAAAATAGCTTGAGTGAAACCCTTAGGGCTTATTAAATTAAAAATATGCTCATCTGGAATTCCAGTCACCTTGATAAATTAGAACCTCATACAGATGATTATGTAAGCTATCTCAGTTTACTCACAATACACCAAACACATGAAGAGGAAATTACCTCTAACTGGACTAAATGAGTTCTTAGTCAGGCTTATGTGTGCCTATAAATAACAATGCCAAAACAAATTCATAAAGATGCTTTAAGAGGTAATTCATTCACTACTCTATACCTGTGGAAAAATTTTTGAATTGTATCTTTGTCAATAACCACCATCATTTTTAGCTATATTTCTTTACCTACCTTCAGATGTTTTCCAACGTTTCCACAGATCCTCAATGGTGATATGTTTGTCTTCTCTGTGTAGGTGACTGTGTTTATTAGAGGCATCCTTATATTGCATATCTTCCCTTAGAAACTGAAGAAAAGGGAAAAGCACTATTTTAAATGCCAAAATGACAATTTCTGAACAGAAACTACACAGAAATCAGGTAGAGTCTTTGCTGTCTCTTCCCCATGCAAGTAGCAGAGAATTCATCTAAGTTTTCTACACCAAAGACTCAGAAAACAAGTTAAACACTCTTACAAGATTTGTTTTTCATAATTATTAAATCCTAGAAAAACTGACAACGCAGTTGCAAGTATACGAAGTTTAACATTATTAGTACACCTTAGACTTACAGTGATTACAGGAATGCACCACACAGTCAATACTCCTCTATTCTGACACCATTTAACCAACTTCATCTCCTTGAAAATAAGACCATGTAAGATTTGAAAGTGTGCCAGTCATCTGTGGATGAGTAATGCCTGAATCCTGCTATACCAGTTAAATGCAACTGCTTGAGGGATGACAGTAAGCTGTTGACTAAGTAGTATTAAAGTCTTTTGATTAGACAACAAAAATTTTACTTCTATTCATCAAATTAAAAACCAGAAGTCATCTGAGGGCCAATTTTCTGCTTGCTAATCATTCCTCAGTGGTTACACTCCAAGCACAGAAGCATTACATAAAGCTGCTTCATTTTCAGTAATTAATAGGAAGCCTTTCAGCAAACATGATAAGAAGGAAGATCATGCAATCATAGTGGGTGTTGAGGCACTGGCACAGGTTGCCCAGAGAAGCTGTGGATGCTCCATCCCTGGCAGTGCTCAAAGCCAGGCTGGATGGGGCTCTGAGCAACCTGGAATAGTGGAAGGTGTCCCTGCCTATGACAGGGAAATTGGAACTGAATGACCTTTAAGGTCTCTTCCAACCTAAACCACTCCATGATTCTGTGATACAATTTTATGATGGCAGTGTTTTATCAATATTCCACAAGTCACTACAAACAGTTCTCCAAATACATACCCCCCCAAAAAAGCAATGGAACTATAAAACCCACTCTATTTTTTATTTCATACTGGCCTAGAAAAGATGCAACTGGTTGGCAAACCAGTCCTCCCATTAATAGTGGAAATCTTCCCTAAGTATCAGTCCCTGAAAGCACTGTATGAACAGTCTCTGTGGGTGAAGACCTTAGTATTAGCATCAGAAAACTAATATCTGGTACTAACAGGACCAGAAAACTAAGTAATCTTCTACAGTAGATAGCTTGCTTTCTTCTGTTCCTGAGGATAAAGCTGCTCAAACAAAACCAGCTACAGATAGTCATGACAGCTAAGTCAAGAAACAGCCTTTTATATGGCTGATCAAATGTCATCACCACTTCAAGCAGAGGTGAGGAAGAAAGCTAAGCTAGTGATACACTGAAGAAGTGCCCAATTCTTAAAATTCAGCCCAGGTGTGCAGAGCTTCCTGCAAAGGCTCAATTTCTAACAAATCTAGACATTATACCATTCAGAAACTCTAGGAGATACTGAAAAGTAGCCAACATTAAACAATAATATTAACTCCTAATAAAAAAAAAAAAGAGTACAATAGAAATACGCAAGCAAAAGCTAACGCTTACCAACTTTCCCTTACTAAAGTCTTTATACTAAAATATAAGGGAATCTCAAACCATGTGAAGGGATTCAAGTTTCTCCTCTAACCGATGGACTTGGGATAAAATACCAGTTGCCTTCCCTAAACCAACCACAGACCTGTATTATACGAATACTGATTGGATGCAAATCCTCTCTTATTTATCTATTAGTTCAAAACTTTTTCTGATTGTCAGACACTAGCTTTGTAAAGCCTTTTGATTCCTAAAATAGCTCCACTTAGCCCATATAAACAGCAAAACCATTTTTAACTCCTCCTCCCAATGTATATAAGAATGGAAAAAACTGAGATATATAAATATATATATGCACACACATGCATATATACATGAGAAATATATGAGGAACTTATGAAATATATGATAACTGAAAATAACAGCCTGTTGGGGCAAAGGCAATTACAGAACTTCTGAAAGACCATGGATCAGCAACAGTAAAATGTTTAATAAGCACAGAACTGTATGCTGTAACTGTATGCAAATGTAAAAATATCTGTTGCATATTCCATCATCCAAGTGGGAACTCTAAATACTTCCCATATTGGCAACACTTCCATGAAGCTGGCAAATTCTACGACCGTCATGCAACATGCAACAAAAGATGCGATTATCTTATTCATTCCCACTCCATGGTTAATAACTAAAGTCTAAACTGAAGAGCAGGAACTAAACAATAAGAAAACAAACAAAATAATTTTCTTATCCACTAGTGTCCCTAAACCCTTCCAGATTATAGTACAGTCTCACAGATGGAACAGCAGGAAAGCGCTGATGTTTGCCCACCTGACCTTTTCCCTCCAGACTGCAAGTATCTACTATCAAATTACATCCCCAGCATATCTTTTGAGAACTTGCACAAAAACACACTGAAAATACAGCAAAAAAAAATTATTACATATCCCTCCCTGTGAAGATTATCTCTCATCACATGGGAGTCAAGGTAAGTGCTAACATTCACTCTTCAGTTTCCTAGTGACTGCTGATGCACTGCCCTTGGAGACTCCAAATGTCAGGCATGGCCTTTTTTTTTTAAAAACAGGTGTTGTAGGGTGATCAAATTCTGAAGAGGGACAGAATATGTTGTATATACAGGCTTAGGCCGATTTTGCATCTTCCCAGCTAAAACTCAGATCAGTTTTGTTAGTAAAAACTTGCTATCTTTACCGACAGTTATCAGTAAAGGCTGTGAAATATCGAAGGATGAGAACTTTTGTTCAGTTACAGGTGCTGCCAAGGAAAATCTGAATTGCTGTTAACAACACTACTCCCACGGCTGGAAGTAAAGAACAGGAAGATGCTGACTGATAAACAAAAAGCTCCAAGGTGTTAAGCACCGCGAGGATTGAAGGAAGCGTTCCGATCCAAACAGAAAGCTCCAAGGTGTTAAGCACCGCGAGGATCTGAAGGAAGCGTTCCGATCCAAACAGAAAGCTCCAAGGTGTTAAGCACCGCGAGGATCTGAAGGAAGCGTTCCGATCCAAACAGAAAGCTCCAAGGTGTTAAGCACCGCGAGGATCTGAAGGAAGCGTTCCGATCCAAACAGAAAGCTCCAAGGTGTTAAGCACCGCGAGGATCTGAAGGAAGCGTTCCGATCCAAACAAAAAGCTCCAAGGTGTTAAGCACCGCGAGGATCTGAAGGAAGCGTTCCGATCCAACCAGGACGCAGACGCTCCCCTGCAGTTCCGGCGCGCCGCCCGCAGAGGGCGCAGCGGCTCGGGAAGCGCGGAGCCAAAGGCGCAGCACGGGAGCGCCGGGACAAGGGGACAGGGGACAAGGGACAGGGGACAACGGGACAGGGGACAACGGGACAGGGCTCCCCGCTCATACCGACACACCCAGCAGAGTATCTGCCCATGGCCCTTTTAAAAAAGGGACTATCGACACGCAGACTGGTAAGCACTCAGCAACCAGCACAGTTACTCCTCAGGAGCGGAGACTGTACATCCATGAGAACTTCTCCCAAGGGAAAAGCCACTCTCCTGTTCTGTCCTGCCCCTATTGCTCCCGGATCCTGCGAAAATAACCTCAAAGAGGTTTTCTGACACCACAAGGTCACCACATTAAACTTACAGTGCACATATCTAGAAAGAGTTTCAAAGAATGTTTCATGTTTCAAAGAATACGTGTATTTACCAATGAAGAAGTATATAACAACATCAAACATCTTTCTTTTGTTTGAAAGATCTTTGTTTCAAAAGTGGCCTAATATGGAAGTGCTTCTTTAAGAAAAAGAACTGAGACCTAAATGGAAGAAAGACAGAAAAACAGAGCAACTCTAGTTAAAAAGAGGATTTTTCTGTTCCTTGTCATGGCAGCTAATCTCTCTTCTGTTGCCCTGGTCATTAAGTATACAAAGAAAAGGTTAGAAAAATAACTCTAAATAGGGAGGTTAAAAGAATAAGCTCTAAGAACAACACATCTAAGGATTATCTTAGCCAACATAATTACTCAGGAAAGAGAAGTTCTTTTAAGACTACAAAGTTGAAACCAAGAAAGCACAAGATAAGTTACCTAAAAACTCTGCATGAAACAAAAATAATCATTCGCGAAGTAGTTACTTCAAAAACAAGTAGAGAATAAAAAAACCCCACACCTAGACTTGAAACTGGAGTTTTGATCCCAAAACTACTATAATAGCTGCACCTCTAAAAGATTAAAATCCCAAAGTCCAAGGTTCAGCAGTGTAATAACTCCAAAGGAAACTTTCGCCTGCCTGATGCAGACAGGACTTGTGGAGCCCTGGAAAAGTCCCAGGATCAGGTACACCACCACCTTCCTTCCTCTGCAGAAAGCCTTCAGTACTGTAACTTTCACCAAAATCCAGTCAACTAATAACGAAAGACTAACCTGAAGTGAAACCACATTAAAAAAAAACAAAATAAAAAAAACCCAAAAAACAACCATCAAAATCCAATACCAGTTTGATTGGTATTGGAGAGAACTTGCAAACTAAACCCAAATGCAACTATACAAAAAGTTAAAATGTTGATGCTGCAAGAGACACTTGCAGGGCAAAGAAGAAGTTGAATACTTTTGAGAATGCCAATGGAAAAGTAAAATTAACCACACTCACTAACTGCAGCAGGAAGCACTCTCATGCTGTTTATATTTTGTTCTGAGTGAAGGCTCAAGTTTATGATTTCCAGTTTCATCAACTTAAAATAGACCCTTTAACTGACAAGTTTACTTTAAGAGCAATTAATAACATCTCCTGGCTAAGTATTACTCCTTCCCTTGAGCATCTATTCCTCAAACAGTATTATTTCCTTCAGTTTTATTCCTTCAAAGGGAAACCCCCGAAAGTTACAACTTCAGATTTCCTACAACCCTTCAGATAGAGCCAGTGACTGTGAGACAGCCTTTAAGGAAATTTCCTTGCATCTACTGCTACCAGACTTGTTGCAGCTATTGCAATGTCACATGTACTGAGTAAATTATGATGGCAAATGTGCTTTTGAAAGGCAACATATGATTCAGGTAGGAGTGGCTACCTTACAGAAATTACTTCTAAAGATGTTATAAAGTGAAATCAGGAAACATATTTAATAATAATAAAATTAATAATAAAACATGACTAGAAAAATGTAGGACATAGCCAGGAAAGTGTCACCACGTATACCCTAAGTAACCTACACATTCTATTGAAAAAAGATTACTGCAGCTCAAAACAAAACAGTAGCTATTCTACTGCAAAGTAAACTTCGCGATCGCATCAAAGCCAGATAGACTTTCCAAGGGATCATGTCATTGTAGCAGGACTAAATAAAGAGGTGCAGACAGCTTAAGTAGCTCCTCGGAAGGCAAGGCGTGAGGTAGGTCTGATCCAAACCACGCTGGAACAGGTTTCTATGCAACTGTACCCATGATAATCACACGTGTGCCTCCACAGGGCTTCTCTGCACAGGCACAGCCCTGAACTAACAGCAGCAGTGTTTTCACACAAGACCTGGCTCCTCATCCTGCTCTGAAGAAACAAACTGTCTAGACACGTTCAGAGTTGCTCACAAAACTTCAGGAGACTAAAACACACTCTGCCTGGGGACAAATACATTAGCAGTTGAATGCAAAAAGAATTAATTCAAGAAATACCTCTATTAAGAGAACCACAACAAATTAAAGAAATCAAAGTAACCCAATAGTTCTGGGAGAAAAGGTTTGCTGCACTGGTTAGGAAGCTCAAAACACTTGTTTGAAAGATCAATGTTTGTAACAGAATGTCTTCCACAGTGAGATGTAAAACATACTCAGGAGCCATCCCAGTGTCACGACAAAACAGTTGGAATGTCTTCAGTTTCTGAACCACTGCAGCACATATTTTTCCACATGCAGAATTTTCCCTAAACAGCTGACACTAAAATATTAAGTTGTTTACAGAAATATGAACTCCACTTTAAGGATTTCTATTACACAAATGACAAGGACAAAACCAAAATACTAACGGAAGCTGAAAGGACATTAAACATGTTGCTGAGAGTATCTTTCCAGAAAACAAAGTGAAGCCTATCCCTGTCAAACTTATTACACCCAAAGTGCTTGAATACTATTACTATTCCAGATCATACTATCTACTTTTCCTGATTTAATCACTGTATAGAAGAAAATTATCTTCCCTGGTTCAGGCCACTAAAGTTAGATTCTACTTGATTCCTGCCTCCAGACAACATTTTTAAGTCAGGCACTTCAGCATATCATCTCTGAGGTTCCAACCTCTTTGACCATCCTGCTAAAAGCTGTTCTCTGATAATTTCAATGCTGCAGTCTCTTCTTCTCCTCACTGTACTTCTTTTGTCATCTTTTTTCTTTTTTTTTGGGGGGGGGGGACGGGTGTTGGTGGTTTTCTATGGGGTTTGTTCAGTTTGGGGTTTTTTTACCAAGGAATAATTCCAGTTCACTCCTTAAAAAAATTTCAGCACAATATGAAGTGATCTATCCAGAGATCCCACGCAAAACTGTACATTTGTGCCATTAGCTCAGTGAGACATTAGACACACAGTAAGATACTAATGTTTCCAAAACATCAACTTATTCTAGTACCACAGAGAGATTCCTTGAGGAAATGACTTAATGTAAGACCTACATAAGGAAGTTCTTTAGGAACAGGAAAAACCTATGTAAATAGTGAACATATGATAAGTCTGTTTTATTGCTTGTGTCTCATCATTAAAACAAAACACGTTCCCATGGTGCAACAGATGCTTCCTGAGGCAGATAGCCTCCCGCAGCACATGACTAAAACCTCAGTTAGTAATGTCACGTTCTCCCTTTCAGTTACCCGTTTACTGCCTACCTCTTGAAACCAGTTTGAACAATTGCAATCCTTGATGTGTAAACAATAAAGTAATAATAGCAGCAGCTAGATCTAATAGGATCACAGTTAGCTTAGGGGTTTTTTTCCCTTCCTTTTTCCTTTTCTCTGCTAGACCATACCAAATAATAAGGAAAAAAACAACTGCTCCATGCTCAGAGTAGAGCCCCTCTAACTACCTAAGACGACTTCAACAAAATCCTTCATGTTTTGATAACTACCAAATCTCATGTTAAAAATTTAAATCAGGTTTCCTCATATCAATTTTATCAAGGTCAAATACAAGCTTCTTTCCAGTCCATACAAAGTATGTCCAAAGGTCTTCCAGTATCAGACAATTTTTGAGGAAGTAAGAAGTAACTTAGTTCAAATGTTCTCATATCCTAGAAAAACTCCTTCTCTACAGAATGGTTTTATGTGGGCCTTCATTTTACAGAGGAAAAACAGGCTACAACAAAAAACAGAGCATGAAAATATGAGGAAAAATAAACTGCGTGCAGATGAAATGTCTGGAATCACTGTCATGAGTTAACTGGATGAGCAAACTAAAGTAGTTAAAATAGTTCAACATCTTTAGCTCTTTTTACCTTCCCGTCTCAAAATAACTTATTTACAAGAACTTCCTTCCTTGGTGTAAATATACCCTTATAACACTGTTGTAGTACTGGTAAAACAGCAGAAAGTTCTTCTATTTTGTCACATTCTTCCTGCCAAATAAAAAGCTAATGAACACATCTAATCAACATACTCAATATGCTGCTCTTCAGGAGTCTTCCAAGTAAAAACCATGCAGCATAAAACAGAAAATCCACTCCCTGCTGTTAAGTAAAATCCCTGTATTTCATGTAAGCTTTACTTCTAATAAAGTGGGGTTTTTAATTACCAGTCCTCATTCTTAATCAAGATAAGCAGCATTACCCACTGTGATAGAACAAAAAAAATCTGGTTCTGAAATATAAATAAGACATATTTAGTACATATTCAGACCTACTATAATCAGGTAACTATGTAACTATGTTGTGTAAATGTAGATCTTTTAAGATTATGGTAAAGATTTAGTAAAAGCACTGCAAGAAAAACATAGAGGTTACTAGCTGAACTTGCAATTAAACTGCATTTCTCATTAATTTCAAGTTTGCATTTAATGTCTTAGAAGAAAGCACTCTATGCAAATACTTATTCATCATTGATTTGCATGGAAATTATATGTAGAAAAGTGCTAATTTGCAGGGAGTGGGTTATTAAATATTTCTTCAATAATTAAAAATGAGCTAGCAGAAACAAGGGCTACAATTAAGTCATCTTATTTTATGCACAATGTGTAGTTTGAACATATAGTTTCACTCATCTCTAATTACCCCAGCTGAACAGCATGCCTCATCAACTGTTATAATTTCAGCCATTTAAACAGGTTTTTAGAGTAGCTTCCGCTGCTTCCTCTGGAAGAGGAAGAAACCTAAGGTCAGATATAAAGATTGGTCACCGAAAACCAGGACAAATCTTCTGAATACTAAAAAAATTTTTCCAATATATAAATATTTCAGGTTTTTTTTAACTTTCTCAACTTCCATGTATAAAAAAATGCTGTACAAGTCAAAAGAAACAATCAAAATGCTGGGAAGTTCCTCAGGAAGCTCACACTCCATCACTGTTTTGGCTTGCAGACTGAAATGCGCCTGTCCCAAACATTCTGCAATAACAAAAGGTAGACTATCTGCATTATTTTTGAAAAGTCATGGCAGTCAGGTGAAGTCCCTGGTGACTGCAAAGAAGGAAACATCATTGCTATTGAAGAAGAGAAGAAACAAAGACATGAGAAACTAAAGACTCGTGAGCCTCACCTCTGTGTTCTGGAAGATATGGAGCAGATCCTCATGGAAGCAATATTAAGACATACAGGATGAGGGGATCTGAGACAATCCAGCATGGCTTTACTGAGGGCAAACAGCATCTGACTGATCTGGTGGCCTTCTACAATGGAGTGACTGCAGTGGTTGATGAGGGAAGACCAACACATGTCATCTACCTAGAGCACTGAAAAGCCTTTGACATGGTCCCACATGACATCCTTATCTCCAGATTGGAGAGAGATGGATTAGAAGGGTGAACCATTCGATGGGTAAGGAATTGGCTGAATGGACATAGCCAGACAGCTGCGGTCAATCATTCAATGTCCAGGTGGAGACCATCAGGGCTCTCTCCTAGGACAGGGGCTCTTTGATTTCTTCATCAACAACACAGACAGTGACATCAAGTGCACCCTCAGCAAGTCTGCAGGTGACACGAAACTTAACAGCACAGCTGAAACAACAGAAGGAAGGGATGCCATCCAGAAGGATCTGGACAAACCTAAGAAGTGGGCCCATGAGAACTGTATGAAGTCCAAGTGCAAGGTGCTGCACCTGGGTTGGAGCAATCCAAGACATGAGCACAGACTGGATAAAGTCATTGGCAGCAGCTCTACCAAGAAGGACTGGGGGATGCTGGTGGATGAAAAGCTGGACACAAGCCAAAAGTGTGCACTCACAGGCCAGAAAGTTAGCTGCATCCTGGGCTACATTCCAAGAGGAGTGGCCAGCAGGTCGAGACAGATGATTCTGCTCCCCTACTCTGCTCCCGTGAGATCCCACCTGGAATGTTGCCTCCAGGTCCTCAGCACAAGAAAGACACTGACCTGTTGGAACACATCCAGGCAACCAGGATGATCAGAGTACTGGAGCACCACTCTTCAGTATAGGAGGGATATAAAAAAGAGGGAGAGCAACTTATTACGCAGGCAGATAGTGACAGGACAAGGGAGAATGATTTTAAACTAAAATAGGAGAGATTTAGGCTACGTGTTAGGAGCAAATTCTTTACTCAGAGGGTAGAGAGGCACTGGAACAGGTTGCACAAAGAAGCTGTGGATGACCCAATCCCTGGAAGAGTTCAGGGTCAGATTGGATGGGGCCTGTTGATGCTGTTTGCACATAAGCACACAGAAAAGTAAGTAGCATCACATTAAATCTGCTAATGATAATCCGTAACTCATTCAGGAAGAACAATCTTCCCTTAGATGTTACAAAAAGGGATGACAAACAGGTATGCCATTCTTCTCCCACTCATCTAACAGTGAGAATGGGTGTCAGAATCACATGACAATACCCTCATTTTTAGGGGACATCTTCGCTCCCTTTGGTTTTCAAGCCTGTGCCTAACAATGGCCACAAAGCAAAATAAGCAAGCACAGTGAGACTACACAGATATTCCCACTCTTACACAGTAATTTTGAGAATCCCAATGGTAAAGTTGAGTAAATGCAAGGTTGTTTGCCAAGACCAGCAGGAGCCTACCTACCAAACAATTCAAGCACAGACACAAAAAACTTCAGGCAGGTCTGAATAACCTTCCTTAGTTCATAGCATTTAATTTACCATTAGTAAGCACAAAGTTCTTACTACGTGCCTGTAAAACCTAAGCAAAATCAAAAGTCTTTCTTCTAGACTGCTGTCTGCAACAGGTATTGTTTTGCACCATGAAGTGCCTACAACAGATCTAAGGTAAATAGGAAAGCCCAGTGATGCCTTAAGCAAGAAAACTTTGAGCAAAGAAAACTTTGAGCAAAGAAACTGTTAACACCAAGAGATGTATCACATCAACCTCACTGCAAGCTAAACCATCACCATTTGCCTACCTCAGACACCAATCACAAAAGTAGCAGTTTTTATACATAGTCAAACAAAATTTTACTTTAGGCTAGAACAATGGACAGTAATATCCCATTTCAGGCAAATATAGAAATTAGACTTTCCTTCCATATTTGTCTGAGGAAAGGGCTGAATTAAGAAAAACAGCAATGACTACTCAAGTGCTGAAACATAAAGAGCAGCCATACAAAACAAAAGGATAAAAAGGACTTCATGTATGCACAAGTGAAGTTTTTTCACACCTACCTCATCACTTTCATCTACTTCGATACCACCATCTTTGTCATCATCCATTTGCTTATGGATCATGCGGAGAGCTTCTAGGCTGAATCGGTCCTCCTCAGTGAAGCATGGTGGGCTGAGTGAACTGCAGGGATCTAAAGTGGGGAGGACAAAAAAAAACCAAAATGAGAGAAATATTATTTACTGGCACTTCAGAATATAAAGCTCCCAAGCAAAAGAAAGGATTTAAATTTCTGTATTGTGTGCCTGTACTTCACTGCACATAATCACCAGGTCATATATGTCAAATTTAACTTTAAAATAGTAATTCTTACCAAAAAAGTGGAAGGGTTGTGTGTGTAAATCAACCCTTTTTTTATCCAAGAAAGAGTCACTAAAAAATAGGCAGGAATAGTTTTGATTCTCCAATTTATTTTTTCCATCCCAGTAACTTACTATCTCCATTTATTCTTTTATCATCCACCTTTAGTTTATGTTGGTGCAATGGCAAATAAAGTTACCACATTTCCCAATCTCCCTTCTGAAAGTATGGACTAAACAAAGAGCAGTGGAGGAGGAAAAGAAAAAGAATTGTCATGTCCTACAATCACAGCTTCATAATCAGATAAAAAAGGGATGGTAATCACATTGCAGACCAAATTCTAAATAAGTAGTACTACTGAACACAAAATACTCAAAGAGTACTGCAAGAGCAGAAAACACACTGCAAAGAAAATTCAGCTGATAGTAGTACACGATGTATTAGCCCTGTACACTCTGATCACAAACTGCAGTCACTGTAGAGCAGGATTCCTAGTCAAAAATAGCACATTTTCATTTGCATTTGTTACTGAAGGCTCATGATTTGCGCACATCTGATGGCTCAGCTTGCACCACATCAAATGTGGTGCTAAATCTGTGTTCTTTCCCTTCTACAAGGCACATGCCAAATACTCCAAAATTCTACAATGCGTGATGATCAACCATCACCACACTGGCCTTGCACAGACCTTGGCATTAACTAATAGCAGCGATTTCATTAATTCTGATCTACTGAACGCCAGCAAAGAACAGAAGGTGGAGAAGGATACAGAAATCATTTTTTTCGAAGTTGAACTTCAATAAGATAGTGAACTCCCACTGTACTTGCCATTATAAAAACGCACTGACTAGTTCCATAAACTGTTACACTACACCTAAATCATATCAATGCAAATACAAATTGATGGAGCATATGAGTAATTTTTGCTTCTTCTACTCTATCAGAGGATTAAGCTTTCATGTTGTTATAGGATTGATTAAAAGGCTCACTTATATAAGTCAAGGAAGCACATCTAGAAAAAGAGAGGAATCAAACATTTTCAGAGAAAAATAAATTTTTTGTTTTACAATTTCATAGCAGCTGGATTAGCATGATTCTGCTTTTCTGTCTAATATAAATTTTAAAATAATTAAAAATCAAAATAAAGGAATGCATAAGGCTACAAAGCAGGAAGTGCAAAGATAACAACCATGACATAGATGGAATCTCAGACACATAATTAACAGGACTGGTTTCCACAGCTAGACATGAGTCAATGCATTCTTACTTCATACTTAAGTTTTATTATACAGAAGTTAACAGAAATCTGTTATCTGTTCCCATGCATCAATTTTAAAAAAAAAAAAAAAAAATCAAAAATCAACAGAAAAAATCCCATACACTTCATTGACACTGTCCAAGAACTGAGAGGTGTTGCTTGTAGAACTACTTCATATAACACAAAGACAGATTTCTATATTTATTAGTTACTAAGCTACTAAACTACTAAATATTAAATATTACGAAATATATTACTACTACTACTACTACTTACTAAATATTAAACCAGGCCAACCACAAACAATATAATTTTCAGCTTCGGAATGCAACTGCTATTTTATGAAGTAGGTTTTTGAACAGTTTAAAAAAGTACCTATTTTATTTGTCCATCTTTGTATTATTACAAAAGGTTTAATTTGCACAATATTCAGCCTTTAGATTTTTGCCTTGCAATGAAAAAATTACTATCCTTGGAGAGGTTAAAGGACCAATCCCTGTAATTACAGGGTGCTCGGTGTAGAAAGGTTTCCCTTGCAATAACAATGAAACACCTCAAAGTTCTTCTAATAATTAAATTCCCATGGCCGTGAACAAAAAATATTATTTTACTTAAATACAATCATATCAGAAGAACAATCTTTGTATTACAGGTTTTGATCCACACTGTATCTTAAGTTAGAAGAAAGTGTAATTGTCAGAACAGATAAACAGATCCCTCAAACACACCCAACTTCTTTAATCTGTACTTAATTCTATTCTAACATGGAATTAAATTTCAGATACATGTGTTCACAGTTCGCAAGCACTCAAATGTTTTTCCATTTTGTTCAGCTGAAAGCCCATTTTTTCAAATCAAAAACATTTTCTCCGAGTACCTTTTCTCACAACCGAGGCTGATCAGTTCCTTAATCAGGGCACTTATCTTAAATATGCCTTTTTAGGATATTTAAGCATGAAAGCACTTTAAAGAGCTATGGCTTTTCTTGAGAGAAGTAAACAGGCTGCTTGTGCTTCAAATGTCCCATGTGCTGGCTCCAAGAACACTTGATCTTGCTCTCAAGAGCCGATAGAGTGCCAATTGCTCTTTTTGGGACGGAGAAACAGAGCAGGACCACATGTCGACTGTAATAAAAATTAACCCACTCTAAACAGAATCCAGATTTACTTTCAAGCAGATTTTCATGTGGCAAAATTAAACATTTAGACTGGCAGACTAACAACACTGGTCACCCCCTTCTTCAGAGAACAATCTCAAAACAAACTACAAAGCCACAAACCAAAGAATAAGTGAAAAGCATTTCACAAGCATACCTGTGGAGCCCTACCAAATCCAAAAAACAGCTGATGGAAATTAATCACCTGCATATTCTATCATCACCTGAATATTCGATCATGCAGTACTTTGCCTCCGTTGCATGGCAAAACCAATTCAAATTAATACTAGAAGAAGTATGGCTAATGAGCTGGATGTCTGGGAAGTTTCTAAGATAAAAGCCAAGAGAAAAAGTGTCAAGACACAGCAAACACCACAAATATAGCCCTGAAGCCCCACAACAAATCATAAGACTAGCTGATAATTTTTCACTTTGATTTGATACTATTGAAGGTGTTCCGGGATTCCAAACCTTCTCTTGTATTTTAAGGACAAACCTAATTTAACGTCTAGACCAATTTCTCCGTCCTAGTGTGGAGTATTGTCATAAATATACTCAATCCAAAATCACAATCACACGAAAGAACAGAGAAGACAAATTAATTCGGGGAGTGAACCAATGCTTGGAATTTGAGCTTCCCTTTAATGAAAAGCACCAGAGAATTAGCAAAGGAAACAAAAGAGAGAAGGCGGACAAGAGGCATAAAAGCACAGCAGATGTCACTCCAGGCACAGGTTACTTTATACCTCAGTTTTTGATGTTGCTCAGAAGTGAGGAAGTTTCAGAAGTACTGGTCATAATAAAGAGGGAATTTGTTCCTAAAAAACCAAGTGGCAGATTCGTGGCTAAGAAACTTTGCAGAGGATTTTGAAGCAAACCTTCCTCCAGCCTCGAGGCAGTAACAGCCTGGCAGTTCTACATCAGTCCTTAGGAGACAGTCTGATACTGAAACAAGCACAGTTATCCAAACCCAGGTGAAGAAAACTTTGTATTTATAGATAAAGGGAAAATAACACTTCACACCCTTTCCCCCCCACTTCTCTTCATCACTGAGACCAAAATAGTGTGAGACTACAAAAAAAAAATTCAGTTTGAAATTTCCTTTTAACTTTAAATTCACAGCTCTTTATTCCATTTCCTGAAGACAACAGTAGTTAAAATGTGACATTGTCAACACAAGGCAGTAAGGAAAATTAATTACACCCTTATCTTCAAGCACTCATCTCAGCAAAGGCCCTGAATTTTGTTTAGGAATACAACATCAGAAGTGGTTCTGAAACTAAAGGGTATATGCACCTCATAATCTTTCATCCATCTTGCATTTACTTCTCCCTAAACAGCTGCAAATGTTACAGACTTCAGAATAAAAAGGACTGACAGACCAACAAACAGGGAATAAGCCTGCAGTTCTCTCACACACCTCCTTTAGCATATGGACACTGGAGCACAAAAGCTATGGCTGTGCCAAGCCTGACAGAATGACTCCAACCAGGTGTTCACAGTTCCAGTCTGGAACTTTTCAATGCCTGAAAAAGCCTTTTTAAGAATACAGGGACACACAAAAGCTTCATGATTTTTCACAAGTACCTGGAATCAGGTAGACACTTCCAAATTTATAATTTAAATGCCTTTAAATTTTCCCTTTAGTTGACTTAGAGCAACACAGCAGTTGGGAGTTACTTGAACAGACTAACTACTACACATAATTTTTGTTTTGTGAGGATATTCAGCATTAACCAAAAGAAAAAGCTTTTTTTTTTACAGTAACATATGGCAGCCCTATGGAAGCCCATAGGGTTTCCATGCCTGCCTTTTCCTGATGAATTCAGAAGTGTACCATGTTGTGCTAGGTTTATGATTCCTCATTCCTAAAAAGCCATCTGGGATAAAGGGAAGCCTCACAGCAAAAGCAAGCACTATAAAGCATCAGCTTCCTAAGTATATCCTCTCATCTTAAAATAACTACGTTTCAGTATGCCATGATGACAGAAGGGGATTTCTTTGCATTTTCCAGACACAAAGGAGGTGTCCACAATACCTCCAAGCCCCTGACAAATGCGTCTTCACCTAACTGGGATTCCTATTTCCCTACATTTTGGCATGCTTTAGTTTTACACGTACATTAACACATTGCAGTTTCTTAATCGTCAGTGACACCTTTCAAGGCAAAAAAAATGTAAGAGAATTTTTGAAGACCTGAGTATAACTTGGAGTGTCAGATACGGATTAATGAAAATACTGAAAAGCAAGAGTTTTCAAAGATTTTACCTAATGTTCAAAATAGCTATTCACAGTAAAGGCAACAAACATGTTTTTATCTTAAATCCTTACATAAGGTGTCACTAAAATCTTCAAATGCTTGAGACACAGCCTCAGAGTGAGCTTCTTTTAATCTTTCAATTAAAAGCTCCCAAAGCAAATCACTCCTACTCTTAATAATTAAACTCCTCCATATGGCAAGTAGGCTGAGCAGCATCTAACAGTTAACTTGACAAAGTAATTTGTGACATTATTTTTCACTCCAATTATTCGAATAAAAGTTCATCATTGCAGCACATCTTTCCACTAAAAACATTTTTTTAAAAAACATAAAATTTTGACAGAAAGTGTAGAATACCTTATCTTCTAACCACAACACTAATGTTATTTAAATGAGCTTCCTGAGAAGAAAATGCAATAATACTAAAGACAGCAGGGCAAGGGGGAAGGGTGCAACAGGAAAGGAAATTCAGAACATTGTTGTCCCCAAGAATTTAAAAATATTAAGTTTTGCATTAGGCTTTTCCATTGCTCTGTATTAGAAATGTAGGTAACTACTACAAACTCATGCAATAACAGTAGACCAAATTCATAGATGAAACTCTTGACTGCAAAGTCTGGTATCTGGAGCACTTGTTTCCGAATACATATGTAATGCTTAGTGACTGGTTACACTGCAGTTCAACAGAAGAGGGGGGAAAAAAAAAAAAAAAAATCAACAAAAGCCCCAAACTATTTGCAGATAAGCTCCATGAAAACTGCCATGATTCTTTTTTAACCCATTAAACACCTTCAGTAAAAAAAAAGACTTTTCAAACGGCCTTAAAATAAACCATTACAACTTCAATATGTATAGAAGCACTTTTCGTATGAGAGATCCAAATCTGATTTTTGTCACTATTGAAGTGTCCATTTATTCTGCTATTTCAGTATCTTTTCATATATACAGATCAATTAGATTCTTTCCCCCGCATGGAAACTTGATGAGGCAAGCAAGGCTTTCTTTTTTTTTTTCTTAAATCATCACTAGCTCATCTGTGCTTTCTCCACACCCACAAAAAAGCTGTCTAATTCTGAACTTCAATTTCATTCTCTATACACAGGGGGGAAAAAGGAATATCAGTGAGATTGGTTTATTTAAAGTAGAAATTCAGTCAAATAGTGTTATTAGCAAAATCAAGTGTTAAGACAGGTTTATTGAAGCTTTTCTAATCTTTCCTAGATAAAAAGCTTCAAAACAAGCAGCAGACACTTAATTTTCTGATCACTTGTTAAGACATTCAACATCACACACACTATCTTCGAAAAATATTCAAGAACTTTGTACCCAGATAAACGGTAACTCAAAGGAAAAGATATGACAGGAATTCTCTAGAGAATTAGGTTTGATGGCAAATTAATTTTGCTTTAATTTAACTGCATTAAAAGCAACTATTCCAAATCAGCAATGCTTGTTTAAAACAGAAGTTGCAAAAAGGGGGTTGAATATGCTAATCACGCCAAGGATTATTCTGTCAAGACAAAAATATCAGTATAAATACTTCATTTAGATTGATACAAAATTAATTATTAAAATTACAACACTGCTCAGTCTGACTAAATAAAAATCAAGAAGATAAATTCATGGCTTTTCCATCTCCTTCCCACACCCTCCCAGAGCAATTACACAGTTTGAAGGGAAAAGGAAGTTGGACAATTATTGTATACAATGGTCAAAGTAGACTGATTTAGAAGAGGAACTCCTGCCAGCCCTAACAAAGCAGGACGAGAGGAAACTGGGAGATGCATCTTACGCAAGCCCTCTAAAATTCTGTTTTTTCCTCCTTCTAACCTTACTTGTAATTCTATGATACTTACCATACAAACCTACAAACACATATGGATATTCAGTGTAAAAAGAGATGCCAAATGTGTGATACTTACTCTCAGCAATAGAAAAATCTCTTTCACTTTACTCATATTTATTAGCACAAGACCAAGAAGGGAAATACTTAAAGTAGTTTAAATACAAGTTTTCATTATTTGGTAGTGAAGACTGTTTAATGCATCTTCAGAAATGTATGATGTACTCTGCACATTATAGTGATTATCTACACCTAAAATTATAATAGCTCCAAGAAAAAACAATTTACAGACTTTCAAACATGGCCTGAATTCACCTGGAATAAACATATCCTTCACTCAAACAAAATTAAAAAGGACAGTCTGATCTTCCATATATGTTTAGAAGTTACAGCTGAGAAAAAGGATTAGAGAATTTTTAATTAATTTGTCAATAAAACATTCATTAAGCTAATGAAAAAAATTATAGATTTGTATTTATATGTACTTGGTGACAAGGCATAACATGCATCCAAGCACATACAACACCCCACTTCTAAGCTTTTTGTGTATTTTAGGTCTGATTGGTTCTTTATTGCTGTTCTAACAACTTTCTGCCTTTTCTGCTAGCAGGAAGCTGGAAAAGATGCAGTATATCCCTGATTATATACTTTAATCTGCCCGAGAATTTGTCAGCTCTTAAGAAAGAGCAGCAGCATAGCATTTAAGCCACTTTCTTAATTTGGTCAGGAAATGAGAAAAGTGATATATACAGGTGACCTTCAAATGTCTGATAACATGTCCATGTGATTTCAAAAGCAAACTTGCTGGTAACCATTTTCTTACTAAAACCTGATTTTCTTGCTTAGAATTTTATCCTTATTAACACATTAACCTGGAAGCCTGATCTCCAGACTCCTGGTGAAAGCCTATAGTCAATATTCAGTGTACTAATTTCTACTCAAGTATGGCTCAAGAGCTAGAAGGAGCATGAATCACTAAATTCCTTTTTGGAAGACAGTGTCTGCAAAATATAGCAACCATGATAATATGGCTGGCATTTAAAAATTTACAGAGTTTTTCATACTGAAAAGGTAGTCCACAACTTTTAAGACTGAAAAAGGGCAAAGTGGGGAAGCACTGGAGAAAATTATTTTACCACCTTAGTTTTTTTTAAATTTAATAAAAGGCATGGAAAGTTTTACAAATGTGGATTTAAAATTTAAAAACTATCTTACACTTTCAGACAAATAAAGTGAAATTTTCTAAGATTAGAGTTTAATAAAGTCAAATTAATTATTTTCATATAAAATTATATATATATGTATATATCTTTAAACTTAAAGTTTTAATCACGTCAGTGTTTCCTCTGATATATTTGTTTTCACACGTGATTCATAATCATATCCTATATCCATGAATCAGGCATGTAAGCATGACATTGCTGGCATTACTAAATTACTTCACTCTTCTACACCATCTGATCTAGTACGCATATTATTAACTGTTCCAACCAAGGAATCAAATTTAATCCTCTGTGAGCACCATCTGTAGCATCATCAGGTCCCTCACAGTTCCTGTAACAACATGTTGTCAAGATGTATTTATACTTTAAGAGATCATATCAGAATTATACAACTGAAACCCCTATTAAAAAGATGTAACATAGTACTTACAATAAAGGAAGATTAAAATAAAGCACCAGGGAACCTTTTTTTTAAATAGACAATCTGTTAGAATTCTAGCATTTGAGTATTAAATTTGCTAGCTCATGTTTATACTTTCAGAAATACAAAGGCACTGAATGCATAGATTCATTTTATTTAATCAATAACACCATAATTAAACACTTCCTTTTAGCCCCATTCAACATATCACTAATTTTAAGTATGTATAAATATCTTTATTGTTTCTTTTAAGTTTCTTTAAATAATCCTATTAGCTTTTGTGAAAATTTAGTAGTACAGATTGCTGGCTAGTTAAGGACTATCCTACTTCCAGAAGCTTACGTGAACTGCTCTGCTGTTAGCACTCCAACTCCAGATTGCATAACTGGCAGTTTTGCTCCTACTAATATGCTGCTAAATATTTTTCTCATGATGAATTTCACCAAGTGATAAACCAGGCTGACAAATCTACTTATGGTGTCTCAGTTCACCTTGGCTTATTTCATGTAAATTAGCTTTAAAGAGCCTTTAAAAAAATCTTATAAAATCTTATAACAAAAAAAAAAAATGAAGATTTAAATAGTCATGCATCTCCGGAGATACCATATTATCATTATGCTCTTGCTCAAACTTAGCACAAATAGTAAGATTTAGAATTATCAGAATGTTAGAATAAACCATAGCTACACATATCTTACATAAATCTTGGCTGATACCATTCTTAGAAATGTATTTCTGGGTCCATAAAAACAGTAGCAAATGGTGTATTTTACCAATATGTATTTCATAGCTGTTGAAGTGGTGAATAAAATAGAAGGCAGTTCTTACACAGTGAGTACACACTGAGCATACACTCTGTACATAAAGTCATGCAATGGAATCACTCAGCATAGAAAAACAGTAAACTCAGTAATTAAACAAGAACTCCAAAACCTAGAGTAAGTTATAACATGTTAAGATTTAGCTCAGACTGATGGTTTAACAAAAAGTTCATACTACAAACACATGGCTCTTACCATCAGAACGAGTTAGATATAATTTGCACACAAGTTCAAAGTAGTACTATTCCACCTCTAGACAAACCACCTAGTCATTCATGGAAGAAAACAGTAAGGGAAGCTCTACATTCGCTTGAACAGCACACCTTGCCAAATACTACTTGTACAGCTTCAAACCCTGTCAGCTGCTCCCCAACAGCATCAGCGTATTTGGGATGCAAGGAAGTCAATAATTTCACATATGATCTAAGGCAGAATAAGCCAAAGACTAATGCTAAAAGGATTCCTAATAGTTTGTGCCGCCGTCGTTCATTTCTGTCCCTGTACTGTCTCCTTCCTGGTACCAATACAAGCACATTTGTACAATCATGGGGCAGGAAGGATCAAACTGATTCTGTCTGAATGTGTTCTCTGTGTGCCTGCACAAACACTTTGGCAGGGAGGAGGAGGAGGGAAGCCATGCAGAAGCACAGAGATGCCCTGGACAGCCACAGTGCTCCTGCCATGCCCCATGCTACACCTGCATGTGGCCAGCAGCACGGCAGGTGAGACACACTGAGAAAAAGGAAGGGAACAACATTTACGCTATTTGAGTGGAAAACTCCACCTCATTTTTTAGATCCTGGCTTTCACTTCTAGGAGGTGTAGGACAAGGCTGTGTCCTAGACAACTTGTTGCAAGCAACTATCAAGTTTTTTTCAGAGTTTTTTTTCGAGTGCATTTTGTGGCTTATAAAACCTAAAACAGACGTTTGCAACACTATAGCAGGAGATGAAGAAACAGCAAACTCAAATAAAACCCTCCACAACATCTGACAGAACAGTTTCAAACACCAGTGCCAGTAAGCTCACAATTTGTCTTTTCTCCAAGGCCCTCCCCATGTGCCTTAGAGAAGTCACAAGCTCCAGGCACAGCCCCCTTTGGCAGCAGTCACTCCACATCATAAACCATAGGCCTTGAGAGACACCACATCTGTACAAACAGACACCAGCAAGCTCAAGGTGTCTGCTAAGTGCATGTCTGCCCCAAACACTGCTGTAATTTATGTTGTGCCTTCATTCAAGCTCCATTTTTTTTGACCGTTTTCCAAAACCTTGGCGCCAGAACACGCATTAAGAACTAAATACACAGGGCTATAAAAAAAGCAGCATAATAGAATCTGTCCCAAAGCCGACAAACTATGACACTTGGCTACACAAAGCCAAATGAGTTTGTGTTTGGGACTGTTTTGCTTTCTTTAGGGGCTTTTTTAAAGTTTTATTATTGGCAGACAAGATGATAGCTTTCAGAAGAGAAGAAACAGACAGTAATACTTAAGGAAAGCTCAAAGAAAAGAGCAAGAAAGTACAAGATCTTTCATAATTTAAGACTGTGACAACTGAGGTTATAACCAACTGTAATAGAACATTGGTATAAGATATCTTTAAAGATAACCAATGATATGAAGTGATATATAATCTACTCTTAAGTCCTCATTTAAGTCCCATTGTGTGTTCCTGACTACACTAGGAAAAGACAAGATGAAATGAAGAGCAGTATGCTTTTTCCAGATGATGACACTTCTGAGATTCATTACAAATACTTTATGACATATATACATATTATTTATTTAAACATAAAATTTCAGTGTATAGTTTAGTCTAATAAGAGCTCAAACACTAATATTGATTTGTACCTGTCATAGTTGAAAATACTAAAACATGAAAAATAATATTCTAGATTTTTTTTTAACTCTGCTGGACACATACTGCAAACGGAGCTGTATCTCTTGCATGGCACTGCCAAAGCTTCTGTTGCTATTTGCTCTCCCCAGCAGACAGTAGTAGGAAAACAGGCACCGAGTCAAACTGCAACAGACAAGTGTTTCCACTACATTACCTCCTCTTAATGTATCAAGTATCACCACATACAGGCAGTCCATCATTTTCAATATCAAAAAGGAAGCAACTTCCTAACGTTAAAAAAGCCATTTGCCCATCATTAAACATAAACAAAAATAAACCCGAACAATGAAAGATTGATTCTACTTCAATACATTCAATTACATTCCATTTTCAAAAACCACAGGAAGTTAATTTCACAAGAAATATGATTCTGCTCCCCACTGAAATATATTACAAATAGGACGCATAGAAAAAAAACCCACTTTTACTGAATCTGAATTGTTTTCAAATATGTTGAGGGTTCTGCCCTGGTTTTTTTTAGGTGTCCTGTTGCTGGGCTATGGCCTCCATAGACAATAAAATACATCTGAAGTACTTCATTCACATTTCTGAGAAGCATGTTTGGTAATACTATTCTGCTTTGTAATTTCACTTAGGTTTAATCAAATACAAGGAACATACATACTCCAGGCTTTATCTCCAAGGTCTGTTCTCATGCCCTAAATGCAAATGAAATTTTACTACCAATGTCAAACTAAAGACAGATAACATTGCCTCTAAAATATTTATAAACTTACTCAGTTAACATTACTTTAAAAAAAAAAAATCAAAATTTTTTGAACTAGGAGAATATGCTCAGAAAAATTTGACTCCTATTCAAAAATTCTCTCTGGAGAAAATACACTGGAGACAGATCAAAGACCAGCAGTATTTGCATACGTGACACAGATGAGGCTATCACAAGAAGAGAACCCAACTTTGAAAACTATGTCTTTAACAGTTTACTTCAAAGTGGTACCATCACACATTGAAAGCTTAGTACTCTCACCATATTATAAGCAGACAACTACCTCGCAGAATTATTTTCTCGCTTCCTTTACCTATGATAACATTACGCACTGCCTACACAAGAGTAGGCTATTGACCCACTTTCCTACTGATTAGTAATAATCAATTAAGTTCTCAATTTGTCCTTTTCTTTTTTAAAATTTAAATTTTGTATTCTTAAGATTTGTTTAAAGGTGAGGCGTCAGGGTATTAAAGAAAAAATCTTCCATCTAGGCATGTCAGAAATTCAATTTTAAATCCTTCTTCTAAGCAAGTCTACAAATTTACTTTTCCCAGCTTTTGGGAGCTGGGCAAATTATGTGTTTTCGTAATGGTGACATTCTTGCCCAAAGCACAAGTTTGACATTCAGGGGTCCCTTTTCAATCAGCATCTATCATCTCTTTTGAAAGGCAGATTCTACAATAACAACTGTGAGTCATCATCATTTCCTCCCCTCCCCCTTGATACTAAGGGCTCCAATTCACAAATACAAATAAAAATAAAAATGTCATCCTTATTTATGAAATCTTGTATCCTTACCCTATTTTCCTAAAATGCTCCTAGGATGCACTCTGTAGTAAAGAAGTTGCTGACCCAGCACATCTACATCCCAAAGTATGAAGTAAATGATAACAAACAGAAGAAACAACAAGGCAAGGCTGAAGAAAGCCTTGGGAAAAATCCTGATGAAATCCCAAATACAATCATCTGTGCACAGGTTTTACTTCCCTTCAACATGCATTTCTTGTGTCAGTAGTAAAGAATGTCTGTACTCATGCATACAAATAAACTTCTCCTAAGCAATGCCTATGCAAAATCTGTATGTTTTTACAATCACATCAGTTAAAACCAATATGTGGTGCATAATGAAGAGATGAGTTTCAGTGGAACTTAAGGCATGCTAAGAGAACAGGGTATCAAGAATTGGTACGCCTGTAGGAGCCCAGAGCTTGAAAATAGGGCAATAACCATCCAGAAGAAAGAATTCATCTCAACAAGAACAGGCATGTTTGTTCAAGAATGAGGGGTTTTTTTTTAAAGCCACACTATGTTGTATACAATTGCTTTGCATCTTGTAGGTCTTTAAGAAATACTTTTTACACAAGGAGACTTTGTATGCACATCCTTATAAAGGAAAAAACTAAAACTCAATCTGCATGGCCATGTCTAGCCCCAAATAAATGATAACCCACAAAGTGAGATGTATGGCAAAAGTTTACATATTTGTCCCACAGCTAGAGCAAAGAAACTTTCTGACACTGCTCATTTTCTAAAGCTCCATTAAAATTCCACGTCATTTTGGTAAGAAACCTCACCTTTGCTTTCAGTGATTTAAAAATTGAGGCATCTGAGATTTTCTAGGGACTAATACATTTTAAAAGTTTTATACAGCTTCATGACATTTACCAAGTTCTAAAATGTTTTGAGAAGAACTAGCAATTTTTATGTGTAGAAGGAGACGGGAAGAAAAGACAGGTTTTTTTCAAAATGTTTTTACTGTTTTTATAAGCCAAAAAGGTAATTAATGAAAAAGTGTTACATAAGTTACTGCACTGCAACTGCAGTCGTGATCAAAAATAAGATTCAAGATGCTGTTAGCTAAGTTGCAGTCAAGAGTAGGGGGAAGGGAAAGAGAACGATATGGAAATGGTAGAAAAAGAGACAAGATAAGTAAACCATCAGTTTTATTGATCTACTGAAGAGCAGTATAACAAAAGCACCATACAAAAATTCAATATATTTACAAAAAAAAAAAAATTTCAACCCTAGATAATCTTCAGCTTTATCCAAATATTGACTGGAAAGCTATAGATATGATTCTATATATGAAATGCACTAACAAAGAGAAGCAACCAAAATCAGATAAACTGAAGTGAAATTTATATGCAGATTTAATGCAACCAACACCCTGAAACCCCAAATCTATCCCAATAGAGTTTAGTTCTTAAACTGAAAGAAGATCTACTTTAAAATGAAAAATACTGAACTTAGAGCTCATTTGTTTGTAGCTACCCATAGCAACAGCTTACAGAAGGTGCAAACTCTGAAGCAAATTCAGGACTTAAACAGAACATCAAAAAGAATTCCAACCTTTTCTGAACAGCATCAGCTGTTCCATGTAACTGCACACTGAACTAAATGCAATCATTTAAAACCTTTGCTCTAACACTTGCCAGAGGTAGCTAACCTAGGAAGCAGCATAAAACTATTAACATTTTTAAGTAACAGTACGTAATCAGTCTCAAGCAGCAAACTAACACAGAGAAATCAATGCAACAAACATTGCTTAAGTTTACTCAATGTGCTGGTGTAAACAATTGCAAGTTTCATTTGGCTTTTAAATCTATACGTTTTGAGAATATAGAAGTTAGTGGGTAATATAAATCACTGACAGTAAAATTTAATCTCTGTGCTAAGAGCTTCTTTGTTCTTTTTTTTCCCCCAGGAAGTGTAATTATTTCAACAGAAGTTTAAACAAAGAAACTTAAACACTGGGGTTCTTTAAATTCCCTTGTTTGATACAAGATCACATGGTTATTGATTTACTGATCCCTTACAAAGGTTTATCTGTTGTAGTAAAACCTGATTAATAGAATTCCTTTAGCTTGGCAATTAAATATTACACCACTATTTAAAGCCAAAGACAGAACTGCAAGAGCACTAGACTGAGGCAAAAATTAAGTATATACTCTTCCACGCACAAAAAAACAAAAACTTACAGAAAACTGTCAAACAAGCAAAAAGCCCGCAACTTTAATAACAGGAAAGTTGAGAGCCAAGTACAATTTTCCAAATCCCAATAAAAGTCTGTAAATACATACAGAAACAATTTAAAAAATCTACTTTACTACAAGTGCAATCCTATATTGCTACCAAAGCACTGCCTTTAAATGAATCATCCCTTTTGCCATCATTTACATGTGCCTTTCCAGGCCAAACAAGAATAGGCAATTCCATAAATGCAGACCAGTGAGGTGACAAATGAAACAACCAGCTCCAGAATACGGACTTTAACAGCTTTTTGCTCTAAAAGCTAGTATTCAGTTTATTCTAAAAACAAGTAACAACTAACTCCTGCCCACTCTCTATCATATGCAACTTCATGTACACCTAAAAAAAACTCCTTAAATGAACACAAGCACATGTTTGTCTTACCTGAATGGGCTTTTTACCTGCAGGCCTATTTGAAATTACTCCAAAAAAGAGACAGCAAGAGGGTAAGGGCAGTCATAAAAGGAGATAATATTTTACATGCCTTAACACCCACTTGCACTTTTCAAATTAGATCAGAATTTGTCATAGCTGTATACTTCTCTGTATGCACAAAAAAATCATTCCACTCATGAGCACAAATAAGAATGTACATAACTGCTACATAAAAGCTATCCAAAGAAACAAAACACAAGCAAGTGCATAAAATTGGAATGAAGACAAGCAGGATTTTAGCCCCATTTTTCACACAGACATTTTGATACAAATGGGATCTGAAGATTTAAGTTTTCTCACAATATTTTATTTTTATTCCCATACGTATTGGTACATAATAAACCACATCAATATATGCCAAGTTCATATAACAGTAAGTGAGCACAGGTACACTGACCTACATAAGAAAAACACCTGCAGTAGCCCAGTAAAACCCAAAAGGGAGGAAGAGTTTTTGAGAAAGGTCGAAAATTAAGCCACATGGCAACTTAGAAAGAATAAACTTGGGCAACAGTTTCCTGATACATTTTTCCTTCAAAAAATGCCAGTTAGAATTTATTCAGTGACGCCCATCATCTTGACCCAAGCCTAAAAACGCCAGCTGCACGCTGCTCTGCCTGCACACTGTACATGAGTCTGATTAATCTGTGTCTGCAGTGTAGCGAATTACACACCCACATGGAGATGGGGCTGATAGAAGCCACACCTCGGAGAGGCTTCAAGCAGAAACAAGGAAATCAGGCCAAACACTGAGCCATGTCTGCTGCACTGTGTCTTCCTGTCACCCCTGAGACTGCAAAGGAACTCGAAAATCTCTCTCTTCTTGTGAGCATCTTCACTGCTCCGATCAAAGCTCCCCTGCCCAGTCACCCCCAGGTCCTTGCACAAGCACAAGACAGGAGAACCAAGTGCAGCCTTTGGTGCGTCATTAACTAATCAGGAAGGTAACAAAAAGATGATTTCACAAGTCAGTCTTGAGATATTCTGTATGGGTGCAAATAATTAACCCAGCTTGCACATGCCTCAGGCAGGACTCACAAAGTGAACATAATCACTTTTAGCACATCACTGAGCAATTTACAAGGAGAAAACCACCAGCCTGTGGTTTTGCACGCTCAATTCACAGCCAGGAAAATACCTTCCCTTCTGTTGGGGCACAAGAGAGAGACAAGACATGTGTTGAAACTAAAGGAAATAATATCTCCATAATTACCTATTCAATTGGAGATACTGTAACTCACTAGAATCTAACCAACATTACCAAAGAAGGTTTGTGCATAAATATGCATCATATGTAAATAAAATGTTGCCTCTTAATAGGAATTACTCCAAAAAAAGGTGATACCATTCATCATTTGGTATGTAAAATATTTTAGAAGAATTCTGGAAAATTTTGCTGTGTTCGGATCCACAGGAATACTTGGTCACCCAGAGCCAACAGATTCCTGATAAAATGTCCTCCAATTGTTTGCTATTTAACACAACATGTTTACAAAATATGGGAAAATTACCCCTCCCTGTAATGGGCCTTTTTAAACTCAGGCTACCAGAGTGCCTTGAGTTTTCTCTTTCTTCATCAATATAATAAATATTGCATAAATATGTTCTAGGAGGAAAAACCAGCTACATTTAATTCTGTCTGAAAAATGTTGACTTTGTTTCTAGAACGTAAGCTACTATTTTACCTGTAGATAAATCCAACAGCCAATAAATCATACAAAATCCTTTTCATAAGCTGTTGTACACAATAAAAGAGACAGTACAACATGTAAAACCAAACAAATGACAATTTTCAGAGACAGGATACAAATGCATCAGAGAAAGACTGAACACAATGTATGGAGCACTTCTTTTGTACTCAGAGGCTTATAACCACTTTATGCCTAAACAAACACTGACTTCCTTTTTTCCTGCTGGAGAACTAAAAGTTCAGTTGCAGAAATGACACTGAGCAAAACAATCTCCTTCCTTCCTACGAATTTTGCTGTTGACAAAGGAAAACATGTTAGCAGAAAATGCCATCTATGACAATTTGCAGAGAAATTCAAGTGTGAGTGCAGAGGGAGACGTGGAGGGGGAGAGGCAGAACAACTGACCACTGCTGATCGGCACACTAAGTCACCTGAGGTAATTAAACACACCGGAATGTTTTAGAGGACTTCTTAGCAGAAAGATTGCTAATTGATGTTAACGCCATTAAATTATTTGCTTAATAAGCAATTATTAAAAGTTGCTAAACAGAGAAAAGCAGAGGTAATTACACCTTCCTTGCTTGAGTACTGTGTACTGTTCTGCTCATCTCTAAACAGAATAAGCAAAATTTCAAAGGAAGAAAGGGGACAACTTCATCTGCAAAAAGCACAGGATAGAAAACAAAGTAAGGAAAAACAAAACAAATGCATACGGCAGAAAAGAAAATAAAGAAAAATAAACCAAAGTGAAGGTTTTCACCAATTGATAGTATTTTGAAAAGCTACTAGATTAAAAAAAAAATATACAAATTGCCTTTACATAACTGCCTTAATACATAGTTATGATCATGAGTTCTGTTGATCATGTCCAAAGCACCAATTTTTTTTCCAAGTGAGATCCACATGATGGAACATAAAGCCACGTTTATATTAGGTAAGATAAAAACAAGCAGTCTGGAACACATCTTCACAATTCAGGACACAATGCAACTTGTAAATGTTTTTTGTTAGGAGAAATTATATTAAATTGCTGTGCTGCTAGACTTCTTGCAGTACACTTTCTCAAGCCCCAGGCAGATAGTTATTTCAAGTTATTAGATAAACTATTTATTTCTCTGAATTTGTAAGGTAATTATTAGGTTCTCAATGTTTTAACCCATTACTTCTGGACCACTGAGGGGGGAGAAGCTAGTGTGAATAACATCAGTTTTTGTGTGAAAGAGCCACCTCTGGAAAAAAAATATAATTCCCTAAAGAGTCTCTGTGGATTTCTACATTACCAGCAGGGATAATAAACATGGCTTTTTGATTACAGAAGGAGACACCAATGTTTTAGTAAGAGTTTATCCCTCAGGAATTGAATCTTCTCTCCTATCAGGAAGTGAAATTTTAGCAGTTTGTTTCTGAATAACAGACAACAGTGACACACGCTCTGTAGAAATGCAGGTTAAGTTCATTCTTTTATGAAAGCAGTGAAGATATTGCCCAAGACACTTTGTCCTGAATACAGTATTTTGAGTCTGTGAAGATCTGTGGTTACACCCAAAATTTGATTCCATCAATTCTTTTTTTTTTTTATGGGTTAACAGAAGAATATGATGCATGCATCCTCCTTGTCTGTTATCCAAATCTTTGGAAGAAAACAAGTAATTCTAAGTAAGGCTAAATTATGTACAGAAAAGTGAAAAACTGTTAGGGTTTCTTGCAGCATATTCTCAGTACTACTGATTTTTGGACAATCTGTTCTCATGCATACACTAAAACAAATTCTGCTAAACCAAGTTTTTTTAAAAAGTAAACCTACTCTAAACACAAAGGTGCTTTGTCAGTGAATTAGCTAAGAACTTCCAGGCACCTAACAAAAGTATGCAAGAATATGCCATGAATGGAATAAAAAATACACAAGGTAACCTGCCAGCCACTCTAAGAGTGGAAAATTTCAAAATCACCACATTTCTCCTATAAAAACAAACCACATAATTAAAGATGTTTCTTAATTTAGCATTTCTGTTTTGCTTTATAGTTGTTTCTTATACAGTTATAAAATTTATACAGCTAAAAAAGTATTATTTACTTACATGAACAAACACACCAAAAGAATGAAAGACATGGAATAATCCACAGCAACCTTTCACAGCTTCCTGACTTGTTTACTGCTGGGAACTGCATATGCAACCCTTCAAACCTTACACAAAACAAATCTGTCACCACTGCTATCCTAAAGACTTCTATGTCTTTATAAGGGTATGTCATTAATGCCCAGGGTTTTTTTTCCTAAACAAATGCAAAAGTTACTCACAGATTTTTACAGTGGATTGTGCAGCACAGACTATCTTTGCTACCCTCCCTTGACACAGCTTTTCCCAACTAATCCCTTCTTCCACTGCCAGCTTTTACTTAGTTGCTCTAATCATGTTCAGTCAGTATCCATCTTCTGTAGAACATTCATGAAGCCAGACTGGCAACCTCTCTTTAGTTACTCTCTTCCTTCTGCAATCTGCTTGGGCAGCAGGGACAGCTGGATGGGACATCCCATAGTGCAGCAAGGAGGTGCATGGGGAGAATGGAAGATTAAACTCTGACATATCTTTTGTGGAAAGTTGACTATGCTACTTTTAATTATGGAATATTTCATATCCATGGAACACTCCGTTATTTACTGGCATCACTATCCATAAGCAAGGTCCCAGTTCAGAGATATTAACATTGTCCCACTACATATAACAGTCCTTTTGCATATATTCAATGACACAGGCATTCAGTAATTGGGCAGGAATCACAAAAAGTCAAAATAAATTCAAACAGTAATAATGTCTTAACTAATCTAAATCTAACTTTGCATCAGTTATTAAGAACAAGCCTCAGATTTCTAAATAAAGTACTCACCCTCACATCACTTACCCTCTATCTGAACTACTTTATAAACAATATAAAAGGAAAATCTGCAAAGAAATCAACTTCTGGAATTTTTTTTAACCCATTGTTTAGCAAGTTCCATTGAACATTCAACTGAGGAAGAGACCAAAAGTGAAGATAATGTTAGAGAGGCATCCAAAGGCATCATTTTGCCCAAACAAAAACAAAAAGGCATATATTAAAAAAACTACATGACAGAATAAGTAAATCTATACTAGAAAAATCATTACTTGTAAAAATATATAGTTATTAAAAGATCTGCATATAAAGAGTTGCCCTGAAGATTTCTAGAAGCCCTAATTACATGAAACATTCAGCTGCGCTCAGAATCACAGTGCAGAACTTAGGCACAAATGTTCATCTATTACGACTTGCATTAGTCAGAGATAACAGGCAAGAGTTCCTGCAGATTCCAACATTAGTCCAAAAAAGTGAACAGACACTCAGAAGAATCCTGTCAGATATTCCCAAAAACTTCTAGAAGATCCTCAGACACAGGACAACTGTAGCCTCCTTACAAGATGCAAATTATGTTACCAAAAATTCTTGCAGATTCTGGGTTTTCTCTGTTTCTCTGATCTCTTTCAAAGACAAGTCTATGCCATCAGCAAAAAAAAGGCACTGCCCACAACTCTAATCCTCCTGACTGCAAAACACGTATGAACAGTAATGATCCACTCAGAGCAACTCCAGGGCTACGGTAGCTTCGAAGGCAGAGTAGGCAGCCCAGCATTCCACCTGTGACTAAACCAATCACAGTTGCATGACACTGAACAATTGTGGGCGAGCAGATCACAATTTCTAATTTAGCACAACATTCTGCTATGAAGTACAAAGTGTAACTTGAAGTTCCATGATGCAATTAATGCAGAGGTGGAATTGTTCTTTCTTATTTCCATAGCTGTGCCTTAGTCTTATCTACTAAGAATTTTCAGAATCACATTAGCTGATGGCAGACTACTTCTGACACTCCTTATGAATATAAGCACAAGGGTCTAAAACCAGTTGTGCATCTTACATCCCCCCCAGAAAAAGATCTAGTAAAGCAATGAAATTCTTTCTGGAATCTACGCATTTTCAGTCATGTACTCTTGCACCCAGCATTTCACAAGACCTACACAATTCCTGCATCAAAAGTTTTGCATCAGAGAAATGTTGTCTTCACCCTTTCAGTATTCCTGTTCCATTCTTAACTTGGAGCAAAAAATAAGTGGTAAATCAAATGAGTTCAGAAGGCCTGTTAAGGATGCTTGAGGTACAGATTCACAACATATAAAATATGGGCAGGATTTGTGGGGGTGAAGAAGGCAAGGCAAGACAAATGCAACAGATAGGACATTTTAAAAAGAATTTACCAAATATATCATGAAACATTACATCCTAAAAAATTCCACTACACTGCAACTCCGATGAAGTTTTGTAAAACAGTTCAAAAGCTGAAGTGAATTCAAGCACAGATTTTCTCTCTTCTCTAGTAAATAAATCTACTAGGAAGTCTCAAACCTTCTGAAAGTAATAAATTATTGCTAACAAGGTTATCAAAGATGAGGAGAAGGAGTTAACACCACCTCCCTTTCCCTAAGTAACATATTAATTATAGCTTCCTAGGTAGTATTACTGATTGGCTGAAACTTTATCCTGCAACATTTTAAAGCTAAATGACATAGAAAACAAAACTTCAGTGCACTAAGTACTGCAAATATAAATATCAAATTAATTACTCATTCTGTAGCATTCAAAAAACTTAGACATTAAAAAAATATGGCAAAAATACCTGCCTCAAAAAGCAGTTAAGTTTACATATAAACATATAGCCTTAAACAGAATAAAGCACTGCTTTTAGAACAGTTCTCATATAAAGCCAGGAGAGTGATCTTTTTTCCCTGTATCTAAACTAAGTGTCCTCTTCACACTCAAAAGAAATCTAACCAACACAGTGAGCAGACTTAGTGGCAAGGTCCATATGTCCAAACAGCATTTTCTATCTCATGGCAAAACAAGTTTAGTCTGTTATAGAAGCAGCTCAGATGCTGACACCTCAAGAGATGTGAACTGAATCCTGTCGTTAAAGCTTCTGATCAGTAACACTGTAGGTATGCACTTCGACATCTCTGGGCCTTGCAATCTCCACAATGTAAAACAAATTAAAATAATACGAACTGGTGAAGCAGGAAACTGCATAGTATATGGCACCCAAATGCGCTTTCCCAGCCACATCTTGAAGTTTGCATGGTCTGAAACACCAGCTCCCAAATGATGCTGCATTCTCAAAGTCCAGCATAACAACAATAGCCTTGGCACGAGCAAGAGCCATTCAGAAAAGCCAAGAAGGAAGCAGGCTCACTGCTGGATATATCCAGTGTGGGAAGTAACAGCTGCTGCTGGTCTGGCTGCTTTCCTCTGCTCTGGGCCCTGTACCCCACCAGTAACCATCACAAATGCTTCACCCAGCACTGCAAAAACAAAGTTTTCTGCCTGCCCTGCCAAATGCAAATCATTATTTTCCTATTTCCTCTGAAAGGAACAACAACTGAACAAGAGCTGGAGAATGCCTGAACGCCATCCTTTGGACGGTGACACCTTAACAAAAATATCACTTCTGATGGAAGTATTTAACCCTTATTCAGATATTTAGGTATACCCATTGTCTTTAAAATCTTCTAGGTTAGGAATTAAATAACTGAAGTTGTTTTCATTACAATTAAACCTCATATCCATTTCAATTGCTAATGGAAAATTACAATCTGTAAAATCATGGGATTTTGCCTATTTAACAAACTAGTTCCAACTTGTACTTCGAAGTATTCTCTGTTTAACAGCAGTTTGAGATAGGCCAAAGAAGTAGCAAGTTTCAAAATATTTCTAAGTGAGAAATCCAAGACTATCAGGTGAGGCTACGTCATAAAATATGTGAACACGCCAGAGCCAAAGGCTCCTTATTAATGCAAATATTACAAGCTACTTGCAACTCTTGGGCAAGATGTACAGGACAAGAACAGCATTAACCTCACCTAGCACAACTGCAGTACATTGAGTGCTCCATTATTGCTGTTGCCACCTGTACTTGACACCTGCATGAAAGTCATAATTCACCCTTTACTGCATCTCTAACTTACACCTACTCCACATAATAGCACTAAGAAAAGACTCAGGAACTATCCTCTCCACTAGGTATCCAACAACCCTGGGGTGAAGTAGAATAGAGAAATGCTTTAAATGCTTTAGCTCCACACAATGCAGCCTGTTCTCTAGTCAAGTGCTGATGTCAAATTCACTACCTAGCCAAACAAAAGGAGCTCTTTGAAATATCCAAGCAGCTGTATAAATGGCAGCCTCCGTGTTGATCCCAGTACATAAGCTGTTGTTTTCCACAGCAGTTTACAGTTCGTTTTTCCAATTCTCATCTGCGTGCAGAAAGCAACAAAGAATTTCATATTTAAGTCAGTCTTCTTCAAAATTCTGAATGCAAAACTTGCCAAGAAAAACAATTATAGCTCTGTCTTGATAGTTAAATACATGCTCCTTTCCAGCTTCTAACCAGGGTCTGAATACATTTCAAATTAACATAGGAGAATTAAGCTTGTCCTTTATGAACATTGAAACTACAGCACAGATCTGGAAAAGCAAACTCAACTTTCACTGCTTCAAACACCATACTTCTCTTAATTTTCATGCACAACATGTCCTTGTTACCAGCAGAATTTCACTTCCACTTTCGTTTTAATTGTGTACACCAACAAAAATTTGAAGAAGGCAAACTGAACACATTCATGGAACATTTCTGCAGTCAGTTTTCAGAGCAGAACCCAAGGCAAGACCAGACAGTTTCACTTCAAGTAATCACAATGATATGAGAAGCAGTGAAACAATTTCTTTCATTCCAATAATCCTTATAAACCTTTGGGGGCAGAGCAGGTGGTGGACTGAATAAAAAAACACAAGAGGCCACAAAAACTAGAAGTTAGTTATTTTCCCTCAACATCCTACAAATAAGAGCGGCCTGGTAGGAATTACAGAGTAAATGTCCATTTTCCGAAGCAATTCTGATCTTCAAAAATTAATCAACCTACAAAATTGTCACTATCACCTAAAACCCCACAGCTGCCTAGAATCTCCAACCACAGTCAGATCTGAAGGCAGAAGACCAAAGAGAAATACGCATTTACACTATTACTGTATTCTGAAAACTCAGTATACTCAGTCAGTATGCTTAGTCCTCTGCCTAAAGTCTTCTCAAACACTTCACACACTCCAAAAATACAGTACCAAAACAGCAAATGACCAGAATTAAAGAACCACTTATTAAAACATTTCTTCTAAAGCGTAAAAAACATCTATTCAAATGAATAATCAACCATTACATTCATATTTAAAGAATAAAAGCAATAATTTGGGCAAAAAGGCAATGGCTGTCTTATTCTTTGGCTTTTGTAAGAATGTTAATCTGCTGCTGACAGCCTTTTAGGCAGAGAAAACTAAGTATGATAAAAAAAAATCAAAACCAAAAAAGTCATTGTAATTTCGCTAACTTCTGGTGGGAAAGAAATTTCAGTGTTAGGAGACTGCAAACCAATACAAATCAACAACAGAAACACAGTTCAATAACATCAATTTTTAAAAAGTCAATGCCAGCAAAAATTTTGCCAGTCCTCAAATTGAAAACACCAAATTAGTTACACCTCCCAGAAACTAACCACTCAAATTATGATGCCGCTTACTACAACATTATGACATTCTCCTTTAAACATTTTACCCTTATACTTTCTACTTTAGCATTCACGTTAAACATTTGCACAAAAAGAAAAATTTCATGCTAATGGAAAGGGCAATTATATTGTCAAATTCTTTTGTCTCAAATGACACAACCATAGCTTGCAGTTTCACAAGAATATTAGCAAAAACATATGAAATGGCCACACTTACTCTAAGGTGTCCACCCAGCTCAATCCTGCCATGGACCATCTAGCAGCAAATGGTGCGGTACAGAGGGTGATGGCAACAACAATTTTTCCCCAAAACAACGCATTTTTCTTTTGCAAAACAGCCCACTGCAATGAGATTTATGGCTCAATTGTACCTGCTCATGCAGACATGTTCTCCCATTTCACCCTGGAAATTGGGAAGAGGGGCAGGGATGTATCTATTTTCAAATATTTTGTGGATTTTCAATTAGTGCCTCCAGGTCTCATAGAAAGAAAGTAAGCACCAATCTTCCTATAGTTGCCTGCTTTACAATATTCATCATTTCAAAGAGGCCTTGCTATCTCCTCCTAAGACTCGAAACCCATCTGGCTGCCACAGTGCTTTTCCATCCCTCCCTCCACCTTCTTGGCCTTCCCTGCTTCCAGCCCAGTGTTCTCTCAACCTTTGCTTAGCTGATTACAGCATATTATTCCGGCAAAAAATGAACCCAACAATTAAATTGAAATAGCTCAGCATGAGGAAGAAGTCAGGCTGAAGGCCTAAACAGCAGCTGCCTTTAGCTTCTGAAGAACTACAGCCATAGTGCAAATCTTTTAATACCAGGAAGTCCTACTTTCTTATCTTACACAAAAAAATATATATAAATGCACTGGCAAGCTTGATTCAAGCATTTTAGCTTGGTTGGTTGGAGCATGGTGCTAGTAACGCCAAGGCTGTGGGGTCAGTCACCAGAAGGGCCATTTACTCAGGAGTAGGACTCAGTGATCCCCATGGTTCCCTTCTAACTCAAAATATTCTCTGTGTTCTGTACATTTTCTAGTTTTACATATCCTTTCAAGTGACAATGATTAGTATTCTATTTCCCTGTCTTCATAATTTGTAGTATTTCTTCCTGACCAACAGCTAGGCTTTTTTGCAAAGAACAACCCACTATTATGCCCAAAAAATCTCAAGTTTAACAGCTAATCAAAGGTTAAATTAATCAGTTAAATTGACTCTAAGTAAACACTTATCGGTATGAAAGTACTCATTAAAGTAAGCTCCTTCCTCTTTTCTCTCCCTGCACCACTCTTTTGCATGTCAACACTGCCATGTCATCACCCTGTCACACAATACCATGAAATACTTTCAGACCTCTGCAAGCAACAGCAGCTTGCATTGAGTCCCAGTTCATCCCCCTGCTACACACCAAACTTCCATTCATTTCTGATCTCCATTTGTAACCATCTAGTACTGTGAAGATGCATCCTTTTTATTTCCATTAAGACAACCTGGTACCTGTGATTGTCCATCACTGTTTTGGTTAAAAAAAAACTGATTTCTGTGAACCTGATCACAAACCAGGTTACACACGGAGCTTCCGCTTCATTGGAATAAGGAAGTCTTACCACCCATCAACATCAAGAGAAATTAGAGCCTTGACTACTGTTCACAGGATACTATAAACAGACATGAGGCAACATAAAACAAGCTTCCGAGTGCTTCAGAGACAAAAGAATAACACATCACAGATGCATAGTTTCTTAGGATGTTTACTTAATAAACAAAACAAACTAGTTTTACTTGGATTCTTTTATAACAGTGTTTAAAAGTACTCACTTGGATGCATTTAGAGTTCAGATAGGTGTGGTTTTTTACCTTTCAAACATCTACAGCCAAATTAGAATGAGACATGTTCTTATTATTCTGTATTAATAAAACCACATTTCATCAATTTTACTTTATAGAAATAATTATGCCTAGCAAGCAATTTTAATTTTGAGATATAAACTCTCTTACAATACATCAACAGGCAAAACCCAAATTAACTCCCAAAATAAAGGTTTCATTCCAAACCATCCATTTTTCTATAAGCTATTATCATCTACAGTAACAAATCTCTGTAAGAAGCCCTACTAAAATCATGGCTCTATTGCTAATCTAAAAGCCTCTCTCTGCAAGTGTTATGGATAGCTGAAGTATTTCCTTATCAATTTTGAATGTCATTTTTCAGATTCACAATTGGTAAAATTTGGGAAAAACGTCGTTTTCTGTGAGAACCCAAGTCTTCCTGACTCATCTTTCTCAATTGCTCTTTACTTGGCATGTGTGGGCTTCCACTAAAATGGTTAATAATACTTTCCTCCAACACTTTTTTCTCCTCACAAGACACTGCTGTGCAGCTGTGCACTGAACTGAAGCAAAGACCCGATCCTGATGAAAAAATACCCCAGCTTTCAGCTCACTCAATTCCCCAAGCAGTCCACCTCCAGCCATGGGAAGTGAGCAGCAGGAACACACAGAACAGGCAGGGAGGGAGGGAAGGAAAGCAACAAGCACAGAGGAGGAGCATCCCTTCCTGCAGAAACAGCCCACCACAAGGTCAGGTTAAACCAGGCACAAAGTACCATCCTCTAGAGCTGCAGGGCTACAGGTCTCCAAGCCCTGCCTGCAACACCATCACTGTAAAACCAGTTACCTGCACTGGAGTTTCACAAGACCAAAACAAAAATACTGCTTTACTTTAAATGCAGTCTTAGAATGAAATCTCAGTGAATACATAATACAGGTTCATACACTGAAGTCAATGGAACCCTTTTCAGTGGCTCTTATCTGGATTTGAGACTGATATATTACTGTGCTGCTTCCAAAGTAACTGGAATACCCTCTCTGGCACTAACTGTTTCAGTAAATATATTCAGGGAACATGAACCAGGTATGAACAAGAGATTGAGGCAGCCATGTTCCAAAGAAGTACTGGGGAAGTTTTTCAAATAAAAATTAAAAATTAACTCTGGGAAAGCCAGAACTGTCTCTGTGCATTTCATTTGCAATTAAAAAACATAAGTAGGAAAGGATATTAAATATACTTTTCCTTCCTGACACATGACAATATAAATTTTGGAACTATATGATACTATATAGTCTAATTTTCATATTTAGCAAAACAGTAAAAAGTACTTGGCACTAAAAAAAAGCAACTTCATTTTCACTTCAAAATAATTTTTAATACTTCAGGCGATGAAAATAACTGAAGCCAGCAGTATTTTCACATAGACATACAACATTACAGCAAGTTATTTTGCAACCATCTATATACAGCAATCTAGAATTAAAACTACAATAGAAGGAAGACTCCTACTCAGAATAACTACCTTTCATATTTATTTCAAACTCATCACAGAACACCTGATTTGCGTATGCTTTTTATTTGTTAACAGTATAATATTTCTTGTTTGTTGTTCTTCAAATATAAATACCGTGTAGCATTTCAAAATGAAGAAAAACTAATGAAGCTTGTCATTTCCAGACTCCTAGAGAGAACATAAGATTCTTTTCATATGCTTTAGATCTAGGCACACAAACAGAAGATCCACCTGCTTAATGCATCTAGTGAGAGAAAGAGGGAGGAATGCATTTCAGGTAAAAGCCTGTGGCTAGGACAAAAAAAATTCAGCAGATGGAAAAAAGTTATTAGTCAAAGTTCATCATTTCCTAGCAAAGCTCAGTCTACATGAAAACATAGTAAATTTTAAAAATAACCACTTATTGGCCATTAGCCAGTGAATTTTTTAGCCATTCACTCATTCATCAAATGCTACACATACTAAAAAACAGGAGTTAATTCTTGACAAATCTCCAGGGGAGCCACAAGGAGTTATTTACTATTAAAAATAACAGTTGTGTAAAAATTTCCTTTCTAAATAACATATTTAACTTGCAGACAACTCTGAATTTTAGGTAATTCAGTTCATGGAGCCACTGGATGGAACTGAGAAAAACTGTTCTTTAATCTGTGTAACATTACTGCACATGTTTAATAATTGCATAAAATGAACCCCTTCCTTTATTCTAAAGTACAAAGTGAGAAGTAGCATTCAGACCACACCAGACCAGTGTGGAAAGTTTCTCCTTTTAAGGAGAAAGTACACAGAACCTAGAAAACCAAAATGTCTTCAGCAAATTTTTATTCAACAAAACTTTCCTTAAATTAATACTCTATCACAAGGTTGGTTTGTTTTTAAACACAGCATTAAATAGGTTCAACTAAACTACTCTTTGTTGCTCATCTCAGTTCTAGAAGCTGAGCAAGTGACAATTTTTTACAAATGAACAATAACCACAGAAACACAGTACGCACAAAAAAAAAAAAAAATCAGGTACTAAAATTTTAGCTAGAGACAGTACCAGAGAGCTGGACTGCTGACAGTTCTAAATGATTCATGATGCACAAGAAAAGGTAGGAAACAGAAAGCGTTGCCTAGAGGAAAAGGATCAAAGCTATTTTTGCATTCCTATAAATTCCAAGCTACTGCAGAAGTTACAGCTTCACACAATCCAAGTAGCCTCAACAACAACTCCAATTTACACAAGCTTCTGCGGTGCCGCTTGCGGTTTGCAATGCAAGCTGCAGTAGCTCAGTGATGGGTTCCCTTCCCACCTCAACATCTAGGAATCGCTGGAGAAGCAAGATTCACCTGCAGTAGCATAACACTGTCTGCATAGAGAGAAAATCTTCTCCTGATATACTTAAAAATCTTGGCAAGAGACCACAGGAATGAGATTAAAAAGGTCAGTGGTTCTTACTTGTTAATTTGAATGCTGTTGAATCAAATGAGTCAACAGTTTGAGTGCTGTGAACTCAAATTCTTAATTGTTCTGACAAGCACATTACCTTCAATTTCCAAGATGAATTTTAGTTAAAATTCTAGAGTATATCTCACACAGATTTAAAGACGCCTCTACCAGGTCTTTGAAAAATGCCATGGGTTTTTTTTTTATTTGAAGGAAAATGAGCAAGACCCAGAAAAAAGGGGCAGGGAGAGGAAAGGTATAAATAAACTCTCCTCAGGTAAGTTTGAATTGCTCAGAGAAATCAAGTAAACAAGTGCAAATTTTCTGACAATCATCACATTCTGTTTGTGTGGATCCTAAATCTTAACAACGCATTATAATTTTATTCACCCCTCCCTTTCAGATATGCAGACAGTTTCCATAGTAACTGAAGATACTTAGTAGTAACCAAAGGCAGAATAACATTAACTTATGTAATAACTTGAAACTCACCTTGGTTTCTAAAAATGTGTATGTGCTTATTTTAGGACAACAAACATAGTGGTTATTTATTCTTTACACACGTCCTGTGTGGTCAAGATAAACATCTCAAGTTCCTGTATTTTAAAAAGCCAGTTTCACAGATAGGATGTAACAAACTAATCCAAATGAAGTCTTCTCATACATAAGGATTTCTGCAGCAAGTTAGTCAACACTTATGTAAAATAATACACTTTTGACTTCTGAAGAGTTAGCTTTCCCACATCACAGCTCTACTACATGTTCCTCTCCCTAAATGCTGATTGAGAATGAATACTAAATATAAAAAAAAATGTACAAGTTAGAGCACGCAACCTAAAAATCAATTAGAAGAATACCAAACTGCTTACTTCAAACAAATGCTGAAAAAGCCCTGTATTTTTAGGTGGTTTTCATAGTAATAGTATCATCATGGGAAATCTTATCAAGATCAACTGCTCCTGTCACTGGGCACAATTCTCTTTTGACAAATATATGGCAGCTCAAGCTAGTTATGACAGATCAGTATCCCTGGAGTTAGGCAGAAGAACATGAGTCATGCCCAAGCTGCGTAGGACCAGCTTGGCAGAATCTGGTAGGAGGTCCTCAGCAAAGCAGAGCTGTCTTCAGAAAGCTTATGGCTGAAAAGGCAACACAGAAACCTGCTGATGGCGAGGTGACAGAGTTCAAACATCCCAGGGAATGACACTGGGGGTTTTAAAAAAGGGTCTGCTGCATACTACTACTCTAACATGAGAAAAAAATATCAGCTACATAACCTGTCTGTATCACAACACTAAGACTGAATCTTCAGAAGAGGTGAAGGAAAAAAGCTCACAGGACACCAGAAGGTGTAGAATACACTAGCAGAAACGCTGGATGGCTGGAAGGAAAAAAACTCAACTAAGGGCAAAGGAAGTTACAAGTGCTTGATATCTTATCTCTGAGTGGGAGTCCAATGCCACACAGCTACATAAAAGCCAAGACTTTTCCTTATAATAATTGTTTTTTAATATTTGTTTCAAAACCATCTACAAATCCAGCCATTCACAGCTTTTTTAACTTTATCTCATATTATGACAATGCAACCGCTGACTGAGCTATCAAAACAAAGATCTCTCCTAAATTTCTTCTACTCTTCATCACTAAAAATAAAAATATGCTAAGAAATTAAAAACTTAATTAAACTGAAAAACGAATTAATTTCAGAGACAGATAACTCCATGGAGATGCTATCAAAAAGTAAATGACAGCTTGAAGTCAACATCCTTCAGAAGAGACAGGACTTGAAATTTCTGTCCTCCCACCAGAAATGGTAAAACTAGATTACAAGGAGCTTAACTAGAGACAAATAGAAGTAATGGAATTTAAACAAAAAAAAAAAAAAAAAAAAAAAAAAAAAAAAAAAAAAAAAAAACCAAAAAAGAAAAAAACCTGTAATGCTCAGGCTTCATCATTAGAGAAATCTACTAGCACTTTACTAAGGAAGCAACAGAAGTCTCATAGCTCACAAACTTTTAAGACCAGTGCATGCCAAAATAGTCACACAAAAGCATTTTGCTACATGACCAAATTCATCATCTTCTATGTATCAGTTCTCCATACATGAAGTCTCACACACAACCACCAAATTTCAAATACATTATCCAAGACCCAAAAAGGTCACTGATGCAGTTTCACAGTCACCTTAGTGCTGAAATTCTATGGTCAGCTCTGTTCAGACTATCACTAGGTGCCATCCCAGGAAGCAGACCATCGCTGTTCCCCTCTCTTGACCCCACCCGCATGGTTCTCCCTCTTCTTTGCACTGATGCTGGGCTTACAGCAAGTCAGGAAAGAGTCTGATAAAAAATTCATCGCTTTTCCTCTTGCCTGTGGTTCTTGTCATGTTCCTGCAAGCCAAAGCAACAGACAGTGCTCATCACAACATTAGGGGCAATCAGGTGGTACAAAGCAGAAAGGGAGCACGGGCTCCTTCCCTCCTTGAGGGATTTCAGTAGTGGGATGAGCATGCCTACTCCTGCTAGCTCTCTTGTAACAATACTGCGTGCATGGCCAGCTGGGGTCAACTCCAAAGAAAAAAAAAACATTTCAAGAGCCACCCGCATTAGAACAGCTTAAGCCAATTGTAAAGTTGCAGCTAAAAACACGTTTCCCAGATGCCTTCGCTTCTCAAATGCCAAAGTCTGATTAATTTGAAGAGCTCAGAGTGTGAAGATGATGGCTAAGTTCCAGAATAGAAATGCAATTAAAAGAGAAATCTTTGAATGACTAAGGAAAAGGTTACTTTAAGTTGTCCATTGTTTCTTTAGTAAATACAATGTAGCGCTTTAGTTAAAACTGGCTTCAAATATTGTAAGATATAATTTGAGAGAAATTTATTAGCCAAATACAGGTGCAGGTTCTCTGTCTCACCCAAAGGCAGACAAGTCAATCCATGATCGTGGGTTAAATTTAAACATGAAAAGAATCCACAATTAGCCAGAATTACAAACCAACTTAAAATTAGATGAATATGAAAATGAAAATCCAGTGTTATATTCAAGCTCAGAACAGAGGGTTCCTTAAAACCTTCTACCAAATTAAGTAGTGAACAAGCAGAGCCAGAGTAAATAACAAACAGCCTCATGTTCCCTCCAATGGAGACACAGTTCTGTTGATCCAATTTTCATAATCGTGACTAAGTACCTTCAAACACAGTGTCACATGCTACATATTCAGCTGTCATTTAAAAATGCTGTTGAAAAGGCACATTTACACAGGCAAGACAACAGTAATGATAATCTATATAAACAATTAAGTAAATATCTGAATACCTGATGAAATATGGCAAAAAGAGAAATCTTAGGCTCTTCCTTAGCCCTAAAATTCATCGTACATCCCTTTTCTGTCAAGTGTCTAGATTATCTTTGCCAGCTTCTTCTCTAATCTAAAAAAACCTGTAATAATGGGAACCTGTTTAACATCTACGTAATTTGACTGTTATAGGTAAAAACTTTCCAGCCTATATTTAAATCACGCCCACTAAAATTTACTTCCTCTTAACCTACATCTGAACCGCAGTAAAAAAACAGAAAAAAAAAAAAGCTTAAAAAATCCCCCAATGCTTCTGTGAACCATTTCTTACACACATACCCATCCCACAGTCTTTTCCACCACATCAAAATAATGCAATACTTTGATGGCGATAGGTTCTGAGCCTTGCAATCCACATTGCTACTCTCCTCTGTACTTTTTGGATTTAACACTCAAAACTAGACACAAAAGTGCAATCCAAAAGAAAAAATAAAAGCCTTCCGTAATCTGAACTGGTTTAACATATCCAAGGATGGCAACTACTTTTGCCAGCTGCATCTCGTGCATTCAGACTAGTTTGTGACTAGGAGTTCTGAATTATTTCCTACAGCTCTGTTTCTCAAACACCTCTATTTGAGCATCCAATAGCCTCCTCCTAGTGCAGTATTTTATATTTAGCAGCTTTTTATTTTCAGGATTGTACTTCTCAAACCTGTCAAAATTATTGAATTAAAAGTTTATTCTATTCTTCTCCAGACAAGTGCTGGCATTCTCTCCTAACTCAATAGCACATTTGCAACTTTTATCTGTTAAGAAAATGATAGATAATATAACTAAAATCACTCCCTGAACAAGTCATCTGTTTTTTTCCAAACCTTCAAGAGTTCTTCCAGCTCTGTAAAAAGTAACCTAAAACTATTTGGGAGTTAGCTAGTTAGAGAAGCAAACAAATTCCATGACAAACTGAAACACCGTGTTTATGAACTGGATGATCATAGAACTACGTTGAAACCTCCTAAAATTTAAAACTGATTCGAAGATGGCTTTTAACCATACGGATTTTCCAGACCATACTGTCATGTAACACAATAAATCCACTTAAGCTCGTTAGATTTCTCAAATAATTGTATTTCTTCACTCGTTAGATTTCTCAAATAATTGTATTTCTTCACCAGAGTCACTGCTAGGAGAGGGAGAATACAATTGATAGGCATCTCAGTACTTTTACAGTCCATAAAACATTTTAAAATTTCGCTTTTTTCCATACAGCCTGACATGTCAAAATTGATTAAGCACAAAATATAGACAGCATCAGCACTATTCATAGTAAGAACCATTTAATACCACCTACAACCAGATTAATCACAATAAAAAACAAAAAATTTAAAAAAAAAAGAAACAAAGAAAAAAAATTAGCTGTTCCGATACAGCATTTCCACAACACCCTCGGGAGGTACGACTGCTGCTTCAGACTGCGGATGTTCCAACTTCCTTAGTTTATACAGCAAGGCAACAGATTGGACAATCCAGATTTCAGAAATGTCATGCCCTCAAACAGGACCACTAGATCACGTAGCCTTGCATCTCCATCCTGGAGTTATTGCATGAATACTGCTGAAGTTTCATTACTTATAATTAAAATTCATGTCTTTAAGGTGTTGGGCTGAGAAGAAACCCAGGCATGTGCCATCGGCTGAAGTTCAGTACATTCAGCTCAGGGTGTCAGTACTATTCCAAACAACATCAGAAGTTTTTTCTCTGATAAGAAATGCACACTACTTTAATTCTGAGGGGATATGGGTTTTTCTTGTTTTGTCCACCTGCCGTGCCCTTCCTTCCAATTACGAAGCTTTTTGAAAAGCACATTACGAGACAGGACAAACTTCTAAATGTTTCCGAGAATTTCCTACCGTACAAATCCCATTTTCTTAAGTGAACTGTCTAAAGGCAGTAAAGCTTCCTCCAGTTCATTACAAGATACATTCAGAATGTGTACAAGCAATTCAGACCCATCAAAGCCCGATGAAATTAGATTATTTTAAATGTTTCTGCACAACCGCTGGTTTTAATTGTAGGCACTACCAACTGCCCTAAGTACGGTAATGTGAATGTATTCACTGTTCTTTAAAGAATTAAGCGAAGGCTGGAATGCTTTCCACTTTCCTGGAGAACTAAGCGCCCCTGGGGGCAGGGACGGACACCTCTGCCTCTGCAGGAGCTGTGCTGGGATGCAGCGGCACCCGCGAGTTGCTGTGCAGGGTCCCCATCGCCATCGCCAGCCCCGCCGGAGGCAGCCCCGCGGGTGCGGCGCCGGGCCGGGCGCCCTCGGCGCTTCTCGGCCGCGGCTGGCGGCGCCCCGGACACCCGCACGGGCGGCACCGCGGCAGCCGACGCGGAAGCGGCGGCTCCGGATCTCAACAATATCGCTATTCAACAGGATCCTGCACACATCCTGCGGCGGGCTGCTTCCCGGGAAGGGCCGCGCCGGGCAGTACCGCAGTGCCGCCGCCGCAGCCGGACCCCCTGCGGACCGGCCCGGCGCCCTCTGCAGAGCCGCACCGCGCCCGGCCGAGGGGCGGCGGGAGGCGGCTCGGAGGCGCCGGGAGCGCCGCGGACCCCGGGAGAACGGCGCCCCAGCCCTGCACCGACAGCCCGCCCGCCGGCCGGACGCGCGGGGGCCGTTACCTGTCACCGGCTCCGCCGCAGAGGCGGCCGCGCCTCCCCGTCCTCCCCGCCGGCCGCCGCCGCCGTCCGCAGCCTCCAGCTCGCAGCCCGCGCCCGCGGCGGCGGCGGGCAGGAGCAGCCCCAGCAGGAGCAGGCAGGTCGGCACCGGCCGCACGCCGGGCGCTCGGAGCCCGCTCATCGGTACCGCCGCTGCCGCGGAGCGAAGGCAGGAACGCGAGCACGGGCGGAAGGAAGGAAAGCAGGGGCTGGAGCTCCGCGCTGCGCCGCTGCCGCTCCGGCGGCACGAACCCGCTCCGCGCCGGCCCCGCGCCGCCTCCCGCCGCTTCCGGCGGCCCCCGCGCCGCGGCCGACACGTCACCGCGCGGTGACGTCACCGGGAGGGGCGGTGAGCGGCGCGCGGTGCGCGGCTCCGGAGCGGAGCGGAGCGGAGCGAGCCGAACCGAACCGAGCCGAACCGCACCGAACCGAACCGCACCGCACCGCACCGAACCGCACCGAACCGCACCGAACCGAACCGCACCGAGCCGAACCGCACCGCACCGCACCGAACCGCACCGCACCGAACCGCACCGAACCGCACCGAACCGCACCGAACCGAACCGCACCGAACCGAACCGCACCGAACCGAACCGAACCGCACCGAACCGAACCGAACCGAACCGCACCGCATCGCACCGAACCGAACAGCACCGAACCGAACCGCACCGCACCGCCGCGGCTGTGCCGGGCCCGCCCGCTTGCGCCGGAACCCCTCCGATGCGCACCGCCTGGGCCGGGTGCAGGACAGCACAACGGGAAAAGGAGATATTTTAGCTGCAGGGAGAAACCACGAGACCTTGGACTTTGTTAAACTCCGCACCGCCAATGCGGACACCTGAGGAGCGCTTTCTGAAGTTTCGGTTCGGTGTGTGCTACAGCACTCTCAAAACACCAACAAAACGAGAAGAGTTTCACATCTGATCCCACACAACTGAAACCAGGAAAACTAAGTCTTCACAAAGAATGAACCACGATTTCTTTGTGCTTGAAACCTTGACCAAAATAAAGATTTTTGCTTAAGATGTTTTCGTTAAGCCACTGAATGGCAGTGGACAGAGTCTGTGCTCCGTCCTGTCCAAAGCTGTGTTATTTTCCGGCATTCTGTTTAGAGCCATTTAACGAGAGTAACACAGCCTTTCAAGACCAAATTAATATCTTAGATACAAAATACACGAGAAAATAATGGAGCACGGATGCTAAAAGCTATATAAACATTACATTTCCTATTAACTATTGCAGTTACCTAAGAAATAGCAGAAGAGGGGTTGAAAGTGTTTTGAGAAAAGCCTTTTCTTGCTACGTAGACCCTACAGGAGACAGGAGCATGAAATGGAGTGGTACAAGCTGCTTCCACGGGTCAGCAAAATACAGAAAGTGAAATCATTACAGTACTATTAAATGCAGCAGGAAGCAATTTCTCTAGCGACATAGTTGGCGTGCAAACTCCATCCCACCCGAAATATATTTTTACGGGGGAAAAAATACCAAAACTTTAAAGTAATTATATAGCATATGAATATCTGGAAAACGTGTCTAAACCTAATGAACTCTGATTGAATTGTGAAGTCTGTACCTAGCCTTATCATTTCTGCCGGTGAATACAACAGCCTTTAAAGACCAACAATATCTGACCAAATCTTGTGCAAAGAGAACAATGAAAAGCCTGTATCTTAAGAAAGCTTGTTCAGTGTTGTTTAATTTTAGGGAGGGGAGCTGGAGCAGAGTAAATGTCCCTGATGAAAACAAAGAAACCGGCTGCTAATTTAATTAATTAGTTAATGTTAAATTACAAAGAGGTATGCATAAAGGGTACATGAAAGAGGCAATTTTTCTGGACAAGTGTGAACTACTTTACCTGAGAGTTAGTGGAGCCAAAGGATCCGGTCTGCATAAGTACTGTAAAGAAAAGTACTGTAAAGAAAAGTCATGCATCAGAATAGCTGTGAGATGGGGACACTCCAAGAAAATGCTGTGGGCCTAAAATAGAGTGATCCTTACTAAAACTCCTCTGTCAATATTGATTCACTTTCATTTTCCGCTTTCAACTACAAGTCCCCAAATCAGGAATCATGAAATGGGTTGTTTTCAAGCAATGCCTGTGTGGAGTTGTGGGGACAGTTATCACTGCTGGTCAGGACACCATAGCAGAAGATCTCACAGTGAAGAGCTTCTTCTGGAAACACCTACATGATGCACTGCCACTTCATGTCATGCAGAATCAGCTGCATGAGCTCAGAACTAAGGACAGGCTGCAGCCTAACCCAATAATCCACAGAAACCTAAATAATTTGTGGTTTCAATATGAGGACCCAAATTCTACAGAGTGCCCTGCAAGGCTTCATCACAGAATCAGAGAAAAATGTATGACCTCTAGAGTTCATCTAGTCTAACCGCCCTCCTCAGCCCTGAGGAGCATCACCCATAACCATGTGCCACTTTCATTTCAGACTGGTGATCACTACTTTTTGAGTGGTTCAGGCTACCATCTACCTCGTCCACTTACCCAGTCCCTACTGGACTACAAAGATGCTGGGAATGTCACAGCAAGAGCTGTGCTAAAATCAATGTGTGTTGCTCTTATCACCTCAATCATGTTGGTGGAACTGTGCTGATTTTTCTGAATTTACTTGTCCTTTGTCATCCCAGAAATGGCTTCCAGAAAGATTTGCTTCATGATCTCTGAGAGATGACTGTTCTGCAGTTTCCTGCACCTTGCTTTGATGATGGATGGGACATTTGCTTTGTTTCCAGTAACTGGAAATCCCATCTCTTTGCCACAGCCTTTGAAGGTGATAGGAAGCAGCACAATGACATTAGTCAACTTCCTCAGCACCTTTTCCCTAAGGACTTGCAAACGCCGAATTTGCTAAAGTATCCCCAGTTCAACCTTCCTCTACAGGGACTGGAAGCCTCCTCCAAACTTTGCCAAACCAGGCACAGAGCTCTGTGAGCCCTGAGGGCTGACCTTGCTAGTAAAGAACAAAGCAAAGAGGGCTTTGAGCATCTCAGCCTCTTCACGGCTCTTCGTCACTAGGTGACCTCTCCCATTCCTCAGCAGAGCTGTGTGGTTCCTGGTTATGCTTGCAATCAGAGTTGTTTAGAATGTTTTCTGTTCTTCGGGATGTAGACAGCTTTAATAGAAAGGCTGGAATTTGTTGTGAATGGAGACTGAATGGAGTCTGGGGTCACTGGACAAAGCACACAGCAGCAAAAGCATTCTCAGCATGGACTGTGATAAAGGCATCCAAATTATCCAACCCAGCACATCTGTGTGCAGTTTCACAAGATACCCAGTTCTTGAGAAAAAGGGCAATGAAGAAATCCTTTTAACTCACAAAGCTGGGACAGGATGGAGATACTGATCACTGTGAGCTGCTAAAGGCCACAAAGAGGCATATCCAAAATCTGTGCATTGTTGCCAGCCTTAGAGGAACCCAGGAGAAACGAGGAGAACCTCACAGCTGGTGTCCCTTCTCTCCTGTATCATTGCCATGGATGCTGCACCCAACAGCATCTGGACGGGGGCATCACTGTGGCTGATGTGCAGCCTGGTCAGCACTGCCTCGGTGCCCGTGGCTGTGTGGGCTTCATGGGAGCACATGTTCCCGGCGCTCAGAGCAGGTGACACCCGGGGAGAGTGGACAAGGGTTAAAGCTGCTTCATTTCAAGGTCTGCTCTAAAAAAAACCACCTTTCCCGAAGAAGGTCTGGCACTGGCGTGTGCTACATTGTTGATCGAATGTTGCAACAGCATTTCCCACAAGCGCCTACGTTTGTCCTTTGGCCGGGAGCAAACTGGTGTCGAAGCCTAAGAGTTCTGCCATTATGTTCCTTGCTGTCACGAATCCTGGTAAGTAGTAATGGACTCCTACCGTCTTGGCCGAATTTTCAGAGTATTCTTTGCTGTATGGATAATCTGAGAGGCTTTTCTTGAGTCCTGTCCTGCATCCTTCCATTGATCTTCAGAGCAGAAAGCTTTTTTCCTTTTTATTAGTGTGTATTATTAACTGCTTTGAGTTGCTTTTTCTGTTAGCAATTTTGTCATTCACCTAGCCTTAATTACCACATTGATTTATCTGAACAGAAAAAGGGAGAGGAACTAATCTTCAGAGTTGTTTAATGCCAACAGTTCTTTCCAATATATACATTCAGCCAGCCTTACAATAACTCTGAAGCAGGTTTGAACAATAGAATAAAGGAAAAACAATATTTTGTTCTGCTCCTTGGTGCCATTCACAGTCTCTCCAAACTATGAGCTGTGAATGCTTTGGGTAGATGAGAAGATTGATGAGGAAAAATGAACCAGACAAATAATTACAGAGGAGAAAGAAACCTGTTGGGAAAAAAAGAAACAAAGCACGAGCTTTAAAAAATGCTACAAGGTCACATTACAGGAAAGAAGACTTAGAAATTAATACAGTAACTTTTCTTATTAAAAAACAATGCAAGTACAAACTGACAATAAGTTCAAATTCAAATAAATGATGACCACCAGATTATTGGTAAATTTTCCAAGACAGCACTACTAGGGCTGTGAAAAGAAACATTCAGTTTTGAACAGGCTTGAGAATAAAATTCCAATATCTTCTCTTGATTAGAGAAGTTGTGTATATCAGCACCCAAATTACAAATCTTTCTAGTTCTCAGATTTCATGTGCTGATAAAATCTCAAGTGAAGGTGAAATTTTATAAAATTTATATTTGCCTGGATGAGAGGATCAGTTTACGAATCCCTTCTCAGTTGTTTCTGGATTACTGAAGTTTATGTTTCGGGGAGGGAAAGTAGTTAGTTCAAAAGGAAACTATACGAAGTATTTTCAGTGGTCCTGTATTTCCAGCTGTCAAGGGACTAAGAAACGATGGGTCATAGATGTTATCTTAATCTGATAAGAAAATTGGAACGCAGAGAATGGAAGTGACTGAAACATCTTCCTTATCTGATGGGAGTATTAGCCCTCAGGATCTTCTTATCAGACCATCAGTCTAGATATCTCTCAAACGAGCAAATTGCCTGGTAATAGGCTAAAATGCTGCAAAAATGACAAAATCTCTTTCAACAAGAAAGAAGGAGCAGTCATTAAGGGCAAACCAGAGCTGCAGATCTGCAAGGAACTTTTTTATTAAGTTTCCTAATTTGAGATTTTTTTTTCAATCAGCATTGTCACAAGCATTGCAGCAGATTTTTCTTCTTTAACACTTATGGAGTAAAGACAAATATAAAAGAAGTCTTGGAACACACAACGTTCAGCAACTGTTCATTGCAGCTGAGTCTTGTATTTGCATGGAAGCTTTGCTTATCCTTTTTTCAAATTGTTGAGTTCTTTATGGGAACAAAGATGCCATTCCAGTTAGAAGATGTTGGCTAGGCAGACTGTGGTCGGATTCTGTTTATTTCAAAAATAAACAAAAACTCAATCTGTTTACACAAGATCTGGAGGCACATCCGGAGATACCGAGTCTGAAGGAAAACAATGGCAGAATGAGGGAATAAAATATTTCAGGCAGCACTTTGATTTCTGGAATCTGTAGTAGGAGCCAAACAGCTTGCCAGGACACAATCTTTCTGGTGGTGCAGGAGCAGGGAGGGATCTTGCTATCTGACTGAATATTTTGGCTTGTCAGTTAGATTACAACAAAGTGATGGGTTGTTATATGTTTTGACAGCTAAAGGCCATTTGGAGCAACACAAAAACAGTTGTGGAAATGAATTACATTACAGATTTAGGTGATCAGAAATATGTTAAAAACTATCAAGGGACAGTCCTGGAGCTCATGATGTGACAGAGTTCATCATCTGATCTACTCAGAACATACATCACTACAACTGGTTTACCAAAACTGATTGCCAGACTGTAAAAGTTCAGTCATTTTATTAAATTTTAAGAGGACTTTGATTGTGGTAATTTTGCATTCACAGTAAAATCATAATGTGTTAATCATTTGTAGTTCAAACTGTCTTTAAATGATGAGTGTAACCATTCCTGATGTTTAATGAACAGCAATATTAACACAACAAATCCATACATTAAAAATAATTTGCTGGCTATCTTTTTCAGTTTCCAAGCAATGTGAGAATTCAATCCATTTCAACACAGAAGTGAGAGCTTATAGATTTGACTCACTGAAAAAGGCTACTTTAGAGGGAAGGGAGAACAGAGTATTTTATCGCCAAATGAAAAAAAAAAGACTCCAATATGTACATAATCTTTCTTTCACTTTCCCTGAATCTCAGCAAATCTCTAAATCCACCATTACCTAAGCAGAGACAGTCAGTGCTTTGTGTCTTCTTATTCCCTCCCTTCCTGTTAGACAGGAAACAAGGAAAAGCAGAATCAGGAGGTGATGAGAGTCACTACTGCACAACTACATTTTGTCTTAGAACAAGCATACTGATCAACTGTGTGAAAAAAATAGAAAAAAAATCAAAATGTAAAAATAAAAATCATTTGGACAGAGTAATTTAGCACATTCTTGTGATTGCAGCAAGTATTGAAGAGTGCCTCCTGGGATGTGTTTGGGTATGTTTTCCCTCAGAGAAAATAGTTCCTACTCACTTCTAACGGGAACTGTCAGGGTGGATTCTGCCTATTCAGGCTGGTAGAGGTGTTCTGGGGAGCAGTTTTAATCTTCTCAGTGGCTATAAAATAATTATTACATTAAAAATAATGTGAGTAGTAACTTTCAGAATATTTTTTTCTGTCTAAATAAAGACTTAGTTCATAATATATAGAGCTGCTCTTTACCTGGATGAGCATGGTCAGAAAAATGCTGTCAGATTAATTATTTACAATGGAAATCATTTGATGGCTTAAGACAGTATTTGGGATAAGAACAAAGATTTTTTTATGACCTGCTGAAGAAGCAAGAAGAAAGTGACAAAAGCTTTTACTTCAAGTGTAGTTTTGATAGTTTTAGAAGCTGTTGATTGAAAAGTGGAATGAGCAATCACTCAATCAGAAACCAGAGCTTCGGTGAGTGGGAGATTATATTCTCATGATCTGTGACTAACACAGAGTAATAAAAATCCTAGTGAACATGTGTACCATGTAAATACAATTCTATTGTCAGATGGTTTGTGGTAAATTGAAATGGCTGTTCTGAGGTCACAGAAAGCAGACTGTTTCCTGGAATTTCTGCCGGCAAATTGCACATCCTGTAAACAGGAGCTCTCTAGATCTGTGGCATTGAACTGCCAGGTACTGTGAGTGACATGGAACCTAATAAATAAGATCATTGTGCAGAGGCAGAGAAAGCTGGTCTCAAATTACCCAGAAAGTTGAAGGAGATATGGAAACCACTGCTGAGAAAATCAAATAACAGATATTTTGTCTTTGCCTCAATTTTTATATGTTTTGAGTTGGGTAATAGAGAGAAAGCATTGGAGACCACATCCTCAGTTACAAGGTCATTGGATACAGACCATTTTCCTACTGTCAGAACACAACCTTGGGCCTTTGGTGTTATGACTTAATACAAAAAATACAAAGCTGTATTTCTCACAAAAGTTTAAAAAAAAAAAAAAAAGAGTAAAATTTCATTCATTCCTTACATTTTCAGAAAGAGCACACAGTTAATTTTTGTTCCTGCTTGCTTTGCAGGTTGTGTGCAATGTGCTAAGCTTCCTTGTGCACTCGAATGCTCATGATCTTCCTTGGATCTGGCCTTTTTTTAAAATTCCTTTATCTGTCTTCATTATGAAATTGTGACAGTTTTGGTTACGGGTGGGACAAAAAAGTTCTGCATTCAGTGAAGTTTGTCAGCTTTCTGATATGACTTGTATAGGACTGGTCATATTTTTTATCTTCTACTTAATGAGTTTGAGCAGTTAATTTTAAACCATTCATGGTAGTTAATAGGAAATGCAGGGAAGGGCTCAACTAAAAGTCTAAATCAGAGACAGTCAACTCTTAACCCCTTTAGAATCAACATAGAGTACTGAGAACTTTAGGTTGTTCATTTCTTACTAAAATAAACATCTAAGATCCTACAGCTTTTCTTTCTCAACATGGAGAGGAGAGGCAAATCAACTTTCAGGAACAAGAAAGTGAATATCTTCTGTCTCTTATCCATTAGGGAATGACCAACTAACAGTGCCCCTGATGCCCTTCTTTATTTCATGTTCTTGGGACACAGGAATCAAAATCCCTTTTAGGCCTTACTGATGTAACTAGAAAGTAACCATAAAGGTAACTGCTCACAGCATGAAGGAGTTGGAACACACATCCAGTAGCAATGGGTAAACTTTTCCAAATGTTTTACTTTCTGCCTTCATATTTATTCTGAAGTAATTTCAGAGAGTATCTTCAGAACTAAAATGACTAAAGAGACCCAGAAAACTATTTGGTTCTGTGTTCCCAGTGAGATTACCTGTGCTAACACCAGCACTGTTCCCCTTCCCCGGGAATTAGTGTCTGTGATCATTCAATACTGAAAGTTTTGTTATCACTCCAGAACAAGTCTCTTCTACACAATCTTGATATCTCTGTAATCTGTAAAAAATCTGTAAAAACAGACAAGCTCAAGAAACAGTTACCTACAAGACAAAAAAAAAAAAAAAAGTTTCATAGAATCATAGGATGGGTTGGGTTGTCAGGGACCTTACAGGTCACCTTGTGTGTTGCTAATGAACTATAAAGGCTTGAGGTAGATGTGACACCTATAGAGAGTTACTGGAAAGAGACTGCAATAAACCGTGAAAAAAAAACAGTGGGTGTTGTTCCTTGAAGCAGGGCAGTTGCCTTGTCCTGAGAGTTTTAAGCTGAAAAGAATGAGTGGCATACTTCTTAAATGCTATCAACTTGCCTTTTTAGATCTAACTGATGGCCCGAAAACTCACAGTGAAATAAGTGGGCAAGTGAAAATTTTAAATATATTACATTATGGAGGAAATAAAAAGCTTAAATGCCTAGAATTAATCTTCACTAAAATCTTACTAAAGCACTGAGTCTTGAAAGGACATTTCTGTTCCATAATAGCCCTGCCTTTGAATGGCCTGGTCCCACCAAAAGCAGAGTGCACAGCACTGACCTGTTTGCATTGGAACAATTTCCTGAGCAGTATCAGTAACCATCTCTGTTTAAATGTCTGGACTGAAGTCAGGAAAGAGTAATTTATCCTGCACTTGTCATTTAATAATCTCACCAGGGTGTTTTCTAAGAAGGAACAAAACTTCCATCTAGAGAAAATTGGAAAGATGGCTTACATTTGCATCAAGAACATACTAATTTCAGTTGGGTTGTGCCCAGTTTTCTGAGAGACCTACCATAAATTCTACAAAAAGAGGACTAAAAAAGCCAGTACGACTCAGAGTATTTTTCATTAAACTGTCTGTAACTTGTGAACAAAAAATCTCTATCTATGAAGGGCTATTTCTTCTATAACATTGTACATTGCATGTGTTTGTGGTGCTGAAAAAAAGGTGATCTTTTACTTTATAAAAATAAAACAGACTGAACTGAGATTTTATAAAAATGTTCAAAACTGTCTAGCAAGAATAGTAGCCTTGAGTTGAAAACACAGAATAACTGTGAGAATTACAGTTCAAGCTTTTAAAGTAGGAAAATATAAATACATGTAATAATATACAAATACAAAGTTCATTATTCAATAAAAACAAAACATCTCATCTGAATAGGCAAAGATGGACCTTACATGTCAGAAAGACTCTTGCTTTTCATATTAAAGAAAACCAACACCCTCCACAGTTCACTTATAACAAACAAACAAACAAACAAACAAACAAACAAACAAACAAACCCCACAAAATTCAGGGGCAGAATTTCATATTTTGCAGAGACCAGGAAAAATCTGATAAACTAGAAAAAAGTGTCAAGCCTCTAACATTACAAATTACTATTGTAGATACCATGTAAGATAATACTTGTTTTTTTCTTTGCCCAGGTTGCTAGGTTAATTTAACCCTAATCCTAACATTCTCTGTCTTTTCTCTGGAAACAATATTTTCACTTTGTCCTAGTCTCATGTTCTAGAATACTGTGGGAAGATCTAGTGTGTACAAAACAAAGAAGTTTATTTGTGCAATCTACCATCTTGGCCCTTCCCTCATCCAAAGTCTATTAGTAGGGATGAGTTTCCTGGCAATATATTCCATTACTTGCTTGCAAGTTAGGCACTAACACTGCTCTGTGTGTGATTTCTTTCAAAGCCAAGGTGACCAAGGTCTTCAACAGGTTTTTTCTGATTTTGAGTGAACACATAGGTTACCATCCAGCCTGAGAAAGTTTGCACTTACTATGGTGTCTACAACTTCTCTGCTTCTCTCATAATGCCCTTCTAATTGGAATCCTGGCAGGCAATGCAGCACTACCCTTGTCCATAAAGCTCTCCAGTGTCTGCATTTAGAATGGTGACGTAGGATGTTCAAGAAAACACCCTGGGCATCACTTCCTTCTGTTTCAGGAGGACAGCACTGGCAGGAAGATCTTTGAACGATTTGGGTTTCTAAGATTGTCTCTGTTTAGGTCTTTATTAACCCAAATTGTTGAAGAGCCAAACACCTACTACTTCCATCTTTTAACTGTGTGGTTTCAAGTCTGAATATTGATTAGTTGCCTAAATAAATAATACTTGTTGTAAACCAACTCTCCACTATAATAGTTAGCCCTTATCCCTATTACTACCTAATGCAGGAATCAACAGATACTGAATCTTTAAAGTTTTTTCCAGGATTTTTTTGTAACAGGATAGAAACATTAGATTTCTCAGGAAAAGGAGAAAAGGAGAACCTGAATCAGAAAGGTTCCTATTTTCCGTAAGCTGTAAACTGTAATTCCCATAGACAGGAAACCCTGATTAGACAAAACTATGTTTGGATGTTTGTTGAATATTGCAAAGGAGAAGAGAGAAGATAAAGCTCTGGGACAGAAAAATCTAGTGATACAAGTCTGATTTTCAAAATTTATACAAACATATAAAAAAGATATTTTATCTTTCGTATGATTAACAAAACTTACTCAAGCTTTTAAAATTAAAAAAAAATTGTTAAATAAAGATGCCATATAAAGTCAGTAGAAGAAAGTGCACTTTGTTAAAAATACAAGTAGCAAATGATCACTTTTTGTGTTGCAGAGGTCACAGTCCTACAGCGTTTGAGCACCATTTTCCACACGCCCCTTCTTTCAAGGATCGCTTTCCCCACAGTGGAAGTGCGTTCCATGAGCGCGATGCAGAGGTGGCAGAGGGGTCCTCCTCCCTCTGTGGTAATGGTGAGGGGCATTAATCCTCCTAACACCACTTTCCCACAGTTAGCTGTGATGCCTTCAGAAACTGGTTATGGTTGGAATGTATTATAAACTAGAATGAAACATCTAATTATGTCTTAATGTCAGAAAGGATGGAGAGAAATTCACCAGTAATGTGAGTGCTGCTAGCAACCGGAACTTCCTTCACAAGCTGTAACTATACCAGTTTTCCACAGTTAGAACTTGATGTTAACATTAATGAACCACGATTGGGCTTCAAAGCAATGCTTATGTTTTTGTAACCCAGATGCACTTGGAAAAAAAGGGAGAAAAGGGAAAATGTGACACTAGACTTACTATCAAAAAATTTAGATAAGAAGTAGAACTGAACACATAGAAAATTAAATATTATTGCTTTTTATAACATATATTTGTGCTGATTTACTATTTATATTTGGACTCTTCAGGCTATAACTATCCTAAATATAGCTTTTAAGAAAAAATCCCCATAGATTGTAACATTCAGAGAACATGATTCTTGAATAAAATGAACAATCAGATACCTACTAAAACTATTAGATGGATAAAACATAATATTTTGTTGTTGACTATCAGATTCCAACTTGTCTCTTAGCAACATGATACAGACTTTTTTGTTTAAAGCAAAGCACGGAAACTGGTCACATGCTTTGTCTTGCACAAATTGTGATCTTTAACTCTTTTGTTAAATATTCCATTTATTTTGGTCATAATCCCAAAAGAAAAAATTTGTTCAAACTGTTCAGCCAAACACAATGTCATTTGGCAAAGCACTGTGGTCCTCCATAAAGCCAATTCTCTAGAGTCAATTGTTTGCACATATCAGTAGTCCAACATCTACAACATGCTGATTTGGAAATGTGGGCACATGGAGGCCCCACTACAACCTTCTTCACAGACTCTCAAGTTCACTTCCTGTAACCAGCAATGTCTGACAAGACACAGAATCAGGTGAACCTCCCTGGGCTTAAACAAAGACTCAAAAAAATTGCCAAAAAGCAGTATTTCTCTCTTTGTATTAATTTTAAGGCCAATCCCTGGTTAGTACTTAACACAGTCAGGTGGCGCTACCACTATTTATGTGTTGCAATCTTACAAAGCATGGTGAACCCAAGAGAAACATCTTGTCCTAACCTCAGACATTCTGTCCCTATTAATATCTGCTGAACTGCGTCCTCTGCAGGAGAGACAAGTATCCCGAGATGCTTCTCCAAAGCATAATTGGCCAGTAATGCCATAATTTGGTGGGTATACTATTAATTGCCTAATTAAAAAAATACTAAGCTGAGACATTTTAACACTGTTTTAAATCGGAGCATAACTGATACACTGCTGGATCAAAATTATCTTCCCTGCATTAACAATTTTATTAAGGCATTGAAAAAGCCAAGCATGAAGCACACCAAAAAAAAATCTTTCCGTGATTTTAAATGGCAGCACACAATCTCTGGATTCTAGAGATTTCAGATTATTCCATGGTTATTTGCTGCAATAAGTGGTTCAGCTCACAGGCATGCAGTCCCTCACAAGCAGCATGACCTTGTGCTAAAAGCCTGAATTGTCCAGAAGAGTACTTTTCCCCTTCTGTACTGAGTCCTAAATAAACCCCAAATCCCAAGCACTGGAGTTGTCCTTCAGCACTTCTCCTGAAACCCAGTATCATTCCTATTGCTACTGGAGGGGAATGATTCCCAGGGGTTGTTTCTCCTGCCGGCGCTGCCCAGTCCAACAGGAAGGCTGCCTCGTGCCCCTTCTCTGGCCATTCCCAGGAGCTCTCACCTTGGCCCTGGCCCTGGCCCTGCAGCACTCCCTGCCCAGCGGTCGAGCTTTCCGGGGCTGGAGGAAACCTGCTGGAGCTGGCTGGGCAACACAAAGCTCTGCTGATCTCAAATACGTGCTTCAGCTAATTGCCTTTCCTGTGTGGGCTGTGGGGATGGAAGGCACGGATCCAGCACCTGCAGGCAGCCAGGCATGGACAGAAACGGCCTGGAGGAAAGAGGGAAAAGGAAGCACCCAGCAGCTCCCACCGCCCCAGATGCATCCGTCCCCTCCCTCCCCCACTTCCTCACATAAAATACTGGACAGAATATTTTAGTGATTTGTTAAAATATGTTTATAGGCTCTTCCCCTTCCTCACTGAAGACACAGCCCTTCAGTTTTGCAATGTATTTCAGTATCTTTTATAAAATGCTTATTTTATTGTTAATTACCAGCTCACTGTATTGCCTTCCCCAAACTGATCTTTATACAGCAATTTTGTTCCAAGGAATCCCTTCAGTCTTGTTGGAAAAATTTTGTAAAATTCATTAGAAGATAGCAAAATAAGTGCAAGCTTCAGTGTATGTTTATTGCTGTTTTCTGGCAACAAGTAAAAATGTGCCCTAAACTGGAGACTCCTTGCAGCCTTTTCCCTTTACTGGGATATCTAACTGTTTTACAGTCCTTATAGTCTCATCATTTCTCATAATAAAATTTGTTACTATGACAAAAAAATCCACTAAAAATTATAAACTGTTCTAGTTATTCAGTTGTCCCATGACCCAGCCATCATGATTTGAGCTTCAACATATTTTTGGAAGTACTGAAGGAAGATAACTTGGGTACATTTTTAGACAAGCCTATTTACTTTTGCATTTTTACAACAGTCTGTTTGACATTTCAAAAAACCTTGATACATACACCATAGCCAGAATCTTAAGGTAAGCAGCAAAAAATTTGATCTTTATCTATAAATATGGTGACAACTGGTTCTTGCACTGAGATGTCTATCGATTTCAGACAGGGAGGAACAGACCAAAACAATTTGACTAAATCGAGCCATTGGACATTAAGCTGAGCCTGTTTAAACCAATGTAATTATCAATTTAGATATGATTCTACAATCACATCTGGCCATTACTTAAAACAGCAAAAACCGAAGAAGGCGCTTTAGGAATTTGTAAATCAAATGACAGACTACAGATGTCAAGAAGTTCAAACTGATCTCTGAAGTAAAAGAATTAAAACTTAAATAATTGATACTACCTATGTATACAAGAGAAGTATCTAGCTGCAAGATATAAACTAGTCATTTTAATATTAAAATATTCAATGAAATGAGTATGATTTAAGCAAGGGAGATTAAAAATACAAGTATCAGCCAGAGTCTGAAACAGAGTATTTTGCTGGAACTAAATGAGTAACTGAGGGGAACATGAAAACAACACCACTTCAGTAAAAGCAACATTTAAAAATGTATTTTAAAAAATACATAAAAATCTAACAATATAATTGAAGCTTAAGGTGAGGACCTAGTTCATTTTTTAATCTCATCTTAACATCATTTTAAAGCACTTATGCTCAGTATTCCTGTGTACAAGAACGTGCTTGGGGACCCGCATGAGCTCCAGAGCACAAGGCTCCCTGTCCAGTCATCAGGAGAAACACTGGTAAAGGTCACAAACAGTGTAAGTACTGCAGTGGGGAAGGTGGAGGGGACTCAAGGGAGATGGGAGATGAAAACAGACCGTATTTTGTCAGTCACAGAACTGCTTGTTCAAACAAGAATCCAACAGTCGCTATCTTTCCCTAGTTGTAGCATTTCCGAAATTATTGAAAATATATATAGTAAAAAAAAAAAAAAAAGGAAAAAAAAAAGAGAAAATACCGCTCAAAAATACCAATCTGGAAAAGGTTACGGTACTGTTCAGATTCTGCACCATGTACTAGCACAAAGCAAAGGGAATTAGAGGGTCAGCAGGACTGTAGGGAATCTCCCTTGCTATTTAGTAAATACTTTTAATTCTTTAAAACGCCATGGTAACCTTGTAGTGACCTTATTGAGCCACAGTCCTTGTGACTGCTTTGTAACATTATAATTTCTAAACTCCTACCCAATTTACTGATTTTAAAAAGTGCAAAACGCTGCATTTTTAGAGGTAGATGTATACTCTGTGTTGTTTTGACAATGAAATAAAATCTTAGGGTTAATACACAAACTGAGTATCCAGAACTGTAAACAGAAATTCAAGAGAGGAGAGACGGCTCACCTCCTTTAGGAATTTACTCTCTAATCTTTAGCTAATCACTTAATCTTTCTATGCCTTCATTTCCCATATATAAACAGGGTAATATTTGCTGTAAAGGATAAAAGCTGTCCCGTGTCTTTTTAAAAACCAATGGCACAGAAAAACCTCTAGTTAAACAGTTAAAACCACTTCTTGCAAATATTAAAGAAAACATCCATTTTCTCTGTTATCCAGAGCAAAATTTCCCCAAATACACTCACACATTGTATCTGCTCAGCAGTTTGGTTCTTTATACAGGAAGTGATCGTACCAAGTCCACAATTTTACCTTTTTGTAAATTAGCCATATAAATTTACTAGTTCAGTAAGTTGCTTACTCATTATCCTGACAGAGACAAGATTCACAGACATAAAGCTCATAACCATATCTGAGACTACAGCTTAGATCACTTGTCAAATTTTGAGCAAACTATGAAGGATTCATGTTTCACTGACTTACATTCAGCATGTATGACAAATAATGACAACTACATGTACATAAGGTACTACATGTACATAAACCAGTCCAAGACAAAAGTCCTATTGCGAATGCAGTGACTATATAACCCATTATGGTTTTTTGACTTTGAGCTTTTTTCAGGTGTTAAGATACACTTAATCAAACCAGATTATTGATTCCAACTTTGTATTAAACAAGTCAAATTTTATGAGGAAGACCTCACAAAAAAGGTATGACAGCTAACAGATGATGCCAGCCTGACTGTAGTGACAATCCATCACACATCCATATGAGCAGGGCTCTTGCACTGAAGCCTGAGCTGTTGAATCACAGAGGCTGGAAAACTGTCAAAGGCGTAGCTCTGCTCTCCCATAGAGGGTGTGGGGCACAGTGAAAGGACTCTTGGCATCGTTCTCAGGGGAATATTTTGTCTCATGCAAGGACTGGCTCCAACAAGTTCTGAAGGAAGCTATGCTCAGGCCTTCTCTGCAGGGGAACATATTTTATGCCTTTGATGGGACTGTGGGTAGGAGTTCAGCAGACGCCTGAGATAGCTGTATACCTAACCGAACATGAATGGGGAATTCGTGACTACATCTCTGTGTATGAAAAGAATAAACAGGAGCAGTTAACATGAGAAAGAACATGGAGAAAATTTCTGTGAAAAGAATAAATAAGATAGGGATAGCAAAACTGGCGTATGATCCCATCTTTTCCTTAGAAAACAAGAAAAAATTCTTGCAAGTAAAAGTATCTTTATTTTCTCACTTGACAGTATTTGAGCAGATACCCTCTAAGCTATGAGCCTGAAAAAGTGCTTTCATATTAAAAGGATAAGAGCTTTTACAACTCTGACAATAACATGACAAAACTCAGATCACAAATGACATTTAATTTAATATTACATGCATTTTAGACAGTGATTCATATTGTTTACTTGCACAAGTAGTCATTCCCAGTGCACAAGTAACAACAATTGCTTTTACAATGAAATTCATTAGCATGCACCGCACACAGTCGTGCAAATTTTTTTTTCCGTTAGAAAATGTTAAGGTAATTATTTCTAAATTGATTCTATACATGAAGTTTAATTTTGGTTTTATGCATACATTGCATAGTTGATGCTTAGCTTCTCCAGAAAGACTGGAATGTGGTACCAGTATTGTTGAAGCAGATCAAGTGACAGTAGCAAACAAGAATATTTGAAGAAGAGGCATAACTTTCAGGGTTGAAAGGTCAGCAAGTACAGCCTAGGATGAAAATCAAAAAGGCTTGTTAAACTTGACATTTGAATCAAATTTCCTTAAAGCAAGTTAAGAAGTCAGAAAAAGATTCAAATACTGACTACAATACTGCCAATAATTAGGTATGGACATGGCTAGAAACAAATTATACTGGTTAATGTTAGTACCTTATTGCATAACATTTCAAAGAAAAAATATGTTTACCCAATGTATATTACCCAAGTAACTTTATTTTAGCCTTTAGCCTTACTTCAAATATACACGGCATCATGGGTGAATAAGGGGTCTAACATTTCAACTTGCTTCTAAAAATAATTGGGAATTAAGAATCCTTATCCTGTGGCTTGGCTAGTACTTGTGAAGTAAGTCCAATGTAATGCCTCAAATAATCAATGTCTTCTCATGAAAGTATTTAAAAAAAAAAACACTAAAGAAAGTGATCACAAACTCCTCAAGTCTGGAAAAAATCCATCACTATATTTTTGAAAAAAAAATTAACAAGTTACTGGATATAAATAATAATAATCTTCATCATAATGACTTCATTTTCTTCATTTGCTGTGACAGTACACACAGTGAAATTTCAGATTCATATTGACAAAGTAATCTTGTAAAACTTTTGTTAATTTGTAGAACAAAAGCAATTCCATTAAAATGTACTGAGGAAAAAGGTAAAACTTCTGCAATATTTCAAAAACAATATATCCCACTATCACAGATTATATATTAAAAAAGAAAAAAATCTTAATTGTATGAAATAATTCTATAACACTCCCTTTTTGTAGCAAATGTGCTTTATTTCCTTTTACTCCAGAAAAGCAGTATTATGCACTGCATGTTCACAATGTCCTTATTTTTTATCTAAGGTAAGAATTTATACAGAAAGATTTGCACTATGCACCATGTGCCATGTGAAGCTTAAGTTACTCTTGTTGGCAAAGCATCAGAAACTATTTCAATCTCCTCTAAGCGAAACTTATCCTTACTTCAGCTGCAGCCAGCGATGTCACCTCCATCAGGTTGACTGCTCGGAAAGCAAACACAGCAGCTGCCAGGACTGAAAGAAAATGTCCAATATTTAAGTTTCTGACTTGATAAGTAGTGGTTAGAATTAATCTTGATATAAAATACCAATTTTCACTCAGTTTAATTATTTTGATTCTGAAGAATAATATACAACAGGTGGTGGTGTTTGAGTGGCCACTCTTAGAAACAGACAGGAAAAACACAACATTAGAAAAGTCTAGGTGAAAATGCCTGAGTTTAAGATGACTAGCTTTTAATTAAAGGAACAAGCGGTCTTATATGTACAAATGGAACCAAAACCTTTTCTCTTCTACTCATCTACTTCATATTTAAAAACTGACCAAACTGAAGTGACGTGTTTTCTTTAAAACCTCCATCTTAAACGTTCATAAATATGAGGACATTATTTAAGTACAAAATTTTTGAAGTGTCTTAAAATATGCCACTTCAAAGGAAAAAATGCAGCAAAAGCAGGGGGACACAATTACTTTAAGTACTGTAGAAGTATTTACCATCTTGTATTTTGTGGAAGGCGATGAATTCATTTACCACTACCAGTGAAGCTGGGAGAACATCCTATGTTCTCTACAGAGAGCACTTAGCATTTTTTGAGCATTGCCATTAAAAAAAATAATACCTGACATGTTTTTTATTAAAGATTAAGTATTCATGCAATTCCATTTTTCTAAATAATATATGCTTTGCCATATATGTAACCTGCTGTCTGCATTCAAAGAGGAACTATTTTCTTCTCATCACAAAATACATTGAAGCTAATATGTATTTGCCTTACATTTACACAGACTTCACAAATTTTGTAAAAATAACTCTATTACCAGCAAGAATTTCTAGAGAATTGTATCCCAGGATTCTGTCCCACAGAAGCAAGAGCTGGTCTGTAGCTAAATAACCAGAAAATGCTCGTACCATCCATTTAAATGAAATTCGTAGCCTACAAACAAGTGATAAACAATAGTTATTATATTTCTGCCTCCCATAATGATCAGACTGTCTATAAATTGAAAATACTTCATTATCCTTCCACATTTCTCTTCCAGGAAGAATAACAATCTTCTTTTGCTGCAGTAGTAATCAATATTTCAATTTGCAACAGCCATCATAAAACTATTTAGCATCTCATTTGTTAAAGTACTAATATCATTCTCATTACCATTCTGATCAAACAATCACATTAGAGTGATCCTCAGCTATTATCACCCTCAATGTTTCATCCTTTCTGCTATTACGCTATTAAGATGGCTACCAATTAAGACAAAAAGGTTTTCAGGTTCTCTTGTGCTTGGCGCCATGAGTTCACTACTGAATGACAGCCTTTGCTCTCTCGCCCCTTCCAGTACCGTCTGCTCTGTGTCTCCTGTCCCCTAGGAAATACATTACTTGGTTCCGTCAGATCCAACATGAATTACTGAAACTTAGCTGAATAATGCAGCATAGAGCATTTCTTACAGAGCAATTCTCCTCCCTTTTTCATAGAGCATACAGAAGAAATGCACAAAGCACACATACACAGGTTAGACAAAGCATTCCATCTGACTCTCAAGGAGAAATGGCACACTGACGTTTATACTTTTGAGTAATTTCCCAAAGTTCTTAAATTAAAATACTACAGAACAGCATTTTCAGAACAATCAATCTACATTTGTAACAAGTCAGAAAGAAGCACTTACGGCTGAGCTCCAATTTCTCGGAGGTGATAAAAGAGCTGGGGCAGATGGGTTTGTAGAAGAGTCTCAAAAAGCAAACACAATGATACAATGCCCTAAAGAAACAAGATCATACCCTGAATACTAACACTCATCCTGCCAAATCTGAGAAAACACTATCAGCACCTAAGTATGCATGAATTTTTAATTCAAGCAATGAAACACTATTAATGATATAATATTCAACATAGGTGAGAAAGGCACAAGCAATTCTAATACCTTCAGTCACTAAAGCCTTACTCCTGCAATTCTGTGTATGTATTAGCAACATACTATGTCCTGATATCTCTTTCAGCTCTGAGTTACTTATGGTGTTCGTATGGCAGGGTTGAAGTACTTAGTGGGTTATTATAGTATGACATTTGAAATATTTCCACTTTGATGAAACAGACCTCAGTTGCACTAAAAAATAAAGGATGTGAGAAAAAATACCTCTCAGATAAGTAAAAATAAACAACAATGGGGATAACTACAAAAAAAGTTAAACAAACAGATTTTAAAATTTGTTTCAAAAATTAACATGGAAGTAAGTGAATAGACTCTGGTTTGACCCTTTCTCTGCTACTAAAGATGGAAAGCACAATACACAGACTTGAAGTGGTATATCAAGGAAAGGATTTTCTTTTAACCAGGAAATATTTTCAAAAAGCAATGTAACTCTTCAGCACTTTTTGAAGGAAAAAAGAATAATTTACTCTGTTTAATTCTTCAGAAATAGAAGCAAAGCAAATTTTTACAACTTCCTACATTCAAGACAGCTGGGCCCGGTCACAAACAGCCAAACTATTTAAACTCATCTAGTAGTACTAAAAAGCACGTGCTGTCATACCAAAATACTTCAGTTAAAGAAACAGACATGAACTTGGTATCACTGAAACAATATCTCTCTCCATATGACTATATTTTAGTCCCTCTACCCAGACAATACTACAGTGTCCACTTACTGTCATTAATGAAAGTGAGTTTGCATTAATGTGACTCCCTGAACTGAGAAACTTTTTAGATTAAAAAATCAGACTCTTATAAAAGACCCCACACCCTCAAAGAATGAGAACTTACTATTTTAATAAGGTACGTGATATTCCATAGGTAAGACTAACACTGACACAGAAAACAATACCTAGACTGGAATTAATTTTCCCCAGCTTGCCTGAAATATTTTATTATATTTAAAAGGATACATTCCAATTGCATAGAAAACCATGTTACTGTATATTATTGTTCTGTAGCAAACAGAATATCAAGTGAGTGGATTTAATTCCTAATGAACTTACAGAGGGATGAGAAGAGATGGAATGGAGTCTGAAGAAAAAACGCACATACATCTCACGGAATATCTGATACAATTTGGAAGGTTCATGGTACAGAAAACAAAGTGGAGCAACTGAAAGGATAAAAGAATTATAATTGACTCAACACTGTAAACTGCTAAAAGAGTTCAATGATTAAGCGCATGAAGTATGAGGAAAACCCAAGTAATTCATAGTCCCACAACTTACAAAAACAGTACTAAACCAATTATTGAGAAAGAAGTATCCAATAACAGTCTATCATTTAGTGTAAAAAGTCAAAGGACATGATACATTCTAGGTATTCTTTCTACATATTTCAAGAAGCTAAATCAATTAGAACCTGCTTATTTTACAGTCCTGGCTCCTGAACCATAAGAAATACGCTGTAAGGAGTGCATCTCTGGGGTGCAGGGCAATGGGATGTCGAACAGTGCAAGTTTTTGACTCAACTAATTTCCCAGTGTGCCATGGGGCCAGTGACGAGCTCCAAACTGATGCCCTACTTGTAAGACTGCTTGGAGACGGATATTGTAAGAATGAAAATATTAAAAAAACAGCTTTTGGTTGCCACAATAACATCACTAAGTGTGACAAACTGATTATTGATATGACCTGTTTATTTCTTACAGGATCTGTAAACCTGAGACATTTGGCAGTAAACTCTTAAGAAGTCTTGTAGTACACCTGATTCAAAATAAGAACTGACTACATTTGTAAAACAGCAGCTATTTTGTAGAAGTCTAGCATATAGATAAATGTTATATGTATTTGCTGCACAAGCATAACCAGTTCCTTGAGACTGATAGTCCATTCACTCAAGGCATTTTCACAGACAGTTGTCCTTACACATTTTTGTGAACAGCCTTTTAATCTGTCCACTCATCATACTCACTGCTTCATTCTACAGGTGCATTCATTTTAGCTGACAGCTTACATTTTAACACACTCACAGTCTTTAACTCTACATTCACCTTCCCTTCCAGTTTTATTTACACTAACTGAGAGATATGGATACATTTATCTGCATATGTATGTATACATACACACATAGATATATGTACATTTTAAAAATATATATACAGATAGATGCATGTGTGAATTTATTTTCATATCCAGATATCAGAGAAGGTGGCTTAATAAAAAAAGTGGTGTCTGTGTATGAGAGGTGGGGTACTAAGGTAGGGTGAGATGTTCACAGAAATGTGTATTTCTGTAGGGGTAAGAAAAGCAGAGGGTGTTACCAGTGTTTATGTTTTTAATGCTTGAAGATGGAGGTGGAAGATTTGCTAGTGTGCATATGTACATAAAGGCCAGGAGGGTAACAGAACAGCCTCTGACTGCTGGCACCCTGACAGTGTATGCAGGCAAACAGGAAACAGGGTATAGGATTTTCATAAGGAACCAGATACTTCCTCATATAGCAGCACAGCATGGAATACAGAGGATGCTCCGCTTGGTCCCAGCCACTGTACCCACGGCCTTGAGCTACATTACCACGCTTCTGCTGCCTTGCTTTTCACCCTCCCTCCTTCTCAGAGCCAGCATATTCTGAGCCTGTGCAGAGAGCGAGGACAGGAGGGAGGGAGGAAAACTCACACCCGAGTTTGGGAGACACTGTTCTCAAGTGCAGGCAAATCCAAACATTTTGAAAAGCAGTTCATATAGAACAAGTGAATGCCTCCTAGTGAGTCCCTAAGGAAGAGTTTGTAACTTAAGTGCTCATTACTTCAAAGACTTTAGATTCCCTACTCAAGTTCCAATTTGCATTTCATATTTATATTGAATTACTTTAAGGATTGTGTGATCATTAAACTTTATTATTAGCAAAACAAAGCATTTAAAGTATAACCTTACAATCTGCTTGCCCTGTGATGCTACAAACACCTTTGATAAATCAAAAGAAAAAACTGAAAAGCCAAAACATCTAATCTCACATTGTTGGAATACAACTACAATAGCTGCAATAACGTCTGTAACCCAAGGAGATTTTTCTGCTTTTTTCCTAAAAATCTTGCTGATATTTGTCCTTTCCTCTGTGCAGTAAATTAGCAACCATTCTATTATGTAATGCTCTTTTAACACCTCTTGCAGGCAAATGGATAGAGCAACACGTCTTTCACATTATTCTTTTTTGTAAGACCTGGTAACTTGGTAACTTGGTCTACCCAAAAGTGAAACACAAGGAAAGAGCACTTTGTTGGTAAACTTTATCCCCCTATTCATATATATTAAGATGCATAACTTAGCTCAACTATTAGCTCTGAAAGAAGGAATTCCCACATGGCAGTGAGCTGTAACATAAGTAAATAAAACAGCCTAAAATTAAAAAAATTATATACAACAATCTTCATACACAAAGAAACATAAAAGCACATACACAAATTTAAAAGCTGCAGAAAATGACACACAGCTTTAAACTGCAATATGAGGAAAAGCAATCCTGAGGTTTCAGTTTAGGAGAGTCACACTTACCATACATAGAAAAGCCATGAAAAGGAATTACACCTACAAAACAAAAGTATTTCTTTTTCTGTTCCTTTATAGTCATATATAATAACTCTATATTTAGTTCAACTCTTTATCCATGCAAAAAAAAATTATTCCCCCCCACGTTTATGAAATTGTATTCTGCCTATGTCAGGAATAAAGTATTTCCTTGTTACTGCACCTGCATAGATCTCCATCTTGTAAATTCTTAAGTACAGTATCACCTACGTCAGTACAACCAATTACATGCTTAAACACAAGCTATAGTTCCAAGAAAGCCAAATACAGCTCAGTTTCCATGAAGTTGTTACATAGAATCTTTGCTGATATCAGAACCTAATTTCAGATAAATGACAATCCATAAATGTCATGCACTGACAAGAATGGAGTAGGAAAAAAAAAAGGAGGCCAAGACCTCTAGTAATTCATGTAGTACTCAGATAGAACATTCCCAGTACTTGGCAGTTGTAGCATGACAGCTCTCTCCTCCTTTCCAGCTCATCTTAGCTCCCATTCACTAGATTTTAAGACTGGTAAGGGGGAGCTGCTTAGGCAAAAATCACAAGAACAATGCTTCATGGCTACAAAGCTGCAAGGAATTGTGGAAGCAAACATGGAAAAAAGTGAAACAAAAGTATGTGCTGCAACTGAATCCACTGAAATAGAGAAGACACAAAAGACAAGGCCAGAGACACAGATTTAAGTCTGCTGATGTAAGGCCTTGAAAGCAAGAGCAAAGAGCTTCAACTTAAAATACAAATACAGGGAAAGGATTCAATAAGGATTGAAATGGTCAAGGTAAGAGCTGAAAAAAAATTAATAACTGAAGTTATAACAACAGCAATGATATTAACAAAATTACATACATTAGTGTGTCTGAAGTTTTAATACGAACATACATTTTGAAAGGCAAAGACTTTAGGGTGTGGTTTTCTGTGCACTGAAAAGCTGGGAGGTCAGCCAGTTTCAGCATGCATCATTCAAATCCTCTAAGTGCTGATACAAGACTGAATACAAGCTGCTGCACCACCAGTTGTTTTCCTTCTTCCCACACACATAGGCAAACTCTAACTACGAACAGCAGGCTGAATGTGGGTTTAGAGTAGTTTCAGTCCAGCTTACTCCTTTAAATTAATGAATTTCACAGAATAACAGCAAAACATAACTTGCAATAGAAAAAAAGTTATCGTGTATTTGAGAAAAAAATCCTGTATCTTTCCAATCTACCACTAGAGGAGGCAAGAGTATAATTCATACCATTTGGAGGATAGAAAACAGCATACTCTTCCATTCCAAGTTTTCCTGTGAACAATCAAACCACAAAGAAAATGTGATTCAGCTGTAAAAAGGTATGAAGATTTAAACTATTTAAATTTAAAAAGTAGACTTTAAGTTACAATTACAAAAATCATAGCTAATTACGTTATTGACCTGATATTGTCTAAAACATGAAAGCAATTCAACGAGACAGGTACAGTGTCAGATATAAAACTGAAATGCAGCACCAATAAAGAAAGATGACGAACAACAAAAAAGAGGAGGAAAACATCAGCAATGCTGCTCCATTGAGATTTTATCTGGGAGTGTCTAGGGACACTATCTAGGGACAAGAAAGACATTTAAACAGACACAGCCACAGACAAAAAATATTCAAGGGCTCATTAGGTCTGTAACAGAGAGGAAGACGGATGTTCTAACAAACAAATATTTAAGTAATCTGCTGGATACAAAAGACTTAATTAAGTCACAAAAATCATTGATCATATAGACTGACCATATAACTTTTTTATCTTCAATGCAAAATGAACACATTATCTTTTAAATTTAATTAATTTAATATTTTAAATTTAATATAATTTAAAATTATATTTTAAAACCATATTTTAACTATAGAACTTAATAAAATCCATTAATAAAATTAAACAATTTATTTAGAAATATAAATGTGTTATTAAGCATAATTACAACTAATTAAAACTTGCAATTATTTTAGTTCTAAAATGAGAACATTCAACTAAGAATTTAATTAATTACATGAAAATTTATAAAATCTTCAGAGATCCTTTTGATCTCTGTGTATTCTGTTCACTTGTCACAGTAGAATTTAGCACACGGAACTTTTGTCAGGTTCAATGGAATCTGGACCTTGGTATTTTCCTATAGCATGAACTGACTAAAATAAAATAAAAATTAACCTGCAAAACTCCTGCCTACTACCCCATGAAAACAAAATCCAATATTTTCCAATTATACAAATGAGTTGTTCCATTAAACTAAAGAATATTTTCACCTTTTCCTTTCAATAGTTTGCTTGTTGTGCAGCAAGGAATTATAATCTGAGAGGAGAGTATTTTTAGCATAAAGCCCATCTCTTGGAAAATTAGCTAAAAATAGGACATACAAGCCTTTTGGATTTACACTGCACAGATTTAGGTACCAGCAACATCATTCCCCACGTATGTCTAGGAATATGCAGGATGTTCCCCATAGCTGTGTTTCTGGGCTGCCATAGCTCTGTGTCTGAAGTGAAACCTGGGATCCCACTGCTGTTCTGCTCTCAGGTGCGCCCTTTGCTCATTTCAAGGAGTAGGTAAAGAAAACTCCATAATTCCGTTGAAGAGAGTAAAAAAAGCAATAAAAAAGGCAATAAAAAAATCAGAAAACAAACATTACTTTTAATGACACAAGAAGCAGCAAGAAGAAAACTGTCAGCAGAAGCCCTGCTCAAAAAAACTACTTAGGGATCATATTTGGCTAAATACACAGGCAGCAGGGACCAAGGAAGTAAATGGGAATGTTCAAGGTGAAGAAACGGATGGGGAAAAAAAAGGCAGGTGAGGTTCTAAGAAGCACGGAAACATCCAGAGGAATGGCATCAGAAGTTGGCAGAGAAGGCAAGTGGACTAAATCAAGAAATTTAAAGATTGTTAAGAAAAATAATGAGACCTCAAGTCCAAGAATATCCAAAAATCAGCTAATACTCTGGAAGATGCCATGATTTTAAAAAAATCAGCGTTAAGTACACTTGGTAAAGCTCTACTCTTCTGCAGCTTTGAACAGAGACCACAATTCTCCAGCAACATGTTCTGCTCCTGTCTACAAACATTTGCAAAAGTCATTACTTTGGAAAGACAACATTCTACAACGACTTCCAGTTGCTAAATTTATTGGAGTTGCAGAGGCCAATATTGTCTATTTAAATTTCTAGCTCTGATGAAGACAGACGTTGTCAAGATTTTATCATATTGTCATAGTTGTGTTTCATTTCTTCTGGTAAAACACTGGAGAATTATACAGAGAAAACTGGAGGAAAAGAACAACATCGCAATCTGGCCTTTATGTGATCAGCTCCTAAACTGCCATAATAGAATCTGTGCAGAAGTCAACTGGATACATGGAGCTTTTATTAACATTCTTTTAAGTGTAGTCTACTAAGTGTAATGAACACAAAGCAAATTCACATACTGTATTACGGCAGCAGTAAAAAAAAATCTACACAATCTTTTTAAAAGCGACTCTTTTTACCTCGTATGTATGACTTGGGTGGGGTGGCACTACTGTAAGTGAAGTGCTCCAACACAGATGTATCTCGGGAAAAACACAGTAACACCTGCAGAAAAGAAAGTCAGCTGACTAACTGGATCAAAGCAATGTCAAACAAATTTAAGGACTTGCCTTAAATAGCATCTCTCACCAACTAAGTATTTTCCTGTTCAAATTTCCAGGCTCACTTTGAACTTGCTATGATTTTACACTCACTTTCATTTGTTATCAGTTATATATCCACATTCTTCAACTCTCTTCCTTCCCTCTCAGCAGGTGTTTATCCCCTTCTGTCACAACATTAGTGACTGTGCATGCACCTGAGTGCTTTTACATCTTTTAGACTGTTTTTCTATTCAGTTACTATGACCTGGGGATGTCCCAGTAAGTGAAAAAACAAATGAAATATTTACATTCTCGGATGTTTGCAGCTCTGGAAGAACTTACATTTGATTAATTCCCAGGATGTTTACAAAGTGTTTGCATGAAATTCAGCTCTTTAAAAAAAAATATTATAAAGTTCACTTTGTATCCTAAAGTTCAGAAATGCACATCGTATACTGTAAAGTATATTTGGGGTTTATTGTTTACATAAATGAAAAAACTATTCACTGTTTTATTTTATTCACTGAGTATAAAATTGAACAGTAAAAGCATTCATAGAAAAAAAATAACAATAAAGAATCTCATCCTATCTGGAGCTGTAAAAAATGTAGTAATTAGAATTGTACTTTAAAACCATCATGTTTTCATGCACTGAAAGGCTGCACTATGAAGAAGGTACACAAGAGGGCAGACATAAGGCAGACTTCAATTCAATGCTGACTTCTGCACACCTGAATCCCTCTGTGTCAAGGTTTAAGTCCAGCTGGAAATTAAGCATCACTCAGCTGCTCGCTCAACCCCTCCCTCTCCCCCTCCACCCCGGTGGAATGGGGAGGAGAATCAAAGTAAAACATGTAGACTGAGATAAGAACAGTTTAGTAAGTGAATAATGGCAAATGATAATAACAATGACAATAAAAAGACTAAACCCAAACCCTTTCCAAACCCAGATTGGCCCTTCCAGGTAACTCCCCCCAGTTTATATACTGGGCATGGTGTTCTGTGGTGTGGAATGTCCCTTTGGTCAGTCCCAGCTATGCTCCCTCCCAGTTTCTTTTGTGCACCTCCTCATTGGCAGAGCATGAGACAAAGAAAAAGTCCTTAGGATAAACGCAACCTAGCAAAAAACCAAAATATCAGTGTGTTATCAACACCATTCTCATTCCCAATCCAAAACATAGCACCATAACAGCTACTGAGAAGAAATTAACTCTACCCTAGCTGAACCCAGGACACTCTGCTCTTGAAGATTTTAGGAGTTTGTTTGAATTGCAGTCAAGGTGCAAAACGTAGAAATGTTTTAGACGGTGTTTCACTACATAATTTATTGTGAATAAAAATTAATGGATTTTTCCTTCCCACTGATTGGTGCAAACATCTTCCACATACCTGCATTTGTCAAAAGGAAACATGCAAAATGAAACACCTGAGCATCACTGCTTTAAATTTTTTTTTTAATGGAAAGCAGGTCATATTTTGAGACTTTTTTCTTTTTTGAACCTCAAAACTATTTCTCAAACACAAACATCTTTTAAAAACGAATATTTTATTTATCTCAAACAGTTTAAGCTAAATATTATTTTTGTGCAATACACAATGATGTTCATAGCTGCCAAAATATCACTGACAATAACAATGCACAGGCAAATGTAATTCTATGTGTATGTTAACTGAGGTGAAAGAGAAACTAATCTGAAAAGGACATAAACTATGTTCTCTCATAGGAGAAAGAATGTAACCTTCATTTGAGGCCCTCTTTTTTAGGAATACGGTGTCCAGTACTAGTATCTGGAAGTCTTTAAATGAAGACTCTGCATCTTTATAAGAGATAGACTCTGGGTGAGGTTCTTTGCATGTGTTCATCATGCAGGATGTAAGATTAAAGTATTCAAATTGAACTTCTGGCTGAAATAATGAATTTACAAATTTACTAATCCATGTGTTATTTTTCTCATTAACAGAATCATAGTGCTAGAGAAAACAATGGCACAAACCTCTTTTCAAGTACAGAAATATTTGGCAAGCTAGTGGGCATTTATAATCCAATTGAAAAGAAAACCTCTGAATTCAAAACACTGAGGGAAAGAAAAAACCCAAAGTCAAAGCTTTTATCAAAAAGAAATTACTTTATTAAAAGTACTTGTATTTTATTTCAATAGTTATGAAGAAGTAATAAAAATATGTAAACTTTGGGATAAAGAAAGAAAAGATATTAAAGTAAATAAATGACATCATTTCAGTGTTCTTCCTGAAAAGGATTGCATGCTACTAAAGACGTACCAATAATCCAACAAAATATCTTTATCAGTATTTTAAGCCCAAATTTTCTTGTTTTGATGGACATTTTATCTATTCCACAACACACAAAGGATACACTCTGCTCAATGACTTGGAAGACTTAAGAGGCAGTAACTAGTCATGAAAAAAAAGCCACAAACCCAGTGCAAACAGAGAAATAATGTATCTGGTTCAAACTAACATTTTCATTATCTATCTTATTTAGCCAATATTTAATTCCATTTATCATATTAAATCAATAAATAATATCCCATATCACAGTGACTCATACTACAGAATTTTTCCACGGGCTATAGAACAAAATAATTTGGCAGAAAAGCATTTGCAAATTAGGTTGGAAGAGGAAATTATCAAGGAAAATGGATAACTTTCTTCTAGAGTAGAGTCTGAAGAATACCACAAAATAGCAAACAAAACTAGAGATACAAATAATTAGAAGTTTGAGATATTCTCTACCTCAAAGCTTGGCAGTAAAACTAGCCACATAATTTTTCAAAGATTTTCGTTGAGTCTCCTTCAAATTACTAAAGACAGTTTAGTCTTTTTTATGATTTTCATTCTGTAGCCATTCTTTTAGTCAATAGAGATATTAAAAAATGGGAAACATTCAACTGGGTTATATATTGAGAATGGCGAACAAAATCTATTTCTGATGGTCTTAAAAGATGAAATTATATACTAGTTCATACTTCTTCATAGCTTATAATCCTGTGTCTACTGGAACTGTCAGTTAATGAGTAATTAATGCCATTGTAAGTCTACATAATGAATGAAAAACAAATAGGAATGAGATTTTCACATCCAAGATGAAGAAACAGTGTTACAGTAATGAAGATCATATTTGATCAAGAAAAACCTGGTCAAATATCATTGATATTTATCAATGTTTGAGTTGTCATTATTCAGTTTGCAAATTTTAATTCTGAAACAAATTCAGATACAGATCTTAATACTGCACCTATTTTTCAATAAAAAAGGTCAACAATTTCATGAGGTTATAGTTTTAAGTACTAATGTTTAAATGCTTTTATGCTAAACTATATGTAGACATACTTGAATAGTATGTTTAAATAGTACTGCATACTGTCATATCTATATGGACTAAGCAGCATTAAGGACAGTTTCTTGCCTAGTTAAATTACTACCAGTTTTACGTATTCCTGTCAAAGAAGAAATTATTTAGTTTCACATAGCTCCAAATGAAAAAATTAAGCAAGTCTAACTTAACAGATGTGACTAATGAAATCAAAAGCACTGTGGAAATGTTAAGTTTGCTGCATGACAGTTATGTTGACACTGCAATCAACTACACATTAGGAAATTCAAAGATGCAATCTCCTTCTATTTATGGGCATTTGATAGGCAGCAACAAAGATAATTCTTTATAAATTAGCTGTATTCCTGATTGCTAGAAACAGCTCTGCAATGGGAGCAATCCTACAAGTAAACATACCTATCACTACTTTATTCAGAATCAATGTCTGTAATTTAAAAAATACGTCAATACAATATCTTTTATGCTTATTGCAGTAGGTCACTGTAAAGCAATGGGTTTTTTTTAAATGGAACCCTAAATATACTTCTCAAGTCTGAATTTCTCTGTACACTACAGCTTTTAATTGTTGGGGATTATTTACTGCAAAGCTGACAAGGGCAAAAATATGGCTGACGTATTTTCCAGCTTGGTGCACTGGAAAGACATTGTGCACGGTCCTTCACAGTAGGAGTTTTAGAAGCTTGCCCTGCTTAATCTGTGTAAGTGTACAAGTTTGTTATGCAGAAGTGAAAGTATATGCAATGCAGCAAATGGATGTATCTGTCCCACTGTACTCCACCGTACAAAGGCAGTCCTCTCTCCAAAAATGATACAATCCCACAGGAGTATAATTCCTAGTTTTCTAACCAAAAAAATTGTTACATACCTGATATAAATAATCCTCAAATACAAAATAGTAGTCATCGTTGCTTGCTGTCAGCTTAACATCCTGTAATAAAAAATACAAGAGTTTGAAGCCAAAAGACCTCTCTTCAGACTCCCATTGAGGTTAAATTTAACATGATAGAAGACACAGTTTCACCTTCATTCAAAGAACTATAATTAAGTTTAGACTCCATAATTTAAAATTAAAAAATATTATATTAACTTGATGATTAAGTATTCAGAGTTGAAACTTGAAATGGAAGCAGTCATACCCTGTTGGTTCTTTCTCACAAACCCAGTTTTTCCTTCAAATGAAGATACCATTTCTTTACAACTTAATGGTTCAACTCAAATGTCTTCCAAGAGAGACAACACAGGCTCAAGGAGTGAGTTCACAAATAAAAGTTCATACAAATTATTTTTACACTCCTCAAAAGCAAACCATCTAGTATTTTCCTTGTTAAAAAATCAACAAGATACCAGTGTGATGAGCACATAAATCACTCACCATTTTATGAATTACTTACTTTGTAAATCAGGCTGTCCACTAAAAGGTCATGCTGAATCACATTTGACTTCAGCTGTTCATAATACAAGATGTCCTAAAATTAAAAATATTACCATCAACTGTCTGAGACATGACCTGAATTTATATTTAAACTAAAAAAATTAATTTTCAGCAAGAAAAGGGAGCATGTATTCAAACTGAAAAAGCAGTGCATATTTATGAAGCATCTATCATGGTTTATTCCAATTTAAGCTCTAAGAATTGAGATTTGAGATATTGTAAAATGACTTTCCCTTCAAATAATTAATCAAATGAGGATGAAGGGACTAGTTCAAACCAGAGACCCGTATCTTCCATCTTTTGGTTCTCTACACCTATAACCTTTTCAATGCTCAAAATCATTAGGTTTTATTTCTTTGTTACCCTCTATTTTCATGCACTTCTCCACCAATAGGCTCTCTCTTATCTTTAAGCACTAGTGAGTTGCTGAAAATATTTGACATTAAACTAGTATGAACCTGTAAACAGTTTAAATTTGTGCAGAGATGAAATTATAAATTAAATTTATGAAATATAGATTAAATATAAATAAAAAAACTGGTGAAGAGCACAAAGAACTAGGACCTTGTTTTAAACTGCAATTATTTCCTGAATGTCTATAGAACATATTGAAACGATAGGGAAGCATCTTTTACTTATTCTATCCCTTCCTTCTTAGAAAGAGCTTGCAAAGGAGAAACAGAATTAAATATCGCTCTGTCATCATGTAACTCCCAAATCCCTAAATACCACTCTGCCATTACACCTACAGTTGAATAATAGTTTCTGATTGAACTCACTGATAAATTAAATCAGCCATCCCAAAGATGCTTTCCACTTCACAAAACTATTTTGATTTCAAGGTATTTATATGGACACCACACAAATATTTGTATATTCCAAGCTTTACAGATTTACTGCTGTTTTCTTTGATAAATGGACAAGTCCAGAGTAAGGATTTAAAGAAGAAGTGGAAAGTAAGATGAAATTTTGAGAGGGAGAGAATGGTGAATAGTACATACTTAGAAACTATTAGAATTAATGTATTACTAAACTGTTAAGTTGAAATGAGGACAAAAGCTGTATTTATTAAGTATTGATGCCTCCCACAGGGAAAATATTTAAATTTTCCTTTTGAGAAATAAAAAGGGGAGGTATAAATATTACACTATTTCTTTAGGAAGGATCAGACATAAATATTTACTAAATGCAAATTATCTGCAGTATAAACATAGCATTCTGTTCTTCAAAGCTACGGAGAGCTATCTGAATACTCAGATGATAATTTTAAAGCATCAATACTGTAGTCTAATCAAGCATAACACTGCCAAATGAATAACCTTTTTTTTTTGCCATCTCCAATGACTGCCTATATTAAAACACAAGAAGCTAATATTAAAAAAAAAAAAAACAACCAAACCAAAGAAACGACAAACCAAAACCAAAACACATGACTGGGGGTTGGAAGTAGATGATCTTTAAGGTCCCTTCCAACCCAAACCATTCTACAATTCTAAGAAGACCTGAAGGACAAGCTATTCACTTGAAATAGAACTCATGCAAAAAGAAGTTTAGGAAACACATCAGAAATCATTAAAAAAGAACTTGCCAAGCAAACACAATTATAACCATTCTAGGAATAAAGGTTTTAACTCATTACTTGTTATTCATTCTCTCTTAAATTGTGATTCCCGCAATGCAAAATGAATCTGGGCTTGACAATTATGCCAGGTTTTCAGCCACAACTTGACTACAAGAGGATCTTGCCCATGTCTCTTAATAAGACAAGAGGCTTGCAACTGATGCTGTATTAATAGACTTATTCCTTCGATCTGAATCCTAAACAAGATTTAGTTTCAAGACAGGACTCTCTTGTGATCAGTCTCACACAGTGAGGAATATTTTAAAAGCCTCACTCAGCCTTTAAAAAAGATTCAAATCTCCTTTTACTATTTATTGGCTGCATTTCTTCCTCCAGATGAGAAATTCCACTACTAGCGAGTTTCAGGAGTGTCCAAAAATGTGTTACATTTCTTACGTTATTTAAAATGTTTTCAGTTATAAAACAAAAATCTTACCATTTTATCTGATTCAACATTTCTTCTTTGTCTGCCAAATCTTCATGTAACATTGATTTTTAAACTTTTTCCCTTTTAAAAATGTGTTGCATTTTTATATAGACATAGTTTCCTGAAAAATATGCATTTTTTTATACCACATCTCCAAATATACTCATCTTTCCAAACTGAAATAAAGTACACTTCAGGACTGCAGTGACCAGCCTTCTTGACCTTACAAAGCCACATCCCAAAATTTCACCCAAAACATTCATATTGTATCCACCTGAGAGCACAGGGGAGCTCTGAATGGAGCTCATGGGCAAGGGAGAACAGCATCTTTCAGCAAAACCCAGCAAGGCTTCTTTAGGCAGAAACTGGCAATTCACCTTCTCTGAAATGAAGGTTTGGGTTACTCAGCAGCCTCTGTGCCGGCACAGTCCATGTGTGTCCTGTCAGCAAATCCCTGGCACTAGAGCTACACCCTCACTGATGAACTGTTGGCAGGTCATGACCCATTCTCAGTTATCCTTGCCATGGGATTGCTCTATTGCATTTAACTCTCAAATCTAACAAGGACAAAACAAAAACCGAATCAGATTACATAAAGAGAAAATAGACAAAAGAGTTAAAGGAAGACCCTCCTGGTAAATCCTTGAAGAGGGTCCAAAGCTTATTCTCCTTTCACCAGAGACCTGTGAAATCTACTTGTAAAGTACATCCTTCTCCAGCTAAAGATGATGGCAGTCTGATATTGCAGCTGAGTTTCCTGCTGTTTGAATGGTAGTGGGGACTTTTGGCTATTGATCCTAATCTAAAAAAACCTTCTGATAATGTAGATATACATAATGCTCCATTGTGAACTTATCACCTCACCTATTTATTAAGTTTTTAAACCTTGGAAACTAGATTCAGTAAAAGCTATAGCAAAGCAAAGGATTACTAAATTTTGCATGCGGGAATTTTCAGAACTAAGATTTTCCACCTATTAACTAAAAAAAAAATTAGAGGGGAAGAAAAAGACCATCAGATAATGAACAAATTTATTTCTTAAGCACTGTTTCAGTAGCATGCAGGGAATAAACAATCGTGTAACATGATGAACAGAATGAAAAAAAATTAAACAGATTCTCAGAAAGTGTGTGCCATCCATTTCATGCAATGAGACAGACAACCCACAGGAAATAACTGTGATTCTGTGATTCAAGATCATATGATTAAAATATATATACAACAAATTGGACTGTTTACACAGACAATATTAACTGTGACACTGTTCACCTTTCAAATGTTTGTCTTTGCAACCTTACAAAGGCTCTTTTAATACAGTTCCTCTAACGTGTACTGTTACAGATGAAAACTAAGAAACCATTCATTTGTCAGGCAACGTGTTTACACATTTCTAAATAATCTTGCATACCGAGCTCGCAGTTTATCATTTTTATGATTGCAATGCTAGATTGTTAGTATCATCCCTTGCTTGGCTGTATATTAGCTCTATACAGAGGCTGAGCTTTACTGAATAAAATTTTCCAAATAACTATATTGGATGCTAGCACGCACAATGCTGCCCATACCAAACTCTCATAATGTTTTACATTAAAGATAGGAAATTCATGGTTCATGTGATTTAGAGATTCATATAGCTATAAATGTAATAGAGCCTAAACTGCAAATCAGAAATATTACAGCAAGGAACATCTGCAAACAGACAACTCCAGCAGAGAAACCATTTACAAGAGGTAGAGAAAAGAAGTGTTAGATAAATCCATAAAGTCTATATGAAATTCAGCAGATCATAAAATATGTGTATGGAAGCTGCTTTGCTATACTTTACAAAAAATAAAGCCATGTATTCAGTCCATGCAAGAAGAGCATCTCAGGGTGTTAGCATTCTGACAGTAGTCACAGCTTACTTCTGTGAAACACTAGTAAATGCAATGCTTAAACTGAAACACAGCTATTCAGCTTATAACATAGCTGTGGTAAGCCATGTGCTATCCTGCCTGATCCATGGGCAGTCTGTCTGCTAGGTCTCATTCAGAAAACTATCTTCTAAATGCATTTATATTTCCAGTACTCAAAGTCCATAAAACAACTTCAACTTAGAACCCAGGATAACAAATGTTACGCAAAAATAGTCTTGGAAAAGAAGACAGAAGATTCTGAGAGCTGTTACATTATAAGAACAGTTTCAGTTTTGCATGACAGAAAAACATTTGTAGGCACTTACTTCAGAGCTTAAATTATTTTCTCCAACACAGTGTATCTTGTCCCGACTTGATAATTTGTTTTTCATGAGGAGTGAGGGTGCATTTTGTTCCACTGTTTTTCAATCCTTTATTTCAACAATCTCAAAGTAGTAGGCTAATTTCCCAGTCTGCATCACTTTATCTGTCCTTACCACTTTGTCTTGATGTTATCGTTACCATTTTCTAGACACTTGTCCTCAGAGTTCTTTCAGCATCATCACAAAGTATTGTCTCACCACTGATTCCTTGCACACAGTCTACTCAGTTCAGTCTCAAGGCTCTGGACTCTGCAGAATGTCTCCTAACTGCACTCAGTCTCAGAATATTGTATGTGTACATAGTATATTTTTCTTTTTCATCTATAGCTGACAAGTATAATTTGCTAAGTGTATAAAAAATTATAAGGTAAAATATTATGTACATATAAAAGCTTCACATCAAAGTTTTCCCAGTCATGCAAAGATCTTAAAGAGGTATTTAACTTTTTAAGGTACATTAAATATATATATTTACATACATATTCTGATACTGCAGAAGATTTCATTGTTGAGTACTTGCATCAAATATAAGGTACGATGAAAAACTGTTGCTGTACAAGGGAACATGGAAACAACCTACATCTTACTAGCTCCTCTCTTTTTGATTGTACATATGCAGAGTATATGTCTTAATATATAAAGCAACTTATAAGATATGCACATGCATATGATGACAGGGTCAAACAACCACAAAAAAGATATAATGCATCTTCTTTTTACAAAACTTAGCAAAGGTAAGAGAGGTTCAGTCTTCTTCCCAGATCTTTTTTCTTGCTCCCTTCTAAAAAAGTCAATATGATATAAGAAAATCTCAAAGGCAGTCAGATCAACTGAATAATTTGTTCTACAGTATTTTGCTCACATATCTATTAAAAATTAGGAAGAGCGGCAAAGACTTCACCACAGCATAGAGCTTTGTAAATCATAAAATGTTTATCAGTTTCTGCGACAACTCAGTAAAGCATTTCTATTTTGGAAAAAACATCAGTAGAAGATATGCACTTGCACTTTTGTGTTCTCACCTAGTCTTCACATTTTACTGTCCCTTTGCTCCTTACCTCTGGCTGATTAGAAATGTTAAGAATGAGGGCCCACAGATCAGCTCGGAGTGCTGTTGGACATCCCTGACGAACATATTGTTGAGCTGCAGCACTATCTTGCTCTGCTAAAACTGTAAGAAACAAAGCAGGTAAAGAGTTGAAGCAGTGTAAGACTTCTATCAAATACCTTAATTTTTAACTTTAAAAACTGGCTTACCATGCTGTAAGCATTAGTTAATAGGAAAATACTGAAAAGTTTTGGTTTCCACAGTGCAATTTTTAAGTAATTCCTTGGGAAACAAGGCATTTGGTATTAATCAGCAAGGCTGTACTACTGTCTGTCATAAGACAGCACTTAGTATGTACACATGACTATATCAAGGCTAGTTGCAGCTTCTAAGCTGGCATCATGCAGAACAAGCAGCCATTTACAGCCACAAAATACCCTGAGTGGTATCTCAGTTCAAATAGGAGATTGCCACTCATTCTGGCTTTTTTTGTGTCTCCCTTCTTTTCATGTTAACCACATGAGTATTTTCACAGATAACTGTGGGGCCAGAATTTTCCATTCCAGAGTGTAGCATCATGTTCTCTCATTATTGGTATATTTACTCAAGAGGATAAAGACTTTCTTGAAAGATGTTGATTTGCCTTCATACTGACATAAAACAAATACTCTACTGTTGACAGGTTTGCTTATATGGATCATTGTTGTGAAGCTTTAGGCTACTCTGTCACAAGGGTCTCAGGCGGAATATAGTACCGTTCATACCACAGAGGAGATTATTTCGTTCCCTACTTAAATCCATAAACTTAAAAGACAGACATCTTTAGCTATTGTAATCTGGTAGAAGTGTTCCCCACCCAAGGTTATGTGATTAACTGTACCCTCATACTCAAAATGTCTTTCACAACAGAGAGTTGTGAGAAATTCCTGTGTTATTATCGAGACACTAAATAAGTGTTGGACTGCTACTTGGAAGTTTCCAAATCCATTTCCTGTAATTTTTCTGAAGTGTCTATGAAACAGCTTGCTTTTCTGTATCTCACTGAATTGGAAATTGGCAATATCTGCCCTAATGCCACTTAGAAGGATGAGGTTTGGAATTAGAAATCTATCTAATTGATTTTTCTTTGCTTCCCTTTTCTCTTAAATACTGAATAGACGAGTTTGCCAAATTTCTGTTTAAGCTGCAGAGCTCTAATGCAGCCATTCTATAATCCTTTGTTGCTGCACAAAGAGGGCAAAAAACCCCAAAACATTCCTACATTCTCCACAAAACTTCAGAAACACTGTGATTCATCTCAGTGTTCATGACTGTTTACCTTACTTTTTCTAACTGACATACAAAATATTTAAAAGTAGTTTTGCTATATACAAGATGGGTTTTACTAAACACAACAAAATAAAATCCTCAGACTTGACAATACATCTAATATAAAAGCAAAATCAATACCTCAGTGGCAAACAAAGTCATAACTAAAACCATTACAGCATGCAGCAGGACTCCCACTGAATGAACTGGGATTTCAGTTTATGGTCAAGATGCTTAACTTACATTTGTACAAAATGTTTAGTCTTTGCATATAGGAAAAGCTAAAGCATTCTCTAAAACAGAGCTGCTCTGCACAGACAAGAGACAAGGAATAAGAATGACAATGTGGAGTTGAATGAATCACTCAGGAAGTCCAGGAAAGCTGATTTATTTGGAAGAATGGGAAAAGAACAGAGAGGTGGACAGTACCTAAGGAGTTGCTCTTGGATTAGAAAATTGACAGTGAAGGACAGAAAGATGACAACAAAAGAAGTAAGAAAGGAAGAAAGATCATTGTTTTGTTAGTGCAACAAAAAAATTAAGATGGAGAACTTTTGGGACAGTATCCTGCCTATTTTTTCCTTTGATGGTGCTAATGCTCAGCAGGAATCAGAAGAGACAGTAATGAGTAAATATTGGTGGATTTTAACCATTTCTTGCATGTTTCTTCTATAAGCAAACTTAAACTATTAAATTATTATTTCTTTTATCTTTCCCTTTCTTTTATAGGTTATTTCTTAACCTACAAAAAACAATCCTGAAACTTTTTCAGAAAAAGCAGTATAGAGAGACAAATAAGTGAATTTTCCATAGCGGCTAAGTACTTCAATATTCTGAAATTGCAAATGATCATTAAAAAGAATATTCTGACACAAAGGCATAAATCCCGTTACAGTAATGTGAACTTTGCGTGCAGAGAATGGTGTCCACAGAATTCTGATTTTAAACTGAAATTCAGTAGTAGAATAAGTTAAGTTGTCACCAAAAATATATGTCTATGTGCTTCCTGTTTTGTTTTTATTGAAACATCTGTGGAGCTTTTTATCTGGTAGCTACTGGTAGACTGCAAATGTTTGCTTTTCTGTCTTTGCCTAATGACAACAGTATTAGAGACTGTCTATCCAAATTACAATGGTTTGTGCTAGTCTAATTCTTAAAATTCTAAGAGCTACATGCAAATTAAAATACAAATCTATTAAATGCACAGTTTATTACAGATAAAAACAGATCCATACCTTTCTGCCCAACACGTACATGCTCATTTTCAAAGAATTCTAGAAAATAAAGACACAGAAAGGAACAATAAAAACTAAATGAAAAAGAAGACACTCCAGCTGAAAATGCATTTTGTATTTTTACCACACACCATTACATTCAGTTGCTATTTACTGCTAACATCACTAAAAGTCAACCTGCATTGAAGTCCTTTTTCCAAAACTACCTTTGTGTTTCAAAAACACAAATATCAAAGCAGCACTATACTACACAAACCTAGATTTTTAATTAGGCAAGTTTCCATTTAAAAAGAAAAATCATGTGATACTACAGTGAGTTCCATTTTTACATGGAAAGACCATTTTAAAACTGAATATTAATATATGGATATGTCCTGTAATATTTTCTTGACCATAGTTATTTTAAATATGTTTGTATGTATGTATGCACATGTATAGATATACATATATGCCTATCTGTTAGCTGGATTAACATTTATTGATAATTTCTATAGTTTTGGAAACAGGTGATGTGGTTCTCTAGCTCCTGAAGTGTTCAAACATACTGAAATTAACATATTCTAAACTTAAGGTGATGATTTTAAATCTTCTCCAAATCTGACTCTTCATGCACGCAGTGTTTTCTATTATTAGCTATATTTTACTACAGAAATTACTACAATTATACTTACAGAACAAACATTTATGGTTTACTATGGAAAAAATACACATTTTTTTCATCCTTTCAAAGTGTTCTACTCATTAGTGTTCTGTGTGAATGACTGAAACATGGCATTAGCTTACCAGGAGGCACTTGTGCTGAATCATCAATACCTAGTTGTCCTATATTTAAGCCTAGTTCACTAAAGTCTTCTTTCTGAAAAGAAACAGAACCATAAAAAAAGTAATCAACATTGTTTAATTCTCTAAATCACTTGAGATTGCTTCTGAAAGGCTTAATGTATTTTCTAAACCAAATTAAGTTCTTCTAAATGTATACATTTAAATAGAATCTCATACCAATTCTTACTCTAGTTTTAGTTAAAAACCCTAGGTTGCATGTCAAGTATGAGCTACACCTGGATGTAGTAAAGTGGTGAAGGAAAGATCAGGTTAAGGATCTCTAATTCCCATCTCTTTCCCAACTCAGGTGAAAATTTTTCTACTAGCATAAAATCTTCAAGAGCCTCATCAGTGAAGCATTCAGAAAAACTCTCCTATTTTCTAATTATAATATCAAGCATTTCTTTTCATTTACAACCTGTCAGTAAAGGGATTTAAAATCATTTTGAGAAGAAAGTTGGAAGCTAACCCATTGTCAGGCTACTGATCTTGTACAGCAGGAATTAAGATGTGCTACAAATTTGAAGCTTCTTGTACAGAAAAAAATGGTGAATAACAGGTACAGAAGTGTATTTTTGGCACAAATTAAACCTGTGTGGCATAAAATTAAAACTTCCCTACTAGCAGAAAATTTACTGTTTATGTTTAATTTTTCATAAAAAATATCTTTTCATTGAACTTCTTTATGCTCTGTATTTTAACTACATATTTAAATTGATTTTCACTTTCAAAAGGAGAAACTTATGATGATACTAACATTCTTTTTTACCCTTCAGAATAATTTTCATTAGCAAGAAAAAATAACTCTCACAGAAACCTCTTATAAGAAAAAAATATACTTACCAATTCTGGAATGTCTTTAACTTTTAAAGGAACCTGAATCAGCCCCAGATGATTTCTGAAACTAGGTTGTTCTCCATTTTCATAATTTGGGTTTCGAAGATTCATCAGTACCTTAAAAATTGTAGCTCTGTCATTCCTTGCTTACATTCAGAACTCTGCTCAACATCATCAGTATTACAAACAGTACATTCAGCATAAAGCCATTTCCCACAACTTATATATATGGACCCAAACGATCAAATTATCTCTTGACATTTTCAAAATCAAAAAGAATTGAATTTTTTAAGGAAGCTAACATACTCTACTTTGAAAAGTCAGCTCAAATTATGAAATAAAAAAGCAGAGATAATTTTTCATATATGTGATTAAGTGCTGGATACATAGTAATGTTTTGACTAAAATTTCCTTCCTTATTGAAGCTATTCCATTGCCAACAGTATATTTCTGATGGCTACAGTATCCAGGATATTCTTCAATATCACTTTGCTCTTAAAGAATTTTCATCCATCTTCTTACACTGGAAATCTTACAGAGCTTCCAATAAAAGTGTTACATAATTTGCTATTAAAATAATTTCATACTAATAACAATATAACAAAGTATCTTCTTTCATAAAAGAAAAAAAATTACAGAATTGAAAACATAAAACAAACCTAAAATTTAAAGGACAAGAAATCACGTCAAGGTAAGTAACTGTGATCTATAAAGGAACTTACAGTCTCTTACATACTGTTATTCCATGGTATAGATTTTGATATGATGTTGAACTGCAAAGATTCCTTTTAACATTAATTTCCAGCTCTGACGAAATTCTTTAACATCATACCTCTACAATTCTCACTCTTGTAAGTATTCTAATACCATATAATCTCACTGTCAGACTTGTAAATTTAAAAAAACTGCAAACCCGGAAAAAAACAGTATAAAAGAAAAAGAGAGTGATCATGAAGGGCACTGAATAAAGCTAAAAAAGAGGCTGATTTATTTACAGATACAAGATTAAAAACACATGACTGTTAGTACAATGATGGAAAACAAAATAAACAAAACATATTCAACATTATTTTGATTAACTGAATAAAAGGAGTAATATGTAATAAGCCCTGTTTTACTATGATGTTCTGTGCTTGAGTCATAGAAAATTATGACTAATACTGGTATTTCAGACTTTAAAGATTCCACAATCACCAATTTTTAATGGTCCAGTTTGACTATATACAAAAGCCTCGAAATTCCAGAGTTCTGTTTCATATTTGATTTTTTACAACCTTCTTAGATGACCTCCAATTTCAACTGCATACAAGTCTGCAATCTACTATCAAACAGTCTACTGGCCTCACATATTGTGATTTATGAGCTTAATATATTGGAATTTAAAATGTAAAATGGTTTGAAAAATCAGTTGAGAATTGCTTTCAGAGGAAAAAAAGTTGGGCCAGACTATGCTTTGGAGAAGTTTATCACAGATACAATTTAAAACTCCAGTTAAAAAAAAAAAGGGACAATAGTATTTTGTTTTGTAAACCAAACATGGACTCATAAAAAACATGCCAAATGTCACTTGCTATAAATGACATCTAATATGAAATACACTTAAAAATTATTTTTTGCACTTCACATAAAAGACTATAATGGGTGTGTAGCCAATGGCTGAGTATTGCTCCATAAATGCTTACCTCAAGAAAATCTTTAGGTGCATAAACAGGCCGGAAAAGACTTAGATCTGAAGTAAGATTTCAATGACAATATGTTAAAATCAAAAGATGAAAAAACTACACACCATACCTATAACATTAGCAATTTAAATAACAGATCAGAACAAAGATCAAAATAACATCATCACATATATCATGGCAACAACCACCACATATTCTGCCATGATCATGCCACCAATAATGCATTAGTTTTGTAAACCCCAAAAAAATGAAGAGGGGGGTGTTCTTTAAGGTCCCTTCCAAACCAAAACATTCTATGATTCCATGAAGTGAACAGTAGCCACAGGAAGCTTTTACTTAATCCTCCTAAGTGTTTAGACTGAACCATTCTTAGACTTGGCAAAGATATGATATTCAAAAGCAGGGTACTATTTAACAGCTTAGAATGTTGAATTATACATACTGCTGTCAAATAAAAACTGGGGAGTAGTACAAAACAATCTATGAAAAGTGTTTGCCATCAGAGAGGTGGTATTGCAATACAAACCAGCACCTCTGCAAAATCCTTTTTAAGGAACTTGGCTATGAACTAATATGGGAGTAAGCTTTGCTCTCCCAAAGCATAATATCACTGATTATTCTGTGCAAGAGTTATTTTTAGCTTTTGTCAAGAAAACATCTGAGCTTAATTATCCATCACTCTGAACATTTTCTGTTAGCCTGAGTTTAAAATATGAGGAGCCGTGTCCTAGTTGAATAAATTTCTAAAGCACTGGAATATGGAGTATTATACAATAACCTCTCAGTGATGATTCAGAGTTAGTACAATAACTTGAAACAAAGTAACCATGAAATAAGTATTTATTTACCCATAATGGCATATTACCAATGAAAAAAAGATCAAAATCAATTTGCCTTGAAGAGATTAGATTAACCTTTGACTGGTAAGTAAGATGTGCATGCTGTCTTTCTGTGTACAAAAATTTAATACATGTAAATTTAGTTGACCTTACCTGGCTCATCAGTTCCCATTTCATTCCATTTATTAAGCAGTTCTTTTTGTTCATTTACAGGCCTCTGAAAGACACAAAAAAGTATCTCTTATTTTTTTTAAAAGAATTAATAAAACCAGGCCTATTTCAAATATGTACTCATTTCAAATATACATTAATGCAACACTTTACAAAATAGTAATACAAACTTATTTGCTTACAAATTATCCCCAGCCTGAAGGTATATTACACTGTAGAAATCCCAAATCCCAGTTCAAGGAAGAAAAGGAGCCCATTAAATAGTTGCAGGTGTTTACTAATGAATTTTAGGATATTTAGTACTCAATTTCATGTTACTGCCCATTCCATAGAGCTGTTGGACTTTATCAAATTCCTGTCCCTGGCAGTTATGAAAAACAAATACAGCTGCATCCTTTATCTCATGATGAACCATAGAGGTTCTGCCACCTATCACAGAGGTATAACAGGAGAATTAATACAACATTCTAACATTACTCCCTAATTCCGTGATCTTTAAAATTAAAGCCTCTATATAAATTTTTTAAAAAAGTAACCAAAAACCAGAACAGAATGAATGACATACAAAATCAGCAATGTATCAGTATCTGTCTCTCCTCATGTACCAGTTAAACTACAGCCTTCTCTGCACACAAAGTACATCTGCATCGCACACAGGCTGCACAACTTGTACAGCTCAGTCCACACACAAAATGCTCTGTTAAAAGCAATGAACACGGTAATTATCTTTCCAACATGCTGCTCCCTCAAGAGGATAATTACTGCAACAGCAAAGAGGAAAATCTACCTAAAGCCTTTATCTTCTCCCAAGTTGAGCTGATGCATTCATTGCCACCATCTCTGAAACTTATTCTGCATTAAAATTATTTAGATACTGGACCTACATCTCTAGATAACCATGTGTAAAACGAAGACTACATTACAAGTGCGCAAGATGAGATTAATTTCAGAGAAAATGTCAGTTTGACAACAGAAAATCAACAATACATTACCTTCTGTGCTAGTGGGATATTGAGTTCTGTGGACATGCTGTTCAGACTTTTCAGAATTCGTTTCTCCCAGCTTCCCTAAAACACACACAAAAGATAAATTATAGAGAATTTCTTTTTCCTGAATATTGAATTTAACATGTAATAACAAGCAGTTTTTGAAGTCAGATATATATAAAAGGACAGCAAGGGTCACTGAGATCTGAAAAAATATGAAGGGAATATTTACATGCTTCTTTACATATGGAAACAATCAAAGATATTTCATCCTTTACAACATAATAAAGAACCAGAAAATTTAGTTATTTGTATTTCAGATCTCAAAAAAAAAAGTATTTCACAATTACTGATTTTTCTATACGCCTAATGATCAAGCTTCATTGTAGGTCAACATTTAACAAATTTTTCAAACAACTCTAAGAGGTCAATCAACTGTGCATAGCAAATGCCTTTTCCATTTTGTGACATGAAGGGACAGGAAGTGTTTCTCCACAAAACATTTCTTAGATGTTGTCAGAAATTAAGGAAAAATTATAAATTTAGTATTCTGTAACGCTTAAAAAAACAGTTCTTCCAACATAATGCTCAGGAAATAGACCTCTGATCAGAGAAAACCAGAAGTAGACAATACTTCAGTGGACAGCTTAAAAAGCAATCAGATTCTTCTGCCCATTGCATTAGGCTGCAATAGGGCCTAATCCATGGCTAATTACTCTGAAGTTAATGCCAATTAGTACTGACTTCCTTGTCAATGGACTTAGTGCTACGCTTCCATGATTACAGCATCACTGGTGGGCTTTATAGTTAATTTAGTTTTCTGTGGATGATGAGCCAGGCCTCGATCAAATGAATGCAAAGACTCCTCTTAATTTCATTTAGTTCTATTTATTACTTGTAATTTGCTCTAGACACAAATTCTACAACAGTTAGTTACTGTTTAACCAAGCTCCTCAAAGTTCTGTCCAAAAGAGGCTGCAGTTTATTAGACAGGAAGCAAATGAAGGGAAGGGCAGATGTTCAATTGTTCTGTTTAAAAAATTAATTAAAATATCTTGTCTATTATTGTTTTATTTTAGCTTCCAACTACAAGATCATTTACAAGACCTTCTCATACCTTTTCCCATCAAAAAATCGCTATCTTTCACCAGAAATTTTTCTTCACAATCAAGTCATCCCTTCACTTTCTTTTGCATAAACAAATCAGATCTGAGTTTTGACTATAATGAATGTTTTCCAAATTGCATATTTTTAATCAAACTCTGTATAATATTTTACTTTAACTGAATTATCACATTTAAATTCCTTTAAAATGCTGCAATTACACAACACTATGCCATAAACTAGTTCATCTCTCACAGAGGGGCAGTATTGAGCATTTACTACTTCGCTAAGAAGTGAGGTTTTGTTTTCTTTCCGGCTGCTCCCCAGCCAGGTAGATTCCAGGCCTGTGCTGCACGCCTGGATTATGTTTTCTCACATGTCAGGCCTTACATCTGTGCTTGTATATCATAAGGCTCTTGTTAGCCCACTCTTCCAGCATACTCAAGGTTTTCTGCATGGAGACTCTCCCTTCTGAAGTGGCCACTTCTCCACTCAGTTTGGTACCATTGGCACCATCACTTTATGATACCATCCAAGTTAAGGGAGTACAGGACAGGGGGGGGCTAAGGAGGGGAATAGCACAGATATGCTTAAAGACATGAAAGCTACAAAAGAATCACAGAAGAGGCACAGATGGCAGCTCTGCAAGACCAAGAACCATCTAATTCCAAGGAGCAATGGAGGTCAACACTCTTGATGTGACTTACAACTGCCACACCAGACACTAATCCACTTACTGCATTGGGAGTGCAACATGTTGGTAATAAACCACTTAGAGACACTCATAAACTGTGACATAATTCAACTTTCAAGACTCTAGCCAGTAAAAGATATTCAAATAACTGCAAAAAATTCAAAACAGAAGTGAGGGTTATACAGCCTTTCCAAGCAAGATACCCTACCCTCTCTCCAGGACAGCAGTTACCTGAAGTGAGCAGAAACAGAATGCACTCTCAACTGAAATAAAAGGCAGAGGCAGAGCTCACAGTCATTTTATTGATGGTAACAATACAAGATAATTCCTCCAGTCTTATGAAAAAAATCAACACTAGGAAAACACACTGTTAGGATTGCTATGGTTACAATTATAACATTCAGTAAAAGAGCTGAAACCGAGGAAGGTGGTACTGCAATTTGAAAACAATGTCATAGAATCACAAAATGGTTTCCAACACCTACAGGCCCCTCTGAAGGGGAGGAGAAGGATTTTTAACAGGGTCATGTAGTGATAGGACAAGGGGGAATGGATTTAAACTGAAAGGGTAGGTTTAGATGAGATATGAGGAAGAAATTCTTTACTGTGAGGGTAGTGAAACATTGAACAGGTTGCCCCATCCCTGAAAGTGTTCAAGGACAGGTTGAATGGGGCTCTGACCAACCTGATCTAGTGGGAAGTATCCTTGCAAGGGAAGGTTGAAACCAGATGATCTTTAAGGTCCCTTCCAACCCGAACCATTCTACAATTCTATGACTTAGGGCATTACTACTCATTGCCATTAATGCTCTCTCCTTTACTAGAAATCTGGTTTTCTTTTGAGGTCGGAAAAGAAAGTAATATAAAAACTTCAGTCTCCCACTTATAAGAAATCAGAACCAATACAGAGAGAAAAAGACTGACTGTCATTCCAGTAACTATCAAATCTTTATCGAAAGACTGTATTTCAAGAAAGGGTTTGAAAGAACGTCTACTGGTTTTGGCTGGGAGAGAATTCATTGTCTTCACAGTAGTTGGTAGGGTGCTGTCTTTTGGATTTGTGACCAAAAGGGCGTTGATAACACATCAATGCTTCAGCTAATGCTGAGGAGTGCGTACATAGCTTCAATGTCTTTGTTTTTAATGCTTCCCCGATGGCAAATGGCTGGGAGTGCACAAGAAACTGGAAGAAGACAGAGCTAGGACAGTGACCCCTAGTGAGCAGTGGGATATTCCAGGCCAGACAACATCATGTTCCAAATAAAGAAGCTGGGACAAAAGTTGCCTGACGATGGAAAGTAGTGAAAGTATTCCTGTTTTGCTTTGTTGACATGTGTAGCTTTTGCTTTGGCAATTAAACTTTGTAACAAGATCTTTCACTTTTGCTCCTTTGATTCTCACCCGTTTTGCTGAGGGAAAGCGAGTGAGTGGCTGAGCTGCCTACCAGGGTTAACCCACTCAGAGGACATGGGTGACTCTTTGAGATAGGGCTATCAAATTTTGAAACTAGCAAAGACAGGACTTCTCCTGCTCATTTTTAAGCTACTGCAATAACAGACCTTTCTACATACAGCTAAAAATACTGGTTATTGTAAGTATTGCATACACTTTTGTAAAATAATAGCCCATGAAACTGGTTTTGACATACATATAGATATATCTCTGTGGTTTTTGCACTAATAAACTAGTAAGAGTGTTTCTTTTCAGGCAACAAATTGTGGCATTACATTTCACACGACACAAGAAAAATTGATTAAAGCGATCTTTACCCCTAAATCCTGAAGACTGAAACCCAGGACAGAGAGATAAGACTCAGTGGAATAAACAACAATCTGATTGTGAAAGTAACACAATTTGTTGAGTGTCCTGTAACAGAATATTGCAATGTATTTCTAGGCACAGCTGAGTTAAATACACTCTTTTCCCTACCTCAGATATTTTGGGTAGATCATATTCTTGAAGACTGTTAGTTTTTCTTTACATTTTTATTTGGATTTTTTTTTTGTTTATTCCAAATGGCATATATTGGTGAAAAAATAAAACCAACAAAACAAAGATATTTTTTCCCGACACCAAAAATCCTCATTTAATCTTCATAGTCCAGTTTCTCTTATTCTCCTTCAATATGCCATAAGCTCCTTAGCTCTATATTTTTCATCTTCCTTTCACATTTCTAAGTGCTAAATATATCTCTTCTTTCTGAAGATCTCGCTATCTCTGCAGCCTTTTATCTTTCATTACAAAACTGCCTGTGTCTTTTCAAAAAAATGTTTTTGTAACCCTAAGTGAAGTGACCTATAGCTACACTCTTTCTTTTTCTCAATAAACCATATTCTCTTTTTTGACATATTCACATCATCTCTATTCTACATCTTTCACCTACCTGCCACTATATCCTACTTCTTTCATGACTGGAGAATTACTTGAGCATTTCTTGCATTTATGTAAAATGTCACACGTACAATATTAGTATTAACTTTGATGTGATTACAATTCTGTGCCTTTCCTAAGGTATAAAACCTAGAAATACCATAACATTCTACAGAGCAAATCTCAAACAGTCTAATTAAAGATCTGATATGAATGGAAAAATTGATAATCACCAACCTGTGCTTTCCTCATATAGGCTAAAGGTTCTTTAATATGCTCAGGTGGTGCTGCAGGATGACAGGGCGAAGGAAACCTGAAAGAAAATACAGTAAACTTTAAATATTCTGATTTTTTATTTTGCTTCATTAATCCTGTATTTGTAAACCTAAATATACTTCTTCCATGAGAGTACTAGTAAAAACACAAGTGTATGTTGATCAAAACTAAGTATTATTTTCAGAAGTATTTTCTCCTCATCCATTTTGGGGATACAAACAAGATAACAATATGTAAGAATTAATAACATTTCAACATAAGTTTGTCTTGTACTAAAAATAACACTCCCTTATAATTTCGCATGACTGTAAAATAAAATCAAATAATTAAATTAACACAGCAGGTATTTTAAAATGTGTTCTCTTCACATCATGTTATCTTTAGCATTCCCTGGAACTTTCACTCTCCAAGTCATTACATTTGTTCAAGAGGCAATAGATTTCTTTTTTAGGATTTCCTTTTAAAAATCAATAGTGATCATGTACATGTCCAAACTAATTAGAACTTTGAGGTGTTGACTTAAGCGAAGTTGAATATCTACTTACAAATTGCATAATGCCAAAATATAAAAGTTGCAACAAAAATTAAAAACCAAACTAAAACCACTAATTTATCTTCCAGTAGTGAAGATTATTTCCAGTCAGTTTTTCCCAAACATTTTATCCAGCTTAATTTTAAATGTCTGAAATGTCTTTCAGGAAACAAAATTTTACAAATAGCTTTTCTAATAGTTAGCCTGCATTTTCATTTGTTTAAACATATTCAGTTGGTTCCTATCATATATTTTTGGGAAACCTTCCCCAAATTTCTTTCCATTTTTAACTGATAAGGTCATTCTTGTACTTGCTGCAAATTTGTTCTGAACTACTCTGTCCCAGTGTGTAAAATGGAATCAATACTAACAGATTTCAGCAATGCTGTTTCTTGGCTTTTCCACAATGCTCATGAAATCATGGTGTTCATAGTTAATTTCAATTTTCCACAGCTAATTTCATTATTTTGCTGCTTACTTCCGTGCATTAGCCCTGGAGACAGGTAAATATTTTTCCTTGGAAAGATATGATGAAGATGAATCCTCACTAACAGATAGATGCACTTTGCTGAATTAAGTTCCTCATACTAGTAAAGATACATTGTGCTAAACTGGTAATTCTAACAAGCTTATTTAAATTAGCACAGATAGATTTGCATACACATTTCTTCTTTTATAGTTGTATTTTTGGCTATATCTGTTATGAAATTCACCTTTCTACTGTGCCAGAATGTAAAGAAAAATTATGCTTCCGAGAAGTCTAATCCAAAGTTTGCTGAACAATAATAAAAAGGAAACTTGACAAATTTTATTGTGTTTATAACTATATCCCAAGCATGATGAGCACTGACCTGGTAAGCCTAGAGATTCAATATCTTAAAGATTTTTAAAAATAATTAATACAACAAATATGTGCAATGCTGTGATAAACACTTCAATTAAAACTCATTTGCAGCAACTACCTCATTTACACAAGAATTGTATTAAGACCCTTGCTACCTTTGGATGTAAAGCAAAAAAGAAAATACTAAAGTAACTACAAAATGTGGTGATATTTACTTCATTCATTCTTTAAAATACACTTGAGTCCAATATTTTCACAAGGATGAAAAAGAAATAATGACCCTTTAAAAACAGAAATTAAGCAGGTACCCTTGCTATGACAGATCTTGCAGATTACAGTAACACACCATACACCTACATATACAAATGGATCAAAAGTACATCATGTGAGTAGAACTCATTAAGTAAAAACACTAAATAAACTCACACGTTGAGTTCACTATAAACAGCATTCTGAAGTTTCTTTTCCCAACCTGTTAAAATAGAAAAACAACCAGAAGACAACTTTAGGAATTAATACTAACAGAACATCAATCAGAGGTTACTTTGCAGTCACTGGAATTCTATGTCTGGTCTCAGTTCATGTCTACCTACCAGACAGACAGGAAGAGACGAAGAAACCTTAATCTAATTAAGATAGGAAAACTGCAAATTGAAACCTGTATAAAGACTGAATATCCTTTATTTCCATCTGCTGTTCAAACAATTACAACACAGTTTTGGTTAAAAAATTACATTCTATTTTTTCAAAGCCAATAATCATTTTACTAAACCAACTATTAATATTAATAGATACAGTGTTCCTAATGATTATAAATCTTAGATCATTTATCATAAAATCCTCACATTATAGTTACATAGCCTACAACTTCCAATGCAAATTAGAAATTTAACTGAAGGCAAAATTTTCAAGAGTATCCCCACGAAATTTAATTTTCATTTTCAGAAGTGACTGAACTCTCATTTCACTCAGAACTTTTAAAAAAACACCAGTATCTTATAAAACGATAAAAGGACTTCTTTGCATAGTATGTTTTTCAAAATGTAGATGGAATCCAGCAACATTTTCCCTTTTAATTTTCTCTATCTGGTTTCATAATCTGGAATCACTGAATGTCTGCTTCTGGCTATTGCCAGTGACAAGACACCAAGCTGCACAAACTACTGTTTTCATCACTTACATCACATATGTTCTCACATAAATCTATACTATTCACAAATGTATCAATGAAGTGTTACAAACCTGACGTCTTCAGAAAATCCTTAATATCCTCTTTTAGTGATTCCAGCTTAATTTCTGGTTTGTGTAGGCTAACCTGATATGAAAAAATAAATATATAAGCATCAAGCATTGAAGAGAAATCACATTATTTAGGTTATGAAGTAAGTAATAAACATGCTTAAGGTTTCACACAAAGCAAACTGCTTCCTTGAGCAATGCCTATTGCAGCCCAAAAAATCAGTTAACTTTTTTCTCACTCAATGTCTTTACCTTTTACATCAACGTTAAAAGGTGCATGTAGGGAAGGAGGAAGAAGAAGGGAAATGAATAAATACAAATGAATGCATATAAAGACACATGTTTAATAATCTGAGCAAATACCCCACATACTCAGCAAAAATGCTAGACTATACACATCAAGGAGTTGGTCATAAGGTACACATGTAAAAAAATAGAAGCCAGTCACTGTATTTCACCTGAAAGAATAAAACTGAAAACATTCCATAATTTCTCACTTAACCTCCCACAGTTCACTTCTTTCAGATAAGAAATGCCATTTTCAAACCAAAAAAACCAACTGTGCACCAAACATTCCCCACTGCAGCTATGACTATCGGGTATACATGACCTGCTGTAATGAAATGCACTCAAACAGGTAATTAGGAGCTAACCAGCTTTACAACCATACCATGACACAACCACACAGATGGTGCTACAGATGTTCCAGCAACAGCAGGACCAGATGCTATAGCATCTTCTTCTACAGCTAGACCAAGGGGAGAAAACAAATGCATCACGAAGGTCCAGAAGGACAACAAGCAGAAACTCAAAAGTTTCTGTGAAGTGCCTTCTAACACTATTCTCCTAAGCATGGTACATGGCAATAGCTAATTAACATCAGATAATAAAGCTAAAGGTTAGAAAAAAACCAGCAACCCTGGCTGCTAACTTAAAAATAACACCAGAAGATCTTCGTGCAACTTACTCCACAGCTATGCCAGCTGCAGGCATATGTTAGAAGCATATCAGCCACATCATCTACACAGAAATGTGAGATATCTCTTACCAAAAGCTACTCAACAATATGCTGTGGATGCATCAGCTACTGATTCTATTGCAGTAAGTTATCCCAAAATTAGAAATAATCTTCCACCAACTCGTGCAGTTTGCCAGCCCTAAGAGCACTGCTGACAGCATGGCATCCTTTAAGTCCATCACACACAACTAAAACTCAAAAATCCTATAATTTGTCTTACAGTTTATACATAGAAAAGGGTGTTTCTGCACTGGAAATTTTGGTCTAGGTGAATTCACAATGCAGAATTTTAAGAAAATCCTTCCATTTTCCTCAGTTGAAAAGACGAATGGACAATAATGCAGAGACTGATAGCATAAGCATTTCAGCTCTTATTTCAAGTCCCCTTGCCATTACAGGTAAGGAAGCCATTTATATTTGGTTTATTGACTGCAATAGCAAGGAGGCTGTAAGCATTCTTCTGACAAAGAAAGGGCATCATAAGCACAGACCATAAGGTGTGGCGGTTTGCATAACTCTCATTGTCAAATGACAAATGACATATTCCACTCAGCACAATGGTAAAAGCTAAAAAACAATCATTGCTAATGCTAGGGAAACAAATATTTTTATGGGAGTTCTTGAGCAGCTCACAAAGTACCCTTTCAAGCAAAAGCTCGAGTATTTTATGAAGGATTCCTTCCGAACCTACTTTGATGGAAAGTTCTGTGTCCTTTTTGGACAACGTTTGTCAGGCTGATGGTTTTTTCTGCTGCAAGGCAGAGTTTTTGTACCTCTCCTGTAGGAATTTTAAATAAAATAACACACATCAAGCAGAGCAGATTTTGCCATACTGTTCCTCAGGAACTTCTGTGCACCTTTTTGTAAATGTTCAACTTTGTCTTTGGGTTATATATGGTTAATTCTAATCTCAAGGTCCACAGGGTGTTTACCTGTCAGGTCTGGGAACCATGCTTTTTAGATATGCAAAAAGACCCTCTCACAAATACAACTCATTGACAGATGATGAATCACATAAAAAAAGAAAGCTCCTGTACCATACACTAAAAAGTGGGTTAACTGTCTTGACACTGTAAACAGTGCAAGAAATGATGGAAGTGCAACCAGAACAGTATTTTAATTCTCTGCTGTTCACACACCTGTGAGCTCTTGGCTTATTAAGGAATATCTGAATGTCCTATTGACAGCTCTCAGGAGATTTTCTGGAGATTCCTGGAAATTCTGGAAATTGATGCAGCATATTGCATTAGAGGGCAATAAGGAGTTCAGTCCACAGACTACTTCCCATTTTCCCTGTCAGATCAAAAGAACAAGAGAGGTCTTGTAAACCACTGTTCCCAACAGAGCCTGTTCCCCAGCTGCAGAACCTCAAATCCAGAGACTCTCCTGTATGCAGCAGAAAGGCAGTCAAAAAGGAAATAGGGCAGCATACTTGGGAAAATTTTCTCCAAGAATTACTTCAGTGCATCAACCTCCACTGGCTACCTTCATCTCTTCATGCCATTTACTCAGTCAAGCTCTATTTCGTTATTCCTAGCCCTGTTGTAGCTGCAACCAATATTCTCAGGCTAATCTTTAATTTATCAAAACATCTATCTTTAGCATCTTTCCTGTGTTCTTTTTCTTCTCTTGGCCGAAAAAAGGCCCTACTGAGACAAATTTTCACATAAGAAATGTGAAAATTCCCCCGAAAATTATGGAGTCACTTTTGTCTCCACTTTTGCCAATTCAGGATTCAACTGCAAAAGCCTCCTCCTCCCAGTTACACTTTCCCTTTTGTTTACTTCTCTACTACGACTGATCAATACATTCCATGTTCCTAAGTGCTAAGAGAACAGGAGAGCCACAGAAACTGTTAGGGATTCATTGCCTAGTGGATTGCTGATCAGTTTTCAAATCAGAAATTAGATACCTGAGAGGTGAGAATGTGGCAAACAGTCCAGCTGGCAGCTGCAGCCAGATCTAACACAGACCACCATCTAGCTCTGTATAACACAAGAGAAAATACTCATTTTGGTAAGTGAAAGGAATACTCTATAGAACTGGTTTGCTGTAATTTAACAGTATGGTACCTCTTTGGAATTCATATGGGTGTTTATGGGACCTAAACTGAGGAATCAAGGGGACTTAGCAGAGCTGATGTTCCAAAATTACTAGACCAGGTCTTCCACAAAATCTTGTTTTTCCTTTGGATTAACTGATCTAACTTATTTCTGTGTTGTAGTATGTTGGAAAACACATTTAGGTGCTTATATTTTAGGTAGGGTTGGTTTGTTTTAAACAGCTTGGTACAACATTCTGACTAAGTCTCATTTGCATTTTCATCCCCTATGATTTTTTGGTAGAATGAAATATATGTTGACAAAATTTTATTTATATAAAAAAGCATTACTACAACTTTACACAGATAAAAATGACTGGCTAAGATTTATTGGGAAAAAAACCCACATTGATGAGATTTGTACTCATGAACTGAATTAATTTCCTGCATGATCAAAATGCAGCAAACACCCAGGGAGAACTACCAATTTCAATAACACATCTTGATGAAAGAATATCTTACTTGTATAAGAAAAATAATATCTGTTACTATAAGAAAACTATCACAAGCAGGGCAATAGAGAGTGAGCAATATAGGGGAACAATCCATGAAGGCAAAGGGAACAATCCAAGAAGACAGCTAGAACAGGGATAAAGTCGAATATTCAGAGGCTGAGTCAAGTCAATACAGAGCCCTGAAACGAAACAGGGATGAAAGTAGCAATTTCAGCAAGAAATAACAAATTATTTTTAATAACTTAATGCCTAACAGTTTTTCCCTGTAAAACTAGCATTGTGCATTATCTTACGAGTAGGGCACCGAGGTCCAGGTGTTGGATGTCTGTGTTTTTCTACACACTTGGTCAGCTTCTTGCAAATCAAGGAGCATCTGTCTCTTCCACATTCCTTCATGAAACAAGCTATCATTACAGCATTCCTTAGCACACCCCACTCTTCAGTCATACAGAACAGTAGGATAGTTTGGAGACTTTCAACATTTTGCCATATTTGCTGGTGGTTAAGGTACCACTAGCAATCTTGTGTGTACATCGTTGATTTTGGCAAGGTATCCTGCTGAGATCTGGACAGTCACCATCGTAAGTGATACTCTAAATGTACACTCTTTGTACCTAGATGCCAAAATGGAAGAAAATCCAGACACTCAAGAGTGATGTGTCTGAAAGCAAGCAAAAGGATAGCACAATAGTAGGAGAAAAAAGTTGGTGGAAATAGTAAATTCATTCACAGAGCAACTTAACACAGAGATCAACCTATTTGCAGATTAGCATTTAAATTTGAAAACGGCATTTAGCGATCATGACTGGAGCAGCATTGACCACATAAGAGGGCAGATGATCCATCAACCACAGCACTCAGAGAAGCATAGGAAAATAGCTAGAGGACCAGCAACCTACTACAAAGAGGAGGCTTGACAGAACAAACTGTTCCAGCATAACTCCTGTGTGAAACTGTTTCTTTTCTCAACAAGAATAAACACTGCAGAGCAGTGATCCAACTATACTGAAATGTGGAACTGCATCAGGTGAACGCATATTTTTATCTTGCTGCAAACAGTTCTGCAAATAACTTTACACAATCTAAATATTTTTACAGGCTATCTACCATAATTTCTCTTCAAAGCCTTTTTTGTTTAGATAAACATGTACCCTCCCAAAGCATTTATTACCGTTCATTATGATTTTGCACAAGTGCACAATGTTTTTCATTTTTATTGCTATTATTTCCCAAATTACAATAAAGCACAATCCCCAAATAAAAACCTTAAGAGGAATTAAATTAAATGAAAGATAATAAATATTCACCTCTCCTTATGTACTCCATTCTACCATAACTGGACTTTATCAGGACCAAACTGACTTGATAAAAACCACTTCAAGCACAATCACAACAATTCCCACATAAACACTTACTAAAAACTTAAAACCCTGCAGTTTTAAGGGAGAGATTTTGGGTTTGCTTAATAAATGTCTGTAACAGAAAGAAGAATCATTCTGAGTCTAACTAAACAAATTGCCTTAAGTGTGAAATCCTGATTACGCTGACAATTTTCCAACCCTAATACATTTCTACACGAACTACACTAAGGGAAAAATTATTGTGAACTTTCTTATACAAGTAAAAATAACCTAGCAGATATAGAGAGCTTCCATCAGCCTCATACAGGAGTACACAGCTTCAAATGTTATGCTGTGCTACAAGATATGAGGATATATTTTAATGATGTCATTTTAACGCTTAGTAATTTTTTTTAGGTTTTATTTGAATATTAAATTAGTGCTGAAAATAAATTACACACACAAGGCAAAAAACAGAATCCACATTACTAAAAAAGTACTACTTTGCCAATCAAGTTCCCATTGCTTCTGAACTCCATCATCTGATCAACACATACTCAACTGCATTCAATTTAAGATTCACTGTAATGCAAATATTACTCCTGAGCTACTTAAAACAAAGGTACAAGCTCTATCCACAGGGATAGTAAGTCTTTTGCTAAATACAATGCATGAAAATGAACTATTAATTATCTATGATGACTCATGAGCCTACATTTGTTTGCTAATTTTTATTAAATAAATGCTACATTGCACAGAAACATTCTCCTCCTTAATTTGATGCTTTATTTAAGTTGAGATTGGTATAAATTTCTTTTTTTTTTTAACTGGGAAAAAATGTCATGAAAACTATATGCTAAGATACCCTGCAAACCATTCATTCCACATAAATTATTCTAAACTTATTTACCTACACTCCCTTTAGAAGCACAGTCAGGCACTGCTCCAGCTCTAATGTTCTTAGTGCTCCCAAAGCAAGTTCTCTCCTCCTTTGCCCCATCTGAATTCTTGCAACGACCCTTGCCTCTCACTTGGATCAATATTGTCTTTAAACCCTTCTGGTTCTATCACAGGTCTGCTCAAAGAATGATGGCAGATTCCCCTCCTCCAGACAGTGTTTCTGATCATGACATCTCCTCTCCACCCAGCTTCATACCTTCAGGTACCTCCTACAATCTATTCTCACTCCCAAACGTAATTGCTGCGGTGGGGTGGGATGGGGTATCGGGGCTAATTCTTACACTTACGTTGCCCCTTTTGGCCCACTTTAACAGCCCTTAGCAAGCTTTTTCACAAGTGCTCCTTCAGGTTGTCCCACTCCAGACATACCTACCTAAGAACATCTACACAGACAATGCCTGGGGGGACTCCCTCCACTGTAAGTCTTTCTTGTTCCATTTCAAATATAATTTAGAATCTTTACCTTTTATTTTATTGTCACCTCCTGTTTTAGAAAAGTTCTTTAGGAATAAACTACAGAAGGTTTTGTTTATTGGTTGGTTTTGTTGTGTTTTTTTTTAACTTTACTTGTTATTTGCCCCTCGTCACTAGAGGTTCTGGGCAACCCTGAGTTAGACTGATTTCTATTAGAGGTTTGCATGGGACAAAAATTAAGATTGATTAATCTTATATGATTAATAAAGCCCAACTTCCTTCAATCAATACGAAAAACAAAGTTTCTGAATTGGCTGCAAATTAAAATGTGCTAAAAAGATAGCACTTTTTTCATGTCTCTGAACTGTTTCATTTTTATTGTCAGTTCACAGATTTTCCCGAAAACAGAATTTTTGCAAGATTTCACAAAATAATTTGTTTTAAAACTGCATTTTGTCCTTGAAGATGTCCATGTCTCAGTTTTTCTAACCACTTCTAATGTCTACATTAAAAACATTTACAATTCAGAAAGGGAAGAGGAAAATTAAGACAAAAACAAACAAATTTGATTACAAACTTGCACAGTGAAGTTGTGCCCAGAAAATGAGAT